>OY720685.1:14159868-15582622 GCA_963170755.1 Amphimallon solstitiale
TTTTTAACTGAATTTGTTATTGTACCTAATTTAAATTATAATTGTATACTTGGAATGGATTTCTTGACTCAGTATAGTACAAAATTAAACATGGAAGATAAAACTTTTCACATAAAGAGGGCAATTATTTCATGGAACAAAGATCTGCAAGAAGATGAAATTGTAATTAATAATTTAAGTAGTAAAATGTATGATGAGGATTTCGATTTACATCCTGAAAATATTAGTTTAAAAAACGAGGAAAGGAATGCACGCCAGGTGGATACTCTTCAAAAAGGAGAGGCCACATTTGCCACGGGTGACATAAATAATAAATGTACACACCATGTGGAGGGTCTTCAAAAGAAAGACGCCACGAAATATATGGGTGACATAATAAATAAATGTTCACACCGGGAAATAAATATGGGTGACATTAACTTGAATTGTAATGAGCTATATGTAAGTGAGGTAAAAAATCTTCTTGCAGTACATACAAAATTATTTGATAATAGCCCAGGTCTAGCGAAAGGTTATGAACATAAATTAGAAGTTGATGAGAGTCAGCCGTTTAAAGTAAGAAATTATCCAATTCCATATAAGTATCAACAACAGGTAAGAATAGAAATAAAGAACATGTTAAGGGATGGTGTAATAGAACGATCAGAGTCTAGTTTCATTAATCCCATTGTGGTAGTAGTTAAAAAAAGTGAAGATGACCGAAAAGAGATGAAACTACGTTTATGCCTTGACGCTAGAATGCTCAATAGTCGCACCAAAGCACAGTTTGAAGCCCCACAGAGCATAGAAACTTTATTGGCAAAATGTACGAATGCTAAGTGGTTTACAAAATTGGATTTAAAGAGCTCTTTCTGGTTGGTACCTTTACACAAGGATTCTAGAAAATATTGCTCATTTCTAATGAATTCTCTAGTATATTCCTTTAAGGTTGTACCTTTCGGTTTATCAACGGCCACAGCTGCATTAGTAAGGGCCATGCAACAAATACTGGATCCATATGAGGAATACGTATCGCATTATGTAGATGATATTTTAATATTTAATGTAGATTTAGAGAGTCATTTAAAAGCTGTTAAAATTATTTTAAGTACATTAGAAAAAAATGGTCTAAAAATTAATTTAGAGAAATGTGAATTTGTTAAGAATAGGGTTAGCTATTTAGGGTATATGATAGATGGTAAGACTGTATCAATAGAAGAAAAGAAGTTGGAAGCAGTAAGAAATTACCCAAGACCCAAGAATATAAAGATGTTAAGGGGATTTTTAGGTATAGTGAATTATTATAAGCACTTTATTCCTAAGATATCAGATAAGACTGTAACTCTTTTTAAAATGATAAAGAAGGGTGTAAAATTTAAATGGACTCCTGAAAGAATAGAAGCTTTTGAAGGAATCAAGCAGGAATTTTATAGGGCGTTAGTTTTAAATCTGCCTCGATTTGAGGAAGAATTTATTTTACGGTGTGATGCTTCAGATCATGCCATTGCCGCTGAACTTTTCCAAGTCAGAGATGGTAAAGAGATACCAATCTGCTTTATTTCAAGGATATTAAAGGGGTACGAGAGTCATTATACGGTTTCAGAGAAAGAACTATTGTCAGTGGTACATGGGGTCTCTAAGCTCAAGTACTATTTGATGGGAAATTTCTTTACAATAGAAACTGATCATTTATCTTTGATTTTCTTAATGAAAACTAGGTTTTCTAATGCACGACTATATAGATGGTCTTTATTTTTAAGTGAATATAATTTCAAAATTAGACATAGAAAAGGAAAAGATAATATAGTTGCAGATGCATTTAGCAGAGCCTTTGGTCATAGTAAGCAATCAGGATCATATCAGATCAATGCTTATAATTTTGAAGTAGCTCCTGAGTTATATAGTAGGGAAAACGTAGAACGTAGTCAAGGAGAAGGTGATGTGCAAGACATAAAAAGAAAGGCACTTCAAGAACCCAATTACAGAGGATTTAGAGTAATAGATAATATTTTATATAAAAGAATAGGGGACAATGATTTGTTAGTATTGGGAAATGAATTGGCAAAGAATGTTATGTTAGATATTCATAGGAGGTTGGGACACCCTGGAAATAGAAAGACATTCTTGGTTTTTAGGGAACAATTTTATGCTAAACAAGACAAACGTCTAGTTGAAAAATGGAATAAACAATGTGAATTATGTTTATTAGGTAAATATAAGAATCGTGTAAATAAAAATGTTGTACATAGTATTAGGGTAGAAAATAAGTTAGATTTAGTTGCGGCAGATTTCCTAGGTAATTTAATACCTGGACATTTGGGATATAGGAATGTATTTGTGATGGTAGATATTTTTACGAAATATGTGAAACTTTATCCTACCAGAAAATATAATACCGACATAGCGGTAATTTGCATTAATCAATTTATAGAAGAAATAGGTCAATTTCAAAGACTTTTAGTAGATAATGCTAGTTATTTCAATAATGATCGCTTCATACAAGAATTAAATTATATGAATGTGCAAGTAAATTTTTCTTCAGTGAGACATCCTGAAGGGAACCCTTGCGAGAGATACATACAAGAAGTTATAAAACACTTGAGAATGCGAACTCATGAGAATCATGTGGGCTGGGTGAGGCATTTGACGGAAGTTGAAAATACAATGAACTTTTTACCCAGTGTGACCACTAATCTTAGCCCATATCTACTGATGTTCGGTAGATATCCACCACGTCCATGGAGACAAGAAACTCCTCCTGTGGAAAATTTAGAAGAGGTAATAGACCGTGGACAAGAGCGACAACGTGCAAGAGCTCAAAAATACACCGGGGAAGAAAATGCGCGGATTAGAGATCGCAAAGTTTTTAATAGGGAGGATAGGATAATAATAAGAAATTATCGATTAGGTCGGAGAGACCATAATAAATGTGCTAAATTGGACCTTCCTTTTGATGGACCTTATCGTGTAGGTAGAGCGATAAATGACACGACCTATGAGGTAACAGAAGTGGATAATGAGCGCATCAAAGGCAGACTTCATGTCTCAAAATTATATGATTATGATCTCGAAGATAATGCAGAAATAAATTAAATTTATTCACAGATATTTATGTTTAATATAAAATATATGATAAGCTATCTATAAGTATATTAATTGGTATTTATGGGAAATCTTGAATTTATACCTTTGACATTAGCGATTCTCGCTTATAAATTACAGATATTCCCATAGGGATATTTATGCAGTGATCTTGAATAAATAATAATATGTAAATAAATGAATTTTAGATCACTTGCAATTTTATGTTTAGTAAAGTAAGGATTTCTTATTGTGTGCGTTCATATTATATACATAAGTGCTTAATAAAGGTAAGAATTTTTCTTTATTTATATTTATTCACATTTATATCTATATGTACATTGGCATTTATTTATTTAAGTCAACAAATTCCTCATGAATAATAATAAACTAGAGAATGTAAACGTGATCTGTATAAATTAAAGTGACAGAATAAATAAATTTTACACAAGTAAGCAATCAATAGGGATAACTTGGAGTACATGTAATTGGTAACCAGGTTATGTAGGGAATGGAATCTGTTATAGGCCAGAAAAGCAGATGAATGTATTCCCGGACGTGAGGGATTCGCCCGACTTCAGTGCCTCGGTGCGTCGAGCCTTTTCTATCTTGGGCCGGGATAGTTTGACGCTCGGGGTACCCTGTCGCAAGGCTCGACGGAGGCAGCGGGTCATGCTGTTAGATGGGTCCGTAGTTCGCGTATCGAACGAGACTGCGTGCAGGATGGCTGCGGAAGGCATGATCCGGCCTGTCAAGCAATGTTAAGGGGCCTCCGTCGAGGCCGAAGAGGGTAGCAGAATAAAATAACTTTGAGTTCAAGTAATGCTTCACTTAATTTCACTTTGTACTCTTGGATGTCTATGTCTGTACTCGTTTATATGTGTGTTTCTTGATTGTCCTCGTATAATCTGTATGATGATCAAATAACTGATACAACATTTATACTTCAATTTAAGATGTCAATCACCAGGAACGATAAGCTGGGTAAACGCGTATGATAATCCACCTGTCAACAATACATCATCGTTAGAAATTGAAAAGGTGAAAGGGATTCATGATAAATTTAACCAACGTATACCGACGATCATGAATGTTTTCCCTTTATTTCCGAATGTAAGCAAGACAAAGAAAATACGAATAAAACTTCCCAACAATACGAAGAGATGGTTCAAGAATGAAGTAAACAACAATCAAGAAATTTACAACGTAATAAGAATGTGGCAATGAACTTTAAGTTGTATTTAAAAGTTGTAAATAATGTTATTTACTTACCAGGTCAATGTTTGATAGATAGCATCCTGTGTATTATATCTATATTTCACTATTGCTCACATTGATATCAATTTTAACTTTTTACAAATAACAAATGCAGACGTATCACTCCAAGTTTTATTTAAATTAATTTTACTTTATTCATATTTACCATGATATGTATAAATATTCACTATATTGATAATTTACGAAAACTTTATTTTTATTTAAGTAAAACAGTAAAAGAATCTTAATAAATTTTTATAAGGTTATAATTTTAAGACATATTAAATGTTACGGGTAAAGGATCGAGCAGGTGTTTTTCGCACAAACACGTCTGGCTTTGGCAGGGATCGACCGGGTGGACCGGCACAAAAAGTATTGTTTATCAGGTGCATGGCTGAATCATAAAAGTATAGACGGATTTATAGTCACATGTTTGTTTACCTTTTTCAAGGATTATTAATACGCTGTTTCCCCATGCGACCGATAAGAGCAGCACCGTCGACATACAATTTTGGAGGTGGATTCGTGTTTGACGAGAGTTGCCGTACGTTTTTGTAAGGAAATTTAAGAATAAAAGCGCGGACAGATAAAATTTTTGGGGATTGCTGGTGAAAACCGCAATATTAGCTAGTCTAAAAGTAGGTAATAGACCACTCCCTCCTTCTTTTAAAAGGATTATTTTAAAAATCTGGACTTAGAATAAATTTTGAGATTTTCAATACTTATAAAATTTTTACAAGATTCTACACTTATAATAATTTTATTTTAAACATGCAGCGCGTATTACATTAAAATGTCTAGATGTATTTGAATAACCACCTATGTATGAAATACTTTTATTTTTTTGTTTGAACTCGGTTTTTGAATTTACTTAATTTCATTTTATTTTCTTTTTTCTAGAGAGTTTTGTTTTGCATGTAGGGTACTATGCCGTACGTTATGACAAAACCTTCTAGCATTTGTAATGATAACTTTGAATAGCATAATCATTTTCTTTTCCGTATAATTTATTTTTCTTTTAAATTTATTCATCCTACAAAGGATATTTGAAATTAATAATTTTGTTTTATGTGTATATAGGTTATATATTAAGTGAATAAAATTTTCATTGAGAATTATGGAAGAGTTTAATACGATGTATGAAGAGTTAAGGTGATTAAACAATATTTGTTATAAATGTGTGTATAGTGGCGTCTCAAAGTTCTTTATTTGTAGTGGTGTTTTTGTATTGGAATTTCGTGAAAAAGGTAAAGTTTATTTTCTTTTAATATATATATATTATCTCTTTTGATATGAGAATTAAGTATGTTTTGTTGTATTTGGGTGTTCAATATTAACGTGTTGAATAATACATCAGGGATGTGTGAAATGAATTATGTCATTATTTAATTCATAGCATGGAGTCCTGGTGAATTTGAAAGACACGAATTGGTCTTGGTGGTACTGTGTTGGGAGCGAGAAAAGGCACCAGGCAGAACTAATCAGGGCTGAGTTAATTTGTTGAATACGTAGATACATTATTTTATTTCATTTCATTTATTCAATTTAAAAATTTATATATTCCTTAAGGAGTGTGCGCATTGTGATGTATGTTCGGGTTGCGTCCGACGAGCTGAAAATGACATGCTCGTAGGGTGGAACTTTGGGATACTCATCTGTGTGAATTTGTCATCTGATGGTACTGTGTTGGGAGCGAGAAAAGGCGCCGGACAGGACTAATTAGGGCAAAGCCACTTCCTTAATGTCTATATTTTGTTAGCAAATTGTAGACCGCACAAATTTTTATTTTTTTTTTATTTTTTAATTCCAGTACAATTCATCATGGTTAATTTATTTTAATTTTTGATTGTTTACATGTATCTATGACAAATATTAATAATAATAATCACGTTCACATTTTAGATATAAGCTTGCACGACATGATGATTTCATTTATTCTTTATTTCTTGTAGTATTTTTATTGATTATGATGTATAAATTTGGGATTATGACTGAATATTGATTTTTGATGTGTAAATATTTGTAGATTAAAACTTTTGAATTCATTTAAGATTATTTTATTTTAATAAATTAGATGTTAAGATTTATTTTGTATTTTATTTCTTTACCTGACCTGGAGATGATTAAAGAGAAGGAGAATCTAGTCATATTTTCTGCCCCTGAGAGAACTATTTATTTTCAAACTGAGCTAGTTGCATGTAAAATGTTTTGCTTAACCTACCTTTCAGCAGAAAGTTCACCGTATCTTAGTCTAGCATAAGGCCTAGCACTAGGATGCGTGCTTGACTCTCAGTTACGCTTTAATTAAGTAAACTAAATTTATTTTTATATATTTATAAATTTGTAAGAGTCACAGCAATATGTTCAGGTAATAATTCTTATATTTTGGTCACAGTTATTATATGTGATTTTTTAGGATGATATTAACTATTTCTGTTGTATCTAACTTCGTTTATTTGTTAGATGCATAAGTATTGGTAGTACCAATAGATTTTCTATATATATATATATAAAGTTCGGTCGATGCCATTAGTGGTGACATAATAAAAAGAACTAGCAATATTAAAATATATTCATGATTATTAATGTTTATTTAAGATGTCAATTTAAACACATATTCAATATACTTACTTGGAATCTATATGGATGAAATTTTACATAATATATTGCATATTTAAATTGTAATTAGAAACGCCTACTCCAAAGAAAATGATATATCAAATATTTTGGGTCAATCGCTTTGGAAACCAGGACAGATTATTATTGATTTTGGAAAAGGAGAAAAATGTCAAGAGAATTTTGGAACGTGAATAAAATTATTGTATTAGCTATGAATATCATATAAAAGAGGGTGAAAGGAGAGGAGCAGTAATAGCAGTCACAGGTTGAAGGGTAACAATGAATT
The DNA here is from genome assembly GCA_963170755.1 of Amphimallon solstitiale. NCBI lineage: Eukaryota > Metazoa > Arthropoda > Insecta > Coleoptera > Scarabaeidae > Amphimallon > Amphimallon solstitiale. Next base: position 14,167,091 of record OY720685.1, read on the forward strand.
AACAGTTGTACAAAAAATAATCACAACAGTTATCGAAAAAGGATAGAAGAATTAGTATTTGGATTGAACAACAATTTAAATTAGATATAATAAAAGATTATCCTCGACCAGTAAATATTAAAAAATTAAGAGGTTTTCTAGGACTTTTAAATTATTATCAAAAATTTGTTCCGAATTATGCTAATGAGAGCTTACCTTTATATGAACTGCTTAAGAAAGATGTGAAGTTTATATGGACAAATCGTCAACAGATGGCGTTCGAACGTGTGAAGAGTTAATTTCATAAAAACCTTATGCTTATTCATCCAAATTTTTCTAAACCATTTGTACTTAGAACGGACAGTAGTTATGCTTGTTTAGGTGGGGTTCTTGTACAAATCCAAAATAATGTAGAATATCCGATATCTTTTATTTCAAAAAAATTATCCAGACAACAAATTTCGTATACCGTCTGTGAAAAAGAGTTAAATGCATTAGTATTTTGTTTAAATAAATTTAAATTCTATTTATTGGGTAGAACATTTTTAGTAGAGGTAGATAATGCTGCATTAAAACTTCTATTCTTAAAACAAAAATTTCAGGGAATAGCAGAATATTAAGATATTATTTAACCATACAAAACTATACATTTGACATCAAATATATTAATACTAAACAAAATCTTGTTGCGGACACATTTTCAAGGTTATATTCAGATATAAAAGAAAAAAAATCGTTGGCAATAAATATATATAATTTAGAAAATGTAAGAGATGCAAAATATATAAAAGGTACTATATTACATGTACCAAGGAATAGTGAATTATTAGACATATTGGATAAAATCAAGAATCAATCAGTTTATAAAAATTACAAGATTAAGAATGAAATGTTAGTAAAAGTACAACAAAGAGAAGAATTGAAAGTATTACCAAAATACCATGCTGTAATTATTTTACAGTAGATACAAAATCAAAATAGTATGAATCTCATTCCAAGTGAAATAACTTTTCTTCTTGATTCTGGTGCTATTGATCATATAGTAAACCAGCATGGTATTTTTACAACATGCTACGATTTACCTACAACTGTAAATATTGGAGTGGAAAAATTTGGTGCAACAGTTGCAGCAACGAAGAAGGGTAGCATCAATCGTTAATGTAAATACCACTCAAATAAACACATTTAAGATATGGCATGAACGTTTAGGTCATATCAGTAATGATAAATATGCGAAAATTAAAAATTATCAATTAGTCGAAGATATTGACCATTTAAAACACATAGACACTCTAAGATTTTATGTGAAGCTTGTATATATGGAAAACAAGCAACCTTTTGCACATAAAAAAGAACTAAGTAAGTATCCTAAAAAACGGCATTATTTATTATTTATATAAATGGAGTCCAATTACGCCTACAACAATAGACAATAAAAAAATACTTACATTATAGACGATTATAGTCATTAAGATTTTGTGACTAGAAGTGAAGCACTTTTTAATTTAAAAGTAGTAAACCTGCATTGTGATAATGGTTGTGAATACTTGTCAAATGATTTTAAGATTTTTGTACCCAAAAAGGTATCACATATCATTTGACGGTTCCACATACACATACTACTAGTAGTACTACAGCTGATAAATCTGGAACAAAACCAGATACTAGTAGTATTTCAGCTAATAAATCTGACACAAAACCAGATGAAACTATTCCTAAACCTGATAAATCTGGGACAGAAACAGAAAAAGCTACTGAAAGTGCAGATACTTTTGAGTCACAAAATACTAAAATTAGAAAAAGTGAAAGAATTCTAAAACATCCTGCACCCTGCTATAATGAAAATCAATATGATGACATTTACGCAAGTCTCATATTATTTTCAAATGTACTCACTGATCTTCCTACAACAAATTATGAAATTGAAACAAGGGAAGACAGAAAATAGTGGATAAAGCGATACAGGATGAAATTCAATCACTTATATTAAATAAATCTTGGTCATTAGAGTCATTAGTAAAAACGCCAGAAAATAAAAATATTATTGATAATAAATGGATTTTTACAACTAAATCTGATGAATTGAATTCTTGATTATATATTAAGTTTGTAGTGTAAAAGATACTCTTTTAGGTACCGTTAGTTTTTCATAGAATATTAGAATTAAAATATAGGATTATAGTATTAAGCGTGACGAATTTAACGCTACATTGATCAGGTACCGTTAATGATGTAGTTAATAGCTTAGGTATAAGTATAAATAAGCCATCCCTGTAAATTGGAAATCAGTGTTGTTCTGTTACGCTACCGTGTGCAGACAAAGCGATTTTTAATTCAGTGCTACTGAAGATGACAACTTAGTTGTCGAAATATGTATTTAGCCTTTTTGTGCTTTAGTGTGGTGAAGGTGTTTTAGTGTTTTTGATAATATAGTCAAATATAAAGCTTGGTTGCTAGCAAGAGGCTTTAGCCAGCAATATCTATCAGACTATAAAGAAACTTTTACCCCAGTAACAAGCATTGCAACTTTTTAATTCTTCTTAGCTGTTGCTAATCAATCTAATTTGTTAGTTCATCATATTGATCTAAAAACTGCATTTTTAAACGGTATATTAAATGAGAAATTTATATGAAAGTACCTGAAGGAGTAAATGCCAAAAATGACGAAGTATGTAAACTACATAAGTCATTATATGGTTTAAAATAATCTTTAAGGTGCTGGTTGACCGTTTTGACAAAATGCTAAAAGAAGTGAATTTTAAAAAATTCGCAAGTAGATCATTGTAGGTATATACTATTTGGATAAGAGAAATGTAAAAAATATTATATGTAGGTGATGTGTTTGAGCTTTAAACGTTATCTTAAGCAACACTTTTCAGTGGTAGATTCAGAAGAAGTAAATATATTCTTAAGAATAAAAATTACGAGAACTGAAAGAAAAATAAGCTTAGATCATCGTTTCTATTTAAAAATGATTCTAAATAAATTTAATATGTTAGAGTGTAATCTAGTAGATACACCTCGTGCAACTAAATTAAATTATGATGCATTAAACTCAGATATTCATTTTGATGCACTCTGTAAAAATTTAATTGGATGTTTGTTGTTATGCACACGTCCAGATCTTTATGTTGCTATTAATATATTAAGCCGTTACCAAAAGAAAAATAATGTGGAACTTTGGAAATCTCTTAAAAGGGTATTAAGATATATAAAGGGCACAATTAATCTCAAGTAATATGAAAGAGGTAGTAATTATAATGATATCATTATTGGCTATACAGATGCAGATTGGGAAACCGGTCAAAATGATAGAAAGAGTACAACGGGATTTATTTTTCAAGTTTTTCATTGGTGTAATATTACCTGGAATACACGAAATCAAAATACCGTAGTAGCATCGTCCACTGAAGCTGAATATATGGCTCTTTTTGAAAGCGTGAGATAATTATAAGCTATGTGGCTAAAATCTCTTTTAAATAGCATAAATATAAAATTTGATACCCCAATTTCCATTTTTGAAAATAATAACAAATGCTTTAGTATAGCTAATAATCCACTCCATCATAAAAAGAATAAAGCATATTGATATAAAATTTCATTTTATTAGAGAACAAATTGAACGCAATGTGATAATTCTGTAATAATTCTTAAATATATTCCATCAGCAGAGCAAATTGCAGACGCCTTCACAAAAGGACTGCCAACAACAAAGTTCAAGGAACTAAGAGAAAAAATGCAATACTATCTATATAAATATATATCAATATCTATGAATCATGTTTATGTATCTATTTTATAAATAAAAAAAGAAACGAACACCATAGGCCATTGTTTATTTTTTTGGGTGGTGGTGTTAGAAATGCATCATGGGCATTTCCTATACAAAAATATAAATCACAAATATATGTGTGGTCTGTGGTGTTTATCGCTCGAGTTGTGTATATATGTTATACTCATTAAAATACCAGCACTCTATTATGTATCAGTATGTTTCTTTATATAAGATGCAGCTGGGCTCGACAAATGCAATATATGTACGGTTTTTTTCTCTCTTGAGTTAGTTCTACAGACACGTCAATATCGAATACACACATATTCAAGTACACTGTGTTTTATTTTAATACCTATTCCCAATAGCTCTATTAAGGGTTTTCATAGACTTTTTAAATTCCCAATACTAGTAATTTAACTAAAAATTTTGAACTTGCTTACTAATAACAATACATTTGGCGGAAACTACATAAATAATTTTGAGAACTTATACAGTCTGTCTTAAAATTAGCATTAAACAAAACAAAATTCTATTTGATATTTTTGATATAGTGGCTCTTCAGGAAACGATGCAAAAAGGAAATGAAAGAAAGGAAATAGAGGAATATTTGTGCTTTAATAATGGCGGGGAAAATTGATTATTTGAGGCAGGGTTTATTGTACATAAAAGATTAAAGGCTGCAACTGTAGAATTTAGGGCTATTTTTGATAGAATGTGTACATTGAGAATAATAGGAAAATATCAGAAAATATCGCTATTAAATATGCATGCTCCAAGTGAAGAAAAAGACATACGAGTTAAAAAGGAATTTCATAATGAACATATCAAGTACCTACGAGGAAATACGCTCCATTAGTGCTTTCGTCATAATCGCCATTTTGTTGAGGTAGGTCAGTTAAGTGGATCTAAACAAACCTGAAGAAGCATCAGCATTTGATTTCTAACATTCTTTTTTTTTATTGTATCATTATCCGAAGCAGGAGAGGTAAATATATAATGAAAAGGCTTAAAAATAAAATTAAATAAGACTTTTTAATATGGCGAAATAGGTTTGTTTAGATCCAGTGCTACTATGCAGTGCTATGACCTGAATCAACAAAATGTCCTATGTGACGTACGACTAATGGAGCGTATTAGAAAATACGATTTGAATTTATTCCTAAGTGACGCAAATGCGATTATTGGTAAAGAGGAAATTTACCAACCAACAATAGGAAAATTAAATAAACACAAGGAGGCAAATCAAAACGGACGATTATTAGTAGATTTTGCAAGAGAAAATAGTATAAAAATCAAGAGTACTACTTTCGAAGAAAGGAGATCTATAAGGGAAACAATCAGGAGAGGTGCATAACTAATATAAAAAGTTATAAGGGACCAGATGCTTACTCAGATCACTTCTTAGTAGAAAGAGAAACCCAGCAAGAAATACTTGTATTAAAAAGTAGACAGAAGGCAAAAATTAACAAAAAAGAAGTTAAAACGGATTACAGGGAGGCGAAGCAAAGGTTACATATAAAAGAAAATTGGAAATGCACTTAGAACATATGGAGGAGAGTAATGATATACATAATGTATGGAATGAAACGAGTAAAAAAATGGTGTAAGCGATACAGGGATGTAAATCAGTATTCAATGGCAATAACTGGGAATGGTTTGACGAGATATGTGAAGAAGAACTAAAGGAAAGAAACAAAGGCAGGGTACGAAAGTTAAAGGGCAATACACAAGAGACCAAGGAAAAGTATGAAGAAAAAAGAAAAAAAACTAAAAGAACACTGAGTGAAACGAGGAGAGGAGATCGAAAAGAGTTACCAAAGAAATCAAGACATTACAGTCCTAATTTCTTCTCAAGCGTATATTATTACTCTCTGACAAGGCGACTTTTACGAAAAATGGTAGTTCAAATCAAGATAACCTGCATTATTATGCTACACAAAATCTAAGATTTCTAAAAAAAACTTCTAGTCAACGACAATGGTTACTAAACTTGTAGGGTAGAGTTATGGGAAAGTATGTCATTGTATCACACATTTTAAATGGTAACCATTATAGTGTTCAATACAACATAGTTACAACTGTGGTTTCAATACGATGGTGATCCTGAGTTCGAATCTTAGAATAGGCGAAATTTTTGAAATTTAATTTCGCTATTAACATTATCAGTTGCAATTGGAAAGATTATATTGTTCAATAAGTACCGAGAATTAGAAAATAAAGAGAAGGGAAAGAGAGGCCAGTAGAACTAGAAGTTGCGACGCTGGAATTGAAAAGAGAAATACTGAAAGAAAAAAAGAACATTTGAGAGGACAAAATGTCTGAATGGGTGCGTCACCAAAGAAGAGAATTAACTAAAGTGATGCACTAAGAAAGAGAAAAAGGTAACAAAGCGTATTTTACCTATAATAAACTGATAATAAACGGAAAAGTCTTTAATGAATGGCATGAGAAAGAAGAATCGAAACAGAAAGCAAATGTAAAGAACACACGGTTGCAAATACAAGAACGTGTAACCAACGATCACCGAAGACGAACATAATCAGAAAAGAGAAAAATTCCGACGGCAACGAAGGTTTTCTATAAGTCAAGAAACTAACCAAAAAAATTAGGAAGAGATATTACGGTGACAACTTGGGCAGAAAACCAGGAAATGATAAAAGGAAAAATTCAGAAATATAAGAAATATGCTACTTGAAACACTAGAAGTCTGAAGGAAAAGAAAAGGAATTGACGGAAGAATTTGAGAAGACAAATACGGAAACTCAGAAGAAAGGAAAGGGTAATTTAAACAGCAGAGTCGGTAGAAGTGATAAAACTTATCATAAGGTTATTGCTAAATATGGTTTGGATTTTTGCTCAACGTTTCTGTTTTGCATTGGTATACAAATTATAGTAAATGCGTGTGGACGTTATTTAATACCCGGAATATACTGATCAGTTTCCGAGTCATCCATATCATTTTAATAAACATGCTAAAACTTACCTGAGCGCGAAATATTATATTATATTATTATAGAGATAATATCTCATACACACACAACAAATTTTTTGGTTAACCGTCCGCGAAGTTACCAATTAGCGAACGCAACACAGTCCGCGAAATCCAATTTCGCGTGGGTGTACGGACAACTTTAAAGGGTTCCTCGACGGAGAGATTTTCCGATACGCTTCTGGATCGGTTCGGACGCATGTATATATATATTAATAAAATACAACCTTTAATGTATGTATTGATATCCCTTTTAAATAAGTCTTCCGGCTAACTCCAAATTTAAATTTTTAATAACTAAGAACATGAGATTTTTCTTTTAAATCAACTTCAAATATTTCCCTGTAGTTTATACCACCAGTCATACATTAACTTTAGTAATTTCTTATTTACGGTTGGTATAACATTCTATTATTCGATATTCTCATTGATGTTGAAATTTAAGAAACTATTTTTAATTAAATAATGTTAGTATTTCTCAGGTCATGTAATGTAGTCCGTTTATTGAAATATAATATTTAATAAATTCAAGCACTATCTTCTACATATGAATTGGGTAAGTAATCTATAAAATTCCAATATTCTTAAATAATTTTACGTGTCACTTTTGTCCTTTCAAGGTTATCGACTGTGTCAAAGGATTATAACTCCATAGATATAATGAGATGTTATTAATGAACTCCAATAAAAGAAACTATTCAAATCTGATACAATTTAATACATGGAATAGATATCAATATAAAAAATGTCTTCTTTATATGACATGGAAAATAAACTTCAATAAAGTAAAGATCATAAACAAATTTACTTGACGTTTAAGATAATAATAATATGGTTCTATGTCAGTGAAATTCCTCAATTACAAAGGTAAATATTTTACTGTACTTATAAAACACCTTTAAGTATACAAATATACAATGTTATAAATGTTTTTGGATAGATCTATGCATGATAAATATTTATTTAGTACGGAAAATTCGTATATTAAAATTCAATGACTCTATTAAGTTGAAATTTAAATGTTAATATTTTTAAAATAATCTAACCTTATTTAAAACATGAACAAGATAACTATAATATCAATTATGAACTTCTATAAGCTTCAATAAATTTCGTATTAATACAATAACATATACAACCTTGGTCAAAATAAATGCATGTATGTTTCTTGTTTTCCAATAATGTTAATATAATCCTTTCGATCCTAGAACTCTCTTATACTGGATGGTATTCTCAAACTGAATATTCTACTGAATACTTCGGTTAAAAAAATGGCTTATCTCTTCGGAATAATGACACACACAATGGAATTTAGGCTTATGACTGCTACTACTCGCAGGACAAACACTCTCTTGAACTCCTCTGACTTCACTGGATTTATGAACCCTGGATTTTCAATTAATATCCTAAATCAGGAACTGGATCGTCTAATGGAACTTCTGTACCTCGTATTTAATTTCTATCTTCTTGTATACTTTTAAATATTACTGAAATAAAACACTAATTCCTGGATACTGGATTTAAAAGGAACTTCTGTAACTTCTCTTCGCAATGGATTCTCTTATTATCGATGTACGACTTTCAAAATCGTAAGTATTCTTTAATTATTAATGATTTTAACCAGCTTAAGTTCTTATAAAATTTTCAATTCTCCTTGTTTTAATTTTATTCACTATTTATTTGCATGTATGAATATTTAATACGTACACTATACGAAATAATTCTGGTTTATTTTAACCATTTATATTCATAAAAACTATAATTCTTTCTAAAGACACACGCGTCTGTTCAAGATCATAAAAATTCTCTCTCTCTTGTTTCAACAAAATCTCCTTAGTGATCTTTTTAAATTTTTAAATCAGCCAATCGATTTCTTTTCTTATTTTGCCCAGACAATATAGTTTTTAAATTTGTTAGACTATTTCTTTATACTAACTGACTTTATAAATTTCATTATTTTAAAACATTTTGAATTTTAATTCAACCTTCCCATACTTTTAATATTCAAAAATGAAACACTTTCAGGAAAATTATATATCAGATGTCACTTTTGACATTTTACTCTCCATCCGGTTGTACGATATTTAAACTGTACTTTTAATTCAATATCAATTATTTACCTTTCAATATTTAATTTTAATGATCTTTTACCTCCTTAAACGTCACTTAAATGAGTTTTTACAAAATAATAATATTTCTTATAGTACAATAATTAGCATTTAAATCTCTTCTTTACAGATATGGTAAATTCTAATGAAAAGAAGAAAATAGTCATTCAGAAAATATACTGGTCGGTTCACCAAGTAACGTACCATACTTAACAAATATTTCTGTACAACAAATTAATAAATTTATACGCCTAATACAATTACATATGTCCATATTATTATCATATACTTCTTCAATAACTACTTAAATTATTAATGAATATTTTTTTAGAAAAATATTGTTAGAGTCAATAATAGACCTTTAACAATTGCCCCTTTTTAATAAATATAAATTTCAACTTCGATATAAATTTATATTTATTAAACAACCTTTATAAAAGTATTCCATGTAAAACTATTTTTTTTAAATTATCATAAATACGTTCAACTGTTACTATACCTAATTTCAATTATTCCAGTTCACTACAACAAAACATTATTTAAATTTACTTTTCACAAGACGAACCAAATAACTTAATGATATTACTATATTTATGTATTTTCAAAACTTATATACATTCAATTAATCAACCCAATGTATTTCTGTAAATTAATATTTTAATCAAAATTCCTATTTACAATACTTTAAGTGTGTATCTGGTACCAGTTTTACTCATTCATTTCTATTGTCTATATCTTTATAATAATCTTGTAGCATAGATATATGATATCTACCTCTAATGTAATTTGTATTTGGTTCTATTAATTCATAAGTATTTTCTCCTAACTTTAGATTAACTTTATATGGTCCAATATAGGGCCTTAACAACTTCCCCATAATGTTTTTCTTTCGATCAGTAACCCTCAAATTCTTCACAATAACTAAATCTCCTATTTCGTAACTTTTAAACTTCTTCTGTTTCTCCATTTGTTTTTGTTCCCATATCTTTTTTTTACGTTTTGATCTTTCCCTCACCAATTCATACCTTTCACTTAAATCGATTGTTTCTTGATTGTCCCATGTAATACCAGAAAGACCATTATTTAATACAAGATTCTTCTAAACGTTTCCACTCCTTATTTACTTGATTCTGATAGTAGTACGGTATAGGATAATTTTTACAAGTCAATGGTGAATCATCAGTAACCACTAGTTTATGTTCATAAATTCTTGCGAAAACAATTTCTTCATTAATTAACGATATATTCCTATATAAAATCTCTATTAACTTATGCTCCATAACTTTATCCTTTATGTCCTGTAATTTAATTTTTCTTTCAATATCTTCATAATTATTTATCGTATCATTTATACATTCCTCTTCCATCTCTTCATCATAATTCTCATTCCATTCTTCATTATAAATATTATCATGTACATTATCATTTTCAATTATTAAATTATTCATTTCTATACTTAATATATTCTTCTTATAATCATTATAAACATTTTTCTCTTCTTCACTTAATTCTTTTACTATTTTGCATATATTCTCTTTTATATAAATATTACCTTCTTCAAAATTCATAACCATTCCTAACTTTCTAATATTATCTATACCAATTATACAATCATAAAATAAATTTTCCAGGACATAAAATTGCATAAAATAACTTTCTTTACTTATAATCACTTCTGTATAAAAGCATTGTTTTATTGTTCCCATCTTCTTTCTATTCGCTGTAATAATATCAGTTCCTTTTATCTTAACCACACTATTTAAATACCCTTTGACTTGTTTAACTTTACTCTCTTGTATTAATGTAATCTCTGAACCACTATCTATTAAACATGTAAAAACAATATTCTCAATTTCTATTTTAATAAATGGCAAACCAAAATCTTGTACTATAGATACTTCTTCATTCTTTTTAAATATACTCTCAGGTCTTTGATAAAATTTAATTGTTTGTAAAGTAATAAAATTGGGTTGATTAATTATATCTTCTTTTACAATTGTGACGTGCTCGGTTTTGAATTTAGATAGGCATCCTCCTTCAAAATTGGCGTTTTTTTTAAATCATCATTCTCATTTCTAGCAATATTCCTATCACTATCTACCCACCTAATATTATGTATTGGTTTAGGTCTATTTTCTCCTTCCTTAAATTTATTTCCATAATTTAGTCTATTTTGTGTATTATAATCGTTTCCAGGAAATGGTGTATATCTTTTATCATTATTATTATTCCTCGGATCTGATTGATAATTATTACCATTCCTGTAGCTAAAATTATTGTAACCTCCTCGTAATTGGGTATTCTGATTATAGGTGTTTGGTGATGATCTATTATAATTTTGGTTTCTATAATTTCCATTATAATTATTCTGATCTCGTTGATTACCATTTTTAAAATCAGTATTATTAAAATAATTTGACCTACCATTATTATTTATGCGTTGATTACCATTATTGAAATTGCTTCTAGGTAAAGAAGAATAACTATTCGCATTAACATCATTAAAATCATCTAGTCTACGTAATATTTCAATTAAGGAATCCATATCATTCACCTTCTGGCAAATTATAGCTTGTGTATCAGTAAAAATAAAGTGATTTAACAATTGACTAGCAATCATGTATTCATTAAGATCGCTAACATACTTGCACTGATTATATATCCTAGAAGCATAAGCCTCTCTTGTCAAATTACCATGTCTATATTTGGCTGTTAATAGTCTTATTTTCGCTTTATTCTGATGAGACTCATTCCAGAAATTTTTCTTGAACATAATTTCAAATTGATTTATATCTTGACAGTTATCCTCTATTCTCTGAAACCATTCCAACGCACTATTATTCAACGTAGATCTTATTACCTCCATTTGATGCTTTAAAGATGGAATATCTTCTAAATACTTCATAATATTCCTTAAATACGTCATCGGATGTATCCCTGTTTTATCTGCCCCAAATTGAGCTATGTTCTCCACTTTAGTATAATTAGAACATTGATGTGCTACTGTAGAACTTGATCCTATGTTTTTCATGTTAACCGACATCTTTTTAATTTCATCTTCTAATAACTTTCTTTTAACTTCCTGTTGCTGTAAATTCTCTTGTAACATTTTAACCTCTTCTGTCTTATGTTGATTTAAATTTGCAACTTCATTAATAAATGTATTTTCATAAATTCCCAATTTCTTTTCTAATTCCTTTTCACAATTAACTAATAACTTTTCCTGCATTTTCGCATCTGTTCTTATCTGTTTTCAACACATCGTATACAGTATCTAATTTTGTGTTTACTATATTACTAACTTCTTTATTTATATCAGCTTTTGCTTGTAACATTTGTTCTTCTGTTTGCTTAACTATGTCAGAGACTAATCTACTTTCCATTTCTTTAAATTCATTTTTCAATTGAATAATTGTCTCTACATTCCTTTTCTCTAAATCATCCATATTCTTCTTGATAACTTCTTCTGAATCTTTCCTTATATCATCTCTTAAATTTTTCATGTTTAAATCCTGTTTCTCTTGTAAATTTTTCATATTCAAATCTTGTGTCTCTTGTAAATTTTTCATATCTTTCATATCTTCTCTCATTTTTAACAACAAATCCATCACCGGATTTTGTTCACTCTGATAAGTTTCATCTCCACTCTCTGAACCTTCCTCATCCCCTTTATCCCCTTTCCTGCTACGTGTCTGCATCATTATAAAAGTCTCTTAATAATACCCCTAATAACACTGTATTAAAATAAAAACTTACACACTTTCTATACTATGTGGTATTATATCACTTATTTACTATTAATCATTCTTTAATAATGTAAGCCACATAAATGTATAAAACTGTACCAAAATAAAGAAATCACACTGTATAGTTATTATTATTTGTATGATTACCCTCTACTATCCCAACAATTATGTTAAATGTTGTCAATCACCTAAAGAAAATAATACCTTTATACTTTTTTTAAAACAAATACCTTTTACAATTTTTTTAAATAATTACCCTTCGTTTTTAAGTATTAATAAATATAATATTGGTGATAGATGTGCTATCTCCAATATCGCCCTACGTTGCTATGCGCCAAAAATTAATAAAATACAACCTTTAATGTATGTATTGATATCCCTTTTAAATAAGTCTTCCGGCTAACTCCAAATTTAAATTTTTAATAACTAAGAACATGAGATTTTTCTTTTAAATCAACTTCAAATATTTCCCTGTAGTTTATACCACCAGTCATACATTAACTTTAGTAATTTCTTATTTACGGTTGGTATAACATTCTATTATTCGATATTCTCATTGATGTTGAAATTTAAGAAACTATTTTTAATTAAATAATGTTAGTATTTCTCAGGTCATGTAATGTAGTCCGTTTATTGAAATATAATATTTAATAAATTCAAGCACTATCTTCTACATATGAATTGGGTAAGTAATCTATAAAATTCCAATATTCTTAAATAATTTTACGTGTCACTTTTGTCCTTTCAAGGTTATCGACTGTGTCAAAGGATTATAACTCCATAGATATAATGAGATGTTATTAATGAACTCCAATAAAAGAAACTATTCAAATCTGATACAATTTAATACATGGAATAGATATCAATATAAAAAATGTCTTCTTTATATGACATGGAAAATAAACTTCAATAAAGTAAAGATCATAAACAAATTTACTTGACGTTTAAGATAATAATAATATGGTTCTATGTCAGTGAAATTCCTCAATTACAAAGGTAAATATTTTACTGTACTTATAAAACACCTTTAAGTATACAAATATACAATGTTATAAATGTTTTTGGATAGATCTATGCATGATAAATATTTATTTAGTACGGAAAATTCGTATATTAAAATTCAATGACTCTATTAAGTTGAAATTTAAATGTTAATATTTTTAAAATAATCTAACCTTATTTAAAACATGAACAAGATAACTATAATATCAATTATGAACTTCTATAAGCTTCAATAAATTTCGTATTAATACAATAACATATACAACCTTGGTCAAAATAAATGCATGTATGTTTCTTGTTTTCCAATAATGTTAATATAATCCTTTCGATCCTAGAACTCTCTTATACTGGATGGTATTCTCAAACTGAATATTCTACTGAATACTTCGGTTAAAAAAATGGCTTATCTCTTCCGAATAATGACACACACAATGGAATTTAGGCTTATGACTGCTACTACTCGCAGGACAAACACTCTCTTGAACTCCTCTGACTTCACTGGATTTATGAACCCTGGATTTTCAATTAATATCCTAAATCAGGAACTGGATCGTCTAATGGAACTTCTGTACCTCGTATTTAATTTCTATCTTCTTGTATACTTTTAAATATTACTGAAATAAAACACTAATTCCTGGATACTGGATTTAAAAGGAACTTCTGTAACTTCTCTTCGCAATGGATTCTCTTATTATCGATGTACGACTTTCAAAATCGTAAGTATTCTTTAATTATTAATGATTTTAACCAGCTTAAGTTCTTATAAAATTTTCAATTCTCCTTCTTTTAATTTTATTCACTATTTATTTGGATGTATGAATATTTAATACGTACACTATACGAAATAATTCTGGTTTATTTTAACCATTTATATTCATAAAAACTATAATTCTTTCTAAAGACACACGCGTCTGTTCAAGATCATAAAAATTCTCTCTCTCTTGTTTCAACAAAATCTCCTTAGTGATCTTTTTAAATTTTTAAATCAGCCAATCGATTTCTTTTCTTATTTTGCCCAGACAATATAGTTTTTAAATTTGTTAGACTATTTCTTTATACTAACTGACTTTATAAATTTCATTATTTTAAAACATTTTGAATTTTAATTCAACCTTCCCATACTTTTAATATTCAAAAATGAAACACTTTCAGGAAAATTATATATCAGATGTCACTTTTGACATTTTACTCTCCATCCGGTTGTACGATATTTAAACTGTACTTTTAATTCAATATCAATTATTTACCTTTCAATATTTAATTTTAATGATCTTTTACCTCCTTAAACGTCACTTAAATGAGTTTTTACAAAATAATAATATTTCTTATAGTACAATAATTAGCATTTAAATCTCTTCTTTACAGATATGGTAAATTCTAATGAAAAGAAGAAAATAGTCATTCAGAAAATATACTGGTCGGTTCACCAAGTAACGTACCATACTTAACAAATATTTCTGTACAACAAATTAATAAATTTATACGCCTAATACAATTACATATGTCCATATTATTATCATATACTTCTTCAATAACTACTTAAATTATTAATGAATATTTTTTTAGAAAAATATTGTTAGAGTCAATAATAGACCTTTAACAATATATATAATTTTTGTGAAGGTCCTTTGTTTTTCCTTCTTCTTTCTTAGCCGTTTCTTATATATATGATTGTATATTTTTCATGGTTATTCTCGGCTTGGTTGTGGAATCAGGTGTGGTTAAATTAAAAACATTTTTACGTTTCGACTTTATTTATAAAGTCATCTTCAGAATTTATGTTGGTCAAAATCAAAAGATAAAAGAAATTTTTTTGTTGTTCCTTAAATGTTGTTTTAACAACTTTCTGTGATAATTACACTTCTTATAAAAGGTGCTAACAGTATTATTTTTATATAAAAGTACGATCAATTGACATTATACTGTTTAATAAATGTATATTGTAATAATAATACACACGTGTACATGTGTTTCTTTAAAGAAACACATGTACATAAATATATATATATATATATATATATATATATAAATCTTTCATACAAAGTCAGGCCACATATAGCACGATGAATGCACAATCTTGAGCCAGGCAAACAAACCTGAACCATATATATGGCTCAGGATCGTTTTCCCTATATAACTTCTTTAACTCGAGCCGTACAGTACACATACCAATACAATTTGAAGTGACCTTCAATTTCGCGGTCACCCAGCAGGCTTGTCTTTGTTTAGTACTTGCCGGTTACGAAAAAAATGGACATTTATGATGGTTCAGCTTTGTAGGAATAACCGTTTGTTTAGTTCTAGGTTATGCCGCTTGAAGTCGTTGTGGTAATATACTGTATATAGTTACATATGCACAATTCTGAGCCAATTAAGCCTGGCAACAATGCTTGTTTTCTAACATAAAGGTCTAGATGCATCGCGATTCTTACTACCTGCTATCCTCACTTTTACACCACATGATTGCTTCCGTGCGGATTGCCATTGCGTGGTATATTGTATATTTGTACGAGTATTTCCACAATGAAGCGGCGCGGAACGATGGACTTTGTGACCCTTCGCATTGCTTTAGAAATAGAGGTGATTATCGGGCGCTTAAAACACCGCGCATTTACGTTTTGAAACATTGGGCTCTCTTTTTTAATTTATTCACATGCACGCGGTATTTATTGCGCGGTATTAGTAAATGTAAAGAATGTTTTTATCGAAAATGTCTATTATTAAATACCTACAAATCACTGAAATTTTTAATATAAAATCTTTTAAAAAAATTTTTAAAGCAAAGCTTTTTATTTTAATTAAACAATATTTTTAACTACAAAAGGAGATAAAAAAATGAATCAAAATTGCGCAAAATGACATTATTTGACATTTAATGATTTGATCATACAATAATGTCTTTCTTAATGTTGCCTGGACAATTTAGAAAAACTTTACATGTCTCTACATAATTATCTTGAGATTTTGGGCCTATTTATGTCTACTTTAAATTTAGAATTGCCCCATAAACTAAAACCATAGGAGACATAGGCCAAATAGCAAGATTTAATTTAGATCGCTCACGTGGATCGTAACTAGGTACATTTGCGTTCTAACTTCCAGTTCTTCTTAATAAATTCGTTAATACATATGTAATTGTCTGTTCTTTAGAAACATTTACTCTTCAGCAAATTTTAGACCCGATGTGCAATTGTGTGCAGAAAAATCTCGTACACTTCAAAATCAAGCAATCATCTTTTTAGGTATTTTGTACTTTGTAAATGTGAATCTTGAGATTATATTTGCAAATAGGTTAGAAACTGTCAGTGAAATTGTCATTTTTTTTAATATGAAAGCCAGTAAACTTATTTATTAATTATTATTTATTGAAACCAATTTATAAAATCCTTATTAGGTAAATAAAAACAACCAACAATTTTAATAATATATTTTATAAAGAACTGTAGATAAAGGTCGCTTCAATAATTTTCATCCAGACACAATTTCTCTCTGTGTGTGTGTGTTTGTGTGATAGATATCAATTCCAAAATTTGTATTTACGTGTATAATCTCCGTCTTGAGATCTGACTAGTTTTGCAGCAAAATCGGTAGACCGGAAGTAGTAGTTTACTTCAGCGAAAAATTAAATTTTGCCAAAGTTGGTCAATTACTAAGTTTAAACAAATTTATAAAGAATTTAAATGTACTCAAAATTACATTTGAAAAAAATTTTATTAAACAGTTTTTTTTTTAATTCCTACCGGAAATAGGTCTTTTACTCGCATCGAAAATCAGTTTTTTGCGAATCTTTCGCAAGGTATGCTTTTTAGACAGGTACGTTACAAGTACAAAAGTATTTAGAACTTAATTTTCAATACCTTTTGTATAAAAAAAATTTCAAAATTAGGACCGGAAGTACCACTTTTACTCTTACCAAATAGCGATTTTTTGCAAATATGGTAAATTATGCATTCTATATATATTTATCAAGAGTACAAAAGTATTTAGAGCTGGATTTGCAATATTCTTTGTATATATGAAATTTAAAAATTTGGCCCGGAAGTAACACATTGTCTTAGGGAGTAGCACTTTTTTTCGAATATCTTGCAAAATATTCATTCTATAGAGATTTATTAATACAATGGAAGTACTCAGAATAGGATTCTGAATAACTTTTGTATAAAAGTTTTTTAAAATTGTATAGTTTAAAACGCTCATACGTATAAGAAAGTTGTGTGGTGGCCACACCTCATTTTTTTCCTATATCGTACTCAAAAAGTATATACTAGAAGAAAGGCGTCTACTTCTTGCATTTACTAACTTGCGATTAACACGGAAATACCCCGTCTATCATTTACGGAGTTAAGAAAAGAATTCCAATAACTTTTTAAAATTATTTCAGTACCTATGAATAAAAATTACTGGCAAGATTAAATATAAGGTTTAGATGAATGAGATTTTCTATACCTTCTACAGAAACGTTTTTGAAATAATTTTTGTAATTATCTATTTGTTCTTTCATTTCAAAAAATAATGCATTATTATGTAATATATGAATCAATAGCCTACACAGTATTATTATAATTTTTACGATGTCAGGAAAATACCTCTACATTAATTTAACACAGAGTTTAGGAATAATTATAGCTTGAAAATAAGCCTTTAAGATTTATGGCTCTCTTCACAGGGAGTCATACATTTAAAAAGGTCAGAAAAAAACATTGGCGACCGTTTTTTTTTCTAACTTCAGTTGCAAGAAAAAGATCATAAAACTACTTATCTAAGTACGACATGACAGTTCCTTTATATCTATTAAAACAGGAATGTTTTTTATATTCGCCATTCATAAATAATAAAGTTCGACAAGCTCGACTTCAGAAAAAGCGGTGTTGTTTTGCACAATGGTATACAAGTGTATTTGTTATTGTTTCGATATTGTAACCAATTTTAACTTATGGTGAGGATTTCTTTCTATTATTTTTCAGAATGGTTGTTTTTAAGTTATTTAAGGCGAAAATAGTCACACATCTTTTTATCTAAAGCGTGGGGGTTATAAAGCCAATAAAAAGTATAGGTATTCCCTTCTCTAGTTTTGTGATAAAAGAATATTTTTCTATAAACTTCAAAACAGTTTGTAACTTCGGTTAGACTAAGATTAAGCTCATTTAGTCTATAGTGGATGTTTACATGGTAGTCATTTACAAAAAAAAAATATTGGTTCAGTGAATGTGTGATGAATAGATATTTTTTTTTATATTAAATAAATATTATGCTTCTATCAAGAAAGTACTTTCCTATAACAAATCGCCAAGTTACTTAGTTCAAATGTGTAATTGAATTGGCGCAAATAAATATTTGCTTTTAGGAAATAAATCCCATTTTTTTAAAGTGATAACCAACTTATACTACTGAAGTAACTTATTTACTTAAACCAATTTTACCATTTTCTTAAATTGAATAAATCTATTTCTCACGCAAGAAAAGCATTTTACTTACTTTAATACCAATTTTCTTAATTTAAAAAAACGAAAACAAGAAAATATTTTCTTGGGTATATGCAAAGCTTTAATTTACTTAACTTTTATTACAAATAAATATTTCTAACAATGTACTTTATTTATATAAGTATTTCTCCTATAAATATATTTTTTATACACGTTTTATACGTTTCATTTCAGCCCTAATAGTATTACTAAAGTTTGCGATAATTGAAAATATACTACTTGTAATTATTCTGTTTATCTTTACGGTATATATTAACTGCAGTTTATCCATTATTATCACTACCTATTGTAAAATAAATTTTTAACATTTCTTTTCCGCAATACTGTATCAGCTTTGTGTTCTTAGATTCGTAATAAGAGAATCAAAAATGCTTAGTCATCAAATTTAAAACAAATTGATAAAGATTTTATATTTTGATCAAGTTTTTTGGAATTGGGAACACTGCGCGATAGTTGACGCTCGGCATTAAGTCTACATACACATACATTATTCAAGCAATTCAGTCCTAATGTACATAATATTTTAATTTGTTAATTAATTTGTTTGAATTAAGAAACTTCTTTGCTTGAAAAAGAAAACTATTAAACGCAAGCATTACAAATGCGTAACTCTTATCTGAGCTTTCGGGGTTAATCATTTCGATATTAATAAATTAATCAGTCAGAAACTGTTTCTATCAATTTTTGTGAGATGCCTTATGATCGAAATTAATAACTTTAGCATTCAAATAGGTTTCATTAATTAATAAAATAGAACTAAACATGAACTGTAGTAGAATACAAAAAAATAACTCATTTAAAGTTCCATTATAATTCCCAACCTATAATCATTTTCCATACCGCTTCTTACTCTGTCTTGCTTTGTACGAGGCAACAAAATGTAAACCACATTGCACTCGCAAGTTAAAATCACCCTTCTCATGTGTTAAGTTACGGCAACCCTGCTCTGGTTCAGGAAAAGCGGTGCTATTACATGTTTGTGTATATACTGGACTGAGTTGCTACCAAAAGCCAATGGCTTGAGATTGCCGTATTTTTGAGACGATATACAAAAACTTTATTATAAAGAAAAAGTGTTGTATATAATGATTTCCATGTGTACCATATGTCATTTAGGTCCGCCTATGTAAGAATTTTTTGTCTACGGTTACTAGAAATAGATGGTTCAGAATTGTATGAAATCCTAGTTGGCCTGACTTTGATAGAAAGATGTATATATATATATATATATATATATATATATATCAGAAAAAGAAAAATATTGGGTATAATCCGCTGTAGAGCAACCGTAAACACGTGTTTCTGGCTAATTGGTCGTCATCAGTACGGTGTAGCCAAGGAATAAGGTGGGATAACCTTGGAGATGTAAGCTAAACGGAAGACCATCAGGTGACAGACCACCATTTGCAGCTTCAGCCAGAAGATCCTCGGTTCTGAGGACAACAACTAACGTCGCCACGAGGAAGACAATGTCAACCTGCGTGCCATCCGAGACCCAGGAAATGTAAAAGTGGTCTGTCACCTGATGGTCTTCCGTTTAGCTTACATCTCCAAGGTTATCCCACCTTATTCCTTGGCTACACCGTACTGATGACGACCAATTAGTCAGAAACACGTGTTTACGGTTGCTCTACAGCGGATTATACCCAATATTTTTCTTTTTCTGATATTTTATGTATCCGCAATAATTTCTTATTCTTTCATATATATATATATATATATATATATATATATAAATAGACTCGCTTACGAGTCCCGCGCTGGTCTGATGCTAACGTGCCGGCTTCTCACCCGTGCGGCTCGGGATCGAATCTGCTCGGGGACATGAATTTATTTATTCATTTAAATTTCAATTTAATTGAAATGAAATACCTCTATATGATATATTTCTCTCGTTCCCTTAGTCGACTCAAGCCGACTTTACCCGAACGAGCGTTACATAGCCGAGCGTGACGGTCAGTCTTGTTCAGTGTCCACAATCAACGCAGCGTGCCCAAAGAAGTATACACTTCAAAAAAGTTGTCGAAAAAGTTCTTAGTTCGGAGCTCCTACAGAAAGAGCTGATAAATATAATTAAATGTGACATTATCGCTGAATATAGGGATAAAGTTCAATCGTTAGAGAAGAAGGTGGTACAACTCGATTCTGACCTAGCGGCAAAATGGCAAAACTGTCAGCGTAAGCAGCCAAGGTTTCTAATTTCACAAATATCTGTAAAACCCTTGATTCGTTGTCTATACAGTGGCAAATGAGTTCATTTCTACACTCTTTTTTGCTGTGATGCAATATTTGAAAAATGTCTCCTTTCTTCATGCTGTACACCTCTATAGAAAATGAAAAAAATATATGAGTGGCGCAAACAGGCGCAGCTAAACCAATCTTATTCTGATAGAGGTATATACATAGAAAAGTAAAAAAAATGTTTTACGCTGCACACATGAGGATATATTTTTAAATCTCAATTTAAAAAATATATACATCTACTAAGAACTTTATAAGTTAGTGACATTGGAGAGTCTCTTTAAAATTTAAAACAAGCTGACAATTCTTACCTTGAAAGACGCTGCGGAGAACAAACAACAAAACAAGCTGATTTTTTTTCAATTTGCAGTCAATAGCTCGACTCTGCTCGACACACACCCCGTCACAATATGACTGACAGAAATACCGTTTGAGCAAATGTAAACAATGACGTCACTTTACGATAACGTCCCGACTATACCGCATTGCCAGTAACAAATTCGTAATTACATGAAGGAGATTTGATATAATACGAGCCGAAACGCATACTTTTTGGATAAATACCAACCATCAATTTTTATTAATTAAGTTTCCCTAGATGTGACCTACCAGATTTTTCCCTAATACAAGACCAGACATCCTCGATATAGCCATTTCCGCCAACATCTCAGAATACATAGATATACAAACTGAATCCGTCCTCTCATCCGACCACAACCCCATAATACTAAAATGGGGCACCGAACCAAACATATTCACTAAAACTACAAATCACACTGACTGGAACACCTACAAGAAAACTCTCGCCAACATCATTCCGAAAATTACACCTTTAAAAACAGAAGAGGAAATGGAAACAGCCATCCACACGTTACATTCCAAAATACACGAAGCCACCACTACCGCCACAATAACGAAAACAATTAACCACAGGACTCAGCAACTACCAATACACATCAAAAACCTAATAAAATAGAAGAACGCAGTGAGAAGAAGATATCAAGAAACCTTAGACCCCCAAGTAAAAACGCTTCTAAACCAACTCCAAAGGGAAGTCAAAATGTCAATCAGTGAATACAACCACTCCAAATGGACTAAAAAGCTGGAAGAAATAGGAGAAGACCCTGGAGGAATATGGAAACTCGCAAGAGCCCTAAGAGGAACCAAAACAAACATCCCACCACTTAAAAATACAGATGGCATCAGCATCACCGACAGTGAAAAGGCTGAAACACTAGCCGATCACGTTGAAAAACAATGCACTCCAAATTGGACCAATACAGACATGGCGCACATCGCCCATGTTCACAGATCAATAAACAGAAAGAACAAAGAACCAACCATTCCAACCACAGATTTCATCACTCCAAAACAAATAAACTCGATAATCAAAGAACTAAAGCCCAGAAAAGCCCCAGGAGCCGATAAGATTTCAAATAAAATGATCAAGAATATGCCCTTCAAAGCAATCATGTTCCTCCTCAATATAATCAACACAATCATCAAAATCCAAATCTTTCCAAAGTGCTGGAAACATGCTACAGTAGTAATGATACCTAAACCAGGGAAAGACCACAGCCTTCCGAACAACTACAGGCCCATGAGTCTACTGTCAGCAACAAGTAAAATCGCCGAGAAGGCGATCCTATCCAGATTGATCCTTCACTCAGAAGCCCACCAAATAATACCCGACGAACAACACGGGTTTAGGAAACACCATTCCACTATCACCCAGTTAATGAGAGTAACAGAACATATTCATGATGGATTTTTCAAAAATCACTCCACGGCAGCAGTATTTCTCGATATCTCAAAGGCCTTCGACAGGGTATGGCACCAGGCTCTTATCTACAAACTTTACGCAAGAAATTACCCAACTCATCTAGTCAAAATTATCCAATCCTTTTTATCCCACAGAACATGTTCAGTCAAGATCCAAAACTCTTCATCCACTCCCAGACTCATCACCGCCGGCGTCCCGCAAGGCTCCGCACTCTCCCCCCACCTTTATGCAATATTTACATCTGACATCCCCAGAACCCCAAACACCCTATTAGCAACATACGCAGATGACACAGCCATCCTCACATCCTCTATCAATCCTACCAAAGCAATCTCCACACTCCAAAAAGCCATCGACAAACTTATAGCCTGGTGCCATACCTGGCGTATAAAAATAAATGAAGAGAAAACCCAAGCCATCATGTTTAGAAGAAAGATAAAACAACTTCGAGGGAATGTGTACATAAATCATTCAGAAATTCCTTGGCTGCCAAAAGTGAAATATTTAGGGATCAACCTGGATAGAAGGCTCAACTACTCATATCACTTAAGAACCACACTAAAGAAAACGAGAATGGGCAGGGCCAGCCTCTGGCCACTCCTGGGCTCCGCAAGCACCCTCCACCCGAAGCTGAAACTTAGAATATATAAACAAATTTTGAGACCAGCGCTGACATACGGATCACAAATATGGAAGCACGCCGCCCCGACCCACATCAAAGCCATACAAAGTTTCCAAAATATCTCCCTGAGGATGGCACTGAAGGCCCCGTGGTTTGTAAGAAACACCCAGACGCATACAGAAACAGACACACCCATCGAAGACCTCTCCGGAAAATTTTTCAACTCCATTGACAATAATTAAACATAAGGCTCCCTCCAGAAATGACGTACGACCCTGACACATATCTGCCAAACAAAAGACCTAGGCTCACACTAACTTAGGCACCCAACAATCAACATAATCCTCTGAAAGAGCTCATCCCCTCCGAGCCGCATCCAGACAATATAATTTAGATTAAAAGTAAAAGGCCCAAGGCCTGACTTGTCCATCACAATAAGAAGAAGAAGAGCAAAATCCCACACTGTGCGTCGTAACAATCTTAGAATATTTGGTATTCCTGAAGATAAAAACGAAAATACAAGTACGGTGGTTAGTAAATTCTGTCAAGAAAAGCTCCGGATAGATGTCTCTCCGGACCTGATGGATTCCTGTCATAGATTGCCGGGTAAGGAATCAGTGCACCTATCTTTAATAATAATAATAATGCTTTATTAGTCTCAGATCCACTGGATATAGACTTCGTCAATACAGAGTATATTACACAAATAGTAAAACTTATATACACATACATAAATATAAACCACAAAAAATAATAGACTAAATGTACAATACGACTATGGCAACCGTGCATGGAGCTCTGCCACACTATAGAAATTGTAGTCAATTAGAAAATCCCTCAACAGTTTCTTAAAGTTTGCCAGACCCGAGTCCCGCATGTGTGTTGGCAATTTATTAAAAATTGTAAAGCCAGTTATGAGTTATGATTTAATAAAAAACAACTCAGAGGAACAATATTTGTTATTAAAGAGGATTTAACAAAGCCTAGGAATTCTCTTTTGAGAGGGGAAGCAAATAAGTATGGCAACAGATCCGTGTGGTCCAACAATGGAAAAATATTTGTTAAGGTAGATGGTAGCCTGTCTATTTTAGAAACTTATAGTGATTTAAAATAGATTATTTGTATTTTGCGGCGATGCATTCTAGTGGTCTCACCTAGTGCATCGAAATTCCATCTATTTCTTTTGTACACGGTCTCACATATGGATATATTTGTTTTCATATTAACTGTTTGAACACTATTTTTACATTGTTAGTTTTGTTGTTTACGATCGGTACTTTTTATATTCTTTTACATCTGTTAATGATACTTTGATTTCTTCGTCTTTTAATTTATATGTCGGTAACGGCTGTTTCTGTTAATACTGTTAAGAGATATCATTTTCTTTATTTGAAAGTACTACATACATACTTAAGTTTCGTGTTACATACTTTCATATACGATACACTTGTTTTTGTTTTTATGTATGTTTATATATGTATTGATTTGTTCTTTTGGTTAGTTTAATTATACTCTTATTTTTATTTTGTGTTTGCGAAATTTTTTTTTAATTTCCTTTACATTTGTTAAGTGATAACATTTTTCTTTTGCATTTGAAAGTACATTACAAATTTGAGGACAAAAGTGGGGAGTGACATAGGTTGGTTTGATTGATGAAATGATCAATCAAACCAACCTATGTCAGTCTATTGGAAAGGTTTCTTATTTTTTTTGATAATCCTGTATTTTTAGACACAAAAATGTAAATGTATTTTATCGCTGTTCAAAAAAATCACATAATTGAATTTGGTGATCCTTCAATAATAAGATAAAATGAAATTAAAATAATCTGTTTTACAAAAAACTTTCATTGCGTTTACGATTGATATTAATCTAACTATTAATTCATATAAAGCAAGCAAAGAGAGATTTCTTTTTGTAGTTATTGCAAGTATAAAAAGTACTTACTCTAATTACTATTCTTCGGTTTTTCACCTCTAGTCAACGGCTAAATTGTATCCCTCAACCGAAACAATCTAAAATAGTGGTGATATTTAGTGTATTATATTATGTAAAATACTGTGATAAACATGAATAGTTGAGACCCTTACCTGTCAATTTCTATGCACGCTAAGTTGACACAAAAACTCACATAGACATAATAAATTTAAAAAATATGTATACATCTATATATACTTAATTCCTACACTTTTGATTTTGTTTTTTGGATAAGATAAATCAATCGTAAATATATCTGATAGGATTAACAGCTTCCTTTGTAATGGTAGCTTACAAGCTTAAAATACAGATTCCATAAAACCTATTGAAAAAAAGTTTGCTTAAAAATAAATTTAATATAAAAATACAAAATAGAATTCTCTATTTTACGAATTCTATGTACCATGTTCAGACACAATTAAATACTTTCTAAATCTTTTAAATTTTTCTCTAGCACATAATCTGCCTTATTCATTACCATTACGTCAATAGGCTAACAGTCTATAGCTACTAACAGTAGCTACTGGTAAGTAGCATACTAACATTCTACGAAGATTAATTTACCTTCATTCATAAACGTTGATTGACTACTATATAAAAATATCGCAAATATTAACAGAGGTTAGAAATTATCTCATGTTAAGTTTATAATTTCAAATTAACAAAAATCTACTAAATAAACGTTTTGCATAAATATAAATAGTGCGTATATCAGAAAGAGAAAGCCTTCATAGGTATGGATTGCGAGCAAAAAGATGTAAAAACAACACTGCAAAACGGTGAGGAAGGCCAAATTAATAGAGCTGGAAATTTAATAAAAAAATGAGGTGTGGGCATCACATAATCTTCTTATACGTATGTGCGTTTCGAAAAGTGTATACAAAAGTTGTTCGAATTAAGTTTTAAATTTTGTATCTTCTTAATAAAATAAATCTCTGTGTAAACGTGTAAAAAAGAAAATTTACACAAAAACTATTCCAAATCCAGCTCAAAGTCCTTTCATTATCCTACTAAATCTGTATAGAAAGCATAACTTTAAAAATATTTGCAAAAAACTGCTATTCGATAAGAGTAAAAGTTACTTCTGGTTCGAATTTTGAATTTTTTTATGCAAGAATTATTCCAAATCGATCTCTAAATACTCTTTTACTCCAGATAAATCTATATAGAATGCATAATTTGTTAGATATATGCAAAAAACTGTTTTTCGTACTTCTTTCTTGGTTTAAAACATAAATATAAAGGGTGTACCATTTAATTTTTTTTAGAATTTGTAACTTTTGCGAATTACATGTAATTCTAAAGAACATGCGTAAATATGTCAAAATAAAAATTACTTTCACGTACTGAAAAGGTATCTCTACTAATTGAGCCCATAAAAAGTATTTCATCATCAGTAGTTATTTCATAGCAATTTATCAAATGTTGCACAATTTTTAACGAAAAATCGCCATATCTCAGAAAATCGGCAAATACAAGTTGATGTCAGTTTAATCAATCCTTTAAGGGCTATCATAAAATGTAAAAAAAAATCATAGCATTCCATTTAAAGAAACATGAGTTTGTGTTGGTTCGTCGTTGTCGAACACTCTGCATAAATAAAAATATTTTTAAATTGTAGAGCTTATGATTATCTACAATTTTTGTATTAAAAGTTATTCGCTATCTACATTATTAGATACCAATAATGGACTTTACCGCTAAGCTGGGACACTCGGTATAAGTTTCTACTAAATAATTGGCGTATTGGACAACTCTTGGATCTTCAGGGTGAATTTCGAAGAATTCAAAGGCAAAAAACTCTCCAACTTCATCTGAATTTAAGAACTGCATTCCAAATGTGTACTTTAACCATTTTCCGATATTGGATTTATTTTTATATTCAGTTGCCAATCCCAAACTTTGAATTTTCCGCCACCATGCCTGGGAGAGATGAAATCGGCATCCTCTAATTTGCGAGTTTGGCCAACAATTAATTACAGCCTTATGAATAGAAATCTCGAAGTCAGTTGTGATTTCCTTTGGATCTAATTTTAAATTAGCTGTCACACAAATGTTTTAATGTGTCAAAGCACAAAAACAAGACCATTTTTGAACCCATGCAATGTGAATAGTTGTTTGAAAAATTTTATACAATATTTAAATGTTCCGTCTGCATACAGCGTATCGACGTTGCATACAAATTCTAATTTCCTCAAATTCCGCTGCAATTTTCATATCTACCTGTCAGTGGGGTAACTATACCCCCGCATGCCCCCGCGGTGCGGTGGGGCCCTAGAGTCGTGGGGTCCGAGGGTCGTAAGAGCCCAGACCAGAACCATACAAATTTAAAACGTGCCAAAAACAAAGACTGTATTAATCGCACCAGATCAAATTCTTAAGAAAGGAGACGTGCCCCAATCATTTTATAAAAATGACTTTTCTGCATCCCTGGGTCTAGAACTTGTCGCTATAAGAAACAATAGTTTAATTTGTCAGGATATTGAAAAAGTTGATGAAATAAATTGTTTTTTAAAGTACCTCCCAATAGAAAATGAAACAATTACGTCAACTTTCCCAACACTATTCAGGCATTAATTTTTATCTAACATTACCTGTAAGCGGCGCAAATAGCGAATGATTTTTTCAAAGCTAAAGATAATTAAAAACTATCTTAGAAACAAAATCTCACAAGAACGATTGGAAGCTGTCTTTACTCGCTATTGAAATGATTTAGCAAGGGAGATGGATATTAGCCAAGCAATAAATGTATTTTCCGAGCAAGAAGCCAGGAAAAAAATTTCTAATGTGCAATATGTATGCTTTTCTTTACTTTGTAACGTTGTTATTTGAATAACATTTTATTTTTATATATTAGATACCTATCTGTATATCTTTAATTAAGGCGATATTACCTTTTTTTTTAATGTTATGTTGCTTTAAACTTTATGATTACATTTGCATTGGATTTTATATTTTTTACTTTCTACAATAAAATATGTGTTTATATTTTAATGGTTTTTATTTATGGATAATCGTGTTAAGTTTATCCCGTAGATACACCTGTTTGTAGGAAACACTAACGTAATAATTGGTTAGGTTGAGCTGGATGTTGCGAGGGGGGGGGGATTTGTAGTTACGCTACTGCTACCTGTGCTTCAAAACTGACCACCGGCTGCAATTTACATCTCAAGGATTAACCCCTCTGAACCGCGACTGCAGTTTACAATTTCCGAAATAAAGAGGATCCTCGGCATAAATTAATATAATCCTATATTAATCGACTGACGGGAATACAGATGGCAACAAATCATCAGGCTTTGATTTTGTTTAGCAAGATGCCCGATACTATAAGACACCTCGATTCAAATCGATTCAAAGATACAATAAAAACGATACTGTTGCGTGCTTTTGGCACTTCTGACTAATTTCATTTCAAAATATTAAATAATACCTGTTTATTTAAATTAACAATTACTAAATTACTTAAGAATTCCAAATTAATTATAATATCATTCTTTTGGCTTCTACTGTACACCATTATTAGTCTTGATAAGTAAAATATATTCAAAATTTAAAAATATACATATGTCATAAATACCACAGCCAAGCTTGTTAATTTTTTTTCAATGAAATCATTCGTTATATCTTATTTTCAAATACGTAGTTATTTCTTAAAAATAACATCTGAATAACAACATTTATAATCTAAAGTAAAATTCTTTTTATAAAGCAAATATTATAATCACGTACGACAATTTTTCTTAAATACCTCTTTGTATGACACGATGGAAAACTAGATTTTGGCGCCGCAAGTATGCTCGTGTTATCAATAGCCCTTTATTTGACCGCACTCTGGGAACCGAGCCATTAAATCTACTACATCGTACGTGTCGTGTGCAAAAATTCCTTCTTGGAGAAGTCGAGAACCTTCTAGAATCCGGAAACAGGCGTGTTTTCACCCCTCTCTGAAGGCACGAATAAAAAGGCAAGAACGCTTAAAAATATTATTATTAATATTTTGTTAACCGCCTAGTGAACATCAACATATCTAAGTAATCTTAAGTGTAGACTATTGGCGGTCGGTGACTATCAAATGTTTGATACGTAGTCCAGTAGCAATTTAAAATATTGAGATTGTTACCGCAGTGTACGTAATATAGCAGTTTCAAAAGCTAGTCAAGTGACGATTTAACGTGCCTAGTGGTTCTTAAAATTATCAATGATCATTAGTCCAGTCTAAGAGAAGATTCGGCCGATCACGATAATTCACCTTATGGGGATTTAAAGCAGTCTTGATACTGACCCGTTGCCGTCGGACTTCGTTTCCTGTCAAACTACCGAAGAAATCCATCACGTCTTCGAGGAAAGTCATCGACCCGTCGCATACCCGCCAACCACGATTATTATCGTATCTGCACACTTCAAGGTAATTACAGTATTACTTATGTCTCAGAGCGCTTAAAAATTATTGTACCGTCGCTAGAAAAAAAAATCAAAGACCATTCTTTCTGGTTTTGGTAACAATACATTTGTATTATATAGCTCCGTCGGATAGTGACAGAATAGCTTTAAGGATTAATCCATATCTCTTTGTTCACATTGTTATTAGAATAATTACACTACTGTAAATAATGGTATTAATCTGAAATTTCGAGTTCGTTGTTAGAATCTTTGTATTATTGCCTATAATATCATAACTTTAAGTTAATCTTTTAAAAGCTACAATACGAATTATTCACCTTGTCAAAATAATGCATACATTAGTTGTTACATTTTGTTCAAAATTTAATATCCGATTTTAATTTACCATTTGTATTTTTTTTTAACGAAGATATTGTAATACGTTATCTGTGTTAATCTTTGTGTAACAATAATTTATCTGCCTGGCCAGATTATCAAGTTAAGAATTGTGTAATCTGATGTAAAATGTGGAAATGAAACCTTTGTTTATTAGTGGTAAAAGTTTATTGTATCTTGTTTTCAATTATTTCTTGTAATAAATATTGTTAAGTTTACGACACTTGTGTTCTAAATTGATTATCCTTCGTTCTTTGAGGTAACGCAATAAGCTCAGTGAATGTTTCTTACTTTCTTTCACTAACATATCTAGAGCCACGATATGCTAATTCTAGTGATAATAAAATTACGATCATATCAATCAAAGTGAGTGGCGTCCAGTAATAACTTTATAAATAATCACAAGATCATTCAAGTAAGCAGTTAGCTATCGAAAAGAATCAACACCGGTTACCTGAGGAACTTTTGATTGGGGATTGTGAGGCATAAGATTAAGGTAGGTGAGTTTTGTCATTAAATTAAATATACGCATTCATTCACTCCTTGTTCAATTATTAGTTATATAGATTCATTACAATCATAAATATTAAACGACCCTGAGATACTGGATGCAGACTGTGCTACTGGGCCAATCACTCTGTTCTCGCATCCAGTACCGTTGCTGATTAGAAGATATTTATGTAACAGATCAGTTAACCCTTTAGTACCTTAAACAAAGTGTTATGGGAAATAATTAGCAACAATACTTTTTGAAAATGTAGTGCCTATATGACTTACAATTATTCATGAACTTGAATTTGGAAAAATACTGCTTAATATGTTTTTAGTGCTTGTGTTTTTTGTTGTAAATATTTTTTGTTAGTATGGGGACCCCCTGAAAGATCTTTGGGGTCCCCAGGTTAAGAATCGCTAGTGTTAGGATAGGTATTTCAATCAAAGAACAAAATAATATTAATATAAATAACATAAATATTTATTTTATTTATTATTTTAAACTTACATTGGAAGGTATTCTATTATAAACAAAATTAAATTAAATTATATACATAGCAATATGATATTTATTTAAATTAACCAATTACATATTCTATGTCCTGCGGATCTTTACGGTTAGTAGTTTAACTTGAATACTGTTAAATAATAGCGGTTTGCCATTGAGTTTGTCCAAGACGTACCTACTCTCAAAGTGAAGTAAGTGCTTGTAGATATGTTTGAAACGTTTTTATATATTAATTCAATTGCTTCTCTAATACCAAAGTGTTTCTCTGGTAAATATGCTTGCAATGTGCTATGTTGTAAATTGTGGTAATCTTGGTAATCTTAATATTATTAAATTATTTGAAGCTGCATTTCTTACAATTAATAATAACACAGCTGATATAAAGGATTTTCCCAATTTTTTGCTGCATAAACACTATATGCTACATAATATAACAATTGCCTCGTCTTTATCACATCTGATTATTATTCTATAATAAAGTGAAATGCAGCCGTAATATGAGTGCACACTTCAGAATAACGTGCTATGCACGTGAAATGATTTGAAAGTATCGCATTGTCCTTCTATATCATTTTCTCAGCGTAGAATTTTTCAATTCCTACTAATACTCTACCTGAAATAGAGTAAAACGTGTACATCAAGTTGCACCTAAATAGAGAAACAAATGGAATACCATTCCATTTACAATTTATTTTCCTATCCCACAATCATAAAGAAATGTTTAGAAAATATTTGTACGAAAAATGAAAAGTGTGAACACATGGATGTTAAAACTAACATCAAGCAGTAAATAATTACTGTGTCTTACATATATACCTTTATACGTAAAACGTATATGTACATATGCATGTGTTTGAGATACACACATACATTAAGTGCCATTGTCGATAATCGAACGCACAGACACCGGTGTTTCGACCTATGAGGTCTCATCAGTGTGCGTGGAGATTCTCGACAATAGCTTCAAGACTTAAATCGCTGCCTATGTCATATTTGCATGTTAAATGCAGGGAGAGTATCACAGTGACATCTAACACCCAAAAGATGACACGGAAAAAAGCGATGGCTTCTGACAGCACGTTCTGCTATACAGAGGCCTGTATGTTAATAGTGTATCTCGTGTAATATCAAAACGAATAATGAAAAGTGTGAACACATGGATGTTAAAACTAACATCAAGCAGTAAATAATTACTGTGTGTGTTTTGATTGGTGACGCCACCTATGGCTCTATTACACGAGATACACTATTAACATACAGGCCTCTGTATAGCAGAAGATGCTGTCAGAAGCCATCGCTTTTTTCCGTGTCATCTTTTGGGTGTTAGATGTCGCTGTGATACTCTCACTGCATTTAACATGCAAATATGACATAGGCAGCGATTTAAGTCTTGAAGCTATTGTCGAGAATCTCCACGCACACTGATGAGACCTCATAGGTCGAAACACCGGTGTCTGTGCGTTCGATTATCGACAATGGCACTTAATGTATGTGTGTATCTCAAACACATATACGTTTTACGTATAGATATTTTTAACAACTATATACGTAGTATTCATTCATAAACTAATGGTGGATTTCTGTAACTTTCTCGGAAGCTCCGGCTATCGTAGGCCCTGGCAACGAAGTGACGTTGCGATGACGATTTCAGAATATTGAGAGTTAGTGACGTAGAACTGTCAAAACGTTCGTGAGTAAAGATTTTGTTGGTTATATTGTGGTTATATTATTATTATATAATTATTGTTAATATACTGTTCCTGTTGTTATATTTATAGTTTCTGTTAGTTTATTTGTTATAATTATTATTGTTTTATATTTGCAAATATGAATGGCTTTATAGCATTATTATTGGATGAGGATCACAACACGTAGGTAATCGATAATATAAAATATATAGAGTATACATAATATATCTCTATTTTATTTATTTTAGAAATTATATGCGTATATTCCGAAAACGTTTATGAGATCACGGAAATCCTTTTGAAATACCAAACAGGCATTTTAAACAAATGTTTAGACTGAATAAGGACACTGTTCAAAACCTGATCCAGTTATTGGATGGACATATTGAACAAACAAATATACCATTACATTTGAAGGTTATTATCATAAACATCACTTGAAATGCATATTAACTTTATAGTGCACATTATATATTTGTTACAGGTCTTAACAACATTAAATTTCGTAGCATCAGACAGCTATCAGAATAGTGTTGGTATTAATAGCTTTGTTTCTCTCATAGTCTCAGTCAGAGTTCAGTAAGTCGAATAGTTCATCAGGTCTGTCTTGTAATATCAAACAATTTATTCCCTGAATGGATAATATTTCCCAGTGATTGTGAATCGAAGAATCATGTCAAGCAAGGGTAATTATGTTGTATCAAAATATTCTAAAAATAATTCTTTATTTTGTTTTTATGATAAAAAATGGGAGACCGGAGATGTATTTTGTTTAATCGATAGCACCCAATTCATATATTTACCAAGGGTAATTAAGGGTATCTTTTCTAAACGTTCTAAAAATTATTCTTCTGTATAGTTTTTATGAAAAATGGGATGCACAAGATGTAGGTGTAATTAATGGCACACATGTCGATATACTTGCTCCACCTTTAGCCGATGAAGAACACTCTCCTTTTGTATATATATATTTTTTCTATTCACATACTGTAATTTTTTTTCTAAATTTCAGCACTACTTTTATGGTAAGGTTAATAAAAGAAAATATATTTGATAATAAAATGTGTTTTATTTTTCAATATTTATACAAACAATCTCTATTTGAGTACCTATAATTCAAAGTTCACATTTCTAGTTCAGTATTATTATTTTTCTTTTTGATCTTTATTGTTAAGATTTAATAGTAAACATATAATTCATATCTAATATTAGTATAATTATCGGAGTCAAATGTCTTGTATTGTTTTATAATACTTGCTGGTAAATTTATTAAACAATAATTTTTTACATTCTTTTGGGTTGAAAAAGTGCAAATTTCAGCCTAATGAATATTACTCTCCTGTAAAAACTGCAAATAAAGAGAACTTTCAATTACTATAATTTCAGAGGTTCGACAACAAAATCCTGCAATAATATCGAATGATTTGGTGTACCAAGTACAACAATACATCACAGGATTGGTCGATTTTCTAAATACAAAATCATCTATATCCTTCAACCATTTATATACTTTGGCCTGTGCTATTAAAACTTAATGTTACCTTTTTGGATCCTAAAACATTAATCGTTCAATACAGTTACACATTGATAAAATCTTTGCGGTTTGACTTACAAATAAAGAAAGTCATTGACTAAACAGGTAAATTTCCTCTTATTTTCTTCAACATAATATAAAGTTAAACATCTTCTCAATTTGATGTAGTTTTATTATTAGAAAATCTTATGAAAAAGTCAACTTTAAATTGTGAAGTTATTGTGAACACGATACCATAATAGACTTTTTCGAACATGTAGTTTGTGCACATTTCACATGCTTTATGTTGTGTGGATATTGTCTGCTAGGTTTATGTATTTTTTTGTGTTTAGGTACTCTTGTAAGAAAAACAATGTCCACTTTATAGGGATACCTGTCCTTGTTGGCTTTATAAAAAAATCACATTTCATCATCCATAAATGTGCCTGAAAAGACATTTATCTGCAAATTCACTATACACTAGTGCGATACTACGTCCTTTGAAACTCTCCTAATGATAAGAGTTCTTGTTGAAATTTTCCAAAATGTTTCGTGCTATCTTAGCAGCAGTATAAACATATGTTTATACTATGTCTTGGCATTACAAAATGTTCCGTACATTTTCTTTAAAAAAAATGTTAGCATTCGCTATATTATATTTCAAACAATTTTCGTATTAGTTAAAATTTTAAATTGAAATATTTTGGTATATGTTTACGAGATGATATGTCTGTTTACATGTTAAACATAAAGGTTATGTACAAAAAATCGTAAATTGACACTTCTACGTCACTAACTGCAAAAATTCTGAAATCGTCATCGCAACGTCACTTCGTTGCCAGGGCCTACGATAGCCGGAGCTTCCGAGAAAGTTACAGAATTCCACCATAAATAGACAAATGTCTAATTGGTATATGCTTTCAGCATTTTGTTTACATTGCGTTCATATGGGAAAGGTTGAAATCTGTTTGTACATAATAGTTTCATAAATTAACGGAAGAATGGTAAAGATCGACAGAACTGAAAGTGTAATTACTAATAAATCTAAATGATATAAAAAAAATCTTATTCTTCAAGCATATTACAATATACATCTTACAGCAAATACCGCGCCTTCAAATACTTTCCACGTTAGAGACGGCCATGCTTTTTCTTTAATGGTTGGTGACATTGCATAAGTTTGATAGTTCCATTATGTAATGTAAATAATAACAGGCGTTTATAATTCTAATTTAAGTATGACAACTATCAGAATTTGACGTTTTAAAAAGTTTAGCACGTACACCAACATTGATTACTTAAAAAACTTAAAAAAAGCCTACTCTAATGAGAAAAGTATTTGAAGGCACGGTATAAATGACCTTAAACAAACTAATTTCAGTAATATATAATCTGTCAAGTTAATGAATATATTGAAATAACATTTCAGATATGGGAAGAATCTCAAAATGTGAATAAACGCAGGGTGTTTCATTTAAAAAGTATTAGGTACTCTAGACTGTCACATTTTTTATATTTAAAATTGACTTGAAATCTTCATCGTTAAACTTTCATTTCAATAATTTCATTAAACTTGACAGATATTTACATGTTGTTTCATTTCAATTCAGATATGTATAAATGCGTGAATATGGTTACAACAGTGTCACATGAATTTGAGGCGAATGGTTTATGACCTGATGACAGTTGAAGAAGGACTTGTCATATTTATGTTAAACAATTTCTTAAAATTACTAATCTAAATTTGAAGAAAAGATTTAATAGGATTTTTACGACAACAGTTGAGGTACGTTATCACAGAAACGTTGAACATGACGTATCTCGCCTTTTATTATAAACACTCAATATACTAGAAGAAGTGTTCTGCCCAGACTGTTTGGTCTTCGCTAAGACTTCTTTCGCTAACATTTGGGCTCAACACAGAAACGAGATGCCTCAATTTCATTATATACAATTTTGGGAATTTTGTCTCATTTCTTAATTCCGCGGAGTACTTTTAGAATCTCGCACAGCAAAATATGCAATATGATTGGATTCATAATAATTATTGGTAATTATTGGACAGATAGATTAATAAAAATAATAAAATTGTTGTTCTTTACCCGTTTTACTTTCTCACATATAGTATAAAAAAGTATTGTGATGACAAAAATGTTCGAAACTCGAGATTTTTGCAGTCCAAGTATTGAACTAGCCTGATAGCACAAAAAGTGGTTTTTAAAACTCTCTCTCCCCCTCGCTCTTCCTCTCTCTCCCTTTCTCTCTCTCTCTCTCTCTCTCTCTCTCTCTCTCTCTCTATCTCTCTCTCTCTCTCTCTCTCTCCGCTGTATTCATAAGTAATTCCTATATTGTCAATAGAAAGTTCGATTGTCAACATGACATTTCTTATCTCCAAATGAAAGTTCTATTATTCAAAAGAAAGTCCGCTATGATCAAAACAAAGTTCGGTTTACCTAAATACATAAGGAAATGGATTTGTTGAGTAACACTTTATTTTCCATATGTTGTAGATAACAGATACATAAATAATAAATATAAATGTTCTACCAAATAACAAGATTAATCTTCTATTACTTCGCTCCTCAAAGTATTTTTTTTTGTATCTCACAGCAACCGTCCTTTCTTTTGATCATAGCGGACTTTCTTTTGAATAATAGAACTTTCATTTGGAGATTAGAAATGTCAAGTTGACAACCGAACTTTCTATTGACGATATCGGAATTACTTATGAATACAGCCGAAAATCAATTGATTTGGACTGTATGTAAATAATAAAATGCGTC
Source organism: Amphimallon solstitiale (assembly GCA_963170755.1). Classification (NCBI taxonomy): domain Eukaryota; kingdom Metazoa; phylum Arthropoda; class Insecta; order Coleoptera; family Scarabaeidae; genus Amphimallon; species Amphimallon solstitiale. The sequence continues at coordinate 14,204,559 of OY720685.1, forward strand.
CATAATTCTTAGAATTTAAGTAGACAACTGTCAGAATTTGAAGTTTTCTAAAGCTTAGTACGTACACCAACACTGATTACTTATGGTGGGTTTATGCAGCGTTCCTTAACTTAGTATTAGTATTAGTCCTAAGAATTAGCTTAACCTTAAAAGTACACGTTATACAGACATTAAATTTTCAAATTACGTTGCTGTGTACGTAGCTGTGTACTTATTCCCTCACAAGGGTTAGATCTTGGCTAACGAGGTCCTAACTTAGTCCTAAGAGTTAAAAATTACGAACTTTCAAGGTCGTGTCCTAACGCGGTCCTAAGAAGCTTACGACCATAGGCCCGATTCTCGAACTTAAGAGAAGTGAACGTTCTATTGAGAGAAGTGATAGCTCACACTTCCATCCCTGGTTCTCCTAACTTCAAGAATAGCTGTTTTTAGGTAGGGATGTGTGTCGATCGTGTAGGAAATAGCAGTGCAATGTTGCCAGGTTGCAAATGAAGGCGGATTAGGACAATTGTTGTATAGAACAGTGTATATTAGGTAATATGTAATACGAAAACTATTTCTTTTAAATAGCGTGTGTAATATTGAAAGGTTTTATGGGTTATATCAGTTGGATTTCCGGAAAGTGTTAGGCTAAACATCGAAATGTGAATATTGTTTTCTACGTATCATACATGTAGAAATAATGTAACATATATTAAAGTAATAAAAATAATAAAATAAAATAAAACACCTTTTTCACAAAATTAGTTTAATAACTATTTAAACATATATTTTATAATAAGTAAAATACATGTTATACAGACAAATTTTAAAGGTAGGGTGAAAAAACGATTAATGCAAAATTACAACGAATATTAACACTATAAAATTCTGAGAATTAGTTCAATGGGAAATACAAAATATTAATGAGAAAGAACGGGTAAAACTAACGCTGACAGGATTACGAATTACAATTCTAAATAAGATATTAATGAAAAGTTTAATATATAATTATGTATTTAAACCTATTATCTACGAGACATTTTATAATAAAAATACATGTTATACAGAACAATTTTAAAGGTAGCTGAAAAACGATTAAAGCAAAATTGCAACGAATATTAACAATATATCATTCTGTGAATTAGTTCAATGGGAAATACAAAATATTTCTGAGAAAGACAACGGGTTAATTTAACAGTGACAGGATTATGGATTAACAATTCTAAATAAGCAGATATTACTCAAAAGTTTAATACATATTTCAAGAGTGTCTTAAGTGTTATCCGATGTCGGTATACAAGATAACAAACCAGAAGAAACGTTCAAATACGATATAAAGAACACATATATGGCTCATGTCAAATTACACAATGTAGAAAAATCCGCATTAGCTCTACATCATATTGATACAAGTCACAACTTCAGCCTAGAAAATGTTAGTTTAGTTAAACAAAGCAACAATAGAAACTTAGATATGTGGGAAGTCATATACATGAAAAAACATAAAAATTATCTGCTGAATAATGATATTTCTCCCCTTAATAACAAGCATTGATCGGTCATATGTACAAAATTTAAGTCGATATGCGCATGTTTCTCTTAACTTTTAATATGTTCGCTTGACTTGAACCGATAGATGTAAATTCTCCCAACTCTTGAGGGAAGGGATCTATCTCTCAAGTTCAAGAATACGATTTTTAACATTTCAAGAGAATCCCCTCCATTATTCTCTCGAAATCTCTGTTCTCTCGACTCGAGAATCAGGCCCCATAAGATCAGGTGACTGAACGCTAAAACTTTGGTGAGTTTTTGTGCGCACGTCCGCGAACTTTTTCAATTAGTACAATCATTTTGCAATAGGTGGCGCGCTCTCTCACACACTCGAAGGAGTATACTTCATATAAGGTTTGTTTGTGTTTAATATTACGAACGGTTCTAACACAGTTCTATTACTGCGCAGAACTGATGCGTAATAGTACACCGTTCGGTACAGTTCCGAACGATTCTGTAACGATTCGATGCCTTTAGCCCGAAGTAGTTCTACAGTTCTAGAACGGTTCCAGAACTGCCAATCACAAACCAAAACACGACGTTTTTTGTTCCAGAACAGTTCCGGAAACCCGAACACTTAACATAATTCTGCGCATGACGTGAACTGTTCTGGAATCGTTCTTAGCGAAACAAAAACAAACCTATAGTTTAGCCGTAGAACAGATTAAACAAACCAGACTGGCAACTAAATCCCAAAATTTATGAAATTTTATGTTATGTTGTGGTTATACCCTTGATTGAAGGAATACATATTAGAGAGGTTGTGTGTGTGTTTTTCGTTATAAAAATTACCCTTATAACTTATAACATTGAATTATATAAAATTTTATACCGTATAAACGAGTTTTATACGTTATTTCTAGAAATATCGGAACCAATCAGAAAATAGTAAGTATAAAGGCGCATGTCTAATAATGCACCGAACAGCTGTTTTATTTTTGTAATAAGTAAGCTTCGGATAAATATGCATTTGCATAACTGCATATTCTAATGCATAATTAAGTCATTTTTGAGTTGAAGTGCATATTTTAGTCATTTTCAGTTTTATCTGCATATTTCCCTGTTAATTTTTTTTTTAAACATAATGTAATGGTTTTTATGGGTCCGAAAAATAATAAACAATTCACTCACTATTTATTTTTGAAAGTCTATATTTGAAAGACCAAATAAAAATATAATTGAAAATGAAATTAAAGAACATTCTTGAAACAAAGGAACTATATATAAACTAAAGTCAATAAAACTATAATTATTGAATGAGAGTAACACAAAATACTATTATGTACCAATTTATCTAAGAATATTTATGTGACAGATTTATGTAAGAGTATTTATTTGGTACACACGTACTTACTTATTTACATAACCGACTCTGAATGAAAATGAATGCTTTTTCTGTGCGGCTGCCTTTTTATAGAAGTCCTATTATTCTCGAATTACATTACATTACAACAAATCTAATAGAACCGTCACCGTCCTTCGAAAATATATTTGGTAAATCCCAAACAGCTTTTATGAACGATTATCAGGTAACCAACCCGCAAGGAGTGGAATATTCCATGTTGTTTGATTTTGAGAAGCGAACATCCCTGTGTTAAAAATGCCGAAAGAAAAACGATCAGTTAGCGCAATTTTAAACCAATTTGTCAAAGACAGCGATTTTACAACTGATGGAAATGTACTGGTTTGTAAAAACTGTGAAGTGAGTCTAAGAGTAACAAAAAAGTGTCAAGCGACGCAGCATTTACAAACCAGTAAGTACCAAAAAAAGAAGAGCCGAAGCTTAGGAAGTAAACAGCAGATGTTAGTACCAGCTTTATTAAAACCTGGTCCTAGTCGTTCACCATTTAACGAGGAATTGTGTGAAGCTCTAATTTTGCGGATATATCGTTGGCGAAATTAAAAAATGAATCATTTAAAACCTTTTTGGAAAACATACCAAGCAAAATATTCCAGACGAATCTACACTGCGAAAAAACTACGTTCTGCCATTATATAACGCCACAATACAAAAGCTGCGGGAAAAAGCTAAAGATAAAAATATTTGGGTATCTTTAAGAAGAAACAAAGAAGCATAGCAAATTTTGTTTTTGGTATTTTGGGAGTTGAAGAAGAAAGAAATAAATCGTATCTGTTAACAATAAAAGTGTTGGAAAAAGTGAACCATTCAACAATTGCCACATTTTTCAATGATGCGCTAAATTTTTTGTGGCCAACAGGCATTTGCTACGAAAAAGTGCTCGTTGTGTGTACGGGTGCTGCTCCATACATGTGTAAAGCAATGGGTGGTTCGAAAATACTCTATTCAGAAATGACTCATGCTACTTGTATGGCGCATGGCTTACATCGAGTGGCCGAATTAGTGCGTTCCGTTTATACAAATGTAAACTTGTTAATTTCATCGACCAAGAAAGTATTTTAAAAGCACCTTCTCGCGTTGCCAAGTTCAAAAAAATTGCTGGTGGTGGGATTCCACTTCCGCCGTCCCCGATTCTTACAAGATGGGGCACCTGGATTCAAGTTGCAAGCTATTTACGCTTAACATTTTGAGATTATTGCCCGTATTGTAAACGATTTCGATCCTGAAGAAGCGGAAAGTATAGAGGATGCTCAAAACGCTTTAACACAAAGAGGATTGCGCGGAGATTTGATTTTCATTATATTAAATTTTACTTGTATTTCCGAGGCTATTTTGAAATTGGAAACCAAGGGACTTCCTTTAGAAAACAGTATACAAATTGTTAAAAATGTTTTTGATAGGTTAAGTAAATTAAAAAATTGTAGTTTTGCAAAAAAAAATGTTGTCAGTTTTAGATAAAATTACTGGATATCAAATTTTGAAAAATATTTCTAAGATTTTACAAAATGAGGAAACTGCTGTTGCTCCCAGTAATTTGAATCTCACTGACATAGTGGATTTATCATTCGCTCCTATTGTATCATGTGACGTGGAATGACGTTTTTCAGAATTTAAAAATATTCTAGGTAATAATAGGCGTAAATTTATATTTGACTATTTATTACATCATGTCATAGTGAAGTGTAATAGTAAAAATCTGTAAATTTATTGTAAATTGACCAATATAATCTTTAAAAAAAGTTTTATTTAAATTTAATAAACGATTTTTTAATGCATATTTAAATGCATATTTTTAATATTTTAGATGCATATTTGCATGCATATTTTGTACTTTTTTAATGCATGTTTATCCGAAGCCTAGTGATAAGTATGAAGCGTGAAAACGAAACGGTTATTTTGTATTGGAAGGTGTGAACAAATTACAAATTCGTTGAAGAAATTCAAGAAAGTGCCGCAAAACATCAGAAAGTCTAATGATGTCGTGCTTGTCAAAACGAAACATAAATTGGCATTTCTCGCACGGTACAGAATGCAAATTAAAACTTTCAACTGAAGACATTGTTTTTCATTCTTTAATTGCCTTCTCTGAAGCATTATATACAATAAATTCGTCCACACTTTTTATATCGAAGGAAATTAAATAATGCAGATTTTCAGTATAGAGTGTCATGTTGTTTATGCACTCACTTGTCAACATAACCTACATCTGTCAAATTAAGCTTAACGTGCACTAACAATCCGGAAGCGTAATTTAAGTTACGTTATATTGTAAGTACAAAATAGCCATCTAACGTAATAAAAAATACACACAGCAACCTCTCTATTATTCCTTCAATCAATGTCATCTGTCATTCCAAATAATATTTCAAATATGACGTATTATTGCAATCGTTTCTTGTTGCACATCATATTAAGTATAAGTAAGTTGATATTGATCGCCAGTTCTCTTAATAAATCTCTACAGAATGCATACTTTGCGAGATATTTGCAAAAAATCGCTATTCGATAAGAGTAAAAGTGTTACTTTCGGTCCAAATTCTGAAATTTCTTTACACAAAAATTGTTCCAAGTGAAGCTATAAATACTTATGTACTTTTGATAAATTTCTGTAGAACGCATAATTTGCGAGATTAGAGTAAAATACGAGTTTCGAAAAACTTATTCTTTAAACTAAATCATCTAATTTACTTTTGAGTACTTTGGAATATTTAGAAGTTTGCTTAAATCTAGTTCAAGAAATATTAGTGAAATTTTATTTTTTCACCGAAGTAAACGGCTACTTCCCGTCTACTAATTTCGCTGAATATCAAATCAATTGTCAAGAAGTGATTCGTAAATATAAAATTTGGTATTGATAAGTTTAGCCGTTTAGTCGTTATCGTTGAGATTGAGAGAGAGCGAGAGAGGGAGAACGAGAGAGGGAAAGAGAGAGAGAGAGAGAGAGAGAGAGATGTTTGCAAAAACCACTTTTTCGGTATCAGGAGACTATTCAAAATTGTTACGTATTGGAGTAGTTATTTACGAGCCAAGTGCTGGAAGACGAGCGAACGAAGAGAAGCGAGTGCTTTTAATTACGCGAATGCGTGGAAGATGTCTTCACGCAAGTGGTTTGTACAATATTTTTTGTACGAACATTAAATTAAAAAAATATTATTGATTAGTCATTAGTATCATACCTAATTAATTTAAGCATTTCATGTACGTAACTATTACCCACCTTTTCCTAAAATTAAGTTATTCTATTCTTACACATGGCAAACATAAGGTATTTATTCTTATATTTATAAATTTATAGTAAATTTATTCCGGTTTTTTTTGGTTTAATTAGAATTTATTACAAACTGTCAATATGAACGTCGATGTGGTCCAATAGATGGCGGTACAAATTTGGAAGAATTTTTAATTATTACTCACATTTTCCCAACTTTTAGTGAAAAATAGTCGAGGGAAGTAGTATTTTATAGACTGAATTTTATTACTATCAAGTTAGATTTTTTTTTAAATGTCCCAAAGTGCCAGTGTTTTTGTCAATTTTTACAGTCGCCTCGACAGGGAAAACCTCTTTCCTAGTCGAGCTACACATGCGCCAATTGTCACTTCACAGGCGGCGAGTACAAAAAATATATTTAACTTTGTATCTGAAGTATATTTTAATGTATGTATAAACAGTTTATTGATATATGTAATGTCTTATTCGTACAAATGCACAACAAATTTATACTTAAAAGTACATACATTATGCAGACGCCAAAACAATAAATGTAGCAATACCTACGAGTAAAGAATAGAACAGGAGAGATAATAACGTGGTGGGGGAATAGGTATTTTTTAGACGGAAGTTACCACTTTAAGGGAGGTCATTTATATCCTGTTATGTCAAAAATGACGTTTTAGTGTTGTAATGGTACAGACCATCTAATTTATTTTACTTTTTTAGGATTTAATTAAGTATATTCTGTTATTAATATTTTGAAGTGAAATAATATTTAAAATCAGTGAATATGTTATGGTATTATTAAGTAAATATTAGTCATAAGCTTAGTGTGTATTTAGTTCTAAGAACTGTGGCGCCGAATGTTTACAACAGAGAAATAAACGCTACAGTTGTAATAAGCATTCGCCTACGTAAAACAGTGTGTATGAGAAACTTTCGTGGAAATAACCGAACTATATAGAAAAAAGGGGAACCACAGACACTTTTATATAAAATAGAAACACGCGCTAAGAACGAGAAAGTCAACCGCTAGACTTGATTCGAGTCGGAAAGTTAACTCCAACGTCGGCAGGGATTCGACTGGCTGGCTTCATAAAGAAGTCGTCGAACCCCGACTAGCAGAAAGTCAAGCGATATACATTAAATGTTCTATAAAAAGGAGAACCTAAAACTCCTATAATAAATTAGATAACAATCATAAGAATTGTTATTTGAAAAATAGTGATTAAAGTAGCACTTAAAGAGTAAATGTGCACAGTGTTAAAAGTTTATAAAAAATATATTGTGCTCCAGTAAGCAGAGCAGTAGATCGTGACCACTAAGCAAATGATGCCGATGAAAACATCGCAAAATAAAGAAGATTTTGCTGAAGATAGACATCCCTGAAGAGCGAAGTTTATTATAAGGTATTTTTGAAAGATTATTGTAAATAAAAATATTGTTGATATTGAAGAGTTAAGGATTATGAAATAAATTTTAAATTGAGATTAACATAATAAAGTTGTTAAATAAATATCTTCTCCGTTCTATAAAGGAGAATGTAATTTGATCTGTATTAGCATCGTTGTCTATTTATTTAATCATACACACAATGTGTATACAGCTTACGTAGTAAATTCTGGCATCCGTTGTTTATGTTTGACTACATCGAATAATATACATAAAGATTTTTATTCGTTTATTATTTATAAAATTGTATTTAAATTGTCTTTTGAATAGGTTTTATCTCTTTTGTTGTTTGAATGAGATTGTTTTTTATCTGTTAAAAAGATATATGTGATTCATTGATTTTAATATAAGTATTATTTAAAGTTTACAATGGTATTTTTCTTTTTATTAAAACTAGGTAATGTTTAGGAACACTTTTTAATTAAGCATTTCTTATTAATCCAAATCGCCCTGAGAAAATCCGATTGAGTTTAGCTGGCAAAACAAGTTATTTGAATTTTATTTTAGATTCAAACTCTACATTAAAATTATATTAAATTAAATATAAGGAGTTCCTTTACATTATGTCGCCCAACTTTGGGGCAGTTTAGGCATTTTAATTGCATTGTAAAGTTGGTTCCATTACAGTGTTTCTATAATGGTGAATTGTGTGGCTTGTGGTCGTTCTAAAACGGCAAGAACGAAGAATCTCACGTTTTCTCTTCACCGGTAAGTTATTTTATTGGCATTCAACATAGGCAATAATAATTTTAAAAAAGGTATTTTAAATAACTCGTCATATATCTGACATGTCTGATTATGTGTTCAGTGGCGTAACATACATATCCAAATCATTTAATATTTGCTATATTTTTGAAGCAGATTTCCTTTAAACCCGTTTGTAAGGGACTCGTGGATCAAATTTGTAGGAAAATCGGTTGGGAACCTACCAAAAATTCCTTCATATGCTCGCAGCACTTTGAAGAAAGATGTTTCGACAAATCCTCGATGTGCAAGATTCAATTAAAAAAAATCCATTCGAACTATACAAGTAGAGATTAAAATATGTAAGTTGTTCTTGTATGACTAAACAATTTTTGCAACATTTAGTCATCTCTTGTCTGCATTCAATATAATTGAAGGTGTCCAAATAGAAAGTGTATAAGTGCAGTACATATTGATTTTGAAGATACCATGAGTAGAAATGAAAATCTAATAAGGTCAGATGAAACACTCTAAAAACTTTTACAGAGTGTCTTAAAGTAATGAAACACATACTTGCTTCGTAATTTATTATTATCCACTTGTATATTAATGAATTTTTGAATAGTAAGTTAAAAAATAACCGTAATGTGTACCCTAAAGTCTTTAGTGACATGCAGTTCAGTTTTGTAAATGATTAAAAACAAAATTCTATATAGCATATACCATCAGTGTTGGGCAAAAGTAATTACAATTGCTTTAAGCAATTACAAGTGCTCTGCCATTTTGTAAAAAGAAAATTCAGAGCATTCCAATTAAAATCCAAATTATCATGTTGGAATATGTGAATAAATGTGCCTTTAAGAGCTCTAAAGAAATGCTATTATTATGTGAATGGATATAAAAATCTTGTGGTATATTCATTTAATTAAAATAATAAAAACGTTATTTATAAACGGTATTTCAATAGTTTAGATAACACATACTTACTAGACTATTTTATGTCTGGACAGAGCATTGACCATTACTGACAGGCAACCAAAGAGTAAACCATTGCCTGGAACTTGTACATCTTTAAAATATGGGACTGAAGTACTTCCAGAACCTGTTACATTAGTTCCTGTTGAAATATGTTCACAATCTCCTCGTGCTGGTTGTTCTATTAAACCAGATTCTCCAAGAAAAGCATCGCTTAAGCGTAAAATAATAGAATTGCAGCACAGAGACCACATCCATTGTAAGAAGATACGTTTACTACAAAAATGTTATTGGTACCAAAGAAAAAAATGTTTTAATTTAAGCAGCATGGTGAAGGAATTATTGAAGAAACAATTTAGTAATGATGATCAAGTTGCTATAATAATGACAAGCTTTGGCAAAAATGAAGAACTTTTCAGTCGTATATTTTCTAGAGCAAAAAATCAAAGAGCCAGTAAGAAGTATGGGCAAGAACTCAGGAAACTTGCAGTTACATTACAGTATGTTCGTCAGAGATTTTTGAATTGTTTGCCTCACACTAAAACATTATCTAAATGGTACTCTGCCATACATGCTGGCCATGGTTTTACACAAGAAGTGTTGGATTTATTAGCTGTGAAAGCAAAATCACAAGAACAAAAAAATATTATCCTCATTGGTGATGGATGAAATGGCTATGGTCATCGCATGCATGGTTATATTGATTGTGGATCTGCCATTGATTCTTATATGCATCAGGATAAAGCAAGTATTCATGCTAGTTGCAATTAATGATACATGGAAAGTATCGGTTCGTTATTTCTTTATTAATGGACTTTCTAGTGGCCAGAAAGCATCATTAGTATTAAGATGCATAGATGCAATAACATCCTGCCAAATACATATATGCAATTTAACTTTTGACGGTCTACCTGCAAATTTTACTATGGCAAAAATATTAGGATGTAAAATGGAGATAGATTCCCTACAAACTTATTTTGTGTATGACGAAAAAATAATATATATATTTCCTGATCCTTGTCGCATGATAAAGTTGATTAGAAATACATTTGGTGAAAGAAAAGTACTGCTTAGCAGTGGAAAAAGAATGAATTATTGTTATATTGAAAAATTAAACGAATTACAAGAAAACGAGGGCTTGCATTTGGCAAATAAATTACGCCGGACGCATATTAATTTTTTCCGACAAAAAATGAAAATTAAGCTGGCAACACAGCTACTAAGCGATTCTGTGGCCGATGCACTTTTGTTGTGCAAAAATATTTTAAAACTAGAAAGTTTCCAGAATTGAACAGAAACAGTGAAATATATAAAATTTATGAATGACGCTTTTGATATTCTGAATTTCCATCAAATTACTTCCTTTGGTTTTAAGCAGGCCTTAAATCAACATAATATTGAGAGAATTATGCAATACAAAAATTGAGTTTAATCATTTTTTATTATGCCTGAAACTTGAAAATGGGGAATCAGTAGTCCATTCCAATAGAAGAATAGGTTTTTTAGGCCTGCTTATAAAAAAATAATTGTACATTCAGAAGTTAGAGATGGTGGGTTAGGTAACTGCATACCATTGCAGCAAATGAACATTTTAAATAATGTATCTACCTGTAAAAAAAACTTTTCCGGAGGAAGAAATAAACGAAAATGTTCCTCAACACACTTATGAAGATGTTCTTCCAAGAGCTGAGGTTGAAGAACATTCAAATATATCAACAAAAAATGTAAGTGACACTAACTATTTTTTTACGAGTAGTGCTTTTTCAAATTACATTGACCAAGTGCTTACCTACATCAGTGGCTTTGTAGTACGCAGCATAATACAGAAACTTAAATGTGAAAAATGTGTGTCTGCATTATATGGAGAAAAAACAATTTATTATGTAGTTTCATAAATTTTAATGATAAAGGAGGTCTTATATAATGTACTAATATTTAGAGCTGAGATAAATCTTTATAACATTTATTATCAATTATATAAACATCCACACATTCTGGACAAGCAAAATGTGATATTGAGCTATAATATTTGTATATGATTAATTACACTTTGTACACCAATATTTAATAATTTTATATTCTGCTCAATAACAATTTCATGCTATTATTATTATTTATTTTAAATCCTCTGGCTAATACTCAAATTAAATAAATATTAATTTTTGTTTCTTCTTGTTTATTTTATTGAACTGGTAGGACTATATTATTGGAGACCTATACCTATATATTATAAAAATGGGAGGGATTTTTCACATTTAATGTCAAGAATTCATAACCTAACTTATGAATCGTTTATCATCGATTAATTTTTAAAATGTTCTTTATATAATACTTTTATTTATCGTCAGGGGTGTTTTTGAAGTTCGCTGTGACTGATTATTCGTTTGTAAATTGTAGAATTACGACTATACATGTAAGTATTCCTTATCTTATTTGATCTTTTCCAAAGTAAATTAATTTGATATTTGTTATGTTTTAGTGTTACACAATTCTTGTGAACCAGTTGTTCTATTTAAGAAAATACATAGATAATGCTACAAATGAAAGAAAACAACAATCTCAGGCTAATAATGGTATAATAATGTATTTATCAGAATCACAAATTCAAATAAAGGTTATTGAAAATTGTTTAATAACGATATACTTTCGTATGTTAGAAAATGAACCATTATGGACAATGATACGATTATAGCGAGTATGTTTGTTGAACGACAACTTGTATATTTTCTACAACTAACAAATAATGCTTTTCAACTCTAGATGTGAATACTCGATTTTTGATGAGATTTCTAATGGATAAACTTCGTAATATTTCTTCAAATAAGGTATTTCCCTTTATATATTTTTATATAATTTGTATTTAAATTCAGATAGCTTTAACTTATTCTGCTTATGGATTCCAATATAAAGTTTATGTAAACAACACTGAATTTGCAAATAAATCGGTTATTGTATTAATAAATAAGTGTCTTATACAACCTTGAACTAGTTATAAACAGATGTTTCACACGATCTTCCCATTTGACAATCCTTTTATGTTTTATAGTTTGTTCGTGCCTCGATAGAACCAATATCTACGGTTTGATGTCCCGTCCTGGAGTATTACACCTTTCTTCGTGCGTACAGATGATGGGTATCACCAAAATGGCCTGCTACTAATACTTGTAGATCTTGAATATTGAAATTTAGCTGTACCTTAAAATAAAAACACTTCCTCGAAACTGGATTATATCCCTCAGCACATGTAATGGTTAATCTTTAAATGAAACGGATTTCCGGACTTGGATTATGTCCTTCAGCACGCCTAATAATTAATCTTGAAATAATATGGAATTTCGGACCTGGATTATATTCCTCAGCACGTCTAATGGTTAATCTTGAATTAATATGGATTTTCGGAACTGGATTATATCCCTCAGCACATCTAATAGTTAATCTTGAAATAATACGGATTCTTGGACCTGGACTATATCTTCAAGCACATCTAATGGTTCCTCTTGTGATATCTTCAGACACTTTAATTGGTTTGGATCCGGATTTTATAAATTAATGGTAAGTGATTTTTCAATTTTTATAATTAAACCTTCTTATTCTTTTAAATCGTATAATGGCAATCACTTACTGCTTCTTTGAATTTATTATTCACAAAAATACTAATGCGTATAATTTTTTATGCGTTTCTTCTCACATAAAAAAAATATACGTCCGCACTAAATTACTTTCTGAAAAATTCTCTTTTTTATTATTATTCTCAAAACCAATTCCCTTGACAACCTTTTTAGCTTATTCAAATTCTCCAATCAGAAATCTACACCTTTATAATTCAATATATCTCTTTACTATTTACTTTCGAATATTTATATCGATTTAATTTTATACTACGTATATTAATTATTCTTCTTACATTTTAAGAAACCTAATCGCAAAGCATTTTCCACAATTGTCATTCAATTTAAAAATTTCTACTACAGGAACTGTCAAAATTATCCTTTCATTTACACCTGTTCAAATAATGGCGGGATACTTAATTCAAATTAGTTTATACTCTAAATCAATTATTTACGTCTACAATACTTGTCATATCATCGTTGATTAAACAATTTTGTACATAAAACATAATACATCATATTTGACAACAATAATAATATTGTTTAATTTCTTCTCAACAGATTCTAAAAATACAAACATAGAAGAAAGAAAGCCTTATTTTTCCTCTACGACAACCAGAACACCAAGAAAATCTCATCAAATAATAAATATTTAAGTATCATTTAAATAATTAATTCTTTATCCATTAATAAAAATATTATTTTAAAAATTGAAAAAATCATATGTTTTAACACAATTACAAATCAATATATAGCATGGTTATTTAAACCATGTCAATATCCTAGTAATTATGTTTAATGACTGAAACCCATTTCCGGAAATTTTCAGTATGTAAAGTAAATACTACACATATGTGTAGTACTATTTTATAGAAGCTTGTAATAAAATTATATTTGTCAGCTTAAAAGATCACATCTATGACACCAACCCAATACAAAATCATTTATTATTCTTAATGAAAACGATAATAAAATGTTATTTAAATATGAGGATGCAGTATGCATCAAAGAATATGTCATATTCAGAAAAAATTAGAAATTTCTATACTAAACTTATTCAGCGTAAAGGTCAATAAAATATTTTATGTATAATAAAAAAATAATAATTTATAGAATATATTTCTGTACTTTTACACTACGTATAATACAAATAATCACAAGATTTGCATTTGTACATTCCAGATTATTTTGCTTTAGTCGTCTACATACCCTGTACCTTTAGTAATCCTTCTTGCGTTCTTATTCGTTTTTTTGCCTTGTAATGTTTTTTAGTTTATGAATGGCAAATGCTAATATACTTAAATTTTAAATACATACTCTTAACTTTTATGTTTTCTTTAATACAGTTAGATCAAATGTTACTATATAAAAAAGAAGAAAAGAATTGAAAACATAATGCACTCACGATATTTCTTTAATTATTTAATTGGACTAAGAACCTATTTTAAATGATTATCGAGAACACAGGGAGCGTACATATACCCAATACAAAATATTTATGCACGCTTATGCATTGCGGCGGCCATATTAAGTTACCACTTTGGACGAATATTATTTTTAAGGAGACTCTCTCGTGTTCTATTCTTTACTCGTAGAGCCATACCTATACCATATATTTGTCAACAGTTTAGTGTCAACGGTGTTCAAATAGTTGCCAGTGCTCCGCGAAATTAAAAACCGGACTACAATTTACATTTTCAAAGTTGGTGGTATCAAAATATAAAATTGTATTATCTAGATGCAGTCAAACTTGATCAAAATGTCAAACATAAGAAAAGGGCCACCCACTCAAACCATTGCAGCAATAACAATTTATTGATATTGCGGGTTTTAACTGTGCAATTATTTACTTCTTTAATAGTTATATTAGATCTATCTTTATTATTTAACAAACAACTTCCTCGATTACAAAATTCTAATTTTATATTTGAGAAGACACGTGCAGTGCAATAGTACCCACGTAATACAAATGTGAAATATCAAATAATGTAGAAATCTTCATTATCCATTGTGAGCTCTAATCACGCACTACCGTCAAAACCTTTCAAATCAATGTCTCTTTGCTTAGTAACATTTCAAAAATTCTTCTTCTTCCTTTTTTAGCAGCTACATGTAAAGCCGTTATGTTATCATCATTTGTGGTGTTAACGTCAGCTTCGTATTTTAACAATAATTCTAGAGTGTCGACATGTTCATATTGTGCTGTGAAAAGCAATGGTGTACCACCAATACAACCCTTCAAATTAATATCCATTCCTTCCTTCAATAATAATTCAACGATGTCCGTGTTGCCTTTTTTTGCAGCAATATGTAAGGCCGTGTCATTATCATCATTTACGATATTAACATCAGCTCCACTTTCTAGTAAAAATCTAAGAGTATCGATATGTCCGTAAAATGCTGCGGAGCACAATGGAGATTTACCACTATACCCTTTTAAATTAACATCCATTCCCTGTTTTAATAATATCTCAACAATGTCTGTCTTTCCTTGTTGTGCAGCTAGATGTAAAGCCGTCTCGTTTTCGTCATCTACGATATTAATGTTAGCTCCACGTTCCAATAATAATCTTAGAGTATCGATATGTCCGTTAAATGCTGCGGAGCATAATGAAGATCTACCAAGTAAACCTTTCAAATTAACATCTATTCCCTGTTTCAATAATATCTCAACAATGCCTGTCTTTCCTTGTTGTGCAGCTAGATGTAAAGCCGTCACGTTTGCATCATCTCTGATATTAATGTCAGCTTCACGTTCCAATAATAATCTTAGAGTATCGATATGTCCGTTAAATGCTGCGAAGCATAATGGAGACGGACCACTATAACTTTTCAAATTAACATCCATTCCCTCTTTTAATAATATTTCAACAATGTCTGTCTTTCCTTCCTGTGCAGCTAGATGTAAAGCCGTCACGGTTGCATCTTTGATATTAATGTTAGCACCACGTTCCAATAATAATTTTAGAGTATCGATATGTCCGTAAAATGCTGCGGAGCACAATGGAGATGTACCATTATAACCTTTCAAATTAACATCCATTCCCTGTTTTAATAATATCTCAACAATGGCTGTCTTTCCTTCTTTTGCAGCTAGATGTAAGGCCGTCTCGTTTTCATCATCTACGATATTAATGTTAGCTCCACGTTCCGATAATAATCTTAGAGTATCGCTATGTCCGTTAAATGCTGCGGAGCATAATGGAGATCTGCCACGGAAACCTTTCAAATTAACATCCATTCCCTGTTTTAATAATATCTCAACAATGTCTGTCTTTCCTTCTTGTGCAGCTAGATGTAAAGCCGTTTCGTTTTCATCATCTATGATATTAACGTCAGCTCCATTATCTAGTAATAATCTTAGAGTATCGATACATCCGTTAAATGCTGCGGAGCACAATGGAGATTTACCATTATAACCTTTCAAATTAACATCCATTCCCTGTTTTAATAATATCTCAACAATGTCCATCTTTCCTTCTTGTGCAGCTAGATGTAAAGCCGTCTCGTTTTCATCATCTATGAAATTAATGTTAGCTCCACGTTCCAATAATAATATTAGAGTATCGATATGTCCGTTAAATGCTGCGTAGCATAATGGAGACCAACCATTATAACCTTTCAAATTAACATCCATTCCCTGTTTTAATAATATCTCAACAATGGCTGTCTTTCCTTCTCTTGCAGCTAGATGTAAGGCCGTCTCGTTTTCATCATCTACGATATTAATGTTAGCTCCACGTTCCGATAATAATCTTAGAGTATCGATATGTCCGTTAAATGCTGCGGAGCATAATGGAGACCAACCATTATAACCTTTCAAATTAACATCCATTCCCTGTTTTAATAATATCTCAACAATGTCTGTCTTTCCTTCTTGTGCAGCTAGATGTAAAGCCGTCTCGTTTTCATCATTTATGATATTAACGTCAGCTCCATTATCTAGTAATAATCTTAGAGTATCGATATGTCCGTTAAATGCTGCGGAGCACAATGGAGATTTGCCATTATAACCTTTTAAATTAACATCCATTCCCTGTTTTAATAATATCTCAACAATGTCCGTCTTTCCTTCTTGTGCAGCTAGATGTAAAGCAGTTTCGTTTTCATCATCTATGATATTAATGTTAGCTCCACGTTCCAATAATAATCTTAGAGTATCGATATGTCCGTTAAATGCTGCGGAGCATAATGGAGATCTGCCACGGAAACCTTTCAAATTAACATCCATTCCCTGTTTCAATAATATCTCAACAATGTCTGTCTTTCCTTTTTGTGCAGCTAGATGTAAAGCCGTCACGTTTTCATCATCTGTGATATTAATGTCAGCTCCACGTTCCAATAATAATCTTAGAGTATCGATATGTCCGTTAAATGCTGCGAAGCATAATGGAGACGGACCATTATAACTTTTCAAATTAACATCCATTCCCTCTTTTAATAATATCTCAACAATGTCTGTCTTTCCTTCTTGTGCAGCTAGATGTAAAGCCGTCACGTTTTCATGATCTATGATATTAACGTCAGCTCCATTATCTAATAATAATCTTAGAGTATCGATATCTCCCTTACAAGCTGCGGAGTATAATGGAGACCAACCACTATTACCTTTCAAATTAACATCCATTCCCTGTTTTAATAATATCTCAACAATGTCTGTCCTTCCTTCTTGTGCAGCTAGATGCAAAGCCGTCTCGTTTTCATCATCTAAGATATTAACGTCAGCTCCATTATCTAGTAATAATCTTAGAGTATCGATATCTCCGTTACATGCTGCGAAGCATAATGGAGACCAACCATTATAACCTTTCAAATTAACATCCATTCCCTGTTTTAATAATATCTCAACAATGTCTGTATTTCCTTTTTGTGCAGCTCGATGTAAAGCCGTGTTGATATTACCTTCTTTGATATTAACGTCAGCTCTGTTCTTTAATAATAACTTTATAACTCTAGTTTGATCGTATGCTGCAGGAGTCATACCACCACCATCTTTGAGGTTTATGTTCACAGCCTTTTTTAATAATAATTTTAAATTTCTTAATTTTACTTCTCTTGCTGCTTCATGTAAAACTGTACTGCAGGTGCTCCACATAAAATTGGCATTTGTTTTCTTTTGAATGCCTTTTTCTTCTTCCATTTCATCTTGTTTCTCTTGCGCATTTTGGTAAGTGTTTTTACTGTTATGCCCTTTTAAATTAAGATTAATATATCTTTTTAATAAAATTTGAAGGTTATCCAATTTTCCTTTAGTACTAACCACATGAAAAACTGTTTCGCCCTTATCATTTCCTGCATAACTATCTGCACCATTATTCAGTAGGATTTCGAAGGAATCTGTTTGATTATAGTAAGCAGCTGTGTGCAAGGGAGTATTGCCATTTCGACCTTTTACATTAATTTCAATGTTCTTTTGTAGTAACATTCGAACGATATCCGTGTTTCCTTCTTGCACGGCGCAGTGCAATGCTGTATCGCCGTATTTATCCGTAGCGTTGAGGTCACCACATTTGTCCAAAATCTGTTTGAAAATATCTATTTGCCCATTGTATGCCGCCATATGAAGAGGAGTACGACCATTATGCTCTTGTCCTTTTAAGTCGACATTTGCACAACTTTCTAGCAATACTTCTAGAATATCTCCTCTTCTTACTGTAATAGCGCTATGCAATGCAGTATTATCACTATCATTTTGGATGTTAATATCTGTGCCCATCTTTATTAATAATTCTATAACGTTTACATGTTCAGAAAAGATGGCAATGTGTAGAGCTGTATTGCCATTTTGTCCTTTAATGTTAATATTCGCGTCTTTTGCCAATATAGCATTCACAATATCGATATTTCCTTTCTGGGCTGCATAATGTAAAATAGTATTTCCATTGTTGTCTTTATAATTAACGATTGCGCGCTCTTCCAAAAGCCTCTCCAAAACACTTAAATGTCCGAACTGTACTGCAAGATGTAATGCTGTTTTGCCTTCTTTATCGGAAATATTAATATTGGCACCATTTTTCAATAAAATATGGGCTATTTCTTTCGTTCCAATTATTGACGCAATATGCAGAGGTGTTCTTCCTAAACAGTTTATAGCACTTACATAGTAACTTGCTTCTTGACTTCGAATTAATTCAAGTTTTAATTTTAAATATTTTGATAAACTATGATTTTTATATGTCATATATCTAATTAACTTAGATACTAATTGAGATGAACCTCGCATAACAGCGTAGTGCAGAGGAAGATTTTTAAATTGGTCGAGGTTGAATAAATCCCCTTCTAATTCCACTAACTTGATGACTACTTCTATATTTCCATACATACAGGCTAAGTGTAATGCTGTAAATCCTCCACTAATTTGAAAATTTGTATATTCTTCTACAGTTGTAGTTGATTGCTTATTGTGACAAACTTGTAGAAAATGTATAAACTTTTCATTACTGGCATTTTGCATTTCAATCAAATCAAGAATAGGATTTAGCTCGCAGATATTTAAGAAACAGTCCACCATTTTTTCAAAGTTTGTCTTGATTAATGTAGGGTTATATTTTAGTAATACTACAGCAGTATCTAATTGGTTATTAAGAAGGGCATTATTAACATCGGTTTCATTTATATTGACGTGTCTTGCATCCAAATACTTTTGCAATGTTGCACACAGTCCACGCCGACATAATTCTTCAAAGAAATTGTTATTTCGTTTGACGTATTCGAACCAAGTCCATTCCATCAATAAATCGCGAACCAGAAAATTACATTTTTCTTTGTTCATTTGTTGGACAATTGTTTCCAAAATTTTATACATCGAGGATTCTCCAAGTATGCTTTTATAACCAATTGTTTGGTCTTGGCAATAACTCGCAGCTAAATGTAAAGGAGTCCGTTTAAATTTATCTGTACATTCTAGATAATCCCTATTTTCTGCGCATATATTTCCAATTAATTGAAGATCTCCCCTTAATATAGCTTTGTGGAGCTTTAAATTTTCACAAACATGGTTATCCAATAAAAGTCTAACATTTTGTTGATTACTGTCGAATAATATTTTATAAGTTTTCTGGGCTGGTATTGTGGCGCAATTTTCGGAAATCCATAGACCTACTAGAAACTCAGCAAACGTTCTCCGTGTAAATATCGGATAGCCATTATTAAAACCATTGATGATACCCAAATCTGTTTTACAAGAATCCATACATTCTTGAACAAAATCATCATAATTCAGTATCTGATCTTCAAGTACTTCCTTTCCAACTGTTGATGCTAAAGCTAAAAGTTTATGTACATTCAAAATGTCATCTTCTCGATATTTCAAATTATTTGCGTTTCTGCTCTTCACGCAAAATCTTTGAATTTGCTTTTGTATAACAGCACTATATAAGGGGAATGGGTTATTTGAATTGCATCTTGAAAAAATGTCTTTAGAACACGCCGTCAAAAATTCTAAGTACAAAGGATTCTGCAGAAATTCTTCTGGAATATTGTTTATGTCTAGATCAGTTAATTCTCTACTTTTCATATATCTAATAGCAGAATTTCTACCCACATACTCGATTCTGATAGGCTGAACTTCAAAATTATTGATCAGCAAACTTTCACTTATCGGCCCACAAGCAATTATTACGCGTACATTGCTGTTGATAATTATTCTTACAAGTTCTAATACTTCCTCTCTATGTATTCTCAGTGCTTCATCAAAGGAATCAATTATTAGCAGTAGTCTACTGGTTTTGTGATGATGTTCACATAAGGAATTAAAGAAACCATTAGGCAACGAACAATTGGTAGAGAAAGGAGAATGTTCACATCGACTTAATATATATTTTAAGGGTCTTTTAAATAAGTCGCTTTTGCTACCTTTCCGTATTTCGTTAAGGTGTTTGATTAAATCACAAAACAAAACAAAGTTGTTGCTATCATACTGTTCGAATAAAGAGTGGAGCAACGCCGTTTTGCCCAAGCCCGCTTCTCCAGATATAATACTTACTCCTGGTGATGTTTCTCTAAAAAAGTGTCTCTCCGGAAATGTTTGGCTTTCATATGCAATATAATGACCTAACTTCTGATAATTTTTGTACTTTACCAATATCAAAGCACCACTACCAACTTGTATGTGAAATATTGGATACTTTTTAGATGAGAACTTTGACCAATGTTGCTCTAAGTGTTCATTCTCGACACTAACAAAAGCAGTTTTTTTCATTTTCAGTGTATTCTCGATTCGAATTTCGACATCACCATAAAATGCATCAATAATTTTCTTTTTCATCTTTGTTTTCAATGACTCTACATCACCTGTCAGAAATACAATTCGTTCTTCTTCAAAATTAAAAAACAAAGTTTCGACTGTCGCTTTTTGTAAATATCTTCTAACATATTGGTCTTCCTCTTTGCATAATATTGTACCAACAATTGGTGTTAATTTTCTTCCTTGGATAAGTATTTGTGTTCCAGTCTCGTCAGTTACAAAATGTCTTATTTTGAATAGATCTCCAACCAAATATTCAAGTTTTCCATTAGGATGTCTTTTTAAACGATATATTGAATAGTGTTTTACACTGGGATTGCTTTTTACCTCTGCAATACGTTTTCCCACTTCCGATGTTTCACAAATTATTATTACATTTTGCTCCGTAGAGGTACTTTTTAAGCTGAAGGCAAGGCTGGATTTCCAATCGTCGCCCACTTCTTTTTTAGACTTCGAATCGTCACTGATGATGAATACCTTTGAGCTGCCATGTTCAAGACATTCATTGTTTACAAATATTTTGCAGACACGTTCGCTTAAATTAAGCAAATGTGAACATCTTATCTCACTCATGATGTTCTTATCGTTACCTATAACATTTACAAATTTAACAGGTTCTCGTCCTTGCAATGAAATACGAATGCCCTCAAGTAATTCTCTTCCTTTGGAATCACTTCTAACATTGCTCAAATTTACACACACATGTAGTCCAAAGGAACGAAGTTCATTGGATATCTTATAGTCAATATCTAAAATAATGAATTTCTTTTTTAGATGTTGGTATTTTTTAAGAATAGAAATGTTGCATTTTGAACTTAATATCAGTGGTATATAATCACATTTCCACATTTCAATTAATAATGTATCGAGAATGTCTGGTTTGGACAGCCAGTAGTAAGTATTATTTCTTTTAGTAAGTTTCACAAATTTATCAAATTTAAAATTTTTAGGTAATTTATGCGAATAGCTTATACAATCATTCCAATTGAATTCAACGTTATTTAATATTTTCTGCAATACCTTCCAGAAAGCACCAAATAAGTAAGGCTTCATATCTACTTCACCCTGATCGACAATCGTAACATCATGTTCCAGAGTCAATTCATTCCAAAACGAAGCAAGATCGTCGTAAATATCGGTGGCCTCAGTCGGTGGAATTGTAACTAGAGACAAGCATAATCTTAAAAGATGAATTTGAAATACACCTTTCCGCAAACCTCGATAACCAATTGGTCCTTTAAGATATTCAGTAACGTAAGTTATAATTAGTGCAGTCGTTTCTGTCGTAAATGTTTCTTTATCACATTTTAAAATGTGTTCGTTTATTTTATTAATATCCGGTTGGTTCAAGAACAAATAAAATCTTGCCAAATCACTTGAACCTTCAGTATTATCATTCGATGTAAGCTTGTAACAACCTGCATTTTTTATGAACGGAGACATCGATTTAGGGTTTTCGTATGCTACTTCATGGTATTGTATTTCGTCCACTATGATAGGATGTGTTTTTGTATTTACTAAAAAGTTGTTACAGAAAAACCAAAATTCAACATTTTCATCGGGTACACTGGCGAAAAGTTCTTTAAGAAATTTAATTTTTTCCTTTTTAGCGAAAATGTCTTTGATATAATTTTTGTATTTACTTAAACTATTCGCGTCATTGTTTAAATTTACTTTATTAGTCCTGTGTTTAATTTGGCCTAAGTACACGTATGGCTTCGGCTGGGATTTGTACCAAACTTTGACAATAACATCATCGAAACCCGGAACTTCTTCCTTATTTGTGTAAACAATAAAGTTATCCACATCGGGATTCTCGGATAGACATACCGCTGTATATGTGATTACCTTGAATTGATATTCCATGCCTGGATTGAGTCTTCCAGTATTTGCCGGCATTTTGGATCAATTTCAAATGCTGAACCTGAAAGTGAGAGATATCCAAGTGTAAAACATATATTCTTTATCAGACTTTAAGTTAATTTAAACCAAATGCATGCTTTTCGATAGCGAACTCTGGTTTACATTTTCTTATCCTAAATACTTTGTACAAAAAACTAAGAACAACCTAGAAATAAAATAAATAAATAAACAGGACTCAGAGTATGACTGTAAAGGGGTCAATATAATGTTATAAAATTAAACAAAACTTAATTTAAATTAAAAAAATTTTTGGATGTACTTAAGACCACACGGCAGAAGTGAAAACTTCCAACTTTTTTTTTCGTTCTATATTCATTTACATTTACATTTTCCATTTTCGTTCTATATTACATTTAAAAAATATATGTTTATTATTATTGTGTATACATTATTCTAGTACATTTCGCTCGGTCTGATTAAGTTTTCACGTCAAAAATTCATACGTACGCATGTATATACAAATATTATAATTCTCACACCAGTAACCAAGAGTGGTCTAATGAACTCTAATGGTAACTTGCCGGCCTTATACCCGAGCGGTTCGGGTTCACATCTGCACGTGGACAAGAATTTTTCAGAAAATAAAAATACAATATTTCGCGTATTTATTCTAAATTTCAATTTAATTGAAATTAAATACCGCTAGTTAGTGTCATAATATAAAGTCGAGCGCGACTCCGACTTTACCCGAACGAGCGTAACGTTCCGAGCGTGACGGCTCAGTCTCTTTCAGTGCCCAACAATCAATGTATCAACGCGCCCATAGAAGTTTTCACTTCAAAAGTCTTGAATTGCATAGAACGTATGCTAGATTAAGAAGTCCTTAACTTTCCTTTTAAATGACGCGATATACCCAAAGCTCCTGATCTCGCAAGGTAACTTATTATTAGGGCGCGGACACGGGGGAGTTATGACTCATCGCCCATGGGCGCACTATTAAAATGTATTTTTAAAGAGGTTTTATTTTTATTTATATAATTGGATAACAAGTGGCTGGTTATCTATAAAATACAAAATACCTTATTATTTGTTCATTTTCTCTTCTGTAAGACTTGTTCTCTTTGAATTAAGTACATCCTTGTAGATAGAAAACGTCCTTTCTACATCGCAACTGATTATATGTGCGTACTGGAAATATTCTTTTATTGCAGCGTATTTAGCATACACAATTGCCACAATGTTATTAAATCTGGATTTCTATTAAACACTGCGTCTAACTTTTGCCGAAGGCCACATCCGAAGTCACTTGGAATTATTAATAGCCACATCTAATGTGGTTAATCCATTTTTCATTTGAGATTCGATTTTCAAAATATGTGATTAGTTTAGGCAAATTTCCAAAGTGTTCTTGAACGTGCGATATTTTGGCATTCTGTAACGATATTTTACAGACTTTGTAATAAATTTCAGAATCACTGACAATTCATTTTCATATCAGAGAAAGTAATATAAACAATGTTCTAGATCCAAATAAAAGATAACTAAAAACGTACGCGTATGTTATTGAAACTAAATAACAGTAAGTATATACATATTTACATTATTTCTCTTGCAAAATATAAGGTAAATACAATAAATTTTAAAAAAAACCCTCAGGCTATCTACGCCGATGTAGAAAGAATTTTACTCATACATTCCTTATTTTATGGCCATTTTTTGCTGTCATTCTCGGGCTCTTCTCGAGCGGAAACCGATTCAGTAAATGTGTGTTGTTTACATTATTTCTTTGCTCCGTTGTAACTTCGTCGTAGTTTAACTCGGTCATGTCCGCGCCCTACTTATTATTGAAGTCTGACATTTAAGATTGGTAGCATTTGTCGTTATTAGCCTCGACCGTATCTCTTTAGATAATTATCTACTGTGTTTTTTTTTGACTTGTGGTCTAGTGGTATTTTATCCTTGCACTTCAAGATGTATGATTAAAGAATGAGGATAGTCATTATGTATGAAGCTCATTTTGGGATGCACCCGCTGCCCCGCGCCGTCGCCAGCGAAGATAGCAGGAAATCCTACTAACGACGCAAGTGCTAGTAGAGAAATTGAGTTATATCAAAATATCAATTTAGAAAATAGGAATAGGAGAGCAGAATAAGCTTAAAAAAAGGGAAGATAAAGGAATAAGAAAAGAAGAAAGGAAGAACAACGAAAGACGCTCAATAACACAGAAAACGAGAAAATATGAAAAAAATACTTTAAGATCCTACTACAGACCATGAAAATCAGGATTCAGAATTAAATGAAGAAGATAAAGGCGTCTATTAGATAATCCGACAAAAGAAGAAATAGATGAAATAAACTATAAAAAAAGGAAAACCAAAGAATTTGAAGTTAATAAAGGTATAAGACATGAGGATTCATTATCAACAACACTGTTCAACCTAGTATTGCAATATGTATTACGTAAAATAAAGCAAGGAAATCTAAGAACAAGAAAGGACAGATAGTTGCATATGCCCATGCTATTGACTGATCATAAATAGTTGAAAAATGATGGTAGACGGACATGCTTGAAGAATTAAGTACAGAAAATTGGAGTGAAATTTAAGGCAAATAAATCCAAAATGAGAAAATTTAATAGCGAATTTATAAAAAGAAGAATTCAGATAGGTGAATACATTTTAGAAAGATAGATAAATTTAAGTGTTTGGGAGAGGTGGTAGCAAACAACGGAGAACGACATGCACAGATCAAAGAAAGGATAATAATAGCGAACAAGGTTTTTATGCAAATAAAAAACTACTAAAGAGCAAAGACTAAGCAAAAACTGCAAGTCGAAGATATAAAGGATAAATCATCCAACCATCGTTAATGTATGCTACGTAAACAAAGAGCCTAAAGAAAAATCAAGCAACCTGAGAATTGTAGGTAGGAGAATAGCGATAACGAACTGACCTACTTTCAGTGATATCTGAGGTATTGGAATGGAATTTGGATGAAATAAAGAAACGTGGGAGACTGAAAAATGCATACCTACAAGAAGTGCAGCATGATTTGAATAGGACCTAAACCAGAAACTAGAAAGTAAGGGCGAAGGATATAAGTATATGATGTCCTCAACACGTAAGATCTAGAGAAACTTAAGATGGCTTAACTCCTAATTAGGTCAAGTGCCATTGTAATAATAATAATAATATAAATATAAATAATGAAGAATATATGTAAATGTAACAATAAATTATTCTTCGAGGACTACTGCTCTTTTAATTGCACCAATAATTTGTTTATTTCGAGTTGTTTCATGCAAAGGGTTAAATAAATATAGAGTTTAACAACCTATTAGAATGCCGCCTATTAGATTGCCTTATGTTAGTGCGAGAGAATTATCCCATTTCTTTGTTTGTATCCCCAATGGTTAATACAAGAATATGAATTTGATAATTATAATACAATTTTTCCACATTTCTCAATTGACACTAATATTAATGAATAAAATTACATTATAAAAATGTTGTCACCAGTATGTTTCGCACATATACCTAAGTGTTTGCCAGATCTACGTGCTACCAACACCACTATAGCGGTTATTACATATTGAATTATATTAACCAACAAACGACACAAGTGATTTGCTCATATGGTAGCGGGCTATTTCATGAAATGAAAAAATTTTCTCATTGCCAAAGAAGTATTTGAAAATTATAATCTTCCCAACTCAGACCGATAATATATTAATCAAGCGAAATTAGTTTCGAAATATTTCGCCTCCAGTATCATTAATATTATCAGTGTCTATTGGAAAGGTTTCTTAATTTTGTTTTAAAAGTATTTCTGTGTTTTTGATACACAAAAAAATTACGTATGTAACGGTTCAAAAATCACAGGCTTAATTATGTACTTTTTTTTTTATTATCAAATATTATCATCCTTAGTTAATTAGTACAATTTTTGACTCGTTTAAAAATCAATAATATCTTTTGTATATTTTGGTATAGTAGCGTCATCTATCGAATAAGTACGTTGTGTCTTAAGTCGGCAAGCTACTCCTCTAGTGTTGTAGTAGTTACCTGTAAATGTAGATTCTTTAATAAATAATTTTGATATTATCTTAAATCGCTTGCGTTATTTTCTTTCTTAATAATTTAGTAACATTGTAAATTGAAATTCAAATTTAATTAATTAGGCTTTCTTAGAGTATTTCCTTCTAAGTCGATATTGTTCTTCCTTACCAGCTCGTCAATCAAGTTCGATAGCGCGTGGTATCGTGTCATATTTCTGGTTTTGATCTTAATCTGGTAACATCGTGCGTTTTAAAATCTCTGAATCATCATTCAATAATTTTGGAAGATTTATATATCTTAAGCATCGTTGATTGCGGAATATTTGTTTGATTGGTTATTTGAAGAAGAAGAATTGCAATTGAATATTGATATTTATTAGTGAAGTAATTTTTCTATTTAACGACATTTGGTCGGATTTAAATAGTATTTAAAGTCGCATGGTGTTAGCTTATGGTTTATTAAAAACCATTGAAAATTGATGATTATTCGTCAGGTATTTATCTATGAATTAATCTGAGTTTGTTAACGATTAATTTTCTTAACCTTATCGACATGGGTTTGTTTGATTTTTCCTCTTGACATTTTTCTTTAGAACTAATTTTTCTCTCTATTCAGGGAAATTGTGAGACGTTAAATCTTGAGACGTAATCGTGAGACATAGGTCCACGTTTGTAGGTTGGAATTATCTAAAGAATCCCCTGGAGAAGAAATCTGATATTTTTGTTCCGTTGAAAGCTCAAATTATTTGTTCTTGGCCATCAGCTGTGTTTTCCCTTTGGCATAGCTGTTGAAACCGGCTAGTGGAGACCCAGATAAGTGCCACAATTAGTTTAATTTAGTAAATTTTGTAATAATAATTAGTATACGTAGGTATAAGAATCTGTCGATCCTTCAGGTCAGAGACTCTTGAATAGTTATTATTAAATTTAGTAAATTTCAGTAACTTTGACATATAATTTATAATTTTTCTTACATAAAGCCCATTATATAGGTTGAACTAAAATAATCTTTCATACATTTAATAATTTTGTAAGAGAGATAAGCACGTGTAGCTTATTGTAATTTTGATTTTATGTACTAGTTTAATATTTTAATTGTTTAAGTGGTCGCTTGGACCCGAGGGGGAAACCACTACTGGATATTTTTGTACAGACCTGTGGAAATGCTTGGAAATATTAAAAGAGAGTTTATATTTTATGGGCCAGTCAAGTTAAGAGGATCTCATCCCTATTACTTAAGTAGGGTCGAAAAAGTCACAATTACACAAAAATATAAATACATCAAAGAAAATTAAGGATTTCATATAGCCTTCCGCTGTAGCTAGAAGACGCTAATTATGTTTTGGTTTGTTATATATAAGTATATTTAACTTTAGAATATATACTATGATTTCGAGGAGTACCTGTTATTTTTTTTATTTTGAAATGTATTTTTATGTTTATTATACCTTACTATATATGTTTATACACCTTTGTGTTTTATTTTGGATATGTCGTACACCATCAGTGGTAGTGGTTTCCCCCTCGCTTGGACCTATATCATAGGCTTTTGTAACGAAAGATTTGCAAATTCTTCGAAACCTTCAGTAATATTTCATCTATTGTGTTTATTTTAAATTTAAGAGTGCTTTGATTATCATAACTTTTAACTTATTCATTTCTGCCTATTATTTAGTTTTAATTTCTTTTTTTTTTGCATTTTAAATATTAGAATATTTAATCTTGCTTAACATACAGCGTGAACCGATAGTTGCACCCTTGTTGTCTTTTTAATCCTTATTGATTGATGCTTTTCGTTAATTATTGATATACAGGGTGCACTATTGCGATCGTCTGTGTGCATTAGAGGCCTGATTTAAATTTTGTTTCATTTTTCCTTAACAGGTTCACTTCATTAATATTTATTCTTTTCATATTTGACTCTCTTTTATATATAAAATTCTACATCTTGACGAATTAAATTTAGTAGTTATGGTTTAAAATTTGTTTTGTTTTATTGTTGAGTTGCTTTTACCTGTTTCCACTCGATTTTTCTTACCATCTACGATCCGCGTTCGTTAATTTCGATAGGCCTCTTAAAATAAGCTTCACGTCGTTTCGACCCTTACCATCTTCACTGAGTAAGCGGCAGCCTAAGTGACAAGAATAGCAGGTAGGTGTGCATAGAGGTTGCGACTCAATTGGAAACATTATTTTGACTTTTATTAGTGGCAGGTGTGGACGCCACACGACTTTCTTGTACTTCCGAATTTTTTATATAAAACTTGTTTCAAATTAAGTTTCAAATACTTTTATCTTCTTAATAAACTTGTGAGTAAAAGTGTTACTTCCAGTCAGAATTTGAAAATTGTTTTTATACAAAAAAATTCTCCAGATCCAGCTTAAACACTCTTCTAGTCTCAATAAATTTGTATAGTATGCATAATTTGCCAGATATTTGCAAAAAACTGCTACTCGATCAGAGTAAAAGTGTTAGTTCCGTT
The DNA here is from genome assembly GCA_963170755.1 of Amphimallon solstitiale. Lineage (NCBI taxonomy): Eukaryota > Metazoa > Arthropoda > Insecta > Coleoptera > Scarabaeidae > Amphimallon > Amphimallon solstitiale. The sequence continues at coordinate 14,234,030 of OY720685.1, forward strand.
TTGAAAAAAATTTTATACAGAAATTTGACCCAAGTGCAGCTCAAGATTCTTTTATTCTCTAAATAAATCTCTATCGAGACATAATTTGAGAAATATTTGCTAAAAACTGCTAATCGATAAGAGTAAAATTTTGTTCCCTCCGGTATGAATTTTTAAAAATCTTTATAATAGCAAATGTTTCGAAATTACTTTTGAGCATTTTTGTATTCTTTAGAAGTTTGTTTAACCTTAACAAGTCCCGAAATATTATTAAATTTAATTTTTTTAACTGAAATAAACTACTGTTATTAAATATAAAGCTTAGTATTGATAAGTTTAGCCGTTTGACCGCTATCGTGGTCACACACACACAGAGAGAGAAAGAGACATTTTTTAAAAAAACATATTTTCGGTATCAGGGGACATTAAAACGTAGACATCTGCAAGAATCTTGAGGTCGAAAATTTTCGTCATCACAATACTTCCTTATACTACGTATAAGAAAATAAAAGTACTTGCTCTGATTACTAATCTTCGGTTTTCCTCTTTACTGAACGGCTAAGTAGAATTCCTCATAACATTGGGGAAAAATGGTGATATTTAATTTGTATTAAATATCTACTTGAATGGAACAGTGGTTATCAGTTGTAATTTCCAGATTGTATAGTCACTGAATACATACAGGTATAAATTAATGAACGTATATTATGAAAAATACTGTGATAAACACGAACAGTTGAGACCATTACCTTTCAATTTCTATGCACACTAAGATGATACAAAAGACTCATATAGACATTATAAAATTGAAAAGCATGTACATATCCTATATGTATGAAAGTCGTACACTAAGTTTGTTTTTTAGATAAGATAAATCAATAAATTCTAAATATATCTGATAAGATTAATAGTTTCCGTTGCAATTGTACTTAATAATTTTAAAACACAGATTCCATAAAACCTATTGAAAAAAAAGAGTTTGCTTAAAAATAAATTTAATGTAGAAATACAAGAAATAATTCTCTGTTTTACTAATTCTATGTACTTGTCATCTGCGAGGTTACACTACCGAAAGCGCTTTCTGTAGAGAACACGCAAAACATGAAGGAGCAATGATTATGGTCGCGGATAAATTGATAGGGATCGAAGGAAAGGATATAAAAGAGCTGTCGGTTGAAAGAAATATAGAAATTGCATCCGTAGACATATCACAATTAAACATATTAGTTATTTCAGTATATAGACCACCTTCAGGCAAGCAACTCGAGTACGTACATGTATTGATAACATATTCACGAATGTGTCCAGACACAGTTGTTTCTCCAACACAGTAAATCTTCACGCATCGGATCACATGGGTCAAATAATAAATTTTGATGTGAGTAATACACCTGACATACGAAAAAACGTATATCTCAAAATCTTTTCGACACATAATCTTAATGCATTCAAAGACTTAATTACATTAAGATTATCAAATTTACATGGCTCATTGAATGACGCTAGGGCTCTGTTTGACGTTTTTCATGACACTCTGGTTTCGTCCTTTCAAGAATCTTTTCCCCTGAGAAAAATTAACAAGAATTTACACAACAGAAATTTGTATACACCAATAAATAATGACTTCCTAAATATGAGAAACACATTGGATGCTCTTGCAGTTATAGCTAAGTCGACCAAACATGAAACATGGTATTCGATCTATATGCAAGGGACAATATCACGATGCAGTTACAGCAAATAAAAAGGAAAGTAACACTAATATTATACAAAACAGAGAAAACAAAATTAAGATGATATGGAAGGTCATAAATGTAGAGGTATCTGATAAGAGAAAAAGAGTAAGTGAAAATTCCAATCTCTCAGCTGATGAACTGAATACATATTTCTGTAAAATAAGGACGGAAATGGCAAATAGCCTAACTACTGGCACCAATCCATTAAGCACGATAAATAATATCAAAATAAAAAGGAATGGATCTTGTTTCTTGAAACCGGTATCGCAAGGGGAAATACGTCAAATAATTAATGATATCAAGTGTAAGAACAGTGAGGATATTTATGGGATGAACACCAAAGTCATGAAGTATGTTTCTAATGACCTAAGTGAGCCTTTGACAAAGGTAATTAATGCCTGCATTATGGAAGGGTACTTCCCAGACCAGCTGAAACATGCAAAAGTCGTACCTATATACATATAAAGAAAATGCAATCAACAACTGCAAAAACTATAGGCCAATAAGTATATTACCCATTATATCTAAAGTCTTCGAACAAGCCATCCTATCAAGGCTATCTTCCTTTTTTGAAGAAAATGATCTACTAATGACATGTCAACATGCGTACCGTATAAATAAATCGACAACGACCGCGCTAGTAAGTGTATTGAACTATATAAACGATGCCCTGGATGAAAAGAAGATAGCAAGTTTAAATTTATTAGACCTAAGCAAAGCATTTGATACGGTGAACTACAGTATATATTGATACACAAATTAGAATACTACGGAATAAAGGGCCAACCCTTAAAATTATGGTGGAATTCTGTAACTTCTCGGAAGCTCCGGCTATCGTAGGCCCTGGCAACGAAGTGACGTTGCGATGACGATTTCAGAATTTTTAGAGTTAGTGACGTAGAAGTGTCAATTTACGATTTTTTGCACATAACCTTTATGTTTAACATGTAAACAAACATCATCTCGTAAACATATACCAAAATCTTTCAATTTAAAATTTTAACTAATAAGAAAATTGTTTGAAATATAATATAGCGATTGCTTTTTTGCATTGCATTTTTTTTTAAAGAAAATGCACGGAACATTTTGTAATGCCAAGACATAGTATAACCATATGTTTATACTGCTAGCAAGATAGCACGAAACACTTTGGAAAATTTCAACAAGAACTGCTATCATTAGGAGAGTTTCAAAGGACGTAGTATCGCACTAGTGTATAGTGAATTTGCAGATAAATGTCTTTTCAGGCACATTTATGGATGATGAAATGTGATTTTTTTATAAAGCCAACAAGAACAGATATCCCTATCAAGTGGACATTGTTTTTCTTACAAGAGTACCTAAACTCAAAAAAATACATAAACCTAGCAGACAATATCCACAGAACATAAAGCATGTGAAATGTGCACAAACTAATTGTTTGAAAAAGTCTATTATGGTATCGTGTTCACAATAACTTCACAATTTAAAGTTGCCTTTTTCATAAGATTTTCTAATAATAAAACTACATCAAATTGAGAGGATGTTTAACTTTATATTATGTTGAAGAAGATAAGAGGAAATTTACCTGTTTAGTCAATGAATTTCTTTATTTGTAAGTCAAACCGCAAAGATTTTATCAATATGTAACTGTATTGAACGATTAATGTTTTAGGCTCCAAAAAGGTAACATTAAGTTTTAATAGCATAGGCCAAAGTACATAAATGGTTGAAGGATATAGATGATTTTGTATTTAGAAAATCGACCAATCCTGTGCTGTATTGTTGTACTTGGTACACCAAATCATTCGATATTATTGCAGGATTTTGTTGTCGAGCCTCTGAAATTATAGTAATTGAAAGTTCTCTTTATTTGCAGTTTTTACAGAAGAGTAATATTCATTAGGCTGAAATTTGCACTTTGTCAACTCAAAAGAATGTAAAAAATTATTGTTTAATAAATTTACCAGCAAGTATTATAAAACAATAGAAGACATTTGACTCGTATAATTATACTAATATTGGATATGAATTATATGTTTACTAGAAAATCTTAACAATAAAGATCAAAAAGAAAAATAATAATACTGAACTAGAAATGTGAACTTTGAATAATAGGTACTCAAATAGAAATTGTTTGTATAAATATTGAAAAATAAAACACATTTTATTGTCAAATATATTTTTTTTTATTAACCTTACCATAAAAGTAGTGCTGAAATTTAAAAAAATTACAGTATGTGAATATAAAAAATATATATACAAAAGGAGGGTGTTCTTCATCGGCTAAAGGTGGAGCAAGTATATCAACATGTGTGCCATCAATTACACCTACATCTCGTGCACCCCATTTTTCATAAAAACTAAACAGAACAATAATTTTTAGAACGTTTAGAAAAGATATGATTGCCCTTGGTAAATATATGAACTGGGTGCTATCAATTAAACAAAATACATCTCCAGTCTCCCATTTTTTATCATAAAAACAAAATAAGGAATTATTTTTAGAATATTTTGATACAACATAATTACCCTTACTTAACACGATTCTTCGATTCACAATCACTGGGAGATTTTATCCATTCAGGGAATAAATTGTTTGATATTACAAGACAGGCCTGATGAACTATTCGACTTACTGAATTCTGACTGAGAGAAACAAGGCTATTAATACCAACACTATTCTGATAGCTGCCTGATGCTATGAAATTTAATGTTGTTAAGACCTGTAACAAATATATAATGTGCACTATAAAGTTAATATGCATTTCAAGTGATGTTTATGATAATAACCTTCAAATGTAATGGTATATTTGTTTGTTATATGTCCATCCAATAACTGGATCAGGTTTTGAACAGTGCCCTTATTCAGTCTAAACATTTGTTTAAAATGCCTGTTTGGTATTTCAAAAGGATATCCGTGATTTCTTAAACGTTTTCGGAATATACGCATATAATTTCTAAAATAAAGAAAATAGAGAATATTATGTATACTCTATATATTTTATATTATCGATTACCTACCTGTTGTGATCTTCATCTAATAATAATGCTATAAAGCCATTCATATTTGCAAATATAAAACAATAATAAATATAACGAATAAACAAACAGGAACAATAATAGATATAACAAATAAACAAACAGGAACAATAATAATTATAACAAATAAAGTAACAGAAACTATAAATATAACAACAGGAATAGTATATTAACAATAATTATATAATAATAATATAACCACAATATAACCAACAAAATCTTTACTCACGAACGTTTTGACATTTCTACGTCACTAACTGTAAAAATTCTGAAATCGTCATCGCAACGTCACTTCGTTGCCAGGGCCTACGATAATCGGAGCTTCCGAGAAAGTTACAGAATTCCACCATTAATTAGGTCCTACTTATCAAATAGAAAACAGACGGTTCAATGGAAATCTAATAAATCGCAAGTAGGACATACCACCTATGGTGTACCCCAAGGGTCGATTCTGGGTCCTCTGTTGTTTATTGTCTATGTCAATGATCTACCGGGGGTTTTGCCTGAGATAGAAATATGCGAATATGCCGATGATACCACCATCATTTGCAAGCATAGTGACGCGAAAGAACTGATGATATAATCCGATGAAGCAATTGAAAGAATTGAATTGTAGTTCGCAGCCCATAAACTGAAATTAAATGTCGCTAAAACACAACAACTACTTGTTATGACGAAAACAGACGATGATAAAAGTGTTAAGTTTTTGGGTCTCACTATAGATATTGGTTTAAAGTGGGGAAAGCATATAGATCAACTGGCTAAAAAAGTGACTTCGGGGATCTATGCCATTAGGAGAATAAAATTGATAGCAACACATCAAGCTGCGGTACTTACCTATCATTCCGTATTCCATAGCCACCTCTCGTATGGAATTCAGTTGTGAGGCCCGTCAGGCGGCGCCAGTAGAATATTTATTCTCCAAAAAATAGCATTGCGGGCTCTTTGTGGGCTGAGATATAATGAATCGTGCAGGGGGTTCTTTAGACGAACAAATATACTTAATTTGGCATTATTATTATCATGCTCTGAATTACGTTCCCTAATACGAGAAAAATGGAATGGAACACCAATACAATACAAGGGAACGTAATAAATTGCGTATTCCGAGACAAAGGCTAACGATGACTCAGGTCAGTTTTCATTGTTATGGTGTAAAGCTATATAACCACCTGCCAGAACACATGAAACAATTTAGTCACATATGTTTCTCAAAAGAAATTAAACGAATTTTAACAGAAAAGAAATATTATACCATGGAGGAGTATATGGGGGATGCCTGGTGAATGAAGATAAAGTAGTCCGTTTAACACCCTTATGCGTGTTCCTTGTTTTCTTACACACACACACACACACACACAAATATATATATATATATATATACAGGGTGAGTTTTTTTGAATGTTTAGCATTGGGATCTCAGAAACTACTGGAGATAGAAAAACGCTTAAATGGGGAAAGATGCGCAGTTTTACGAATTTGATTTAAAACTGCTTTTGTTTCTCCGATAACTTTCATGGCTTATTAGATATTCAAAGAAAACTAAATTTTACGTTTTTCTTTAAACATGCTTAGCATCGTTAATAGTAATTTTAGAGAAAAAGTGTTCAGACAAAAGTTTTAGATAATTTTACGCCAAATAAAACTATGTAGCTAATAATTTTTTTTCGTTCGCCATTATCGAGTTATGACACAAACTTGTGTTTTTTTAAATGGAAACCATAGTTGGTTTTGACACCATTAAAAAGCTTATTTTTTGCTGATTACAATGATATAAGGTTTGATATGGTTATTTTAAAAAATAAAGAGGATATAGACATTTTTATGGTTTTTATGGAAAACAATTGAATTTCGAACTGATAAAATACAAACCAAACGAAAACTTATTTTGAAATCTTATGTAGTAATAAAATGAAAACTATAAGAACTTTTATTAAGGGCACACAACATTATTAATGTTCAAAGATACCTCCATTATTATTAATACACAAATTGCATCTCTTCACAACAGAATTTGTAGCATTGCGTACTTTACGCCTACCAATGTTATTAAAAGCAACTAAGACAGCTTGTCTTAAATCGTCGATTGTTTCATATGTTCTTTTGTATACTGTGTCCTTTAGTACACCCCACAAGAAAAAATCCAAAACTGATAAATCAGGGGATCTAGCCGGCCATTCAATGGGTGCATTTCGTACTATCCATTGATTACGGAAGTTCAAATTTAAATAATTTATAACATTCAGTTGATTGTGCGGAGGCGCTCCGTTATGTTGAAACCATTGCATTGCTCGGGTTCTTAAATTTAAATTATCTAACATTTCCTCGAAATCTTGTAAAAAATTAAGATAACGATTGCCAGTTAGTGATCCATCAAAAATAAAAGAAGGAAGAACAGTTGATCCTATAACACCACCCCAAACATTAAACCCAAATTTAATTTGTGGTCTCCTATGTTCAACGTGAAGCGGATTTGTTTGAGACCATATTATGTGCTCATTGTGCCTATTAAACATTCCACAATTTGTGAAACGAAATTCATCAGTCCATAATATTTTCATTGAGCAGTGTGGATCGTTTTGACACGGATCTTTAAACCATCTACAAAAAGCTATTCGTCTGATGTTATCACCTTCATGTAAAGTTTGTGATACTGATAATTTGTAGGGACGAAATTTATGCTTCTTCAACACTCTGACAATAGTGCGTTGAGAGGAGCCCATTTCTGTTAAAATTTGTCGGGTCGATATAGATGGATTCTGAGCGACACATGCTAATATGTTTATTTCTCTATCTTCATCCATCCCTTTTTTTGATTTTGGTTTAACGAACGGACCATAATCTGCTAAATAACCCATAATCTCTTAAAAGTAGGTAGCCACGGCTGACATCGATCAAAATAATTTTTAAAATAAACTTCAGCAGCTCTAGTAGAATTTCTCTGGCACTGAATGTAACATTCAACCATATCACGCTTTTCTACGTTAGAAAATTCCATAGCCAATGCAAACTTATGATTAACGGCCGTTTACACCGCTTATAGTTAAGTTACAATTAAATTAATTAATAGTTAATTGTCAAACATTGACAATTAACTATTAATTAATTTAATTGTAACCTAATGCAAACTTATGATTAACGGCCGTTTACACCGCTTATAGTTAAGTTACAATTAAATTAATTAATAGTTAATTGTCAAACATTGACAATTAACTATTAATTAATTTAATTGTAACCTAACTATAAGCGGTGTAAACGGCCGTTAATCATAAGTTTGCATTGGCTATGGAATTTTCTAACGTAGAAAAGCGTGATATGGTTGAATGTTACATTCAGTGCCAGAGAAATTCTACTAGAGCTGCTGAAGTTTATTTTAAAAATTATTTTGATCGATGTCAGCCGTGGCTACCTACTTTTAAGAGATTATGGGATAATTTAGCAGATTATGGTTCGTTCGTTAAACCAAAATCAAAAAAAGGGATGGATGAAGATAGAGAAATAAACATATTAGCATGTGTCGCTCAGAATCCATCTATATCGACCCGACAAATTTTAACAGAAATGGGCTCCTCTCAACGCACTATTGTCAGGGTGTTGAAGAAGCATAAATTTCGTCCCTACAAATTATCAGTATCACAAACTTTACATGAAGGTGATAACATCAGACGAATAGCTTTTTGTAGATGGTTTAAAGATCAGTGTCAAAACGATCCACACTGCTCAATGAAAATATTATGGACTGATGAATTTCGTTTCACAAATTGTGGAATGTTTAATAGGCACAATGAGCACATAATATGGTCTCAAACAAATCCGCTTCACGTTGAACATAGGAGACCACAAATTAAATTTGGGTTTAATGTTTGGGGTGGTGTTATAGGATCAACTGTTCTTCCTCCTTTTATTTTTGATGGATCACTAACTGGCAATCGTTATCTTAATTTTTTACAAGATTTCGAGGAAATGTTAGATAATTTAAATTTAAGAACCCGAGCAATGCAATGGTTTCAACATAACGGAGCGCCTCCGCACAATCAACTGAATGTTATAAATTATTTAAATTTGAACTTCCGTAATCAATGGATAGTACGAAATGCACCCATTGAATGACCGGCTAGATCCCCTGATTTATCAGTTTTGGATTTTTTCTTGTGGGGTGTACTAAAGGACACAGTATACAAAAGAACATATGAAACAATCGACGATTTAAGAGAAGCTGTCTTAGTTGCTTTTAATAACATTGGTAGGCGTAAAGTACGCAATGCTACAAATTCTGTTGTGAAGAGATGCAATTTGTGTATTAATAATAATGGAGGTATCTTTGAACATTAATAATGTTGTGTGCCCTTAATAAAAGTTCTTATAGTTTTCATTTTATTACTACATAAGATTTCAAAATAAGTTTTCGTTTGGTTTGTATTTTATCAGTTCGAAATTCAATTGTTTTCCATAAAAACCATAAAAATGTCTATATCCTCTTTATTTTTTAAAATAACCATATCAAACCTTATATCATTGTAATCAGCAAAAAATAAGCTTTTTAATGATGTCAAAACCAACTATGGTTTCCATTTAAAAAAACACAAGTTTGTGTCATAACTCGATAATGGCGAACGAAAAAAAAATATTAGCTACATAGTTTTATTTGGCGTAAAATTATCTAAAACTTTTGCCTGAACACTTTTTTTCTAAAATTACTATTAACGATGCTAAGCATGTTTAAAGAAAAACGTAAAATTTAGTTTTCTTTGAATATCTAATAAGCCATGAAAGTTATCGGAGAAACAAAAGCAGTTTTAAATCAAATTCGTAAAACTGCGCATCTTTCCCCATTTAAGCGTTTTTCTATCTCCAGTAGTTTCTGAGATCCCAATGCTAAACATTCAAAAAAACTCACCCTGTATATATATATATATATATTTCAATTTTGTTGTTTGTATGTAAACATTTTGTTTGTTTGTCATATATTATATTTATTATATTTATATTTGTGTCGGACTTGTATTTGTTTACATGCAGCTTTTATTGACTATTATTGTATTTTTAAATGCATTAATAAATTTACTACTACTACTACTGGGCGTTGGAACAATTTAGTCTTTCTTCTCTAGGACATAGTCTGCTTTATTCATTATCATTACGTTAATAAAATTTATACTTTATTCACTGAACGTATAGAGTAATCACGAGCTGTCCACGACTGTAACACGTGCACAGCTCAATTTACAATAGATTACTTATATTGATAATAAAATCTTTTGATTACATGTTTAAATTTTAGAAAACAACAATTTATTAGTCTATATAAAATACAGAACCGACTTAAATTTACAAAAAATGTATGTTTTGTCTTTTTAGATAACTAAAATACGTAAATCTCAAACATAACCCATATCAACAAAACATTCGTAAATTGCGTATTTTGTAAACAATTTAAGATAAATTTAATATGTATTTGTCAAATTCAATATCAGGCTTTTCAACAAATACTACAAAACCGATATAAGTATTTAAAAATGCAGCAAATATATTAAAGATTTTATTCACATGTTTATATAATCATGTGTAACTCCCACATATTATTTTCTATTTCTTTAACATGTTTGATGGCATTCAACCAGCTCTCTTTGGTAACATTGTTCAACGATGTGTCTAACAGCTCTTTGATTTCCTTTAATTTAAATGTAGTGTTTTTCCTAGCAATTTCTCCTTTAACTTGGTAATAATAATATAAATATAAATAGTAAAGAATATGTGTAAATATAATAATAAATTATTCTTCCAGGGCAAAGGGTGATGAAATAAATATAAAGTGTAACATCTTACCACATTTATTTCGACTTTCTTTATGTTATTGCGGGAGAATTATCCCGTATTTGTTTCTAGAGCCAAAGGTTAATACAAGAATTTGAATTTGATAATTCTACCTAAAATAATTTTTCCAAATTTCTCAATTGACACTAATATTAATTAATTAAATTAAATTTGAACTATGTTGTCACCAGTATGATTCGTATTTGCGTACTACTAATTGTAGCACTTATAACGTCACCAACAAAAGACACAAATGATGTGCACATGGTGGCGCACAATTTCACGAAATAAAAACATTTTCTTAGTGCCAAATAAGATTAATCAAGAAAATTAGGTTAGAAATATTATTATTAATATTATGGGAGTCTTTTGGAAATGTTTCTTGCTTTTTTTAAATACTTCTGTATTTTTCCAAAAAAAAAATGTAAATCACGGCTTTTCGAGAAAATCACATAAAAATTATCCAACAAGTATTAAATGCAATTTAGTAATCGTTCAGGAATAAGAAACTTGAAATAATCTTTTTCACAAATAACTTTGATTGCGTGTACGACTGATATTAATCTAGCTATTTATTCATATAAAGTAAGCAAAGTTTCTGTTTTTAGTTATTGCAGGTATAAAAATTACTTACTCTGATTATATTCTTGGGGTTTTTCTCTCTATTCAACTGCTAAATTGCATCCCTCAACCGGAACATTCCAAAATAGTGGTGATATTTAATTTGTACTAAATATCTACTTGAATAGAACAGTAGTGGTTATCAGTTGTAATTCCCAGATTGTATAGTCACTGAATAACATACAGGTATAAATTAACGAACGTATGTTATGGAAAATACGGTGATACACATGAATAGTTGAGACCCTTACCTGTCAATTAGTTGACACAAAAGCTGATACCTATAGACATTATAAATTTGACAAACATGTACACATCTATATATGTACTTTCGTCTTTTTCTTAAGATACAGCAATAAATTCTAAATATATTTGATAAGTTTAACAGCTTCCTGGTAAGTAGCACACTAACATCCTACGGAGAAAATTTGCCTTGATTCATAAATGTTATTGACTACTATATAAAAATATCGCAAATATTAAGAGAGGTTAGAAGTTATCTCATGTTTATAATTTGAAATGAACGAACATCTACAAAATAAACGATTCGCATAAATATAAATAGCGCGTATATCAGAAAAATAAAACTTTTATGGGTACGGATTGCGAGCAAAAAGATGTAGAAACAAAATTGTAAAAAGGTGAGGAAGGTCAAATTAATAGGGCTGGAAATATAATAAAAAAAAATGAGGTGTGGGTATCACATAATTGTCTTATACGTATTGCTGTAACCTCTACTATTTGAAAGTTTTATCCAAGCAAGATGTCCTTTTAATTAGGTGTTAATCAAACCGTATTTGGTGATATCAGACAAATTTGAAAAAATTACGTAAGTGACAGTGATCCTACCCCAAAGGACGAAAACTGTGTATTAAAATCAATGAACAATAAGGAAAGCTGCCAGAAAATACCTGTCCACTGAGCTTTTTGTACAACGAATTGGTTCCGGTGATATTTTATTGTTTACACCGAACGTAGTAAAATATAATTGTGACGAAGCAGGAATCATAGAAATTAAGGACAATAATTTGATTCGATTAAAATGAAACTGTATTGTTGAGGTTAATAATGAAACCATTAATTATAAATAAAGTTTAGTCAAAGGAGATATATTTCATTACCAAAATTGTATATAGATTTAGAGAATTTATCAATTTCAAATCATATGAATTCAATGTCAAATTCGGACCGGAAGTATCACTTTTACTGTTAGCGAGTTGCACTTTCCTAGAATACCTTGCAAAGTATACAGTCTATAAAGATTTATTACGAGAATAGATATACTTACAGTAGAATTTTGAATATTTTTTGTATAAAAGAATTCTTAAAATTTTATCATTTGAAACACTAAGTCGTGTGGTGGCCACATCTCATTATTTTATAATATCATCAGTTTGGCTCGTCAGAGTGCATAAAAGGCTTTATAACACATAACTCTAAGTTAGTAAGTTAAACACTCTTCAACTGGGAGATATGTTATACTTTATATTTTTTTTACATAATCAACACTAAGTATACAAAACGCATAAATAATTCCCAAATTTTTTCAATTTTGCCGATGATAAATCCTTCTACACGAGCAGATTGCTCTCAAAACCGCCTTTCATCTAATGGAACTTTTATTTCTATTTTTATTCGTATCATTTATGAGAATCGGTATCAACAAAAAACTTATTTTTTTTCAGGAATAAAATATTTTCATCAAGGATTCTTTAAGGCTAATAAAATTGCTTATTTTTGTAAGAAGATAAAACTGTTTACAACAATTTAGAACAATTTTGTATAATTTGAAACACTTATATATACTGTGTGTCCAAAAAGTCTGGAAACACCCAAATAAAATCGAAACGGATGATTTTTGAGAAAAATGCAAAAACAATCTGTTTGGAATTTTTGATGACCTTGAAAAAGTTATGATGTCATCAAATGAAAATTTAAATGGCAACGTCGCATTTTTTATTTTATTTTTGATAGATCTTTTAATTGTCTAAATGACTGTAAAAAAATTTTTCATTTTACTTAAGAAAATGACCGAGAAAAATTTAATTACTTCTTCGAAAATGGAAAGGTTTGTCTTTAAAAAAAAACAGTTGGCTTAAAAGCCGATTATTTTTCAAACACATTTTGTTTTATTTGTGACATTCTGTCAAATACGAATTGTGCGTAAGTTAAAAAAATCTGTTTAAAAATGGTTTTAAGTGAGAGGGAACGTATTCAAATATTGATGATGATTGGTTTTGGGAATAGGGCTCGTTCAGTTAGAGAAGTTTGCGACTTATTTAATACAGAACATCCGGAGCGTGCCCCAATTAGTATTTCTGCAGTGAGTAAGATTCACAAAAAAACTTTAAGAAGAAGGCCATATTCGAGATCGCCCTAAAAGTGGTCGTCCAAAGATCGCAGAAGATACGCAACTCGACTTATTATTGTCAGTAGAGGAAACTCCAAATTCTAGTACACGGCAGCTTGCTCGGGAGTTTAACGTGTCGAAGAGTACAATTGTTAATATTTTCCGGAAAACTAAGTATCATCCCTACAAAATCTGTTTGGTTCATGAGCTGTCTGAAGACGACTTCGACAGGCGTGTACAGTTATGCGAACAACTGATGCCTATGTGTGATAATGATCCGTTTTTTATCAGAAATATCTTATTCTCGGATGAAGCTACGTTCACATTACATGGGACTGTTAATAGACAAAACTGCAAGTACTGGGCACGCCAAAATCCACGCTGGATGAGAGAGGTACGAACTCAGTATCCTCAGAAATTAAATGTATGGGCTGGTTTAATTGGTAACAGAATTATAGGGCCTTTTTTCTTCAACGGTAACCTGACGGCGGAAATGTATTTGGATTTTTTACAAAATTATTTAATTCCGTCATTAGCAGAAATATTTCCGAACCATGAAGATCCTAATTTGCCCAGCCAAAGAATTTGGTTTCAACAAGATGGGGCTCCACCCCACTATGCGGGAAATGTTCGGCATTATCTCGAGAATACCTTCCTAAACAGATGGATTGGCAGGAGGGGGGCTATCGAGTCGCCGACTAGGTCGCCAGATCTAACGCCTATTGATTATTTTATGTGGGGTTACCTAAAAAATAAGGTATACGCAACTAAACCTGAAAATTTGGAAGACTTGCGTCAACGGATTGAGATTGAAGTACGAAGGATCACTCCTGAAATGATAGAAAACGTTCAAAATGAATTTTGTTATCGTTTAGGGTATTACCAAGATGCTCAAGGACAACATTTTGAACATTTATTGTAAGAGTTTTTGCTGATTTCTACGATTAAAATTTTCTTTGTTTTCTATAATGATTTTTCTTTCAAAATTTTTCTTAAGTAGAATGAAAAATTTTTTGACTGTCGTTTAGACAAATAAAAGATCTATCAAAAATAAAATTAAAAATGCGACGTTGCCATTTACATTTTTTTTGATGACATAACTTTTTTAAGGTCATCAAAAATTCCAAACAGATACCATCAGCCAGTAGTTTTTTGAAAACACTAATTGACCTGTTTTTGCATTTTTCTCAAAAATCATCCGTTTCGATTTTATTTGGGCGTTTCCAGACTTTTTGGACACACAGTATAAGAAAGTCGTGTGGTGGCAGCACCTCATTTTGAATCTAATTTTTATGCTTTTTTGGAATTTTATTCCTTATTTAAAAAAAAGGCGTTTTTATTGGGTTTTTTTGGTGAAAATTTTATGCCTTTTTCTGTTTTTTTTTTGCGCATTTTAGTCTGATCTTTAATTATTAAACATAATGCAGAATTAAAACGGGTTACAAGAATTATTATTTATAGTACAGAATAATAGAAATCATAACTTACGTTTTTACTAATCGCCCACTGTGCACTGGCTTTAATTATATCTCTTTCTGGGACATCTCTGTCTTTTTTGTAATATAATTTCTGGCAAATTGGGTGCGCAAATTATTCTTGTGCACACGTCATTGTGGTTTTACATTTAGATAGTGCATAGTTATCGAATTTCTATTTATATGAAAATGAACAAAGCAATCCCACAAAACCGGTTAATACTTATCTATACCGTGTATGATATAGTAAAAGTTCCTTATTCGCGGGGGATACGTTGCGTAAATATGCCGTGAATACAGAAACCGCGAATGCGGAATAGCAATTTATATACGATTAAAGGGGATGCGTTCCAGAATTACAAAGTAATAACAAAATATGTACATATCTTAATTTTATGTATATATGTATAAGTACATAGTTAAATGAAAGAATTTTTAATAATACATATTAATTACATATTATCAGGTTTAAACAGAGGTTTAAAGAATTTAGTAATTTTTTCTTGCTTTGCCGCTTTTAAAAGTTGTTTTAATTCAGACTGGTATCCTGCTGTGGCATTAAGAATTTGTCTTTTAAAAATAAGGCTTCTCTCCATAGACGGATCAACATTTTTGAAGAAATCGCAAAGCTCATTTGCCATCTTTAAACCTTCACGCAGAGTTTTCACGTTTAATGTGGTCTTCTCAGTGCTTGTTGATGCTTCCTCGTCTTCAATGGGATGGAGATTAAGCATCTCCTCCAAGTCGGTTTCAGTTAGATCTTCATCTTGTGATTCAATCAACTCTTGAATGTCACCTGATTCTATTTGTTCAAGCCATCTCGTCCTATGTTGTTCGCAACTTGAGCAATATCTTTAGCTAAAGTTTGGATGTGCACGGATTCTTCGTCATCACCTACAGTTAGATCAGGCCATAGTTTCTTCCAGCATGATTTCAATGTGCACGGTTTCAATTCTTGTAGCGACTCTTTTATGTTAACAATGCACATTGCTATGTCAAATTTCTTCCAGCATTGCATAACATTCATATCTGGATCACATTCCATGGTATCCAGTATGATTTTAAAAGTTCTTCTAATGTAATAGAGCTTAAAGGCTTGGATTATACCTTGATCCATAGGTTGGAGCAAAGCCGTCGTGTTAGGAGGTAAAAATACTACCTTTATATTAGGGTGCATAGCTTCAAGCTCACAAGGATGACCTGGAACATTGTCCAAAACTAAAACTGCCTTGAAGTCTAAATTATTCTTCTTTAAATAAGTTTCCACTTCAGGCACAAAACAGTTCTGGAACCAGTCACAGAAAATAACACTTGTCACCCACGCCTTCTTGTTTGAACGCCAAAATACTGGCAGGTTGTCCTTATTTTTATTTTTTAAAGCACGAGGATTTAATGATCTGTAAAGCATTAAGGATTTAATTAAGCAATTTCCTGACGCATTAGAACAGAGAAGCAGTGTAACTCTATCTTTTGCTGCCTTAAAACCAGATGCGGACTTTTCATTTTTAGATATGTAAGTTTTGTTTGGCATTCTTTTCCAAAACAAGGCAGTTTCGTCAGCATTAAACACTTGCTCAGGTCTGTAACCACCATCAGTAATTAACTTTAAGAATTCTCCTGGATATCTTGTTGCTGCTGCAACGTCTGCCGATGCAGCTTCTCCAACAATTTTGATGTTATGTAATAATTGTCGCATCTTGAATTTATTGAACCAGCCTTCCGATGCTTGAAATTTTCCATCCGTAGGTTCATCACCAGGTTCTTTAAAATGAGCGTAAAGACGCTTTGCCTTCTCACGGATTAAAGGACCACTTAGGGGCACTCTTTTCTGATTACGGTCTTCGATCCATAATGATAATGCAACTTCCATTTTTTCAATTGCTTGGTCTCGAACAATTTTTGATGATAGTGAAGTTGAAGCTGCAGAATTCCGTATTTTTTCTTCAGATTTCTTGATAGATCGCACAGTTGATTCATTAACATTAAAAGACCGTGATATGGATGCAAAAGACTCGCCACCACGTAAACGGTCAAGCATTTCAATTTTTATTTTAAGCGGCATAACGACTTTTTTCCGCTTTGGAGTTAATTTTTGTTTGCTTTTACTTGACATTATGTATAAATTGCAAAGAAAGCAGAAGAGATGTGACTCTCGCAAGATATTTGTAACTAGTGAAGTTATGTAATAAAATAAAATTAGACATCGATTGTAACGAAAGCAATTTTATAAAAACTTATGTCGGCGCGTGTAAACCGTTGGTACGGCGATATTTTTCAAATACATACTTGAATTAATGCCAGGATGTTATTCTAAAAATACAATAAGATACATTTATGATAAACTGCTTATTTTATTTACGCTATCGAACTTTATTGCACTATAAAATAGTTTGTGTTTATATGTGTCATTAATTTTAGAACCGCGAATAAAGAATTTTTTAGCCGCGAATACAAGAAGTGGTCTCAAATGTTCCATTCGCGAATAACGAAATCGCGAATAAAGGAACCGTGAATAAGGAGCTTTCACTGTATTGCAAAAATAATTTAACACGTTCGCGGATATGGTGTATATGTGATGGACTTTTAAAAACACCCATATGTATTTTATAACTCTGACGAGATAAGAAGCTATAACAGATCTAAATCAAAGTTGTACATTCTAAGATAGTTTTGACTGAAAGAAAATTGATAGCGGCATATGCCGTCTTGTCCCTGTGCAAACTTTTTTTGTTTAAATGGGACATAGCGGGAAATACCATCAATAGAAAAATAGCGAAAGTTTCATAAAGGTTTATTATTTTATTGTAATACAAATCTACTAAAAAACAAACAAAATCAAAATACAGTTTGCAAAAAGAAATTTTTATGGTAGTCTTCAAAGCAAGGTTCTACGCAAAGGGCAGGCTTGTCTGGACATGTTTTACATAAGTTTTTGGTTTCTTTTTTGGCACATTGCCTGCATCTCATATGGTGACTTTTATTTGGAGATTTTGTATGAGGAATTTTGTCGGGAAAATGCATTTCCTTTTCTACTTGAATTCTGTCATCATCAATTTTCAAACGCTTTCCTCCTCTTCTGGGTCCTGATTTTACTAGCTGCCTACCATCATTCATATTGCTAATACCAAGGTACTCTTTCACCAACATTTCACGGAATGTTAGGAAAGAAATTTTGTTATCAAACTTTCTCATAATGTAACAAGAATTCCAGAGAGTAATGTCTAAAAGATGAAACAAGACTTTCGTATACCACCGGACACTTTTTCTTGGAGAGGAATAGTAGCTGATCATTTCGTCGTTGCGATCAATACCAGACATATTGTTATTATATATTGCTACTTCTTCCGGCTTTATTTTTACTTGTCCATATCTGTTCGATACATCAACAAGTTTGGGATGACATTTAGTAGTTATGCAAAGCACATCTCGTCGATCTCTCCACTTGGAGACATACACCTTTCCATTTCTTTTCCATTTATGTTCTCCTTTCCTCAGTTTACTTTTTACAATTTCTGTGGGCTTTCCTCGTCTATTTGGTCGCAAAGTTCCTGTTGTGTGTGTCTTCGTTTTCAAAAGTATTTTAGAAAGATTTACACTGTTGTAAAAGTTATCCATTAGAAGATGATAGCCCCGATGCAAATAAGGTTCCATAAGAGAAAGTACAAATGATTCCATTTTCGACAAACCGTGTGCTTCCGTACTTTGACCTTTGTAAATCTGAGTATTTAGAACATAACCGTCTGTGGTACATAAGGAATAAAACTTTATACCATATCTTGTTTTCTACTTTCTTATACGTAGTATAAGGAAGTATTGTGATGATGAAAATTTTCGACCTCGAGATTTTTGCAGATGTCCACGTTTTGAAGTCCCCTGATACCGAAAAAGTGGTTTTTAAAAAATGTCTCTGTGTCTCTGTGTGTGTCTCTGTGTGTGTATGTCTCTGTGTGTGTCTCTCTCTCTGTGTGTGGTTGACCACGATAGCGGTCAAACCGCTGTAGATATCAATTCCAAATTTTGTATTTACGTGTATAATCTCCCTCTTGAGATCTGATTAGTTTTTCAGTAAAATCGGTAGACCGGAAGTAGCAGTTTACTTCAGCGAAAAAATCGAATTTTGCCAATATTTCGTCAACTACTAAGTTTATACAAATTTATAAAGAATTCATATGTACTTACAATTAAAATTGAGAATAATTTTATTTAAAAAGTTTTTCGAAATTCCTACCGGAAGTAGGTCTTTTACTCTTATCGAAAATCAGTTTTTTGCGAATATTTCGCAAGTCATGCTTTTTAGACAAGTACGTTACGGGTATAAAAGTGTTTAGAACATAATTTTCAATATCTTTTGTATAAAAAAAATTTCAAAATTCTGACCGGAAGTGCCACTTTTACTCTTATCGAATAGCGATTTTTTGCAAATATGTCGTAAGTTATGCATTCTATATATATTTATCAAGAGTATAAAAGTATTTAAAACTGGATTGCAATTTTTTTTTGTATATATGAAATTTCAAAATTCGGACCGAACTGAAAGTCAGGAATTTCGGTTACATCATCGCACCATTCGTCATCGTTATAGGTAGAATCTTCCAAAGAATCTCGAGCTTCAACCTGTATGTCATTGTTAGTTTCTGGTGGATCTTCAACATCGCTATTAGACTCACTTTCAGTAGTATAATTTGGATCCCTTATATCATCGTCACTGCTAAATATCTCGGATTCGCTATGTTCAGGTTCAGTTTCGCCTGAACTTACTTCATCCATAAGCTTTAGTAACCTAGCTTCTTCTCTCGGATCCATAACGCATCTATTAGGAGAGAAAAACATTGAAAATACCTTTTTATTTACCTACTAACCATTTGTAGTAGTAACATATTTTTTTTATGGAAAATTGAACACCTATATATTACAAACTAATTCAGTAAAACAAATGTTTTCATTTCAAATTAGCAGAAAAATTTAGAACTGAAGTTTAGCTTACTTATTCTATGTAAAGTTTCACTTTCCAAATATAAATGAAAATATGTTTTAACGAAAGGACTGAATCATAATAAGTATTTTAATATATTGAGGGTATGAACTTGATTCAATCAATTTCTAGTGGGAGTATTGTAGTTGAGAAAACTATTAATTATTTATTGTTAAACTTATTTAGCGCAATTGCAATTTAGCGTTATTTGCATGTTACAATTGTTATCTGGTTCATCTATGCACAATCTACTACTAACTGGGAAAAATATATGTAAGTAAATAGCAAGGCAACAGGTTTGTACTTAATGTTTGTAGTTACTGTTATATTTCTCAATGCTAAAGTATTATTTATTATTCGACATCTACCCTTTATTTAAAGATTTCTTAACTTAGTTGCAGCAGAGACCTTTCTTACAATAAAGTATTTTTAATTAGTATTGTTATTTACTTACACTTTCTACTTTATTCCTATTAGGTAAAGACAGTTGATATTCCAGGGTCTTCCAACGCTACTTTAGTGAACCCTTAACCTTGAAAGGGTATCGCGAATAACCGGGCATTTTGTTTAGTAATAGACTTTATTGGTTCTGTCGTTGAAGTTTTTAAAAGTAGAACTTTTATTAATAGTTTGTGTTTTATATTCCACCGTTAACAATATTATCAACGTAGCACTTAAACTTAATTAAGCCTTAAAGAATAGCTATCAGAGTAATTGACTTTTTCCCTTAAATCGTTTTCAATGTAATGGGTCACCCATTCGTATGTATTTAAAAAGAAAGGGGGTGGCCAAACGTCAGCAATTTTTTTTGGCAATTTTCTAGTATACAAAATTGCCATGTACTTTTAAAGCTATGGAATTCATCTATATTTCTAGAACTGTGGGATTGCTGAAATGTAGCGATCAAGGGGTGAGATTACAGAAGTCCCCACCCTTCATAACCATTTGTTGCACGTCCCACATTTCATAGGACAAACGCCGTCAGTACAACATCGTCACTGGTAATTATTTAACAAAATCAAAGTTATGTGGAGACATTTTTCTACTTTCGTATCTAAACAGACAATAAAGGACATTCTCCTTTAAGAAACATTTTACAATGTCAATGGCATAAATTGCTCCTTTGATTACCTGTGTTGACGTTATAATCACAATTTTGCTTGAATGTGCTATTGTGTAAATAGTATGTACCTATATTTATTAAAGCTTGGAAACTATTAATTGTTGTATAAAGTACATACTGAGATTTTCATACAAAATAAGTATAATCCACCGTTATTATTGGCAATTTGTTTAATTCTTTTTCTTTACGTTGAAAAAATGTTTTTTTGATAATGATGCGCTTAGCAAATAATATTCGGTGCACATAAACACGATTAATTTAATCTTATCGGAATAATTGGGATTTTCCAGTGATGTAATATCCATTTAATGTAGATATTGAAACATAAAAAAATATTTTATCTCTCAAGTTGGTATCTATTAAAATTTTAAATTCCTGTTATTATTGTCTTTCTCAAATATTAACTTTTCTATTCAAATATTTTGTGTTCTTTTCTCCGTATATCGTTTAATATGTTCTATAACAATACTCGAGATTTAATTTTGCAATAAATTTAGCATTAATTATTATTGAGATTTGTTTATTTAGTTTTCTTAGATTATTGGTTTGTATTTTGTTTTATGCTTATAGAATTACTATCAACTGAAATTTGTTGTCCTGTAATTGACAATTTGCTGTTGGACAAATAAAAACTTATTATTATTATTCTCGTTGTATTTCTTTTATGATGACTGTTCATTTATTGTAAGATTTGTAAGAATACCTCGAGTTGTCTATTTGATCGATTTAGGAGGCGGAGTCCGTCAAAAACGTATTTCGAAACAACTCTAGTTTCTACAACATTTGTTATTTATTGTGAAAACATACAAGATGTTGTAAGTGAGAATTTAAATCAAAGGTCTGTTGTTTCGAAAACACGATTCCGGCAATTTTTCCCGATGGAAAAAAATAATGAAACAGCCAAGGCACTGCAATTTTCGAAAAATAACTATTACTTGCAATATAGTAAATATTGTAGTTTTTATAAAAGATGAGTACAATGGTTTCATAAGTAAAAAAATTATAGTTGTTTACTTTTTCATAAATTCAAATATTTAATTAGTAAATAAATAATTACGAAAATTACTTATTATGCCATTTACTGCGCAGAAGCGATGCGAAAATACTGTCCGCTATGAACCGAATGTCAGTTGAGCTCTGATATTGGAAGTGGTAACCACGCCCCTCGCTACGTTTTGTTGTTGTAGATTTCACCGGAAATGCACGGAACTTAATTTTTTTAAATGACTCACCCTATATATTTTGGATTTTCTAGTACTGCTTTAAACTGTTTATTCAACTGTTTTTTATTTTTCCAAATTGAGCCAATAGTTTTTACAAAAATATTTGACCAAAACACGTGTTCAGTAAGAAATAATGTTCACGTTGTTTTTAAAAGTAAAAAGATTAACTTTGGTGGTGCTGGTAGCCAAGAAATTTCTGCATTATTTGGTATAAGTTGCACGCGACAATACCTCAAAAAACTTTGTTTTTTCAAAGCCCACTTCCCGAAATATTTACATACCAAAAACTTCTTTTTAAACAGTACACCCGGTATTTTATTGTGGCATTTTGTTCCTCTTTTTATTTTATTTTATTTTAGTTAACAATGTCCTACACATATCTTTTGTAATTTCTGAGATAATCACTGTAGGAGCAATTAGATGTCAATTAATGAACTGAAGAGCAGCGCATTTCAATTTTTTAATTCCGGCAATGTCTAGTTGCAATATTTCATTTTTTACACTATGGTTAACAACGAAATAAAATAAAGGTTATGTTTATTGACATGTTTGAAGATGCCGCCCCACTAAAAGGTGCATGAAACAATGCTGCTATCTTCAATTTAATTTGCCTAATTGCTCTTATTCTTTCATTGTTGAAGCTCTTCGTAAGAGTTGGCTGTAGTTTTTCAAAATTATAAATTGATGTCCTAAAAGTTGATAGAAGAAAAATTAGCAACAAAATAATGCAATTTAAATAATCTAAAACTATTGAGCAACGTAACAACAATCAAAAGTAAGGAAAACAAATTTCTTTAAAGATTGTTCAACATACCCACAACTTTGTGCAATGCGCGTGAGTATTCTGTTTTCCAAAGAAGTACTAAAGCTGCGTAAAACGTTTCGACATTTTCTTGTAAACGCTTTTCTGATATTAATCTTCATGTCTACGAAAAGTTTTGAAAATCCGTTCATAGAAAACAAAGATACTCTTCTCCATTAACATTTTCATCAAAGATATAAGGTGTAATTATGTAACTATCCCACTATTCCTCCCCACACATTTAATGACCAATAATTTTGAAAGTTTGCAGGTGTGATAAAGTGTTATAATAACGAAAATTGTGACGATGAACTTATCCATTTTGAGAAAGTCAGGATAATTTATCTGCTGCCCCATTGACAAAAGTGTATAAGCGATTCTGAAAATTTCTTTCATGTAACCC
The DNA here is from genome assembly GCA_963170755.1 of Amphimallon solstitiale. Lineage (NCBI taxonomy): Eukaryota > Metazoa > Arthropoda > Insecta > Coleoptera > Scarabaeidae > Amphimallon > Amphimallon solstitiale. The sequence continues at coordinate 14,257,549 of OY720685.1, forward strand.
TGTGTATGAATATGCTACGGATGAAGTACATAGTTCCTAATTATTCTGGATTCTCAAATTTGACGTACATCTAACTGACGACTAATTTTCATAGTACTCGTATGGGGGTGTTCGACTACACTCGCAAGTACCATAAACGTCTTATCCTCACCAGTTATTGATTTTGTCCGTTCATTTTTCATATTCAATACTTTCTGTTCACTCGAACCGTTCCTTTATACTTTCGAAGGTTTCTGGCTTCGGTTGACTTCTACCAGGGATCGCTGTGCATAAAGTCTGGATGCTAGTAAAGAGTTTTCTTTCAGATTCACCCAAAACGTCAATCATATCTGTTAACTCTTCATAAGAATAATTCATTTGGATGATAACTAATAACGATGCTTTTACAAATTTGACATAAATGATTACCGACTTTCTTTAACAGCTGACACAGGCAGTCAGCCGCTTTCCAGCCCTTATTGGACGAATATTTGGGTACATAAAACAGCGCTCGTAGTTCTTTATTTGACCGCTGATTGCTCCTATACTGATTATCTCAGAAACTACAGATAGGTAAGATAGGTATAGGACATTGTTAACAAAAACGAAAGAGAATAAAAAGAGGAACAAAATGCCAAAATAAAATACCGGGTGTTCTATTAAAAAAAATAAGTTTTTGGTATGTGAAAATAATGTTTTTTCTTTTAAAAGCAATGTTTAAAATATTTTTTTCTGAACACGTGTTTTCATCAAAAATTTACAAAAAAAAATAATAACTCAAAAACTATGTGATCAATTTTGAAAAAGAAAACACAGTTAAATAGAGAATTTAAATCAGTATTAGAAAATTTCAAAATACATAGAGTGAGTCGTTTAAGAAAATTAAATTCCATGCATTTCCGGTGAAACTGGAAGTGCGTCAGAACTTAATGTATTTTTACAATATGCGCCCCAAGCAGTCATGAAACTTCCACTAATTGTTTTTCTTTTACTTAAAACACAAAAGAGCAACCAAAGAAGCGGCTACTAATGACTCACCCTGTATATTTCCCTAGTACCTTATACTTTGCAATGGGAAATAAAGTGCTACGCCCTTCTATACTTTTAAATGCAAATTAAATAAGAGTGCAAAAAATGGCGTCGCCACTTAACTAATCATCTTAAATAACCAGTACATATCAGAGTTAATGATATAATATCTCATTGTAACGTTAAGGTAAACTAAGAACCTTAAAATTTAGCTTACACTCTCAAAGATGTCTTACCTGCCACTTCCCTCGTGTACAGCTGTCAAAAATTTAAAATGGCGGATGCCTCTAACTGCAGCCGCGAAGCGTGGGTTCTTTACACAGAACAAGCAATATAATCTAAATTAAGGACGCCACCCCGTATGCAAGCTAGCCGCCCTCCAAAATATTATTTTGATCCGGGAGATAATCAGTTATCAAGTATGAGGAGGTTTATGGAGATAAGATAGAGCCCAAAAATTCAAGAAACAATAACAGCTGTTTATTTAAACTATTTAGATAACTCGGACAGAATTGTTAGAATTTGTTGAATTCCTAGATCTAATAAAAGTTTAAACGAAAATAGTTTCTTAAGTTGAAAGATGTAATTGCATTACAATAGGTTAAACTATTAAAATTGCGTTGACAAAAGTAAAAAAAAAACAAAACAAATGGTTGACATTGAAATTGAATTACGTTAAATAAATTCTATCTTTAAATTGTGACACTAAATCAATAACAATCGCATGCAAAATCAAATTGTTTTAAAGGATACCATTAACTTAAATGTAACATCACCCTGTATGTGTGGTTGACAAAAAAAAAAGTGTGCGAGATATTTATTACTCATTTACATATAATCGATAGGTCGTAATTAAAGTGCGACCAAGAGAATCAGTCCCTCGAAAAATATGCCAACTAATATAACAGCGTCTTGCTTCACCCCCCCCCTCCTCCCAGCCAACACTTGTCATGTTTAACAGCTGTGTACAGTCCCGTTTTATGTACTGATTGTTTACTTGTTTATCAAATCTTTGTTTTAATTTCTTCCTTCGTAGATTATCTATCATCTTTATTATGGATAAAGGAAATCTGTTAAATATGACGTCTTGACTATATTGACTATATTGGAGACAATTATTGACATTTGGAGGAAGAGAAACGAATAGGCCGCTACGCTTTTCTTGTAGATCAGGTCACTATAAGAGTGGCTGTCATGACAGGAAAATCAGAAAAAACTATATAGAGCGTGTCAAAAGCAAATTGTTTAAGAGTTTGGATGACCAACCTTCATCTTCTACTACCCTTATGGAACCGAAAAAGGAAAAGAAGTCCAACATTACATTAGATGATGCACATATAAGTAAATTACTGAAAAACTAAAAACTCTTATAGCTGCGACCATTATCTGACTAAAACCTTGAACAGCGAATTTTTTGAAACGAACTGGTTGGTATATGCGCATTTGTTATTTTTGTTAGTGCTCTGCTCTTCTTGTTTTTCTGATCAATATTATAGGTCTTCTTTATGTCACTGAAAGAAATAATTTTATTATCCAAGACATAATCGCCATTTAATAAATTATTTTCAATATTACGCAGATAGAATAGATAATTTTATCCATGCTTGATATTTTACGCACATGTCAACACAAGGTGCATACAAATTTTAGATTAAAAAAAGAAAGCAACATCTCCCAGAAATAACACAACATACAAACTAAACAGTCATATCACAATTTTACCCTATGCCCAATAAACTCCTGGATTTCATGGTTAGGATTATACTTTTAGATACCTCTTTATTTTTATCCTAATTGAAAAACATTTTATACTAACTGATACTGTGATATGTACTATTTTTTTTCTTCATACGATGTATATTGTGCGATTAACAAATTCGCCAAATATCTCTGATTTTGGCGTTGTTGGACGGGGTGGCAAAGAATCACACCCTGTGGGGTTTATAGGTTACTTATGTGGCTAACTACTCCACACATCATTTTTGTAGCACAAGAAGTATTTGGAGGTGGATCTAGAACCGGCAAATATACACTACTCAGATCGATTAAGAAGATTTATAAATAATTCATCTTCCTATTCTCCTCATAAACGACCTAAGCAAAAATCATCATTTCCACAAAGGAAATATATTTTTGGCAATAATGGAAATGAAAAATCGAATCAAATATCATACAACATATCTTCATCATCGAGTTCATCATCTTGTTTCTCGAGTTGCGATGAAAAGGAGTTTGTTTATGATTAATCTACAAACACCGAAATAGAAGAAATCACCTTTGAACCAGATCAAGGCAACTCGATTTTTATTAAACCAGGGAATTATTACGGGGTGTTTTATGAGGAACGGTGGTATGTAGGAAAGATGGAAGAAATTATCAACAATCGTATGTTTAAAATGAAGTTTCTCGAGCAAATCAGACGAATAAATAAATTTACTTGGCCCAAAGAAAACGACGTTGCAAATGTCCATAACGAATTTTTAATTATGGGGCCTTTAGCTTAAACCAAACAACCGTCGTCCTCTAAAGAGGACACTGTTATTTACACTTTACAGGAAAATAGTTAGAGACATCTTAAGAATACGTATAATGAGATTAAAGTTAATAAACGTTCGATAAACGTAAATAAATAATTATGTACCTATATATTTCTTCATAATTTTTATATATTATTATTTGCTCCTAACTTATTTTATGTTTTAATGTTGTTAAGTGACTGCAATAATAAATGTTCTTTTTTGCTCTAACTCCTTTATTTATTATCCGCATAAAATCAAAATAAAAGAATTCTAAAAATAATACAAATAATCAGCGATTTTACCTTAAAATAAAAAAAGTGACAGTAGTTGAGCATATAGAAGTATCTCGAGAAGTACACTCGACTATACACTTAAAATTCATTAGCCTGTTCTAGAAGGTGTGAGTTTAGCCAACGAATCGTTGATATAACTTGAGATTTGTAAAAAATATTTCACCTCAGCCATTGACCTTTCTTAAGTTATTTTCATATATTTTAGCGTAGGATAGGTATTTCAATCAAAGAACGAAGTAATATTAACATAAATATTTATTTTATTTATTTTTTTAAAATTTAAGATGAAAGGTATTCTAATATAAACAAAATAAAATCAAATTATATACATAGCAAAATGATATTTATTTAAATCATCCAAATACATACTCTATGTCCTGTCGATCTTTACTGTTAGTAGTTTTAATTGGATGCTGTTAGCTTTTGTGGTAATCTTAATATTATTACATTATTTGATGCTGCATTTCTTACAATTAATAATAACAGAGCAAATATAAGAAATTTTAACAATTTATTGCTACATAACACTATATGCTACGTAATAGAACAATTGCCTCGCCAATAGAGTGGCTTTATCACATCTGATTATGTTCTATAATAGCGTAAAATACAGCCGTAACATGAGTACAACCTTCAGAATAACGTGCTAAGCACGTGCAATGATTTGAACTTATTGCACTGTCCTTGTATCATTTTCTCGGTGTAGAATTGTTCAATTGTTACTAATACTCTACCTGAAATAGAGTGAAACGTGCAGATAAACTTGCACCTAAATAGAGAAACAAAAGTAGTTACTACCATTCCATATACAATTTGTTTTCCTGTCCCACAATCATACAGAAATCCTTAGAAAATATTTGTATGTCAATTTGACATTTTATTCCAAATATTTCAGACGTAATTCAATTATTATATTATTTCCGCAGTAGGACGGATCCAAGTTAAATAAAATAATTGTTTCATATTTTATACATATCTTTCACTGTTATGTAGGTAATATTCCTTCATTAACTATATAGACAAATGTCTAATTTGTATTTGCTTTCAGCGTTTTGTTTACACTGCATTCATACGAGGGATAAGCTCCAATTATTGAGAATTGAAAAATCTAGTTACCCGTGCAAAACAAATTGTTGTTTATTAAATAGTTTAGTTTGTGACATTTGGTTGAATAGTGTTTGAGAAATAGTCCATAGAATAAGCTTCTGTTATCGGAAAAATGGAATTATCACGAGAGAACTGTCGGATAATGATTTACTATGATTTCAAGAAAGGCTTGAGCGCGTATGAGTGTCAGGAAAGTGTAAAATCGGTATTTGGGGATCTCGCACCATCATTGGCTACAGTTTATAGGTGGTATAAAGAATTTGAGCGAGGTTGCAAGTCGGTGGTACACAAAAAAGGAGCTGACCCTCCTTTAACTACTGTTAACCCCAAACACATTGCTGCGGTGAAGAAGATGGTGGAAGAGGACCACCGCATTACCTATGGAATGATAGAGTCCAAACTGAAGATTGGATCCTCGCAAGTGAGATCAATATTGCACGAACATTTACATTTGAAAAAGGTTGTATCTCGGTTTGTACCCCATCATCTGACAGATTTACAAAAAGCAGAACGTTTTAGAATTTGCCAACAAACTTTAGATATGTTGAATGCTGGAGGCCATCAAATTATTTCTAAAATTGTAAGTGGTGATGAAACGTACATATGTTTTGATGTTCTCACTCGCCAAGGAGCCGAGTCTGGATACATGAAGACGAGGAAACCCCTACGATGGTGAAAAAACAACGAGCAATGAAATAAGTTATGTACGCAGTATTTTTTAGAAGTACGGGTTTGGTGGCCGCAATTAAAGTAGAAGATCAGAAGACAGTTACCGCTAAATGGTATGTTGAAAATTGTTTGCCTACTGTGTTTAGTAAAGTGCCCAGAAAGGGGATCATGTGACATCATTATAACGCGTCGTCCCATACAGCAGGGACCACTGTTCAGTATTTAGCGGAAAACACAATCAAAATTATAGAACATCCTCCTTACTCACCGGATTTGGCGATGTGTGACTTCTGGCTATTTTTTGAGCTCAAAAAACATTTGAGAGGGAATAGGTTCCAATCACAAGAAGAGATTGACATCGCCGTTAAGTGTTTTTTTTAATAGTATCCCTAAGGACAGCTGGTTAAACGCTTTTAAACTATGGAAGGAGAGAATGGTTAAGTGCATTATTGTAAATGGCAATTACTTTGAACATATTTAAAATAAAAATTCTAAAAACTTGTGTCTTTCTATGCTAAATAATTGTAGCTTGTCCCTCGTATGAGAAAGGTTGAACACTGTTTGTATATGACAGTTTCATTAATTAACGGACGAATGGTAAAGATCGACAGAACAGAAAGTGTAATTACTAATAGATCTAAATGATATAAAAGAAACCTTATTCTTCAAGCACATTACAATAAATATACATCTTAAACTACTGAAAAAATAAAGGACCTTAAGCAAACCAATTTTGGTAATATATAATCTGTCAAGTTAATGAAGATGTTGAAATAACATTTCAGATACGGGAAGAATCTCAAAATGTGAACAAAGCTTACGTTTGTTTCATTTAAAAAATTATTAGGTACTCTAAAATTGACTTCAAATTTCCATCGTTAAACTTTCATTTCAATATCTTCATTAAACTTGACAGATATTTACATGCTGTTTCATTTCGATTGAAACACGTATATATGCGTGATATAATAATAATAATAATAATCTTTATTGTCCAACAGAAGAAATTCCAATTACAGGACAAAAATTAAATATACAGTACACAACAATAATCTAATAATATAATAAAATATATAAAAAATAACAAAAAGGTATTCAAGTTTTAGGAAATGAAATTTGAAACATGACTACTTATGACTGCTTACGATAAGTAATTAAGAGACTAAGTAAAAAATACATGTAATACATAGAGATAAAAAATGAGGTGTGGCCACCACACGACTTTCTTATACGTATGAGCGTTTCGAACTATATAATTTTAAGAATTTTCCTATTCTAAGTACTTCTATTCTCTTAATAAATCGCATTAGAATACATACTTTGCTAGATATTCGAAAAAAAGTGCTACTCCCTAAGAGTAAAAGTGTTACTTCCGGTCCGAATTTTCAAATTTCATATATAGAAAAAAGATTGCAAATCGAGCACTAAATACTTTTGTACTCTTGATAAATATATATAGAATGCATATTACGACATATTTGCAAAAAATCGCTATTCGATAAGAGTAAAAGTGGTACTTCCGGTCTGAATTTTGAATTTTTTTTATACAAGAGATATTGAAAATTATGTTCTAAATACTTTTATACCCGTAACGTACCTGTCCAAAAAGCATGATTTGCGAAATATTTGAAAAACTGATTTTCGATAGAAGTAGAAGACCTACTTCCGGTAGGAATTTCGAAAAACTTTTTAAATAAAATTTTTCTCAATTTTAATTCTAAGTACATATGAATTCTTTATAAATTTGTTTAAACTTAGTAGTTGACGAAATATTGGCAAAATTCGTACTACTTCCGGTCTACCGATTTTACTAAAAAACTAATCAGATCTCAAGAGGGAGATTATACACGTAAATACAAAATTTGGAATTGATATTTACAGCGGTGGTCACACACACACACAGAGAGAGACACACACAGAGACATTTTTTAAAAACAACTTTTTCGGTATCAGGGGACTTCAAAACGTGGACATATGCAAAAATTTCGAGGTTGAAAATTTTCATCATCACAATACTTCCTTATACTACGTACATATAAGAAAGTAAAAAATTATAAGTTAATAAATGGTTAATATATGGTTACAATAGTGTCTTATGATTTGAGATGAATGGTTTATGACCTGATGACAGCTGAAGAAAGACTTGTCATATTTACGTCAGTTGTAAGTGCATTATGCTTACACAATTTCTTAAAATGACTAATGTATGTTTGAAGAAAAAATATAAATAGGCTTTTTTCGATAACAGTTGAGCTACGTCATCACCAGTACATTAGAGCAGCTATATAGACCTTTGGGAATATTTTAAATTGGTGGAAATGTGAGTAGCGCGTTGAGTTTTGTCAAATATTATCTTCTGGTGTAGTTCTGTAAAGTGTCATTTGGCAGTAAGCTCACTTTGTAATAATTTAGTTTGGTAAGTAACCTACAAATTAAGAGATTAATCAAAAAATAAGGAGACATTTTTTAAGACTCAGTTCTAACTTTACAGTGACGTTGAACATGACGTATCTCACCTGTTATTGTAAACACTCAGTATATTAGACAGAGTATTTTGCCGTGACTGTTTGGTCTCCGCTAAAACTTCATTCGCATACATTCGGGCTCAACACAGATACGTGATGCCTCTATTTTTTTATATACAATTTTTACATATTTTGCCCAATTAAAATATGTAATATGATTGGACTATAGTAATAAAAATAATAAAATTGTTCTTCTTTACCCCTTTTACTCTTTTTGCTTTTAACGTGGACATGTGCCAAAATCTCGAGGTCAAAAATTTTCAAGTTTTCAAGTCCTCTGGTACCGACAAAGTGGGTTTTAAAAAATTTCTCTCCCTCTCTTTCCCTCCCTCTCCCCCCCTCCCTCCCTCTCTCTCTCCCTCCCTCTCCCTCCCTCTCCCCCCCTCTCCCTCCCTCTCCCTCCCTCTCCCTCCATCTCTCTCCCTCCATCTCTCTCCCTCCCTCTCCCCCTCCCTCCCTCTCTCTCTCTCTCACGTTAATATATACAAAGAAACTAGACAGTTCTAACTAATTTCACGGCACAACAAAAGATAGAACATGTAAGTACCTAATAGATGGAATTGTCTAATCTGCAGAGTTCCGACGGATGGCCCCCGCTTGTCGGTTTGGTCCGCGTCTCGGGCTTTAGATGGTGGATAGCGGTGAGCAATTATCCCTCAGATCCGGATTACTTCCGTAAATTGGAAGACACTACGTGCTCCACAATTATTTATTTATAGAAAGAGGCAGATCGCATAACAGCGTATCCATAAGCTTCTGGATATTCAGACCTCGATCTATCAGAGATATATATATTGTTACCGCAGCCTAACGAACCATTAGACGAAGGGGACCGGTATTTGTCACTGGTTTACCACCACTTACTGTGTTGTATATATCAATGAATGATGTACTAATAACGAATGATAGACGAATAATAATCATTTTGGACGCGCTTGCCCCTATTTGAAGACTCGGGCGTGTAGAGGGGTATTTTCGGAAGAAATTGGCGGCAGTAAGACGCCGTTATTTTAACACGGGTATTCCCCTTATTTCGATGACGCTAGTAGAATAAGCAAGGTACGCAGTTTCATGCAATAGGAGACGGTGGGAATTGTTTAGATAAGAAAACTAAAATGTAAATATTGCGTCTCTGAAATTGAACAAAGCACTGTTTATAAACTGAATATTTTGAATCGAATATTCGAGATGAAATATATGCGACGCAGATATCAATGTTGAAAATTTTAAGACGTAATTTCTTTGGAATGTAGAATACAAGTTGAATTAATACGGAACTAAAAATATTTGACATGTAATATACAGGGATAAGTGAATTAATGTTCGCCGCTGCTTTTTAAACGTAACAGTGCCATTGATTTTCTGCCTGCAAACGTCAAATTTAACATAAGAATTTCAATAAGTCAAAAAGGGTTACACTTAGATATATGACATTATACATGAAATATATTTAGAATTCCACGTAGAATCTAAAAACCTGACAATATACAGGGTATTCTATTTAAAATTAGGAAGTTGGTGCCTACTTCTGGCATAGCCCGAAGTGCCGCCATCTTGAAAATATTTTAGGCAAATGGCCCCCATCGTTCTTGTTTACGATCTGTCACTTCGTACCAGCAATGTTTTGATTTATATCCTTTTACTTTCTTATACGTAGTATAAGGAAGTATTGTGATGATGAAAATTTTCGACCTCGAGATTTTTGCAGATGTCCACGTTTTGAAGCCCCCTGATACCGAAAAAGTGGTTTTTAAAAAATGTCTGTGTGTCTGTGTCTGTGTCTGTGTGTGTGACCACGATAGCGGTCAAACCGCTGTAGATATCAATTCCAAATTTTGTATTTACGTGTATAATCTCCCTCTTGAGATCCGATTAGTTTTTCAGTAAAATCGGTAGACCGGAAGTAGCAGTTTACTTCAGCGCAAAAATCGAATTTTGCCAATATTTCGTCAACTAGTAAGTTTATACAAATTTATAAAGAATTCATATATACTTAAAATTAAAATTGAGAATAATTTTATTTAAAAAGTTTTTCGAAATTCCTACCGGAAGTAGGTCTTTTACTCTTATCGAAACTCAGTTTTTTGCGAATATTTCGCAAGTCATGCTTTTTAGACAAGTACGTTAAGGGCATAAAAGTATTTAAAACATAATTTTCAATATCTTTTGTATAAAAAAAATTTCAAAATTCTGACCGGAAGTGCCACTTTTACTCTTATCGAATAGCGATTTTTTGCAAATATGTCGTAAGTTATGCATTCTATATATATTTATCAAGAGTATAAAAGTATTTAAAACTGGATTTGAAATTTTTTTTGTATATATGAAATTTCAAAATTCGGACCGGAAGTAGCACGTTTACTCTTAGCGAGTAGCACTTTTTTGATATCTTGCAAAGTATGCATTATATAGAGATTTATTAAGAGAATAGAAGTACTTAGAATAGGATTTTGAATAATTTTTGTAAAAGAAATTCTTAAAATTCTATAATTTGAAAGGCTCATACGTATAAGAAAGTCGTATGGTGGCCACACCTAATTTTTTTACTTTCTTATACGTAGTATAAGGAAGTATTGTGATGATGAAAATTTTCGACCTCGAGATTTTTGCAGATGTCCACGTTTTGAAGTCCCCTGATACCGAAAAAGTGGTTTTTAAAAAATGTCTGTGTGTCTGTGTGTCTCTCTGTGTCTGTGTGTCTCTCTCTGTGTGTTTCTGTGTGTCTCTCTCTCTGTGTATGACCACGATAGCGGTCAAACCGCTGTAGATATCAATTCCAAATTTTGTATTTACGTGTATAATCTCCCTCTTGAGATCTGATTAGTTTTTCAGTAAAATCGGTAGATCGGAAGTAGCAGTTTACTTCAGCGAAAAAATTGAATTTTGCCAATATTTCGTCAACTACTAAGTTTAAACAAATTTAGAAAGAATTCATATGTATTTAGAATTAAAAGTGAGAATAATTTTATATAAAAAGTTTTTCGAAATTCCTACCGGAAGTAGGTCTTTTACTGTTATCGAAACTCAGTTTTTTGCGAATATTTCGCAAGTCATGCTTTTTAGACAAGTACGTTACGGGTATAAAAGTATTTAAAACATCATTTTAAATATCTTTTGTATAAAAAAAAATTTCAAAATTCAGACCGGAAGTACCACTTTAACTCTTATCGAATAGCCATTTTTTTCAAGTATGTCGTAAGTTATGCATTCTATATATATTTATCAAGAGTATAAAAGTATTTAGAACTGGATTTGCAATATTTTTTGTATATATGAAATTTCAAAATTAGGACCGGAAGTAGCACTTTTACTCTTAGCGAGTAGTACTTTTTTGATAATATCTTGCAAAGTATGCATTCTATAGAGATTTATTAAGAGAATAGAAGTACTTAGAATAGGATTTTGAATAATTTTTGTATAAAAAGATTCTTAAAATTCTATAATTTGAAACGCTCATACGTATAAGAAAGTCGTGTGGTGGCCACACCTCATTTTTAGTGGTTGGTGACAGTGCACGTAAATCAGACACAAACGCATTATTTTTGATAGTTTGCTTATGTCATGTAAATAATAATAATAAGCGTCCATAATTATTCGAATACAAGTATGACAACTGTCAGAATTTGAAATTTTCAAAATCTTAGCACGTTCACCAACATTGATTACTTAAAAATACAGCCTACTTTAATGAGGTAATATTTTGAAGACAAAGTATTATTATATTAATACGTGAAGAAAAAACTTTGCACCCATTTTTAAGCAAATTGCGCGAACGGAGGAGTATGAGATTTGGCATAGCTAAAGTTCATATGGAGAAGGAGTGTAGACAGATAAAATTTATGTATAATATGTGTTACGACTACTAGTATCAATGAATGTATCTGCCCGTATCCTATAGCATACATCCGATTGCGATGAGACTTTGGGGAGTTGATGAGCGCACGCCCGCGAAGGTTTCTGAATTAGTAAAACCATTTATATTGGTAATTATTAAAACCGCCGTGACAGTTGAAATGAAAGTTTAGTTAAGGATCCTGACACAAGTATGCCATTTCGTTCTTACAATACACTTGAAGTTTGCGTCAGCAAATGAACGATAACAAAATGCTTTCATGATGACAATTATAACAAAAATTCGGTTAATTACCCTAACATCAGTCTGACAGTTCGTTTTGTCTGTCTCTCCTTCTAGTGCAGTTGGATGTAAAGCCGTGTTATTTTCATCATTTATGATATTGACGTTAGCTCCACGTTCCAATATTAATCTTAAAGTATCCACATGTCCGTAAAGAGCTGCGACGCATAATGGTGACTAACCACAATAATTTTTCAAGTTAACATCCATTCCTCGTTTTAATATCTCGATAATGTCTGAATTTCCTTTAAATGCAGCTAGATCTAAAGCCGTTTTATTATCATCATTTTTGATATTAATGTCAGCTCCACGTTCTAATAATAATCTTAGAGTATCGATATGCCCGCAAGATGCTGCGTAGCATAATGGAGACCAACCGTTAGCGCCTTTTAAATTTACATCCATTCTCTGTGTTAATAATATCTCAACAATGTCTGTCTTGCCTTCTTGTGCAGCTATATGTAAAGCCGTGTTATTATTATCATGTTTGATATTAATGTTAGCTCCACGTTCGAATAATAATCTTAGAGTATCGATATGTTTGTAAAAAGCTGCGTAGCATAATGGAGACCAACCGTTAGCACCTCTCAAATTTACATCCATTCTCCGTTTTAATAATATCTCAACAACGTCTGTCTTTCCTTTTTCTGCTGCTATATGCAAAGCCGTTTTATTATCATCATTTTTGATATTAAAGTTAGCTCCAAATTTCAATAATAATCTAAAAGTATGGATATCTCCGTTAAAAGCTGCGTAGCATAATGGAGACCAACCGTTAGCACCTTTCAAATTTACATTCATTCCCTGTTTTAATAATATCTCAACAATGTCTGTCTTGCCTTTTTGAGCAGCTAGATGTAAAGCCGCGTTATTTCCATTATCTATGATATTAATGTCAGCTCCACGTTCTAATAATAATCTTAGAGTATCGATATGTTCGTAAAAAGCTGCGTAGCATAATGGAGACCAACCGTTATAACATTTCAAATTAACATTCATTCCTTGTTTTAGTAATATCTCAACAACGTCTGTCTTTCCTTTTTCTGCTGCTATATGCAAAGCCGTTTTATTATCATCATTTTTGATATTAAAGTTAGCTCCAAATTTCAATAATAATCTAAGAGTATGGATATCTCCGTTAAAAGCTGCGTAGCATAATAGAGACCAACCGTTAGCACCTTTCAAATTTACATTCATTCCCTGTTTTAATAATATCTCAACAATGTCTGTCTTGCCTTTTTGAGCAGCTAGATGTAAAGCCGTGCTATTTTGATCATCTATGATATTAAAGTTAGCCCCAAATTTCAATAATAATCTAAGAGTATCGATATCTCCGTTAAAAGCTGCGTAGCATAATGGAGACCAACGGTTAGCATCTCTCAAATTTACATTCATTCCATGTTTTAATAATATCTCAACAATGTCTGTCTTGCCTTTTTGAGCAGCTAGATGTAAAGCCGTGCTATTTTGATCATCTATGATACTAAAGTTAGCCCCAAATTTCAATAATAATCTAAGAGTATCGATATCTCCGTTAAAAGCTGCGTAGCATAATGGAGGCCTACGGTTAGCATCTCTCAAATTTACATTCATTCCATGTTTTAATAATATCTCAACAATGTCTGTCTTGCCTTCTTGAGCAGCTCGATGTAAAGCCGTGTTATTATCATAATTTTTGATATTAATGTCAGCTCCACGTTCCAATAATAATCTAAGAGTATCGATATGTCCGCAAGATGCTGCGATGCATAATGGAGACCAACCGTAAGCACCTTTCAAATTTACATCCATTCCCTGTTTTAATAATATCTCGACAATGTCTGTCTCGCCTTCTTGTGCAGCTATATGTAAAGCCGTGTTATTATCATAATTTTTGATATTAATGTCAGCTCCACGTTCCAATAATAATCTTAGAGTATCGATATGTCCGCAAGATGCTGCAATGCATAATGGAGACCAACCGTTAGCACCTTCCAAATTTACATCCATTCTCTGTGTTAATAATATCTCAACAATGTCTGTCTTGCCTTCTTGTGTAGCTATATGTAAAGCCGTGTTATTATTATCATGTTTGATATTAATGTTAGCTCCACGTTCTAATAATAATCTTAGAGTATCGATATGTCCGCAAGATGCTGCGTAGCATAATGGAGACCAACCGTTAGCACCTTTCAAATTTACATCCATTCTCTGTGTTAATAATATCTCAACAATGTCTGTCTTGCCTTCTTGTGCAGCTATATGTAAAGCCGTGTTATTATTATCATGTTTGATATTAATGTTAGCTCCACGTTCTAATAATAATCTTAGAGTATCGATATGTCCGGAAGATGCTGCGTAGCATAATGGAGACCAACCGTTAGCACCTTTCAAATTTACATCCATTCTCTGTGTTAATAATATCTCAACAATGTCTGTCTTGCCTTCTTGTGCAGCTATATGTAAAGCCGTGTTATTATTATCATGTTTGATATTAATTTTAGCTCCACGTTCGAATAATAATCTTAGAGTATCGATATGTTCGTAAAAAGCTGCGTAGCATAATGGAGACCAACCGTTAGCACCTTTCAAATTTACATCCATTCTCCGTTTTAATAATATCTCAACAACGTCTGTCTTTCCTTTTTCTGCTGCTATATGCAATGCCGTTTTATTATCATCATTTTTGATATTAAAGTTAGCTCCAAATTTCAATAATAATCTAAGAGTATGGATATCTCCGTTAAAAGCTGCGTAGCATAATGGAGACCAACCGTTAGCACCTTTCAAATTTACATTCATTCCCTGTTTTATTAATATCTCAACAATGTCTGTCTTGCCTTTTTGAGCAGCTAGATGTAAAGCCGTGTTATTTCCATTATCTATGATATTAATGTCAGCTCCACGTTCTAATAATAATCTAAGAGTATCGATATGTTCGTAAAAAGCTGCGTAGCATAATGGAGTCCAACCATTATAACCTGTCAAATTAACATTCATTCCCTGTTTTAATAATATCTGAACAATGTCTGTCTTGCCTTCTTGAGCAGCTAGATGCAAAGTCGTTTTATTATCATCATTTTTGATATTAATGTCAGCTCGACGTTCTAATAATAATCTTAGAGTATCGATGTGTCCTTTAAATGCTGCGTAGCATAATGAAGTCCAACCATTATAACCTTTCAAATTAACATTCATTCCCTGTTTTAATAATATCTCAACAATGTCTGAATTTCCATTACTTGCAGCTAGATGTAACGCTGTATTATTATTATCATTTACGATATTAACGTCAGCTCTGTTCTCTAATAATACTTTTAAAGCTTTTGTTTGACCGTTTTTTGCGGCTAAACACAAAGGAGTCATGCCTTCTTTATCTTTGATGTTTATGTCTTCACCATTTCTTAATAAGAATTTTAAATTGCTTAATATTCCTTCACTTGCTGCTTTATGTAAAACTCTAGTAATGCGGTTATTTCTAACTATAAAATTGTCAGTTGTTGTTTTCTTTTGAATGAGTTTTTCTCCTTCCGTTTTATTTCTTTTTTCTTGCAAGTTTTGGCAAGTGTTGTTACTGTTATGCCCTTTTAGATTAAGATTAATATATTTTTGTAATAAAATTTGTAAATTATCCAATTTACCTTTAGTACTAACCACTTGCAAAACTGTTTCGCTCTTATCATTTCCTACATTAACATCTGCACCATTGTTTAGTAATATTTCAAAAGAATCTGTTTGATGAAAGTAAGCAGCTGCGTGCAAGGGAGTATTGCCATAGCGACCTTTTACATTAATTTCGATGATCTCCTGTAGTAACAATCGAACGATATCCGTGTTTCCTTCTTGCACGGCGCAGTGCAATGCTGTATCACCATATTTATCCGTAACATTGAGGTCAGCACATTTAATCAAAATCATTTTAAAAATATCCGTTTGCCCATTGTATGCCGCCATATGAAGAGGAGTACGACCATTATGTCCTTTGAAATCGACATTTGCACCACTTTCTAGTAAGGCTTTTACAATATCTGCTCTTTTTACTATAATAGAGCTATGCAATGCAGTATTATCACTACCGTTTCGGATGTTAGTATCTGTGCCCATCTTTATTAATGATTCTATAACGTTCATATGTTCGGAAGAGATAGCAATGTGTAGAGCTGTATTGCCATTTTGTCCTTTAATGTTAATATTCGCGTCTTTTGCCAATATGGCATTCACAATATCAATATTTCCGCGCTGGGATGCATAATGTAAAACAGTATTGCCACTGTTGTCTTTATAATTAACGATTACGCGCTCTTCCAATAGCCTCTCGAAAACACTTAAATGTCCGGACTCTACTGCAAGATGTAATGCTGTTTTGCCTTCTTTATCGGAAATATTAATATTGGCACCATTTTTCAATAAAATATGGGCTATGGCTTTAGTTCCAATCATAGACGCAATATGTAAAGGTGTTCTTCCTAAACAGTTCTCAGCACTTACATTGTGATTTGCTTCTTGGCCTCGAATTAATGCAAATTTTGATTTGAAATATTTTGATAAACTAGAATTCTTATCTGTCATATATTTAATTAACTTATACACTAATTGAGACGAACCTCGCATAACAGCATAGTGTAGAGGAAGATTTTTAAATTGGTCAAAGTTGAATAAATCCACTTCTAATTTCACTAACTGGATGACCACTTCTATACTTCCATACATACAAGCTAAGTGTAAAGCTGTAAATCCTCCACTAATTTGAAAATTTGTATATCCCTCTACAGCTGTAGTTGATTGCATATTTTGACAAATTTGTCGAAAATGTATAAACTTTTCATTACTGGCATTTTGCATTTCAATCAAATCAAGAATAGGGTGTAGCTCGCAGATATTTAAGAAACGTTCCACCATTTTGTCAAAGTTTGTCTTGATTAATGTAGGGTTATATTTTAGTAATACTACAGCTGTATGTAATTGGTTATTAAGAAGGGCATTATTAACATCGCTTTCAGTTATATTGACGTGTCTTACATCCAAATATTTTTGCAATGTTGCATACAGTCCACGCCGACATAATTCCTCAAAGAAATTGTTATTTTGTTCGACGTATTCGAACCAGGTCCATTCCATCAATAAATCGCGCAAATGAAAATTACATCTTTCTTTGTTCATATGTTGGACAATTGTTTCCAAAATTTTATACATTGAGTTACTATAATAAGAGTCTCCAAGAGTGCGTTTATAACTATTTGTTTTATTTTGGCAGTAACTGGCAACTAAATGTAAAGGGGTTCGTTTAAATTTATCTGTACATTCTAAATATTCCCTATTTTCTGCACATATATGTTTAATTACTTGAAGATCACCCTTTAATATAGCTTTGTGGAGGTTTAAATTTTCACAAACATGGTTATCCAATAAAAGTCTAACATTTCGTTGATTATTGTCTAATAATATTCTATAAGTTTTCAGAGCTTGTGCTGTGGCGAAATTTTCGGAAATCCATAGAGCAACTAGAAACTCAGCAAACGTTCTACGTGTAAATATCGGATAGCCATTATTAAAGCCAGTGATGATGCCCACATCTATCTTATAAGATTCCAGACATTCTTGAACAAAATCATCATAATTCAATACTTGATCTACAATTACTTCCTTTCCAACAATCGATGCTAAAGCTAAAAGTTTATGTACACTCAAAATTTCATCTTCTCGATATTTCAAATTATTTGCATATCTAGTCATCGCACAAAATCTTTGAATTCGCTTTTGTATAACAGCACTATATAAGGGGAATGAGTTATTTGAATTGCATCTTGAAAAGATGTCTTTAGAACACGTCGACAGAAATTCTAAGTACAAAGGATTCTCCAGAAATTCTTCTGGAATATTGTTTATGTCTTGATCAGTTAATTTTCTACTTTTCAAATATCTGATAGCAGAATTTTTATCCACATACTCGATTCTGATAGGCTGAACTTCAAAATTATTGATCAGCAAACTTTCACTTATCGGCCCACATGCAATTATTACGCGTACATTGCTGTTGATAATGATCCTTACAAGTTCTAATACCTCCTCTCTATGTATTCTCAGAGCTTCATCAAAAGAATCAATTATTAGCAATAGACTATTGGTTTTGTGATGATATTCACATAGGGAATTAAAGAAACCGTTAGATAACGAACAATTGGAAGAGAAAGGAGAATGTTCACATCGACTTAATATATACTTTAAGGGCCTTTTAAATAACTCGCTTTTGCTGCCCTTCCGTATTTCGTCAAGGTGATTGATTAAATCACAAAACAAAACAAAGTTGCTTTTATCATATTGTTCGAATAAAGAGTGGAGCAACGCCGTTTTACCCACGCCCGCTTCACCAGATATAATACTTACTCCAGGTGATGTTTCTTCAAAAAATCTCTTCTCCTGAAATGCTTGCCCTTCATATGCAATATAATGACCTAACCTTTGATAATTTTTATACTTTACCAGTATTAATACACCACTATCTACATGTATGTGAAATATTGGATAGTTTTTAGACGAGAACTTTGACCAATGTTCCTCTAAATGTTCATTCTCGACACTGACAAAAGCACTTTTTTCCATTTCCAGTCTTTTTTCAATTCGAATTTTGACATCACCAGAAAATTCATCAATAACTTTTGCTTTAATCTTCGTTTCCAATGAATCTACATCACCTGTCAGAAATACAATTCGTTCTTCTTCAAAATTAAGAAACGAGGTTTCGACTGTCGCTTTCTGTAAATATCTTGCCACATATTGGTCTTCCTCTTTGCATAATATGGTACCGACAATTGGTGTTTTTTTATTTTCTTGGATATGCACATGTGTTTCAGTCGCGTTAATTACAAAATGTCTTATTTTGAATAGATCTCCATCCAAATATTCTAGATCTTCAGTAAAATGTCTTTTTAAACGATACATTGAATAGTTTTTTGCATTGGGTTTGATTTTTACTAGTGCAGTATATTTTCTCACATTCGATGATTCACAATTTATTATAATATTTTCCCCCCTAAATATACTTTTTGAACTTATTCCAAAGCTTGATCGCCAATCATCACTTACTACTTTATTAGACTTCGAATCGTCACTAATGATGAATACCATTGAGCTGCCATGTTCAAGACATTCTTTGTTCACAAATATTTTGCGGACACGTTCGCTTAAATTAAGCAAATGTGAACATCTTATCTCACTCATGATGTTCTGATCGTTTTCTATGACTTTTGCAAATTTAACAGGTTCTCGTCCTTGCAATGAAATACGAATGCCTTCAAGTAATTCTCTTCCTTTGGAACCATTTTTAATATTGCTCATATCTACACACACATTTAGTCCAAAGGAACGAAGTTTATTGGATATCTTATAGTCATTAGCCAAGACGATAAATTTCTTTTTTAGATGTTGGTATTTTTTAAGAATAGAAATGTTGCATTTTGAACTTAATATCAGTGGTATATAATCACATTTCCACAATTCAACTAATAATGTGTCGATAGTGTCTAGTTTCGGAAGCCAGTAGTGAATATTTTTTCTTTTGATGAGTTGCACAAATTCAACAAATTTAAAATTTTCAGGTAATTTATGCGAATTATTTATACAATCATTCCAATTAAATTCTATATCATTTAATAGCGTCTGCAATACTTGTAAGAAAGCGCCAAATAAGTAAGGCTGCATGTCTACTGCACCCTGGTCGACAATCGTAACGTCATGTTCCAGAGTCAATTCATTCCAAAACCAAGCAAGATCGTCATAAATTTCAATGACCTCAGTCGGTGAAATCGTAACTAGAGACAAGCATAATCTTAAGAGTTGAATTTGAAACACATCCTTCCTTAAACCTCGAGAACTAATTCGCGCTTTAAAGTATTCAGTAACATAAGTTATAATTTGTGCAGTCGTTTCTATCGTAAATGTTTCTTTGTCGCACTTTAAAATGTGGTTGTTAATTTTGTTAATATCCGGTTGGTTCAAGAACAAATAAAATTTCTCCATATCATCTGAAGCTTTGGTAGTATCGTTCGGTGTAAGCTTGTAACAACCCGCATTTTTTATGAATGGATATATCGATTTAGGGTGTTCGTATTTTACTTCATGGTATTGCCTTTCGTCCACTATGATAGGATGTGTTTTTGTATTCACTAAAAAGTTGTTACAGAAAAACCAAAATTCAACATTTTCATCTGGTACACTTTCAAAAAGTTCTTCAAGAAATTTAATACTTTCCTTTTTAGCGAAAATGTATTTGATATCTTGTTTGTATTTATTTAAACTATTCGCATTATTGTTCAAATTTACTCTATTGGTCCTGTGTTTAATCTGGCCCAAGAAAACGAACGGCTTCGGCTGGGATTTGTACCATACTTTGACAATAACATCATCGAAACCCGGAACTTCTTCCTTATTTGTGTAAATAATAAAATCATCCACATCGGGATTCTCGGAAAGACGTACTGCCGTATATGTGATTACTTTGAATTGATATTCCATGCCAGGATTGAGTCTGCCAGTATTTGCCGACATTTTGAACCAATTTTAAACGTTGAACCTGAAAGTGAGCCATATCCAGGTGTGAAATATTATTCTTTATCAGATTTTAAGTTATTTAAACCAAATACAGTCTTTTAGGTAGCGAGTCTCTGGATTTTCCGTTCCTAATGCTATGTTTTTATAAATAATGATAATAATAGATGTAGAAAGATTTACAAAACAATTGTTAATTAAATGTGACTAGATTTACTTAAATAATGGAAAATTTATAAATAAATATAAGTGAGTATTTGCCACTGCTATACTCTACTTAGTCTACCTGTTGATTAGTAGGGCAAATTACAGTTTTCAAATTTCCACAAGTAAATTAAATGTATGTGTTTTGTTAGCGTACTTTATCACTTTAGTCTAAATGTTTTCCTACAGTTTATTCGTTTCTCTATACAATTAGGACAGTTCCTAATCAAATTTGCCAACTGAATGGATAGATAGATCTAGCCTCCGCACTGAGATTTTTGTCCGTTCCCTAGTTTTAATTATTCCTTATATTCTAAATTTAAAAAAAAATCCATTACCTTCACTTTTAATGATGGAGTAGGTTAAACAGAATCCCATACATATTAGATATCGCAATAGTAATTATAGAGTTTGCGATAAACTGTTTTCCCTTATAAAAATCTTCGTTATAATTCATAACGCAGATATCATTTAAAAAACATACGGTATATTTTCCGTACGCTATTTCTGTAAATAAGGGAGCCAATCAGAATTTAGATCCGTATGATATTTGTCCCTGTGAACAGCTGATTGCACTGCCGCAGTACACCGGTTTGAGGTAATGTCAGATTATGTGTATGTGTCAAAAGATCTTCTGTCATATCGGAAACAACTCTAAGCAAAATAATAATTAATAAGTAAAAACACAAATTTTAGTTTCAAAAATATTTAATGTAGACACTACATATGTTTCACCACACTGTGGCTTCATCAGGTGATGAAAATATACAAATTCAATTTCTGTTATAATGTCACTTATAAATACAGAAAATAGATGACAGAATTATTGTTGTTAGGTAGGGGTAATCAATTGCAGTTTTAAATTTTGTAGGGGGGGGGGGCATTTAGGTCCAACTGATCGTTTAATGTTATACCTATTTTACTAAATTTATTTATTTCTAGACTTTCTAGTAAGTTAAGTTTTTTACAGGTATGTCGACGACGTATTAGTCTGCTTTAACGGTACTAACAGACAACTAAAATCGTTACACAAGCACGTTAATACTATTCACCCTAAAGGTGGCTACACACATGCAACAAAACATCGTACCGAACTCCGTCGCGTCTCAAGTGTGGACGCAACCACGCAACAGTGCAACAGCGCAACATGCGCAACATAACGGCGTCCCATCAGTTGTCGGTTTTCTGCCGTCGCATCAAAGAAATGTTGCGCGTTCACGTTGCGCCACATGTTCGCATGTCTGGACAGGCCTGGCTGATTATGGGAGGATGGGACGGCATTATGTTTGCGTTGATGTTGCGCGACGATGTTCTATTGCACCTCAAAACTTCATCACACCGCAACTTCGTTGCGCAACAAGAAATGTTGCTCGACGGAGTTCGGTACGATGTTTTGTTCATGTGTGTAGCCACCTTAACATAAAATTTACTATGGAAATAGAAGTAAATAAAAGCATAAATTTCCTGGACATAACTGTATCACTGCACAATAATAACAAACACGAATTTTCAATTTATCACAAACCGACACAGACAAATACTACAATTCATGTAAGATCTTTTCATCCTATGACTCACAAATTATCAGCTTATCAGTCTATGATCCACAAATTAATTAACATTCCCATGAGTCAAGAAAACTTTGAATTAGACAAGAATAGAATATTTACGATAGCGGTCAATAATGGTTATTCGATGGACACGATAAAAGGCATTTAAACAAAACAACTAGAGTCAAAAACACTCTCCTTAATTTACCCCTAAACAAAAACCATACCTACTAATTTCAATCTTATCACATACTTGGGAAACATTTCAAATAAAGTAGGGACTATTATTAAGAAAGCGAATAATGAATCAATCTCTTTCAAAACGAATAACTCAATACAAAGAACTCTTAACAATAAGAAAGGTAAAACAAACAAAAAATTGAACTCAGGAGTTTATAAGTTAACACGTGAAGATTGTGATAAAGTTTACATCGGACAGACAGGGAGGACTTTTGAAGCCAGGATAAAAGAACATGAAAGAAGCTATAACGATAAGAAAACAGATTCGACCTTTGCTAACCACTGCCTGGAATTGAATCATAAATTTAACAAACAATTTGAAATTTCACATATTCAAGAAAAAAGTAAAAAACTTATCTTACTAGAAAGTCTAGAAATAAATAAATTTAGTAAAATAGGTATAATATTAAACGATCAGTTGGACCTAAATAGCTCCCCCTACTAAATTTAAAACTGCAATTGATTACCCCTACCTAACAACAATAATTCTGTCATCTATTTTCTGTATTTATAAGTTCCATTGTAACAGAAATTGAATTTGTACATTTTCATCACCTGATGAAGCCACAGTGTGGTGAAACATATGTAGTGTCTACATTAAATATTTTTGAAACTAAAATTTGTGTTTTTACTTATTAATTATTAAAATGAAGTTTCAACAAGTAACTCTCCAATCAATCAGTTATCTAAGCATAATACATAAAATTGTCGGAGGATGTCATTCATAACGTTAATTTAATTTTTATGATACCGCAAACTCACTAATAACTTTCCAGATAACATCGCAATCCACAGAATCAGTCCTCAGCTCAGATCATAACCACATAATTCTTCAATTGGACCCAGTCCATCAGAACATATTATCAAACACACAAGCTGAAACATTTTCAAACAAAGAGATTAACGATACACTTCCAGCCATTGCCAACATAGAATCAACCGAATAGTTTCATAATGCATTTCTTAAAACTCCAAACAAACATTACAAATGCATCAAACACAGCCACAATCTCCAAAACCATTAAACATAGAACGCAAAATCTCCCGCCACACCGTTACGTTAATTTGTGAAGGGAGGTATACTACAGACTTTGTTTCATTTATTTGTATTCTTAGGGGCTCGTTACGCTTTCTGTCGTGGACATTAACAGTTTCCGTTTAATTTATTTCTATCCTTCATGTTTTTATATTACGAAGTATGCCTTCTTGGTTTTAATCACATATAACGGCGATTAGAGATAGCCGATGTTTATGGAGAGATTGGCAACACAAAAAATAACTTTAATTCAATCCAAAAGATGGCGTATGAATGTCGAATTATTCATATATATATTAATACTATATGGGTAACCGGCTATGCAGGTAATGAGAGAAAAGTGTCCTCAACATTACGGTACAGAACGATAGGATTTTGTCTCTTTAGTGTACCATCTCCCTTCTGAGTGTGCGCATATTAGTCGTTAGCGGCAACATTTAAAAATTTTCATGGCAAGCAGAATAGGAATACGATAGGGAAATACACTAGGACTTTTGTTACAAATTTGTATTGAAAAAGCAACGATTTAAAGTAGCATTATTTTTCACTTTTTCAAGTGATTTGATTATTTCTCGTACAAGCTGATAAAAAATCTTTAATACAAACCTTTATCAATATAATTTTTGCTCTCGCTTCTTATTGCATTTACTTTTATTAAAAGAAAATGGGAAACTTGCGCGTTGTTTTTATTTGCGCAATCGATAGAATGTACAAAAGTGTACAATGCTTATATTTATTAATTGTTTAGAAAAACCAATTCAAAATGTGAATGGGATTTTTTAATTTAAGCAACTTTATTTTAGAATAAAAGAATGTCAAAGTGGGAAACAAGTTACTGCAATTTGTTAATTAAAGATGTGAATACAATTTCTCGACAGTTTTCTTTTAACGTTATCATTTTTTGTAGTAATTTGAAAGGGAGCACTTCATATTTAATAAAACAAAACATTTACTACGTACATTTATTTACAAACATACAAAATTACATCAATAATAAATATTATACAACAAGTGAATTAAACCACTGTTTATTTGCGAGAAGAATGATTAATTCTTCTCGCAAATAATAGGTTTAATTCAAAAGGTGTTTTATTTTATTTTATTATTAATTCTATATTTCACAAGTGCTCAACATATACTACTATTACTATACATACCCATACCAAAGATTAGAGAATAAAGATACGACGCTTCGATCGGAACCTTTGATCTCTTACTCAAATTTTCAGTGACCTTGGACATTTAAATTGGAATGTAGAAGCGCGGGAATTTTAAACAGAACAGATTATAACATTCTTTTATTATAGAAATAAATGTATGGATCTGCAATATTCTAAAATAGAAATTCAAATTCTATGTGGAATAATTACATATTATAAGAATATAAAATATTATTATAAGAAAATAAGTGTTTGGAGAATATTAAGTGCATATGTGTTATAGGTACATGGTAAATGTGATCGGAAAATAAAAAAATATATATTTGAAACATGTACATTTAAAAAGGTAGGCAATGAAATTCTGAGACAATGAATAATTTATTATACAAACAATATTTACATACTATAACAATATAATAATAATAATAATAAATTTATTATATCACCAACAAGATTTACATCATATTTATCAGTTTCTTTTCTTATTGCATGCATTCTAAGTTGAATTTTCTGCAAGTCATCTATAAAATCAAAAGTTTCTTTGATTTCACGAAGTTTATTATTTATAAAGTATCTGGTTCCTCTTACTGATTTGGTTTTAGTCGGAAATGCTTTTACAAAGAATTTCATAAAGATAGGTGGAAATAAATGAATTTGCAGGACACATATTTGTAAATATAGGCTATTTCATTTCTAGCATGTCTCAATACCTGTGTAAAAAGTCTCGATATCTATGTGACATGTTTCGATATCTATATATTCATTAGTATACTTTATTTCCTATTCATACTTGGTGTATTTTTAAACTCGTTATTTGAAAATTTCAGAAGATAAAACAGGCTAAATATATGGTATGGTATGGTAATATCAGAAATAACTTTGATTTTTTTGTGACCTGTATTTTCCGTTTCATTTCCTTTCTCTTAACTTAATAGTATATCCTGAACATGATAGAATTGGTTTAGCTATAAAAAAATTTGTTACTTAAATGTTTATTGTTAATTGTATAAATCTAACATATTGTTTTTAAAGTGTACTCTGTCTGAAAACTCATTTGGCACAGCTAGTGGTAACAGACGCTTCCTTTCAATGTTTATTAACATATCTGCTACAAAATGTTTTCTGCATATCCGATACTTTGTATAAAATTCTAAGGGATCTTTGTCGATAAATCATATCTTCCACATGCTTGCACCCATTTTTTACAACTACAATATGAATTAATATTATTATTATTGATAGGCGAAAAAATAGGAAGATTCTTTATAACTTGTTGTTTACTTACATACCATGATCATTAGGAAATCTAAAGAAATGTAATTTTTCATCCTTAGATATACAAGAATAATTTTTACGGTCTTTATATGCACACATTTGTCCAATTTGTTTTTGTATCATACTCATAATTACGAAATACGACTAATTCAAATACAATAATAATTACAATAAACAGACTAAACAGTATAAAGCAAATGGCGTCTGCTATGCGTCTGCTGACTAGGTTATGTGTACATGTTTTGTTTATGTTCAGTCCCTTTAAATTGGAATGTTTTCTATCCTTCTCTACAAATGTAGTTCCTTTTTCGAGTGTCGCATCTTTAGTATTCTCTAATCTTTGCCCATACAAAGAACGCGGCTTTTCTCGGGATTTATTGCACATAAAACACTGTCTTGGTATAGGTACTTGCTTTTTAGAAAACGACTAATGTGATACGTTCTCAAAAATGTAGCCTTAAACCTTACAAAAACGGAAGCGTTCGGTCAACGTAATGTGCCACCATATGCGAAAACCGACCAATACCATTCTCCAAATTGGGCGCATGCGCTCATGTGATCCAGTACCGTATAGAAACAAAACATATATTTTGTCCTTTAATCTTTGGGACACAATTGTGAATTCGTTACCTATATAGTAATAGTATATATATGGAATTATTGTATTTTCGTGTTATTTTCTCAAGGTATTTACTTTATCGGCAGTAGCAGATAATTTGCAGAATAAATTTATTGGATAAAAGATGGCACTACTATAGGCTTAACGTATGTCTCATCTTAGATTACAATTAAATTATTCAGAATTCAGACGGCGCCTTTTTTTTATGGCAGAACCGAACAACAACAAGTTTTTCTTAGTGATGGGCAAAATGGAATTATTTCAATAACCGGTTACTCACTACTCGAGTGATCTTGATAATCGAATTATCACTCGAGTAGTTTTCACTCGCATCATCGCCCTGTATTCTATAACAATAATGTTTATTAAACTGGCCAACATGTATAATGTATACAATGCAAATGATACAGCCCGCAGAATGTACTACGACTTTTCCTTCTGGTATTCCATAAAAGACTACTAATTACTATTTAAAAAACGGCGTACAAAAGCAAAGTGTACTTTCAAAATTATAAATATACATTTTCATATAGTTCTTCATTTAACAAAACACTATAATACTTTCAAGCTTATTTCGTAGACAGGTTCATAAGAACACGATAAGCTGGTTGCCGTAAATCGTATATTTAAGTTACGAACTAGTTCATTAGTCATATTTCATTTATGGCTCACCTTACATGCAACACCGACAATCCGGTTCTTCCTTACTCAGGTTGTCGCATTTCTTCTCCATTATTCATAAAAAATATATGTATATATTAATAAATAGCAGATATTTATAAAAAACACTGAAATTGCAGATGTAAGTTGCCTTTATTACTTATATTTTGTCACCAGTCAAATAACCAACTTAAGAAGAACTAGACTGTTTCCTAAACATACTGATAATTTTTACATTCTTTATATGTTTTTATTTATTCATGTGCATTTATTTAGTTTTTTATTACACATTAATTATATTAACTAAGGCTATTGTTACTATTTATGTAAATGTTGTTTATTAATACTGCGTATATATATATTTAAATTAAAGATGCACATTTTCCTGGAGCTCTCTATTTAACAAAGCAACTTAATACTTGCTAGAGTCCGATTCAAACCTGACGGGACTTGAGATGCGCGAGGCGTGGTTTACACTCTGTACTATCCGTGCTAAAAATATCGACACCAAAACGATCGTGTATATTTCCGGCTACTTTTGAATACAAACACCATGGAATAAAATCTGCAATCTACAAGTTTTATTATTATTATATACATGGCCAAAGCAAATGAAAAAGTAAACCTCAACACTAGATAAATAAATTTAAAATAAAAATAAATATTAAATTAAATTAAGAAACTAGACTTTTATAAAATTTTAATAATCGTTTTCATCTGACGAATAGTCAAATACAGAATCGGTATTATTGTCGCAATGTACATTATTACTCCACTCTTATGTTTTATTATTAATAACCATATGGCAAAAACAAACGAAATAGTAAACCTCAACACTAGATAAATAAATTTAAAATAAAAAAAAGATTAAATTAAATTAAGTAACTTGACTTTTATAAAATTTTAATAATCGTTTTCATCTGACGAATAGTCAAATACAGAATCGGTATTATTGTCGCAATGTACATTATTACTCCACTCTTATGTTTTATTATTAATAACCATACGGCAAAAACAAACGAAATAGTAAACCTCAACACTAGATAAATAAATTTAAAATAAAAATAAAGATTAAATTAAATTAAAAAACTAGACTTTTATAAAATTTTAATAATCGTTTTCATCTGACGAATAGTCAAATACAGAATCGGTATTATTGTCGCAATGTACATTATTACTCCACTCTTATGTTTTATTATTAATAACCATATGGCAAAAACAAACGAAATAGTAAACCTCAACACTAGATAAATAAATTTAAAATAAAAAAAAGATTAAATTAAATTAAGTAACTTGACTTTTATAAAATTTTAATAATCGTTTTCATCTGACGAATAGTCAAATACAGAATCGGTATTATTGTCGCAATGTACATTATTACTCCACTCTTATGTTTTATTATTAATAACCATACGGCAAAAACAAACGAAATAGTAAACCTCAACACTAGATAAATAAATTTAAAATAAAAATAAAGATTAAATTAAATTAAAAAACTAGACTTTTATAAAATTTTAATAATCGTTTTCATCTGACGAATAGTCAAATACAGAATCGGTATTATTGTCGCAATGTACATTATTACTCCACTCTTATGTTTTATTATTAATAACCATATGGCAAAAACAAACGAAATAGTAAACCTCAACACTAGATAAATAAATTTAAAATAAAAACAAGATTAAATTAAATTAAGAAACTTCACTTTTATAAAATTTTAATAATCGTTTTCATCTGACGAATAGTCAAATACAGAATCGGTATTATTGTCGCAATGTACATTATTACTCCACTCTTATGTTTTATTATTAATAACCATATGGCAAAAACAAACGAAATAGTAAACCTCAACACTAGATAAATAAATTTAAAATAAAAATAAAGATTAAATTAAATTAAAAAACTAGACTTTTATAAAATTTTAATAACCGTTTTCATCTGACGAATACTCAAATACAGAATCGGTATTATTGTCGCAATGTACATTATTACTCCACTCTTATGTTTTATTATTAATAACCATATGGCAAAAACAAACGAAATAGTAAACCTCAACACTAGATAAATAAATTTAAAATAAAAATAAAGATTAAATTAAATTAAAAAACTAGACTTTTATAAAATTTTAATAACCGTTTTCATCTGACGAATACTCAAATACAGAATCGGTATTATTGTCGCAATGTACATTATTACTCCACTCTTATGTTTTATTATTAATAACCATATGGCAAAAACAAACGAAATAGTAAACCTTAACACTAGATAAATAAATTTAAAATAAAAAAAAGATTAAATTAAATTAAGAAACTTGACTTTTATAAAATTTTAATAATCGTTTTCATCTGACGAATAGTCAAATACAGAATCGGTATTATTGTCGCAATGTACATTATTACTCCACTCTTATGTTTTATTATTAATAACCATATGGCAAAAACAAACGAAATAGTAAACCTCAACACTAGATAAATAAATTTAAAATAAAAATAAAGATTAAATTAAATTAAAAAACTTGACTTTTATAAAATTTTAATAATCGTTTTCATCTAACGAATAGTCAAATACAGAATCGGTATTATTGTCGCAATGTACATTATTACTCCACTCTTATGTTTTATTATTAATAACCATATGGCAAAAACAAACGAAATAGTAAACCTCAACACTAGATAAATAAATTTAAAATAAAAAAAAGATTAAATTAAATTAAGTAACTTGACTTTTATAAAATTTTAATAATCGTTTTCATCTGACGAATAGTCAAATACAGAATCGGTATTATTGTCGCAATGTACATTATTACTCCACTCTTATGTTTTATTATTAATAACCATACGGCAAAAACAAACGAAATAGTAAACCTCAACACTAGATAAATAAATTTAAAATAAAAATAAAGATTAAATTAAATTAAAAAACTAGACTTTTATAAAATTTTAATAATCGTTTTCATCTGACGAATAGTCAAATACAGAATCGGTATTATTGTCGCAATGTACATTATTACTCCACTCTTATGTTTTATTATTAATAACCATATGGCAAAAACAAACGAAATAGTAAACCTCAACACTAGATAAATAAATTTAAAATAAAAACAAGATTAAATTAAATTAAGAAACTTGACTTTTATAAAATTTTAATAATCGTTTTCATCTGACGAATAGTCAAATACAGAATCGGTATTATTGTCGCAATGTACATTATTACTCCACTCTTATGTTTTATTATTAATAACCATATGGCAAAAACAAACGAAATAGTAAACCTCAACACTAGATAAATAAATTTAAAATAAAAATAAAGATTAAATTAAATTAAAAAACTAGACTTTTATAAAATTTTAATAACCGTTTTCATCTGACGAATACTCAAATACAGAATCGGTATTATTGTCGCAATGTACATTATTACTCCACTCTTATGTTTTATTATTAATAACCATATGGCAAAAACAAACGAAATAGTAAACCTCAACACTAGATAAATAAATTTAAAATAAAAAAAAGATTAAATTAAATTAAGAAACTTGACTTTTATAAAATTTTAATAATCGTTTTCATCTGACGAATAGTCAAATACAGAATCGGTATTATTGTCACAATGTACATTATTACTCCACTCTTATGTTTTATTATTAATAACCATACGGCAAAAACAAACGAAATAGTAAACCTCAACACTAGATAAATAAATTTAAAATAAAAATAAAGATTAAATTAAATTAAAAAACTAGACTTTTATAAAATTTTAATAATCGTTTTCATCTGACGAATAGTCAAATACAGAATCGGTATTATTGTCGCAATGTACATTATTACTCCACTCTTATGTTTTATTATTAATAACCATATGGCAAAAACAAACGAAATAGTAAACCTCAACACTAGATAAATAAATTTAAAATAAAAACAAGATTAAATTAAATTAAGAAACTTCACTTTTATAAAATTTTAATAATCGTTTTCATCTGACGAATAGTCAAATACAGAATCGGTATTATTGTCGCAATGTACATTATTACTCCACTCTTATGTTTTATTATTAATAACCATATGGCAAAAACAAACGAAATAGTAAACCTCAACACTAGATAAATAAATTTAAAATAAAAATAAAGATTAAATTAAATTAAAAAACTAGACTTTTATAAAATTTTAATAACCGTTTTCATCTGACGAATACTCAAATACAGAATCGGTATTATTGTCGCAATGTACATTATTACTCCACTCTTATGTTTTATTATTAATAACCATATGGCAAAAACAAACGAAATAGTAAACCTCAACACTAGATAAATAAATTTAAAATAAAAATAAAGATTAAATTAAATTAAAAAACTAGACTTTTATAAAATTTTAATAACCGTTTTCATCTGACGAATACTCAAATACAGAATCGGTATTATTGTCGCAATGTACATTATTACTCCACTCTTATGTTTTATTATTAATAACCATATGGCAAAAACAAACGAAATAGTAAACCTTAACACTAGATAAATAAATTTAAAATAAAAAAAAGATTAAATTAAATTAAGAAACTTGACTTTTATAAAATTTTAATAATCGTTTTCATCTGACGAATAGTCAAATACAGAATCGGTATTATTGTCGCAATGTACATTATTACTCCACTCTTATGTTTTATTATTAATAACCATATGGCAAAAACAAACGAAATAGTAAACCTCAACACTAGATAAATAAATTTAAAATAAAAATAAAGATTAAATTAAATTAAAAAACTTGACTTTTATAAAATTTTAATAATCGTTTTCATCTAACGAATAGTCAAATACAGAATCGGTATTATTGTCGCAATGTACATTATTACTCCACTCTTATGTTTTATTATTAATAACCATATGGCAAAAACAAACGAAATAGTAAACCTCAACACTAGATAAATAAATTTAAAATAAAAAAAAGATTAAATTAAATTAAGTAACTTGACTTTTATAAAATTTTAATAATCGTTTTCATCTGACGAATAGTCAAATACAGAATCGGTATTATTGTCGCAATGTACATTATTACTCCACTCTTATGTTTTATTATTAATAACCATACGGCAAAAACAAACGAAATAGTAAACCTCAACACTAGATAAATAAATTTAAAATAAAAATAAAGATTAAATTAAATTAAAAAACTAGACTTTTATAAAATTTTAATAACCGTTTTCATCTGACGAATACTCAAATACAGAATCGGTATTATTGTCGCAATGTACATTATTACTCCACTCTTATGTTTTATTATTAATAACCATATGGCAAAAACAAACGAAATAGTAAACCTCAACACTAGATAAATAAATTTAAAATAAAAATAAAGATTAAATTAAATTAAAAAACTAGACTTTTATAAAATTTTAATAACCGTTTTCATCTGACGAATACTCAAATACAGAATCGGTATTATTGTCGCAATGTACATTATTACTCCACTCTTATGTTTTATTATTAATAACCATATGGCAAAAACAAACGAAATAGTAAACCTTAACACTAGATAAATAAATTTAAAATAAAAAAAAGATTAAATTAAATTAAGAAACTTGACTTTTATAAAATTTTAATAATCGTTTTCATCTGACGAATAGTCAAATACAGAATCGGTATTATTGTCGCAATGTACATTATTACTCCACTCTTATGTTTTATTATTAATAACCATATGGCAAAAACAAACGAAATAGTAAACCTCAACACTAGATAAATAAATTTAAAATAAAAATAAAGATTAAATTAAATTAAAAAACTTGACTTTTATAAAATTTTAATAATCGTTTTCATCTAACGAATAGTCAAATACAGAATCGGTATTATTGTCGCAATGTACATTATTACTCCACTCTTATGTTTTATTATTAATAACCATATGGCAAAAACAAACGAAATAGTAAACCTCAACACTAGATAAATAAATTTAAAATAAAAAAAAGATTAAATTAAATTAAGTAACTTGACTTTTATAAAATTTTAATAATCGTTTTCATCTGACGAATAGTCAAATACAGAATCGGTATTATTGTCGCAATGTACATTATTACTCCACTCTTATGTTTTATTATTAATAACCATACGGCAAAAACAAACGAAATAGTAAACCTCAACACTAGATAAATAAATTTAAAATAAAAATAAAGATTAAATTAAATTAAAAAACTAGACTTTTATAAAATTTTAATAATCGTTTTCATCTGACGAATAGTCAAATACAGAATCGGTATTATTGTCGCAATGTACATTATTACTCCACTCTTATGTTTTATTATTAATAACCATATGGCAAAAACAAACGAAATAGTAAACCTCAACACTAGATAAATAAATTTAAAATAAAAACAAGATTAAATTAAATTAAGAAACTTGACTTTTATAAAATTTTAATAATCGTTTTCATCTGACGAATAGTCAAATACAGAATCGGTATTATTGTCGCAATGTACATTATTACTCCACTCTTATGTTTTATTATTAATAACCATATGGCAAAAACAAACGAAATAGTAAACCTCAACACTAGATAAATAAATTTAAAATAAAAATAAAGATTAAATTAAATTAAAAAACTAGACTTTTATAAAATTTTAATAACCGTTTTCATCTGACGAATACTCAAATACAGAATCGGTATTATTGTCGCAATGTACATTATTACTCCACTCTTATGTTTTATTATTAATAACCATATGGCAAAAACAAACGAAATAGTAAACCTCAACACTAGATAAATAAATTTAAAATAAAAAAAAGATTAAATTAAATTAAGAAACTTGACTTTTATAAAATTTTAATAATCGTTTTCATCTGACGAATAGTCAAATACAGAATCGGTATTATTGTCACAATGTACATTATTACTCCACTCTTATGTTTTATTATTAATAACCATATGGCAAAAACAAACGAAATAGTAAACCTCAACACTAGATAAATAAATTTAAAATAAAAATAAAGATTAAATTAAATTAAGAAACTAGACTTTTATAAAATTTTAATAATCGTTTTCATCTGACGAATAGTCAAATACAGAATCGGTATTATTGTCGCAATGTACATTATTACTCCACTCTTATGTTTTATTATTAATAACCATATGGCAAAAACAAACGAAATAGTAAACCTCAACACTAGATAAATAAATTTAAAATAAAAAAAAGATTAAATTAAATTAAGAAACTTGACTTTTATAAAATTTTAATAATCGTTTTCATCTAACGAATAGTCAAATACAGAATCGGTATTATTGTCGCAATGTACATTATTACTCCACTCTTATGTTTTATTATTAATAACCATATGGCAAAAACAAACTAAATAGTAAACCTCAACACTAGATAAATAAATTTAAAATAAAAATAAAGATTAAATTAAATTAAGAAACTAGACTTTTATAAAATTTTAATAATCGTTTTCATCTGACGAATAGTCAAATACAGAATCGGTATTATTGTCGCAATGTACATTATTACTCCACTCTTATGTTTTATTATTAATAACCATATGGCAAAAACAAACGAAATAGTAAACCTCAACACTAGATAAATAAATTTAAAATAAAAATAAAGATTAAATTAAATTAAGAAACTTGACTTTTATAAAATTTTAATAATCGTTTTCATCTAACGAATAGTCAAATACAGAATCGGTATTATTGTCGCAATGTACATTATTACTCCACTCTTATGTTTTATTATTAATAACCATATGGCAAAAACAAACGAAATAGTAAACCTCAACACTAGATAAATAAATTTAAAATAAAAATAAAGATTAAATTAAATTAAGAAACTTGACTTTTATAAAATTTTAATAATCGTTTTCATCTAACGAATAGTCAAATACAGAATCGGTATTATTGTCGCAATGTACATTATTACTCCACTCTTATGTTTTATTATTAATAACCATATGGCAAAAACAAACGAAATAGTAAACCTCAACACTAGATAAATAAATTTAAAATAAAAATAAAGATTAAATTAAATTAAGAAACTTGACTTTTATAAAATTTTAATAATCGTTTTCATCTAACGAATAGTCAAATACAGAATCGGTATTATTGTCGCAATGTACATTATTACTCCACTCTTATGTTTTATTATTAATAACCATATGGCAAAAACAAACGAAATAGTAAACCTCAACACTAGATAAATAAATTTAAAATAAAAAAAAGATTAAATTAAATTAAGTAACTTGACTTTTATAAAATTTTAATAATCGTTTTCATCTGACGAATAGTCAAATACAGAATCGGTCTAACTTGGCCACACAAGAAGTGATGTAGTCGATCTCGAAATGAATTGTTTGTTTAATTGGGAATTTCTTTGGTTAATCATTGGGGTTGCTTTTTTTACCTGAGACACCTGTCGACAAAGATTATTAGTGATTTTTTTGTTTAATTAGTATGAAGAATAATATAAGTGTAATTACATTAGTATAGTTAGTTCATTCTTCACCAAACTTTAAATTAATAATACTAATGTGGTATTTGTATATACAGTTTCGTTTATGGTTGATAATTTGCTTTTTAATTGCTGTGATCGTTTAAAAGGGTTCTTCTCTTAATTGTGTTGGTTGTTGTTGATTTTCATAGGGATGATAAAAATCTATTTGAAAATGTTGCGAAGATTCTTTTTACCATGGGAACTTTTTCTTTTCAGTTAAGTAAGTGGGTGGGGGGTGGGGGTTGTGATTCAAAATTTTTTTATAAATATATGTGTAGCAGATTAGTATATCAGTTTATACTAGTTTTCATAGTGTGTATAGAAGTGGCTTTTGTTTTTTTTGACTTTGTTGTGTGTTTTCTTTCCCTGTATCTTTTATTGTTGAGTATTAATTGTGTTTTATTTTTGTGAGTTGTATTTTAATATCACATAAATTTTGTTGTTTAAAGACGATGAGGGCGGAATTTAATAATGTTTAATTTTGTTTAAGATAATGGCTGAGCAGAATTCCTCTGAATCGTCGAATTCGATAATTACGCTGCCAACTGTTGACAGTGATAACGGTTATTATTCTGGTGCCCCTAGTGAGATGCTTATTGATATACATCGTGATGACGGATATGGGGTTCACCAAATGGTGGCCCCTATTAATATATGCGTTATTGTCAGCGGTTTTGTTGGGATATCAAATGGAGGTAATGATATTTTGTGCACTATATGTCATTTTCGGCTCCCCTGCGTGAGATATATCGGTATAGGATCTTTAGCCATTTTGTGGTTAATTTCGCCATGATAGGTGAGATTTATGGTTAGGGTATGTAGAATATTAATTCAGTATGTATTTTTCTTTTTATAGAATATGAAATAGTGAGGTGTGGGTGGCGTAACGAACGTATAAGTTTGGTGTTCCCCCCCATACTTTGTCCCATATGTTACACACATTAGGTATGTGGAAAAAATTGTATTCCTTAATATTATAATGATTTTAATATGGATTATCTGTATTTAGGAGTTTGATTAGTGATATCCTGCTGATGCATACTTTTGAATGATGGTGTTATAATTTAGTTAGCATTTTTCAAATATATTAGTCATTCTTGCACGCGTATATCTTACAATGACAAACGTGTGCAGGTATTAAACCACTCAAGAGTCGCAGATTTTAACTACTTGTTTTAGATCTCATTTATTAAATGTAGCATGCGTTTTAATGAAGTGGATTTTATTAATATGATTGAGCGTGGGTGCTTAAAATATGTTTGCAAATCTGTATGGTATGTTTATGTTTTAATAGCATATTTTTTCTTAGTTTGAATATATCATTTTCTGGGGGTGGGCCATTAGTTTATATTAAGTGTATGATGAATAAAACTTTATCACATATTCAAAACTAGGTGTCCGTTTAGGCTTAGCCATCACCCCCTATCTCGCCATATAATCTTGTAGCAAAATTCTTGAAAATATAGGTATTGAACTAAGATGGAATTGTGTTTTGTCTTTCAGTGAACCTGGGCTGGTTCAGAAGCTTGTCGGAGATGGTGTTTGATATCAAGATGTATAACGGTCTGGAATGTGTATACTACTCTTGTTCAGTGGCTAAAATTTAATGTAAAACATATCTCTTGTAATGATATAAAAACTATTTGTAAATACAATGTCATCCAAATAAAATAGAATTTATAATAATGTTTCGTGATACATTTTGCTCTTTTTTTCTCAAATTATAAAATGCTTTTAAAAATGTAATACATTCGCTGTTGTACAAAACGTAAACTGTAAAAGATAGAGAAGCATTTTGAAAGTCAGTATATGTTTTTTATCTGCTGTGAAGCGTACCTTGTTTTTTCTCCTCTCTTTTTTAATACTATGTGTGGTATTTGCTATGTGTACATTGTGTTTCAAAATTAGTTTTATTAGGCATAAACTATGTTTTTGTGTAAAAACCCCTAAATTTCATATTAAAAAGCCACTCGTCAAGCATATTTCTTCTAATGATAGTACAACACATGAAGTGTAAAAAGATAGACTCATTTTATGAATTTATGTTAATTCAAATTGATATTAAACATGGGGTATCTGTAAATGGAAAAATGATGATAATTTTTAGCTCTTAAATATTGATAAATAGCTTAGCAAACATCAATTTTTTCAATTGTTTTTAAGCGATACTATTTCAAACATTTTTTATGTAATTGAGATCAAGGATTTATTATTTTCTAGCGTAATTTAATATGACTTCAATTCTTTTTGGTTATAGCGTTAATGCTGTCTTTATACTAGTTTTTGTGTATACTACTGTTGTTCAGTGGTTAAAATTTAATGTAAAACATATTTCTTGTAATGATATAAAAACTATTTGTAAATACAATGTCATCCAAATAAAATAGAATTTATAATAATGTTTCGTGATACATTTTGCTCTTTTTTTCTCAAATTATAAAATGCTTTTAAAAATGTAATACATTCGCTGTTGTACAAAAACGTAAACTGTAAAAGATAGAGAAGCATTTTGAGAGTCAGTATACATTTTTTATCTGCTGTGAAGCGTACCTTGTTTTTTCTCCTCTCTTTTTTAATACTATGTGTGGTATTTGCTATGTGTACATTGTGTTTCAAAATTAGTTTTATTAGGCATAAACTATGTTTTTGTGTAAAAGCCCCTAAATTTCATATTAAAAAGCCGCTCGTCAAGCATATTTCTTCTAATGATAGTACAACACATGAAGTGTAAAAAGATAGACTCATTTTATGAATTTATGTTAATTCAAATTGATATTAAACATGGGGTATCTGTAAATGGAAAAATGATGACAATTTTTAGCTCTTAAATATTGATAAATAGCTTGGCAAACATCAATTTTTTCAATTGTTTTTAAGCGATACTATTTCAAACATTTTTTATGTAATTGAGATCAAGGATTTATTATTTTCTAGCGTAATTTAATATGACTTCAATTCTTTTTGGTTATAGCGTTAATGCTGTCTTTATACTAGTTTTTGTGTATACTACTCTTGTTCAGTGGTTAAAATTTAATGTAAAACATATTTCTT
The DNA here is from genome assembly GCA_963170755.1 of Amphimallon solstitiale. Taxonomy (NCBI): domain Eukaryota; kingdom Metazoa; phylum Arthropoda; class Insecta; order Coleoptera; family Scarabaeidae; genus Amphimallon; species Amphimallon solstitiale. The sequence goes on from OY720685.1 coordinate 14,296,589, forward strand.
GTAATGATATAAAAACTATTTGTAAATACAATGTCATCCAAATAAAACAGAATTTATAATAATGTTTCGTGATACATTTTGCTCTTTTTTTCTCAAATTATAAAATGCTTTTAAAAATGTAATACATTCGCTGTTGTACAAAAACGTAAACTGTAAAAGATTGAGAAGCATTTTGAGAGTCTGTATATATTTTTTATCTGCTGTGAAGCGTACCTTGTTTTTTCTCCTCTCTTTTTTTAATATTATGATAATGATAACTAAAAGGTGGTCTCACATCACATTTAGAGGTTAACATCAATAGCTGCCAAATAACTTTCATCAAAATAGCCTATTTTATAGTTTTAATACCTCATTTCTAATGATAGATCATTAGTTTATATTAAATGTATGAAGAATAAAACTTTACTACATATTGAAAGCCTGGTGTCCGTTTAAGCTTAGTCATGAGTCTATCTGATCGTATAATCTTGTGACAAAATTCCTGGTGATATAAGCAGTGTATAAAATTCAATCTTCATTTAATGTAGTGCATATATACATTTTATATTTTGTATTCATTTAATGTGAGACTTCTGCTAAATTTTTTATTAATGAAATATTACTAGCGAAATATGTTGACGTTTTAACGCTCTTTAAAGTAGGTCTTCTATGAAGAGAGGTAGATATAGGAAGGGTTTTGATTGCTATATATCTTCACCTATGGATTTATATGTCATAATTGTTTATCGTTGTAATTCGTTTAATGTTTTTCCCTATGATTGATATGCTACATATTAGCTATAATTCGCATACAAAATGTGGTTATTATTTTTAATAAATTGTTTTTTCTTAAAAATATGTTGTTCCTTTTTATTTTATAATATAGATATATTAAATAAGGTGACTATCATAGAGGTGTCGACTTATTTCTTGTAGTGATATATAAAAGTATGTATGTATACTTATGGATGAAAATAATTATTATAATTCTATCAATTTATTCATATGAGGATTAGAGTGTCTATGTATTTATGTATGTGGTATTAAATATCTAGGTCTTCTATGAAGAGAATGATGTTTATTAACTATATAACTTTACCTATGGATTTATATGTCATAATTGTTTATCGTTGTAATTCGTTTAATGTTTTTCCCTATGATTGATATGCCACATATTAGCTATAATTCGCATACAAAATGTAGTTATTATTTTTAATAAATTGTTTTTTCTTAAAATATGTTGTTCCTTTTTATTTTATGATATAGATATATTAAATAAGGTGACTATCATAGAGGTGTCGATAGTGATCAAACGTTGTGGTTTCCATTAGAAACGTGTTTAGATCTGTTAGAAATATACTGGTAAGCTCGATATCAAGCTTTTTGAACTGTTAGGCGGCACAAATACATTTCATTTATGCATCTATCACTGAATGTATGATTTGAGAGATTGATTTGAATGTATTGTTTTGGAATGATGGCTTTTTAAGAGAATGATTTGATAGTGGTTTTAATAGATTGATGCCTGATGTCACCTTAGTTTATTAGATTTTTGGCGGCCATCTTGGATTCGCTATCTTACTTTTCTAAAAATCCCTACTTTTGAAATGTTCTGTATATTCATACTTGGTTGCTATGTTATCCAGTATCATACTGTATATTTATTTTATGATTTTGAGATGGTATGCTGATGTCAGATATAAATCCTCGGTGGTGGCGTTTGAAAGTATGTTGTGTTTGGGTTTGACCTAGATGTATCTTCCTAAGTTGGTCTGGTGTTGTGGCGTTTGAAACTATGTTGGGTGGTTGTGGTGGTGGTTGTTGTGATGCATGATATGGAGTTGGGTATTTTCTAGAAGTTGAGTTTATATTTTGATCGATCATATTGATAGTCGGCCATTTCGCCTGACGTCACCTTAGTTTATTAGATTTTTGGCGGCCATCTTGGATTCGCCATCTTGCTTTTCTAAAAATCCCTACCTTTGAAATGTTCTGTATATTAATATTTGGTTGCTATGTTATCCAGATGGATGGATGGATGGATGGATGGATGGATGGATGGTTGGATGGCTTTTTGAGAAAAGAGGGATTTGATAGTGGTTTGAATGTGTGGTTTTAATATAGGGGTTTCAGAACCGCTTCATGACCCGGTTGTGAGCTGATTCTAGCGATGGTTTTGAGATGATGTTTCATAGGAGTTCGAGTGCATGGTTTTGATAGATTGGGTGCCTGACGTCACCTTAGTTTATTAGATTTTTGGCGGCCATCTTGGATTCGCCATCTTGCTTTTCTAAAAATCCCTACCTTTGAAACGTCCTGTATATTCATACTTGGTTGCTATCTCGTCCAGATGGATGGATGGATTAATGGACTTGAAAGTATTGTTTTGAAGATGGATGGATGGATGGATGGTTGGATGGATGGATGGATGGATGGATGGATGGATGGATGGATGGATGGTTGGATGGCTTTTTGAGAAAAGAGGGATTTGATAGTGGTTTGAATGTGTGGTTTTAATATAGGGGTTTCAGAACCGCTTCATGACCCGGTTGTGAGCTGATTCTAGCGATGGTTTTGAGATGATGTTTCATAGGAGTTCGAGTGCATGGTTTTGATAGATTGGATGCTTGACGTGACATTAGTTTATTAGATTTTTGGCGGCCATCTTGGATTCGCCATCTTGCTTTTCTAAGATTCCTACCTTTGAAACGTCCTGTATATTCATACTTGGTTGCTATCTCGTCCAGTAGCATACTGTATATTTATTTTATAATTTTTCAATGGTGTGCCGATCTTAGATGTAAAGTTTATATTTTTATCGATCATCTTGATGGTATGAAACTTGGTCATATTGTTAATTAATAATAATAAATAAATTGTTTTTCTTAAAAAATATATTGTTTGTTTTATTTTATTTTATAAGTAAGATATACATTTCAAGCATGCGGCTATCACAGAAGCAGGCATATTCATACTCACTATAAATGTACCACCTTTTAAGTTGGGTCATATTTGGGCTACAATATTCTAACACGCAGAACCGGTTCTGAACCGGTTCTGAACCGGTTCTAGCACAACCGGTTCAGTTCAGAACCGGTTCTAGCACAACCGGTTCAGTTCAGAACCGGTTCTGAACCGGTTCTAGCACAACCGATTCAGTTAAGGACCGGTACAGAACTCGGTTTCCGCTGGAAACATGTTTAGACCTGTTTGAAGTACATTGAGAAGCGCGATAGCAAGCCGGGTAATTTATTCAGGAATTCTCTAGAAGCAAAGACCATCTTGATGGTCCGCCATTTTGTCTGACGTCACCTTAGTTTGGCTAGTGACCGTGAGACGATGCTACATTAGTTAGGTTGGTAATCATGAGAGATGCCATTTCTTAGTTTGGTTAGTGGCTGTGAGAGGGCGTCATGGTATTTGGGTTGGTAATGATGAGAAATGCCATTTCTTAGTTTGGTTGGCGACCACGAGGGGGCGCCACATCAGTTGGGTTGGTAATGATGAAATCTGCCATTTTTAGTTGGGTTGGCGACCACGAGGGGGCGCCACATCAGTTGGGTTGGCAGAGGGCGTCACTAGAGCGAGGGGGGTGAGGGGGAGCTGGGTGAGAGGGGGAGGAGGCTCCAGAACTCTCCAAAGTACCCTACTAAAAATAATAACAATAAAGCTTCTCTATTTATTTGGCGGCATCCAGCCAACGCTGTCCAACCCAATCATCAATCATATTACAAACTATAAGAAATAACTTATTTGCTATCCAGAACTAGAACCCATCTACCACCCATTAACTATTTATCAACCACTCACTAAGCAAACGTTGTGCGCGCACCCTCAAACAGCATTATATGTCATGGGAGGCCCTCTGATTTTCAAGTAATTTGCATTTAAGATGCATTTTAAATGTATGAGAGCTGGTGTAGGACCTGAGTTTCCTTGGGAGGTTATTATAGAATGTTGGAGCGACGTACGAGAAGGACCTTTCGAATAGTGCAGTGCGGTGCCGAGGCACCGCAAGATCATCTACGAATCTAGGATGCCTGCTGTGAGCCGCATCCCGCCTCGCCAACAGATCCGTTATATACGCCGGCGATTTCATCAACAGTGCCCTGTGGACGAAACAGCAAATGTGCAGATACCTTCTATTTGACATGTTCAGCCAATTCACCTCACTCACCAAGTGTGACACGTGATCTCTCCTCCGTAGTCCGAAAATAAAACGTATACACGCGTTCTGTACTTTTTGGATTTTTGAAGTAGGTATATTCGGAATCCAAACACGGGCCGTACACGACGTCGCAATAATTGAAGAATGATAGCACCAAAGAGTCGCATAGCATTGTTCTGAGTCTAGTATTCATAGATCTTCGGTTACTGTAAAGGCATTTTAATGCCGAGAAGGACTTCTGAATAAGTTTATGTATATGAGCTTTAAACCTTAATTTATTATCAATCAGCAAGCCCAAGTTCTTTGCAACTTCTGAGACTCCAAGGGCGTGACCATCGATACGTACCCCTAAGTCATGCACGGCCCCGTGTTTTCGTTTTGAAAATACTAATATTTGGGACTTAGAGTGATTCACGATTAAGCAGTGATTGGCCGATACCCTGAACAATGTATCCAAGTCAGAAGTTATTCTATTAGTATACATTGGCAACTGGTCAACGGTAAGCGACAATAAATCTGCGTGTCGTCCGCAAATGCATGCGGAACACAATACTTTAGGTTGCTGGTAAAATCCGCGGTATACAAAATGAAGAGCAGTGGGGAGAGTACTGAGCCTTGCGGTGCACCAGTGGCAATGTCGATATCACCGGAATATGAATCGTCAATGCAAACCCTTTGGCGCCTGCCCGTCAAATACGATGTAAGTAAGTCGCACGTATCAACATCAAAGCCAAAATATGATAATTTTGCGATCAACATTTCGTGATTCATTGTGTCGAAAGCTTTGGAGTAGTCTAAAAGTATTAACACCGCGATTTCATCATCGTCCAGGGCGGAAATCACATCGCTGGTGATCTTTATAAGTGCACTTGTAGTGCTATGGTTTTTCCTAAATCCCGATTGGCACACCGGTAGAATGTCTGTAGACAGCAAATAGCCTCGAAATTGCTCCGACACGGCTTTTTCAATGATTTTTGAGAACGCTGGCAAAATACTGATTGGACGCAGATCGGCAAAAGTAACCGCATTATTGACTTTGCATAGAGGATGAATAATAGCCTGCTTCAATATATCGGGGAATTTACACGTAATGAAACATTTGTTAACTAAGAATCGTATATACTCAGCCAATGTCGGTATGCATAACTTTAACATTCTAATAGTTATGCCGTCGACACCACACGCATTAGTTTTTATTTCGGAAATATATCTTATTATATCTGCGGTGTTGACAAGACAAAAAGAAAACTTATTTGTGGCTTTAAATTTATTGTTTTTATAAAAAGAAATAGTCTCTGCCGATGGTGCTCCCACCGCTCCAAACGACGCAAAGTAATCATTAATGTCATCGACGTTACTCAGGTGAGCCGGAACTACTTGCCTATTTTTATTCTTTGTTATTCCGAGATCGGTTAGGACTTTCCAGGTTAATTTGGCATTATTCTGTTTCTGTATATATTTTAAATATGCTTTCTTTTCCTGTCTGATTGCCGCAGTTGTAAAATTACGAATTTGTTTGTAATTATTCCAATCCACCTGAGAACGCGATGCCTTGAATTTGGAAAGAATTAAATAAGATAGACGAAACATTGAGGGAGCAAATAAGTAAGTAAACCTTTCTTAATTAAACAATCAACTTGGTTCACTACAATTTTATCAATTATACTTTCTATAATTTTAATCGTTATTATTTATAATATATTAAAATGTTGCGGTTGTATACAAATATGTAAAAGAGTTTGTTGTTTTATAAAAGAATCAAATAAGGGTTGTAAACCATGTGTTCAAATATTTAATCAATGTGTTACAAAACAACCAGCTCCATCAATAAATGTAAGTTATGAATATGAACTACCAGAATTAAGAAATGAACCTAGTAATAGTAGTACCGCTGAAAATAATTCCATAGGGGCACTCAGAAGATCCAAACGTTTATCCAAAAAGGTAGTAACACAATATTAAGAAATTTAGTTATTATTCAATCATGCTGTGCAAATGTACCTTGTAAAACCAATTATGTAAACCATATCAATAACTCTATATTAGTGAGTGTTACAAAATACTATCTCACAATATAATAAATATAAATATTGTAAGACAGAGATTTTTGTATTGAATTTAAAAATACTTATAACAAAAATCTAATTAGGGGGGAGGTGTTGCAATCAGCACGTACAATGATCTCATCATATTAGTTCAATCCGCACGTACAGTGATTTCATCATATTATTTCTATCCTCACGTACAATGATTTCATCTTATAATACAAGAATCTTATGTCTGCAGAATATTTTAATATAAATAGGGGCAACGCCCGATGCAAACCAGACTACATTGAGTAACGGTATTGTTGATGTCGTTTAAGTTCATTTATTGTAAACGTATTAAATAAATATATTTTATTATTTACACCCAGTGTTTAATTGCACACATCAGTAAAGTGTTAAAAACGATTATTAGAATATACAGGTGTCTCAGCTTTTGCGTTACAGGCATTATCTACTTTCCCTGTATAGTTATCAAAAAACTTTTCAAATAAAAGTTACTTGATATTATGATGTGTCGAAAATGACAAATAGAGGATTTTATTTGCTCGTGACCTTGAAGGAGATTTTAAGGTGAACTTTGTTTTTTTAATGGATATATGTATTTTTTAATATTGCATCTTATTTTTCAAAAGCTAATAAATAACTTTTATTTGATGCATTTTTTATTTTGCCGTGTCAGTTTTGACACAATTCAGATAAACTTGTCAAAAGTAAAAAGTTGTGTTCTGTCAGTCAACAACTGTCAGTCTTGCTTAAATCACAAAGATTTGACTTGCGTTATCCGCAGCTTTTTAATATGCCACTTACATACAACTCCAACGAATATGTAGATATGTTAATAGTCTACGGAGAATGCAGAAGGAATTCCCGAGAAGCTGCAAATTTGTATCGAGAAAGATTTCCGGAACGTCATCATCCATCACATACAACATTTAATAGAGTAGAAGCGAAGTTACGAACTGGTTCATTTCCCTCTACCGTAAAACATGCTAACCATAATGCTCCTGCTAGAAATCAAGAAAATGTAATCAACATTTTGGCTTATGTAGCTGTAAACCCCCATGTTTCACTTCGACGTTTGGCAGAAGAAATTGGCGTTAGTAAAGCTACAGTACATAGAATTTTAAAAGGGCATCGGTACCATCCATTTAAAGTTCATTTATCACAAGAATTAAGACTAAACGATTTACAAAGACGCCTGGATTTCATTGCACGATTGCAAGTTCTAGAAGATGAAAATCCAAATTATCTTAATTGTATTTTGTGGAGTGACGAAAGTCGCTTTCACAATAATGGTGTTGTGAACAAACATAATGCGCATTATTGGTCCAACCAAAATCCGCGGTGAATGGAGGAAGCACGCTTTCAAACAGTGTGGGGAACCAATGTATGGTGTGGAATGTTTAATGGGCATTTAATTGGACCCCACTTTTACGAAGGAACCCTGACAGGACAACGTTATTTACATTTTTTACAAAATGTGCTTCCCGATTTAATGGAAGATATTCCTCTTAGTGAAAGACGAGACATAATTTGGCAACAAGATGGTGCTCCGCCCCATAATGCGCAAATTGTGACGAATTATTTAAATGCGCTGTACCCCAATGGATGGATTGGAAATAGAGGTTCTATCCCTTGGCCTGCTCGTTCCCCGGATTTATCGCCTGTTGATTTTTTCATGTGGGGTTATTTAAAGGAATTTGTATATCAAGTTCGGTCGGCAGATCTTGATGATCTGAAAAATCGAATTCGCATGGGATGCCGGATTATGACTCACGGAATGATACTTTCATCTTGCAACAGAGGATTAAGACGTCATTTGGAAGCTTGTGTCCACGCTGATGGAGCCCAATTTGAACATTTATTAAATTAATGCCTCTTGTTTTGTTTTCTTATCCAACTACATACACTAATTTGAGATATTTATTATTGAAATACTTACTCTTTATTTTTTTAATTTTTTTTGCACTGAATTACTTACTTATAATTATCGTATTCCTTTAAGTTAATAAAAATTGCTTTTGACAAGTTTATCTGAATTGTGTCAAAACTGACAAGGCAAAATAAAAAATGGATCAAATAAAAGTTATTTATTAGTTTTAGATAAATAAGATGCAACATTAAAAAATGCATATATCCATTAAAAAAAACAAAGTTGACCTTGAAATCTCCTTCAAGGTCACGAGCAAATAAAATTCTCTGTTTGTCATTTTCGACACATCATAATATCAAGTAACTTTTATTTGAAAAGTTTTCTGATATCTATACAGGGAAAGTAGATAATACCTGTAACGCAAAAGCTGAGACACCCTGTATATATAATTCTTCGAAGTATTTGCAATCTGCAAGGGGTTACGGAGCTACCCAACCAAACAGCTGCCCTGGTGTCAGAAAAAGTCGTCAAATAAACATTGTGTGGTAGGAATACAACAACGTACATGTATTGATAACATATTCACGAATGTGTCCAGACACAGTTGTTTCTCCAAAACAGTAAATCTTCACGCATCGGATCACATGGGTCAAATAATAAGTTTTGATGTGAGTAATACACCTGACATACGAAAAAACGTATATCTCAAAATCTTTTCGACACATAATCTTAATGCATTCAAAGACTTAATTACATTAAGATTATCAAATTTACATGACTCATTGAATGACGCTAGGGCTCTGTTTGACGTTTTTCATGACACTCTGGTTTCGTCCTTTCAAGAATCTTTTCCCCTGAGAAAAATTAACAAGAATTTACACAACAGAAATTTGTATCCACCAATAAATAATGACTTCCTAAATATAAAAAACATATTGGATGCTCTTGCAGTTATAGCTAAGTCGACCAAACATGAAACATGGTATTCGATCTATAGTGGTTGCAAGGGACAATATCACAATGCAGTTACAGCAAATAAAAAGGAAAGTAACACTAATATTATACAAAACAGAGAAAATAAAATTAAGGTGATATGGAAGGTCATAAATGGAGGGGCATCTGATAAGTAAAAAGAGTAAGTGAAAATTCCAATCTCTCAGCTGATGAACTGAATACATATTTCTGTAAAATAGAGACGGAAATGGCAAATAGCATAATTACTGGCACCAATCTATTAAGCACGATAAATCATATCAAAATAAAAAGGAATGGATCTTGTTTCTTGTAACCGGTATCGCAGGGGAAATATGTCACATAATTACTGATATCAAGTGTACGGACAGTGAGGATACCAAAGTCATGAAGTATGTTTTTAATGACCTAAGTGAGCCTTTGACAAAGGTAATTAATGTCTGCATTATGGAAGGGTACTTCCCAGACCAGTTGAAACATCCAAAAGTGGTACCTATATACATATAAAGAAACTGAAATCAACAACTGCAAAAACTATAGGCCAATAAGTATATTACCCATTATATCTAAAGTCTTCGAACAAGCCATCCTATCAAGGCTATCATACTTTTTTGAAAAAAAACGGTCTACTAATGACATGTCAACATGCATACCGTATGAATAAATCGACAACGACCGCGCTAGTAAGTGTATTGAACTATATAAACGATGCCCTGGATGAAAAGAAGATAGCAAGCTTAAATTTATTAGACCTAAGCAAAGCATTTGATACGGTGAACCACAGTATATTGATACACAAATTAGAATACTATGGAATAAAGGGCCAACCCTTAAAATTAATTAGGTCCTACTAATCAAATAGGAAACAGACGGTTCAATGGAAATCTAATAAATCGCAAGTAGGACATACCACCTATGGTGTACCCCAAGGGTAGATTCTGGGTCCTCCGTTATTTATTGTCTATGTCAATGATCTATCGGGGGTCTTGCCTGAGATAGAAATATGCCAATATGCCGATAATACCACCATCATTTGCAAGCATAGTGACGCGAAAGAACTGATAATACAATGCGACGAAGCAATTGAAAGAATTGAATTGTAGTTCGCAGCCCATAAACTGAAATTAAATGTCGCTAAAGCACAGCAATTACTTGTTAAGACGAAAACAGACGATGATAAAAGTGTTAAGTTTTTGGGTCTCGCTATATATACTGGTTTAAAGTGGGGAAAGTATATAGATCAACTGGCGAAAAAACTGACTTCGGGGATCTATGCCATTAGGAGAATAAAATTGATAGCAACACATCAAGCTGCGCTACTTACGTATCATTCCGTTTTCCATAGCCACCTCTCGTATGGAATTCAGTTGTGGGGCTCGTCAGGCGCAGCCAGTAGAATATTTATTCTTCAAAAGATGGCATTGCGGGCTCTTTGTGGTCTGAGGTATAATGGATCGTGCAGGGGGTTCTTTAGACGAACAAATATACTTACTTTGGCATCATTATGCATATATCATGCTCTGAATTACGTTCACCAATACGAGACAAATGAAATGGAATACCAATACAACACAAGGGAACGTAATAAATTGCGTATTCCGAGACAAAGGCTAACGATGACTCAGGGCAGTTTTCATTATTATGATGTAAAGCAATATAACCACGTGCCAGAACACATGAAACAACTTAGTCACACATGCTTCTCAAAAGAAATTAAACGAATTTTAACAGAAAAGGAATATTATACCATGGAGGAGTATATGGAGGATGAAGATAAAGTATTCCGTTTAACACTCTTCTGCGTGTTTATTGTTTTCTTATATATATATACAGCATGTGTCAATTTTCATGAGCCATAGGCGATTAATCCATACAGTACGTGGAAACATAGTACAGTACCCCTTCCTTCCTTTCCAATGCAAGCACGACCGATGCATGCACGTAAATAGAAGTTAGCGTGGTTAGCGGCAGTACCTATTCGACCACCGGGTTGGGTGTTTGTAATGCGTTTAGAAATAATATTTATGCCTTGGAAGGATTTGTTTTTCTTTTTCTTTTCAGTAAATGCAGAGAATTATTAAGCTGCGTTCACGCTGCATGATACAAACAAAAGCGTAATTCTAATAAAAATAAAAAAGGATTCTGAAAATAATAATAAACTACTACATTTGATGTTTCCCGTTCCAGTAATAAGACGGCTTTTGCAACGTGTTCGCAGCTAAACACTGAATGTAAAATCTGGTCGGGAGAAGTGGAAAGATCGGAGTAAATCGTTGTAATGTCGGTTGTTGTCGGCACTGGTGACGGACAGTAGGGGCACCATGTTGCAACGTATTATATGTACACGTATAGATCGCATGCAACCATTGAATCCCTATAGCTAATGAAATTTGACACATGCGGTATATATACATATATATATATATATATGCGAGAGCAGCACTTCAGTAACACTTTCATATACGCCATGCGGCTTATGGTGACAATCCCGCCTTTAAGCGACCGGTCGCCATAAGTTGGGCGGCTGAGAGAGTTTACTGAAGCAGGAGTTTGGCTACCCCAAGCGTTCGGATATGTTCGTGTGTGGGAGCCCGAAATTGACGCGGTGCGAAATCTCAACTACAGATGTCGCCCCTATTATGGAAAGCAGTTATAGGAATAGCAATAGGATTAATGTAAATAAATCAAGTTCAAGCCGCATATATTAATGAATTGAAAGATGCCATTGCAAAGAATAATATACAAAGTAATATTAAAAGGGATTTATAATAATAAATAAATAGGTACGTATAAGGTATGTATTGAAGTATTAAGTAAGAGTAATAAAACCTAACTAATGCCAGTTAATACGAGAATTCAAAAAAATAGGTTAGGTATAATTACCAATATTATGTTTAAATAAAAACAAAACATAGGTACATATGGAAATGTAACATTTATTGTAAATGTTGAAAATAATTTGTGGGTTATAAAAGGTATGCAATTACTGTTGTGCACAATTAAAATGTACCACTCTACTAGATGACGGCAATTAATAAATTTACATCACATGTGTGATGTGTATCTTTTAAAAAATTTCATATTTAAAATCTTAATTGTACAATATTGTTAGATTATCAGAAAGAGTAGGAAAATTTATTTCAACTTAGAGTCTGTGCACAAAGTGAAAACTAAAAGTACGATTCACAATTTAAAATGGTCCTAATCTTAGTGAAGAACATAGCAAAGTTTTAATAGGTTAATATAAGTTCAAAAAACTATATATATCAAAATGAATGCTTATATACTTACATAAATCGGTTGAAATAAGTTACCGAATAAAAAAAACACCCTAATCCATATATCTACATTTATTAGATGCTCCACTAAAACAAAGCACATCCAGCACATCCCAGTCTTAATTTAGTAATAATAGCAAAATGTAGTCACCTGGGATACACAGTAAAGTAGTAAATTCCTGTACGAAAGTATTTGAAAGAAAAATCTCACATAGATGTATGCATCCGGAAAGAAAGGTATTAAATAAAATGGTCACCATCATTATCATAAGCAATATTTATTAGTAATAGTATTGGCGTTATATAATGTAGATATGATAAGTATGAATAATGCAGTACCTCATATAAGAAAGATGAGGTATAATATTATTGTAAGGTTAAAATAATTGGTATATTAACCTTACAATAATAATTTGTATAGGAAACATGGATATGAAATAAGAAACTCAACAGCTCATATTAAAATATAAGTTATTTATTTGTAATAATGAAAATCAATAACAATAATAATAAACAAAATTTAAAATAGGCAACACATATGTACTAAACAAGTAGAATGTATGAGAACTCATAAGTAAGACAAAGTATATATATATAACCGAAAGTAAAATAAAGTCCAGTAAAAAAAAAATGGAACAAAAAAGTTATGAAGTAAGCTCAAAGCAAATAAATAATAAATTTCGTAATGTGGATATTGAGTCCAAAAGCGTGCCGATGACATTTACTTGTTTTACTCCGAATAACTCCATAAAAAGTAGGTAAAATTGATCTACGTCCGCTGTATATAAAGCTGACCAGCGAAAATCAAGACACATAAGGTTCAAACAAGAAATTGTGAATTTGCCTCAATATCCCACACAATAGTTGCCAAAAAGGAGGCTAAAGCTTCCATAAATATACTGATATAACGTATATTTATGAATGCAAAATTAATCAAGCGCTAAAATTTTAATACCTAGTTTACAACAAATAAAAATGCTTAACTATTTTAAGTATTGGAACATACTCAACAACGATTCAAGTAACCAAAATAAAAAAAAATTACAAGCTATCTTCTACTTAAATGTAGGTAGTAAGGAACAAGGTTTTAGAAAATAACTAAAATAAACATCCCCTTTTTTCATGTACATTATGAATTGTTACTCAATACTGGTATCGGGTTTGATAAAATAAACCATACACTTAAACAAATTAAAATTGACAAATAAATAAGCTATACCAACAGCCAAAATTTGGAAAACCATAAATACAAGTAAATGCAATGTACTTTTTATCATTTTAATGCATATAAATATGTGAGGTCTAGAAACCAGTACTGAGTAAGTAAATCATAAAATACAAAGAAAAAGTTTTAGTTTGTTTTAGTTAATAATCTTCTTATTGTCACAGTAGGGTACACATGGTTTTGCGTAAAATCACAGAAAGCAGCCCCCGGATTCTGAACGTACGATACGATATTCGAATTCGAAACGCGAGCGTAGTAAAGATGGGCAAGTTAGGTGAGTACGAATACTTTTCAATGTGGCTAGACAGACTACTGTATTGTCTTGCCCATTTCGACCACGCTCGCCTTACGAATTCGAATATCGTATCGTATGTTCGGAATCAGAGGGCAGGAATAGGGATTTATTGCTACAACGATTAAACAGAAGAAGTTCAATAACAGATGACTATAAAGTTGTAAAAGTGAACAAAAGCACATCGAGTCATTAGCAGCCAATTATTCTCTCTCTTTTGCATTGTAAATAGAAGAAAACACTATTAGTGAAAGATTCATGATTGCACGGGGTGCATACCAAACAATACTTTCAGCTCTGACGCACATCCCGGTATCACCTAAAAAACATGAAACTTAATATAATTAAATGACTCGCCCAGTATAGTATTGGAATATCTAGTACTGTTTTAATTGGCTATAAAACTGTTATTCTTTTTCAAAATGGAGCCAATAGTTTGAGTTATCAATGTTTTAAGAAAATTTTTGACCAAAACAAGTGTAGCAGAGAAAAATCATAATCGCATCGTTTTTAAATGTAAAAACATAAATTTTGGTGGTGCGAGTAGCCAAGAATATTCTGCAACAATGGGTTTAACTTGCACCCGACAAGACCTAAAAAATCATTTTCAAAGCTTATCGTCCGACATTTTTACATACCAAAAATGTGTTTTTTGTTAAATCAAACTACTAGTATTTGATTATGGTAATTTGTATTTTATTTTAACAACTAACATCTGTTATGGTCAAAAGTTTCCAAAGATAATTTAATAACTCAAAAACTAGTAGCTCAATTTTGCAAATGAAAAAACAGTTTAATAGACAATTTAAACAGTATTTAAACAGTACTACAGCCTAAAGTAGTTTTAGAATATGCGTCCCACGCAACCATGAATCTTTCACTAACTGACCGCTCACCTATTTGAAACAAAGAAGAGCAATTGTAGAAGCGGTTACCAATGACTCACCCTGTATAATAATATAAATAGGCAAACATAATATTATAATGACTAGATACGAGTAAATCAAAGCCCAGCATAACAATATGTAACTACAGTCACTTATATGACATATCTAAATAAAAGGTCATTCGACTCGATTTATATTAAAATATACCATAAACAAAAGTGCACACTGCCCAATATGCAAAATACTGTTAACTGCAATAATGACTAGATACGAGTAAATCAAAGCCCAGCATAACAATATGTAACTACAGTCACTTATATGACATATCTAAATAAAAGGTCATTCGACTCGATTTATATTAAAATATACCATAAACAAAAGTGCACACTGCCCAATATGCAAAATACTGTTAACTGCAAAGGCCTCTAAGTGACAACAAAGCTATGAACTGTTAAAACACAAAAGAGCAATCGTAGAGGCGACTACTAATATCTCAGCCTGTTTAATAATAGAAATAGGCAAACATCAAATTATGATGAGGTAGATACATCGATAACCAGCATAGCAATATAAAAATACAGTCACTTATTTGACAAATGTAAATAAAAGCTCATCCGTTTCGATTCGTTCTAAAATATATCATAAACAAAAGTGCACACCGCACAGTCTGCAAATACTGTTAACTACAAATTCCACTAAGTTACAATAAAGCTCTAAAGAACTACAGCGCTTAGAAAATGTAGAGGCTACAAGTGCCCTTGCGTGTGACATATACATTAACAAATAAAGATTACTTATCTAGTTACACTGTAGTTACAACGTGCGGCCTCTTAATTACAACAAATGTTTTGTGTCTAAATATAAGTAAGTTTAAAAACTAATATTACAATTTCAAGATATTTTGCATCAACACAAACATTATATTTGGGCAGTCTTCTTTCCTTGAAATATGTAAACTGCATTTTTCTCCGAGATTGTCCACGGTTGGCGGATAGTCTTTCCATATGGTTGAACACGAGCTAAAAACAAAATAACATTAGAAACTTGGTGAATAGAGAAATATGAAGGCAATGAAAATGAAAATTTAGTAAAAAAAAAAAAACAGTAGGAGGACCAGGAATCTGATAAATAGGCAGCAATTCAGACGAGGAAATATGCGAAAAGCAATTACACAAGGTGAGTCAACGATCTGACAAAGTAAATGTACCCATTGAAGTTTAATATAACTATAAACTCGCTTACTGTAGTCGATCGCTTCACAATTTAAAAATGTATTCATGTATAGAGAGTGATCCATAAATCACTGGCACAAAGAGAATGAAGTTCTTTAAATTGAACACCCAATATACAAGCTGAAATATCAATTTTGCCTTAAAATAAAGCAATCTTTATTAAGAGTAATTACTCGTTAAAGTTAATAGTTTTCGAGTTAACTACGATTAAAATAAAAAAGTGACAAGTACAGCATTTTTTTATTGCCTATAATTCAGAAGTGTCTTGACAGACCGCAAAATAATTTGATATGGCATACACACAAGGTGTGTCAGTGATATTTATTTGCAGAACCTGTACTAATTTATCCTAGGTGTTCGCGAAGGTGTTGCATAATGAAGAAACTTTAAACACAAAAACCTTACTTATTTTTAATGAAACTCCCAACATTATTTTACAGAATCGTATTAAGTAAGCCCTTCAAGAGCTCTTTTTTTGCTAAGCTTGTCTTATACCTATCTTTGATATTCTAAAAATTATTTAAATTTATTTTAAAATCTTAACCATTAGCCATGGAAAAAGATAGTCGCTGTCGAAATATGTAGATGCAAAAATGTTGATACTTTTTCAGGTTCTGCAAATAAATATCACTTCTATGTATGCCATAGCAAATTATTTTATGTTCTGTCAAGCCACTTCTGAATTATAGGCAATAAAAATGTTGAGGTGTAGCCACCACACGACTTTCTTATACGTATGAGTGTTTCAAATTATACAAAAATTATTCAAAATCTTATTCTAAGTACTGCTATTCTCTTAATAAATCTTTATAGAATACATACCTACTCTGCGAGATGTTCGAAAGAAAGGGTTACTTGTTAAGAATAAAAGTGTTACTTCCGGCCAAAATTTTTATATTTTATGTATACAAAAATATTGCAGATCCAGCTCTAAATACCTTTGTACTCTTGATAAATATATAGAGAAATCATAATTTACGACATATGCAAAAGATCGGTATTCAATAAAAGTAAAAGTGTTACTTCCGGTCCGAGTTTTGACATTTTTATTATACAGTGCGTTCATGATGAAAGGAACAAATTTGTTTAAAATTCAGGTAATTATTTTGCAGAAAAACGTTCGAACAGGTCGATTAGTATTTTTAGTTTTGAATTTTTTGACATAAGAAAATTATATAAAGAAGAACATATGCAGCAATCATTGTTTTTTTTAAATGGAACAACCTGTATATTATGCCATTTTTGAATTGTAGGGTATATTCTAAACACATTTTTGTGTAACGTACCATATCCCTAAAATCAGCGGTTTTCGGAATAATGAGTTTTGAGATAAATTAAAATACACATAGGTAATGAAATAAAATGTTTAAATTGAACAAGGACACCATGAATTTTTTTTTAAAAGCCAAGAAAAACAACCTGGTATTGCAAACTTTATCTTCAACAAAAAACTCTACTTCAAATTAATCGATTTTCATGTATTTTTTTTAATTTATCATATTTCAAACGTCATTATTCCGAAAACCGCTGATTTTGGGGATATGGTATGTTACACAAAAAGTGTTGAGAATTTACCATACAATTCAAATATGGCATAATATACAGTATGTTCCACTTAAAAAAAACAATGATATATGTTCTTCTATAGTATATAATTTTCTTATGTCAAAAAATCACAACTAAAAATACTAATCGACCTGTCCGAGCGTTTTTCTGCAAAATAATTACTTGAATTTTAAACGAATTTGTTCCATTTCATCATGAACGCACTGTATAAAAGTTATTGAAAATTAAGTTCTAAATACTATTACACTCGTAACATACTTGTCTGAATAGCAAGACTTGCGAAATATATGAGTACATAAAATATGTTTATACTTAGTACTTGACAAAATATTGGCAAAAGTCGATTTTTATAGTGAGGTAAACTACTACTTCCGGTCTGCCGATTTTACTGAAAATCTAATGAGATCTGAAGAGGGGGATTATACTCATAAATACAAAATTTGGAATTGATAGCTACAGCGGTTTCACTGCTATCGAGGTCACATACACACAAACACACACAGCCACACAGGCATTTTTTTAAAACCACGTTTTCGGTAACAGGAGACCTCAAAACGTGGACATCTGCACAAATGCCGAAGTCGAAAATTTTCATCATCACAATACTTCCTAATACTACGTATAAGAAAGTAAAAACATCTGAAAATGTCAAATTTTAACTGTAATCATAAATAATGCTATAACTATCAACTTTAAGGAATAATTACTCTTAATAAAAAAAAAGAATTATATGTTAATGCGAAATCGAAATTTGTACTTATATATAGCTCGTACAATTTAAAAAAAATCCATCTTCTTTTAGCCAATAATTTATGTATCACTCAGTATGCGAGTATAAGTTCCTAGGTTGTGAACCAACGACAACCCTATCAGTAACAGTAAGTAAAGTATTAATGAAATTAAGCATTAACGAAAAAATGTTCTTTGTCAGATCGTTGACTCACACTGTATATACTTTTGGTTTTAATATATTTTTGGTTTTAAGAAAAAAGTAAATGAGATGAGAACAATGAATTGATCAAAAATACCTCAAGTGCCAGTTTGACAATATTCGGACAATCTGCACTCTCTAGAAGTCGAGTAGTGACAACAATTTATTTTTCATTCGATAGTACGATGAATGGACCAGCTAGTATATGTATAGTTCAGAAGTTATAGTATATGTTATAGTTAGAAAATTAAGCAGTTAGCATCAACCAGAATTACACCTTATACGTTTTTACAGATTTTAATGTTTAACTATGACACAAAATCACAGTCGTAGTGATATACTGAAATGGACTTGCCACTATTTACTTATACCGGTTGTGTAATGCAACACTTGATATAGCAAGCCCAAAATGCATCAGAATTGCAACGTGGCGTACTGTATCCCCGCTCTCGCTACATTTAACGGTGAAGCATCGACTAGCAATATAGCAGTTATCTCTGCTCGCTCCTGACTTATTATTATTTTGGACTTGTATATGTGAGAAGATAAATTAGATGCCGGACATATCTACCTGTGTTTGTATAAAGTTTTCTTCCCCTAAAATGCACCGCACGAAGAACACGGTATGAAATCTCTGGGGCCCTTTGGTACTCTAGGTGAACGTGTTACAATTAGTGTTCCGTCGTTATAAGCAGAGTTTGTATTAAATTCGAGTGATTCCTTCGAACGGATACGGTGATATATTTCCATCTTCTCCGCATCTCCTATAGAAAAGAAGAAATGGATAATAATATAACAGTACAATTAGAAATAAGGTATACATAGTAAAGAATCCATGCGAATTAACAGCACGGTAACCGCTTAATTTTGCGGTATTCTAACTGCAACAAAAATTTTAAGGTAACCTTACTGTATTTATTCAGCAAGAAAATAAAGTTTACAAAAAATTAAAAATCCATTAAAATCAACAGTATAATATTTTAAATTAATAAATATGATCAAAAATGAAAGAAATAGAAAATATGTAAATTATAAGTAAAGTATGTTCAACGAGAGACTGTATTTATTCAGCAAAAAAATAAAGTTTACAAAAAATTAAAAATCCATTAAAATCAACAGTATAATATTTTAAATTAATAAATATGATCAAAAATGAAAGAATTAGAAAATATGTAAATTATAAGTAAAGTATGTTCAACGAGAGACTGAGTTATTATCTATATTTGTCATAATAAGCATGGACAATAACTGTTTACCCCTCACTACTTCAGTATGAATGATAAGGTGAATGAAGATTTATAAAAGGAAAACGGAACCCACCTGTAACAGTTTTTAATAGTGAACGCATCCTTTCGTTTCAAGTGACAAGACAAATTGGATTGTAAAGTTTTGTAGTAAGTACAACAAAATAACTTCTTTTTAGCCTGTGATGTTTGGTACTAGAGTAGCATTTGCTGGAGTAATGGGTGTGGAATATGTAACCGGATCATCCAAAGATAACGTATTAGTGGCATTGACAAAATCTTGTTTTTGAAAAGTAGTATTAGTGTCTAGTGCAGTGTCTGCAACTTCATGGTTTTGTGGATAATTAATACATAAATCCCGATCGACTTCGGCAATATGTATATCTTGGCCAATGTTGTCAGCTTTCACACAATTAATGTTGTCTACGGCACTGTCGAGTTGCAGCAAAACCCTCTCAGGATCAGTATTTAAAGGATCGGCATCGTCACGAACTCCCTTATATTGTAAATTTAAATCATTATCAGCAGCACAAACATCCTCACGCTGTATATTCGACTGGTCTGGGAAATAATCTTGAGTAATTGTACGAGATTGGTTATTATTTAGAATACTGCCAATTATGTTACCTGAAAAAATATGTAACATAATGATTGCTCTCAGTTTTACTAATTAAATAGTGAAATTTATATCCATTTCCCTGATTAATCACAATACCAATAAGTGCACTAGCAATATTGAAATAAAATTATTTCACAATTGTAACTGTATAGTTATACTATTAATTTTTACAAAATAGTCAAAAATATACTGTGATCATATCAAAGTTCGATAAAATTTGTTAAACAAAGAGACTATAAATACTTAATAAAAACAAGTGTCCTTACCCCTCTAGTTGGAGGTAAATATAGGATATTACTATCAAAATACTGAATAAAATTTAGGCGACTAGTTCAAACAGAAAAATGACAATTTATACTAGTGAACGCCTCATGCGTTCTACAAAATGTTAGTCTAAGATGCGTAAAAAAACCGATCGGGCTGTCCCAGCAATTCTCAGGAGACTATTGTTTAGATAATCAGAGATTACCAAAAACCATAGTCTCCAAATAATAGCCCATATAAAGGACGTTTATATGGGTAATACTCAGAATTCTGCAAATAGACACGAAACGATAATAAGAATGAGTTTGTGAGAGAAGCCTCAAATATACTTAAAAACCAGTAAACATAAACTAAGAGAATAATAGTTCGAAGCTAATTACCTAAATATATTTGTTACCAGGCCGTATAGTAAAATAAATTATAATAAAGGCTGTAACAGCACTCACTTTTGTAAGTTTACCCGAGTTACTTTTTTTTAAATGGAACACCCAGTATTTTTTCGCATGTATTGAAAGAACGAATTATTTTAAAAAAGAAAGCTTTTATACATTATTGACAAAAAATGAAAGTTGCGGCAGTTATCCACTATTTTGTACAGCAATTCATATCAATAAAATCAAGATCGCTATGATAAAGAAAACAGCAAATATTAAACAATCATTGTTTATTATGTATATTTATTGTAATAGATGTTCGAAGACATCACCGTTTTGTCGAATACACTTCCGAATTCGTTTATAATGTACATTGCGAGTAACTTTTAAAATCGATCCTGCGTCTATGTTATTAGCAATAGTAATTATTTTATTTTGCAGCCCTACAACGTTTTCATAACTCCCTTTGTAAATTTAATTTTTTAAATATTCCCAATAATAAAAGTCTATAGGGTTTAGATCCGAAGACCGTGGTGGCCACTGAATTGGTCCATTCGTACCTATCCACTTATTCAAAAACATTTCGCTCCAAAAATTTTGTACTTCGCAATGATTATGCGCTGGTGCTCCATCTTGATGAAAATGTATAGGTTGCCGAGTAGCCAAGTCCAGGTTATCCAAAAATATTCCGAAATGTCTTCGAACATCTATTATAAACATATGCACAATGCTTGATTAATATTTGCTGTTTTTTGTATTGGATGTATTGTATTGGACAAAACGGTGATGTCTTCGAACATGTATTATGATGAATATACATAATACACAATGCTTGTTTAATATTTGCTGTTTTTTTTTATCATAGCCATCTTGATTTTATTGATATGAATTTCTATACAAAATAGTGGATAACTGCCGCAACTTTCATTTTTTATCAATAATGTATGAAAGCTTTCTTTTTAAAATAATTCCTTTTTTCAATATATGCAAAAATATACTGGGTGTTCCGTTTAAAAAAAGTAACTTTTGTAAATAGCGCGAAAATTAGTAGTTCAACTGTTTTTCGATTCCGCCATCATTGTTTACGATAAAAATACTACTACTTTGCTAATATAACCGATACTCTAGCTTCATTAATAACAAAGTTAGCAATAGTGGCGACTTAATTAATAACACCCTGTATATTGAATTGTAGGTATATAAGAGGCCCATACACATAAGCTGTATAGAAGCTTTTCCAGAAAGAGACAAAAATTTAAAAAAATGCACTGCACTATAATGAACAACGATCATTCATATGAGCAATATCAATTATGCTCATTATAAAATAACAAAATTTAAAACTAGGAAAAGCGAGATCACAGCTTTATTATTCTTGGTAGTACCGCTTGCAAATAATACGATCAAAAACTAATTAAATTAACGTCAACAATTTACTAGTAGCCTACAGGAATAATTTAGTAAAACTTTAAAACTCACTTTAAATAGAACAAATCTGCAATATTACATCTTATTTTATAATCAAACTTTCAGTAGAACTCCCATAACTACTTCAATTGCATAATACATATCGAAAGAAAGAGAACATGATATAGATGTTCAACAAATTTTTATTATCGATATTTAGATAATCGCATCGTATGTTTACGAGTTAGCAAACCAGAATACAGTTTATAATAATTTAAAACGTATACCTCCAATACTTTACTATAGAGAAAGTAATAAAATAATCTTCTTAGATTAATAATTACGCCCATTCTAACCAGTGGGGAAATAGATATATGCTTCAAAATATACATTGTAAACTGAGTTTATATAAAATGAGTTTATATAAAATGAGTTTATATAAAAATTCAGTACTTACCAGCAGACACATGTTCACTTCCGCGTTGAGGTACACTTGTAGACTGCACGTCCGTCCAAATATTTCGCAGTAATTCCATCGCGTCAACAGTTTATGTGTTTTTTTGGAACTATTTGTAAAATGCCATCTTCAGGGTAGCGTATTAAAGCATACATATTCTGGAATATAATGAATTTGTTTTGTGCACAATAGCGTAATTCTCCATTACCATAGGGCACTGTTACATCTGGGCATGGTAGATCCATTTCCCTAAAGTGGCGGTTGACTCATTCTCGAAATCGCGGCCATTGAAACGAACAACAAATAATAAATAGAACAGATTCGTCTATTATTATTATTGATGTTAATAATTAATAGCAAATTAATATTTGGAGTTGCACATTTATTTATCGCACTTAATTACTTCTAAAATAAGTTAAATATGTTAGCGTAACTATTACCTAAACATTGGAGAGATTTAGCTAACCAAAATTAATCAAAAATCAACCGAACTGTATATATTAATAACAAAAATTACTGTAGTACAAATATAATTAACTTTCGTATTGAAGTGAACGTGGAACTGACTAGTCTGACTAATAAACGATCTTATGTTATATCGTGTGTTATATTGAACAAAATGTGCAGAGTAAGTGAAATAAATATATTTATGTATGCTGTTCTACATGCGACAGGGAACCCCCACCCGTTCGTCAAAAGAGATTAAAAAACATTCCGTCGCATTTAAATAGAAGTGTCCTTCATTCAAATTACATTCAGATTATGTTTCAATTTGTAAACATATTACGTTCTGAGAAAATAATCAAATTACGTTTTAAAGTTAAAATCTGCCTGGCATGTATTCCAATTAAAGTATTCAATTTTAAATATTTAGTTCATCAACTCTTTGTTCATATTTAATATTAGTTATGTATAATATATCTCGTGATATTTGGGAGTAACCGTATTATATATTATATTACGTATACGGAAGTTGTTTTAACTAAAGTTAAATACTTTTAACTTCTTAACAAATAAACCTGCGAGTGTTACTTCAGTTCCGATTTCTGAGAATTTCTTTATACAAAAATTATTCAAAATCCTATTCTAAGTACTTCTATTCTCTTAATAAATCTGTATGTATAGAATGCATACTTTGCAAGGTATTCGAAAAAAAGTGCTACTCGCTAAGAGTAAGTGTTACTTCCGGTGCGAATTCTGAAATTTCGTGTGTACAAAACACATAGCAAATACAGCTCTAAATACTTTTGTACTATTTGTAAAGGTACCATTCAAATTAAATGTATTATAATGTAAAAACGGTCCCACGATGCGGAGCCATATGAAATAGAACCTTTAAAATTGAATTTAATAAATAATATAAAATTCTAAAATAAAATAAAATTGATTGTTTTACCTGTTAAGCTCAATTCGGACTCTCAAGGGCGATTCAGGTTAATAAGAGATTATTAATTAAAAGGTTTCCAAACATTGTTGTTAATAAAAATAAAAATCCATTTTATAATTTAAATAATACTTATGTTCAAAATCAATGAATTTTATATATTTTTACAGACAAAAATTATAAAATCTCACACAATATACTATCCTTAATATAAAAAGAATCACAACACATTAATAGACAGGTTAAATACACTTTTATAAAGATTACATTGAAGAAAGTTTATGTATATCAATCGTTATATTTAAACGTAAACAACAGAGGCAAGAAATTACAACGTAGGCTACATACAAGATATGTATGATTATATACATATACCACAATGCTGGGACAGATTAAGTTACATTATATTTTATATTACGGAGACTATATTTATTTGACAAATATATGCATTTGACCCGGATAATAATATTTACTTATTTTTTCTCTATTTGAAACTGATTTGTTAATTCTTTATGTCTGAATACATTCACATACATATTTTTTTATCAACTAGATAGTACCTTATATTAAGGCTTCTCTCTTCTTTATTCGGTGCTTTTCCAGCTGTTTCTTCTTTTTTTGCTGAATAAGGCGAGGAGACTCGGTATATAATGGCAATTGTAGCACTATATCTTTATCACAAAGATACAATAACTCGCACACTTAACTTTGTATACTCGATATGTGGTTAACTTTAGAAGTTTACTTGTAAAATTACTTTTTGTTATAACCGCTATACTTTTCAATTACTGTAGTTGATAATATGGTAAAAATTATACTAAGAATATGTAAAATAGAGGTAATATTATAATATTAATATACAATAATGGGCTGTACCAATTCATCTTGATAAATATATATAAAATACATAATGTATTGAAAAATTCAAAAGATTCTTGGTAGTAGTGGCATACAATGAACTAAAAGTAATAACAATATGACAACTGGTTGTCAATTAGAAAACAATGACAAAAATAAATGTAGAATGTAAAATCAGTCATGTATAAATGTAAATGAAACCAAATAAGCATAGGACAATCGCCATTACTCATGTAATCCTATCAAACCGGATTAGGTTCACCTAAACATGTACAATCTGATTGAAATACACAGACAATCAACGATGCAACTATGTATGTGTTAAGATGTATTTGTAGCTACAGACATATATGTTTCTACCTAGTTTGGTTTCGTCAGTGCAGCATAACAAAGAAGGTGTATGTTAAAGCATTAATATGTGTTGAATAAAAATTATATAGTATTACCTTAAAATGTCAATCCAAAATGTCCAAGTGTAAAACAACTGTGCACTTACTTAATACTGTGTAATGCCTTATTTCAACCAGGCAGTTAATAAAATATATTACAATTCTTTGCCAAATATACAAATGTATTGAAAAATTCAAAAGATTCTTGGTAGTAGTGGCATACAATGAACTAAAAGTAATAACAATATGACAACTGGTTGTCAATTAGAAAACAATGACAAAAATAAAATGCATATCACAATGTATAATTGAAAATGTAATCAAATAAGCAATAGGACAGTCGGGATTACTTATATAGTCACATCAAAAGGCTTGGGATTTACCACAAACTGTTCAGTCAAATTATACAAATAACAACGACGCAACTATGTAATGAAAAATTAAGAGTAGAACTGTTGATATTATAACAATATAGAATGTAAAATCAGTCATGTATAAATGTAAATGAAAGCAAATAAGCGTAGGACAATCGCCATTACTCATGTAATCCTATCAAACCGGATTAGGTTCACCTAAACATGTACAATCTAATTGAAATACACAGACAATCAACGATGCAACTATGTATGTGTTAAGATGTATTTGTAGCTACAGACATATATGTTTCTACCTAGTTTGGTTTCGTCAGTGCAGCATAACAAAGAAGGTGTTTGTTAAAGCATTAATATGTGTTGAATAAAAATTATATAGTATTACCTTAAAATGTCAATCCAAAATGTCCAAGTGTGTGTGGCAAAGAATTGTAATATATTTTATTAACTGCCTGGTTGAAATAAGGCATTACACAGTATTAAGTAAGTGCACAGTTGTTTTACACTTGGACATTTTGGATTGACATTTTAAGGTAATACTATATAATTTTTATTCAACACATATTAATGCTTTAACATACACCTTCTTTGTTATGCTGCACTTACGAAACCAAACTAGGTAGAAACATATATGTCTGTAGCTACAAATACATCTTAACACATACATATTTGCATCGTTGATTGTCTGTGTATTTCAATCAGATTGTACATGTTTAGGTGAACCTAATCCGGTTTGATAGGATTACATGAGTAATGGCGATTGTCCTATGCTTATTTGCTTTCATTTACATTTATACATGACTGATTTTACATTCTATATTGTTATAATATCAACAGTTCTACTCTTAATTTTTCATTACATAGTTGCGTCGTTGTTATTTGTATAATTGCATTGACTGAACAGTTTGTGGTAAATCCCAAGCCTTTTGATGTGACTATATAAGTAATCCCGACTGTCCTATTGCGTATTTGATTACATTTTCAATTATACATTGTGATATGCATTTTATTTTTGTCATTGTTTTCTAATTGACAACCAGTTGTCATATTGTTATTACTTTTAGTTCATTGTATGCCACTACTACCAAGAATCTTTTGAATTTTTCAATACATTTGTATATTTGGCAAAGAATTGTAATATATTTTAAAATACATAATTTATATTTGCAAAAAATCGCTATTCGATAAGAGTAAAAGTGTTATTTCAGGTCTCAATTTTTAAATGTTTTTTTATACAAAAGGTACTGAAAATTAAGTTGTAAATATACTCGTAATGCATCTGTCTAAAAAACATGACTTTTAATAAAATTCTTCTGAAATTTAATTTTGAGCACATGTGAATTCTTTCTAAATTTGTTTAATCTTAGTAGTTGGGGAAATATTGGCAGAATTCGATTTTCTCACTGAAGTAAACTACTACTGCAGGTCTGCCGATTTTACTGAAATTCTAGTCAGATATTTGAGATTAACTTCTGTTTACTCGTATGTAGACATATATTATTTCATATAACTGGCAGTATATACAGGGTTTCCGCTAAATAGGTACCTGGTAATATATTAAATTGTTTTAATATTTGTAAAAAAATTATAAATATATATATAACTATAAGAATTATTAAGTTCATTTTAAATATTTAAATTTAACAACGGTGAATTATTCACTTCTAGTTGGTCGTTTAAAATAAGGTTTAATTTGTTTAATTTATTTATTTCTAGGCTTTCTAATAAATTTAATTTTTTACTCTTGTCTTATATATGTATGTAGTATGTCAAACTTATTATTGAATTTATGTTTTTGTTCAATACAGTGGTTGGCATATGTGCCAATTATTGAATTTATGTTTTTGTTCAATACAGTGGTTGGCATATGTGGAATCTGTTTTTTGTAATTCATAGCTTTCATGTTCTATTATGCGTGTGGAAAAGGATCTACCAGTTTGTCCGGTATAAGCTTTTCCACACTGGCAATTTAACTTATAGACCCCAGATTTTAAATTTTTGTCAGTTTTATCTTTATTATTTTTAATATGATTCTGTAGTTTGTTGTTTGTACGAAATGAAATTAATGTGTTTGTTGTTTTTCGTAAATATGTTTTTATTTTCATGGAAGGTGTACCTATATAAGTCACAGAGGCAAATTTTGATGAGTAAGTTTGAGGAACTATAGGATAAATCTTGGATATGATTTTTGCTTTTTGTTTTTTATGAAGGAGATTATTTATTAATTCTTTTGAATAACTATTATTCTGAGCTATGGTGTAAATTCTATCTAATTCTTTATCAAAATTAATCTTATGCATAAGAACATGGATTATTTTATATAACATTGAGTGGAAAGCAGCAAGTTTATGACTAATCGGGTGGAAAGAGTTAGAATGTATCGTAATATCTGTGTGAGTAGGTTTATGATAAATAGCGAATTCGTGTGTAGAGGTCTAGAAAATTAATAGTTTTATTTACTTCTAATTCTATGGTGAATTTAATATTAGGATGCAAAATGTTAATATGATTATGAAGTGAATTTAATTGTCTATCCGTTCCTTTAAAACACACCAAAATATCATCTACATATCTCACCCAGTATATACAATTTTTAAATAACGAATGTTTACTAATAATGTCTTCAAGGTTGTCCATAAATATTTCGGATAATAAGGGACTTAGTGGGTTTCCGTTTAACACTTCTTTTGGGGGAATAATCGTAAACAAACATCAAATGAAATGAGTTTTAAATTATCTAGTAATTTAAATTTACTAATTTTATTTATCGAAAATTTCGGTTTGAATTTAGTGTATTCTAAAATGATTTTTATAAGTTGTTTGCATAGATTCACATCTGGTGCTTTTACATACGAAACAACTGGACGAATAGGTATATTCTTTTTATGTAATTTCAGTAAGCCATATAATTCTGGAGGTTGTGGGTTCATAACCGGTAGTTGGAACTTTTGTGCATTATTGAATAAACATTCGG
Organism: Amphimallon solstitiale; assembly: GCA_963170755.1. Classification (NCBI taxonomy): domain Eukaryota; kingdom Metazoa; phylum Arthropoda; class Insecta; order Coleoptera; family Scarabaeidae; genus Amphimallon; species Amphimallon solstitiale. The sequence goes on from OY720685.1 coordinate 14,325,381, forward strand.
TATTGTTTATTGCACTTTTAATTTGTTTTTGAAACCACTCTGTAGGGTTAGATTTTAGTTTTATGAACGCATTAGTACAATAGTAAAATAGAGGAGTTCCCATTGGAAGACGACCGTTTTCAACACTGAAAGCAGTTTTTTTATATCGAATCAGGGTGCATTTCTATTTGATAATAGCCCGAAGCTAGATCAAGAGTAGTAAAATAATTACACCGTCTTAGTTTATCTAAAATATCACTAATGTTTGGTATAGGGTATCGATCATCTATTGTTTTTTCGTTTAATTTTCGATAATCAACCACCATGCGCCATTTCTTTACTCCGCTGGCGTCGAGCTTTTTCGGAACTATCCATACAGGACTGGACCATGGTGAATATGATGGTCTAATGATTCCATCTTCTAATAATTTCGATATTTGTTTATTAATTTCTTGCTAATGAACACACGGATAGCGGTATGACTTAGTATATATGTATTGAGATTTCATCGGTTGTCTTTATTTCGTGTTTAATTTGATTTGAAAATGTTAATTTTTTTTCATTATCATGAGATAAATCTGAAAATACTGTGACAAGTTTACTTAAACAATCTTTTTCTTCCGAATTTAAATGATCTGTTCTAAATTTATTTATATTAATTTTGAATGGCTGTGTATTATTATTACAAGTGGCATATTTTCCTGAAATTGCTCTATATGAAAACATTCAAAATTTGTTTCGTCAAATTTGTTCGCATATTCATTTAATAAATTTCGGTCTATGAGTATCGTTTGCGAAATTGATCTCTTATTAATTATTTCAACTGTTGCTTGATTATATTTTACATACAGTAGCCCTGGAGGTATATAAATAGTTTGATCGTCTGTTTCTATTTGGGGTATTATGATATCACAATCAGGTAAGTATTACTGAACACAAAAGGGGAAATTTCAATATCGTGTGTTTCGAACTCTTTTCTGTAATAGAGCGGTACTTGAATATTGTCGTTATATATAACACCGTTTTATATAACGACATTATTAGATTCATATAAACCTTCTTCGTTCGTTATAATGCTGATTACAACTAATAATATCTCCCATTCAGTTGAGTAAACCAGTACAAATAAATATACAATAATACAAATACAAATTTCATTAGGTAGGGCAATTAGTATGTTCTGATGAATTAAGCTGGCCTAGAATTTTTTAATAATATAGCTAATATATCTCTATTCACAATTTAAATGGTTGGTTTTATAGTATTAGAAGGTCGTAACAAATAATTTGCTAATTATACATTAAAAAACATCAAAAAAAACAACTAAAAAGTATTATGATTGCATATTATTTTAATTTTGCATCAGAAACACTGAGTGGAGAAATAATTCTAGTATTATTTAAAGAGAATTGATTTATATAAAAGTAGCCTTTTCTTCAAATAAAATTTGAACTAAACCAGCAGTATTGTACAAACATATAAATCTGTCTTGGCAGGGAGTAAATTAGCTAATTCCATAGAATATATAAAAAAAACTAATGTAAGATAGAGATCTTGTTTTTCTTAGTCGATATGTCTAGAACAATACAAGTTAAGAATATATATATAATAAAACACAATTGTTTAGTTTCAAAAAATTATAATGTTCACACAAACGTAGTTTAAAAAACCATTTCTCCTGTTCACCATTACTGACTAATTTTAAATTAATAATCGAGGAAGGAGATACATGTCGAAACTCCATTATATATATATATATAATAATTTCTTATTAAAAACCATTAGATCTGTCTGCAAAACTGTCGAGTTGACATTTTCTATATCGTAGCCCGAATTATCGAATTTATAAAAGCTGACCCTTATCGGATTGTTTTCAAACAATTTTTCGCTAACGAGCATTTTCAAGCCACTAACACCTATAAGTTAGTTCACAAGGCCACGATACTTCTTGCATATATCAGCATGGATATCTAGAAATCTCGAAATCTGTATGCTACATACTTCAAGATAGAGATATTTCAGGGATATAGGTGTATTAATTTGTAATTTTCGTATGAGTAAATGAACATATAAGGCGCTTCAACATACTTTTTCTGTACTTTGAAATACATACTTTTTATATGACAATATAATAACAAGCAACATTTTATACTATAAATAATCGTAGTATATGAATACCATAAGTAAAGATTTAAATTCATTTTATTGCACTATCGACAGTCGCTTACGAACAAAATTAACTAAAATATAATGGAATAAAATATATGTATTAGTGTATTCAAAAAGACAATAATAGTCGGGATATACATACATATTAAGCAAAAAAACGAGGTGTGGCCACCACACGACTTTCTTATACGTATGAGCGTTTCAAACTATACAATTTTAAGGATTTTTTTACACAAAAATTGTTCAAAATCCTATGCTAAGTACATACTTCTATTCTCTTAATAAATCGCTATAGACTACATACTTTGCAAGATAGTCGAAAAAAAGTGCTACTCGCTAAGTGTTACTTCCGGTCCGAATTTTGAAACTTCATATATACAAAAAATATTGCAAATCTAGCACTAAATATTTTGTACTCTTAATAAATATATATAGAATGCATAACTTACGACATATTTGCAAAAAATCGCTATTCGATAAGAGTAAAAGTGGTTCTTCCGGAATTTTGAAATTTTTTTATACAAAAGGTATTGAAAATTATGTTTCAAATACCTTTATACCCGCAACGTACCTGTCTAAAAAGCATAACTTGCGAGATATTCGCAAAAAACAGATTTTCGATAAGAGTAAAAACCTACTTCCGGTAGGAATTTCGAAAAACTTTTTAAAAAAAATTGTTCTCAATTTTAATTCTAAGTACATATGAATTCTTTATAAATGTGTTTAAACTTACTATTTGACGAAATATTGGCAAAATTCGATTTTTCACTGAAGTAAACTGCTACTTCCGGTCTACCGATTTTACTGAAAAACTAATCAGATGACAAGGGATTTTTTAAAAACCACTTTTTCGGTATCACGGGACTTCAAAACGTGGACATCTGCAAAAATCTCGAGGTCGAAAATTTTCGTCATCACAATACTTCCTTATACTACGTATAAGAAAGTAAAATGGGCTGGGTGAACTTTTCTTGCGTAATTAAATAATTATAATGCAGGTATGTAAGACATAGAGCAGGCTAAAAATGATTATGGGAAGAAGTGAATATCCTAGCTTTATAAAAATATAATATGTCACATAAAAACAATTCTAATCCGTTATGGGTAATGTTACCATTTGTTACTGTGACTTACATATATATCTATACGTAAAACGTATATGCATATATATGCATGTGTTTGAGATACACACATACATTAAGTGCTATTGTCGACAATCGAACGCACAGACACCGGTGTTTCGACCTATGAGGTCTCATCAGTGTGCGTGGAGATTCTCGACAATAGCTTCAAGACTTAAATCACTGCTTATGTCATTTTAGCGTGTTAAATGCAGTGAGAGTATCACAGCGACATCTAACACCCAAAAGATGACACAGAACAAAGCGATGGCTTCTGACGGCATGTTCTGCTATACAGAGGCCTGTATGTTAATAGTGTATCTCATGTAATAGAGCCTTAGGTGGCGTCACCGATCAAAACGAAAATGAAAAGTGTGAACACATGGATGTTAAAACTAACATCAAGCAGTAAATAATTACTGTGACTTACATATATATCTATACGTAAAACGTATATGCATATATATGCATGTGTTTGAGATACACACATACATTAAGTGCTATTGTCGACAATCGAACGCACAGACACCGGTGTTTTGACCTATGAGGTCTCATCAGTGTGCGTGGAGATTCTCGACAATAGCTTCAAGACTTAAATCACTGCTTATGTCATTTTAGCGTGTTAAATGCAGTGAGAGTATCACAGCGACATCTAACGCACACTGATGAGACCTCATAGGTCGAAACACCGGTGTCTGTGCGTTCGATTGTCGACAATAGCACTTAATGTATGTGGGTATCTCAAACACATGCATATATATGCATATACGTTTTACGTATAGATATATATGTAAGTCACAGTAATTATTTACTGCTTGATGTTAGTTTTAACATCCATGTGTTCACACTTTTCATTTTCGTTTTGATCGGTGACGCCACCTAAGGCTCTATTACATGAGATACACTATTAACATACAGGCCTCTGTATAGCAGAACATGCCGTCAGAAGCCATCGCTTTGTTCTGTGTCATCTTTTGGGTGTTAGATGTCGCTGTGATACTCTCACTGCATTTAACACGCTAAAATGACATAAGCAGTGATTTAAGTCTTGAAGCTATTGTCGAGAATCTCCACGCACACTGATGAGACCTCATAGGTCGAAACACCGGTGTCTGTGCGCTCGATTGTCGACAATAGCACTTAATGTATGTGTGTATCTCAAACACATGCATATATATGCATATACGTTTTACGTATAGATATATATGTAAGTCACAGTAATTATTTACTGCTTGATGTTAGTTTTAACATCCATGTGTTCACACTTTTCATTTTCGTTACCATTTGTGTTTACTAAAATCAAGCCTATATAAAAATTCACTTATGTTTTTAGTATCCATCCCCGAGAAGTAGCTATAAGTTCATATATTGCATAATTATATGATTCCTATAATATTTATTCTTAACCTTACAAAATTCAGTTGCTACTTTCTGAGAAAATGATACCTGAAAATATTCTTAATCTACTTCTTTCGCCAAGAAAACATGCGAGTCTGTATTACTGTGCGACGGCTTGAAGCAGTTGTTTATTATATAATATATATTTATAAGTCAAACTGCGATATCATTGAACCCCCTAATATATTCAATTTCTATATAAAATCTCAAAAGTAATCCACTAATATTTGTTTATATAATCAGTATAGACTCTTTTTTAAATACCCAAACAATAGTCTGTTTTGTATTGTTTATAAAACTGATTAATAACAGAGTAAAAGCAACGTTTGCAAATATTATTTAAACCCCGCGAATATATTTCTGATTCCAATAATCATATAAAATGAACACATTCATAGATTTTTTTTTAATGGCAGACCTAACAGAATACAAGAGAAACTGTTGAAAAGGTACCAACAAGTAACTCAGAACTGGTAGTAGTAAAAATATCATTTAGCCTTAAAATTTTACTTAGGCTAATTTAGCATCACTGTAAAAAATTAGTGTGAATTGAGATTGCCGTTTTCCCCTCTGGTTTCGATTCAATAAAATAGGTTTTGGTAGAAACAAAAACCGTGTCCCTGCAAATAATAAAACTATTAAAATTACCAAAATGAAACTATTATTGAATGCCTTAGCAAATTTTAATAGTGCTGAACCAAATATTTTTATTCACTATAAACATATCTCTTACACACATTGTCTGATATGTAATTATTATAGACCGGACGTACGGGGCCGAAATTTAGACTAACAGAAGAAACAATGTCTAACATCACGCAATTACTGAATAGCACTATTCATATGGTGAACTGCAACATCTGTGTTGTCGCGAAAACGGCCAACAAAAACTTTTTTTTTACTGTTTTTACTGATTTTACTGTTAAATTCTTTTCTTCATGGGCGTAGGTAGAAGCGTGAGGAGTTTTTAAAATTATTTATTTCGTAAGATAAAAGTACGGGGAGTTAGTTTCGTTATTTCACTTTCATTGAATCTACTACTCCCAATTATGTTGACGTAAGTGTGCACTGGACTTCGTTAAGTTTCAATAACATATGCATCATTTATTTAGAGCTAGAACATTGTTTATGTTAGTTTTTCAGATATGATATGAAAGAACGTCGAGAATGGCATCGTGAAAAAATGGCAAATTGGAATAACGGTCATAGTGACTGTATGTCCTCCATTGTCAGTGATTTCGAAATTTATTGTAAAGTCTGTAAAATATTGTTACAGAATCCCAAAAAATTGCACGTACAACGTCACTTAGCATCGCTAAAACATACACAGAAATTGGACCCGTTGGAAGCTGACAATTTTTACGAAAAACTCTGTAAAACTTTAATGGCGGCTAATATCCCAATAAATAAACTAGATAATCACTCTTTCAAAATATTTCTCCAAAAATATATTGGTCGAAATGTTCCTGATCAATCCATCTTACGCAAATATCATGTTTCTAAGTGCTTCACGAATGCATTAGAAGACATCTTACAAATCAGTACCTATGGATAGGTACATCGTTGTCACTGCCTCCCTCGCCAGATGGGGAACATGGTTGGAAGCTACTAATTTTTATGCAGAGAATTTAGATAGTTTACAAAATTTCGTTATATGTTTAAATGGCGATGCTCGAAGTATTTCTGAGTGCAGGGAACTAGCAGAAATCCTAAATTTTAAAAATTAGTTGTTATTCCTCCAGGAACACTTTGGAAATTTGCCTAAACTAATCACATACTTTGAAAATCGAAATCTCAAATTAAAAGACGCATTACCCACATTAGATGTGGCTATTAATAATTTCAAAAGTATTCCTAGTGACTTTGGATGTGACCTTCGGCAAAAATTAGAAGCAGTTTTTAATAAAAATCTAGATTTAATAAAGATACGGCAATTGTGTATGGAAACAAACACACATAATATAACTGCTAAATACGCCGGAATAAAAGAATACTTCCAGTATGAACCTATAACCAGTTGCGATATGGAATGGTCGTTTTCTATCTACATGGATGTACTTCATTCAAAAAAAATAAATCTTACAGAAGAGAACCTTGAGCAAGTATTGCTAGTAAATATTAATACTATGTATTTTGTATTTCATAGATTACCACCCACTTGTTATCCAATTATATAAATAATACTAAAACCTCTTTAAAAACACAACATTTCAATAGTGCGCCCATGGGCGATGAGTTATCGGCCTCTCGTGTCCGGTCTATAGTAATTATGCACTACATTTTTCTTTTCAACAACATTTTTGGTGATTTGAAATATTCTATAGAAAATAGTTAATTGCAACTATCGAAAGCCTCTATCGAGAGTTATTATCGATACATACTAGTTACTATAAATAATGAAATAGAATTAATAACCTGTAATTTTAAAAGTTGATTGATAATATTTTAGATCATTCGATAAATCTCTTAAACTGCACTTAAAAACATATTTAATAGAGAATAGTGCTGATTATTCGTTATTATAGTTTAAGATTTTATTTTATCTCATATATGTATTACGTTTGAAGACATTTTTGTTTTATTTTCGAAAATTGTTTCTTAATACATTTTGTACTACTTGAATGATTTATAAAAGAAAACAAAAAGTGCTGGCTCCTCATTTGTATTTATAATATCAACAACATGAAGGCCGATATAAGTGCTTCTACTAAGATCTGCTCTATAAGCAATCCGAATACATTATTTTTTTTAGATAGGTCAAGAACAACTTTCGCCGCGTTTATTTACGAACTATATACAGGGTTATGATAAAGTAACGCACAAAATTCATAAAACGTACAATGTTCATTTTTGCAAAAAATGCAAAAACACCTCAAACAGTTTATTTTATTCCGCGTCTTTTAACATAAGTCAAAAAAATAAAACTTCAAATTTGTCAAAGTTATGACGTCATCAATATTTTTTTAAATATGAAGCTTGTTTTTCTGCATTATAAAGAAATAATTGAAGTAGGGGACACATAAGAAAAAACTGAGAGAATTAATAAAAAACAAAATAAACTTTATTATAGTAATAACATTTAAATTAACTAAACAGTCCATTACACCAAAACGATTTCTTACAGGAATTGTTCAAACTGTGTCCCGTTCACTATCTGACATAGGCCAAGACGATGGTAGACCTGATTTACAGAGTCTTCGATCATCTGCGGAGTTATACGAGTCATTTCATGTCTAATTCGTTCCATTAAGTCTTCTAAATTGTCTGGTTTTTTCTTATGTGACCCCTACTTCAATTATTTCTTTATAATGCAGAAAAACAAGCTTTATCAAATAAAGTAAAAAAAACCAAGCTTCATATTTAAAAAAAATATTGATGACGTCATAACTTTGACAAATTTAGCGTTTTATTTTTTTGACTTATGTTAAAAGACGCGGAATAAAATAAACTGTTTGACGTGTTTTTGCATTTTTTTCAAAAACGAACATTGTAAGTTTTAGGAATTTTGTGCTTTACTTTATCATAACCCTGTATATAGCATTAAAATTAGTAGCCAAGTACACGAAAAATATAATTAATCTGTCATTATGCCGTAGATGCTATATTGGTTACAAACTATAAATTAATAACAAAAATGACAATTAGGAGAGCAAGGCGCTATTTAAATGGTTTCTGTGTACTTACATATATTGATTAGATATCGCAAACTAATAACAAAATTGACAATTAATACTATTCAAAACATATAAATTCTGCCAATGTACCCCTGACAGCTGACTCTTACTGATCACTAGAGCTAGGATAGTTATAGGCAAAATGAAGTCTCGAAAAAGGCAGGCAAATTGGCAAAAAAAGGATTCAAAAAAGCACTAAAAAAGGCATAAATAAAATATAAATATGCCAAAAACGTAAAACTAAAACTGTTTATTTAAAAAGAGATAACATAATTATGTATATACAGTATTAACTATTTATTTATTGTAGGTAGGTACATGATTCTTCAAACATTGGTTTTATTACACTGCCAACTAGTCACCAGTAATTTTTCTGTGTTTTACGAAGTCAAACAAGTTCTCCTGTCGTTGACAATTTGTTTGTAGCTTGAAAACAAAGAGATTGGAATATATATAGGAAGTATCAAGCTGTAATGTTTGGCAGCAACAACTGCAGGTGGGGTAAGGAGAATTGATAGAGAAAGCATGTGTGCAGTGTATAGGCGAGGTAAGTGGCCGCAACAACTGTAGGTGGGGTAAGGGGAATTGATAAACAGCCAAGCGATTATAGTCCTTAAGAAAATCCGACAGCGTGCTGTCATTCGTCGAAATGTCGTGCTCGTACTTGGTTCGTATGATTTCGTTAAATTTTACTAACCAAGTACGAGCACGACATTTCGACCAATGACAGCACGCCTCATTGACGCCGTCGGATTTCCTTAAGGACTAATAAGGACTATAATCGCTTGGCTGTTTATCAATTCCCCTTACCCCACCTACAGTTGTTGGGGCCACTTACCTCGCCTATACACTGCACACATGCTTTCTCTATATATTCCAATCTCTTTGCTTAAAAAGGCCCTTTCTACGTCACGGGATGTTATCGGAGCGTATTTCAGAGATCTGGGGTGCGTTCTGATTTGACGCCGAGCGTTGTCCGGACGACAAAATTTTACACCAAGTCGTTCATATTTGTTGGCCGTATACAACGGTCAACATCTTGGGCGTTCAGAAATTACATCTACACAACGTCCGGATGACATTTTCTCAACCAAGTTTGGAGTACGACGAAAATGATCTGACTTGCTCATTGGCCATAGCACTTCGAAGTTTGTCAGTTTAGGTTATATTGATTATAAATTTATTAGAAAATATTTGTTGTTTTAAAGGTGGATAATAATGATATTGAGCAATATAAATCTGTACTAGATCCACACGGTAATTTTATTTTCCATGGAGATCGTGTGTTATTGCAAAACACTCAAGATAAATTATAATTAATAGTAGTTTATACAACGAGTCAATAATGACAGTTATTATTCCCGAGAGCTGAATTTACTCCCGAGCCGCGTAAGCGGCGAGGGAGTAACTCAGCTCGAGGGAATAATAGTCATTATTGCGAGTTAGTATACACTACTTTATCGACGACTAACTGAAAATTACTAAAAAAAATCAAAATAAGTAAACGAAAATGTCAGATTACTATATCAATATGACGTTTGATGGTTAGGCAGTCAGTAAAATGGCCGGACTTGTCTATCGTTACTATGACAACGTTAGGAACGTTATGTTCTTATTGGCGGAATGCAGTGAATAATGGTAACGTTATGGCCCATTATATGTTCTTATTGGCGGAATGCAGTGAATAATGGTAACGTTATGGCCCATTATTCACTGGTCGCATTTCATTATTCCCTACGGGTATTATGAGTGTTATTATTAGCCAATATTGATTAATATAATACATACTTTATTGTTTAGTCGTCGATAAATACTATTTATCGACGACTAAACAATAAAGTATGTATTATATTAATCAATATTGGCTAATAATAACACTCATAATACCCGTAGGGAATAATGAAATGCGACCAGTGAATAATGGGCCATAACGTTACCATTATTCACTGCATTCCGCCAATAAGAACATATAATGGGCCATAACGTTACCATTATTCACTGCATTCCGCCAATAAGAACATAACGTTCCTAACGTTGTCATAGTAACGATAGACAAGTCCGGCCATTTTACTGACTGCCTAACCATCAAACGTCATATTGATATAGTAATCTGACATTTTCGTTTACTTATTTTGATTTTTTTTAGTAATTTTCAGTTAGTCGTCGATAAAGTAGTGTATACTAACTCGCAATAATGACTATTATTCCCTCGAGCTGAGTTACTCCCTCGCCGCTTACGCGGCTCGGGAGTAAATTCAGCTCTCGGGAATAATAACTGTCATTATTGACTCGTTGTATAAACTACTATAAAAGTAGGTATAATTCCTGATATCTCAAGAGTAATTTCTAGAAAATTTTGAATTCTGGAGGGTTTTATATCATTTCTCTGAATTTGCAGCAATAGTTGCATTTCCATTACTTCATCACTACTCGAATCGGAAATTTCACTTTCATCGAATATGTCGAAAAAGTGTTCCATTATACCACAATAAATTAATAAGTAGTGCTTAGATTGTTTCAAAACAATTTGGACGTCAAAAATATTTTAAATGGTCGAGGACGCGCCAAGAACCGTTCCGATTTATTGGATATTAGAGCACGTCCGGATGTTAACCCATTTACACCCCGGTACCCTTGTTTATTAATACTATAGTTATACAACTGAAGATTAGTTCGGGTAGGTAGCCAACAGAGGGGTTGGGCAGTAGGATGTGCCCATTCATAAATTTCTCCCGCTAAATTTGTTAAAGTAAAAGCAGTCTTCTCGTAGTAGTAAAGAGAAGCCAATGGGAGCTTAAAGGAAGTGACGCAATTATCCAATTACACCAATCGTGTTTGTTACAATTTTATGGGCGTTTTGCTTTAGATTTAAATATCTTAAAATATTTTGAATTAAGGGATATTATAAGTCTAATGACACTAATTTTTTAAATTCCGAAAATAAGTGATGATGTGATTGTGGATGTTAAATGTTATTCTGAAATACATATTGCAAGACGATGTAACGAAGAAATGTCATTTTCCTATATATTCTATCTTATAATTGACAATGATATTGCAGTACAAGCTGAAAATGGTTCAAATACTAACCTTTAAAAAAATCTTTGCTTGGTTAGGAATTAGTTTGTTTGTCTAAGTTGAGTTAAAAAAATTGTTTGAGCTATTTCCATCGTTCAAACAATTTTTTTTAACTCAAGTTATCCATCGTCAACAATTTCACGTCATGAGTTTGTCTAAGTTGTCCTGAATAAAATAAAAATAACTAGAACCATAATAAAATAAGTAATGTCAAAGCCGAGTACATTTAAGTGTGTATCTAATTAACTTTTACGAAGTGATATACCTCACTTCAAGCAGTATGAAGGCTAAAATTCTACATATATAGGACAATAAAATCCATGAAGATTTTGAACAATTGCAATTAAACGTGGGTGAAAGAAAAATTAAATAGTAGAAATATAAGCAATTTTTAAAATCCCAGATAAATACAAATTGAAGAAACGTCCATATACAGACCATATGTAGGCAGTACTTACTATATTGATAATTACCAAGAATGTAAATGTATAATGAAAGTTGCTGCGACTTCCCTGACGAGATGAGGTATTGTGGGTGTAAAAGCAGGATTAATTATAACACTTCTGCAGTAAGAAGGATAGTGTTTCTGTTATAATAATAAATTTATTATATCAATAATAAGATTTACATATAGTTTACACAATAGCACATTCAAGCAAAAATGTGATAACGTCAACACAGGTAATCAAAGGGCTAATTTATGTCATTGACATTGTAGAATACTTCTTGAAGGAGAATGTCCTTTATTTTCTCTTTAGAGACGAAAGTAGAAAGATGTCTACACATAACTTTGATTTTGTTAAATAATTACCAGTGACGTGTTGTACTGAATTGGCTTTTGTCCTATGTAATGCGGGATGTGCAGCAAATGGTTATGAGGGTGGAGACGTCTGTAATCTCACCCCTAGTCTTCAGGTGTAATAGCTTTTTCAAAGCCCTCCTTAGTTGTTGCAGAATATGTGTCTAGGCTAATGGACTTATCATAAGCTCTCTGAAGAGAGGTTTGCATTGGATAGTTTATGAAACACAGACAATTGCTCGAACACCCTTCTTCTGCAGGACAAAAACCTTTTCTACATAGGCCTACTTACCCCATATTTGTTAAACTTTGTTGATATGTGATTTGATAGTCCATAGTATGTCGTTATTCCAGTAGACTACCTATCAGTTATAAATCTGCTACGTCTAATTGTATAAGTAGCAGAAGACAATTGTTTGATTAATTCATCTATCTGCGGCTTCCATGTTAATCTTGTGTCTAGTTTAATATCAAGGAATTTTCAATTCGTAGAATATATGTTTGATCTATGTTTACTAGTAAAGTAAATTATCTCACATTTATCCCGATTAAGTGATAAACGATTGGCTGTGAACCATTTAAATGTCTAAATTCTGGAGATACCAAAACCTTAAAATAATGTAGTGTTTATAATGCATTTTCTTTGTAAAACGTACTACATTACTGGTTTGAATGCCTCACATAAACCAGTCAAGTTGATAAAACCATGCAAAGCAACTTAATAAATGTTGTGGTTCGGATAGCTTTTAATTACTTTTTCTTCTTTTACATAATATATTTAGTCATACGAAATATATAGAAGACTGTTTTAGACATACCTGTTGAACACATTGAAGAAAATGAGAGTAACCCAAACTCTGAACCCCAAATAGACTGACATTTCATATAGGTATTTAATAAAAATGCTGGCTTTTTAATACCGTTTCCTTGTTTAGATTTATTTCTTTAAAAAACATGAATACGTTTTTAAAAAGCCTTTCGTAAGTTATTTTTTTTATTATGTTATAAAAGCGTAATTGTGAGTATAATAAGGGAAAAAAATAGTAATCCTGCGATTCTTCAATAAAACATTTACTTAATACTTATATAGGTTATATTGATATGTAATTCAAGGGCAAACGATGTGAAAAGCAAATCAAACAAAATATACTCTTATGTAAAATTTAATAGAAAATATCAAAATATATTTACATTTTTTATAAACTTCCGGATTAAATTGTGAGAGTGGGCTTGAGAATATTTCATTGGCTGAGCAGTTTCATTCATCATATTAATCCATTTGAAAGATATCAGAGGACGACACTTTACTACATAAGAAATATTTACAGTTGTCTCTAGGTTGTATAACTATAGTATTAATAAACAAGGCCGGTACTAAGCATCATCTAAATCTGAACACACCCCTGATTTGTTGTGGTAACAACATATTAAACATAGAATTTCGAGTGGAAATCCGCTGGTGAATTTCGGAAATTATTTTTAACTTTTCTTAAGAGGGGCGTTTACCTAAGGCAACGCCGTTCCGTGTTTTTTGAATTTATTTTGTAATTTTAGAATTTCAAATTTGAGTTAGTGGTGCAAAAGGCATCAATTTATAATGTCAAGGTCCGTTTTTGTACTAGTTTATTTTCTTAAGAATGTGTTTTAGAAATAACCACAAAAATGCATGAATTTGATTAGTGTCTACTAACTAAGGTTGGTACACAAAAGAAAAAAAACGACCTCTACGCGCCAGCTGCACATTTGATGTACGATATAAAGACAAAATCAAATTTATGTACTTATTTTTAAAGATAAAAAACATTAAACAGTAAACCTGGTCACACACATTTCACACATGGTTTTAAACGTCGTCTATCCCCACTTTACGGTATCTCTACCGGTCCCAGCGAAGACGAAAATCTATCGGAATCGGTATCTTAAATGCGAGTGACAGTTTAATTTCAAACTGTCACTGGCATTTAAATGTCATATATACCCATAATATTCGAGTGTATAATAATATAACAGTTATGGGCAAGCGAAAATTGACTTATTATAAAACATCAACAACATCAACAGTTCCGTAAGTACTCATTCTTTATACATATGTTTCCCATCTATAGTATTCCTTAATCTATGAATGAATATCGTGTAGCTTCACTTACTCACACCCCCTTGCGTCTACCCGTCCCACGAGTAATTTAGGCTGCATAAGTTTCTATTTGTTGGTAAACGCCCGTCTTAAGATGGATTTTTATGCAAAACAGCTTTAAGTTTATCCTTTATTTTTATTCCTGCTGGTCCTGGGGCGCTCGGTGTGAGATCTACTGCCTTTTATACAATATATAGGAATTCCACAAGAGTCAATCCAACTGTTTCCAATTTCTTTATTTCATGGGGCAACCAAGAGAAATTTGTTTGAATATACGTTAAGAGTTGTAATACCTTACTGTCATTAAAGGCTTCTTGTGATTTTCAGTTTCAGTATCAAACTATCTCCTAACAATCTGCTCTGTCCTCTCATTAAAATTAAACTGGGTAAAACCCACGAAACCTCTACATTTGGGAATAATCTCACAAATATATAAAATTGTAAATCTCAGAATGCTTGTTCGCGCATTACACAAAAACTACTAGATGGATTTTCATAAAATGTTTTTTCTTCATGTAACATGAATCACATGCAATTCTTATGTATTTTGGACTTGCTATATCAAGTGTTCCATTACACACGTTGTATATGGTTTTTTACAATATATTTCAGAAATTTAAAATGTGCATTTTTCTAGGAAAATTGCTATTAGGATTTTTTTTAGATTGAAAATTTAAGAACGAAATTTCTTAAAATTGTAATTTGGTATACAATTACAGGCACAAAAAGGCAAGAAAACAGGAGCTTCCTAAAAAAAAAGGCAGAATCCTAAAAAAGATGCAAAAAAGGCATAATAAGGCAATTTGCCTAATTATCCTAGCTCTACTGATCACCTATGAATACATACTAGATGTCCAGGACATGTTTCTAATTTGAACGGGATACGATTTGGAGTTATGATTCGATTCGCATATGTTTCATTACATGTTACTTGATATTCTTTCTTATGAGCAATTATCCGCTAAGGATTATGTTTATAGACATATAGTTGTAATGTTTTGGTATAAATAAAAATGCACTTTGTTACTTTACATCTATTTATAACACTTTAATAATATATAGTTTTGATATACAATCTATTGTGTTTTGTTTTGTTCTGTTATATCTTACAACTGTCAAATCTCGCGCGCGCGTGTGTGTGTGTCAAGAATCTCTTTGTTTAGAGATGTGCTTCTGTGTATGTGTTGGTTTAGAGGTGTGAACGTGTTTAGTATGTGTTAGATTACTACAATAGTCATATCAGCAAACGTGATTTGCATAATAATTAAGATTTATCCAATTTATTACGAACTTGAAGAACGGGTAATTCGGTGTCATATGCATCTATTTAGTACAAACGTTTTTATTAGAGTATATTTAATGCGAGTATGCAAACTATTGCAATTACTAATTTAAAATTGTTATGGTCAAAAGATTAATTGTACTTGTATTATTTTACATATTTAACGTGCCAAAACGTTTTTTTCAAAATTTGCCACTTCTCTAATCAGATATTGATTCCGATAAAACTGTAATAACAGATTTTGATTGTGAAATTCCTGAAGTAATTATTTGCAAGCGATATAGTGTTAATAATTACGATTTAGTTATATTACTTTTGTAAGTACTTAAGTACCTATTTACTTGATTTTACAGGAACTTCTTCCTAAATACAGTACCTACTAAAATATTCGAATTTACCACTCTATCTAATATTGGCTTAAAAATCAAGCTTCTTATTGCGTGGTTATAATCAAATCAGAAGAGGCTAGTATTAGGGTACTTTATGTTTTTCATGGGGCGAAGGCGTTTAATTTAAAACAGTTACTTTTATTAGATGTTGCACACAATTGGGAATTCAAATTAATTTTAGCGGGCGTCGGTAAAGTAGACTTTGATGTACTTGTGACGTCACGTTGGGGATAGATTTGTTTCTGTATTCGTTTGCCATTGTGTTTGTATCAGGTTTATGTGTTTATATTGTGAATATTGTACTGTCTATCGCTCTTTTACTTGTTTTAACAAATGGTAAGTGGCATTTTATATAGTATGTCAGAATATTACGTCATATTAATTTTTAGGTTGTATTATGGATATTACCACTCTATTTTAAAGTACTGCTCAGGTTTGAGGCATTAAACGGAACGCCGTCTTCCAGAAACTTCACTGAAGGTGAAAACATTTTAAAATGCAAACATTTAATTCTATGCGAGGCGACAGAAATGACAAAGAAGGAGATTCACACTGACAAAAAATGTTTATGGAGTCAGCATAAAGGCCCTGCTTTGGTACAGTATGAACCAAAGCCCTTGTTAGAAACAAAGTGTTTTACCTAGCCAGAGGTTGTAACACCGGATCTAACAGTGGAGATGCAGAAATTTTGCTTTGACACATTAGTAAATGCCAAACCAGACAGCGCATTGGCAAAACATCAGTTAGTTATTTTCATTATGTCATTATTGTAGCAGTAAATAACATAAATGAATATTGATTATAGCAAGCGATGTAAGCAAGGAAGCATGGAAAGACTGGGGATTGTCAACAATGTTGAAGAGGTTGATGAGGAAATGGTGTCGATGATTGAAGTCGCCAGTGACATTTTTCAGAGAGAAAATGAACTCATGATGTGGTTGTGTTCAGTCTCCTCTTTTTGAATGTTGCAAAGATGTTTATAATTTGAAATTAGTCTGCAATGAACCTCTTCAATTATGCAGAAATACCTGTATAAGATCTGCAGATAATAATGCAAGACAGCAATGGAAATTGGCTAGGCAGTTTACAATAACTGGATCCCGATGCTATTCCATATTCACATATAGTAAAGACAATTGGTTAAAAAAATGTTCGTTATTTTTGGCCATCATTATATTGCAATTAAAATATACAGCATGGAAGAGCATTTGAGCAGAAGCACGTGACTGCTATATGAAAGAGAAAACCCTAAAAGTAATTCAGACAGGTTTAATAGTTAATATGGACAATCCATGGCTCGGCTATTCATCTGACGTGACCATTTTAGGAGACAATGAAAAACCTATGAAGCTTCTTGAGATAAAATGTTTGGGTCAAGGTAAAAAAAAAACATATAAAAACAAAAATTTTATTTAACAATAATTAATATTTTTAGGACAGACCAAAACTATTTTAGAAGCTATTGAAGGCTGCAAATATATTATTAATGAAATGGTATTGTTGAACAACAAACCAACCAGAATCTACAAACTAAAAGAAAAACATGCATATTATGGTCAGATACAGCTTGGCATGGCTTTATTAAATTTAGACAGTACAGACTTTGTTGTATTTGCTTGTGCAGACAATACATATATTACAATAACTGTTGAAAAAAATATTTCATTTTTAAAGAAATTGTTATTTAAATAAAAGATAATTATTTCACAAATATGTTACATCATATATGTGTAAACAAAATAAATTAAATTTTGTTAGTACAAGTATTTCTTTTCATTCAATAAACATCTGCTAGAATTGAGCTTGACAGATTTACAAGTGCACATACCATTACAAAAATGTGATCTGCAATTGGTATTAAATTGGCTGGTAAGTGATTTGCTAAGATTTTAAAAGTTTTTATCCTCTGATTAGATCCCTCAATGTGAACCCTAGTTGAAGCTATTTTAACAGTTTCAATAGCTTCAACTTGAGACATTTTTTTGTTTTTACGAAGGAATGGAGGCCGAACTAAACCAATACCAAAAGAGTCACTTACACTTTCAATTAAATATCCTTTATCAACCATAATTCAGTACAGTCAAGAACAATTCTAATTTTTTTAAAATTTTCGAAGCATTTAGGCATATTAAGTTGTATTTCTTCTCTAGATGGAAAGACAATAGCACATTTTAAGACTGGTGTTAAAAACCTTAAAGTTTCAAAAAATATTGTTTTACATGTTTGAGAAGAAACACCAAATAAAATAGATAAAATTACATATGGAAGATCTAATTTAATGTTCACAAGTGTTAAAAAGACCCTTTTACACAATGACAATCTATGAATACGCTTATCGATTACAAAATTTGCTAATAAACTAACTAATGCATTTAACAGTTGGAAACTATTGACACCTATGCAACTGCTCAATTCTTTGTCTGTCTTTACAAAGTCACAAATAGTTAGCATTTCACTAGTATCTACTTGTGCTGCCACATCTTTTTTTTCTACATTTACATGAACACTCGCTTCTTTGTATATTTTAAGTGAAGGTTTACTTTGTCCCAATAATAACAAACCAGCTACTGCTTCCTCGTGAACATCTTCATTCTTGTTAGAAGGAGGTTCTTCTGCAGTTACAGTAACCTCGACATTAGCAGATTCTTGCACAGTATGACTTTCTGTATATGGCAAAGAACAGTATGCACTTTTCTGTGTTTGGGCTTGTCTGTCAATGCAGCCTTCTTGTCTTGCATTTCTTTGAAATTCTCTAATTCTGTTTTTATTCCTAACACTTGTATGGCTTTGTGTAGGACAATTTTCACTGGGTACAGTTGTGCGCTTTAAGCATTTTATTGATGACCACCCTGAAATAAAATCATTTTTTTAGAAAGATTACATATATAGGTATTTTTGCAAAAAACTTTAAAGATGAAATTACTTAAGAAATGACTCTTACTTGAACATGTATAACTATCTTCAGTGAAGTGCAATGAGCAAACTTTCATTGAGTTGGTAAATTTTTTACCCATACGTAAATTGATTTCCCATATTTTTCTTCTTTCTTGTAATTCTATGAGTCTCTTTAACATCATTGTTGTCATCAAGAACGCTTTGAATATCTTCTTTAGTAATTTTAACATCACATGATTTTGATTTTAGTATTAAAGGAACAACACTTTGCATTTGATTTTACTTTCACTTTCAAAAACTTGTCTAACAGAAATGTGATATTGGGCACCTGCTTGATACCTGTACATTCCAAAGCGTTCTTCAAGTTTGTCAGTTTGTATTTGACCTAGTAAAATAAAATTGTAATTCTTGGTATTTATACAGTAATCCAAAATTTTCAATAAACCATCGGTAGTATGATGTAGTGCAAAGTGAGTTTCACTAAAATATTCTAAATTAGCTTTTGGACCTAATTCCCTTAAGGCAGAGACTATACCTCTATTTAAAATTTGTAATGCAAGTTTCACATTTTGTCTTTCAATCGATGTTGGATACAATGATTTGAGTGACAAGGTATATCCATACTTCAGTAGTTGTTGTTTCTCTCTTGAATGCATATCCTTTAAAGAATTAAATGCAACTACCATTGTTGCCACTTCATTATCTGCATGAAAATTAGGATAACACATTCTTTGAGAGCGTTTTTGTTTCAGCCAGTTATTTCTTATATTCTATATATTTCTGATCCGTAATTACACTATCAGCTATAGCCTTTTCTATCATTTCACTCTCCAGACGAGTTTTCTGCAGGACCTTCTCTGTGACCTCCATCTGGTTTCGAAAGGTAAGAAGGGCACCCTGCTAAACGACTTGGAATACAATCTACAAGTTACAATATTTTAACATTAAACGAATAAAACACTTGGTTATATTGTTTCACTTAAGGACAGATTTATTGTACTCTGACACGTGTTTCGACCTCTCGGTCATTAACGAAGAGTTTACAGACTTAAACTAAACTAAGAAAGTTACCAATACCTATTTATATGTGTGGGCTAGTGTCTTAAGTACAGTGTCAATAATGGGGGTGTTTATGAAGTCCAGTTGTGTGTTTGTGACATGTTTATTTGCTGTTGTAGCTTTTTTAATTTCTAGAATTTCTAATAAATCTAATTTCCTTCCTTTATAACTATTATGTAATAATGTATAATTATTAGTATCAAATACATGTACAAGGTCTATGCAATGTTCAGCAAAGCCTGTATTTTTATTATTGTTTAAAATTGACTTTTTGTGTTCATTAATGCGATCTTGTACGGGTCTGCCTGTTTGGCCAATGTAGATTGCATCACAATCACTGCAACCTACCTCATAAACACCTGATTTGTCACACAATTTTGCTTTTTCTTTGTTATTAACTAAGATTTTTCCTAAATTTACTTTGTTCACTTGGATAATATTTAAACCTAACTTTTTTAATTCGTTAGAAACTCTGCTACTAAGACCTGGAATATAGTTAAGAGAATGATACTGCTTGTTGTTTGTATGTTGAGTTTGTTCAATGTAAAAATTTTTTATAAGAATCTTTTTTTGTTTCTTTTCAATCATTCTGTCAATGAGTTGTGTGCTATAACCATTATTTAATGCTATAGTTTTTAAAATATCTTTTTCTTTTCTGTAGTTGTCAGTATTTAAAGGAAAGTTGAGTAATCTATGGATTAAACTGTGGAAAGCTGCCATTTTTATATTCCAAGATTGGTTTGAATTAGCGGGAATGATAGTATCTGTGGTAGTTGTTTTCCTAAATATATCAAATTCTAATTTTTGTTCAATTCTAGTGATTTTTATGTCTAAAAAGTTTAGAGTTTTTTCCACCTCTTTTTCTATTGTAAATTGAATATTAGTGTTGACTGAATTTAAATGACTGAAAAATTGATCTAATTGTCTGTCTGTGCCTGACCAGATACATAATATGTCATCTACATATCTAGCCCAAAAGGAAATGAGTTTTAAGAAAGGGTTATTACTATTTTTTATGTATCTATCTTCAAAATCTGTCATATATATTTCGGCAAGTAATGGGCTTAACGGACTACCCATGGGTAGACCGCTAGTTTGTTTATAAAATTTATTGCAAAATTTGAAATAATTTTGGTTGAAGCAAGTGTTAATAGATTTTTGTAATATGTTTTGTTGTTCTGGGATCAGCTGAGACTTCTGTATCTGTTTAAATAAAATTGCTTTTAATTCATCGGTAGGTACAGAAGTAAAAAGGCTATTAATATCGAAGGAGACTAATTTCATGTTACTGGTTATTACAACATTTTTTAATTTATCTAATAGTTGGAAAGAATTTTTGATTGCGTTGGGGGCTGTGAAATTTATTATTTCTGGTAAATGTGTATTTAATGATTTACATAATTTATATGCCGGGGCGTTGACGTAAGATACTACTGGACGCATAGGTTTTCCTTCTTTGTGTAATTTAGGTAGTCCGTAAAGTATAGGCGGATGAGGGTTCATTGATTTTAAATGAGTGTTAGGAAACATGCTTTTAAATTCTTTTTCGGTTTGAATGATTTGTTTTTGAAAGGTTCTTGTGGGGTCGGCTTTGAGTTCTACGAAATTCTGGGTGTTAAGAACTCAAAGCCGACCCCACAAGAACCTTTCAAAAACAAATCATTCAAACCGAAAAAGAATTTAAAAGCATGTTTCCTAACACTCATTTAAAATCAATGAACCCTCATCCGCCTATACTTTACGGACTACCTAAATTACACAAAGAAGGAAAACCTATGCGTCCAGTAGTATCTTACGTCAACGCCCCGGCATATAAATTATGTAAATCATTAAATACACATTTACCAGAAATAATAAATTTCACAGCCCCCAACGCAATCAAAAATTCTTTCCAACTATTAGATAAATTAAAAAATGTTGTAATAACCAGTAACATGAAATTAGTCTCCTTCGATATTAATAGCCTTTTTACTTCTGTACCTACCGATGAATTAAAAGCAATTTTATTTAAACAGATACAGAAGTCTCAGCTGATCCCAGAACAACAAAACATATTACAAAAATCTATTAACACTTGCTTCAACCAAAATTATTTCAAATTTTGCAATAAATTTTATAAACAAACTAGCGGTCTACCCATGGGTAGTCCGTTAAGCCCATTACTTGCCGAAATATATATGACAGATTTTGAAGATAGATACATAAAAAATAGTAATAACCCTTTCTTAAAACTCATTTCCTTTTGGGCTAGATATGTAGATGACATATTATGTATCTGGTCAGGCACAGACAGACAATTAGATCAATTTTTCAGTCATTTAAATTCAGTCAACACTAATATTCAATTTACAATAGAAAAAGAGGTGGAAAAAACTCTAAACTTTTTAGACATAAAAATCACTAGAATTGAACAAAAATTAGAATTTGATATATTTAGGAAAACAACTACCACAGATACTATCATTCCCGCTAATTCAAACCAATCTTGGAATATAAAAATGGCAGCTTTCCACAGTTTAATCCATAGATTACTCAACTTTCCTTTAAATACTGACAACTACAGAAAAGAAAAAGATATTTTAAAAACTATAGCATTAAATAATGGTTATAGCACACAACTCATTGACAGAATGATTGAAAAGAAACAAAAAAAGATTCTTATAAAAAATTTTTACATTGAACAAACTCAACATACAAACAACAAGCAGTATCATTCTCTTAACTATATTCCAGGTCTTAGTAGCAGAGTTTCTAACGAATTAAAAAAGTTAGGTTTAAATATTATCCAAGTGAACAAAGTAAATTTAGGAAAAATCTTAGTTAATAACAAAGAAAAAGCAAAATTGTGTGACAAATCAGGTGTTTATGAGGTAGGTTGCAGTGATTGTGATGCAATCTACATTGGCCAAACAGGCAGACCCGTACAAGATCGCATTAATGAACACAAAAAGTCAATTTTAAACAATAATAAAAATACAGGCTTTGCTGAACATTGCATAGACCTTGTACATGTATTTGATACTAATAATTATACATTATTACATAATAGTTATAAAGGAAGGAAATTAGATTTATTAGAAATTCTAGAAATTAAAAAAGCTACAACAGCAAATAAACATGTCACAAACACACAACTGGACTTCATAAACACCCCCATTATTGACACTGTACTTAAGACACTAGCCCACACATATAAATAGGTATTGGTAACTTTCTTAGTTTAGTTTAAGTCTGTAAACTCTTCGTTAATGACCGAGAGGTCGAAACACGTGTCAGAGTACAATAAATCTGTCCTTAAGTGAAACAATATAACCAAGTGTTTTATTCGTTTAATATTCATAATGTTTCACCAAGAACCAACCGTGGATTCTATTAATTTTATCAATATTTTAACATTAAGTAGCATTATAAATGAAAGATATATTAGGAATACAAATTTTTATTAAGCGAGGATATTTTAAAGGTGCTGTTAAAATTTCTCCTGTTTTTTCTACAAAATACTTCGTTGTTCGCTCAATATCCCCTTCATAAAACTGCCACTGACATAACTAAAAATCAAATAAAATTAGTTTTTTGCTGTATTGTTAATTATCTAAGGTCTCTTACTCTAGAGTTCTTCCATGGAACGAAGTCGTTTTATGGCTTTTAACCACTTCTCTTTTAATTCCTCACTCTTTGGAAATGCAAAAGTAGCCACTTTAGGTTCGTTATCGTAATTTCCATTACAATTCGGTACACAACAACTGTGAGGCATTTTAAATGAACAAAACTGTCTCTAAAGAATCCTAACCTTAATCGAAGTTTATAAATAAAGTTGTTTAAAACAGCAACTATAGGACTGTGAAGCACTTCCATCTATTTATACAACCAACATTGCTTCTCAAATTTTATGTGAACAATACATATATTATATTAAAATTAAAGTATGTATATTTAAATTCAGTATACCTACTAATAAGTCATCTTTATTTTAGTAAATTTAAATTGTTTTTTATCACATTATCATCTATCTAAATATTTGTTTATGCACAATATTATCTAATTAATATTAAATAACATGTTAAATACATATATTCAATTATTAGTATTTGCTCTGTATACTACACCAATTATTTATTCAAGATTTTTTTATATATTTTAAATACAAATTACGTAATGAATTGTACATACGAGAGCAAATACGCCATACCCTTCCTCTTTCAACGCCCTAAGGCGACTGTCTACTAGTGTCTACTACAATCTAGCTTGAGTAGCTGCGTTTGAATAAAAATCGTCGATTTAGTGACATCTACATGCGCTTATGTTAAGTACTCAACGCTCGGAGTTTGTCGGCTTTGTATGCGCAGTCGCACTTGCTAGGTAGCTGAAAGTCTTCTCTCGCATATATATATATATATAGGAGAAAGAATATCGGGTTAATCCGCTGTAGTGCAACCGCAGACACGTGTTTCAGACTCGTTGGTCATCGTCAGTATGGTGTAGCCAAGGAATAAGGTGGGATATCCTTGGAGATAGAAACAAAAGGAAGACCATCGGGAAGACAGATCACCAATTGCAGCTTAAATGTCAGAAGATCCTCAGGTCTGAGTGACAACAACTGACACCGCCGCGAGGCAGACATTGTCAACCCGCGGTGTCAGTTGTTGTCACTCAGACCTGAGGATCTTCTGACATTTAAGCTGCAATTGGTGGTCTGTCTTCCCGATGGTCTTCCTTTTGTTTCTATCTCCAAGGATATCCCACCTTATTCCTTGGCTACACCGTACTGACGATGACCAACGAGTCTGAAACACGTGTCTGCGGTTGCACTACAGCGGATTAACCCGATATTCTTTCTCCTATTTTTATTATGTATCCGTGATATTTCCTTATTGATTTATCATTCCTGGGTTGGACGGCACACGGGTTGACAATGTCTGCCTCGCGGCGGTGTCAGTTGTTGTCACTCAGACCTGAGGATCTTCTGACATTTAAGCTGCAATTGGTGGTCTGTCTTCCCGATGGTCTTCCTTTTGTTTCTATCTCCAAGGATATCCCACCTTATTTCTTGGCTACACCGTACTGACGATGACCAACGAGTCTGAAACACGTGTCTGCGGTTGCACTACAGCGGATTAACCCGATATTCTTTCACCTATTTTTATTATGTATCCGTGATATTTCCTTATTGATTTATCATTCCTGGGTTGGACGGCACGCGGGTTGACAATGTCTGCCTCGCGGCGGTGTCAGTTGTTGTCACTCAGACCTGAGGATCTTCTGACATTTAAGCTGCAATTGGTGGTCTGTCTTCCCGATGGTCTTCCTTTTGTTTCTATCTCCAAGGATATCCCACCTTATTCCTTGGCTACACCGTACTGACGATGACCAACGAGTCTGAAACACGTGTCTGCGGTTGCACTACAGCGGATTAACCCGATATTCTTTCTCCTATTTTTATTATGTATCCGTGATATTTCCTTATTGATTTATCATTCCTGGGTTGGACGGCACGCGGGTTGACAATGTCTGCCTCGCGGCGGTGTCAGTTGTTGTCACTCAGACCTGAGGATCTTCTGACATTTAAGCTGCAATTGGTGGTCTGTCTTCCCGATGGTCTTCCTTTTGTTTCTATCTCCAAGGATATCCCACCTTATTCCTTGGCTACACCGTACTGACGATGACCAACGAGTCTGAAACACGTGTCTGCGGTTGCACTACAGCGGATTAACCCGATATTCTTCCTCCTATTTTTATTATGTATCCGTGATATTTCCTTATTGATATATATATATATATATATATATCTAAATTGATTTTTCTGCTTCGCGCTGAGTAAATTAATTAGGAAATTTTATCACAAAAATTTGCCCACGATGAGATTTGAACTCATGACCTTCTTAATGTCGATAAGATGCGCTACCAACTGCGCCACGAGGGCCTGAGTTCATATCTACTTTAAACGTCTTGATCTCTTCAAGTAACAGTTGAAATATACATCTTTATCCGGCAGTTCGGAAATGAATGTGTAAATTTGAATTTTAATTATTTTTAAAATTTTGTTTTTTCTCAGCGTAGAAATATCTAAATTGATTTTTCTGCTTCGCGCTGAGTAAATTAATTAGGAAATTTTATCACAAAAATTTGCCCACGATGAGATTTGAACTCATGACCTTCTTAATGTCGATAAGATGCGCTACCAACTGCGCCACGAGGGCCTGAGTTCATATCTACTTTAAACGTCTTGATCTCTTCAAGTAACAGTTGAAATATACATCTTTATCCGGCAGTTCGGAAATGAATGTGTAAATTTGAATTTTAATTATTTTTAAAATTCTGTTTTTTCTCAGCGTAGAAATATCTAAATTGATTTTTCTGCTTCGCGCTGAGTAAATTAATTAGGAAATTTTATCACAAAAATTTGCCCACGATGAGATTTGAACTCATGACCTTCTTAATGTCGATAAGATGCGCTACCAACTGCGCCACGAGGGCCTGAGTTCATATCTACTTTAAACGTCTTGATCTCTTCAAGTAACAGTTGAAATATACATCTTTATCCGGCAGGTCGGAAATGAATGTGTAAATTTGAATTTTAATTATTTTTAAAATTCTGTTTTTTCTCAGCGTAGAAATATCTAAATTGATTTTTCTGCTTCGCGCTGAGTAAATTAAT
Source organism: Amphimallon solstitiale (assembly GCA_963170755.1). Classification (NCBI taxonomy): domain Eukaryota; kingdom Metazoa; phylum Arthropoda; class Insecta; order Coleoptera; family Scarabaeidae; genus Amphimallon; species Amphimallon solstitiale. The sequence goes on from OY720685.1 coordinate 14,352,013, forward strand.
TAGGAAATTTTATCACAAAAATTTGCCCACGATGAGATTTGAACTCATGACCTTCTTAATGTCGATAGATGCGCTACCAACTGCGCCACGAGGGCCTGAGTTCATATCTACTTTAAACGTCTTGATCTCTTCAAGTAACAGTTGAAATATACATCTTTATCCGGCAGTTCGGAAATGAATGTGTAAATTTGAATTTTAATTATTTTTAAAATTCTGTTTTTTCTCAGCGTAGAAATATCTAAATTGATTTTTCTGCTTCGCGCTGAGTAAATTAATTAGGAAATTTTATCACAAAAATTTGCCCACGATGAGATTTGAACTCATGACCTTCTTAATGTCGATAAGATGCGCTACCAACTGCGCCACGAGGGCCTGAGTTCATATCTACTTTAAACGTCTTGATCTCTTCAAGTAACAGTTGAAATATACATCTTTATCCGGCAGTTCGGAAATGAATGTGTAAATTTGAATTTTAATTATTTTTAAAATTCTGTTTTTTCTCAGCGTAGAAATATCTAAATTGATTTTTCTGCTTCGCGCTGAGTAAATTAATTAGGAAATTTTATCACAAAAATTTGCCCACGATGAGATTTGAACTCATGACCTTCTTAATGTCGACAAGATGCGCTACCAACTGCGCCACGAGGGCCTGAGTTCATATCTACTTTAACCGTCTTGATCTCTTCAAGTAACAGTTGAAATATACATCTTTATCCGACAGTTCGGAAATGAATGTGTAAATTTGAATTTTAATTATTTTTAAAATTCTGTTTTTTCTCAGCGTAGAAATATCTAAATTGATTTTTCTGCTTCGCGCTGAGTAAATTAATTAGGAAATTTTATCACAAAAATTTGCCCACGATGAGATTTGAACTCATGACCTTCTTAATGTCGATAAGATGCGCTACCAACTGCGCCACGAGGGCCTGAGTTCATATCTACTTTAAACGTCTTGATCTCTTCAAGTAACAGTTGAAATATACATCTTTATCCGGCAGTTCGGAAATGAATGTGTAAATTTGAATTTTAATTATTTTTAAAATTCTGTTTTTTCTCAGCGTAGAAATATCTAAATTGATTTTTCTGCTTCGCGCTGAGTAAATTAATTAGGAAATTTTATCACAAAAATTTCATCGTGGGCAAATTCAAACTCAGGCCCTCGTGGCGCAGTTGGTAGCGCATCTTATCGACATTAAGAAGGTCATGAGTTCAAATCTCATCGTGGGCAAATTTTTGTGATAAAATTTCCTAATTAATTTACTCAGCGCGAAGCAGAAAAATCAATTTAGATATTTCTACGCTGAGAAGAAACAGAATTTTAAAAATAATTAAAATTCAAATTTACACATTCATTTCCGAACTGCCGGATAAAGATGTATATTTCAACTGTTACTTGAAGAGATCAAGACGTTTAAAGTAGATATGAACTCAGGCCCTCGTGGCGCAGTTGGTAGCGCATCTAATCGACATTAAGAAGGTCATGAGTTCAAATCTCATCGTGGGCAAATTTTTGTGATAAAATTTCCTAATTAATTTACTCAGCGCGAAGCAGAAAAATCAATTTAGATATTTCTACGCTGAGAAAAAACAGAATTTTAAAAATAATTAAAATTCAAATTTACATATATATATTGAGGTAGTACTAGGTACCAACCATCAATATTTATATTTGGTTATGATATGAAATGTATTTTGATGTTAAAAGTTTAAGAAACTTATAAATAGAAATAGTATTATGAGGGATGGTGTTTATTATCCGAGTATTAATATTTACAATTGTTGAATTGATAATGTAGTAAAGTCCTTTGGTTAAGGTCCATAGTTCAGCAAATGATACCAAAACCTGTAAAATAGAGATTTTGATATTAATTGAGTGTTTGTTATGTAATATAAGATTGTAAAAACTTGTTCAATTGTCTTAAATGATGAGAATTGATTTTAAGAGGGAAACTTTGTTTAAATGTAACGTCAAAATAGATTAAAAACTCCCGCTTTAATTTAATTAGAGGAAAAGTCAATGGTTGACAGATTTTGACATTTACAGAATTTTTGATATAGTATGTTTTAAAATTGTTTTGAATACTTAAAATACATTTATAAATTCATGGTTAAAATTGTTAAAATATGAGTATTGAAATATAGAAAGGCATACAAGAGAATATTATAATAATAGAATGTATTTTGAATATAAATAAGAGGTGTTTAATAGAGATTGGCCAATTCAAATATATAAATTATCACTAAGGTAATCAGAGTAAATAAGGAAAATTCTTCTTGGAAATTATGAGAAGAGATGTATGATAATTTCGGTGAGAATAGATTTTAGCCGAAAGTACGTGATTTGAAGCAGAAGAAATACATATTGTGTGTATTAAATTATAAATTTAATATATTGGTACATAATTTATAATCAAAACGAAGCATTAGTGAAATATCATATTAACGTAGGCAGTATCAAGTGAATAAAGAAGAGAAGGAGATTATAGTGATTAAAAGCATAAAATCTAAATTAAATTTACTTACCACAAAAGGGTTAAATGTATTGAAGAATTCCTGAAGCGAAGTAGTTCCATTACCAGTTTAAACATAGAGGGGATTTATTTATCGAAGGATTCTTGGGACGAAATCATAGTTTAATAGGCTCATCTAACGTGCATATTCTGTAAGATATCCGTACCGAAGTGGATCCCTAGCAAGTTTATCTATCAAGGCGGTTTTATTTATTGAAGAACTTCCTGGACGGAATTACATTTAGATTGCAACACTATTCAAATACAGCCGGAGGGAAAATCCGAACGAGATAGGACTATTCTTCATAATTCCAGCACAAGAAATCATCTTTACGAGGCACAAACAGCTGTTCCATTGAAGAGGTAAAACATCACCGAGGATTACAGTTCAACCGAGACTAAAAAGAGAAAAGAGATCAGTTAGAAATTCCTTGTCAAGAAGTTACATATATGTAAAATAAGGTTGTATCATTTAATTGTTACTATTTATATGAAAATCTCTTTTATTCAATGAATTGGCACATAATAGATTAAAACTAAATGACTAAATGTATCAGAAATTAAATACTGAATCATAAATAGCGGCTACATGGTACTATTTGTATTAGAAATCAATGGTATACATTTTAAAAGTTTTAGTACATGCGTTAAATAAACCTACCTTTTAAAATATAATAGGGTTATATCTTCAATTCTTATCATAACCATATATGAGTACCTAGATATTGGACAAGTTTGAATAAGTAATTGTTAAAATACTGGCATTTTCATCAAATACATGTTTATTGTATGTTGTTTCTCTGCAATACATTATATTTATTGTTACTCAACCATTTTTGATTTTCATTTACGTAGATGTATTTTGAAAGGTAAACATTCTGCATTCATGGTTCTTTGACCTCCTAAAAATAAAAGTAAACATACAGATTAATGTATAGGGAAGATATAGTAACAGTTCAAAATTAACTTACCATACTGTGAGATAATAAATGGTGTAGATTTGAAATTAAACTGATTATAAAGATTTTTGTATCGATTGAATAAAATATTTAGTAGATTTATCAAAGTTAGTTCACATGTGTAGCGGTAATATCGTTTTAGTTGCGGATTACCAACTTATATAGTGAAAAGTACTTGGACAATAATCTTTCCTAGATAATATAAAAGAAACAGGTCCGGACTAAGTTTTTTTTTATTAGTAATGAGAATATGAAAGTACAAATAATAAAGAAATAAATTTGTTTATAGTAAATATATGATTTACGATATTAGAAGTACCTGATAAAGAAGTGTATTAGTTTTTTTTTTATTTAGAAAAGAATATTCAAGTATTATAAAATTTTAACGACTGAGTTAGTTAGGGCATATAAATATTTAACTTATATACAAGTAAGGTAATATATTGAAAACATTCTACTATAATTTATTGGCTTACCCAACGTGTGACGTAATAAGAAGTAAAATGTCAAACTCAGGGTGTAATTAAGGGATATTATAAGTGAATGATAATTTTATAGTTTGATTTTACTTAGGTATTTTGTTACACTCAGGGTTACGACAATATATATATATATATATATGTATATATATATATATAACTTTGTATCTGAAGTATATTTTAATAAATGTGTAAGTATGTATAACAGTTTATTGCTCTATGTAATACCTTATTTGTACAACTGTACAAAAAATTTATATTTTAAAGTACATACATTATCCAGACGCCAAAAACAGTAAATGTAGACATAACCTATACCATATATTTATCAAAAAATAAGTGTCAAAGGTGTTCAAATAGTTGCGAGTGCTACGCGAAATTAAAAATGGATTACAACTTACATTTTCAAAGTTGGTGGCATCAAAATATAAAATTATATTATCTAGATACACTCAAACTTGAACAAAATATCGAACATAAGAAAGGGGTCACTTACTCAAACCGTTGTAACAATAACAATTTATTGACATGGGGAGTTTTAACTATGCAATTATTTACTTCTTTAATAGTTACATTAGATATCTCTTTATTATTTATGTTAACATTAGACCAGTCAAGACAATTTCAATTTTGAATATTCAGCGTCAAATTAGAAGCACCAAATAATGTTCTTGATTTTATATTTGAGAAGACACGTGGGGCGCACGTAATACAGATGTGAAATTATCAAATAATGTAGAAATCTTCTTTGTCTATTGTGAGCTCCAATTACGAATTGCCTTCAAAACTTTTCAAATCAATGTCTCTTTGCTTAGTAATATTTCAATAATTCTTCTTCTTCCTTTTTTAGCAGCTACATGTAAAGCCGTTATGTTATCATCATTTGTGGTATTAACGTCGGCCCCATATTCTAACAGTAATTCTAGAGTATCAACATGTTCGTATTGTACTGTGAAGTGTAACGGGGTAGTACCATAACAACCTTTCAAATTAACATCCATTCCCTGTTTTAATTATTACTGGGAGAAAACCCTTAATTGAAATAAATTAATTGATCAGAGACTATGCTCGTCGCGGCGTCTCCAATCAATCAACATTTCCCCAGAAACACTCAATTAATTAGTGACTATGCTCGTCGCGGCGTCACCAATTAATGAGATCCACAAAACCAGGGTGCAAGATAATTGTGTGAAGCAGTACATGCACTTACCGTTAATAAATAATTATTAATCGCTTATGATTAATAATATGTCCAGATGTTGACCTCGAAGTAGAACCGTCGATGTTATTTATATTTGTGACCCATCCTGTATATCTAGCTCAGATTATTAGTAAGAGCATGAGACTACTCAAAAAGATGTTAACTAATGCCCGTTGCGCCACCCATTTTAAAATAATAAAGGCGGGGGGGTCACTGTTGTTTAAGTATTGCACAATTAAAATGGGAACTTGCACTAACTAATACTAGGCCTACCTAAAAAAAACAGATGAATAAAACAATAACAATTTATTAAATAAGAACAAGAGATATTTGAAATATAAAACTTAGTTACATTACAATAATAATATTAATTGAAGTATTAATTACACAAAAGAGATATTGAAGCCAAAATATAAATGATTGTAGAATATAACTTTAACATAGTTTAAAAAATGACTCAATTTACACTAAATTCAAATTTATTACCAAAACAAAGAAAACTAAATTCTAGAGAGACGGTACATACAGAAACGCAAAATAATAAGAACAAGTTCGACCAATAAACAATCTAATTAATTTAATTGGTCAAATTCAGTAAACTAATTGATCAAATATGGTACACCATTTATCTTAAAATTTCTATGAACTTAATATTACAAATATTAGAAACTTTACAAATATTTAATACTTTCAAAATAATTTGACCATAATAGAGCAAAACAAAAAGAAAATAATAGTAACAATTACAACACACAAATTTAAAAGAACATGTACAAATTTAGACAAAAATACAAAGATTTAATGAACACATACTAATTTAGACAAATACAAAGGTTCTTGATGAGCGTGCCTTGCGCACAATTTTATCTAACTTTATTAAACAAATATATAACTTTTAAAATTTATGACAGCTTGGTAGTTGGTACAGTTCTCCATGAAGTACAAGAAATAAAAAACTCAAATACCTGGAAATTCAGTGTTTCAGTACGTCAACAAAGATTGTTCCCGGACGCCTATATCTGCTACCGTTACAGTTCGATGTTGTTTAACGGGCCCTGTGCCGATGGTATCGATGAGATGTCCCCTAAATCCGGCCATCGCCGTGAATTGAAGGACGATAGATACTCCAACAATTATTATTTGGAAATCGGGAATTAAAGCACCTTGATCGGTGTATCCATACTGGACATTAACATCTCGTTCCCATGGACATCTTTACCAAAGGGCTAGCGGACTCTGGCCCACGCCGGGACCGGAGTTAAGATATGTTCAACTACCACTCACTGTTTAATTGTACTGAGCTATCTAGGATGTAACAAATGAATCTAATAATGAATGTAATACTGGTGTAATAGTTATGCCATGGTGCTGTAATAGTGAGTCATTTTGGACGTGCTTCGCCCTTATAAAGACTCGGAAGTGCGGAGGGGCAAGACGAACATTCTAGAAAATAGAGGCGTCGGAAAGGCGGTGTTGGATCACGCCACCAGAAAATGCCAAATACGCAATTCCATACAACAAGGAACTGTGAGAATTATTTAGGTAACTCTAGACGGACAAAAAAAGCATACGTCGCTATCTTAAATTTGACCAAAGAGTCCTTCATAAACCAAATATTTTAAATCGAATAATTTAAAACGGAATAATATATGCGACGCAGATTTTAATGTTGAAAATGTTAAAACTTAATTTATTTAAAACTTGAAATATAATTTAGAATTAAGTTAAATTAGTCTAATATAAAAATATTTAACAAATATACAGGGGTGAATGAATTAAATGTTCGCCGCTGCTTTTTAAACGTAACATTAATATCTCAACAATATCTCTATCCCCCCCTAATGCAGCTAGATGTAAAATCGTGTTATTATCATCATCTATGATATTAACGTCGGCTCCATTTTCTAGTAAAAACCATAAAGTACCGATATGTGCGTGAAATGCTGCGAAGCACAATGGAGATCTACCAACAGAACCTTTCAAATTAACATCCATTCCCTGTTTTAATAATATTTCAACGATGTGAGTCTTGTCGTTTAATGCAGCTAGATGTAAAGCCGTGTTATTATCATCATCTATGATATTAACGTCAGCTTGACGTTCCAATAATAATCTTAAAGTATCGATATGTCCGTGAAATGATGCGAAGAACAATGGTGATCTACCTTTAAAACCTTTCAAATTAACATCCATTCCCTGTTTTAATAATATCTCAACAATGACTGTTTCTTCGTTTTGTGCAGCTATATGTAAAACCGTGTTATTTTTATCACTTACGATATTGACGTCAGCGCCACGTTCTAATAATAACCTTACAATAAAGATATCTCGGTTAAATGCTGCGTAGCATAATGGAGACCAATCATTATGTCCTTTCAAATTAACATTCATTCCCAGTTTTAATAATAACTCAACAATGTCTGTCTTTCTTTGTCCTGCAGCTAGATGCAAAGCCGTGTTATTATCATCATCTATGATATTGACGTCAGCCCCATTTTCTAGTAATAACCTTAAAGAATCGATATATCCGCCATGTGCAGCACTAAACAATGGAGTTCTACCTTTGAAACCTTTCAAATTAACATCCATTCCCTGTTTTAATAATATCTCAACCATGTCTGTCTTTCTTTGTCCTGCAGCTAGATGCAAAGCCGTGTTATTATCATCATCTATGATATTGACGTCAGCCCCATTTTCTAGTAATAACCTTAAAGAATCGATATATCCGCCATGTGCAGCACTAAACAATGGAGTTCTACCTTTGAAACCTTTCAAATTAACATCCATTCCCTTTTTTAATAATATCTCAACAATGTCTGTCCTTCTTTGTCCTGCAGCTAGATGTAAAGCCGTGTTATTATCATCATCTATGATATTGACATCAGCTCCATTTTCTAGTAATAACTTTAAAGAATCGATATGTCCGCCATCTGCAGCACTAAACAGTGGAGATCTACCTTTGAAACCTTTCAAATTAACATCCATTCCCTGTTTTAATAATATCTCAACAATGTCTGTCTTTCTTTGTCCTGCAGCTAGATGTAAAGCCGTGTTATTATCATCATCTATGATATTGACGTCAGCTCCATTTTCTAGTAATAATCTAAGAGTATCGATATGTCCGTCACGAGCAGCGTAACGTAATGGAGACCTACCAAGGAAACCTTTCAAATTAACATCCATTCCCTGTTTTAATAATATCTCAACAATGTCTGTCTTGCCTTGTTCTGCAGCTAGATGCATAGCCGTGTTTTTATGATCATTTTTAATGTTAATATCAGCTCCACGTTCCAATAATAATCTTAGAGTATCGATATGTCCGCCATATGCTGCGAAGCACAATGGAGATCCACCAAGGGAACCTTTCAAATTAACATCCATTCCCTGTTTTAATAATATCTCAACAATATCTGTCTTTCCTATTTTTGCAGCTAGATGCATAGCCGTGTCTTTATAATAATTTTTGATGTTAATATCAGCTCCACATTCCAATAATACTCTTAGAGTATCGATATGTCCGTTAAATGCTGCGATGCACAATGGAGATCTACCTTTAAAACCTTTCAAATTGACATCCATTCCCTGTTTTAATAATATCTCAACAATGTCTGTCTTTCCTTTTTTTGCAGCTAAATGCATAGCCGTGTCTTTAAAATTATCTTTGATATTAATGTCAGCTCCACGTTCCAATAATAATCTTAAAGTATCGATATGTCCGCCATATGCAGCACTACACAATGGAGACCAACCCTCAAAACCTTTCAAATTAACATCCATTCCCTCTTTTAATAATATCTCAACAATGTCAGTCTTTCCTTTTTTTGCAGCTAAATGCATAGCCGTGTCTTTAAAATTATCTTTGATATTAATGTCAGCTCCACGTTCTAATAATAATCTTAGAGTATCGATACGTCCGCCAAATGCAGCACTACACAATGGAGATCTACCAGGAAAACTTTTCAAATTAACATTCATTCCCTGTTTTAATAATATCTCAACAATGTCTGTCTTTCCTTGTTCTGCAGCTGTATGCAAAGCCGTGTCATATTGATCAGCCATGATATTAACGTCAGCTCCACGTTCCAATAACAATCTTAGAGTATCGATATGTCCGCCATATGCTGCACAGCACAATGGAGATCTACCAACGAAACCTTTCATATTAATATCCATTCCCTGTTTTAATAATGTCTTAACAATGTCAGCCTTTCCTTCATGTGCAGCTATATGCAAAGCTGTGTCATTATCATCGTTTATGATACTAACATCAGCTCTGTGCTTTAATAAAACTTTTAAAGCTTTAGCTTGACCGTGTGCTGCAGCTAAGCACAAAGGAGTCATGCCTTTATCATCTTTGATGTTTATGTCCTCAGCGTTTCTTAATAATAATTTTAAATTGCTTAATTTTCCTTTCCTTGCTGCTACATGTAAAGCTATATTATTGTGGTTGCTTCTTGATATAAAATTAGCAGTTGTTGTTGTCTTTTGAGCGATTTGTTCTCCTTCCATTTTATTTTCTTTTCCTTGCACATTTTGGTAAGTGTTTTTACTGTTATGTCCTTTTAAATTAAGATTAATAAATTCTTTTAATAAAATTTGGAGTTTATCCAATTGTCCTTTACTACTAACCACTTGCAAAACTGTTTCGCTCTTATCATTTCCTGCATAAACATCGGCACCATTTTTCAGTAATATTTCAAAGGAATCTGTGTGATCAAAGTAAGCAGCTGTGTGCATGGGGGTATTGCCATCGCGACCTTTTACACTAATTTCAACATTCTTCTGTAGTAACATTCGAACGATATCCGTGTTTCCTTCTTGCACGGCGCAGTGCAATGCTGTATCACCATATTTATCCGCAGCGTTGGGGTCAGCGCATTTGTCCAAAATCATTTTCAAAATATCCGTTTGCCCATTGTCTGCGGCCATATGAAGAGCAGTACGCCCATTATGTCCTTTTAAATCGACATTTGTACCACTTTCTAGCAATACTTTAACAAAATCTGCCTTTCTTACTGTAACAGCGCTATGCAATGCAGTATTATCACTATCGTTTCTGATGTTAGTATCTGCGCCCATGTTTATTAATGATTCTATAACATTCATATGTTCGGAAGAAATAGCAATGTGTAGAGCTGTATTGCCATTTTGTTCTTTAATGTTAATATTCGCGTCTTTTGCCAATATAGCATTCACAATATCGATATTTCCTCTCTGGGCTGCATAATGTAAAATAGTATTGCCACTGTTGTCTTTATAATTAACGATATTGCGCTCTTCCAAAAGCCTCTCCAAAACACTTAAATGTCCGAACTGTACTGCAAGATGTAATGCTGTGTTGCCCTCTTTATCGGAAATATTAATATTGGCACCATTTTTTAATAAAATATGGACTATGTCTTTAGTTCCAATCATTGACGCAATATGTAGAGGCGTTCTTTCTAGACAGTTCTCAGCATTTACATAGTAATTTGCTTCTTGGCCTCGAATTAATGCAAGTTTTAATCTTAAATATTTTGATAAACTAGAAATTTTATCTGTCATATATCTAATCAAATTAGATACTAATTGAGATGAACCTCGCATAATAGCGTAGTGCAGAGGAAGATTTTTAAATTGGTCAAAGTTGAATAAATCCACTTCTAATTCTACTAACTTCATGACAACTTCTATATTTCCATACATACAAGCTATGTGTGAAGCAGTAAATCCTCCACTAATTTGAAAATTTGTATATTCCGCTACAGCTGTAGTTGATTGCATATTTTGACAAATTTTTCGAAATTGTATAAACTTTTCATTACTGGCATTTTGCATTTCAATCAAATCAAGAATAGGATTTAGCTCGCACATATTTATGAAACCTTCCGCTATTTTGTCAAAGTTTGTCTTGATTAATGTAGGATTATATTTTAGTAATTTGTTGCTACTAAGGGCGTTGTCAACATCGTTTTCGTTTATATTGACGTGTCTTACATCCAAATACTTTTGCAAAGTTGCACACAGTTCATGCCGACCTAATTCTTCAAAGAAATTGTTAGTTCGCTTGAAGTATTCGAACCAGGTCCATTCCATCAATAAATCGCGAACAAGAAAATTACATATTTCGTTGTTTATATGTTGGAGAATTGTTTTCAAAATTTTATACATCGTGTTCTTCTTATAAGATGCTCCAAGTGAACTTTTATAATCACTTGCTTGATCTCGGCAATAGCTCGCAGCTAAATGTAAAGGAGTCCGCTTATATTTATCTATACATTCTAAATATTTCCTATTTTCGCCGCAAATATTTTCAATTAATTGAAGATCTCCCCCTAATATAGCTTTATGGAGATTTAAATTTTCACAAACATAGTTATCCAATAAAAGTCTAACATTTCGTTGGTTATTGTCTAGCAATATCCTATAAATTTTCTGAGCTTGGTTCGTGGCGAAATTTTCGGAAATCCATAGAGCAACTAGAAACTCAGCAAACCTTCTACGTGTAAATACCGGATAGCCATTATTAAAGCCATTGACGATGCCCAAATCTATCTTATAAGATTCCACACATTCTTGAACAAAATCATCATAATTCAGTCTCTGATCTTCAATTACTTCCTTTCCAACTATTGATGCTAACGCTAAAAGTTTATGTACTTTCAAAATTTCATCTTCTCGATATTTCACATTATCTACATCTCTGCTCTTCTTACAAAATCTTTGAATTTGCTTTTGTATAATAGCACTATATAAGGGGAATGAGTTTTTTGAATTGCATCTTGAAAAAATGTCTTTAGAACCTGTCGACAATAATTCTAAGTACAAAGGATTCTCCAGACATTCTTCTGGAATATTGTTTATGTCTAGATAAGTTAATTTTTTACTTTTCAGATATCTGATAGCAGAATATTTATCCACGTAGTCGATTCTGATAGGCTGAACTTCAAAATTATTGATCAGCAAACTTTCACTTATTGGCCCACAAGCAATTATTACGTGTACACTGCTGTTGATTATGATTCTTACAAGTTCTAATATTTCCTCTCTTTGTATTCTCAGTGCTTCATCAAAAGAATCAATTACTAGCAATAGTCTACTGGTTTTGTGATGATATTCACATAAGGAATTAAAGAAACCATTTGGCAACGAACAATTGGAAGAGAAAGGAGAATGTTCACATCGACTTAAGATATATTTTATGGGTCTTTTAAATAACTCGCTTTTGCTGCCCTTCCGTATTTCGTCAAGGTGATTGATTAAATCACAAAACAAAACAAAGTTGCTTTTATCATATTGTTCGAATAGAGAGTGGAGCAAAGCCGTTTTACCCACGCCCGCTTCACCAGATATAATACTCACTCCAGGTGAGGTTTTTTCAAAAAAGCTTTTCTCCGGAAATGTTTGGCTTTCGTATGCAATATAATGACCTAACCTCTGATAATTCTTGTACTTTACCAATATCAAAGCACCATTATCAACTTGTATGTGAAATATTGGATATTTTTTAGACGAGAACATTGACCAATGCTCCTCTAAATGTTCATTTTCGACACTGACAAAAGCACTTTTTTTCATTTTCAGTCTTTCCTCGAGCCTATATTCTACATCACCAGAAAATTCGTCAATAATCTTCTCTTTAATCTTCGTTTCCAAAGAATTTACATCACCCGTCAGAAATACAATCCGTTCTTCTTCAAAATCAAGAAACGAAGTTGCGACTGTCGCTTTTCGTAAATATCTTGCAATATATTCGTCTTCCTCTTTGCTTAATATGGTACCGACAATTGGTGTTAGTTTTCTTCCTTGGATAAGTATTTGAGTTTCAGACTCGTCAGTTACAAAATGTCTAATTTTGATTAGATCTCCAAACAAGTATTCTAGCTTTTCACTAGGATGTCTTTTCAAACAATACATTGAATAGTTTTTTACATTGGGATTATTTTCTACATCTGTAATATGTTTCTTCATTTCGTGTGGTTTACAATTTATGATGACATTTTGCTCCTTAAACGTACTTTTTAAACTTATTGCAAGACTGGACTTCCAATCGTCGCTCACTTCTTTATTACACTTCGGATCATGACTGATGATGAATACCATTGAGCTGCTATGTTTAAGACATTCATTGTTTACAAATATTTTGCAGACACGTTGGCTTAAATAAAGCAAATGTGAACATCTTATCTCACTCATGATGTTCTTATCGTTACCTATGACATTTGCAAATTTAACAGGTTCTCTTCCTTGCAATGAAATACGAGTGCATTCAAGTAATTCCCTTGCTTTGGAATCACTTCTAATATTACTCATATCTGCACACACAATTAGTCCAAAGGAACGAAGTTTATTGGATATCTTATAGTCATCAGCCAAGATGATAAATTTCTTTTTTAGATGTTGGTATTTTTTAAGAATAGAAATGTTGCATTCTGAACTTAATATCAGTGGTATATAATCACATTTCCACATTTCAGCTAATAATGCTTCGAGAGTGTCTGGTTTCGAAAGCCAGTAGTAAGTATTGTTTGTTTTAGTCAATTTCACAAATTTATCAAATTTAAAATTTTGAGGTAACTTATGCGAATTACTTATACAATCATTCCAATTGAATTCAACGTTATCCAATAGTTTCTGCAATACTTGCCAGAAAGCACCACATAAGTAACGCCTCATATCTACTTCACCCTGGTCGACAATGGTAACATCATGTTCCAGAGTCAATTCATTCCAAAACCAAGCAAGATCGTCATAAATATCGGTGGCCTCCGTCGGTGAAATCGTAACTAGAGATAAGCATAATCTTAAAAGTTGAATTTGAAACACATCTTTCCGTAAACCTCGAGAACCCATTGGTCCTTTAAGATATTCAGTAACATAAATTATAATTTGCGCAGTCGTTTCTATCGTAAATGTTTCTTTATCGCATTTTAAAATGTGGTCGTTAATTTTATCAATATCCGGTTGATCCAAGAACAAATACAATCTCTCCAAATCACCTGAACCTTCAGTAGTATCGTTCGATGTAAGCTTGTAACAACCTGCATTTTTTATGAACGGAGATATCGATTTAGGGTTTTCGTGTTCTACTTTAACGTATTGTATTTCGTCCGCTATGATAGGATGTGTTTTTGTATTCATTAAAGAGTTGTTACAGAAAAACCAAAATTCAACATTTTCATCTGGTACACTGGCGAAAAGTTCTTTAAGAAATTTAATACTTTCCTTTTTGGCGAATATGTCTTTGATATCCTTTTTGTATTTACTTAAACTGTTCGCGTTATTGTTCAAATTCACTTTATTAGTCCTGTGTTTAATTTGGCCTAAGTACACGAATGGACTGGGCTGGGATTTGTACCATACTTTGACAATAACATCATCGAAACCCGGAACTTCTTCCTTATTTGTGTAGACAATAAAGTTATCCACATCGGGATTCTCGGAAAGACATACTGCTGTATATGTGATTACCTTGAATTGATATTCCATGCCTGGATTGAGTCTTCCAGTATTTGCCGGCATTTTGAACCAATTTTAAATGTTGAACCTGAAAGTGAGAGATATTCGCGCATGAAACATATATTCTTTATCAAATTTTATGTTAATGTAAACCAAATGCATGATTTTCGATAGCGACACTGGTTTACCTTTTCCGTTCCAAAACACTAACTTTTCATAAATAATAATAATTTAATAATGATCGTTGAATGATTTAAAAATAAACTTGAATTAAACGTGACTTTCGATTATCTTAAAAATTAATAATTAATTTACGAGGGTTGTTTGTAAAATAAGGTTCCCAATGATTTTTCACAATGAAAAACATATTTATTGGCATTGAATAATACATATTTGGAAAACTTAGAATTTCCCCTATTTATCGACATAATCGCCGTTGAGATCAATGCATTTTTGCATGCGGTGTACCATCGTTTTGATGCCTGAATCGTAGAACTATGCCGCCGCGCCGCGAAGGTAGCAAAACCTCTTCTTTCAGCTACTCGTCGGTTGTGAAATGCGTCCGGCCCAGTGATGGTAACCCTGAGTCTTACTAGATCGGTAGAAAGGTCGGCAATATTCGGTAGATTATAGAAAATATCGGTAGAAAGAATTTACAGCATTTTAGGAATATCTTCTTTTATTTATTATTTTACAGCAATATATAAGTAACATACATTAAATAGAATATAAAATTTGAAAACAAATTTTTAAAAAAAATCTTATTTTACAAAAAATTACTCGTTTTCGCCTTCTTCATAGAGTGTATGCTTATTGCTTAGCCATTCGCAAAGTTAGTTTTTTTTTCAATTGGAAAATCAAGGCAATTTTATTTCCAATGTATTGCTTAGCAAGAATTAACCCGTTGATTGTATCCGTACGTAGCTTGTTTTTCTGTTTAGTTTCTAAATTATTGACCGTAGAAAAAATTCTTTCAACATTGGCCGAAGAATGCGGCAAACAAAGTAAATTAGTAGGGTAGGTACGCCGATTCTGGAGCCTCCTCCCCCCCTCACCCAGCTCCCCCTCACCCCGCTCCCCCTCACCCCCTCGCCCTAGTGGCGCCCTCTGCCTACCCAACTGATGTGGCGCCCTCTCATGCTCGCCAACCCAACTAATGTGGGGCCCCCTCGCGGCTGCCAACCCAACTAATGTGGGGCCCCCTCGCGGCCGCCAATCCAACTAATGTGGGGCCCCCTCGCGGCCGCCAACCCAACTAATGTGGGGCCCCCTCACCCCCCTCGCCCTAGTGGCGCCCTCTGCCAACCCACCTAATGTGGGGCCCCCTCACCCCCCTCGCCCTAGTGGCGCCCCCTCACCCCCCTCGCCCTAGTGACGCTCCCTCACCCCCCTCGCCCTAGTGGCGCCCTCTGCCAACCCAACTAATGTGGGGCCCCCTCACCCCCCTCGCTGGATCGGCAATGAATTGCAGAACCAGCACCAGTCGTGATGATATCCCTTAAGATAATTGGTGAAACATCGGCATCGGAAGAAGGGATGATAATACAGTTTAATAAAAATGACTTATCTTTGGTGCACCATACATGATTTAGTATTCTAAAAGCTACTCCTGTCAAATTAATTCCTTTATGTGTGTGAATCTCGTTTTCATCATTTTAGTTCTTAAGTTAGCTGTTCAGTCTTTTTCCACATGTGTTGTTATTTTTCTTGGCATATGCTGCCTATTTATTGGTACGTCATTCAAAAATTCTATTTCTTAAAGTGTATCAAAAATAATTTAAGCATTTTTACATAATTAGCATTTAATTCTAGGTGTTTAGTCTTGATTATTATTGCTCTCATTCGTGATAAAAACACACATAACAAAATATGGTACAAATTGTGCCTACTTAAGCGATGACAAAATTCCATAAATTTATAACATTGCACATAAAACTTAAGACTTGAAGAATAAATTAGGCATAAAAATAATACGGAAATTTACCTAAAACATATTAATGGTGCAATATTAATACAAATACACATTACGTGATGAATAAATTTAGAAAATAATAAAATAATAATTTATATGATAGCTCCAAATATGGTATCATTAATATCATACTATACATTTTTAGATGCGTATATACATATATATAGGAATAATATTTTAATAGATGGCTTTTTTTGAGCGATTCCTGTATATAGTAATTTGTTTTAATTTATGATCCTTTTTTCTAATGGGGTAGAAAAAGTATTAAAACATCTTCCGGTTTCCTTTCTAAATAGCCGTCAGTGATATGTGAGGGTAGCAGGTAAATATCCATTTACCACACAAGAAGCACTCGGTGTCGAATGAAGGGTTCGGATTAGCTGAATAGTGCGTTTCTTTGTTGTATTGTTGGGGTTGGCTTTGTTTTTACCTGAAGTGAGTGCCCATGTAGATTATTAGCAATTTTGCTCAATTATGTATGTGTTATTGTTTTACTGTGTATATTTTAGTATTATTATTTTAAAAGTTTGATGTAGAATGAACTATCTATACTAATGTGGCATTTGCATATAGTTTCGTTTAATGTTTTTTTTCCTTATGATGGTTGTGATAGATATTATGTATAATTTGCCTTTTTTTAGGAGTTTTCTAATTGGTAATCGGTAAAAGGAGGTTCTAGTTTTTAATTGGGTTGGTGGTCATTGGATTTCATGAGGGTGATAAAAATCCATTTGAAATGTAGAAAGAATTGTTTGAGGTAATTCAGCGTTTTCTTTATTCGTTTCTCGTGGGAATGTTTTTTCTTTTAAATTTGATTAGTGGGGGTTTGTAAATTAATTTTATAAATAGATGTGTAGCAGATCATTTTATAGTCAATAGCAAGAAATATTGCAGACGCCGTAGAATAAATTATTTTTATTTTTAAATTATTTTTATTTAAATCTTTTTGATATACAGGCGGTCTATATATGTTTCTAAAGTTTGAAATATATGTTTCTAATATTTTAAATACTGACATCCCTGATTTATTTGTGTACTTTTGCCTGTTCCTCTGTTTATCGACATATTACATTTCTTCCCTCTCCGTGGCCCTCATTGTTTGTGTTAATATTAGTCAGTGCGTCCGGTCCCGTGCTGTGAAAATTTGTATCTCCGTTAGTTTTATTCTTTTCCTTTAAATACTAATCATGGTCCCTCCTACAGTCAGTTGTTACTGCTGCAAAGTCGCTTATGAAGAGCACAAGGTGGTGTGTTGCTATATATGCAAAAAACAGTTTAATCATGGCTGTGTGGATCTTTCTACTGCTGATGTACGAGCCATTAAAACCAAGCGTGGCCTTAGTTGGTCCTGTGTGGAGTGCGCCGAGTTGGGTGATGACATAGTTGATCTTAAGTCAGCTATAATTTCGCTAAAGGCGGAAATTCGGGACCTGAGAGCGGTGTCTGCCACTTCTGTCGCGGCCGTTTCCGATGACACCTTTGAGGAAATCATTCAGGAGGTGCAGGACAGAGAGTCCCGTAAGTCTAATCTTATTTTGTATGGAATTACCGAGGATGTATCTGGCTCTGATGGTCAGGCCAAGGATCGTGATATTGTTACGTCCGTTCTGGGAGCTCTCTCCTTTGAGGGGGCCTCCAGGGCGTCTCGACTGAGGAGGAGGAACCCGTCATCAGCCAAGCCTAGACCGATTCGAGTTGTTCTTGACTCCTTCGATCATGTTCGTCGTATTTTAAGTAACTCTGGCAAGTTACGTGGTCACGAGGTCTTTGGGGATGTGAGGGTATCCTCGGATCGTACGCCGCGCCAGGTTCAGCACTACAAGAGTCTGAAGTCCAGCATGGATAAGCGTGTCGCTGATGGGGAGACGCTAAGGATTAAATATGTGAGAGGTGTTCCTAAAATTATTTCGTTAAACTAAAGTCGCCCAACAGAAGCTGTATGGACATTTATTACCAAAACGTTCGGGGACTTCGATCCAAAGTAACTGAGTTTTATCACTCTGTCACCTCTGCGTCCATCGATTTTGTTTGTCTTACTGAAACATGGCTTTCTGAGGAAATTGACAGTATTGAGTACTTTCCCGCATCATTTACTGTGGTGCGATGTGACAGGAGGTTTGAAGCCATTGGTCGTTCCAGGGGCGGTGGGGTGGCATTGGCGTTTAGGAGCCACTTTAACGTCTCGGTTTTGGATCTTACAAGTGTTCTTTCTGACTTTCCATTGATCGACGTTGTTGGCTGTAAATGTGTATTTAGATTTAAGACTGTTGTTATTTTTGTGTTTTATATACCTCCTGATGTCAATAATGTGGATTTTGAGCTTTTTTTTGATTTATTAGAGCAGTTACTTTCAAGTTATTCATATGTCTTACTTATTGGTGACTTCAATTGCACTAATTTCTGTTACAATAATTTTAATGATTTTAAATCTCAGGTTATTCGCAATTTTTTGAATTTTTGTAACTTGCAGCAATATAACCTCATAACTAATCACACCGCGAGGATTCCCGACCTTGTATTGTCTGATGTTCCATGTCACGTAATCAGGGACCCGTCACCTTTGGTACAGGAAGATGCTTATCATCCAGCTCTCTTGATTAATGTTCCTGTTGATGTTGTAACAACTGATTTTCAGTCGAATGCTACACGATCCTACAATTTCAGGAGGGCCGACCTACCTAGCCTCTATAGAGCAATATCCGATATTAATTGGTCCTTCTTGGATAATTGTCCCGATGTGGATGCAGCCTGTGACTTATTTTACGGAGCTCTTTATTCTTTATTTGATATGCATGTTCCAATGTTCTCGCCACGAAAGCGTACTTACCCTAAATGGTACACTCCTGAATTAATAAGAAATATAAAACGTAAATCTTATATGTTGCGTAAATATCGTCAGCATGCCTGCTCATATTCACTCCTTCAATTTAGAAATCTTCGTTCACTTGTCAAGAAGCAGTCTGCTCAAGCGTATGCTAATTACCTGGGGGGTGTGCAGCATGAGATCTCTATTAATCCGAGTAGGTTCTGGTCCTTTATCCGTGAAAAAAGGCAGAAGACCCGAATACTCCCTTGTGAGATCGCGCTTGGAGTATGCGTCAATCATCTGGAGCCCATACTATGCTACCTACAAGCATGAATTAGAGTTGATTCAGCGGCGGTTTGCCAAGTTCTTATGGTTTCGTCTGGATGGTCACTATCCGGAGCGTAGCACTGATCACGATATTCTTTTATCACGTATTACTTTAACCACTCTTAATTTCAGACGAACTATCGCCAGTCTAATATTTCTAGTTAAGCTTTGCCGGAACTATATTGACTCTCCCGCATTACTTTCAATGCTTAATTTTCGTATTCCGCATTTCGGTGTTCGGAACAGCAGCACCTTCTATTTACCGTTTGCACGCACAAATGCATTATTAAATTCCCCTGTTTACGTGATGTGTTCTCACTTTGTTAGCATTTCGTCTCAGTGTGATTTGTTTCATTCTACTATTGGTGGAATTAAGGGTGTTGCGGTGCCAACATTCAATAACTTTGCTTAGCACTGATTGTATTTGCAGTCACTATTATATTATATATATATATATTTTCATATTTTTATGTTTTTCATTTTTCAGCTACTTCTTACTGTTTAATTTTTAAGCACTCATTATAATTTGTTATCTTGCAAATTGTCCTGTAATTGGAATATGTATGTTCTGTTGGGCAATAAAGTGAATTATTATATTAGTTTTGATAGTGTGTCTAGAAGTGGATTTTGTTTTCGAGTTTGTTGACTATTAATTGTGTTTATTTAGTGTGTTTATTTATGTGAGTGGGGTTAATATCGATTAATTTTGTTGATCATAACTTAATATCGATTAATTTTGTTTAAGGTGATGGATGACCAAAATTCGATATCGTCGGGGTCGAGTGCTGATGTTATTGTTGACGAAATAGAATCAGTATCAACATTAACTCTGCCTTCGATTGATACGGACTACGGGTATGATTAGATTTCTTCGAATAGTCAGGTGGATATTCAGCATGATAATGGATGTGGTCGCTACCAACTAACAAGTAATATAAATATGTGTGTAACGACTGCTGGATTTATGAGAGTGCGTGATGGTTATCATGATATACTCTGCACTATCTGCTATTATTCAGCACCCCTACGTGAAATAGATCGTTTTAGGGTCCGTACTCATTTTGTGATTAATCTCCCCATGATGGGTAGGTTTTTATGAATGAGAGAGATGAGAAAAAATGGTAATTCAGTATATATTTTTTTTATAGAATATGAGATAATGCGGTGTAGTTGCTGTGCTGAGAGGGTGAGCTTGATCCACCCGGCGAGATTTTGTATGTACCTTGGTATGTTAAAATAATTCTATTCCTTAATATTATAATGATTTTAATATTGAGTATCTGTATTTAAGAGTTTGATTAACGATATCCTGTCGATGTATATTTTTGAATGCTGGTGTTATAATTTAATTAACATTTTCCAAACATATTAGTTATTCTTGCATGTGTATGTCCTACAATGACAAATGTATGCAGGTATTAAACGTCTCAACAGTCGCGTTATGTCAACTATTTTTATTTATCACAGATTTTATCTACTTGTTTTAGTTTCCCATTTATTATATGTAGCGTGCGTTTTGATGGAGTGAATTTTATTAATATGAATGAGGGCGGGTGCTTAAAATATATGTTTGCTAATCTATATAGCTTGTTTATGTTTTTATAAGCCTCACTATTGTGTTTGGTGTAGTATTATCATAAAATCTGGCGTGTGATTTAACACTTATCGTGGGGTAATTCATTGATTTATCTGTGGGTTGTATTATAGGATGATTGAGATAATATTTTCATTGGGGAATCTAATTGCGATCGAAAAAAGATATTCAAACATATACCATATAAGACAAAATTCTTGATAATATAGGTATTGATCTAAGATGGAATTGTGTTTTTGTGTTTCAGTTAGCTCGATGTAGGCGATTCAGAAGCGGGTCAGGATTGTGGTTGATATTAACATGCAAAATGGTTTGGATTGTGTATAACAAAACACAACTATAAAAGGCAGAAACATTTTGAAATAGTATATATTTAATTTAGTTTTAATATTTATCTGTTGTGAGACTTAGTATGTTTTTTCTCCTCTCTTTTTTAATATTATAAGAATGATAACTAAAAGGTGGTCTCACATTTAGAGGTTAACATCAATAGCTACCAAATAACTTTCATCAAAATAGCCTATTTTATAGTTTTAATACCTCATTTCTAGAGATAGACCATTAGTTTATATTAAATGTATGAAGAATAAAACTTTACTACATATTGAAAGCCTGGTGTCCGTTTAAGCTTAGTCATGAGCCTCTATCTGATCATATAATCTTGTAACAAAATTCTCGGTGATATAAGCAGTGGATAAAATTCAATCTTCATTTAATGTAGTGCATATATAAATTTTATATTTTCTATTCATTTAATGTGAGACTTCTGCTAAATTTTTATTAAAAGTGTAGAGTGGTTATATATAGTGGTATTAATATTCACGAATTTGATGTATCAACTTTTTGAATGGTTGGTTGAGCTGAAAATCATAATTTTTTAGTGTCTCTGAGGTGGTTTTATGAAACATAAATTATGTATTTTTGTGTAAAAACATCTAAATTTCAGATTAAAAGCTAATCGCGAAGCTTATTTCTTGTAATGATATATAAAAGTATGTGTGTAAATTTTATATTTTGTATTCATTTAATGTGACTTCTGCTAAATTTTTATTAAAAGTGTAGAGTGGTTATAAATAGTGGTATTAATATTCACGAATTTGATGTATCAACTTTTTAAATGGTTGGTTGAGCTGAAAATCATAATTTTTTAGTGTCTCTGAGGTGGTTTTATGAAACATAAATTATGTATTTTTGTGTAAAAACATCTAAATTTCAGATTAAAAGCTAATCGTGAAGCTTATTTCTTGTAATGATATATAAAAGTATGTGTGTAAATTTTATATTTTGTATTCATTTAATGTGAGACTTCTGCTAAATTTTTATTAAAAGTGTAGAGTGGTTATATATAGTGGTATTAATATTCACGAATTTGATGTATCAACTTAAAAGATATTCAAACATATACCATATAAGATAAAATTCTTGATAATATAGGCATTGATCTGAGATAGAATTGTGTTTTGTGTTTCAGTTAGATCGATGTAGCCGATTCAGAAGCGGATCAGGATTGTGGTTGATATTAACATGCAAAAAATGGTTTGGATTGTGTATAACAAAACACAACTATAAAAGGCACAAACATTTTTGAAATAGTATATATTTAAGTTAGTTTTAATATTTATCTGTTGTGAGACTTAGTATGTTTTTTCTTTCTCACCCTTTTTTTTAAATATTATAAGGAAGTTAACTAAATCAATTTAAGAATTTATGTTATTTAAAATTGAGATTAAACAAGGAAATCTGTTGTAAATGTGAAATTAATAATAATTTTTTTGCCCTTAAATATTGATGAATAGTGGGCTATCTGTTGTAAATGTAAAATTAATAATAATTTTTTGTCTTAAATATTGATATATAGTGGGCTTACCAAACATGATTTTTCAAATGTTTTAAGTGATACTATTTCATGGATTTTTATGTAATTTCAATATTAAATAATTGATAAAGAGTATTTATTATTTTCCTCCATAATTCATATGTATAGTATGTCATATGTATAGTGTTTTTTGGTTCGTTCTTTTATGATATATAAAAATTGTTGTTTTTGAATGTATGGGGAGGGTTATTTGCTATGTATACCTTGTGTTTCAAAATTAGTTTTATTAGTGATAAACTATGTATTTTGCATAAAAACCTCTAAATTTCATATTAAAAGCTGTACGTCAAGCATATTTCTTCTAATGATAGTACAAAAACATGAACTGTAAAAAAAGATAGTATATATTTTATCTGTTGTGAGACTTAGTATGTTTTTTCTTTCTCACCATTTTTTTAAATATTATAAGGAAGTTAACTAAATCAATTTAAGAATTTATGTTATTTAAAATTGAGATTAAACTGGGGTATCTGTAAAATGGAAATATTTAATGCTATGTCTATTTTTCATATGTATAGTGTTTTGTCAAAAAAAAGTTTTGATTGCTGAAAAAAGTGGGTAATAAAAATTTTTGATAGACCGTGTATCTCACCTCTATCGTTTTACTGCATTGTTATGTTGTACTATATGGGTCATCTCGAGAACATTCCTTGCCTTTGCATTTGATTGTTTTGTTTAAATTTTGATATTTGTGAAATTGAAAGTATGGTTGAGGTTTGTTTGATGTGTGTAGTTGTTTTATTTTTAATAAATTGTTTTCTTAAAAATATGGACTCATTATTTTACTTTTCTAAAAGTCTAACTTTTGAAATGTCCTGTATATTCATATTTGGTTGCTATGTTATCCAGTACCATACTATATATTTATTCTATGATTTTGAAATGGTATGCCGATCTCAGATATAAATCCGCGGTGGTGGCGTTTGAAAGTATGTTGTGGTGGGGGTTGACTTAGATGTAGCTTCCTAAGTTGGCCTGGTGTTGTGGTGTTTGAAACTATGTTGGGTGGTTGTGGTGGTGGTTGTTGTTGTGAGGCGTGATATGGAGTTGGGTATTTTCTAGAAGTTGAGTTTATATTTTGATCGATTATATTGATAGTCGGCCATCTTGGATTCGCTATCTTACTTTTCTAAAAATCCCTACTTTTGAAATGTTCTGTGTATTCATATTTGGTTGCTATGTTATCCAGTACCATACTATATATTTATTTTATGATTTTGAAATGGTATGCCGACCTCGGATATAAATCCTCGGTGGTGGTGTTTGAAACTATGTTTTGTGGTGGTGGTGGTTGTGGAGAGGCGCAATAGGTAGCAGACAAAAAAAGTCTTCATATTTCTCCATATTGCACCACCATTATACTATTTTATAGAAAAAGGGTAACACCGCTTTACTATTGATACTGAGTGATATTATTCCGAAAATTCTTATACATTTAACATTTAGTTGGTGTAGTATCCATCAGGGGGCGCTTTTATGCATTTCAGGTATGGGGTTATCACAGAAGCAGACAGCCGTTGTGGTTTCCGCTGGTAACATGTTTAGACCTGTTGAAAGTACATTGAGAAGCGCGATTGCCAGCTGGGCAATTTATTCAGGAATTCTCTAGAAGCAAAGACCATCTTGATGGTCCGCCATTTTGTCTGACGTCACTTTAGTTGGGTTAGTGGTTGTCAGAGGGCGTCATGGTATTTGGGTTGGTAATGATGAGAGATACTATTTTTAGTTTGGCTAGTGGCTGTGAGAGGACGCTACATTAGTTGGGTTGGTAATCATGAGAGATGCCATTTCTTAGTTTGGCTAGTGGCTGTGAGAGGACGCTACATTAGTTGGGTTGGTAATCATGAGAGATACCATTTTTTAGTTTGGCTAGTGGCCGTGAGACGGTCCCACATTAGTTGGGTTGGCAGAGGGCGCCACTAGGGCGAGGGGGGTGAGGGGGCCCCACATTAGTTGGGTTGGCAGAGGGCGCCACTAGGGCGAGGGGGTGAGGGGGCCCACATTAGTTGGGTTGGCAGAGGGCGCCACTAGGGCGAGGGGGGTGAGGGGGACCCACATTAGTTGGGTTGGCGAGCATGAGAGGGCGCCACTAGGGCGAGGGGGGGGTGATGGGGGAGGAGGCTCCAGAATCGGCGTACCTACCCTACTTAAATTAAAAACAAATTTTGTGAGATAATTAAATTTACGTGTTCCGTCGCCGAATGTCGTCGTTTCTACTTTTCGCCAAAATAATTCTACATTATCAGAAAAAGAGTTCATTTCGTTAGTATTTCATAAAATACGCCATTCATTGTCCAAAGTCTGAAGGTCGGAATTGTATAAAAAATCCGGGAAAATAAGTGCTATCTCGGTAATAGATTGAATTGATCCTGATTTTACAACTACTGGATCTAAAAACTGAAATTCTTCCAAAACATTATTCTTTAAAGGAAACCGTTTAATTATTTGATCACACCCTTCTACATAAAAATCCAAGCATCTTAATCTAAAAAAGTATAATTGTTCTTTGGTAAGTGACGTGCTGGATATTGTTTGTGTTGTAATAAGAGGTCCATTTATACGTTTTATATTAACTTTATTGATTAGACTTACATAATAATATCATAATGTTCTACGATCTAGATACACATCTTGACAGTTATATATATACTATTGTTGCCTACAGATGGCGTTCGAGAATACAAATGTACAGTATGTTCACATATTCAACAGTTTGTATCACTTTCGCCCCAAAATACATATTCTCAATGTGCAGGTAACGTCTAGGATTTTTAAAATCTACGTCTGCCATTGAAATACCTTGAAGCTAATCCCTTTTTATGAAACAATCGAATAACGTTTTTATAATAGTATGTTTTTATATAGACAATGTATTTTAGGGTGTTTAGGTTGCATTTCCATTCAAGTTATTAAAAAAGGGTAGAACAAATTCTAAAAATTGTAAAAATAACTTTGTAACAGGATCATTTAACGTTTTCAATATGTTATCTACAGACATGATATCATTGGTACTAGCGACATCGGTGAAATATAACTGTAGAGGTCCATACTGTTCTAATAACCGCGAAACAACGCTATGTACGGATAACCATCGGGTTTGACATGGGCGTAAAATTTTATGGATTTTTGTATTGCAAAATACTTGAAACTCGGTATATTCGATAATTCGTTTGGGACTATGAGCAAAGTAATTATAGATATCTCTTGTGAGCTTCTTTATATACGGAGGTAGCTTTTCACATGCATATGAAGCGCACAAATGGAAGGAGTGACATATACATTTCATTACAAAAAGCTTTGGAATGTCATTTTGCAATGAAGTCATTACTGAGCGATGCTGTCCTGCCATAACATTTGCCCCATCAGATGCAAAACCGACCAGATTTCTTTTATATGGAATTTCGTGTTTTTCAAAAAAAAGTGACAATATGGTTATATATACTATTCGCGTCGGCTGCTTTAATTTCAATTAAAGCTAAAAAAAATTCACAAATAGTGTTACTGTTATTTATTCTTACGCATATAAAAAGATGTTTAATATTGCTCGTATCAGTGGACTCATCAACTATAACGGAAAATTTGTTCGTCCGGAGATGATCCCATAATACTTGCATATTTTCGTATCCCAGTAAATTTTTAACTATTGCAGTGGTTTTCCTTCATTTTTGTTAATTATTTAATAAGAAAGCACGACTAGATTTCTACATTCAATCTACTAAAATAAAATAAGCAAATAGGAATTTGTACGTATATACCCTGTGTTGCATCGTCGACCTGAACATAGGAAATCCCATGTTAATTTTAAACGTGGTGAATGAAAGTTTCCCAGTTTATTTTAGAGAAAAACTTATTGAGAATTTTTTAAAGAACTCATAAAAATTAAGCGAATTGTAAATTTCGAATTGTTTTTGTCAAGTATTTTCTTAGATATGAATAATAATACACTAGTAAAATAAGCCGAAATTGTAATCCAGTCATAATCGAAACAACAATCAAGTCACTTGCAAATTCAAATAAATAAAAATGTTAAATTGACGTTTCGCGATAATTAAGAAATATGAATTATTTTACCACAGAGGAAAAAGTTATTATGATTAAGTGGTATTATGGAGGAAATAGTCTACAGGGCGTAAGAGATATGTTTTCCGTGCATTTTCCCGATAGGCCGATTCCAAGTAAGGCGACCATTAAAAATGCCATTGAACGTTTTGAAGCAACGGGCACAGTAATTAAAGATTGTAAATGTATAAAGGAGAATAATGGTAGGGTTCATCAACAAAGAAACGAAAATGAATTAGATATCTTGCTTCAAGTCCAAGAAGAAAAACAAGTAAGCACGAGAATTCTTGGAGAAACAGTGGGACTACACCGTACTACAGCTTGGAGCATTTTGAAGAAACATAATTTTAAATCATTTAAATATGCGAAACATCAAGAACTGTTGGTCGGGGATAGAGAGCGTAGGGCAAATTTTGCCTTTGAAATGATGGAGAGAGCAAATAACGATAGGGAGTTTTTAAACAACATTTGCATTTTGCATTTACAGATGAATGCACGTTGACTCTCAACAATGAGCCAAATGTTCAAAATTTAAGATATTGGAGCCAGGAAAATGAGCACCTTTTTCTCTTTACGAGGACTCAATATCCAAAAAAAGTTAACGTTTTTATTGGAATTTTCGGACATCATATTATTGGACCTCTTTTTTTAAAAGAAAATCTTTCTGCTGAATATTTTCTAAATTTATTACAAAATCAAATTGAACCTGCTTTAGAAGAAGTTGTTCGTGAAAATCAGCAAGTTTGGTTCCAGTTAGACGGATGCCCTGCGCACAATGCCAGGATTGTAAGAGAACACCTTCAAAATGCCTTTAATGGAAATGTGATAGGTCCAAATCAAACAATATGCTGGCCCCCCAGGTCCCCTGATCTTTCACCGAACGACTTCTTTTTATGGGGACATTTAAAAAACGCTATTTATAAAAGTGTACATATGAAAACTTGGATCAGTTAAAAAATGCAATATCTCTGGAATGTAGGAAAATTAATCAAAATCAGCTGAGTAACGTACGAAGGTCATTTTATGATGGCTTGGGGCATTGTTTAGCAGTAAACGGTGGGATATTCGAACATTTAATTTAGTTTGTTAGTTGTTCATTTTTTAATAATGTTTTTACTCCTATATGTAATGTAATAGGTATAACTTCGTACGTATTTGAGTTCTAGTGTAAAAGATATCGCATAATGTCAATTTGCCTTTTTTTTTAATTTGAATTTGCAAGTGACTTGATTGTTGTTTCGATTATGACTGGATTACAATTTCGGCTTATTTTACTAGTGTATTATTGTTCATATCTAAGATATGAGTTCTTTAAAAAAATTCTCAATAAGTTTTTCTCTATAATAAACTGGGAAACTTTCATTCACCACGTTTAAAATTAACATGGGATTTCCTATGTTCAGGTCGACGATGCAACACACGGTTATTGTGTTTGCTCGGTGATTTCCCTATGTAAATGTATTTAGGTGAATACCCTTATTTTGAAGTGAATTCAATAAATAACATCGAATAGGAAGTTAAACGTATATACATACATAGTTTTGGCTGGTGGTTTTCCTATAAAACCATCGGTGAATACCCTTATATTAAAGTGAATTTAATGAATGACAATTGCTATCTATCTATTTTTATTTCCTTTTCTTTCTTTATTATCAGTTTTAGGTAAATAAATTCTTTCTTAGAGTAAGACAAGGAAAATGAGAAACAGTTTTTCGTTAAAAATACTAATATTAGTAAAAATAGTAACACCCAAAGTAACTGCCTATCTGTTTATAGGTAGCTAACATCCGTCAAACTGGTTATTCTTATTTACTTATTTGTTGTGCAGATTAGCCATTTAAGAATTGAAATATTTCGGTGGAATTCCATAGCACTTCGGTAGATCGGTAGATTATACCTAGATTCGGTAGATCTACCGAAAAATCGGTAGGGTTACCATCACTGCCTATTACGGATCCACACGGTTCAGATGAGCCGCTTCAGTGACCCGGCTCACAATGACGAGTTAAACCGAGTGAGCCGAGTCGAAGAACTGAACCGTTTTGCCCATCTCTAGTTATAACTGATGCAATTAGTATTACACAGATACGAATTATGCTGATGACAATATAGTTCTAATTTAATTTTTTTAATTAATATTAGAGTCAGTTGAGAAATTTTGAAAAATTATTTTAGGTATCAAATTCAAATTTTTGTATTAACCTTTGGCGCTGGAAACAAATACGGGATAATTCTCCCGCAATAACATAAAGAAAGTCAAAATAACTGCAGTAAGAGGTTGTTACACCATACATATTTATTTTACCTTTTGCATGAAACACTCGAAATAAACAAATTACAGGTGCAATTAAAAGAGCCCTAATTCGAAAAGGAATGTTTTGCCCTGGTAGAATAATTTATTGAGTTAAGCCACCATAAGTTTTTCTAGATCTTTACGTGTTGAGGACATGTCTTTGCTTATATTTATGTTATTTAACATAATTCTCTACATATTTTTATATCCTTCGCCCTTACTTTAGCAGCGGCTGGTGAGTACGTTTAGGTGGAGCAATTACATAGACAAGACTGATTCGTTTATTATCGGTGACCTTGTTTATTAATACTATAGTTATACAACTTAGAGAAATATGTAAATATTCCG
The DNA here is from genome assembly GCA_963170755.1 of Amphimallon solstitiale. Classification (NCBI taxonomy): domain Eukaryota; kingdom Metazoa; phylum Arthropoda; class Insecta; order Coleoptera; family Scarabaeidae; genus Amphimallon; species Amphimallon solstitiale. The sequence continues at coordinate 14,381,875 of OY720685.1, forward strand.
TAATATTTCTATGTAGTAAAGTGTCGTCCTCTTATATCTTTCAAATGAATTAATATGGAGGAATCAAAAGTGGTAAGCCAATAAAATTATTCGAAAGATTCTCATCACGACTCTCACAATTTAATCCGAAAGTTTATAAAAAATGTAATATATTTTCTATTAAATTTTACATAAGAATATATTTTGTTTTGATTTGCTTGTCACATCGTTTGCCCTTGAATTACATATAAACATAACCTATATAGCTATTACGATGATAAAGTGACTTTAAATAACTTTTACTTTCTTATACGTAGTATAAGGAAGTATTGTGATGAAAATTTTCAACCTCGAGATTTTTTGCAGATGTCCACGTTTTGAGGTCCCCTGACACCAAAAAAGTGGTTTTTAAAAAATGTCTGTGTGTCTGTCTGTCTGTCTCTGTGTGTGTGTGTGACCACGATAGCGGTCAAACCGCTGGAGATATCAATTCCAAATTTTGTATTTACGTGTATAATCTCCCTCTTGAGATCTGATTAGTTTTTCAGTAAAATCGGTAGACCGGAAGTAGCAGTTTACTTCAGTGAAAAAATCGAATTTTGCCAATATTTCGTCAATTACTAAGTTTAAACAAATTTATAAAGAATTGAAATGTACTCAAAATTAAATTTGAAACAAATTATCTTAAAAAAGTTTTTCGAAATTCCAACCGGAAGTTGGTCTTTTACTCTTATCGAAAATCAGTTTTTTGCGAATATCTCGCAAGTCATGCTTTCTAGGCAGGTACATTACGAGTATAAAAGTATTTAAATTATAATTTTAAATGTCTTTTGTATAAAAAAAATTTCAAAATTCGGACCGGAAGTGGCACTTGTACTCTTAGCGAGTAGCACTTTTTTTCGAATATATTGCAAAGTATGCATTCTATAGCGATTTATTAAGAGAATGAAAGTACTTAGAATAGGATTTTGAATAAGTTTTGTATAAAAAAATTCTTGAAATTGTATAGTTTGAAACGCTCATACGTATAAGAAAGTCGTGTGGTGGCCACACCTCATTTTTTTATTGAAGAATCGTAGGATTATTATTTTTTACTTTCTTATACGTAGTATAAGGAAGTATTGTGGTGATGAAAATTTTCGACCTCGAGATTTTTGCAGATGTCCACGTTTTGAGGTCCCCTGATACCAAAAAAGTGGTTTTTAAAAAATTTCTCTCTCTGTGTGTGTGTCTGTCTGTCTGTGTGTGTGTGTGTGACCACGATAGCTGTCAAACTGCTATAGGTATCAATTCCAAATTTTATATTTACGAATATAATCTCCCTCTTGAGAACTGATTAGATTTTGTACTCTATTCTACAATCTGCACGAATATATACATGTCATATCATGTATAGTAACGAATGAAACATATATTTGGAATGCCTTGCTTTTAAAATTATATATAATTATGTTAAATACAATTACAAGAAATAGATTGTATTACATTACGTATTAAATTGCTTTGTAAAAGGAACTACATCGGCCATATACTATAAGCCAATATATTTGAAATATTTGTGTTTATTCATAATAATTTATTGTCTGATAACGATCATGCTACTTTATTAGAAACATTATTTTTATGTTCCTCCATATTTTTCTGGCTTTTATTTTATTCTTTAGCCTTTTATTTCAATTTCAACAGGGAATTTTGGACTTGTTACTATTCTTCCTGGGAGTGATTTGTATTTATTTTAGATGTTGAAGCTTTTTATTTGTAATAACAACGTTTACTTAACTGAAAACTAAAATAATATTAAAACAATTTGGTATTATAACAATCCCTGTTATACTTATAAAATGTAAAAATTGTTATATTTTCTAATAAGGGAATATTTAGAATTATTAAAAATTATATTTTTCCCGATCAACACTGATATTTTGAATTAGTTTGCATCACTAAAAAATTAGTTTACTTCACTAAAAAAATCAAAATTTACTAATACGTCATCTACTACTAAGTTTAAACAAATTTCTAAAGAATACAAAAGTACTAAAATGTGAATTTTAGAAAGACTTTTTTCGAAATTTCTACCGGAAGTAGGTCTTCCTATCTTAGCGAAAACCGGTCTTTAGCAAATATCTTACAAATTATTTATTCTTTACAGATTTATCTAGAATACAAAAATATTTAGAGCCCGAATTGGAACAATTTTTGTATAAAAGAAATTTGAAAATTCGGACCGGACATAAGACTACTCTTATTGAATAGCAGTTTTTTATACGTTCTATATAAATGTATTATAAGTGCAAAAGTGATTAGAGCTACATTTGGAACAATTTTTCTATAAAAGAAATTTTAAAATTTGGACCGGAAGTAATGCTTCTACTCATCAAATAAAAATCTCACAAATTTTGCATTCTAGTCAAATTTATTAAGAACACAAATTTGTTTAGAGCCCTATTTGGAATAATTTTTATATAAAAAAAATTTCAAAATTCGGACCGGAAGTAACACTTACTTTTTTTTATTTTTCTTATTTATTTAACGAAAATAACGTAGAAGTATTTGATTGGCCGGCAAAATCTCCAGATCTGAATCCTATTGAAAATATATGTAGTGTTATGGTACCAAATAGGAATGCTAATAATGATAGAGTTCAACTTAATATAGAAAATATTACTCAACATACACAATCTGTATGGGAACACTTCAGAGGAAGAAACTTATGTGAAACTTTAGTAAATTCTATGCAATGAAGAATACAAGAGTATATGGACGATAATGGATTTTATACGTCGTACTAAGGTTTTTATTATTGCGAAAAAGAAACAAACTATAAGACCAAAATCACATAACCATTTTCTTTAATTTCTTTATTAATTAATTGGTACTATTATATATTAATTATTAAAAACTTGATATCGGCGACAATTTTTGTTTTAATTTTTTCTGCTAAAGGTTAGAGAAATTAATTTTACAATACTAATTAAATTTTATTACATGATTTCCCATTAATTGCATAGTTCCAACTACTGCAGACTTTAATTTTAATATATCAAATTTTGTCTAAGGTATTCTTACTTTCAATAAAATTTTCGATAAAAGATGAACGATTATTAATTTCACAATATAATATTTACGATTGCAGCTATTACTTTAATGAATATAATTTTTTAAAAGAACTAATTATTTTGCCTAATCATATATTCATCATGTCACAATGTAATAATCCATTTAAAGAATTGTGACGTGACCGCACATTTTCTTCAGAATTTTATTAAATGTCCTCTCCCGTCTACTATAATTGTGTATACAAAAGTTGTTCCAAATTAAATTTTAAGTTGCGTCTTAAGAAGATAAACCTCTGATTAAAAGTGTATCTTCCGGTCCGAATTTTGGTCAATTTTTTATACAGAAATTATCGCAAATCCCACTCAAAATATTTTTATTCTCTCTATAGAATGCATAATTTGCGAAATATATGCAAAAAATTGCTATTCGATAAAAGTAAAAGTATTACTTCCGGTCCGAATTTTGAAATTTATTTCATACAAAAATTGTTCCAATTCAGGCTCTAAATATTTTTGTATTCTAAATAAGTCTGTACAGAATGAATAATTCATAAGAAATTTGCTAAAAACCTCTTTTCGCTAAGATAGAAAGACCTACTTCTGGTAGAAATTTCGAAAAAAGTCTTCCTAAAATTCACATTTTAGTTCTTTTGTATTCTCTAGTAAACTACTACTTCCGGTCTATCGATTTTACTCAAAATCTAGTCAGATCTCAAGAGGAAGATTATACTATTAAATATAAGGTTTGGTACTGATAACTGTAGCCGTTTGGGCGCTATCGTGGTCAGAGAGAGGGGGGGAGAGATATGTTTGCCAAAAACTACTTCTTCGGTATCAGGCGACTTTAAAACGTGGACATCTGCAAAAATCTCGAGGTCGAAAATATTCATCATCACCATACTTGCTTATAATACGTATATGAAAGTAAAAAGGCAAATATTGCTTTAATCAATAAACCACAGGACAAGGTGTTAAACTCATTATTTTTGTTTTATTTGAATTAATTTAAAAATAAGGTATGTGTTATAAGTAGGGAGCGGAATCGAGCGAGTCATGACTCATCGCCCATGGGCGCGCTATTGAAATGTTGTATTTTTAAAGAGGTTTTAATTTTATTAATATAATTGAATAACAAGTGGCTGCGTTGATTATAAAATACAAAATACCCTACTATTTGTTCATTTTCTCTTCTGTAAGACTTGTTCTCTTTGAATTAAGTACATCTTTGTAGATAGAAAACGTCCCTTCTACATCGCAACTGGTTATAGGTGCGTACTGGAAGTATTCCTTTATTTCAGCGTATTTAGCATACACAATTGCCGCAATGTTATTAAACCTGGATTTCTATTAAACACTGCGTCTAAGTCACTTGGAATTATTAATAGCCACATCTAATGTGGTTAATCCATTTTTACTTTCTTATACGTAGTATAAGGAAGTAATGTGAAATTTTCGACTTCGAGATTTTTGCAGATGTCCACGTTTTGAAGTCCCCTGATACCGAAAAAGATGTTTTTAAAAAATGTCTGTGTGTCTCTATGTGACCACGATAACCGCTGTAGATATCAATTCCAAATTCTGTATTTACGTGTCTAATCTCCCTCTGGAGATCTGAGTAGTTTTTCAGTAAAATTGGCAGACCGGAAGTAGCAGTTTACTTCAGTGAAAAAATTAAATTTTGCCAATATTTCGTCAACTACTTAATTTAAACAAATTTATAAAGAATTCATATGTACTTGAAATTAAAATTGAGAACAATTTTATTTAAAAAGTTTTTCGAAGCTGCTACCGGAAGTAGGTCTTTTACTCCTATAGAAAATCAGTTTTTTGCGAATATTTCGCATGTCATGCTTTTTAGACAGGTACGTTACGGGTATACAAGTATTTAAAACGTAATTTTCAATATCTTTTGCATAAAAACAATTTCAAAATTCAGACCGGAATTACCACTTTTACTCTTATCGAATAGCGATTTTTTGCGAATATGTCGTAAATTATGCATTCTATATGTATTTATCAAGAATACAAAAGTATTTAGTGCTAGATTTGCAATATTTTTTGAATATATGAAATTTCAAAATTTGGACCGGAAGTAACACTTTTACTAATAGGGAGTAGTCCTTTTTTCGAATATCTTGCTAAGTATGCATTCTATAGCGATTTATTAAGAGAACAGAAGTACTTAGAATAGGATTTTGAATAATTTTTGTGTAAAAAAAATATAGTATAGTTTGAAACGCTCATACGTATAAGAAAGTCGTGTGGTGGCCACACCTCATTTTTTAATTTGAGATTCGATTTTCAAAAAATATGTCATTAGTTTAGGCAAATTTCCAGTGTTCCTGAAGGAATAACAACTGATTTTTTAAATTTGGGATTTGTGTTAGTTCCTTGCACTCAGAAATACTTCGAGCATCGTCATGTAACGAAATTTTGTAAACTATCGAATTTCTCTGCATGAAAACTATTTCTGTGTATGTTTTAGCAAAGCTAAGTGACGATATTTTACAGACTTTGCAATAAATTTCGGAATCACTGACAATTAATTTTTATCTCAGAAAAAGTAACATAAACAATGTTCTAGATCTAAATAAATGATAACTAAAGATGTACGCGTATGTTATTGAAACATACATATTATATTGCGAAATATAAGGTAAATATAATAAATTTTAAAAACTCGTCACCCTTGTACCTACGCCGATGAAGAAAGGATTTTATTCATACAATTCCTTATTTTATGGCAGTTTTTTCTCTGATTCTCTGGAGTAAACAGATGTTACAGTTCGCCCTATGAATTAGTGCTATTCAGATATAATGTAAACAACACGCAGTTGTTTACATTATTTCTTTTCACGGTTGTGGCTCCGTGGTAGTTTAGCTCGCTCGATTCCGCTCCCTAGTTATAAGAATAAAACTAAGGATACTTTTCAAAAGCATTTGGGTATATTATCTGTTGTACTAAGCAAATAAAAATAAATTTGGTAAAACATGCTCACCTTGTTATTGAAATTATTTTAGGAAGCTAAACTACATAGTTCGTTTTACAATCCATAATATATTTTAAGAAATAATATGGAAGTAGAGGAAAGGAATGTAAATAAGAAATTATACAATGAACAACATTCAAACAAATATAAATATTCGGTGGAGATATTTATTTAGTGTGTTTTCAAGACCAGACATCCATACAATTAGATTGTGACTATCGACAGATATGCGCAGCGTTTTTAACGCACATCTGTCATTTCAAAAGAAGGCAATTGTACGTACATGTACAGAAAAATAAGTTTGAAGATTCTGACATGTCTGACTCAGATACTGAGATAGAACTTAATTTCAACTAATGTTTAAATTTTATCGCTAACTTGGGTAGGCTTTTAAATTTACTGTTATTTTTTACACAGAAAATTTAAATTGTATTGCATTTTGTCTTGTTTAGTTCGTTACGTTCACTTGTAATAAGAAAAATAAAAATTAAACATATTTTTGTTTTTTTATTTGTTGTATGTATAAATTTTTTTTTTGAATGTACTATAATTATTTACCACTCTGTACTATAATCGGTTCCAAGATAGTTGGCAACGCTGCTTATGTTTGTCTTTAGTCATCTGACCTACTAAGGTCAGCAGTGGCACTAAGTGTGTCATAGATATCTATACATCGACTTCTATCTATCTAGTTCGTACCACGTGTGGTTATCTATGGTAGAAAGCGATACTAATTCTCGCCCAAATATATCGCCTTCAAGCGACATCATTAAGGGTCTCGCCTTATGGCTGCCATACACGTTACGGTCCACCGGAGAGGTCTACCTGTGCAGGTACGCCTGCGCAGGTAGACCTGAGATGAACCTGAGCGTGTGTGGGACATTTTTTGAACCTGCACAGGCGACCGGTGAAAGAATTGATTTTCGATTCTTTCACCGGTCGCCTGCGCAGGTTCAAAAAATGTCCCACACACGCTCAGGTTCATCTCAGGTCTACCTGCGCGGGCGTACCTGCACAGGTAGACCTCTCCGGTGGACCGTAACGTGTATGGCAGCCATTAGACAGAGACATTATTGCTTGCGTATTTAGCAATGTATAAGAGTGAGATATAATAAACGGGAGTTAAGGCGGTAATGAAATATTTCAAATGTAAGCATAAAAGAAAACTGCCGATTATTATAGTTAAGTATAGGATATGATAGGTAGTAAAAATCTAAAGATATTCGAAAATGTCTATTCATTTGTAAATAACATCGTCCTGGTAAGTAATAAGACAACTATATGAACTTATGGTGAATAATGTGTATTGTAGAATTATATATTTTTTTATTTGATTTGTATGTATTTTCGATAACATAATTAGATAAGTCAATTAGGTAGGTACTCAATAAAATTAAAATGAAGGTGATCAAGACTATTGGAAAGCGTTCCTAGATTTTGCAGAATAATATCCAGTGTTGTTAACAAATAAATTCAACGCAGCATTTAGAAACTATGTGTCATCATGTCATTGAACAGTTAAATAGTTTACGACATAGTAGTAAAGTTACAGAAAAGTGGAGAAAAAGTAAAACATTCATGTTTAATATTTATGAAGACTTCATAAATTAATTTAATAATTTGCTTAAACTACAATCACAAGTTGTTCAAAATATAATGATATACTAATTATATTATTATCCAGTTTTTTAATATGTATTATATCGAAGTAACAGTGTGCAGTATTAATTGTTTTATAGGCTGTGCAAAGTAAAAGCTAAAGCTGCCAAAATTAATAAGAAGGCAAGCATTACAGGTAGCGAAGCTGTAAATTACCTGCCTCTTACAAATGCAGATAAGCGATTACTAAAAATAATTGGAACAAACAGCATTAAAGGTGAACCAGAGCCTAATAAAATTGGTAATTGAAGATTGCACTAATTATTTTTTTTTTTAGTCACAAGAACATATAATATGTATGTATTGAAGAATAATCTTTGCGAATGCCCTCAACAAGTACGTTAGAAGAAACCAATGTACTACGTAGGTACTACCTACTCACCAGTGGCGGCTACTGCAGGGAGGGCAACGGGGCACTGTCCCCCGTGACAAATTTCTTTTAACAGAATAAATTAATTATAAGAATTATAAGAAAGGAGACATGATAGAATGCGCAAACTATCGGGGAATTGCATTAACTAGTATACCTGGAAAAGTACTAACAAGAATACTAGAAAAGAGACTAAGGGATATAATAGAACCAACACTAGAAAAACAACAGCATGGATTTAGAAGAGGTAGAAGTGCACAAGATCTAATATTCATAGTTAGACAATTAGGAGAGAAATTTATGAAAAAAGGAAAAGAAATACATATCTGCTTTATCGACCTACAAACGGCGTTCGATAGAATTAAAAGAGAAGACATCTGGAAAGCTCTAGAAAAAAGGGGAATAGAAGGATATATTATCGATACAATAAAGGCCCTGTATAAAGGCAATAAAAATAAAGTTAGAACACATAATGAAGAATCAACAGAATTTGAAATAAAAATAGGATTAAAACAGGGTTGTGTTCTTAGCCCTCTTCTATTCACGATATTAATGGACGATGTTGTAAAAAGTTGTAAACAGAGATGTGAGAAACTGATAGTTGGTAGCTGGAGAATGCACCAAAGCGCCTTACGCGAATTATTGGTCGCAGACGACATAATTGTACTAGAAGATTCAGAAAAGAATCTACAACAGAATCTAAATATATACCAATCAGAATTCAGGAAAATAAACATGAAAATTAATATAAGCAAAACAAAAACGATGATAATGTCAGGAAAGGAAAAGAAACACAAAATATGCTTAGAGGGAAGACAACTAGAACATGTTAAAAGCTTCAACTATTTAGGCACAGTAATAGCAGAAAATGGAAGGATGGATAAAGCAATAGCAGAGAGAATAGGAAAGACAAGAATGATTTATAACATGCTTAGACACATTTTTTTTGGAAAAAAGGAAGTATCGAAGGAAATAAAAACAGAGATATATAAAAAAAGTAGTAAGACCTTCACTAGTATACAGTTGTGAGTCTTGGACGATTTCATATAGAAATAAAAGTAGAATAACAGCAGCAGAGATGAGATTCCTGAGAAAAATTGAAGAAATTACAAGGAAATACAGAATTAGGAATGAGGTAATAATGCAAAGAAGGAACCTGAAACCGGTTAAGAGAGTTATTGAAGAAAGACAGTAGGGTTGTTTAGGACACTTACACCGGATGCACAGAAATAGACCATCTAAACAGGTGTATGAAGCCAGAGTACAGAGAAAGAATAGAATAGAAAGACCTAGAATACAACGGGAAGAACAAGTACGACAGGCAGCCGCAGAACGTGGTATACAATGGTGTGAAACAAGGAACTTGGCACAGAACAGAAACTTGTAGAAGGAAAGAATAAATGCAATAGTAACTTGAAATGTAGTAAAAAAAATCCGACACCTAACGGTACAAGGATGTATAGTTTAAATAAATAAATAAATTAATTAATTATAAACACCTAATTTCTATATAATTTTTCTTAATTGTTTGATAACAAATAATATCCCTTGCAGCAAAATCACTATATGCACACTTGTCCTACATTAGCAAATATATATTTTTATCCTCCTCTAAAATTGTGATTGTGCTGCTTGTGATTTTTTCGGAAGTAACAGTCCGTCTCTTCAGCGCGTTTGAAAATCATAGTCTGACGTAGGCTCCGGGGCATCTCACGCGAGTGCACCGTTTGTATTAGAAATCGAGTGGATAAAAAGTGGCGCGGGGCGAGAGCGGTATATATCAGCGAGCGGGCACTACACTGTGATGCCGGATGACATCCAGTATGTAATATCACAGAATAACAGAAGTGACAAAAGCCTCACTTGCATAATTCCGATATTTGTGCGCAAAATCAAACAGAATGGCGTGTTTTGTTTTTGTTGTGTACTTGTATAAATATAACCTGTCTTAATTTTATAACTTATAATTTACGAAAAAATAATAAGTAAAGCTGCCAGTTAAATTGTTGTTGATATAAATAATAGAAACTGTACGAAAGAAGAAATCCGGCGTACATAGATGTTGTATTTTTACTTGTAAAAATGTTCAGCAACAAAGTATATTCTACAATTTCTTTTCGTTTCCTAAAGAAGAAAATTGATAAGTTTTAGCTATTGAGTAACAGATAATTTGTAATAATTCATCTTTGTAGTAAACACTTTGAATGAAACTTTTTATATACAGTGAAGGAACCTCCTTCGAAAATAAGAATTTTAGAGAACATCGTTATCTCTCACAGCCATGACCATAATGAAAAGAAACCAATTCAAACCTCACTGGTTAAGAAACTATCTAAAGGTAAATGTTTATTATAAAATATTATTTTATAAGAACTAAGTATTATTTCAAATTTTAAAAGCATACTAATTTCAAAATGTATTTTAGAATGTGTGGAAACTATGAATGTTCCTAGCACAAGTGATATTGGATACCAAAATTTAGCAGAAAGTGAACCACCTATAGGTATGACAATTAATATTTACAATACAAAATTATTTTATGAGCAAAACATAAAATACCTTTAGTTGTTAACTGAAGAATTCGATGTCATTTTTGAACAAAAATTCAACAGATATGTATTTAATCTAGTATAAAGTATAATAATTTAGAACTTTTCAGTTACAAACATACAATTAATTTGTTTTAACGAAATGTATAATTTTTTAATTGTATTTTAGCAGTTATGGAAATTCCTACCCTATGTTGGGGTTCAAACAGAAAAAAATATCTCTGCCCATACACCCAGAAAGGAAAGACTGAGAAAATCTCTAAAACAGCATCGAGTTATAGCTACTAAATCTAAAATGAAATCCTATCCTAAACAGGAGAATTTACAATATTTTCTAAGGCTTTGTGACAGATATTTATCAAATGAACTGCAGCAAAATTTACTATGGTTCTCTTTGCTAAGGGCATTCATATGAATTGGAAACAGCCAGTTGGTTATGTATCAGTCAGCAGCACATGTAGTGGTAAAGCTTTAGAGGAGACTGTAGATAATACAATACTAAAGTTATTTGCAGTTGGGCTTTCTGTCCGAGCATTAGTATCTGATGTCGGATCAAATTTTTGTAAATAATCAAAAGAGAAAGGAGTTACTCCAGAATCACCATACTTTTACTTAGAACATAAAATATTTTATATTTTTGATGTACCACATCTTGTTAAAGCAACTAGGAACACATTTTTTAAATATACAATACAATTTGACAATTTTACAGCAAACAAAACATTTCTAGATGTATTTTATAATAAATATAAACTCATGAACACCCAACTTCAATGAATTAGTTATTAATCAATTTGCTAATCGTAAGGAACGGCGAATGGATTTTATTTTCAAACAAATTAATTAAATAACATATTGAGTTATTTTTTGTCTGTACTCCAAAACAACTTAAAGTAAATAAGTTGTTTTGGAGTGTCCGATAAATTATTAAAATTAAGTGATGAATCACTCAATGTAATAAAAAATATTGATAACTAATTACGCACTTAATTTTATCTTAAGTAATTTATCGAATGTAATAAATTCCATAGCTCAGTCTATTAAAAATGCTGGCAAAAACATTGTAATGTTTACTTAAAATAAAATGACTATATTATTCAAAATACAATCGTATTAAATTGGGTTGTACTCGTTAATAATATTTAGGTAGATTATTGTTGCCAACATATTCATCTTTATCATCTAGTGGGCATCTATATACATATATACAAATATAATGCAATATAGAGCACATATTAACAATTAAACCAACTTTAATCGAGGCGTAAAGTTGAGCTTGTGAACTGGTGTGAGTGACACGTGGCTATCGTGCTCCGTAATATAATTCATTCATTGAACTATTACGAGCAATTGTAGCTACGTAACAGTGTGAAAAGTGGATTTAAGGGAGTGTAAACATAAAGAAACATATAGGATTATAATAACAAGTAGTATATCGATATATATTTATTGATTGAAGTTAGGCTGCAGGCGAGATAGGATCATCTCTCTTCGACGGGTAGACCGGGAAGTTGATTCTGTCGCTCGCTCAAGTGGGCTAGTAACTGAACTGTCGACCGCGCTTTCTAAAGTCGTGTATATACAATAAACAAAAAGGCCCGGGCTTGCCAGGTGGGGACGAATGAACAACGACAGGAAGCGAGGTAGAGAGGGAGAGGAGAAAGACACAGATAGAGGAAAAGATATATTTAATAAAAGTAAAAAAACGATCAGATCGCCGGAACAGAGGTAGATAGAACGGAAGACAAACTTAGATTCCGAACAAAAGTTTAATACGACGGAAAAATAAAAAGAAACGAAGAAGAGGAGAAAATGGAGGAACTGAAAGAAATGATGAAGCAGATGATGAAGGACTCTAAACAGAATATGGAAGAGATTAAGGAAGAAATTATACATCTAAAACATGAAATGAGAAAGAAGGAAGAGAAGTGGGAAAGGGAAAGGTTACAACTGATTAAAAGAATAGAAAAACTTGAAAATAAGGTAGAAAACGATGAAAAGCAGCAAAGGAAAAATAATATAATAATAAAAGGTATAAAAGTAAATGAAAACCAAATAAAAGATGATATTAGAGAATTTCTGTCGGAAAAATTAGAAGTACACACTAATATAAAGAAAGCCTATAAAATAAATAAGGAAGAGCAATTCCAAATGATTAAAGTAGAGCTAGAGTCTTTTGAAACTAAACTGGAAATAATGAAAGCGAAAAGTAAGTTAAGAAATACGAGAATATATATTGAGAACTACTTAACAATGGAAGAGAGATTTATACAAAAGGAAATAAGGAGTATTGCTAAAGAGGAAAGGGGAAAAGGAATTGCAATAAAAATAGGGTATCAAAAAATGATAAGAGATGGTGTGGAATACAGGTGGAGTAACGAGATAAAAGGACTAGAAATAGCAGTAAGAGAAATTCCACAAACAAAAAACTAAGCAAAACAAAAGGGTATGGAAACATGATGACGACTTTGGCAATGAATCAGGAAAGCGTGGATCAGAAATGGAAGAAAGCAAATAAGGACTGGAATGTGGAAGGGGCAAATGAAGTCGCAACTAATGATATGTACAAGACAAACAATCGGCCCAATGGCGAAAGGGAAAGTGTGCGGGTCAAGCCTGGAAATTCAGAATGGAAAATGGGTACGTGGAATATTCGTGGAATGAATGGGAAGGAAGACGAATTCGACAAAACTGATATGAAATTAATAGCAGTCACTGAAACAAAATTCAAGGGAAAGTTGGTAAAGAAATTAAGGAATGGGCACATACTTATTCACAGCGGAGTAGAAGAAAATGTCTGGGCACAGGCAGGTGTGGGTTGCTTGATACACAGGGACAACTTTGATCAAGTTGATAGTTGGAAGTTGACTAATGAGAGGATAATGAGTATACAATGGCGAGTGAACCCAAAAAAGAGAATGATGATTTACATAATATACGGACCGAATGAAAATGATAGGAAAGAGGACAAGGAGCTTTTTTGGATGGAACTCCAGGAACAGGTGGACAATGAAGAAAATTTTATGGTGGTTGGCGATTTTAATGGGCGAGTGGGGTGTAACTTTGAAAAGGAGGGCGGTGTAATAGGGAGATACGGGGAGCAAAAGAAGAACATGAATGGCTCTCTGATATTAGATTTTTGTTTAACAAATGATATGGTTATTACAAACACATTTTTCCAACACAAGGATATACACAAATATACCAGGGAAGTCAAAAGTAGACAAGAAAAATCTATAATTGACTTATTGCTGGTTAAACGAGCAGATTGGAAATCGGTATTTGATGTAAGGGTGAAAAGAGGATACGAAATAGGCTCAGACCATTACCTAGTCGAAGCAAGATTAAAGGACTCTACGGTTATGATAAAGAAAGAAGGGGCTGGAAAAGTATTTGAAAATATAAGAAGTTACAGACTTCAAGAGGACGACATAAAATATAAATATTGGCAGGAAATAGACAGACAATTGAAAGAACAAGGACATTTGGAGATAGAAAGTATGGAAGGACTGTGGACAATTCTTAAAAACACACTTGTGAACGCAGCAAAGAAGGTATGCGGAAGTGCAAGATACGGAAAAAACAGAAAACATACGCCTTGGTGGAGTGAAGAAATTAAGAGTGCAGTAAAAGAAAAGAAAAGATGCTGGAAAAAATATCTAGAAACTGGTAACAATACTGACCATGAAGAATACAGGAAGAAAAGAACACAAGTTAAAGTATTGATTAAAGTAGCAAAACAAAAATCCTGGACAGACTTTGGATCGAAAATGGAAGATCAAGGAAAGGGAAATTCCAAACTGCTATATAGAACATTGAAAACCTTGCGTAAGTCAGCTGGAACACACCTCCAATATATAAGAAGTAAAGAAGGACGAATTCTAACCGCAGAACAGGATATAAGGGATAGATGGTATGAATATTTTTGCGATTTGTTTGAAGCCGAAACAGGGGGAGAGGTCGACGCAGAGGATTTATCGCCTGAAGAAGCTGAAGAGACAACATCAAACATACAACTGAGTGAGATAACAGAAGTAGTGGAAAAGCTAAAACCAGGTAAAGCAGCCGGAATTGACAATTTAAAGCCAGAAATGCTGAAATACATGGGAGTTAAAGCTACACGGTTACTACTTAGAATAATAAACTTGGCATGGGAAAGGAAAACAACCCCCGAGGACTGGAAAATAGCAATTATCCCCTTACACAAAAAAGGTGACAATACGACATGTTCCAATTACAGAGCTATCTCATTGTTATCAATAGCTGGAAAGATATACGAAAGAATAATAGAGAAACGATTAAGAGCAAACTTAGAATCGACCCTTCAAGAAAATCAGGCAGGTTTCAGGCCGGGCAGGAGCACGCAGGACTGGATATTCTGTTTAAGGCAAATTTCGGACAGAATTCTGGGCAGTAACGGCAAAATGTACCTATGTGCAATTGATCTAGAAAAAGCATTCGATACACTTCCGAGGCATAGGATATGGTCATCGCTGGAGAAGAGAGGGATTAAAAAAGAGCTACTAAAGGCAGTCAAAAGTATATACACCAACACGAGCAACATAATAAGAACTGAAAGCGGATATTCAAGAAGCTTTATCACACTTAAAGGAGTGAGACAGGGCGGAGTTCTGAGTCCCCTTCTCTTTATAACTGTTATGGACGATATTGCAAGAAGTGCCAATAGTCTAACAAAGGGTATTTACGTAGGGTCCAGAAACCTTCAACCTGTAATAGCCAAGGAATTCTTGTATGCCGACGATTTGATAATTGCAGCTCCAAATAAAAATGTCCTGCAAAGAAATATAGAAATATGGCACGAAACTTTAAAGAACTTTGGAATGAATATCAATAAAAGAAAAACGGAAGTATTGGCAGTCTCCAAAGATGAAGAAGAAACAAATATAACAATAGATGGTTATCCAATAAAGGTGACAGAAAACTTAAAATATCTTGGAACCATAATCAACCACAAAGGAGATGTAGAGGCAGATGTGAATAATAGAATCAAAATTGTAAACTGTTTATATCATGCACTGAAGTACATATTTTTAAGTAAGAGAGAGGTCAGCAGGGAAACCAAGACAAAGATTTACAAAACAATATTTCTTCCGACACTATGCTACGGCAGCGAGTCATGGGTATTGACTAAGAGGCTGAAATCAAGAATAACAGCGACCGAAATGAGGATTTTAAGGAGAATAGTTGGTGTTACCAGATTGGATAGAATCAGAAATGAGAAGATACGAGAAAAACTAGGTGTAACATCAGCAATAGAAAAAATCCAGGAAAAACAACTTAGTTGGTTTGGGCACCTTACACGAATGAGTAACACGAACCCTGTAAAAGAAATATGGGAGGCCGGCTGGAACAAGAGGAGAAACAGAGGTAGACCAAGAAGAATATGGAATCAGGGGATAGCGCAGCTGCTGACGGACCGGGGAAGTACCTGGAGGGAAGCTCAAGAAATGACTAGGGATAGGATAGGATGGAAAGAATTCTGCAAAGCAGATCGCCTCGACGCCTAACGGCAAAAGAGGATACAGATAAATAATATAATAATTAATCGAGGCGTAAAACTTTCTTCTTCAGCAGTAATCACATTGATGTGAATAGATAGCATGTTAAGTGGTAAATACATATACACTTGTCATAAGTATAATATATTTGTGCACTTTTACTTGTCTTGCATTTATGTGAAAATTAAATCAATACTCCAATTAAACAAGGACTTTTGTTTTGTTATTTTTTTTTATTCCAGTATAAATTTGAAATTTGTATTAAAGGACTTGGTGATTTGAACGGCTTTTAACTTTAAGACGTAATATTTACTAAAAATTGAGTCAATACTTTTAGAAAACGTAATAACTAACCGAACCTAACCGAATGCCAAGCGATAGTCAAGCAAGAGACACACATGGTACCAATTTTTAAAACTCTCGCCTGAAAGTATAGATACTTACAATATACAACGATCGGATAGCGCACGTAGTCCCATCCCAGTATGTTAAAACAACACTGCCTATAAAGTTTTGTACGATTATAATTATTTAATGTTTTAATATGTATTTTCTTTTATTATTATTATAATTAGTTTAAATTTAGTAATAGAAGTTTTTAGAGCGTAGTTCAGCTTATTTCATTTCTTAATTATTTTTTTAGGGTTAATATATTTTGTTTGAATATTTTCGTTTATAAATACAGTTTTTGTTCGTGTGTAATTTGTTTGTTGAAAGGTTAGACCAATTTTAAAATGGTTGCTTCCTGTTTCCTGTGTTTGCTCCATGGATAATTTTGCTTCCGGTTGGTTAGTTTTCCCTATTTGAATAATGAAAAAGTAGAATGAATCATTTTTATTGTTTTTGACTTATGCTGACTCGTTAATTAACGACGTATTTTTCTTCCTTTTACTTTTTTATACATAGTACCATACGATCATATATTTCTACCCTCTAGAAGGCTACGACATTTTTCTTTTTTAAACTTAAGTTGGTACCATAAGGTAAGTTAACTTATTAGGTTATATTATACTGATGATTAAGTGTCAATTAATAAATACATTAATGATAGATGAATTTTATTTGTCAGAACATACCAACATAATATTTTCAAGAAATAATTTCATAGCCTTCTAGAGGGTAGAAAGATATGATCATATTGTATAAGGAAGTATTGTGATGATGAAAATTTTCGACCTCGAGATTTTTGCAGATGTCTACGTTTTGAAGTCCCCTGATACCGAAAAAGTAGTTTTTAATTAATGCCTATGCGCGTGCGCGTGTGTGTGACCACGATAGCAGTCAAACCACTACTGCTATCAATTCCAAATTTTGTATTTGCGAGTATAATCTCCCTCTTGAGATCTCATTTCTGCCGTCCTAAGAAAAAAGGCCTTAACTCCATTTTCCTTAGTTAGGTCTTCCAAACGCTTAAGAGGTTATCAAAGTATAATATTGCTAGGCTAAAATACCTTAGAAACCATTTCAAACGTCAAATAAAGAACGAATAAAATAAGTGTATTTCCATCGTCATTCTCATAGGCAAAAATACCTTAAGTATCAAATAAGAAGCTAAAAAGCCTTATGTACGTACAAAATTAAATGGATGTAAGACCTTTTTAGCTTATTATTCACTGACGTTTTAGTGTTGAAAGTTGGGTTATGTCAATTCATAGTTTTGTGTTTTCTGCGTGAATTTAGGGTCAAGAATTGACCGAAAATTGTAATAATAGGGTAAGTAAAATGATTAATTGCATGTCCAGCACACAATTTACAATAATATTGCTTATTAGGCTCATAATGAACAGAACACAAAGAACTTTAGACCTTGCACAAAACATAACCAAGATGTCATCGCTATTAGTAAGCAAATTGAGAATAAATCTGAAACTACAAAAGCCACTTGTGATGGATGTGAAGATATTAGTAATATCGATGGCGGTGACCATAATTTGAAAAATTTAATTGACATCGAAAGCACCCATATAATTATTTTAGAACAGAATGGCATGAAGAATATGATCATCGACAAGGAAACTAATAATTTCGAAATGCAACAGTTGTTACTATTAAACGAAGCAGTTGGAGAACAAAACCATTTTAACCACGTTAGGTTTTTCCAAAAATAATAACATGGTAGTTCACGACGTGCTTACCCAGCCCAACCATTCACCAAAACCTGATGGCAGGGGCAGACACGAAAAACCAAACAGATAGAGAAATCATTCGCACACATATAGAGAGTTTTCATCCGTGTGTATCACATTACATAAGAGAACACGCCCCGAATAAACGTTATTTGCCGAGCGATGTAACAATTTCTTCAATGCATAAAGACTTAATTTCAAAGCATCCCAATCTAAAGTGCTCATACGATTTATACAGAAGCATTGTAGCTCAAATGAATATTTCATTTACTAAACTCGGGCACGAGCAATGCGAGTCTTGCGAATTTTTCAGTCTGCATAATCCTGATCACAGTAAAGAAAATTTGGCGACTGCGACGATTGTAATGCATGGGACACTCATATTAAGAAAGCAAACGAAGCCAGAGAAAAATACAGAGAAGATCGGGACTGTAAAAATAGAGAGGAAGGAGATGTTGTTTTTTCTGCCGATTTGGAAAAGGTAATTATGCTTCCTAGAATGGACACCTTTAAGGCGGTTGTATTTACTCCAAGGATCATCGCTTTCAACGAGTCGTTTGTACCAGTTGGAAATAATCAAAACTTAAAACCGTTAGCAGTGCTGTCGCATGAAGCAGTCTCGGGCCATAAGAAAGAAGATATCAGTGCCTTTTATCATTTTTTTTATCAAACCGTGATGCCACGAAAATTACCCTTTGGCTCCACAACTGTTCGGCACAAAATAAAAGTTGGGCGTTGTTTCTGTCTTGTGTATATGATAAATTCTAAATAAATATCTGCCAACGAAATTGTGATCAACTATTTTGAGCCTTTTATGACCTGTGACAGTTTTCATCAACAGGTACCAACTACACATAAATCTTGATTTATGCTTTATTAAGCTTCTTTTTCAGGTCGAATTGTCAATGAAACATGCTGGAAAGGTTTAGTATTTTAACGATTTTGTAAACTGTGTTCAGGCGGCAAATTCCGGAAAAGTGTCCGTCAAATCCATGTGTCCAACAGATTTCTACAAATGGCAAGACTATGCGTCTCTGTATAAACTCAAAAGTACAGTACCAAGGCTATACATGGCAACTATAGTACAAATTGTTGCGAAAAGGGGTGATTTTCAGCTATTTTATAAAAATAAATTCAGTGAAGAATTGAAGCCTCTTAATTTTTTAATGACTAAAAGTTTTAAAACCAAAACAATTGAAAAACCAGAGGCCCATACATTGTACCGAGGTATACCTCAACAGAAGAAAGACAGTATTTTGACTAACCTTATTAAACTTATGCCGATGAATCGACATGATTTTTGGAATTCATTACCTGTTGATATGGATGTTCCAGACTTAATTACAACTGTTGAATAAGTTAGTGTTCCTAAGTACTTTAATTTTAATTTTTAATTTCTTTGTAATAATAAATTGCTTTTTCTAAGATAATGAGGCATTTTGTTTTAAATAGTGTCTTGTATATTTTTACTTTCCCGCCAGTTTTTCAAGAAAAAAACACATTTTTGCTTTTCCGAAGAACTTATAACTACTAAAATAAGAGGTAAGTATTTGTATCACATCGTCTTTAGTTTTACTTTTAGTCTACTGGTTGCCGTCAATAAAAATCGTAATCGGCTCATGGCTCAAAACTGTGCTGTGTGGACTTAAGGCTTTCTTTCTTAGGACGGCAGATTAGATTTCCAGTAAAATCGGCAGACCACAAGTAGTAGTTTCCTTCAGTGAAAAAATCGATTTTTTCGTCAACTACTAAGCTAAAACAAATTTATAAAGAATTCATATGTACTTAAAAATAAATTTGAGAAAATTTTATTAAAAAAGATTTTCGAAATTCCTACCGGAAGTAGGTCTTTTACTCTTATCGAAAATAAGTTTTTTGCAAATATTTTGCAAGTCATGCTTTTTAGACGGGTACATTACAAATACAAAAGTATTTATAACTGAATTTTCAATAAATTTTGTAAAAAAAAATTTCAAAATTCGAACCGAAAGTAACACTTTTACTCTTACCGAATAGCGGTTTTTGCAATATCTAGTAAATTATGCATTCTATATATGTTTATCAAGAGTACAAATGTATATAGAGCTACATTTGGAATAATTTTTGTATAAGCTATTATCTTCTGAAAAAATTACGAAAATCTTACTGTATTACACCTATTCTCTTAATAAATCTATAGAATGCATACTTGGCGAGATATTCGAAAGAAAGTGCTAGTTGCTAAGAGTGAAAGTGTTACGTCCGGTCCGAATTTTGAAATTTCTTTTATACTAAAATTATACCAAATGCAGCTCTAAATACATTTATACTCTTGATAAATATATATAGAAGCATAGTTTACGAGATATTTGCAAAAAATCGCTATGCGATAAGAGCAAAAATATTACTTCCGGTCCGAATTTTGAAAAATTTTTTTATACAAAAGCTATTGGAAGTTAAGTTCTAAATACTTTTATATTCGTAACGTACCTGTCTAAAAAAACCATGGCTTGCGAAATATTCGCAAAAAACTGATTTTCGGTAAGAGTAAAAGACCTACTTCCGGTAGGAATTTGAAAAAACTTTTTCATACATTTTTTCTCAAATTTTTTGAGTACATATGAATTCTTTATAAATTTGTTTAAACTTAGTAGTTGCCGAATAATTGACAAAATTCGGTTTTTTCACTGAAGTAAACTACTACTTCTGGTCTGCCGATTTTATTGAAAATCTAATCATATCTCAAGAGGGAGATTATATTCGTAAATATAAAATTTGGAATTGATATCTATAACGGTTTGACCGGTATCGTGGTCACACACACACACACACACACACACACACACTGACAGAGAGAGAGAGAGGGGGGGGGGGAAGAAAGAGAGAGAGACATTTTTTTAAAAACACGTTTTAGGAATCAGAGGACTTCAAAACGTGGGCATCTGCAAAAATCTAGAGGTCGAAAGAAAGTAAAAATCAACAAAACAAAAAAGTAAATATGCAAATGGAATGAAAAATCAAAATACGGCATAAGTAATTTTTAGTCTACAATTTTATTTTATTGTGATATTTGTTAATTCGGTTTAATTTAACTAAGTACGTAATACCAATATGTGAATAGATTTCAGAATTTAAATATTTGACGATTCATTTTATGTAGCTATATATTAAAATTTTCAACCTACGGTAGCTGTTTCGCGTAATTTTTAATAATTGTTATGAAAACGTTTGCAAATGACAATTGTCTGTTAACCTACTTGAAGGTAGCCGTATTTAGTTATTATTAGTATTAAATTACCGGTTTAGAACCGCCAATGTTTCTCCTTCAAAACGGAAGCACTCTGATCGAAACCCGAATATCGTCTAGCTCCACCTACCCACACCCCCTTGCGTCTATCGTCCCGCTAGTAATACAAATTGCATAAGTTTCTATTTGCCCAGATGCAGTTGGTAAATGCCCCTCTTAACTCAATAAATTATTCTTCCAGGGCAAAACATTCCTTTTTGAATTAGGGCTCTTCTAATTGCATCAGTAATTTGTTTATTTCAAGTTGTTTCGTGCAAAGCGTAAAATAAATATAAAGTGTAAGAACCTCTTACTGCATTTATTTTGACTTTCTTTATGTTAGTGCGAGAGAATTATCCCATCTTTATGTTCCCAGCGCCAAAGGTTAATACAAGAATTTAAATTTGATAAATATACCTAAAATAATTTTTCCAAATTTCTCAATTCACACTAATATTAAATTGACTTAGAACTTTGTTGTCACCTGTATGATTCGTATCTGCGTACTACTAATTGGTAGCGCACCATTTCACGAAATGAAAACATTTGCTAATTGCCAAATAATATTATTCAACAAAATTAGGTTGGAAATATTATTATTAATATTATGAGAGTCTATAATTTGATAGGTTTCTTATTTTTTTTAAATATTTTTGTATTTTTCTACACAAGAAACCTAAATATGGGTTTTCAAGAAAATCACATAAAAATTATCCAACATGTATAAAAAGAGTATTCAGTTCAATTTGATGATCCTTCAAGAGTAAGATAAAATGAAATTGATATAATCTACTTTATAAATAACTATGATTGCGTCTACGACTGATATTTATCTCCTAGATTGAGTTGGTCTTTACTTAATGTAAATCAATTTTCAATGTGAAATAAAATAAACAAATGTTTAAGATTTACGTTTAAGGCTCCGGGCTACCCAAATTATAGGTATATGCTATTACATGTAAGCGTTTTTTTCTTTTTACTTGCTTATTTGGTAACATGAAGCAATGCACTATTTTTTCTTATATACGTATGAATGAATGCAAGGTATCTATGATGCCCTTTTTTCAAAATACTCTTTAAATATGTTTAACAAAAAATAAAATGTCGAACCATTTTTTTCTTTTTTTGCCTTTATTTCTTGACATAGAAGAAAAAATTTTTTTTGTTTAAAAGAGTGTTTGAAACTCTTGCTCGCTATGAGGCCCCTTTTTTTTTCAAAATTGATATTTTCTTTGATATTTGATATAAAAGAAATTAAAACTAGGCAGCCCACATTACATTCGAGAAACAAGGTGAAGGGGAGGGATAGATCTCTGGCCAACAGCTTGTCTAGAGGGCGGGCACAAATGTATAAATATTCGGGGATAAATGAATTTTTGTTCTCTTGGATATTGTAGTAGATATATAATCTGGGCACTTTTACGAAGTGTTCGTGTCTCTCTAAACAAAAATGAGTTATAATTTTCAATATATTACGGTATTTTATGATGGTTCTTTGAAAGATATACCTCCACTTTTTTTGACGCTGAAAATATTTTTTTTGCAAATAGAACACACAATTTGTTTTTGATTCATAAGATGGGAATTTAATTCTTTTTCAAAATGTATATCCTTCTACCTACCGCTAATGAATTTTTTTGTATTTATACTACAAATCTTCTGCTAAATGTGTTTTTTTTGTTAATCAACTCCTAGTTACACAAACTGTAGGCGTAGTATGCACATTATTTTTTGTCTGAACTCTCCGGCATACTTTGCTAACACAAGTTATACAGCAGTGCAGAAATAAAGGCGGTAAATAACAGGTGCGTCATAAAAACACTGTTTGTACTCAGAGTCTGAATATTGCTTATCCCAATTTATTTACCTATTTTTTTGTTAGAAATATACATAGACATATTTATACAGTGACCGGCAGAAAGTGCGCAGCATATGGGAAAATGGTTTACCTTTGAATATAGCAAAATTATTTTATTGCATCATGTCTCGGCATGACTTGAGACCAAAATAGCACTCACGATTTCTGCCGAAACTCTCATCGTATACGAGGGAGAGTCAAAAATACAAAATTACGCTAAGAGTAAAGTACCCCCATTTTTAACATAAGACTTTTCTTTATTAAGCAATAGTTCTTTGGTTTTAAAAATTAAAGTAAAATATCGAGTTTCATTCACTTTTGATAAAAAATTTCAGTTTACTGTTTATTCTGAATTACCCTGTATAAGAAATTGAGCGCGCTCATACAATACTCAAATCTTACTCTCTGTAGACATCGTAACAGAAAACCATAAATAATACGTCGCAAAAGTCAGCTACAAAAATAATATAGCTCTTGAAAATAAAAATTCAAGAATGTGAAATAATTTTGCTGCACACCATATTTTACGTTTTCAGAAGTCAAAAATTTTTATTTAACTCAAATTGTGTGATTCATTTTAACTTAATCATCTTTAAAATTGTAATATTTTTTCATAAAATTAGCAACACTTCTTTCTATTCAGGTTTTAATAATAATAATAATAATAGTAAAGATACATAATAGTAGGAAATAAAACTCAAAATACATTAACAAAAATATTTATTTACAAGTACATTATTTTTCTACGTGAGCTCTCCCATTCTCAATACATTTCATTGTCCTGTTGTTAAATTCTTGTGCTACGTTTCTTAAAAAAACCGGATTAAGTTGAACGACACACTGCCTAATCGTATTTTGTAAAGTCCAGATTTCTAAATGGTCGATGTTTGTATACTTGGTTCTTTAAGTAACCCCAGAGAAAGAAATCCATTGGGGTAATGTCAGGCGATCTTGCAGGCCAATGATTTTCTGAAAACCGTCCGATCCATTTTTGAGGAAATTGTTGATTAAGCCATTCTCTTACTTGCAATGTAGAATGGATCGAAGCACCATCTTGTTGAAAATACATATTCGCTCGTAGATTTAAAGGCATATCATTTAGGAACTCGCTAAATTTATTCTGCAAGTATTGTAAATATCTACCTGCATTTAAATTTTGCCGGAAAAAATATGGTCCAACTATTTGAGTATTCAATATACCACACCAAACGTTTGTTTTAAATGAATATTGGCTTTTACATTCAATTGTAAAATTAGGATTTTGATTAGCCCACCCACCACCTACAATTTTGAGAACTTACTACACCGTTGCTTGTGAAGGTTGCTTCGTCAGTAAATAATATTTGACTTCCAAAATGGGGATTATCTTCCTTCTTGCCTTGGAACCAAAAACAAAAGTCAATTCTAGCATCTAGATCTTTTTGTTGAAGAGTATGGGTGAATTTTGGTTTATATGGTAAGTACTTGTTTTTTTTAAGAATTCTTCTAATCGATTTTTCGGAAATACCTAATACTTCTTGTCTTTCATACAATGGCATAGTAGGAACTTCATTTACTGACAATAACACATTTAAACTATTTTCTTCATTAGTTACACTTTTCTCATGGGGTTGCTTGTATTTACTTTCCACCGAACCAGTTTGTTTAAATTTGTTCACAATTCGGCATACAGTAGAATCGTGAATATTTTTATTGTGTCTATTGTTAAAAATATTTGCTGTTTCGCGATAGCTATAGTAATTTTCACCACGAATTTGAACTATTTCTACCTTTTCTTGTACCGATAACCTTTCCGCTTCCATTTTTATAGCAAAACTAAATGTCTAAATGACATTTATTGAATTAAGTTCATGTTTTTTTAAATCAAACACATGCAGTACGAAAAAAAATGTGTCGAGGATTATGCTGAGACTAACTTTTTTATTTTTGTCGCTCTTTCGCGTCAAGCGTTTATTATTAAAACCTGAATAAAAAGAAGTGTTGCTAATTTTATGAAAAAATATTACAATTTTAAAGATGATTAAGTTAAAATGAATCACACAATTTGAGTTAAATAAAATTTTTTGACTTCTGAAAACGTAAAATATGGTGTGCAGCAAAATTATTTCACATTCTTGAATTTTTATTTTCAAGAGCTATATTATTTTTGTAGCTGACTTTTGCGACGTATTATTTATGGTTTTCTGTTACGATGTCTACAGAGAGTAAGATTTGCGTATTGTATGAGCGCGCTCAATTTCTTATACAGGGTAATTCAGAATAAACAGTAAACTGAAATTTTTTATCAAAAGTGAATGAAACTCGATATTTTACTTTAATTTTTAAAACCAAAGAACTAAAGAAAAGTCTAATGTTAAAAATGGGGGTACTTTACTTTTAGCGTAATTTTGTATTTTTGACTCTCCCTCGTATACGATGAGAGTTTCGGCAGAAATCGCGAGTGCTATTTTGGTCTCAAGTCATGCCGAGACATGATGCAATAAAATAATTTTGCTATATTCAAAGGTAAACCATTTTCCCATATGCTGCGCACTTTCTGCCGGTCACTGTATATATGTAGGATTCAAATTCGAAGGGGGGGTGGCCCTGGATGCGCCGAGAGAGGAGCGAACGAACAAGTCGAGAATAGTAAGTTGTGATGTTAAGACGTATTTGTCAGTAAACTATTTTCGGTAAAGACGTGTATTTTGTTACAGTTATCCTAAACAACGAGCGTGACAAGGAACGACGTAAATATTATTTTGTCAAACGAAATTAAGTTATAGTGTTTTCTTATTAAATATCTTTTAAATAAACAGTTTAAAAATAAGTGTTAGTTTTGCTGCTTATGCACAATCAGAACCCCACATAAATTGGGAGCTCGTCCGCGATGGATAGGTAGATAGAAAGAAGATAGAGATACGATTGTGCATATACATACATACGCAGCAAGGCGAAACATATGTATGCGAGCCAGAAGTGACATCATCGTCTGGAGTGAATTATTGAATACGTTGCGAAAAAAGAAGATAAGAAAAATATTTGAAGAAGGACTACTATATACAAGTAAATTGCATCTTTTATTTATTCTATTTCACGAAAATATTTCCCAGAGTTTTTAAGATAGATAAAATCTTTATTATTTAGTATAAAAAATTTTACAAATAAATTAATATGGAAAATTTAGGACAACAAGTAAATTTAGATATTTCACAAACAAATACAAAACAAATAAAGGCATTACATAAATTCGTATTTGAATACGAGGGCGATAGAAATAATAGGAAAAGATTACGAGAATTTAGAGGATTCAATTTTAACGATGTCGAACAGGAAAGACAATTTAATAAAGAAAAAAACAGATTATGCTATGAACAATTTGACACTGGGAGAATTGAATTTGATTTGTCAGGTGTTGGGTACGGATAATAATGCGAATAATAAAGAGGAGTTAATAGATACTTTTTGCGAACAATTAAATGATTTATCTGTTCCAATTAGGAAAGAAATACCTAGTGATGGTGACGACGGAAAACAGGACGACGTAAATAATGTGGCACAAAATGAGAGTGACAACCAAGACGATAATGAAGATTTAAGCGACGTAACTAGTGCTAGTGGAATTGGCCTAGTAGAATCTCATTCGCGCTCTCAGAATATGCCGCCAAAATTTATGATGACGTTTAAAGATGTCGAAGAAACCTTGCACATTTTCGATGGTGGGAAAACTTATCCAATTGATAGATGGATAACAGAATTTGAGGAAACCTAATTTCTAATGGGTTGGAATGAAGTTGAAAAATTAATCTATGGTAAAAGATTGTTAAAAGGGGAGGCTTTATCCTTTATCAGGGCTGAAGAGGGAATAATAACATGGAAAATATTGAAGAGTAAGCTAGAAAATGAATTTCGAAGATCTGTAAATAGTGCAACTCTTCATAAAATGCTGTCTACGCGTAAGGTAAGAAAAGATGAAAGCTATTCTCAATATTTTTTAGCAATGAGAGAAATTGCCGCTCAAGGGACAGTCGAAGATGATGCTCTTATTGAATATATTATAGAAGGAATTTCTGACGATGAGGCAAATAAGACCATTTTGTACGGAGCAAAATGCTTACGAGAATTTAAAGATAAATTAAAACTCTATGAAAGATTGAAAGAAAAACAAGTTAGAGAGAGAAAAGAGACGAAAGAAAAGAGAGACTTCAAAGAAAGTTTACCAAAGTATAACACTACGACTAAATACAAAGATGAAAAGACTAATATTAGATGTTTTAATTGTGGTAGATTAGGACACCAATCCAAAAATTGTCATGACAAAGGTAAAGGATTGAAGTGCTTTTCATGCAATAATTATGGTCATCTAGCCAAAGATTGTGACAAGAGAAACAAAGAGACCGAAATTCCCAAAAGTACAGAACGATCCTACTTAATAAGAGAAAATGATGAATTGCCAGGTCACAAAAAGTTTTTAGTTAATGGCAAGCCTATATTTGGTCTTGTGGATACGGGAAGCGATCTAAATTTGATCAAAGCTACTAGCTTTCTAAACATAGGAGCACCCAAATTTGACGAAACGCCAATAACTCTGAAAGGAATTGGTACGAATAAAATAGAAACGATAGGAACATTTACAACTCGTGTAATTGTAGACGACTGTGATGTACACGAACACATGTCTGTAAATATGATTGTGGGTAAACCAATGCTTGAAAAGGTTATTCTTACAATAAACCCCAATGTAATTACAATGACTAATCCTGTGGAACATATGGCCAAAGAGAGTAATGATTTTGTCCTAAAGAGAAGTCGGAATGAGGTACCACCTGACATATTTATGATAAATGTAAATGACAATTTAAATATAGGAAAACCTCAATATGTAAAAGCAGTAACGAAAATGATAAATGACTACAACCCGACGAAAATTAAAGAAACAAAAATAACGACTAAAATAATACTTGAAGATGAGATACCGATTTACCAACGACCTAGAAGATTAGCGAATGTTGAAAAACAAGAAGTTGAGAAACAGATAGAGGAATGGCTGCATGATAAGATTATAAGACCGAGTTCCTCGGATTATGCCAGTCCCATTGTATTGGTAAAAAAGAAAGATGGCACTAATCGCCTATGTGTTGATTACAGAAGACTAAATAGGAAAGTAGTGAAAGATAGGTATCCTCTACCTGTTATCGAGGATCAGATAGACAAATTGACGAAAGCAAAAATATTTACGACTTTAGATTTACGGAATGGTTTTTTTCATGTACCTATGGCCGAAGACAGTATTAAATACACTGCATTCGTAACACCAAGCAATCAGTACGAATTTCTTAAAACTCCGTTCGGAATGTGCAATTCGCCTGCAATCTTCCAAAGATTTATCAATGAAGTCTTCAAAGAACTCATGCACGAAGGTGTAGTATTATCCTACATGGACGACCTTATTATACCGGCAGAAAACGAAGAACAAGCCTTCACTAGATTAGGCAAGGTGTTACACACAGCTGAATCATACGGATTGGAAATAAAATGGGAGAAATGCCCATTTTTGATAACAAAGGTGGAATACCTAGGCCACGAAATAGAAAATGGTACTGTGAAACCATGTCACAGTAAGATTCGTGCTGTTGTTCAATTCCCAGAACCAAGTACAGAAAAAGAGATACGAAACTTTTTGGGACTCACGGGGTATTTTAGAAAGTATATTAAAGACTATGCATTGATAGCTAAGCCCTTAACGGATATTTTAAAGGGAAAGAAGAAACCTAAATTCGATAACGATGAAAGGGTTTCTTTCAATAAGTTAAAGGAGAAATTAGCCTGTGAACCAGTGTTGAACATTTTTAATTATGAACGGGAGACTGAACTACATGTCGATGCAAGTCAGGATGGGTTCGGAGGAGTGTTGCTGCAGAAGCATGATGAAGATGGGTTGATGCATCCAGTCTATTTTTGGAGTAGAAAAACTAGCGATGCTCAGAGAAAATACCATAGTTACGAACTCGAGGTGTTAGCCATCGTCGAAGCATTAAAGAAATTCCGAGTATATCTCTTAGGAATAAAATTTAAAATTATCACAGACTGTTGCGCTTTCGTTGCGACAATGAATAAGAAGGACTTGTGTACGAGAGTAGCGAGATGGGCCTTGCTTCTCAAGGAGTTTAATTACCAAATAGAACATCGTCCTGGTGACCAGATGAGGCATTGCGACGCTCTTAGCCGTAATCCAGTCATTCACATAATTTGCAACGAGTTTTTGGAAACAATAAAAAAAAAGCTCAAAATGGAGATGATTACCTGAAAACCATAACGAAGATTTTGGAAAGCCAAACGTATGAAGATTACGAATTAGATAAAGGTATTGTATACAAGAACGAAGATGGTAGGAAGTTGCTTGTTGTTCCGACAGCCATGCCGTTCCAAATAATAAGAAATGCTCATGAAAATGGACATTTTGCAGTAAGAAATACTAAAGAACTAATCAATTGAGATTATTATATACCAAAATTAGAAGGAAAGATAGAGAAGGTATTGACAAATTGCATACCTTGTATACTAGCCAAGCGAAAGGAAGGGAAACAAGAAGGGTTACTGAATCCGATTGATAAGGGTGAAGCACCCCTGCAAACATATCACATAGATCATTTGGGACCATGGACCTCAACTGGGAAAGGATATCGTCATCTACTAGTTGTTATCGACGCATTTACTAAGTTTGTGTGGATATATCCCACTAAAACCACTGCTACCAAAGAAGTGTTAGAAAAACTAGAATTTCAAAGAGGAATCTTTGGAAATCCCAGAATAATAATATCCGATAGAGGAACCGCATTCACCTCTAAAGATTTTGAACAATATTGTGACACTGAGCATATAACTCACATTAAGATCACAACAGGTGTACCTAGAGGAAACGGACTAGTGGAGCTCATACATCGAATTATCATTTCCACTCTCACAAAACTAACTATTGAAAACCCATACCATTGGTACAAACATGTTAGGAAATTGCAAGAAGTTTTAAATAGCACGTATCAGCGTAGTATAAACGTGTCGCCTTTTAAACTACTTTTTGGAGTGGAAATGTTAAAATCAGAAGATGCAAAATTGAAAGAGATAATCGAAGAAGAATAATCAAAAGCTTTTGCTGAAGAAAGAGAAGAACTGCGAAAAGATGCAAGACAACAAATGAAGAAAGTGCAAGAAGAAAACCGAAGAAGTTACAATAAAAGAAGGAAGATCCCAGTAGTGTACAAAATTGGAAACCTAGTGGCAATTCGTAGGACACAGTTTCAAAATGAATCGAAGCTATTACCCAAGTTCCTTGGTCCGTATCGTGTCCTCAGAAGGGTTGGTCCAGACAGGTATGATATAAAGAAGTTAGGAGAGCATACGGGTCCGAGAAAAACAAAGTCCAGCGCCGATCTTATGAAGCCATGGTCCAAGGTCGACGACGAGGAGAATCCATTCGAGACGAATGGATGTCAGGAAGGCCGAGATGTAGGATTCAAATTCGGGGGGGGGGGGTGGCCCTGGAAGCGCCGAGAGAGGAGCGAACGAACACGTCGAAAATAGTAAGTTGTGATGTTAAGACGTATTTGTCAGAACACTATTTTTCGGTAACGAAGTGTATTTTTGTTACAGTTATCCTAAGAACGAGCGTGACACGGAACGACGTAATTATTAGTTGTCAAACGAAATTAAATTATAGTGTTTTCTTTTTTAAATATTCTTTAAATAAACAGTTAAAATGTAAGTTTTACTGCTTTGCACAATCAGAACCCTACATATATTTATCAAGAGTACAAATGTATTTAGAGCTACATTTGGAATAATTTTTGTAAAAACTATTATCTTCTGAAAAAATAACGAAAATTCTGCTGTATTACCTATTTTCTTAATAAATCTCTATAGAATGCATACTTGGCGAGATATTCGAAAGAAAGTGCTAGTTGCTAAAAGTGTTACTTCCAGGTCGAATTTTGAAATTTCTTTTATACAAAAATTATTCCAAATGTAGCTCTAAATACATTTGTACTCTTGATAAATATATATAGAATGCATAGTTTACGAGATATTTGCAAAAAATCGCTATGCGATAAGAGCAAAAATATTACTTCCGGTCCAAATTTTGAAAATTTTTTTATACAAAAGCTATTGGAAATTAAGTTCTAAATACTTTTATACTCGTAACGTACCTGTCTAAAAAAACATAGCTTGCGAAATATTCGCAAAAAACTGATTTTCGGTAAGAGTAAAAGACCTACTTCGGGTAGGAATTTGAAAAAACTTTTTCATAAATTTTTTCTCATATTTTTTGAGTACATATGAATTCTTTATAAATTTGTTTAAACTTAGTAGTTGCCGAATAATTGACAAAATTCGGTTTTTTCACTGAAGTAAACTACTACTTCCGGTATGACGATTTTATTGAAAATCTAATCATATCTCAAGCGGAAGATTATATTCGTAAATACAAAATTTCGAATTGATATCTATAACGGTTTGATCGGTATCGTGGTCACACACACACACACACTGACAGAGAAAACGAAAGAGAGAGGGGGGGAGAGAGAGAGTCATTTTTTAAAAACACTTTTTCGAAATCTTGGGACTTCGAAACGTGGACATCTGCAAAAATCTAGAGGACGAAAGAAAGTAAAAATCAACAAAACAAAAAAAAGTAAATATGCAAATGGAATGAAAAATCAAAATACGACGTAAGTAATTTTTAGTCTACAATTTTATTTTATTTTGATATTTGTTAATTCGGTTTAGTTTAACTAAGTACATAATACCAATATGCCAGTAGATTTCAGAATTTAAATATTTGACGATTCATTTTATGTACCTATATATTAAAATTTTCAACCCACGGTAGTTGTTTCGCGTAATTTTTAATAATTGTTATGAAAACGTTTAAAAATGAAAATTGTCTGTTAGCCTACTTGAAGGTAGCCGTATTTAGTTATTATTACTATTAACTTACTAGTTTAGAACCGCCAATTTCTTTACCGATCTACATAGCGACAGAATCTGTGAATAAAACCGAAGCGCTGTGATCGAAACCGAATATCGTCTAGCTCCACCTACTCACACCCCCTCGCGTCTACCGTCCCTCTAGTAATACAAGTTGCATAAGTTTCTATTTGCTCAGATGCAGTTGGTAAATGCCCCTCTTAACTCAATAAATTATTATTCTTCCAGGGCAAAACATTACTTTTTGAATTAGGGCTCTTCTAATTGCACCAGTAATTTGTTTATTTCAAGTTGTTTCATGCAAAAAGTAAAATAAATATGTATAGTGTAACAACCTCTTACTACAGTTATTTTGACTTTAATTATACCTAAAATAATTTTCCAAATTTCTCAATTGACACTAATATCAATTAATAAAATTAACTTAGAACTATGTTGTCACCAGTATGATTCGTATCTGCGTACTACTGATTCCAGCAGTTATAACGTCTTGACTTATTATATAAACCAATAAAAGACGCAAGTGATTTGCACATGGTGACGCACTATTTCACGAAATGAAAACATTTGCTTATTGCCAAATAATATTAATCAACAAAATTAGGTTAGAAATATTATTATTAATATTATGAGAGTCTATTTGAAAGATTTCTTATTTTTTTTTAAATATTTTTGTATTTTTCTACACAAAAAACGTAAATGTATTTTATCCAACAAGTATAAAATTCAGAGTATTCAGTTCAATTTGATGATCCTTCAAGAGTAAGATAAAATGAAATTGAAATAATCACCTTTAGAAATAACTTTGATTGCGTGTACGACTGATATTTATCTCTTGAATTGAGTTGGTCTTTACTTGATGTAAATCAATTTTCAAAGTGAAATAAAACAAATAAATGTTTAATATTTACGTTTAAGATTTACACTGTATACAGTGTAAATATTTGTTTGTTTTATTTCACATTGATATTTATCTAGCTATTAATTCATATAAAGTAACTAAAGAGACGTTTCCTTTTGTAGTTATTGCAAGTATAAAAAGTACTTACTCCAATTATATTCTTCGGTTTTTCCTCTCTATTCAACGGCTAAATTGAATCCCTCAATCAGTTGTTAGTCAGTTATCAGTTGTAATTCCCAGATTGTATATAGTCACTGAATAACATACAGGTATAAATTAACGAACATATATTATGAAAAATACTGTGATAAACATGAATAGTTGAGACCCCTTACCTTTCAATTTCTATGCACACTAAGTTGGCACAAAAACTCATATAGACATTATAAATTGGAAAAACATGTTCACATCTATATATACTTTTGTCTTTTTGATCAGATACACCAATCAATTCTAAATATACCTGATAAGATTAACAGCTTCCTTTGATAGCGTACTTTAAATGCAGATTTCATAAAGCCTATAAAAAAAACAATTCGCTAAAAATAAATTTAATATAGAAATAAAGAGAAGAATTCTCTTTACGAATTCTATGTACCCTATCCAGAAAAAGTGAAATATTTTCTAAATCTTTATAAAGTCTTCCAACGCCACAGTATGTTTTTCTTTTCTAACACATAATCTGCCTTATTCGTTATCATTACGTCAATAGGATGTTAGTATTCTACTTGTTAGTAGCTACCAATATCCTACGAAGATTAATTTACCTTAATTTATACACGTTGATTGACTACTATATAAAAAATATGAGGTGTGGCCTACACACGACTTTCTTATACGTGTGTGCGTTTCAAATTATACAAACGTTGTTCTAAATTACGATTTGAAAACTTTTATCATCTAAAAAAAATCACGAAAATCCTACTGCATTACACCTATTCTCTTAATAAATCTCCATAGGATGCATACTTGGCGAGATATTCGCAGAGTAAAAGTGTTACTTCCGGTCCGGATTTTGAAATTTCATTTATACAAAAAATATTTCAAATATTTCTAAATACATTTGTGCTCTTGATAAATATACAGGGTGATTCATCTAAGCGGGTAAGGCCGATTATGCCTTTATGAGTAAAGATATTTCGAAGCGGCTTTTTCCTTATGATAGCTGTTCATTAGGAGCACATTTTAAAAATATTTTGTATTATACAGAGTGTTCCATAACTTGGTGGCTAACCATAGTTATAGTTTTTTTAAATGGAACAGCCTATATATTATTGCATTTTTGTATTCCCCGTATAATTTTTAGTCAAAAAGTTATAAGATAGTATAGGCCTAAAGTGTAAAGTTTTTGACTTATTCTCATTTTTCTGAAAAATTCAATGTTTGTATAAAATTATATTTCTCGAAAACGACGTATTAGATGGACAAAAATTTTTGCTGTTTTGTTTACAATAAGAGGTCCTAATAGAAGCATGTTTTATTTTTTTACAGTTACTAACTGCATGTGCAGGGAAACTGGATTAAAATTAGATGACACGTTTTTGTATAAAAGTAAATTTTTTTAAATGGAACACCTTGTATATCAGTCCATTTTTGAATTGTTTATTAAATTTCATGTCAGAAACATGTAAGACGTTAATACTTTAAAAGTGACCATTACAGAGTTATTGTCGTTTTTTGATATGCTTTTGTGAGTTTTTGCAAAAAAGTAATTTTTTTCAAGTGGAACACCCTGTATATTATTTCATTTTTGAATTTCTTATTAAATTTCACATCAAAAACATGTAAGACGTTAATCCTTTAAAAGTGACAATTACTGAGCACTTGTCAGTTTTGTGGTTTTAATTAATATAGTACTGACAAAATTATATCAAAAAGAGACAGTAATAGTCACTTTTAAAGTATTAACGTTTTACATGTTTTTGATGTGAAATTTAATAAGAAATTCAAAAATGAAATAATATACAGGCTGTTCCATTTGAAAAAATTTACTTTTTTGCAAAAACGTGTCATCTAATTTTAATCCAGTTTCCTGCACATGCAGTTAGTAACTGTAAAAAAATAAAACATGCTTCTATTAGGACCTCTTATTGTAAATAATACTGCAAACAAATTTGTCCATCTAATATGTCGTTTTCGAGAAATATAATTTTTTGTACCAGTAGTAAAAAATCATAGCATTATCACACATAACAAAGCGCCACGAAATGTCATTTCTCGACCTGGAACTAATAACAGGTAAATAATGAGGCTATTATTGACCTAGGTAAATAATGAACACAAATAAAGGGAATGCCGCAACCATGCAATCGCAGTAGTATGTATGTATGTCAAGTTGTCAACCGTCAAAATTTATTGCAGTTTGTTTATTCAAGTTTATTTTTATTTAGATTTATACCGCAAATCATACTCTAAAACTTATAAATGCTCGACCTATAAGGTAAAATAACTAACTGTATGTTAACAATAGCAAAATATGTATGACAGAAGTATAATTGGAAACAAATATCCTAACACGTAACTAGGTATTATAGATGTAAAGATATTTTACTTCCTTTACATATAACTGTATTTTAAAGTTATGTAACAACATAATATGGAAACAATATAACATGTAACTATTACAGATGTAAAGAATTTTAATTTATTTATAAAAATTGATAGTGCAATTATGGCATGTCAAATTTATTGATGGTTCAATTCTGATTCAGATCTGTAGGCACATTAATGACAGTATTGTTAATTGTGTTAATTCCATAAGTATTTACGATATCTTCAGTCGAAATAGAGCGTGATTGTACTGTTGATGTTGATGGAATTTGGTTCATATCGAAAATTCCTGTATTTATTGCAGGTGTGGTTGCGTAAGTAGATGTAGGTAGACCTTGTAACATACATGCTATATTTTTTTTATTTACTAGGGAATCTTCGATATAACTTTCAGCTACACTAGATTTCCAACCACCATGTTGTTTTAACTGAAGGATATTACCACCATTGACAGCTAAAAGTGTAGCCTAGGTTCTACGGAAGGGCAATTTCTTTTGGCATCTGTCCTATTGTGTTATGTCCAATGTTTTGTCTAGTACATTTACCATTACATACACTAATAAAGAATTTTGCTATATCTGGAATTGGTCTAATTTTTAAATAGTTTTTAATTATTTTGATGCAAAGTGGCTCCATTATTACAAACTTTAGAGACGAACATTTTTGCTATTGCGGATGTGAATAATAATTAAATCGTCTTTCATGATGACATCAGGAATTAATAAATTACACAGCTCATCACTTCGGCATGCACCAGCAACACCAATTACAAGAGCAGTCTACAGGGTTATAAATTGTCAATAATTTTGAAGTATTAATATATAAACATACTACCTTAGTTGCAATGTAACATGTATCGGGTGCCTCAGTAAGGAATTTTATAATTTCCTCTAGTAAATACTAATGATTTTTTGGGCTTATAATTTTCATTTTATCTTTTTAAAAAGGCAACTAATTTAAAATATTTTTATATGTTAATATTCTCTTTTAGGCCAAGTGTAGCTTTCAATATTGAATAATGGGCCCATAAAGTCGAGGCTTTTTAATGTTTTGAATATTTTTGACAATAAGCCAGAAGTACGTTTTGAGGAGTTAGTACTGTATTTTTGGAATTACACGATTTTTTAAATTCTGTATATGTTTTCATGTATAAGTGTTTAGATTTATGCGGAAGCAAGTTCTCAACTGCCTGTTCTGCAATCTCGCGCATTGCAGGTGGTGTAATCTAAACTCTTCAGATATTATAAATGGAATGAAAAATAATCTAATAAATACCTACTTGACTTTTAGTTTCAGCATTTATGTCAAAACTTATTTGTCAACATCAAAATATAGCCTACTTATTTGTTTATATGAAGTTTTATTACAAGGGCATTCTTACATGTATGAGTAAATTTATTTATAATTATTAAGGTTTCAAGATCCAATTAGACTACTGGTACAAAAAATAGTATACATACTACGGTTGAGAAGACTATTATTGCCCTTGTGGCTTAAAACTTTAAAGTGTAAAGTTTTTGACTTATTCCCATTTTTCTGAAAAATTCAATGTTTGTATAATAGTATATTACATACCAAGGTTGAGAAGATGACTATTATTGCCTGAGTGGCGAGATTAAATTCCGAGGCGCGCAGCGCCGAGGAATTTAAGCCACAAGGGCAATAATAGTCTTAGTATAGTAGGCTATATTTTGATGTTGACAAATAAGTTTTGACATAAATGCTGAAACTAAAAGTCAAGTAGGTATTTATTAGATTATTTTTCATTCCATTTATAATATCTGAAGAGTTTAGATTACACCACCTGCAATGCGCGAGATTGCAGAACAGGCAGTTGAGAACTTGCTTCCGCATAAATCTAAACACTTATACATGAAAACATATACAGAATTTAAAAAATCGTGTAATTCCAAAAATACAGTACTAACTCCTCAAAACGTACTTCTGGCCTATACTATCTTATTACTTTTTGACTAAAAATTATACGGGGAATACAAAAATGCAATAATATGTAGGGTGTTCCATTTGAAAAACTATAACTATGGTTAGCCAACAAGTTATGGAACACTGTATAATACAAAATATTATTAAAATGTACTCCTAATGAACAGCTATCACAAGGAAAAAAACGCTTCGAAATATCTTTACTCATAAAGGCATAATCGGCCTTACCCGCTTAGATGAGTCACCCTGTATATAGAATGCATAATTTACGAGATAATCGTTATTCGATAAGAGTAATAGTGTTACATTCGGTTGGAATTTTGAAATTTTTTTTTATACAAAAGATATTGAAAATTGTGTTATAAATACTTTTATACTCGTAATGTACATGTCTAAAAGGCATGACTTGCGAAATATTACAAAAAACTGATTTTCGATAAGAGTAAAAGACCTACATCCGGAAAAAATTTCGAAAATCTTTTTTAATAAAATTCTTCTCAAATTTAATTCTGAGTACATATGAATTCTTTATAAATTTGTTTAAACTTAGTAGTTGACAAAATATTGGCAAAATTCGATTTTTTCACTGCTACTTCCGGTCCGTCGATTTTACTGAAAATCTAATCAGATCTCAAGAGGGAGATTATACTCGTAAATACAAAATTTGGAATTGATATCTATTGTGCTATCGTGGTCACACACATACAAACAGACAGACAGACATACATACAGAGAGAGAGGGACATTTTTTTAAAAACCACTTTTTCGGTATCAGGGGACTTCAAAACGTGGACATCTGCAAAAATCTCGAGGTCGAAAATGTTCATCATCACAATACTTCCTTATACTACGCATAAGAAAGTAAAACAGTATTTTGTGTACCGAGATTGCATACTCAAAATAATTGCAAAGTTTCAAAATTCGGACAACATTCCAGGAATAGTCTTTCCTCCGTGTGTGTCTCACCGCGATAGCGGGCAAACGGCTCAAGCTATCAACTCCACATCTTATATTTAGGAATATAATCTCTCTCTTGAGATCTAATTAGTACAGACCGGACGTATAAGGCCGAAATTACGATGGACAAAACAAATAATGTATAACATCACGCAAGTTACTGAATAGCACTATTCATATGGTGAACTCCAATATCTGTTTTCGTCCAGAAAACGGACAGCAAAAAAGCCGTTTTTACTCTTAAATTCTTTTCTTCATCGGCGTAGGTAGAACGCGAGGGGTTTTTAAAATTTATTATATTTCATAAGATAAATAAAGTACGGAGAGTTTACTGGATTTGAACAATAAAATGAACAAATAATAATGTATTTTGTATTGTACAGATCACCACCCACTTGTTATCCACTTATATAAATAAAGCACTTTTTAAAAATACAAAATTTCATGACTCATCGCCCGTGGGCGATGAGTCATTGGCCCCGTGTGTCCGGTCTTTACTGATTAGATTTTCAGTGAAATCAGTAGACCGAAAGTAGTAGTTTTCGTTGATGAAGAAATCAAACTTTACCAGTATTTCGTAAACTACCAAGTTTAATCAGTATTCTTAAAAGGTGCAGATTTGGGGTCCTGACGACTTGTATTGTCGTGTCGCATACCACTACAGTTACCTTGTTTAAAAAATTCGTTATTTTCTAAGCTTCCCATTGACCAGATGCAGTATTGCAGGCGTTATAAATTGTCTCCAGATTCTAAACGTTGATTAAATTTATTTTGATTTAACGTTCTCTATACTCGTGTTCGCGTTAAATTTAAATATAGGGCGTCTTCCCGCGTAGATGTGAAGGATTATTATTTATCTAAAAATTACTAGATTTATGTAAACTCTACAAACACACCTTTCACCTTTACTATTTGTAAAATATCCTTTTCATTGCCATTTAAAGTCCTCTTAACATAAACATTACGCCGCTTGATAAACGATTCATAGCGGATCAGGTTATTGTTAAGATTTAGCAAAATGGTTTTGGATACATAGGTATGTAAATACTCTACGCTTGCAATTTTTGAATATGAAGAATAAAAACATTTTTGTACTCACCGCCTTTAAAATGACATTTGGCGCACGTGTAGCTCGACTGGGAAATACGTTTTCCCGGTTGAGGCGACTGTAAAAATTGAAAAAAACACTGGCACTTTGGGACATTAAAAAAAAAAATCTAACTTGGTAGTAATAAAATTTAGTCTATAAAATGCTACTTCCCTCCACTATTCTTCACTAAAAGTTGGGAAAATAAGAGTAATAATTAAAAATTCATCGAAAAAAATTGTGGCGCCATCTATTTGACAGCATTTTAAGCGACATCTTAAGCAAGATTCTAGCGCCATCTATTTGAACCACATCGACATTCATATTGGCAGTTCGGAATTGTTTGTGTTTAAACCAAAAAACGCAATAAATGTACTATAAATTTATAAATATAAGAATAAATACCTCATGTTTGCCATGTGTAAGAATATAATAACTTAATTTTACGGAAAGGTGAGTAATAGTTACGTACATGAAATGCTTAAATTAATTAGGTAATTTATTTTAGGTTAGGTATGATACTAATGACATTAATCAATAATATTTCTTTAATTTAATGTTCGTACAAAAAATATTGTACAAACCACTTGCGTGAAGACATCTTCCACGCATTCGCGCAATTAAAAGCACTCGCTTCCTGCAGTCGCTCGTGCTTACAATGTGCGCTCATGCGGGAAAACAGTCTTCCCGCAATTGGTTCGTAAATAACTATTAACATGTTAGTCGGTGTACGACGTTTGCTATTAATAATGACTCAATGTATTTTAAAATACATTACCTAATATTAAAAACATTCCTCATGATGTTTTAAATAAATATTTGAAATCAAACAATTTTTTCGTAATGGTATTAGAATATAACACAGCGGTTATAAGAAATAAGAAAGTTGATGATGTCCAGAAGAACCGAAACGTCTTATAAAAATTTCGATTACGCCATTACCTAGGAGGCTAAAAGAGTCCCCAAGGTTGAACTTTGTGGTGCTCCCCTACAAGGCCAAATTACAATGACAATCCGTGCGTTCAGTGAGTAACGGCGCTGGAAGCGAATACCGCTAGAGCTTGTGGCCAGCGCCAGAAGTCATTTAACGGGTCACAGTAGTAAATTTTAAAGTTGCGGCTTGCGCATACGTACTTTTACTACTTTCGAAGAATCACATTTCTGACAGCAGCAATATGGCGTTCTGAAGTTTATTTTCATTTAATTTCATTATTATAATTGTTTGAAGTATGAAGACGTGACATATGCACTTTTAAAATCTAAACCAAATATAAAGTCAACGTATTTGGTGTGTAATTAGGTTGTACCATGTATGATAGCAAATATTAAATTATTTTATAATTGAGACCGAGGTGATATTTAACACTACATTTTACAACGGATTATTAAATGGATTATTTGGAAATTTTCAATGAAGATGATGTATCTATTATCAATATTATATTAGGCGTTTTGGTTGGAATATTTATCGGCACAGTGAACAGTATTCGTTTCAATTTTAATTAGTTGATGAATTTTCTGAATGCTATGTTGCAGTAAGAGTATAATCAGTGGCGTAGCTAGAGGGGTGCGGCCCGCACCGGGTGACACCCGTTTGGGGGTGACACCCGACCGTGAAAATATAAACAAAAACTCCAGTAGGTAGAGTATTACCACAAAAATAATTTATACACATACATACTGTCTAATGTTTTTATTTTCGTGGGTCTATGGCACGATCGGTCCGGGATTCCCGCAAAATGTTTTTTTTAAGTTTC
This sequence comes from Amphimallon solstitiale, assembly GCA_963170755.1. Classification (NCBI taxonomy): domain Eukaryota; kingdom Metazoa; phylum Arthropoda; class Insecta; order Coleoptera; family Scarabaeidae; genus Amphimallon; species Amphimallon solstitiale. The sequence continues at coordinate 14,423,406 of OY720685.1, forward strand.
GTACCTAGCTCTAACTATTGCTCGGTTGGGGATTCCCCTGAAATAGTCCTTGGTTGTCGCTTGTGTCGTTTCTCATTTGCTTCGTGAAGTGTGATTGACGTCAAGTGAATCATTGTTATTTTTATTTAAGTATTATAAAAGAGTAGAAAAGATATCATTCAAAGAAACAAGGTAAGTGGATAGGATAGTTCAATAATTTTTTTGTAATAAACGATAACGAATAAACGCAAAACCTGATGACAGTTGTTGCGGAATCGATCGATAACTGACTGAAAATGGTCAAATAAATAACTTAGAGAAATTCGATAAAACTTTTTTGCACGTTTTGAGTATTAAGTATTTTTTTTATCGTGTTTGACGTCGAAATTTTCTTTTTGAATTTCTCAAACTTGCTTATCAGATTTAGAGTCATCGATTCTGTTGAAACAGTTTTTGGACATGAAGCCACCAATTAAAATACCTCAATATTAGGACATACATATATCCAAAATCTGGTTTGAGGATTACTAACAGTAAAGATACAGTATTTTTCAATAATACTTGTATAACCTGAAAAAGTATCGTGCATGACTAAATGTGATTTTGTTAAAATATGCCGTTTTTGGCGGAAACACATTTAATAATTACGCTATATTATTATCAGTAATCCTCAAACCAGATTTTTTATTTAAGTACTAATTTTGCCGAAAATAATTTTTTAATATATACCGACGCTAGTTACGATAGGGTAGCCTCTTGATGATGTATTTATTCGTTAGTTTTTTTTGTGAAATATCTACAAATAAATATATTTGGAATGTATGACTACGATGATACCTACCAATCCAAAATATTTTTTAGAGTAGGGGAACTTGGTGTAAGACGGGGTACCGGGGTAAGATGGGGTACCGACATTTAAACCTGAACGAGAACTGCCATCTACCAAATCTTACAGCGGTTGCGTTCACTACATACCGTTGAACACGTGTTGTTGAGTGCAGCTCCCGCCTTTCAGTATTAAGCAAGCTGTTGCCGTGATAAGTTCAAAAGTGTTTATTTTGCACCGATTGCTATTTTTGTTGGGTGATTTTCGAGGGATCGTAAGGTAGGTGGCTTTAGAATTATAACTGTAATCGTTCGGGTACCGAAAGTACATAATCTATTAAGTACTTTGGTACCTATATATTGAGATCGTTTAATATATTATTTATGTGTCGTAAGGCATAAACATAAAATGTACAGTGCGGTTAAGATGGGGTACTTCAATTGGGGGTAAGATGGGGAGGTACCCCATCTTACCATTCAGTTGTTTGTAAAAAGTTTTTTTAAGGAAAAATTATTAGCTTGTAAAATACGCATACAATAACCGGCAATTTCAAAAACTACCACAAATGTATAAAATACCTACTTTGAGAGGGAAAAAAACTTCTTGTAAAATACAGGTTTTTTTTCCAGATGCGTATTTATCAACGAAAGTCCAATCGAGGAAATTGGGATCCTGAGTGCATGGAAAATGCTATTGAAGCAGTGTGTTCGGGCTCAATGGGATACCTTAAAGCTTCCAGGTCGTTTGGTGTTCCCCAGACAACTTTGGAGAGGAAAGTTAAAGAGAAGCGAACTACAAATGACCAGACCAAATTTCAAGTAGTAAAATCTCTGGGTCCTAGAACCACCACATTTACAGAAGATGAAGAAAAGCAGTTAGTGTCATATCTGAAAAAGATGGAAGAGAGGTTGTTTGGGTTAACAGTTATGGATTTCAGAACGTTGGCCTACCAGTGGGCTACAAAATTAGGGAAACAACATAGATTCTCCAAGGAGAAAGAGATGGCAGGAAGAGATTGGGTGCATCTGTTTTTAAAACGTCATTCAAGCCTGTCCATTAGAAGACCCGAAAACACTAGTGCTGCTAGAGCAATGGGCTTTAACCGCGTTGCAGTTAACCAATTCTTTGACCTACTAGTGGATGTCATTGACAAGTACAAGCTGACCGCAGAACAAATTTGGAATTGTGATGAGACCGGGGTATCCATTGTACCAAAAACAAGATCCAAAATAATTGCACAAAAGGGACGAAAACAAGTGGGAGCGCTGACGTCAGCCGAAAGAGGCGTTACTGTAACAGTCGAAATATGTTTTAATGGAGTTGGAAGATACCTGCCACCCATGTTTATATTTCCTAGGGTAAGATTAAATCCGGAATTAATGAATGACTGCCCTCCTGGTGCATGGGCTGAATGCCATCCAAGTGGTTGGATACAGACTGACATATTTTTTAATTGGTTTAAAAAGTTTGCTGAACTTTCCGGTGCGTGTAAAGAATCACCAGTACTTCTATTACTCGACGGACATCATTCGCACACAAAAAACATCGAACTAATTGCTTTTGCTCGAGATCAGGGAATTATTTTACTATGTTTTCCCCCACACTGCACCCACCGTGTTCAACCACTGGATGTGTGCTTTATGAAACCGCTAAGTACTTATTACGAAGCAGAAGTAAACACATGGTTAAGAAGTAATCCTGGGCGAGTGGTTACCCAATTCCAAATAGCTAAATTGTTTGGAAATGCTTTCATTAAATCAGCGAACATGTTAACAGCGATGAACGGTTTCAAAAAGACTGGTATCTGGCCTTGTGACAGAAATGTGTTTACCGACGTTGACTTCGCCCCAGCAGAAACAACGAACCGTCCACCTCCTGAGGAAGCTGACGAGGAACCTATTACAAATAATACAAATATAGACCCTGAATGTCTACCAGCTAACAACGAAACTATTACAAACAAAAAGACCTCAGACCCTAGAAATTTACCAGGTTGTTCAAAATGGATTAACAGAGAACGTCCAAGATCGTCCGTCGTTTCACCCCAACGGGATGAAGAACATATATCGCCCGAAGCAACACCAAAATCTTATCCAGAACATTCTACACCCGAAAAGATTTTTTCTCCTGAAGATATAATGCCAATACCAGTAGAGCTCAGCAAAAAAGAGCGTCCAAATCGAAAACGTGGCAAAAGTGTTATTTTAACGAGTACACCGTACAAAGATGAGCTTCAAGCAGATATCGATAAAAAACTTGAACAGGAGAAACGTAAAAGTCTTAAAACTGACAAAAAAGGAAAGAAAAGTACTCAGACGAAGGAAAAAAAGCAAAAACAAAACATGGTTAAAAGACAAGTGTTTGCACGGACTCAACAAAAAAGATTAAGAAAAGAATCATCACCGTCCAGTTCCTCAGAAGAGGATGAAGAAGATGATGCAGCGTGTCTGTATTGTAATTATTTATATTCAGAATCTAACGAAGGGTGGGTGCAGTGCTGGCAGTGTAAGAAATGGGCGCACTGCTCATGCGCGGGGGAAGATGATGAAGACGACGAAGTAGTACATCTTTGTGCACTATGTCAATAGTATTTATCATTTAATAATTACCTCCCCGTCTTACCCCACTCGTGGGGTAAGATGGGGATTTTCACCTTAACAGAATAAACATTTTTTTATCCACAGCTGTGTGTTTTTAACTTCTTTTTTTATCATTTTTGTAGTTTGCAATATATTTTTAATATTATGAACGTATTTTAATCTTTCAGCATAATTTTATTTTCAAGTTATCCTGGCTTAATTATTAAGTACCCCGTCTTACCCCGACTTCCCCTACGTATGCCAAATACCTAAAAAGACGAATATGCCCCGGGAAGTTAATACATGTAAAAGAAAAAGTGGGTTTCAGCAGAGAAAAGCCAAACAAGCTAAAATATATGTAATTCAGAGCACGTCTGAGATCCATCTTTAAATATGTTACAAAAATTGATAACAGGCAAAGTTCGTCAAAAGAAACTGATTCTCACGTTAATGCAAGGAATGATTCAAATAATATTAGCTCATCTTCAGGAAGCAACAGCGACAATACAGAATTAATGATGATAACCCATGAAAAAGACCAATCACAAAAAAAACTGAAAATAACAGTGATAATACCGCGCGATCATTTAAATTCTAAATTAGAGCAGTTTGTGAAATTTAAATTAAGTTGATATATAAGTACTAATTTACAATTTGAATTGTCAAAGTGACGTTTCAAAATGTTTGATTTAGAACATAAGATTTTTCTTACTGAAAGTTATTTTAAAAACGCCGAACGACAAGAGAATGGTGAATGGACATATTCAGTACCGCACTGCATCAATGATTTTCAAAATGCCTTCCCTAATTTTCCTGCGGATTATCAAAAATTAGTCCAAGAAATTTACACATGTGTGGCGAAATTTCGTAATGTTGGAACTGTATGTAGGAAAGCTGGCAGTGGCGCTCCCAAAAAAAGGACTCCTGAGATTGTGGCAGATGTTGCAGAAAGAATGGAACAGTCTCCCAAAAAATCTCTTCGCAGATTAGCCCAAGAAATAAACCTTTCATATGGAACTTGTCAAAAAATTTTAAAAGAAAATTTAAATCTTTATCCCTATAAGATTAACGTCGTTCAAGAGCTATTCCCTCGAGATTTTCCTGTACAAATAGAATACTGTCAGTGGTTTTTGAATAATTTAAATAACAATAACACTTTGGATTTAACATTTTCTTCTGACGAAGCATGGTTTCACCTATCCGGCTATATAAACAAACAAAATATGCGTATTTGGTCTTCCGAGAATCCTCATGAGTTTATTCAATCGCCTCTCCATCCGCAGAAAATTGGTGTTTGGCTAGCGGTTTCTAGAAGGCGTATATTTGGACCTTTGTTTTTTTAAGGAACGATAAATGCTGTGAGATATCGAAATAATTTACTTGAACCGTTTTTACAAAATCTTCATGATGACGAACTTTTACATGGGTATTTCCAGCAGGGCAATGCAACAGCTCACAAAACATGGGAAAGTATGGCTCGAATTCGCGAGTTTTATGATAATCGAGTCATTGAATTTCCGCCTCGCAGTCCGGACTTAACGATTCTTGATTATTTCATTTATCCGTATCTGAAAAACACAGTTTACAAAAATAACCCACAAAATCTTGAAGAACTACAAGAGGCAATTTCTAATGCATGTAACGCTATAACCGTTCAGATGTTGGCAAATGCTTTTGAAAATATGAAACGGAGGGTTAACAGTTGCATTGCAACAGGGGGAGAACACTTTGAACACCTTTTGTAATTCACAATAAAACTAATTTATCTTGTAATGCTTTCATTTCCATTAAATTTAAATCGATTACACATAAGATTCACAAATGTCACAAAGTAAACATAACCGCAAATTTCAATTAATCAATAATTGACATTCTGGACAACCTAATAAAAAAAATCCCGCCTGCTATAATTTAGAATTTAAATGATCGCGTGGTACTAATAATGCTTTTACTATCGAACACAGTTTTTGTATGGATGAATCACAGGACTTGAGAGATGTCTCACATTGGAGTATACCCGTTCCTGATAATGTTCGCATTATGTAGTGAACATTTCCAAACCAGAATACTGGTATGGGTTCAAAATAAAATCTGATGTTTGCCACCTTTCATAAGAATGGTTTTATAAAGTGATGCCTATGGTGAAAAAATTCTGCGGTCATGGATGGTTTATTCTCTTATAACTAATATGCTGTACTGTATCTCCTGTCGTTTATTTGCTGTTACCAATAGCACAAATACAAAAGCAAAATTTATGACTGGATTTCAGAAGTGGTGGAAAGTATATCCCACAGTGGCCGATCATGAAACATCAAGGAAACACCAGAAGTATCATATTTGTCGCCAGATATACAAAATGAAGTCATAAATGTTTTAGCGAACCACGTCAAATTTTCGCTTGTCAACGAAATTAAATCGTCTAAATAGTTTGGAAGTATGTTTGATAGTACACCTGACATTTCACATACTGATCAAATGTACGAGATTTTAAGTGTTTGTACATAATATGCAAACACTTAAAATATGTTTGAGGGTATATTAATTTTATTCTTATTCTTGTTTTGCCATATTTTTATTAATTTTGACAGTTTTCATTGTTGGGGTGACACCATCAATATCCGCACCGGGTGTCACCCATGCTAGCCACGCCACTCAGTATAACCACAGAATATATAACTGATATATAAATTTAATACAAAGAAACAACTTTGTGTATTTAGTTTATTACTGTAGTACAGAGAAAGAGAATAACATAAATTTAAAGTTTTAATAGATATCAATTTGAGGTAAAATGCTTTTTTAGATTTCGATATTTACAGTAAATCAATATAGCATCACCGGAAAATGCCAATTACTTGGATAAGATTAAATTAATCGCGTTTAGGGATCACAGAATATTAATTGCTAAACTTATCTTATCTGCAAAAACATTCTTTGAACGCAAGTAAAAGAAAATTAAACGAATTGTCAATAATACCGGTGGATTATATGTATTTTGTATGGCAATCACTGGTCCTACAGTTAATGATTTCCAATCTTTAATAAATACACTACAGCTTTTAGTTCACTGAACATTTAAGATACAATTTGTTTACTTAGATTTAAAATATACGTTTGCTGATGAGACAACTGAGATAGCAGAATATTTTAAAATTCTATATCAAATGGACTTACTCTTAACAAGTTTTAGTGTGAATTGCGATCTCTAACATATATTATTAGGATTTTCGATAGAACTCTTAGAGTTCTAGCGAGAACTGCAATCAGAACTGCTGTGCGATTATTTTTTCTTTTCACTATACATAGCACATGAATTTTAATTTTCCGAATATCTTTCGAATTTTCAACTTTACAAAAAAATATTATTAGGATTTTCGATAGAACTCTTAGAGTTCTAGCGAGAACTGTAATCAGAACTGTTGTGCGATTATTATTTTTTTTTCACTATACATAGCACATGAATTTTAATTTTCCGAATATCTTTCGAATTTTCAACTTTACAAAAAATATTATTAGGATTTTCGATAGAACTCTTAGAGTTCTAGCGAGAACTGCAATTAGAACTGTTGTGCGATTATTATTTTTTTTCACTGTACATTGCACATGAATTTTGATAATCAAAATTTCAAATTAAAAGATGGATTAACTGCATTAGATGTGACTATTAATAATTTCAAAAGTATGCCATTTGAAATTATTAATAGTCTCATCTAATGCAGTTAATCCATCTTTTAATTTGAGATTTTGATTTTTAAAATTCATGTGCAATGTACAGTGAAAAAAAATAATAATCGCACAACAGTTCTGCAATTAGAACTGTTGTGCGATTATTATTTTTTTTCACTGTACATTGCACATGAATTTTAAAAATCAAAATCTCAAATTAAAAGATGGATTAACTGCATTAGATGAGACTATTAATAATTTCAAATGGCATACTTTTGAAATTATTAATAGTCACATCTAATGCAGTTAATCCATCTTTTAATTTGAAATTTTGATTATCAAAATTCATGTGCAATGTACAGTGAAAAAAAATAATAATCGCACAACAGTTCTAATTGCAGTTCTCGCTAGAACTCTAAGAAAAAATTCTTAAAATTCTATAATTTGAAACGCTGATACGTATAAGAAAGTAGTGTGGTGGCCACACCTCATTTTTTACGTTTACTACAGTAAAATAATACATAATAAAAAATGAGGTGTGGCCACCACACGACTTTCTTATACGTATGAGCGTTTCAAACTATACAATCTAAAGAATTTTTTTATACAAAAATTATTCAAAATCCTATTCTAAGTACTTTCATTCTCTTAATAAATCGCTATAGAATGCATACTTTGCAAGATATTCGAAAAAAAGTGCTACTCGCTAAGAGTAAAAGTGCTACTTCTGGTCCGAATTTTGAAATTTCATGTATACAAAAAAATATTGCAAATCCAACTCTAAATACTTTTGTACTCTTTATAAATATATATAGAATGCATAATTTACGACATATTTGCAAAAAATCGCTATTCGGTAAGAGTAAAAGTGGTACTTCCGGTCCGAATCTTGAAATTTTTTTATAGAAAAGATATTTAAAATTATGTTCTAAATACTTTTGTACCCGTAACGTACTTGCCTGAAAAGCATGACTTGCGAAATATTCGCAAGAAACTGATTTTCGATAAGAGTAAAAGACCTACTTCCGGTAGGAATTTTGAAAAACTTTTTAGATAAAATTATTCTCAATTTTAATTTTAAGTATATATGAATTCCTTATAAATTTGTTTAAACTTAGTAGTTGACGAAATATTGGAAAAATTCTATTTTTTCGCTGAAGCAAACTGCTACTTCCGGTCTACCGATTTTACTGGAAAACTAATCAGATCTCAAGAGGGAGATTATACACGTAAATGCAAAATTTGGAATTGATATGTACAGCGGTTTGACCGCTATCGTGGTCACACAGAGAGAGAGAGAGAGAGAGACAGACATTTTTTAAAAATCACTCTTTCGGTATCAGGGGACTTCAAAACGTGGACATCTGCAAAAATCTCGAGGTCGAAAATTTTCATCATCATATACTACGTATAAGAAAGTAAAAATACTTTAACATACTTAACTATTCTTAATAATTAGGCAACAAATCTCATTTCAAATTCATTCGGACTTTTTACAATTTTGAGATAATTTGAAAAAACCAATAATTGCCGATTGGAATTTTCCTCAATACAGTGAAATTGGTGCGAGATTTAGAACTTTGTGTAAGTAATTACCGTTAAGCATGGAGATTAATAAGAATTAATATTGGCACACATATTTTCAAATGAAGTAAAGGTTGATATGTAGAAAGTTTATTTCAAAGTAAACAGAATATCTGAAAATGCTTGCACAAGTTACGCTCAGCGTTTTCCAGAAAGACCACAACCACACCGGACAATTTTTAGCAGAATAATCAGAAATTTAGTGAACTATGGAAACTTCGAACAAAAAAGATCATCAAGTTAAAAATGCTGATATACTTCAAAATAATATTTTACAATATGTTTTGAATAGGGCGCGGACATGACCGAGTTAAACTACGACGAAGTTACGACGGAGCAAAGAAATAATGTAAACAACACACGCTTACAGAATAGCATTATTCAATCATTATTCATATGGTGAACTGCAACATCTGTTATTGACTCACATGTTGACGGGAAAACAACACAAAAAAAGTCCACTTAAGTCGTAAATATCCTATTTTCATCGGCGGAGATATAGGAGCGTCAGAGGTTTTTAAAAATTTATTGTATTTACATTATATTTCGCATGATAAATAGAGTTATATATGTGTATACCTATTCATACTTACGTTAGTTTCGTTTTTTCATTGTTTTGACTGTTAATTACGTACTTCGTAATTTATGTAATAGTTCCTGTTTAATCCCGTTTCATTGAATCGACTTCTCTCAATTATCTACACGTAAGTGTGCAATGGATTTCGTTTAGTTTCAATAACATACGCATATATTTTTAGTTATCATTTATTTAGATCTAGAACATTGTTTATGTTACTATAATATAGTGAAACAATGGCGAGTTGGATTGAGGTTCATACTGATTGTATGTCCATTGTCAGTGATTCCGATATTTAATGCAAAGTCTGTAAAATATCGTTATAGAATGCCCAAAAATCGCACGTACAACGTCACTTAGCATCGCTAAAACATACACGAAAATTAGACCCGTTGACAGCTGACAATTTTAACGAAGAACTCTGTGAAGCTTTAATGGCGGCTAATATCCCATTAAAGAAACTTGGCAATCCCACTTTCAAAACATTTCTTGAAAAATATACTGGTCGACATGTTCCTGATGAATCCACCTTACGCAAATATTATGTTTCTAAGTGCTTCACGAAAACAGTAGAATGCATTAGAAGACATCTTTCAAATCAGTACCTATGGATAAGTGCCGACGAAATTGTCGATATATTAGGACGCTGTGTGGTAAATGTTGTAGCTAGTGTACAACATCCAACTATTCTATATAACGTATATGTAATAGCATCTAAAGTTATAAATACAGTTGATGGGGAAACAATTGCTAAAACCATTGACGAGAAACAACATGCTTCATTCGGACGACAGGTACAGGGAAAAATACTTTTTTGTACCAGTAGTAAAAAATCATACCATTTTTACACATAACAAAGCGCCACGAAATGTCATTTCTCGACCTGGAACTAATAACAGGTAAATAATGAGGCTATTATTGACCTAGGGAAATAATGAAAACAAATAAAACGAATGCCGCAACCATGCAATCGCAGTAGTATGTATGTTAAGTTGTCAACCGTCAAAATTCATTCTAGTTTATTTTTATTTAGATCTATACCACAAATCATACCTAAAATTTAAAACTTTTAAATGCTCGACCTTTAAGTTAAAATAATTAACTGTATTTTAGGTTCACAATAGCAGAATATGTTTCATAGTATAATTGGAAACAATATCCTAACCCGTTAACTATTATAGATGTAAAGAAGGTACATTAGTAAAATAAATAACTCTATTTTAGGTTATGTAACAATAACAAAATATGTATAATATGGAAACAATATAACACGTAACTATTACAGATGTGAAGAATTATTTAATTTATTTATAAAAATTGATAGTGCAATTGTGGCATGTCAAATTTATTGATGGTTCAATTCTATTTGAAAAACCAGGATTTTGCAGATCTGTGGGCACATTAATGACAGTATTATTAATTGAGTTAATTTCATGAGTATTTACGATATCTTCAGTCGAAATAGATCCTGATTGTACTGCTGATGTTGATGGAATTTGATTCATATCGAAAATTCCTGTATATATTGCAGGTGTGGTTGCGTAAGTAGATGTAGGTAGACCTTGTAACATACATGCTATATTTTTTTTATTTACTAGGGAATCTTCGATATAACCTTCAGCTACACTAGAAGATTTCCAACCACCATGTTGTTTCAACTGAAGGATATTACCACCATTGACAGCTAAAAGTGTAGCCGAGGTTCTACGGAAACTATGACCTGTATATAACTGTGGATTTTGTAAATTTAAGTAAAGGGCAATTTTTTTTGGCATCTGTCCTATTGTGTTATGTCCAATGTTTTGTCTAGTACATTTACCATTACGTACACTAATAAAGAATTTTGCTATATCTGGAATTGGTCTAATTTTTAAATAGTTTTTAATTATTCTGATCCAAAGTGGCTCCATTATTACAAACTTTCGAGAGGAACCATTTTTGCTATTGCGGATGTGAATAATAATTAAATCATCTTTCATGATGACATCAGAAATTAATAAATTACACAGCTCATCACTTCGGCATGCACCAGCAACACCAATTACAAGAGCAGTCTACAAGGTTATATATTGTCAATAATTTCAAAATATTAATATATAAACATACTGTTACAATTATTTTGCTGTATTTTATCTCTTAATTGAGAATTTTAGTTTTATCGATTGAATACTTAAATTATCTTGGCTATTTCGGGTTAAATAGATCATCCTTCTGACTCCTTCTGCCATCTAGGGGAGAATTTCATAAGAGTCCTACCGCCGTACGTTTTACATTATCTCATGTGTGTAATGTATATGTGTTGACGGGTAGATGGCGCACTCGTTTTATTTAGTGGTTTCGGCAGTTTTAATTAGTTTCTAATTAGTTTTGGGAGTTTCTTTTGGGTCAGACAGAGTTATGTGACAATTTAATGATAATTATTTTCCACTTTTGTATTGTCATTTGAATCTACATTTATGTCGTATGTTAAAATATCAGGTTAGGTCGTTCTGTTATTAGTTCACATGTTCGTTGTTACGCTTTGAGATCGGTGATTGACAAGTTAGAGCCTTTCTCTTTTGATCTTGGACTGTCTTAGAAGAAGCACTTAAAACATCACAGGAGCAGATGCATTTTCGTTAGTCACTACTTGAGGAATTAGTAGAATGTTAGAGTTTTATCGTATGTAATCGCTAGCAAAAGGCGGATGTTATGGTATTTCTCAAGTGTTAATGTGGATATGGCGTTATGGTTGTAATCTTGCCAAGGATATTGTTTTGTCGTGGCTTAAGAATTGTTTAACTGCTGTAAGTATAATTTTCACGTGTCTGACCGATCTTAATTGTGCTGTTTCTATATTCAATTATAGCTGCTAGTGCATGCCAAAAATCTCATTAGAGCACTTTTCGTTGGGTAAAATTTAAGAACCACGTGCCTGATGGTTTGTATAATTCCAAGGGGATAGATTGTGTACCCTGCGGTGAAGACATAATTTAAGGTGCAGATAGATGTAATGCTGTAGCCTTCCTACACTGTTTTCCCGAAGATGTCGTTAACCGAGGTTATGTGGAGCAGTTTCCCTTTGTAACGAGTGTGATTTGTAGAAGGTATCGTATATTGTAGCTGTGGATGTGGAATTTCAAAGGTACTGTGTCTGTGTTTGATTATCTGTTATTTGCCAATCAGTTTAGGTAACATCAAGTCAATTCCGAGTACTATCGAACTGTTAATTGTAATTTTCTCGGCTTAACTACTCGTTCAAGTCATCGTAATTTCATTAATTAACTGCATAGTGGCCTGAGTGCCTTATAATTTGAATTTATTCCATTAACGTAACAGTGCCTCCAGTTGGGGGTTACTTAGTCAATTTTGGAGACGTTACGTAGCCTTTTCTTTTTTTGGATTTAGAATTTTGAACAAATTTTGGATGTGTATTGGCGTTGCAGCCTCACATCTGTATGGTGTAAATCTATTGCTTGTTATTTAATATAATTAGCCACCTTTCAAATTTATTATTGTGGAATCTTGTAAGGAATTATTGAATTTAATGTTGATCACGTACTCTTATGTAAAGCACAGTTAACTAGCGCTAATATTTTTAGTATTAGATACCTTATAACCTAGAGTCTGCACTCTTCTGTCGAACAGATTGTCGGTTGCCTCTGTTATACAGAGTGTTTCATTTGGAGTGTTGTTGTGTTGCAATTTACGGTCAAACTGTTCGACTTTGGAAAGACTTTCGGCAAGTTGCCTTATAATTATATGCTTTTGTAAGAATATTGTCAGATAATTAATTTAACTTTAAGGCTGTCTCATGTGTTTTCTATTTTGAATTTCTATAATTTTGTAATCATATGTCATTGGAAATTTGAAGTTGTGGACCACCTTGGGTGGCCATTTAAGACTTCTATTCATTCCTTCAGAAATTTAAATATTTGCAACTGGGTTGCGCTTATGTAATTCATATTTCAATGTTTTTTTTGTTTCCTTTTAAATATATTATTGAACTCAATTTATAACGAGCTACTAACAACGATTGACTCAGGATATTAGTTAGCGATAGTCTGTTGTTTTGTTCTGATTATTTGGTCTTGAAACATTTTGGGTGTTTAAAATTTAGAATAAACCTGTTGTTGAATTTTGAATGAGTGTGTTGGTCTTATTTTTCTTTTCACCTGGGGAATTTTATATTGGATCTTGTGTGTATCTGTTGGGCTCAGCATATTTTAACGGATAGGCGCCCTGACAACATAACCTTCGACTTAGTACTGTATTCGAACTCGCCCTAATTCTGACTGTAGCTGGAGGCGGTGCTGACTCCCATATTTAACATCGACCCTTGGGAAGAAAGAAGGTAAGGCCTGAGTGTGTTATAAGTTGGTGGTTATTTTATAGACAAGCGTCTTCCTATATTTAAATAGAAAGTTAGTTATCGTGGTGGCGCCATACTTACTACTTACTTGTATATTCGGGTTTTGAGTGGGCTATGGCCACTTAGAGCATATCGTTAAATTTTATATACAAGGGGTAGCAATACTATCTTAGTTGCAATGTAACATGTGTCAGGTGCCTCAGTAAGGAATTTTATAATTTCCTCTTGAGTAAATACTAATGATTTTTTGGGCTTATAATTTTCATTTTTTCTTTTTAAAAAGGCAACTAATTTAAAATATTTTGATATGTTAATATCCTCTTTTAGGCCAAGTGTAGCTTTCAACATCGAATAATGCGCCCATAAAGTCGAGGCTTTTTTATTTTTTGAATATTCTTGAAAATAAGCCAGAAGTACATTTTCAGAAGTTACTACTGTATTTTTGCTATTACACCAATTTTTAAATTCTGTATACGTTTTCATGTATAGGTGTTTAGATTTATGCGGAAGCAAGTTCTCAACTGCCTGTTCTGCAATCTCGCGCATTTCAGGTGGTGTACATCTAAACTCTTCAGACATTATAAACGGAATGAAAAATAATTTAATAAATACTTGACTTTTAGTTTCAGTATTTATGTCAAAACTTATTTGTCAACATCAAAATATAGCCTACTTATTTCTTTATATGAAGTTTTATTACAAGAGCATTTTTACATATATGAGTAAATTTATTCATAATTATTAAGGTTTCAAGATCCAATTAGACTACTGGTACAAAAAATAGTATACATACTACGGTTGAGAAGACTATTATTGCCCGAGTGGCGAGATTAAATTCCGAGGCGCGCAGCGCCGAGGAATTTAAGCCACAAGGGTCATCTTCTCAACCTTGGTATGTAATATACTATTAATATATTGAGGGTGTGAACTTGATTCAATCATTTTCTAGTGGGAGTATTGTAGTTGAGAAAACTATTAATTATTTATTTATTGTTAAACTTATTTAGCGTAATTGCAATTTAGCGTTATTTGCATGTTACAATTGTTATCTGGTTCATCTATGCACAATCTACTACTAATTGGGAAAAATATATGTAAGTAAATAGGAAGGCAACAGGTTTGTACTTAATGTTTGTAGTTACTGTTATATTTCTCAATGTTAAAGTATTATTTGTTATTCGACATCTACCCTTTTATTTAAAGATTTCTTAACTTAGTTGCAGCAGAGACCTTTCTTACAATAAAGTATTTTTAATTAGTATTGTTATTTACTTACACTTTCTACTTTCTTCCTATTAAAAACAGTTGATATTCCAGAGTCTTCCAACGCCACTTTAGTGAACCCTTAACCTTAAAAGGGTGTCGCGAATAACCGGGCATTTTGTTTAGTAATAGACTTTATTGGTTCTGTCGTTGAAGTTTTTAAAACTAAAACTCTTATTAATAGTTTGTGTTTTATATTCCACCGTTAACAATATTATCAACGTAGCACTTAAACTTAATTAAGCCTTAAAGAAAAGCTATCAGAGTAATTGACTTCTTTTCCCTTAAATTGTTTTCAATATAAAAGGTCACCCATTCGTATGTATTTAAAAAGAAAGGGGGTGGCCAAATGTGAGCAAATTTTTTTGGCAATTTTCTAGTATACAAGATTGCCATGTACTTTTAAAGTTACGGAATTCACCTATATTTCAAAATCTGTGGGATTACTGAAATGTAGCGAGCAAGGTGTGAGATTACAGAAGTGTCCACCCCTCATAACCATTTGTTGCACATCCCACATTTCATAGGACAAAAGTCACTTCAGTACAACATCGTCACTGGTAATTATTTAACAAAATCAAAGTTATGTGGAGACATTTTTCTACTTTCGTATCCAAAGAGAAAATAAAGGACATTCTCCTTCAAGAAACATTTTACAATGTCAATGACATTATTAATTGGTCCTTTGGTAACGTGTGTTGACGTTATCATCACAATTTTGCTTGAATGTGCTATTGTGTAAATAGTATGTACGTACCTATATTTATTAAAGCTTGGAAACTATTAATTGTTGTATAAAGTACATACTGAGATTTTCATACAAAATAAGTATAATCCACCGTTATTATTGGCAATTTGTTTAATTCTTTTTATTTACGTTGAAAAAATGTTTTTTTTTTGTTAAAGATACGCTTAGCAAATAATATTCTGTGCACATAAACACGATTAATTTAATCTTATCGGAATAATTGGGATTTTCCGGTGATGTAATATCCATTTAATTTAGATATTGAAACATAAAAAAATATTTCACCTCTCAAGTTGGTATCTATTAAAATGTTAAATTTGTGTTATTATTGTCTTTCTCAAATATTAACTTTTCTATTCAAATATTTTGTGATCTTTTCTCCGTATATCTGTTTGATATGTTCTACATATATCAATACTCGAAATTTAATTTTGCAATAAATTTAGCATTAATTATTATTTAGTTTTCTTAGATTATTGGTTTATATTTTGTTTTATGCTTATAGAATTACTATTAACTGAAATTTATTGTCCTGTAATTGACAATTTTCTGTTGGACAAATAAAAACTTATTATTATTATTCTCGTTGTATGTCTTTTATGATGACTGTTCATTTATTGTAAGATTTGTAAGAATACCTCGAGTTGTCTATTTGATCGACTTAGGAGACGGACTCCGTCAAAAACGCATTTAGAAACAACTCTAGTTTCTAGAACATCTGTTATTTATTGTGAAAACATAGAAGATTTTTTTGGGGGGGATTTTTAATTAAAGGACTGTTGTTTCGAAAACACGATTCCGGCAATTTTTCCTGATAGAAAAAAATAATGAAACAGCCAAGCCACTGCAATTTTCGAAAAATAACTATTACTTGCAATATAGTAAATATTGTAGTTTTTATAAAAGATGACCACAATGGTTTTATAAGTAAAAAAATTATAGTTGTTTACTTTTTCATAAATTCAAATATTTAATTAGTAAATAAATAATTACGAAAATTACTTATTATGCCATTTACTGCGCAGAAGCGATGCGAAAATACTCTCCCCTATGAACCGAATGTCAGTTGAGCTCTGATATTGGAAGTGGTAACCACGCCCCTCGCTACGTTTTGTTGTTGTTGATTTCACCGGAAATGCACGGAACTTAGTTTTTTTAAATGACTCACCCTATATATTTTTGGATTTTCTAGTACTGCTTTAAACTGTTTATTCAACTGTGTTTTCTTTTTTCAAATTGAGTCAATAGTTTTTACGAAAATATTTGACCAAAACACGTGTTCAGTAAGAAATAATTTTCACGTTGTTTTTGAAAGTAAAAAGATTAACTTTGGTGGTGCTGGTAGCCAAGAAATTTCTGCATTATTTGGTATAAGTTGCACGCGACAATACCTCACAAAACTTTGTTTTTTCAAAGCCTACTTCCTGAAATATTTACATACCAAAAACTTTTTTTTAAACGGTACACCCGGTATTTTATTGTGGCATTTTGTTCCTCTTTTTATTTTCTTTTATTTTTGTTAACAATATCTTTTGTAATTTCTGAGATAATCGCTATAGGAGCAATTAGATGTCAATTAAAGAACTACGAGCGCTGTTGTTCTATGTAATAATTTTACAGAATGAAGAGCAGCGCATTTCAATTTTTTAATTCCGGCAATGTCTAGTTGCAATATTTCATTTTTTACACTGTGGTTAACAACGAAATAAAATAAAGGTTATGTTTATTGACATATTTGAAGATGCCGCCCCACTAAAAGGTGCTTGAAACAATGCTGCTATCTTCAATTTAATTTGCCTAATTGCTCTTATTCTTTCTTTGTCGAAGCTCTTCGTAAGAGTTGGCTGTAGTTTTTCAAAATTATAAATCGTTGTCCTAAAACTTGATAGAAAAAAAAATAGCTACAAAATAATACACTTTAAATAATCTAAAACTATTGAGCAACGTAACGACAATCAAAAGTAAGAAAAACAAATTTCATTAAAGATATGTTCAACATAACCACAACTTTGTGCAATGCACGTGAGTATTCCGTTTTCCAAAGAAGTACTAAAGTTGCGTAAAACGTTTTGACATATTCTTGTAAACGCTTTTCTGATATTAATGTTTATGTCTTCAAAAAGTTTTGAAAATCCGTCCGTAGAAAACAAAGATACTCTTCTCCATTAACATTTTCATCAAAGAAAGAAGGTGCAATTATGTAATTCGCACTATTCCTCCCCACACATTTAATGACCAATGATTTTGAAAGTTTACAGGTGTGATAAAGTGAGGGCTTGTATATATTATAATAACGAAAATTGTGACGATGAACGTATGCATTTAAATAGAAGGTCGTTTCGTCGATAAACAACAAAAAATTGAGAAAGCCAGGAAAATTTATCTGCTGTCCCATTAACAAAAATGTATAGACGATTCTGAAAATGTCTTTCATCTCACCTTGTGTATGAATATTTTACGGATGAATTACATAGTTCCTAATTATTCTAGATTCTCAAATTCGACGTACATCTAACTGACGACTAATTTTCATAGTACTCGTATGGGGGTATTCGACTACACTCGCAAGTATCATAAACGTCTTATCCTCACCAGTTATGGATTAAGTCCGTTGTTTTTTCATATTCAATACTTTCTGTTCACTCGAACCGTTCCTTTATACTTTTGAAGGTTTCTAGCTTCGGTTGACTTCTACCAGGAATCGCTATGCATAAAGTCTGGATGCTAGCAAAGAGTTTCTTTCAGATTCACCCAAAACGTCAATCATATCTGTTAACTCTTCATAAGAATAATTCATTTGGATGATAACTAATAGCGGTGCTTTTACAAATTTGACATAAATGATTACCGACTTTCTTTAACAGTTGACTCAGGCAGTCGGCTGCATTCCAGCCTTTATTGGACGAATATTTGGGTGCATAGAACAGCGCTCGTAGTTCTTTATATGACCGCTGATTGCTCCTATAGTGATTATCTCAGAAACTACAAAAGATAGGTAAGTATAGCCGTATAGAACATTGTTAACAAAACCGATGACCGAGTGCAACTTATACCAAATGCTGCAGAATTTTCATGGCTACAAGCACCACCAAAGTTAACGTTTTTACTTTTGAAAGCAACGTTAAAAATATTTTTTTTCTGAATACGTGTTTTCATCAAAAATTTCCAAAAAAAAATAATAACTCAAAAACTATGGGATCAATTTTGAAAAAGAAAACAAAGTTAAATAGAGAATTTAAATCAGTATTAGAAAATTTCAAAATACATAGAGTGAGTCGTTTAAGAAAATTAAATTCCATGCATTTCCGGTGAAACTGGAAGTGCGTCAGAGCTTAATGTATTTTTACAATATGCGCCCCAAGCAACCATGAATCTTCCACTAATTGTTTTTCTTTTACTTAAAACACAAAAGAGCAACCGAAAAAGCGGCTACTAATGACTCACCCTGTATATTTCCCTATTACCTTATACTTTGCAATGGGAAATAAAGTGCTACGCCCTTCTATACTTTTAAATGCAAATTAAATAAGAGTGCAGAAAATGGCGTCACCACTTAACTAATGATCTTAAATAACCAGTACATATCAGAGTTACTGATATAATATTTCATTGTAATGTTAAGGTAAACTAAGAACAATAAAATTTAGCTTACACTCTCAAAGATATCTTACCTGCCACTTCCCTCGTATACAGCTGTCAAAAATTGAAAATGGCGGATGCCTCTAACTGCAGCCGCGAAGCGTGCGTTCTTTATACAGAACAAGCAATATAATCAAAATTAAGGACGCCACCCCGTATGTAAGCTAGCCGCCCTCCAAAAGATTATTTTGATCCGGGAGATAATCAATTATCAAGTATGAGGAGGTTTATGGGAATAAGATAGAACCTAAAAATTCCAGAAATAATAACAGCTATTTATTTAAACTATTTAGATAACTCGGACAGAATTGTTAGAATTTGTTGAATTCCTAGATCTAATAAAAGTTTAAAAGAAAATATATTCTTAAGTTGAAAGATGTAATTGCATTACAATAGGTTAAACTATTAAAATTACGTTGACAAAAGTAAAAAAAACAAAAAACAAATGGTTGACATTGAAATTGAATTACGTTAAATAAATTCTACCTCTAAATTGTGACACTAAATCAATAACAATCGCATACAAAATCAAATTATCTTAAAGGATACCATTAACTTAAATATAACATCACCCTGTATGTGTGGTTGACAAAAAAGAAGTGTGGGAGATATTTATTACTCATTTACATATAATAGATAATTAGTAATTAAAGTGCGACCAAGAGAATCTGTCCCTCGAAAAATATGCCAACTAATATAACAGCGTCTTGCTTCACCCCCCACCCCCACCTCCAGCCAACACTTGTCATGTTTGACAGCTGTGTACAGTCCCGTTTTAAGTACTGATTGTTTACTTGTTTATTAAATCTTTGTTTTAATTTCTTCCTTCGTAGATTATCTATCAACTTTATTATGGATAAAGGAAATCTGTTAAAGATGACGTATTGACTATATTGACTATATAGGAGACAATTATTGAGATTAGGAGGAAGAGAAACGAATAGGCCGCTACGCTTTTCTTGTAGATCAAGTCACTAGAAGAGTGGCTGTCATGACAGGAAAATCAGAAAAAACTATAGAGCGTGTCAAAAGCAAATTCTTTAAGAGTTTGGAAAACCAACCTTCATCTTCTACTACCCTTATAGAACCGAGAAAGGAAAAGAAGTCCAACATTACATTAGATGATGCACATATAAGTAAATTACTAAAAAACGAAAAACTCTTCTAGCTGCGACCATTATCTAACTAAAACCTTGAACAGCGAATTTTTTGAAACGAACTGGTTGGTATATACGCATTTGTTATTTTTGTTAGTGCTCTGCTCTTCTTGTTTTTCTGATCAATATTATAGGTCTTCTTTATATCACTGAAAGAAATAATTTTATTATCCAAGACATAATCGCCATTTAATAAATTATTTTCAATATTACGCAGATAGAATAGATAATTTTATCCATGCTTGATATTTTACGCACATGTCAACACAAGGTGCATACAAATTTTAGATTAACAAAAGAAGGCAACATCTCCCAGAAATTTTAAAGAAACATTTTATACTAACTGATACTGTGATATGTACTAATTTTTTTCTTCATACGATGTATATTGTGCGATTAACAAATTGTTGGACGGGGTGGCGAAGAATCGCTCCCTGTGGGGCTTATAGGTTATTTATGTGGCTAACTATTCCACACATCATTTTCATAGCCCAAGAACTATTTAGAACCGGCAAGTATGCACTACTCAGTTCGATTAAGAGGATTTATAAATAATTCACCTTCATATTCTCCTCATAAACGACCTAAGCAAAAATCATCATTTCCACAAAAGAAATATATTTTTGGCAATAATGGAAAGGAAAAATCGAATCAAATATCATACAACATATGTTCATCATCGAGTTCATCATCTTGTTCCTCGATTTGCGATGAAAAGGAGTTTGTTTATGATCAGTCTACAAACACCGAAATAGAAGAAATAACCTTTGAACCAGATCATGCCAACTCGATTTTTATTAAACCAGGGAATTATTATGGGGTGTTTTGTGAGGAACGGTGGTAAGTAGGAAAAATGGCAGAAATTATCAACGATCGTATGTTTAAAATGAAGTTTCACAAGCAAATCAGACGAATAAATAAATTTACTTGGCCCGAAGAAAACGACGTTGCAAATGTCCATAACGAATTTTTAATTATGGGGCCTTTAGCTTTAAACCAAATAACCGTCGTCCTCTAAAGAGGACACTGTTATTTATTTACACTTTACAGGGAAATAGTTATAGACATCTTAAGAATACATATAATGAGATTAAAGTTAATAAACGTTCGATAAACGTAAATAAATAATTATGTATATGATTCTTTATAATTTTATTATATTATTATTTGCTCGTAACCTTATTTTATGTTTTAATGTTGTTAAGTGACTGCAATAATAAATGTTCTTTTTTGCTCTAACTCCTTTATTTATTATCCGCATAAAATCAAAATAAAAGCATTCTAAAAATAATACAAATGATCAGCGATTTTACATTAAAATAAAAAAAGTGACAGTAGTTGAGCATATAGAAGTATCTCGAGAAGTACAATACACTCGACTATACACTTAAAATTCATTAACTTGTTCTACAAGGTGTGAGTTTAGCCAACGAATCGTTGATTTAACTTGAGATTTGTATAAATATTTCACCTCAGGGGTTGACCTTTCTTAAGTTATTTTCATATATTTTAGCGTAGGATAGGTACTTCAATCAAAGAACGAAATAATATTAACATAAATATTTATTTTTTTATTTAAGATGAAAGATACTTTACTATAAACGAAATAAAATAAAATTTTATACATAGCAAAATGATATTTATTTAAATCATCCAAATACATACATACTCTATGTCCTGCCGATCTTTACTGTTAGTGGTTTTAGTTGAATACTGTTAGCTACTGACGGAGATTTACGAATTTTTATTTGAGTGAACTGTAAAAAGTACATAATCTCGTAGTGTTATTATTGTTTATATTCAAGCAATAGCGTTTTGCCATTGAGGTTGTTCAAGACGTAGTCTCAAATTGAAGTAAATGCTTGTAGATATGTTTGAAACATATTTATACACGTAAATATTAATTCAATTGTTTCTCTTATACCAAAGTGTTTCTCTGGGAAATATGCCTGCAATGTGTTATGTTGTATATTGTGGTAATCTTGGTAATCTTGATATTATTACATTATTTGAAGCTGCATTTCTTGCAATTAATAATAACACAGCAGATATAAGAAATTTTAACAATTTATTGCTGCATAAGACTACGTAATATAACAATTGCCTCGCCAATAGAGTAGCTTTATCACATCTGATTATGTTCTATAATAGCGTAAAATACAGCCCTAACATGAGTACAACCTTCAGAATAACGCGCTAAGCAAGTGCAATGATTTGAACGTATTGCACTGTCCTTCTATCATTTTCTCGGTGTAGAATCGTTCAGTTGCTACTAATACTCTACCTGAAATAGAGTGAAACGTGTAGATCAGGTTGTACATAATTATGGAGAAACAATAGGAGTTACTACCATTCCATTTACAATTTGTTTCCCTGTCCCACAATCATACAGAAATCCTTAGAAAATATTTGTATGTCAATTTGACATTTTATTCAAAATATTTCAGACTTAATTTAATTATTATATTATTTCTGCCGTAGGACGGATCCATGTTAAATAAAATAATTGTTTGATATTTTATACATATCTTCCACTATTATATAGGTAATATTCCTTCATTAACTAAATAGACAAATGTCTAATTTGTATTTGCTTTCAGCCTTTTGTTTACACTGCATTCATACGAGTGATAAGCTACAATTATTGAGAATTGAAAAATCTAGTTACCCGTGCAAAACAAATTGTTGTTTATTAAATAGTTTAGTCTGTGACATTTGGTTGAATAGTGTCTGAGAAATAGTCCATAGAATAAGCTTCTGTTATCAGAAAAATGGAATTATCACGAGAGAACATTCGGATAATGATTTACTATGATTTCAAGAAAGGCTTGAGCGCGTATGAGTGTGAAGAAAGTTTAAAATCGGCATTTGGAGATCTCGCACCATCATTGGCTATTGTTTATAGATGGTATAAAGAATTTGAGCGAGGTTGCAAGTCGGTGGTACACAAAAAAGGAGCTGACCCTCATTTAACTGCTGTTAACCCCGAAAACATTGCTGCGGTGAAGAAGATGGTGGAAGAGGACAACCGCATTACCTATGCAATGATAGAGTCCAAACTGAAGATTGGATCTTCGCAAGTGAGATCAATATTGCACGAACATTTACATTTGAAAAAGGTTGTATCTCGGTTTGTACCCCATCATATGACAGATTTACAAAAAGCAGAACGTTTTAGAATTTGCCAACAAACTTTAGATATTTTGAATGCTGGAGACCATCAAATTATTTCTAAAATTGTAACTGGTGATGAAACGTACATACGTTTTGATGTTCTCACTCGCCAAGGAAGCCGAGTCTGGATACATGAACACGAGGAAACCCCTACGATGGTGAAAAAACAACGAGCAATGAAATAAGTTATGTACGCAGTATTTTTTAGAAGTACGGGTTTGGTGGCCGCAATTAAAGTAGAAGATCAGAAGACAGTTACCGCTAAATGGTATGTTGAAAATTGTTTGCCTACTGTGTTTAGTAAAGTGCCCAGAAAGGGGATCATGTGACATCATTATAACGCGTTGTCCCATACAGCAGGGACCACTGTTCAGTATTTAGCGGAAAACAAAATCAAAATTATAGAACATCCTCCTTACTCACCGGATTTGGCGATGTGTGACTTCTGGCTATTTTTTGAGCTCAAAAAACATTTGAAAGGGAATAGGTTCCAGTCACAAGAAGAGATTGACATCGCCGTTAAGTGTTTTTTTTAATAGTATCCCTAAGGACAGCTGGTTAAACGATTTTAAACTATGGAAGGAGAGAATGGTTAAGTGCATTATTGTAAATGGCAATTACTTTGAACATATTTAAAATAAAAATTCTAAAAACTTGTGTCTTTCTATGCTAAATAATTGTAGCTTGTCCCTCGTATGGGAAAGGTTGAACACTGTTTGTATATGACAGTTTCATTAATTAACGGACGAATCGTAAAGATCGACAGAACAGAAAGTGTAATTACTAATAGATCTAAATGATATAAAAGAAACCTTATTCTTCAAGCACATTACAATAAATATACATCTTAAACTACTGAAAAAATAAAGGACCTTAAGCAAACCAATTTTGGTAATATATAATCTGTCAAGTTAATGAAGATGTTGAAATAACATTTCAGATACGGGAAGAATCTCAAAATGTGAACAAAGCTTACGTTTGTTTCATTTAAAAAATTATTAGGTACTCTAAAATTGACTTCAAATTTCCATCGTTTAACTTTCATTTCAATATCTTCATTAAACTTGACAGATATTTACATGCTGTTTCATTTCAATTGAAACACGTACATATATATGCGTGATATAATAATAATAATAATAATCTTTATTGTCCAACAGAAGAAATTCCAATTACAGGACAAAAATTAAATATACAGTACACAACAATAATCTAATAATATAATAAAATATATAAAAAATAACAAAAAGGTATTCAAGTTTTAGGAAATGAAATTTGAAACATGACTACTTATGACTGCTTACGATAAGTAATTAAGAGACTAAGTAAAAAATACATGTAATACATAGAGATAAAAAATCAGGTGTGGCCACCACACGACTTTCTTATACGTATGAGCGTTTCGAACTATATAATTTTAAGAATTTTCCTATTCTAAGTACTTCTATTCTCTTAATAAATCGCATTAGAATACATACTTTGCTAGATATTCGAAAAAAAGTGCTACTGCCTAAGAGTAAAAGTGTTACTTCCGGTCCGAATTTTCAAATTTCATATGTAGAAAAAAGATTGCAAATCTAGCACTAAATACTTTTGTACTCTTGATAAATACATATAGAATGCATATTACGACATATTTGCAAAAAATCGCTATTCGATAAGAGTAAAAGTGGTACTTCCGGTCTGAATTTTGAAATTTATTTTATACAAAAGATATTGAAAATTATGTTCTAAATACTTTTATACCCGTAACGTACCTGTCCAAAAAGCATGATTTGCGAAATATTCGAAAAATACTGATTTTCGACAGGAGTAAAAGACCTACTTCCGGTAGGAATTTCGAAAAACTTTTTAAATAAAATTGTTCTCAATTTTAATTCTAAGTACATACGAATTCTTTATAAATTTGTTTAAACTAGTAGTTGACGAAATATTGGCAAAGTTCGATTTTTTCACTGAAGTAAACTGCTACTTCCGGTCTACCGATTTTACTGAAAAACTAATCAGATCTCAAGAGGGAGATTATACACGTAAATACAAAATTTAGAATTGATATTTACAGCGGTTTGACCGCTATCGTGGTCACACACAGAAACACACACAGACACAGGCACACAACCATACACTGAGACATTTTTTAAAAACCACTTTTTCGGTATCAGGGGACTTCAAAACGTGGCCATATGCAAAAATTTCGAGGTCGAAAATTTTCATCATCACAATACTTCCTTATACCGCGCGATCATTTAAATTCTAAATTAGAGCAGGCTGTGAAATTTAAATTAGGTTGGTATATACGTACTAATTTACAATTTGAATTGTCAAAGTGACGTTTCAAAATGTTAATTAATCAATAATTGACAAGAAAAAGTAGTGAAAGTAAAAAATTATAAGTTAATAAAAAAAAAAGTTTAGCACGTTCACCAACATTGATTACTTAAAAAAAAAGATTTTGAAAACAAGGTATTATTATATTCATACGTGAAGAAAAAAAACTTTGCACCCATTTTTTTTTAAGCAAATTGCGCGCACGGAGGTGTATGAGATATGGCATAGCTAAAGTTCATCTGGAGACAGATAAAATTTATGTATAATATGTGGTACGACTACTATAGTATCAATGAATGTATCTGCCCGTATATGCATTCCTATACTATACATCCGATTGCGATGAGACTTCGGGCGGTTGATGAGCGCACGCCCGCGAAGGTTCACGTCAGATTTCTACCATAGGATGGATGAAAACACAAACATCTCCCTCACCCCGGAGATGAAATACGATCCACAGAATTACCTCCCGCATAAACGGCTCCGGCTCGCTCTCATACAATAAATCCTCTAAAGAGTACATAACCAATTCTTCAAAGTAAAGATGAAGCCAACACAGATTATTAGTAAAAGGCCTAAGGCCTAACTAGAAAACACATTAAGAAGAAGAAGAAGAAGAAGCCGCGAAGGTTTCTGAATTAGTAAAACCATTTATATTGCTAATTATTAAAACCGCCGTGACAGTTGGAATGAAAATTTAGTTAAGGATCGTGACACAAGTATGCCATTTCGTTCTCACATTTGAAGTTTGCGTCATCAAATGAACGATAACAAAATGCTTTCATGATGACAATTAAAACAAAAATTTGGTTAATTACCCTATCATCAGTCTGACAGTTCGTTTTGTCTGTCTCTCCTTCTTGTGCAGCCAGATGTAAAGTCATGTTACTATCATCATTTATGATATTAACGTCAGCTCCACGTTCCAATAGTAATCTTAGAGTATCGATACGCCCGTTAAATGCTGCGAAGCTCATTGGAGGTGTTCCAACGAAACCTTTCAAATTAACGTCCAATCCCTGTTTTAATAATATCTCAACAATGTCAGTTTTCCCTTCTCTTGCAGCTACATGTAAAGCCGTGTTATTTTCATCATCTATGATATTAACGTCAGCTCCACGTTCCAATAATAATCTAAGGGTATCGCTATGTCCGTTAAATGCTGCGGAGCATAATGGAGATCTACCACGGAAACCTTTCAAATTAATATCCATTCCCTGTTTTAATAATATCTCAACAATGTCAGTCTTCCCTTCTCTTGCAGCTATATGTAAAGCTGTGTTATTATTATCATCTGTGATATTAACGTCAGCTCCACGTTCCAATAATAATCTTAGAGTATCGATATGTCCGTTAAATGCTGCGAAGCACAATGGAGGTGTTCCAACGAAACCTTTCAAATTAATATCCATTCCCTGTTTTAATAATATCTCAACAATATCAGTCTTCCCTTTTCTTGCAGCTAGATGTAAAGCCGTGTCATTTTCATCATCTATGATATTAACGTCAACTCCACGTTCCAATAGTAACCTTAGAGTATCGATACGCCCGTTAAATGCTGCGAAGCACAATGGAGGTGTTCCAACGAAACCTTTCAAATTAATATCCATTCCCTGTTTTAATAATATCTCAACAATGTCAGTCTTCCCTTCTCTTGCAGCTATATGTAAAGCTGTGTTATTATTATCATCTGTGATATTAACGTCAGCTCCACGTTCCAATAATAATCTTAGAGTATCGATATGTCCGTTAAATGCTGCGAAGCACAATGGAGGTGTTCCAACGAAACCTTTCAAATTAATATCCATTCCCTGTTTTAATAATATCTCAACAATATCAGTCTTCCCTTTTCTTGCAGCTAGATGTAAAGCCGTGTCACTTTCATCATCTATGATATTAACGTCAACTCCACGTTCCAATAGTAACCTTAGAGTATCGATACGCCCGTTAAATGCTGCGAAGCACAATGGAGGTGTTCCAACGAAACCTTTCAAATTAATATCCATTCCCTGTTTTAATAATATCTCAACGATGTCTGTCTTGCCTTCTCTTACAGCTAGATGTAAAGCCGTGTCATTTTCATCATCTATGATATTAACGTCAGCTCCACGTTCCAATAATAATCTTAGAGTATCGATATGTACGTGAAATGCTGCGAAACACAATGGAGGTGTTCCAATGAAACCTTTCAAACTAATACCCATTCCTGTTTTAATAATATCTCAACAATGTCAGTCTTCCCTTCTCTTGCAGCTACATGTAAAGTCGTGTCATTTTCATCATCTATAATATTAACGTCAGCTCCACGTTCCAATAATAATCTTAGAGTATCGCTATGTCCGTTAAATGCTGCGAAGCACAATGGAGGTGTTCCAATGAAGCCTTTCAAATTAATATCCATTCCCTGTTTTAATAATAACTTAACAATGTCAGTCTTGCCTTCTCTTGCAGCTACATGTAAAGCTGTGTTATTATTATCATCTGTGACATTAACGTCAGCTCCACGTTCCAATAGTAATCTTAGAGTATCGATACGCCCGTTAAATGCTGCGAAGCACATTGGAGGTGTTCCAACGAAACCTTTCAAATTAACGTCCAATCCCTGTTTTAATAATATCTCAACAATGTCAGTTTTCCCTTCTCTTGCAGCTACATGTAAAGCCGTGTTATTTTCATCATCTATGATATTAACGTCAGCTCCACGTTCCAATAATAATCTTAGAGTATCGATACGCCCGTTAAATGCTGCGAAGCACAATGGAGGTGTTCCAACGAAACCTTTCAAATTAATATCCATTCCCTGTTTTAATAATATCTCAACAATGTCAGTCTTCCCTTCTCTTGCAGCTACATGTAAAGCTGTGTTATTATTATCATCTGTGATATTAACGTCAGCTCCACGTTCCAATAATAATCTTAGAGTATCGATATGGCCGTTAAATGCTGCGAAGCACAATGGAGGTGTTCCAACGAAACCTTTCAAATTAATATCCATTCCCTGTTTTAATAATATCTCAACAATGTCAGTCTTCCCTTTTCTTGCAGCTAGATGTAAAGCCGTGTCATTTTCATCATCTATGATATTAACGTCAACTCCACGTTCCAATAGTAATCTTAGAGTATCGATACGCCCGTTAAATGCTGCGAAGCACAATGGAGGTGTTCCAACGAAACCTTTCAAATTAATATCCATTCCCTGTTTTAATAATATCTCAACAATGTCAGTATTCCCTGCCCTTGCAGCTAGATGTAACGCTGTATTATTATTATTATTTACGACATTAACGTCAGCTCTGTTCTCTAATAATACTTTTAAAGCTTTACTTTGACCGCATTCTGCAGCTAAGCACAAAGGAGTCATGCCTTTATCATCTTTGATGTTTATGTTCTCAGCGTTTCTTAATAATAATAATTTGAAATTGCTTACTCCTTTTCTTGCTGCTACATGTAAAACTGTACTATTGCGGGGGGCCCGTAATGTAAAAGTAACTGTTTCTTCTTTCTTTTGAATGATTTTTTCTCCTTCCATTTTATTTCCCTTTCCTTGCACATTTTGGTAAGTGTTTTTACTGTTATGTCCTTTTAAATTAAGGTTAATAAATTCTTTTAATAAAATTTGGAGTTTATCCAATTGTCCTTTACTATTCACCACTTGCAAAACTGTTTCGCTCTTATCATTTCCTACATAAACATCGGCACCATTTTTCAGTAATATTTCAAAGGAATCTGTGTGATCAAAGAAAGCAGCTATGTGCAAGGGAGTATTGCCATCGCAACCTTTTACACTAATTTTAACTTTCTTCTGTAGTAACATTCGAACGATATCCGTATTTCCTTCTTGCACGGCGCAGTGCAATGCTGTGTCACCATATTTATCCGTAGCGTTGAGGTCAACGCATTTGTCCAAAATCATTTTGAAAATATCCGATTGCCCAGCGGCCATATGAAGAGCAGTACGCCCATTATATCCTTTTAAATCGACATTTGAACCACTTTCTAGCAATACTTTTACAAAATCTGCCCTTCTTACTGTAACAGCGCTATGCAATGCAGTATTATCACTATCGTTTTGAATGTTAGTATCTGCGCCCATCTTTATTAATAATTCTACAACGTTCATATGTTCAGAAGAGATAGCAATGTGTAGAGCTGTATTGCCATTTTGTCCTTTAATGTTAATATTCGCGTCTTTTGCCAATATAGCATTCACAATATCGATATTTCCCCTCTGGGCTGCATAATGTAAAATAGTATTGCCACTGTTGTCTTTATAATTAACGATATCGCGCTCTTCCAAAAGCCTCTCCAAAGCACTTAAATGCCCAAACTGTACTGCAAGATGTAATGCTGTGTTGCCCTTCTTATCGGAAATATTAATATTGGCACCATTTTTTAATAAAATATGGACTATGTCTTTAGTTCCAATCATTGACGCAATATGTAGAGGTGTTCTTTCTAGACAGTTCTCAGCATTTACATAGTAATTTACTTCTTGGCCTCGAATTAATGCAAGTCTTAATCTTAAATATGTTGATAAACTAGAATTTTTATCTGTCATATATCTAATTAACTTAGATACTAATTGAGATGAACCTCGCATAACAGCGTAGTGCAGAGGAAGATTTTTAAATTGGTCAAAGTTGAATAAATCCACTTCCAATTCCACTAACTTGATGACCACTTCTATGTTTCCATACATGCAAGCTATGTGTGAAGCAGTAAATCCTCCACTAATTTGAAAATTTATATATTCCGCTACAGCTGTAGTTGATTGCATATTTTGACAAATTTGTCGAAAATTTATAAACTTTTCATTACTAGCATTTTGCATTTCAATCAAATCAAGAATAGGATTTAGCTCGCAGATATTTAAGAAATATTCCGCTATTTTGTCAAAGTTTGTCTTGATTAATGTAGGATTATATTTAAGTAATTTGTTGCAACTAAGAGTGTTGTCAACATCGTTTTCATTTATATTGACGTGTCTTACATCCAAATACTTTTGCAAAGTTGCACACAGTTCATGCCGACGTAATTCTTCAAAGAAATTGTTAGTTCGCTTGAAGTATTCGAACCAGGTCCATTCCATCAATGAATCGCGAACAAGAAAATTACATATTTCGTTGTTTATATGTTGGTGAATTGTTTTCAAAATTGTATACATCGTGTTCTTCTTATAAGATTCTCCAAGTGAACTTTTATAATCACTTGTTTGATCTTGGCAATAGCTCGCAGCTAAATGTAAAGGTGTCCGTTTAAATTTATCTGTACATTCTAAATATTCCCTATTTTCTGCGCAAATATTTTCAATTAATTGAAGATCTCCCCCTAATATAGCTTTATGGAGATTTAAATTTTCACAAACATAATTATCCAATAAAAGTCTAACATTTCGTTGATTATTGTCTAGCAATATCCTATAAATTTTCTGAGCTTGGTTCGTGGCGAAATTTTCGAAAATCCATAGAGCAACTAGAAACTCAGCAAACGTTCTACGTGTAAATACCGGATAGCCATTATTAAAGCCAGTGATGATGCCCAAATCTATCTTATAAGATTCCAGACATTCTTGAACAAAATCATCATAATTCAGTATCTGATCATCAATTACTTCCTTTCCAACTATTGATGCTAACGCTAAAAGTTTATGTACATTCAAAATGTCATCTTCTCGATATTTCGAATTATTTGCATCTCTGCTCTTCTCACAAAATCTTTGAATTTGCTTTTGCATAATTGCATTATATAAGGGGAATAAGATATATGAATTGCATCTTGAAAAAATGTCTCTAGAACATGTCGACAATAATTCTAAGTACAAAGGATTCTGTAAAAATTCTTCTGGAATATTGTCTATGTCTATATCAGTTACTTTTCTACTTTTCAGATATCTAATAGCAGAATATTTATCCATGTAGTCGATTCTGATAGGCTGAACTTCAAAATTATTGATCAGCAAACTTTCAGTTATTCGCCCACAAGCAATTATTACGCGTACATTGCGGTTGATAATGATTCTTACAAGTTCTAATACTTCATCTCTATGTATTTTCAGTGCTTCATCAAAAGAATCAATTATTAGCAATAGTCTACTGGTTTTGTGATGATATTCACATAAGGAATTAAAGAAACCATTAGGCAACGAACAATTGGAAGAGAAAGGAGAATGTTCACATCGACTTAATATATACTTTAAGGGCCTTTTAAATAACTTGCTTTTGCTACCTTTCTGTATTTCGTCCAGGTGTTTGATTAAATCACAAAACAGAACAAAGTTGTTATTTTCATAATGTTCGAATAAAGAGTGGAGCAAAGCCGTTTTACCCAAACCCGCTTCTCCAGATATAATACTTACTCCAGGTGATGTTTTTTCAAAAAAGCTTTTCTCCGGAAATGTTTGGCTTTCATATGCAATATAATGACCTAACCTCTGATAATTCTTGCACTTTACCAATATCAAAGCACCACTATCAACTTGTAAGTGAAATATTGGATATTTTTTAGACGAGAACTTTGACCAATGCTCCCCTAAATGTTCATTCTCGACGCTGACAAAAGCGCATTTTTTCATTTTCAGTCTTGCCTCGAGCCGATATTCTACATCACCAGAAAATTCATCAATAATCTTCTCTTTAATCTTCGCTTCCAATGAATTTACATCACCTGTCAGAAATACAATTCGTTCTTCTTCAAAATCAAGAAACGAAGTTGCGACGGTCGCTTTTTGTAAATATCTTGCAATATATTCGTCTTCCTCTTTGCATAACATAGTACCGACAATTGGTGTTAGTTTTCTTCCTTGGATAAGTATTTGAGTTCCAGACTCGTTAATTACAAAATGTCTTATTTTGATTAGATCTCCAAACAAATATTCTAGCTTTTCACTAGGATGTCTTTTTAAACAATAGATTGAATAGTTTTTTACATTGGGATTGCTTTTTACCTCTGCAATATGTTTTTCTATTTCCTGTGGTTTACAATTTATGATGACATTTTGCTCCTTACACGTACTTTTTAAACTTATTGCAAGGCTGGACTTCCAATCGTCGCTCACTTCTTTATTTAACTTCGAATCGTCAGTGATGATGAATACCATTGAGCTGCCATGTTTAAGACATTCATTGTTTACAAATATTTTGCAGACACGTTCGATTAAATAAAGCAAATGTGAACATCTTATCTCACTCATGATGTTCTTATCGTTACCTATGACATTTGCAAATTTAACAGGTTCTCGTCCTTGCAATGAAATACTTATGCCTTCAAGTAATTCCCTTGCTCTGGAATCATTTCTAATATTGCTCATATTTACACACACATTTAGCCCAAAGGAACGAAGTTCGTTGGATATCTTATAGTCATTAGCCAAGATGATAAATTTCTTTTTTAGATGTTGGTATTTTTTAAGAATTGAAATGTTGCATTCTGAACTTAATATCAGTGGTATATAATCACATTTCCACATTTCAACTAATAACGCTTCGAGAGTGTCTGGTTTCGAAAGCCAGTAGTAAATATTATTTCTTTTGGTGAGTTGCACAAATTTATCAAATTTAAAATTTTCAGGTAACTTATGCGAATTACTTGTACAATCATTCCAATTGAATTCAACGTTATTTAATAGTTTCTGAAATACTTGCCAGAATGCGCCAAATAAGTAACGCCTCATATCTACTTCACCCTGATCGACAATCGTAACATCATGTTCCAGAGTCAATTCATTCCAAAACCAAGCAAGATCGTCATAAATGTCGGTGGCCTCCGTCGGTGAAATCGTAACTAGAGACAAGCACAATCTTAAAAGTTGAATTTGAAACACATCTTTCCGTAAACCTCGAGAACCAATTCGTCCTTTAAGATATTCAGTAACATAAGTTATAATTTGTGCAGTTGTTTCCATCGTAAATGTATCTTTATCGCAATTTAGAATGTGGTCGCTAATTTTATTAATATCCGGTTGGTTCAAGAACAAAAAAAATCTCTCCAAATCACCTGAACCTTCAGTAGTATCGTTCGATGTAAGCTTGTAACAATCTGCAGTTTTTATGAATGGAGACATTGATTTAGGATTTTTTTCAAGTACTACATCGTACTGTATTTTGTCTGCTTTGATAGGACGTTTCTCTGTATTCATTAAAGAATTGTTACAGAAAAACCAAAATTCAACATTTTCATCTGGTACGCTGGCGAAAAGTTCTTTAAGAAATTTAATCTTTTCCTTTTTAGCGAATATGTCTTTGATATAATTTTTGTATTTACTTAAACTATTCGCGTCATTGTTCAAATTCACTTTATTAATCCTGTGTTTAATTTGGCCTAAGTACACGAATGGCCTGGGCTGGGATTTGTACCAAACTTTGACAATAACATCATCGAAACCCGGAACTTCTTCCTTATTTGTGTAGACAATAAAGTTATCCACATCGGGATTCTCGGAAAGACATACTGCTGTATATGTGATTACCTTGAATTGATACTCCATGCCTGGATTGAGTCGTCCAATATTTGCCGGCATTTTGAACCAATTTTAAATGTTGAACCTGAAAGTGAGAGATATTCACGCATGAAACATATATTCTTTATCAAATTTTATGTTAATTTAAACCAATGCATGATTTTCGATAGCGACACTCTGGTTTACCTTTTCCGTTCCAAAACACTAACTTTTCATAAATAATAATAATATAATAATGAACGTTGAATGATTTAAAATTAACTTTAATTAAACGTGACTTTCGATTATCTTAAAAATTAATAATTAATTTACGAGGGTTGTCCGTAAAATAAGGTTCCTAATGATTTTTCACAATGAAAAACATATTTATTGGCATTGAATAATACATATATATTTGGAAAGGTTAGAATTTCCCCTATTTATCGACATAATCGCTGTTGAGATCAATGCATTTTTGAATGCGGTGTATCATTGTTTTTATGCCTGAATCGTAGAACTGTGCCGCCGCGCCACGAAGGTAGCTTAAAACCTCTTCTTCTTTCAGCTTCTCGTCGGTTGTGAAATGCGTCCCGCCCAGGTGTTTCTTCAATACAGGGAAGAGATGGTAATCACTGGGGGCTATGTCTGGGCTGTGGGGCGAGTGTGTGACAGTATTCCATCCAAATCCGTTGCTGAGATCGGTTGTGACACGCGCGGTATGCGGACGAGCGTTGTCCTGATGGAGACGCACTGCCTTTGTGAGCATGCCTCTCCTCTCGTTTTGAATCGCGCGACGAAGCTTCTTGAACGTCTCACAGTAGCGGTGCGCAGTAATTGTTGTGCCGGTAGGCATCAATTGGCACAACAATGACCCCTTTCGGTCCCAAAAGATGTTCGCCATCAGTTTGCCGGCAGACAGTGTTTTGTTTAAACTTCCGCGGCTTCGGCGAGCCTGGATGTTTCCACTGATGGGATTGTTCTTTTGTTTCCGGTGTCCTGAAGTGGAACCAGGTCTCGTCCCTAGTGACAATAGAGTCCAAGAATTCCTCGCCGTCGGTTTCGTAGGCATGAAGAAATTCGCGGGCCGCTTCCACACGTTGCCGTTTGTTGTCATCCGTCAGCATTTTCGGGACCCACCTTGCAGAAACCTTGGCATATCCTAAACTGTCTGTCAAAATTTTGTGAATGCAGGATTTGCTAACATCAGGGATCATCTCGCTGAGGTCCCGAACCGTCAGCCTTCGATCTTTCAGCATTGCTTCTTCCACTTTCGCAATCGTTTCGTCCGAAACCGATAGCCGGCCAGAACGTTATTCGTCATGGACTTGTGTACGTCCGTCTTTGAATTCTCTGCCTCATTTGCGCACATGTTACACGTTCATACACTTTTTCCCGTACACTTGACATAGTTGGGAATGAATGTTCACCGGCGCAGCGTTTCTTGCACACAAAAAACGAATCACATACCGTAATTCGCAGCTGGCGTGAGAAGCGGGTGGGAGAAAGGGAGGCAAGCTACACGCCAGTGTCGTCAAATCCCGCGTAACAGCGTTCCTAGCGCCTGCAGCTCCTTGGGAACCTTATTTTACGGACAACCCTCGTATAATTAGATATGTGACCATTTGCCACTGCTACTCTACATAGCCAAACTGTCAATTACGATTTAAAATTTCCACACATAAGATAAACGTGTGAGTTTTGTTAGCGTGCTGCCATTGTCTTCTGAGTAGTAAGAAACAACACACTTGATTTCTAACTCACTTTATTTTTGGATATTACACACATACCTGTTTAGAGCGACATTATACATATTAGAGATATAACGAGTACCAACATCAATAATGTACACTGATAAAACATCGCCTCTTTCCCATACGATAACGGGTCACCTAAGATGTAATACAGTTAGACAACCATTTCGGTCTGTTTATGGTACTGTCCAATCTACGACTGCTATTTGCGCATTGCATATTTTAACTGCTGTCTAGGAACTCTTCTCCATTTGTTTTAGCCATATACATAGTACCACGCGATCATTTAAATTCTAAATTATAGCAGGCGGGATTTTTTTTATTAGGTTGTCCAGAATGTCAATTATTGATTAATTAACATTTTGAAACGTCACTTTGACAATTCAAATTGTAAATTAGTACTTATATACCAACTTAATTTAAATTTCACAGCCTGCTCTAATTTAGAATTTAAATGATCGCGCGGTACTACTATATTGCGTCTCGATAATGTGTAATTTTTCATCCCAATTAAGAGAGATAAGATAGAATTGGTCACATTGTCTGTTCTGCGCATGCGTCAACTCAAAATATCTATTTTGAAAGTTACGAAGCCTCCGGCCTGATGTCTACTGTGATTGTCTATCTTAGTATTTTTCTGCAACTCAAATAATGCATCATAAATTTCACCAATTTGGTATCGCATCAACACGAGATTCCCACCGTGTTTCTGATAATGGTTTTAACGTAAAATTTTTAATATATATTTTTTAAAACATCCCACCGTTTCGTTGATGCTGAAAAATACATGTAAATTTCTTGAATTATTCCAAAAAATGTGATTGTTTCCCTATTTATTTTCACGGCGTCATTAACATATGACATCTGTCCCTTGTTAGAAGGTTGCACATTTAATAAAACACATATGGATGTTATGATGTGGTATAATTCGTAGTAGTCAACTACATATTATATTAATTACATTACTATACTCTATATTAGTCCGTATTAATTACTTAATACGGACTAATGAATACTGAATAATAAATGTTCATAAGTCTTCTCTTATATATTAACTATATTATCTTATTCTATTAATTGAGTTAGCAGACGGTTCTTGGTGGAACATTTTATTAATAACTATTTTAAATAAAAATAAAACTCTTGAAAACTTTCTACAATTTTTATTTAGTCATTGCGACATACGTTTCGGTATTTTTCATACCATTCTCGAGCCGAAACTAACAGGTCAGTTTGTGTGTAGGATGTCGTTGTATTTCAATCAATTCAAAGAAAAGAGAAAGTAACGAACACACACAGAGATTTTACAAACACACACCCATAATAGACACTTATGTACAAAGAGGCAATAAATACAACGGCATATATAACAACACTACACACAAACTGACCTGTTAGTTTCGGCTCGAGAATGGTATGAAAAATACCGAAATATATGTCGCAAAGACTAAATAAAAATTGTGGAAAGTTTTCAAGAGTTTTATTTTTATTTTTATTTAAAATAGTTATTAATAAAATGTTCCACCAAGAACCGTCTGCTAACTCAATTAATAGAATCTTATTAGCCAATACAGGCAAACTAGCAGCAATGTACCGTAAAACGCTTATACGTGTCAGTAAGTGTAATAACCATCTGAACTTCAACAAACAGTGTCTTCAACAAGGACTAACGCCAAAATACATGAAAATAATATGTCACAACAAATCGAAAGAAGCACAAGAAACAATAAAACAATCCTACAGGATATGGTTGCAGAAAGAGTCAAATAAATGGTATATGAGAAGAGATAATATGAAAATACACCTGAAAATAATACATACCAAGCTGGCAGCTCAACTACATCCTATAGAATTCGACGCAATAGACCGGAACATTAGAGAAGAGGTAAAAGAAAAAAGTTACAAGCACTACACAACCCAGAAGAAGAAAATAGATGAACTAAAACAGCGTAAGTCTTCTCTTGTTATTACAAACATAGCACCAGCAATCAATAACACAAACTCTTTCTATACAAGAATAGTTAATCTAACAGATACTACATTCAAACCACACGAAATCAAACTACTAGAATTAGGCCTTAAATACTCTCCTCAACAAGATAATCAAAAAGAAATAGACAATTTAATAGTAGATCTAGAACTAGTATTAAATTCAAAAAAGGACATTAACTTAGAAGTAGAACAAATAATAAAGATCGTAAAAACACCAGTAAAAAAACAGATCCTATCAATAAGACCACACTAAATGAACAAAAGACCATCAATTCAATAAAAAAGAAATTAAAAACAAATGACCTAGTACTAATGAAAGCTGACAAAGGTAATACTATTATAATAATCTAAAGAGATGATTACATAGAAAAAATAAACAATCTGCTTGCCACATCTGAGGTTCAAGGTATTAAAACTAGACCCCACAAACAAATATCAACAAAATGTCAACAAAACGGTAAAAGATAACGTAATGCTGAAAGATAAAAAAACTGCTCATTATGAATCCAAGAACACCTGTCCTTTATGGCCAACCAAAATTACATAAAGAAAACAACCCTATTAGACCTATAGTTTCATATATTAATGCACCCGCACACAAACTTTGTAAATATTTCAGCAAAGAACTACCACAATTAATTAATTTTAAGTCTGAGAAAGCCATTAAAAATAGTATAGAATTAGTCAAACAATTAGAAAATATTGAAATCAATAGCAGTACAAAACTAATTTCTTTTGACATAAAAAACTTATTCACATCAATTCCAACAAAAGAAATAAAAGAAATCTTAGAAAACCTCATTAATAACGGCCATTTAGAAGATAAAGAAAAAACACACACTCTGGAAATTCTTAATTTATGCATAAAACAAAACTACTTTAAATTCAATGACCAAGTCTACACACAAACAAATGGTTTACCGATGGGGAGTCCACTAAGCCCTCTTCTAGCTGAAATATTTATGGCAGACTATGAAGAAAAGCTGTTTAAGAGTAATAATAAATACATCAACAGGTATGTAGATGACATTTTCTGTATATGGTCAGGTACTGAAAGACAGTTCCTAACTTATCTAAACACTATTCATGAAAAGATCCAATTTACTATAGAAATAGAAAAAGAAACAAAGTTAAACTTTCTAGATTTAACTATCAAAAAAGACGACAAAAAGTTAAAATTCAGTATATACAGGAAACCTACATACACCGATACAATCATACCAGCTAATTCCAAACAACCTTGGCGCACAAAAACAGCAGCTCTACATAGTTTCGCTTACAGACTAATTAACATACCACTAAGTGAAGAAGATTTCAATACAGAATTACGCATAATTAAAACCATAGCTAGAAATAATGGATTTAAAGAGAAAATAGTAGATGACATTATTAAACACAAACAAAGAGAAAAACTCAAAATACACTTTTATCCTAAAATAATAGAAAAAGACAACACGAAATGGCACATTATACAATACATTCCACATATTAATTATAAAATTAACAGAATATTTAAGAAAATAGGTATCAAAACAGTCAACATAAACAAAAACAATTTAGGTGCTATGTTAGTCAATAACAAGGAAAGAACTAAACTTACCGACAAATCAGATGTATACAAAATTAGTTGCACAGAGTGTAAAGCTATCTATATCGGACAAAGTGGCAGAAAGGTCGAAACTAGATTAAAAGAACATAACAGATCAATATTGCATAATATTAGAAATACAGGCCTTGCCGAACATTGTATAGATAATCTCCATTTTCCCGATATAGATAGTAATTAAAATTAAAATTATATTTGTTAGAAATATTAGAAATTAAAAAATCAATTCAAAGAAAAGAGAAAGTAACGAACACACACAGAGATTTTACAAACACACACACACCCATAATAGACACTTATGTACAAAGAGGCAATAAATACAACGACATATATAACACCCTACACACAAACTGACCTGTTAGTTTCGGCTCGAGAATGGTATGAAAAATACCGAAACATATGTCGCAAAGACTAAATAAAAATTGTGGAAAGCTTTCTAGAGGTTTGTTTTTATTTTTATTTAAAATAGTTATATTATCTTAACCTATTTCACTACAATAAGTAGTTTGTGTTTACATATATAGGCCTTGTCTATATAACGAGACCCTGTGTGATGACCTTCTACTACTTTTGCAATATTTAGTGTTCTACATACGTTACGAACAACTAAATTGAGGGATTGTCAGAACATGGAGTAAAGAATGCGCTAGGATTAATGTTTAAGATATGTCGTTGAACACCATTTCTTTTTCGTTTCATGTTTGCATCATTATCCTACCCTTGACCACGCATATTTTTAATATCTAAATTAAATTATTTTAGTTTATCAATTAAGTAATTTGTAAAACCCGCAAACTATAAAAAGCAAAAAAATACTTTTTTAAATAACAAACAGTCACTGAGTATCTGCTTTTTTTCTTTTGCGTAAACGTTTTGTAGAGGTTTACTAAAAGAAACCTGAGAAATATCAAT
The DNA here is from genome assembly GCA_963170755.1 of Amphimallon solstitiale. NCBI lineage: Eukaryota > Metazoa > Arthropoda > Insecta > Coleoptera > Scarabaeidae > Amphimallon > Amphimallon solstitiale. The sequence goes on from OY720685.1 coordinate 14,463,972, forward strand.
AAAAATACGTATATATTTGAGTCAAATACATATTTTTATTATACCGAAATATTTACTATTATCAAAACATTCATCATTTGATAAATATTTTGACAATAGTAAGATTTCAGTATTAGGTAGATAAAGACATACCTTTTACAATTCAACCGCTTAAACCTCATTCGCTCAATGTGTTAGTTATTTGGTTTCCTAAGAGTTGCATTTAATTTAGTTGTTAATACCGGTAAACTTTCTGAACACCCGACCTTGCTGCAGTGCCCTTTACATGATGCGCCCCCTGTAAAGTAAAGATGTGTATTACGGAACGCACTTACAGATGCATAATGACGAACGTCATGTTAGACATCTCCTAGATGACATAATTGTATCCATCTTGTGTTTATGTTAAATAAATATTTAGCAACGTTAATTATTGTTTAATTAAACGTTACATGGTGTCAGAGTGGTTTTTGTACATACAAAATGACTGAACCGAGTACTGAAACAAAAAGTTATGCTGCACATAGCTTACGTCCGCCAAAAAACCTAATTATAGAAGGCGATATGGCAAAATTGTGGCCTGAATGGGTTCAACAGTTTAAATGGTACGCAACGGTAGTACAGTTAGATAAATTGTCCCAAGAAATGAAAGCAGCAACTTTAATGACTATAATGGGTCCCGAAGCAATAACCATATTTAATACTTTTGGATTGTCGGAGGCCGAACAGAAAAACATAGATATAATTATTTCTAAATTTGATGAATATTTCAAGCCCAAAATAAACATCACATATGAGAGATACAAATTTAACATAATAAAACAAGAGGATTCGGAAAGCTTTACTGAGTTCATAACCAGAATCAAAACACAAGCAAAGAAATGTAGTTTTGAAGCATTACATGATAGTCTCATAATGGATATGATCGTTGTTGGAATTAAATCAGACACCCTTCGAGAGAAACTACTTGTCGAGGCTGATTTAACATTGGACAAAGTAATTGCAGCATGCATGTCAACAGAACAGGCAACAAAGCAACTTAAAGCCATTCAAGAAAACACAGATAATAAAACTTTTTATTATAGTAGGTGTGGAACAACTCATCAAAACAAAAATTGTCCAGCATACCGGAAAACTTGCGGTAAATGCAAGAAGAAAAATCACTTCACTAATATGTGTAGAATGAAGAAAAGGAAAGAAGTCAATGTTATAGAACACACTGAGGAACAATTTTTATATATTAGTGCAGTAGAAAATAATATTGTCACCGGAGCAGTAATTACTGGCTGGACTGAAAAGGTAAAAGTGGGTCATAATACATTCACAGTAAAACTAGACACATGTGCACAGTGCAATGTGATACCTAGCTCACTAGCAAAAATTCTTGAGGTTCCAATAAAGTCGTCAATGACTAAAAAACTAATAGCATATGGAAATCATCAGATTGATGTGACGGGTGAAGTAATGCTTGATTGCAAAATAAAAGATATAAGTAAAATAATCAATTTCAAAGTAGTTAGTCACAACGTAACACCAATAATAGGAGTAGACTCGTGCATGGAATTTAATTTAATTGCAAGAGTAGATGAAGCTATTCCTAATGAAATATACACAGGTTTAGGTTGTTTAAAAGGATTTGAGTATGAAATAGATATTGTACCTAACCCTAAATTTGAGATAAAACCTTGTCGAAAAATACCACATGCATTACGTGAGGAGGTCAATCAAGAATTAGCAAATATGCAAAAATTAGGTGTAATTATTCCTATTAAAGAGCCAACTCCCGTAGTCAATCAGATGGTTCTAGTATATAAAAACAATAAATTGCGTATATGTATGGATCCATAGAATTTAAACAAAAATATTCTTCGGCGACATTATCCACTGAAAACTGTTGAGGAAATATCTTCAAGAATAAAAGGATCAAAATATTTTACAATACTGGACTGTAATAAAGGTTTCTGGCAACTTCCTGTAATTAAACGTACAGAAAAATACTTGGTGTTTGCAACGTCTTGGGGAAGATATGCAATGAAACGTGTTCCATTTGGTTTGTGTTCAGCACCTGAGATATTTCAAGAAGTTATGAGTACACTTCTCAAAGATATAGAAAATACAGAATCGTCCATGGATGATATACTTATCCATGCAGAAACACAAGAAAAATTAAAGAATATTACAGTAAAGGTAATTAAAAAATTACAAGATTCAGGTCTAAAACTAAATCGTGACAAATGTAAATTTGAAAAAACCGAAGTTAAATTTCTAGGACACATACTGACAGATAAAGGTTTGAAAGCAGATCAAGACCAAATTCAAGCAATACAGGATCAGGGGCACCACAGAATAAAAAGCAACTACAAAGATTGTTAGGCATGGTTACCTACCTCAATAAATTCATACCAAATTTATCGGAAATTACCGAACCGGTAAGACAATTGTTGAAAAAAGACAATGAATGGGTTTGGACGGATAATCAACAGAATGCATTTATGGAAATTAAGAAAGCATTGACCAATCCACCTGTACTGGGTTACTATGATGTAAATGCTGACGTAACGTTGTCTGTCGATGCTAGCTCAAAATGCCTTGGAGCAGCGTTATTGCAAAATGGTCACCCGATCGCTTATGCAACAAAGGCTTTAACACAATCGCAGCAAGCTTTCCCTCAAATTGAGAAGGAAGCATTAGCCGTAAGGTTTGGCTGTCAGAAATTCCATGAATATGTTTATGGGAAACGACTAGTAATCGAGAGTGATCATAAACCTCTTGAAACGATCTTCTTACAATATAGAATTTATCTATACTCGCCTTTCTCTGTTCTTACAATATAGAATAGCCTTATGTTAGTGCGAGAGAATTATCCCATTTGATTGTTTATATACCCAATGGTTAATACAAGAATATGAATTTGATAATTATAATATAATTTTTCCACATTTCTCAATTGACACTAATATTAGTGAATAAAATTACATTATAAAAATGTTGTCACCAGTATGTTTCGCACATACATCTTACTGTTTGCCAGATCTACGTGCTACCAACACCACTATAGCGGTTATTACATATTGAATTATATTAACCAACAAACGACACAAGTGATTTGCTCCTATGGTGGCGGGCTATTTCATTAAATGAAAAAATGTTCTCATTGCCAAAGAAGTATTTGAAAATTATTATCTTCCCAACTCAGACCGATAATATATTAATCAAGCGAAATTAGGTTCGAAATATTTCACCGCCAGTATCATTAATATTATCAGTGTCTATTGGAAAGGTTTCTTAATTTTGTTTTAAAAGTATTTCTGTATTTTTGATACACAAAAAAATGAGGTGTGCAACGGTTCAAAAATCACAGGTTTAATTACTTTTATTTTTAATCAACAAATATTATCATTCTTAGTTAATTAGTACAATTTTTGACTCGTTTAAAAATTAATAATATCTTTTGTATATTTTGGTATAATAGCGTCATCTATCGCTTAAGTACGTTGTGTCTTAAGTCGGCAAGCTATTCGTCCAGTGTTGTAGTAGTTACCTGTAAATGTAGATTCTTTAATAAACAATTTTGATATTATCTTAGGTCGTTTGAGTTATTTTCTTTCTTAATAATTTAGTAACACTGTAAATTGAAATTCAAATTTAATTAATTACGCTTTCTTAGAGTATTTTCTTCCAAGTCGATTATTGTTCTACCTTACCGGCTTGTCAATCAAGTTCGATAGCGCGTGGTATCGCGTCATATTTCTGGTGTCGATCTTAATCTGGTAACATAATAATTTTGGAAGATTAATATATCTTAAGCATCGTTGATTGCGGAATATTTGTTTGATTGGTTACTTTAAGAAGAAGAATTGCAATTGGATATTGATATTTATTGGTGAAGCAATTATTCTATTTAACGACATTTGGTCGGATTTAAATGGTATTTAAAGTCGCATGGTGTTAGCTTATGGTTTATGTGTCAGAATATTGATGATTATTCGTGTGCACTTTAGAAGAATATAAGTCAGGTATTTATCTATGAATTAATCTGAATTTGTTAATGATTCATTTTCTTAACCTTATCGACATGTGTTTGTTTGATTTTTCCTCTTGACATTTTTCTTTAGAACTAATTATTCTCTCTATTTAGGGAAATTGTGAGACGTAGACCTTGAGACGAAATTGTGAGACGTTAAATCTTAAGACGTAATCGTGAGACATAGGTCCACGTTTGTAGGTTGGAATTATCTATAAAACCCCCTGGAGACGAAATCTGATATTTTTGTTGCGTTGGAAGCTTAAATCATTTGTTTTTGGCCATCAGCTGTGTTTCCCCTGTGGCATAGCTGTTGAAACCGGCTAGTGGAGACCCAGATAAGTGCCACAATTAGTTTAATTTAGTAAATTTTGTAATAATACGTAGTATACGTAGGTGTAAGAATCTGTCGATCCTTCAGGTCGGAGACTCTTGAATAATTATTTTTAAATTTAGTAAATTTCAGTAATTTTGACAAATAATTAATAATTTTTCTTACATAAAGCCCATTATACAGGGTGAACTAAAATAATCTTTCATACATTTAATAATTTTGTAAGAGAGATAAGCACGTGTAGCTTATTGTAATTTTGATTTTATATACTAGCTTAATATTTTAATTGTTTAAGTGGTCGCTTATACCTATATCATAAGCTTTTGTAACGAAAGATTTGCAAATTCTTCGAAACCTTCAGTAATATTTCATCTATTGTGTTTATTTTAAATTTAAGAGTGCTTTGATTATTATAACTTTTAACTTATTCATTTCTGCCTATTATTTAGTATTAATTTTTTTTTGGAATTCAAATATTAGAATATTTAATCTTGCTTAACATACAGCGTGAACCGATAGGTGCACCCTTGTTGTCTTTTTAATCGTTATTGATTGAACTTTTCGTTAATTATTGATATACAGGGTGCACTATCGCCATCGTCTGTGGGCATTAGAGGCCTGATTTAAATTTTGTTTCATTTTTCCTTAACAGGTTCACTTCATTAATATTTATTTTTTCGTATTTGACTCTTTTTTTTATATATAAAATTCTACATTTTGACGAATTAAATTTAGTACTTATGGTTTAAAATTTGTTTTGTTTTATTGTTGAGTTGCTTTTACCTATTTCCACTCGATTTTTCTTACCATCTACGATCTGCCTTCGTTAATTTCGATAGGCCTCTTAAAATTAGCTTCACGTTGTTTCGACCCATACCACCGTCACTGAGTTAGCGGCAGCCTAAGTGACAAGAATTGCAGGTAGGTGGGCATAGAGGTTGCGACTCATTTGGAAACATTATTTTGACTTTTATTCGTGGCAGGCACGACCTTCCTCTACTTCCGAATTTTTTATATAAAACTTGTTTAAAATTAAGTTTAAAAAACTTTTATCTTCTTAATAAACTTGTGAGTAAAAGTTTTACGTCCAGTCAGAAATTGCAAATTGTTTTTATACAAAAATTTCTCCAGATCCAACTTTAAATACTCTTCTAGTCTCAATAAATCTGTATAGTATGCACCATTTGCCAGATATTTGCAAAAGACTGCTACTCGATAAAAGTAAAAGTGTTAGTTTCGTTTTGAAATTTTTTTTATACAGAAATTTAACCCAAGTGCAGCTCAAGATTCTTTTATTCTCTTAATGAATCTCTATCGAAACATAATTTGAGAAATATTTGCTAAAAACTGCTATTCGATAAGAGTAAAAGTGTTCCCTCCGGTATGAATTTTTAAAAATCTTTTTAATAGAAAATGTTTCGAATTTACTTGATAAATATGAACAGTTGAGACCCTTACCTTTCAATTTCTATGCACACTAAGATGACACAAAAGACTGATATAGACATTATAAAATTGAAAAGCATGTACATATCCTATATGTATGATAGTCGTACACTAAGTTTGTTTTTTGGATAGGATAAATCAATAAATTCTAAATATATCTGATAAGATTAACAGTTTCCGTTGCAATAATTTTAAAATACAGATTCCATAAACCGTATTGAAAAAAAAGAGTTTGCTTAAAAATAAATTTAATGTAGAAATACAGTAAATAATTCTCTGTTTTACTAATTCTATGTACTTGTCATCTGCGAGGTTACACTACCGATAGCGCTTTTTGTAGACAACACGCAAAACATGGAGGAGTAATGACTATGGTCGCGGATAAATTGATAGGGATCGAAAGAAATGATATAAATGAGCTGTCGGTTGAAAGAAATATAGAAATTGCATCCATAGACATATCACAATTAAACATATTAGTTATTTCAGTATATAGACCACCTTCAGGTGATATATATCAGGGGATATGGAAAATTGATTAGGTCCTACTTATCAAATAGGAAACAGACGGTTCATTGGAAATCTAATAAATCGCAAGTAGGACATACCACCTATGGTGTACCCCAAGGGTTGTTCTGGGTCCTCCGTTATTTATTGTCTATGTCAATGTTTAACACCCTTCTGCGTGTTCATTGTTTTCTTACACACACACACACACACACACACACACACACACACACACACACAAATATATATATATATATATATATATAATTTTGTTGTTTGTATGTAAACATTTTGTTTGTTTGTCATATGTTATATTTATTATATTTATATTTGTGTCGGACTTGTATTTGTTTACATGCAGTTTTTATTGACTATTATTGTATTTTTAAATGCATTAATAAATATACTACTACTACTACTTGGCGTTGGAAGAATTTAGTCTTTTTTCTCTAGGACATAATCTGCTCTATTCATTATCATTACGTCAATAAGATGTTATACTTCATTCACTGAACGTATAGAGTAATCACGAGCTGTCCACGATTGTAATACGTGCACAGCTCAATTTAAAATAGAGTACTTATCTTGACAATAAAGTTTATAAAATCTTTTGATTACATGTTTAAATTTTAGAAAGCAACAATTTATTAGTCTATATAAAATACAGAACCGATTTAAATTTACAAAAAATGTATGTTTTTTCTTTTTAGATAACTAAAATACGTAAATCTCAAACATAACCCATATCAACAAAACATTCGTAAATTGCGTATTTTGTAAACAATTTAAGATAAATTTAATATGTATTTGTCAAATTCAATATCAGGCTTTTCAACAAATACTGCAAAACCGATATAAGTATTTAAAAATGAAGCAAATATATTAAAGATTTTATTCACATGTTTATATAATATAAATTACAAGTTAAAATAGGGCATAGGTTACTTTATTGTGCATACACAATTTACTTTATTTTTAAAAAATATAAAAAGAAAGAGCTAAAGAAACTATAAATGTACACAAATATTTTAAAGTTTTGTGTTGACAACTAAAATTATTCCTAAAATTAATAGAATCTACGGTTGGTTCTTGGTGAAACATTATGAATATTAAACGAATAAAACACTTGGTTATATTCTTTCACTTAAGGACAGATTTATTGTTCTCTGACACGTGTTTCGACCTCTCGGTCATTAACGAAGAGTTTACAGACTTAAACTAAACTAAGAAAGTTACCAATACCTATTTATATGTATGGGCTAGTGTCTTAAGTACAATGTCAGAGAACAATAAATCTGTCCTTAAGTGAAACAATATAACCAAGTGTTTTATTCGTTTAATAAAATTATTCCTGAATGTCACTGTCACTACTTTCAGAACTATCCAAATGAATTATGAAACTATCTTGTAGATTTTCAACAATCATGTGTAACTCCCACATATTCTTTTCTATTTCTTTAACATGTTTGATGGCATTCAACCAGCTCTCTTTGGTAACATTGTTCAACGATGTGTCTAACAGCTCTTTGATTTCCTTTAATTTAAATGTAGTGTTTTTCCTAGCAATTTCTCCTTTAACTTGGTAATAATAATATAAATATAAATAGTAAAGAATATGTGTAAATATAATAATAAATTATTCTTCCAGGGCAAAGGATGATGAAATAAATATAAAGTGTAACATCTTACCACATTTATTTCGACTTTCTTTATGTTATTGCGGGAGAATTATCCCGTATTTGTTTCTAGAGCCAAAGGTTAATACTAGAATTTGAATTTGATAATTTTACCTAAAATAATTTTTCCAAATTTCTCAATTGACACTAATATTAATTAATTAAATTAAATTTGAACTAAGTTGTATTTGCGTACTACTAATTGTAGCACTTATAACGTCACCAACAAAACACACAAATGATGTGCACATGGTGGCGCACAATTTCACGAAATAAAAACATTTTCTTAGTGCCAAATAAGATTAATCAAGAAAATTAGGTTAGAAATATTGTTATTAATATTATGGGAGTCTTTTGGAAAGGTTTCTTGCTTTTTTTAAATACTTCTGTATTTTTCCAAAAAAAAATGTAAATCACGGCTTTTCGAGAAAATCACATAAAAATTATCCAACAAGTATTAAATGCAATTTGGTAATAAAAGTAAACTTGAAATAATCTTTTTCACAAATAACTTTGATTGCGTGTACGACTGATATTAATCTAGCTATTTATTCATATAAAGTAAACAAAGTTTCTGTTTTTAGTTATTGCAGGTATAAAAATTACTTACTCTGATTATTATTCTTCGGTTTTTTCTCTCTATTCAACTGCTAAATTGCATCCCTCAACCGGAACATTCCAAAATAGTGGTGATATTTAATTTGTACTAAATATCAACTTGAATAGAACAGTAGTGGTTATCAGTTGTAATTCCCAGATTGTATAGTCACTGAATAACATACAGGTATAAATTAACGAACGTATGTTATGGAAAATACTGTGATACACATGAATAGTTGAGACCCTTACCTGTCAATTAGTTGACACAAAAGCTGATATAGACATTATAAATTTGACAAACATGTACACATCTATACAGTATATGTACTTTCGTCTTTTTGTTAAGATACACCAATAAATTCTAAATATATTTGATAAGATTAACAGCTTCCTGGTAAGTAGCACACTAACATCCTACGGAGAAAATTTGCCTTGATTCATAAATGTTATTGACTACTATATAAAAATATCGCAAATATTAAGAGAGGTTAGAAGTTATCTCATGTTTATAATTTGAAATGAACGAACATCTACAAAATAAACGATTCGCATAAATATAAATAGCGCGTATATCAGAAAAATAAAACTTTTATAGGTACGGATTGCGAGCAAAAAGATATAGAAACAAAATTGCAAAAAGATGAGGAAGGTCAAATTAATAGGGCTGGAAATATAATAAAAGAAAATGAGGTGTGGGTATCACATACTTGTCTTATACGTATTGCTGTAACCTCTACTATTTGAAAGTTTTATCCAAGCAAGATGTTCTTTTAATTAGGTGTTAATCAAACCGTATTTGGTGATATCAGACAAATTTGAAAAAAATTACGTAAGTGACGGTGATCCTACCCCCAAAGGACGAAAACTGTGTATTAAAATCAATGAACAATAAGGAAAGCTGCCAGAAAATACCTGTCCACTTAAGAGAGCTTTTTGTACAACTAATTGGTTCCGGTGATATTTTAGTGTTTACACCGAACGTAGTAAAATATAATTGTGACGAAGCAGGAATCATAGAAATAAGGACAATAATTTGATTCGATTAAAATGAAACTGTATTGTTGAGATTAATAATGAAACCATTAATTATAAAGAAAGTTTAGTCAAAGGAGATATATTTCATTTACCAAAATTGTATATAGATTTAGAGAATTTATCAATTTCAAATTATATGAATTCAATGAAGTTAAACAAAATGAGTTTATCAAAAATTAACAAAATGCAATTAGAAATAGCTAGTAGGGAGATTCCGAAATTAGAAGTAATTAATCGACATCATCATTATGGAAATTCAGTAATTGTATTTGTATTATTACTTGTACTATTTAGCGTAATACCAATAAAATGTTATATTTACGTAAAACACAAACATTCTGGAGTTCCCAGAATTTCAACAGTTCCTGTCGAAGATCGCCATTTTTTACTATTCAAGAAGCATTTTAAAGGTGTTTTAAAATGACAATTAATATATAAAAATACTCATTGTTTGATTCCTAAAACCAACATTTACCAGCCGTCACTGGTAAAACCAAGCATGTACTAAATTCTAATGGTAAAAGCTCGAAAAAATCGTCCATTTTTTATAAATCAATACACTTACCAACTCAAGTCGGTAAATCCTAAGATTTACTGGTAAAACCTAAGATTATAGTATAGTATACGGGCTTTTACAGTAACATATACATGAAATGCCAAAATTCGAACCGGAAGTAACACTTTTACTGTTAGCGAGTTGCACTTTCCTGGAATACCTTGCAAAGTATACATTCTATAAAGATTTATTACGAGAATAGATATACTTAGAATAGAATTTTGAATATTTTTAACATTGGAAATGTTTATGTTCGTATATGGGGACCAAGTTACCAGGTTTTCGTTCAAGGCCAAAAGACGGAAGTGTCGAGGTCGAGTCACGCAAGACGTGTAGATCCGGCAGATGTCGGTTCAGCTCGGCCGTCGAGCCGCGGAATAGTGTGAGTGGGGGACTGGGAAGTGGGGAGTGTTCAGTAATGATACAGCACTGGCTTTGATCGTAGATCGACGCAACTCGCAAGGAACTACAAAGTCGTTGAAAGAGATCGATGCAAATTGCTAGCCCAAAATGCATATTGTAAGTTTTTATTGTTTTTTCTAAAAAATTGTCTTAGCAGCAGAGTGCAGCGCGTCGGTCGCTAGTCTCTGTTTGCTATCTCAAAAAAGTACCGTAATCCAGGCTGTATTCAAACGCGTTTTGCATGTTGTTTTCATATAACTTTTTGAAATCGTGAAAAACAAATTGCACATTGTTTTAGTATTCAACCAGCGATACCGATATCGGTTTGGCCTTCTCGGGTTAAAGAACTAAAAGTAAATTTATAATTTTGCAGTTTTTTTAAAAATGCGGAAAATTATTTCTCTTTTTTATTCCTCTTATTATTTTTGTAAATTTATAAATGTAATTCTTTAATACTCTAAACTCAAAATTGTGTAGAGTGGAGTGCGTGGGCCGTTGGTCTCCTTCCTCTGTCTCGAAAAAGTACCGTAATCCGAGGTGTATTCCAACACATGAAAAGAACCGTAATCCGGGGTATATTCCAACGCATGAAAATTACCGTAATCCGGGGTGTATTCGAACGCATGAAAAGTAACGTAATCCGGACTGTATTCGAAGGCATTTTGCATGTTGTTTTCATATAACTTTGTTAAATCGTGAAAAACAAATCTGAAAAACAATAAGATAGCCTAGACCTTCTTCTATTGATTCCTCAATGTAGGTACATTGTTTTAGTTTTCAACTAAACTTTTTATGTTATTTTATTATATTATTTTATTTGTTTCTATTCTATGTTCAAATGTGGGACCCAAGTTTCGAGTTTTCGTTAAAAGCCGAAATACAGCCATATAATATACCTAGATCCGCCAACGCTCGGTTCAGCTCGGCCGTCGAGCCGCCAGGACACTCGCTTTGATTGGAGCATCGACGCGCTTGTTTTGTAGTTATAATGGATTCTGATAAATGTCTGCAAAATAGCGCAAAATGTAAGCGATATCGAGAGCGCAAACGTTTACACCAGGATACTGATTCTAGCGAGTTGAGTACGAGAACGCCGTTAACAAAAAGTGAACGAAATAAGCGGTACCGTGAGCGTGTAAAGAGGCGCAAACTTGAAAATTCTGATGCTTACCCCGAAAGTGTCAATAATTATAATAGAGAGAGTGGAAGTTATGAACTTGTAAATAATGACAGTGAGGTGGTACATGGAAATAATGACAGTGAAAGTGTACAAGTAGAGGACCCTTCCCTAATAGATGTATGTACAAATTTTTGGTCCTTGCGCGAAAACGTGCTGCGGCCACAAAGACAATTTAATGTTGTTAAAACACATTTTAAGGAGTATATGGATAAACATTTTTTCTCGGATAAATTGGACGATTATTGTCGCGTGTGTGATCGTATTTGGTGGACGAGCAGATTAACACACCTTCGAATTGATACGGCTATATACGATTTCGTGAAATCATTAAATTACTATAACATGCAAGAGCCGTTCATGGTGTGTTCTAATTGTTGTACGTTTCTGCGGCGTAAGAAAATTCCTTCCTTGGCAACACTTAATGGGTACTTTTATCCTGAAATTCCCAAAGACTTGCCAGATTTATGTCCGTTATCTGAGCGTCTTATTTCGCCTCGCTTACCTTTTATGCAAATTCGTCATATCAGATATTTTGCTGGTTCTCAACGTTTAATTGGTCAAGTTGCAAATGTGCCTGTAGATGTCAATAATATGGTTATGGCATTACCGCGCCGTTTGGAAGATGATTTCACGTTTAATGTGTGCCTCAAACGAAAATTATTTCATAAAAGTTCGTACATGGCGGGGTGTATTTCTAAAAGAAATATAAAAATGTGGCTCAAAGAATTAGTGAAAACGCCATTGTATCGAAAATACAATATTGTAATACATAAGTCGTTTTTCCACGCCAACTGTTCCGATGACGAAGAGGATGATGGTACCTTGCGTTATACGCATCTCCTTGTAAACAGCTATCGCAATATTGACATTAATATTCGGCGAACTGTGGAACAAGTTACTAAACATAATGAACGTCGCATGACATCAGAAGAAATTTTATCGAAAATGCAGGAAACGTTGTTTTGGGCAGAAGATGTGATTCTTGATATGGCTCCTGGACAGTATACCCGACCATTCGCCTTATCATTCGATGCCGACGCTGAAGAATTGTCTTTTCCCATGATTTATTTCGGCCAACCACGAGTGTTAACCGTGCGAGGTACTGCTTATTCGATGGCTACAAGTGAGATAAGAAGACGTGATCGACGTGGAGTTAAGTCTAATCATATTTTGTACATGGCCGCAAAAATAATGAGATTGCGTGTTATAGATAGTCTCAATGTTATGTTCCGAGCGAATACTTCAAACGTTCATAATATTACTAGAAGTGACATCGAAAACCGACAGTTTATTAAAGAAACTATGGAACGAAATGAATCGTTTATGCGCCATATTCCTAATTCTGTTCAATACTGGTATACTCGTAAACGAGACTTATTTGGTATGATGAGACAATTAGGTAAACCGACAGTGTTTCTTACCTTAAGTGCGTCGGAAACGTATTGGTTGCCATTGCTACGATATATCTACAAGTTCCAAAACAATTTACCAGCTGATCAAGACATTCCGGACGAAATATTTGATGTTATGAATGCAACAATGAGAGCCGAGTTGGTTAATAGTGATCCAGTTATTTGTTGTTTGTATTTTGATAAATTGGTTGATACAATAATCAATGCTTTGAAACGAACGACGGGGCCATTTGGAAAATATCGTATTATAGATTTTTTTCGACGTGTCGAATTCCAACATCGAGGTAGCCCTCATTGTCACATGTTACTGTGGTTAGAAAACGCACCATCCGATACAGAGAGGCGATTGTTTGAAGGGGTAGATGTGACTGAGGTAGTTGAATTGTTGGATTCTTTAAGTACTGTTGATCAATCGTTATTGGTGGGTGGGAGACAGTTGCAGACTCATCGCCATACTCACACGTGTTATAAGAAGAATGCAAAAAAATGTAGATTTGGTGCACCTTTCTGGCCGATGAATGAAACTAGAATCTTGATGCCGGTACTTAATGCGGATCGAGACGAAGCGTTGGTTCAACGCTACAACACTTTGCACGACAATTTGGAAAATAATCATTACGCTGACGTTCATCACTTTTTTGCAATAAATCTAATCGACACGTTGGATGAATATTTGCTTATTTTACGGCATGGTATACACCGCCCTATGGTGTTTTTAAAACGTGATATAGATGACATTTGGACTAGTCCATTTAATCCTGTAATATCTTCTGTATTACAATCTAATATGGATATTCAATTTATATTAGACGAGTATTCATGCGCAGCGTATGTTGCAGATTACGTAAATAAATCTGAACGCGGATTCAGTTCATTGCATCGTGAATTGATAAAGTTGAGAGATGAATATCCTGATATGGATTATGATGCATGTTTGAAAGAATTAGGGAAACGTGTTTTAAGTAATGTCGAAATGTGTACGCAGGAAGCAGCTTGGTTTTTATTGCGATTGCCGATGTCAGAGGCATCGAGACAAGTTGTGTTTGTACCAACTCAACATCCGACAGAAAGATTTCTTGCGAAAAAGCGGAAACTACAAATGGATTATGAAAATTTAACTGCGAATTCAACTGATGTTTGGTCTTGCAACATAATACAATATTATGAGAGAAGACCTCACGATTTAAATAATGTGTGTTTAGCAGATTTCGTTGCCTGGTATGATCGTAAGCGAACGCGACAAACAAATCATCTGGTTAGTGATCTTGACCTACTGCGCTTCGACAATGAAAGTGATAATGATAGTGATAATGTTGATGATTGTGTACAATACAGGAAACGAACCAAAGCAAAGGTGTTACGATGGAAAACATATAAATTAAGCGAGGAATTAGAATTGCTCGATCGAGATGAGTACATGCGTATTTATGAGAGACATGCCGACGCACTATTGACCAAAAGAAAAGAGTATGAAAGTGGATTGTCTATCGAGAATGTGGTACGTATTATTGACGAAACGTTAAATGCTGCATTAAACGAAGAGGTAAATGATAACAATAATCCACTTGGTCCTGCGTTACGGAACGTTGAAGTGCCATATTTACAACGAACGCAGGATCAGTTGAATGGAAATGGAAACAGGGATATAAATACCATACAACGCTGCAGTACAGTTCGAGCCGTGGAAAATATGTTATCACATGCAGATTTCTGTACCCTATTGCGATCTTTAAATACTGGACAATTAAGGTTTACAATAGAGTTAATATATCGTCTGACACACGATGATTTGCCACCATTACAAGTGTTTTTTACTGGTCCTGCAGGATCAGGTAAAAGTTACGTGTTAAAAGTATTAATGGAAACTGCGAATAGATTTACTACCCGCAATAATATAAGTAAATGTGCTTTTATCGCTTGTGCAACTACTGGTAAAGCATCGGTTAATATTGATGGCACGACAGTTCACACAGCATTTAATATCGGCATTAACACGAAACGACGATTGCCATTAAAAAGTGATGTGTTACAAACAATGAAATGCGATTTTCTTGGAGTTAAAACGGTTATTATTGATGAAGTGAGTATGATGAGTTCAGATATGCTTATTCAAGTTGGGGAGCGGTTACGTTCGTTGGGCCCCGATCCGGCTCACCAGTTTGGAGGTTTGAATATTATATTTTGTGGCGATTTGCGTCAATTACCGCCCGTTAATGCTAGAGCCGTTTACGTTCGACCACCTAACATGTTGCAAGATAATATGTTGTGGCACAATTTAAATTTTTATCCATTGACAGAAGTAATGAGACAATCAGATATTCAGTTTTCCTCTATTTTAACTAAAATAGGCAATGGTGATGTACTTAATGATACCGAGCGAGCTTTGATTGAAGGGCGGTTTTTTACCTCTGAGCAATTGGAGCAAATGGATGTGCGCAGTGCTATACGATTGTTCCATAGAAACGTGGACGTAGATCAGTAAAACTATGATGTTATGAACGATGCTGATGTTCTCCTTTCACTAGCTAAAGACGAAGTGCGAGGTTATGTGAATGTGCAACAGTTGAAATCAACGCATGATAAATTGAGAAAAATGGATGTTGCTAGCACTGCAAATATGCCGTTAAAACTGTTATTGGTTATAGAGAGTCCATACATAGTTACGCAAAATCTAGATAAAGCAGATCGATTGATTAATGGATTATTCGGCTACTTGAAATACGTGGAAATGGATGACAATGGCGAAATCTTACGTTTATGGATTCATTTTTCAGATCCTAACGCAGGGAAAATGTTACGCTTAAAGTATGCAGCACACGCGCAGGCTTTAGACTTATCACCGGAGTGGACTCCACTTTTACGAAGGGAAGGAACTATAGACGTAAAATCAAAAAT
The DNA here is from genome assembly GCA_963170755.1 of Amphimallon solstitiale. Taxonomy (NCBI): domain Eukaryota; kingdom Metazoa; phylum Arthropoda; class Insecta; order Coleoptera; family Scarabaeidae; genus Amphimallon; species Amphimallon solstitiale. The sequence goes on from OY720685.1 coordinate 14,480,018, forward strand.
CATTAAAGTTCGACGAAAACAATTTCCTGTTGTACCGGCTCATGCTATGAGTATTCACAAATCACAAGGAGGAACGTACGATCAAGTAGTTTATAAATATTCCAAATCACACGAAATTTCATTGGTCTATGTAGCTATGTCTCGTGCTAAAACAATCGAAGGTTTATTTTTCACAAATAAGAAACATGATCACAAATTCTATCATTGTAGCAAGAATAAGGACCGTCAGATTTTGCGAAGCGAATTTAAACGTTTGAAAAAACGTAGATTAGTAACAATTGTCGACAAATGTGGAGAGTTTTTGATAAATCCCGCGTACCCATCGGTTGCTTATTTTAACGTACAAAGTTTAAATGCGCATGTGTTGGACGTCTTACATGATCCAGTATTACCAAAAACCTCATTACTTTCTATGTCCGAAACTTGGATGCAAGATAAAGATCCGCCAATTGATGTTGCCGGCTATCGTTGTATAGCACGTAAAAATAATGGACGTAACAGAGCTGGAGGAGTTGCTATATATGAATCTTTGACTTCTCGCTTGCAAAATGGACATGAAATAACTTATGATACTACAAATGTTCCTTATGGCGACGTGTGTTGTGCTCGAATAGACTATGAGGGCAGGGCACAGCAAAGAAAACATTTTTATCTTATAACGATTTACGCGAAACCAGGTGTGACAAAAAATCAAGTAATGCAGCTAATGGACTGTGCGTTAATGCGCTTCAGCAAGTACACATTGATGTTTGCTATAAATCATTCGAGCAATTTGTATAATTGTCCATTACTTATATGCGGTGATTTTAATTATAACGTAAATTGTTCAGAATTAACAACGTATCTACAGAATCGTTATTCAGTTTCGTTGGCTTCGAAAAGTTTGATAACTACACGAAACGCCACGTCAATAGATGGAATATTTTACAGAAACGAACAAGTTGAAGTCATTCCGTACGTATCGTATTTTAGTACGCATACACCTGCTACCGGACCTACGTCGCATTAAGGTAACAGAATAAATTAGGGAAAAGAAAACGGAGAAACGCAATAGGGGTTGATATAACTGGATAACGCAGGGCCGAGCTAACTCTGTCGCAGACGGCGTGACCGTTCAGGAAAATAAGAACACCTAAAAGTAGAGCGTCGGTCGGCAACGACGCTAGCGACGTTGTCCGGGCACCAGGACACTATGCTATCTTACAGATAACCTACCTGCGCCTCCTACGAACTACCACTGGCTGTGTCCCTCCAGCGGGTTACCTATTGAACTCCCTGTATATTCGTAGCACCTAATCTTAAGTATGTGCTTGTCACAATAAAATTTGAGATATGCAGAGGTAAAAGAAATAAAAGAAAAGGTATTACGTAATGTAACAAAATTTAATTAAATATAGAGTGTTGAATAGTTTTTTTTCCTTTAAAATAATAGATGAAGTTAAGCAATACTAAGAAAGATAGCAATCGTTGAATGGAAATTAATTTAAGTAAAATGAAATGATGCTGGACAGTTTGTTAAATTTTGAACAAAGCGTTAGGTAACATTTATAAAATTTGAAAGAAAATCATAAGTCTTAATAATTTAACATAATCTCTGCGCTTCCGCAGTAGTTGGTTGGTAGCAGAAACGTTTCATCACCTCACATTATGTAACTACAAGTGATATCATGGACACGCCACAACGGCAATGTTAATACAATAGTGTAAACATGTATTTATAAACGCAAGAAAATTAGTATCTCAGTATAAAGACTTAGTCTAAAATTGTGAAAAATTCGCTAACTTCCAACAACAGGTATGAATACAAGAAATAAATTAAAATTACATGAAGGATAATTAATAGCAAAGTCAAATAATTAAAGGTAAAATTAGAAAAGAAATTTTAGATTAAACAAAAAAACACTGAGCTTCACGAACCAAAATTGCTCCTAATTAGCTCAGAAAGATTATATGATCAACGTGAAAGGCAAACTTACAAAAGAAATATTATCAAAAATTAGATTAAAAATTCAACACATCACAAGTCATACAATAATTTTAACGGTAATGAAAATCACTAGGTATATTACTAATTTAAATAAAATCTCTCCAAAAGATTTAGTGATATAGTAATAAATTTACTAAAATTAGTTTTATTTGAATATTCGCCTCGACAAAGGGCTACAAAATTACGGTAGTGACATAACCAAAATTCTAGTCAAACTGAATGTTACAAAAAAAAACAAGAAGTTATAACGGTAATTTAATTAGGATTAAATTGTGACTTCGCAGTAAACTAAGTGGTGCGAAAGATATTAAAGCCACTAAAAATTCTTAGGTCAAATTTAGACGAGAAAATGTCCAGCACTCTGGCGTAAAGACGTCGAAAATCAGACGTAAAATATGATGTAAAATTACGACATTAGTTGCACTTATCTGGCAAAATGGACGCCGGATATCTCAGTGGAATCCCAAAATGGCGGTGACTCCCTGATGGAAGAATTCCACTACAGCAGTCGGCCTGGATGTTAAGGTGCAACTACTGAAGCATCGATAAAACCACCACGCTCTTCGATGAAAATGCGGGGCGACAACACCAGAAATATGGCTTCGGAGGGGCTTTTGTGCCCGTCAAAAGAATCCTAACGGCTTCTGAGGGCTTTTGTGCCCGTCAAAAGAATCCTATTAAATTTAGAGAAGAAAGAACCAAAGATAAAATCCCGTAAATTTAACACAGAGTTTCAAACACTTACCCCAATATGGAAAATAATGGAGATTCCACGGTAAACGACCTTCAAGTCACTCCAGGGTGCAAAATTTAATTTAAAAAAAAACAGCACGTGGCCATTTGCATATTTCAGGTAACGATATTTCGATAAGACCCACGATAAATAACCAAAATTAAGGTATCGATAATTACTGCTTACTCCATTCAAAGCCGCATACGCGAAATTATCTTCATAGATAATGTACCTAAGTACTAAAGGAAGGTAAGCAATTTGCACACACTGTTCTTACACAAGATGTGACTATCAAGTGAAGTCGAAACGGGAAATCTCTTCCTTCACGGTTGCGCGTTCGCTACACGCGTCTTTTTAAAACCATAACGACACGAAAATACCTCAAAATAGAAGGCGGGAGCATTCAAACAAAAATAACAGACACAAGTCTAAGTCTGACCATAAAGGGAGTTAACACTGTGACTTATAATTAAGTGCAAACATGAACATGACTTATATGAAGATAAAATAACAGAAACAATCCTTCGAAGAATGTGGAATTTATACAGTCGGCAAACAAACAGGGACATAAACACGTTCAACAGTTGGCAATGTGTGTAACACCCATTACACGGCAACGCAGTAACCACGTTTGACAGTAGAAACAAAACAAACCTCCAAATATATAGATACAATTTATTACGAAAGAAAACGGATCCAGCAGGTAACTATTGAAATTTCCAAGCTCTAATCAAACGCTGCAGAAGACGGTTAAAAGAACCGATCAACTATATGTTTCAGAGTATTAACGACCTTAACCTTTACCGGGAGTTCCAAGGGAGAATTAACAGAAGATTGCCAATACTTAGAATACCGATGAAAGGACAACGGGTAACCGGCAAGCAATTAATAGTATGCCCACTATTCCAAGCATTTCCTTAATTAATACTTCTTACATTTTTAGTGAGACAACTGCGAAGGAAAAGGAAAAAAAAACAATAATAATCGGGCCTGCTCGCGACACTGTGTTTGGGAACACGCAAAACACGTGAAACGGTCCACACAACGGCCTGACCGTCGTCTCGAAGCATTTCCAGCCACAAATAAATGCATTATGTAGAGATCGGACGTAATAAATGAGTAGATATTAAAAAAAACTTAAACAAGGCGTAAAAGTAACTGCAAATGCAGAAAATACGCAACTACAGGTAGGGTAGAATAAGCTAGAGCCAAGATAATTAGAATTAGTTACTTCGATACAGAGGTTTTCACAAAAATAGGGTGTAATTGCTCGATAATACACAAAACCAATCTGTCAATTTCTCAGTACGTGATTTAGGGCTCTGAAGGCTCAACAGTAGGTTTAGTACACACGCAGGTATACGGCAGGCAGTCTTAGCAACCGGCGAAACAAACAATGTACAGGGTACGCCCAAAAAGTCACGAGCTGATACAAAATCCACGTATTTAGACAAAGACACAAAATTTTTCGGGAACTAAAACAAAAGTAAATTTTACAGCGTAACACACCGCTGCTAGTGCGTTCAACAGATTATCCCACTCTTTGTGCTGGAGAAGAAGGGGCTGGTGAAGAAGGGGCTGAAGGAGAAGGGGAAGAGCAGCAAGCCACCTCCGCGTTGTCCTAGCCATAGTAGTTGCCTGTTGCCACGTCGAGACGCAGCGCAGTATCGCCTTTACCGTTCTAAGCTTAGTGTAAGTCAGGCGCATACGACATAGTTTTAATCAGTGACTAATTAACGAATAACTGTTTTAGTGTCAATAATGTTTTCAAGTAACGAAAAAAAAAACGCATCTTGTCGCAAACCGAGTCGCCAGGTTTTAGCCAGCAACCTTCATCCAAACGTAATAAGAAGTCCACATCGCTGGCGACACAACCCGACTCAGGTACTCGTTTTCATATTTCATCATCATCTGATGAGGCCGAGCACGATGACATTGGCAAGACTCCTTATATGGTTAAACCACCATCAGGTAATGTTAAGAGAATAATTAACTCTTTGATACGTTTTTAATTTTTCATTTCATGTGTTATAGGCACATTGTTTGATACACCTGAATTGGAAAACTTTTATGAGCGTTATAAGACATCTTTACCAGATTGTCAACCTATTCGGGTCGCCACAGAATTGCAGGACAAGAACTACAAGTTTCGGAAAAATGCTATAAACAAGCCCAATTTTTGTCAATTTCAATATAAGAAACCTCCGTTGTTATTCGCTGTCACTAACGCGTACGGGGTTTTTATCACTACCTCCGAGGAATACTTTTGTAGATCGACGATTCATGACATTAGAGCGTTACAGCCGCGACATCGGGTTTCATTGTTAGTCCCGACCATTGAGCATTGGTGGAACACGGAAAGCAAAGCGATGATGTTAGCTTTCTTGGAACGTTTCATCACTGATTTGAAATGTTTGGCTGCAAGTCAACAGTTTCGTTTGGCTGTAGAGCGTTTTGGCATTGCGGATATCAAAGAATCATTGAAGACATTACGAATGAAACTTATGACTGCCACCAAAAATATAAATGGTCAAACCACACCCGGTGTTTTTGGTCTGCGTATTGAGAACACCTTGAACGTACCCAGCCAGATACATGTGAGTTTAGCGGAGATTATTGGTAAAACGATACATCCTTCAAAATGGAAGAAGTTGATGGTACCGTCATACATGCACGCAGCGATAATGATGTCGGTTAAAGGGTTTAAAATTACCAAAAGTGGTTTTAGTTTAGACTTTAACGTAGAGTCCTTGGCATACATGAAAGTCGCCGAAATTGCTAGAGTGCCAAAACGGTCTTTTGGCTTTGACCAACTGACGGAATTTAAAAACAGTAAGGAAGTTAAGTCATCTTCAAGTGATGATGAAGATAATGTAAACGTGGGGGCCTCTACCAGTAGCAGCCGCGACAAGTTTGATACATCTACTTGGTAGTTGTACCATATTCTTCACCTATATGAAAAGTGTTTCTTTGTTTAAACCAAATGTTTATTATGTTGTTCAAAGCGTTTTTTTTTCATGTACCTAACTGTATGTATAATAAACAGTTAATCATGTTTCATATATGGTGTTATCATTTCCAATGTCCCCGATGGTTGCAAGGATTGCAAAATCTGTGAATTTTTGTATAAAAGAATTCTTAAAATTTTATCATTTGAAACACTAAGTCGTGTGGTGGCCACATCTCATTATTTTATAATGTCATCAGTTTGGCTCATCAGAGTGCATAATAGTATATTATGCAATGAGCATTTAATGATAGCTATTAAGACACGAGTAAGAGAATTACAATACGAGGCGAAGCCGAGTATTGTAATGAATACGAGTGTCTTAATAGCCATTAAATGCGAGTTGCATACACTATTTTTTCTACGACCCCATAATAAAACATATTTTTTGAACAATCCATTTCATAAATTGAGGTTAAAATTTTCCGTACGTTTTTGTGAATTTGGCTGGTAATAAATTGTTCGTGGCTACTAAGGCTTGTTCCATAATTTCTGGTGGAGTCAATTATTACATTTCACTGTCATTATCCCTCATTTTTACCGTTTATATTTTCAAAAAAGCACAAATTTTAAGTACTTACTTGTAAATTGCAGAGAACTGTCACATTTATTTAATTTGTATACCTGTCAGATATGCAGTCGCCATATTGAATATTGTTTGAATATTGAAATGTCGCATTCCTATTGGATATAAACTTGTATCGTAATGAAAAATCTGTATTCCTATTGGATATAAACTTGTAACATAATGAAAATCTGTATCGTAATGAACACCATTATAGTACAGGTTCGGCATATCTAATAATACAATTAAAGTATGGGAGTAGAAAAAAGGCTTTATAACACATAACTCTAAGTTAGTAAATTAAACACTCTTCAACTGGGAGATATGTTGTACTTTATAGGAGTAATTTTTTACATAATCAACACTAATTATACAAAACGCATAAATAATTCCCAAATTTTTTCTATTTTGCCGATGATAAATCCTTCTACACGAGCAGATTGCTCTCAAAACCGCCTTTCATCTAATGCAGCGTTTCTCAAAGTGTGCTCCGCGGAGCCCCTGGGCTCCGCAGAAGATGCGAAGGGGCTCCGCAGCCGCCACTCATCATGCGCACGCACGCCCACCCGCATTTCCACCCGCTTTCTAATTCCTGTGTGGCGCCGTAGCACCCTCGAATCGACAAGTCATTACTTGTTTGAGTGAAACGAGTTGTGTTGTATCGTAGTGCAGATTGTGTCCTAAATTTTTCTTGTTTCTCAAAAGTTGTGTGCAAATTATCTGCAATGGACCGTTGGCTACAGACAGGAACATGCAAAAAACAGCGTACGATGATTTCAGAAGCAACAGAACAACCAATGCCTGGACCTTCTAATGCAGGTACTATTTTGTATTTATTTTTATACTTATTAAAGTATGAAATAATTTATTAATTTTTGTTACTCATCATTTTGTGTTCTTTTTTTTTCAGTGTCATACGAAATCGAAAAGCCAGATAGTCCTGAAAGTAATATTACCAAAGAACGTCATTCCGCTTTAAACAAATCTCGTGCAATGCAAAAAACAAGGCGATATGATGAAAATTATATAGCTTTTGGATTTATGGAAGCCGACAATAATTGTCCTCAATGTGTTTTGTGTAACAAAGTTTTACCGAACAGCTCTATGTTTCCTGCTAAACTGCTTCGCCATTTCCAATCTTTGCATGCAGAATACAAGAATAAGAATGCAAGCTTTTTTTCGCGAAAGCGTGAACAGCTGTCAAAATCAAAAATGTTTATGCATCACGCATCGCATACCGATAATGAAAATGCAACTGAGGCATCCTACATTGTTTCTTACAAAATTGCAATGGCTGGTGAAGCCTATACAATAGCAGAGAATCTTATAAAACCGTGTGCAGTTGAAATGGTAAAATGTATGCTGGATGAAAAAGCTTCAAACACACTATTAAAGATACCAGTTTCGAATGATACAGTAGCTCGCCGTATAAAAGACTTGTCAGGATCCATAAAAACCGAGTTATCTTTTCGCCTCAAAAGTTGTGATTTTGCACTACAAATGGACGAATCCACTGATGTCGCAGGGCTAGCAGTATTGCTTGTATTTGTACGATATCAGTTCGAGCATTCCATACAAGAGGATTTATTAATCTGTAAGGCGTTAGAAAGTAATACTACTGGGGCTGAAATTTTTAACTTGGTAAATAAGTACTTTATTGAAAATGATCTTTCATGGGACAACTGCATTGATGTTTGCACTGATGGAGCAAAAGCTATGGTTGGAAAAACTGCAGGTGCCGTTTCAAGGATCAAAGCTATAGCCAAAAATTGCAGCAGTAGTCACTGTATAATCCACCGTCAGGCATTAGCAGTGAAAAATATGCCACTTCACTTGAAAACTGTTCTTGACGAGTCTGTAAATATAATAAACTTTATTAAGTCTCGACCGCTAAATATGCGACTATTTAAGATCTTGTGCGATGATATGGGAAGTAGCCATACGTCTTTACTACTTCATACTGAAGTTCGATGGTTATCTCGAGGCAAAATACTACTGCGGTTATTCGACTTGCGAGCTGAAGTGCACGCTTTCCTCCTGGAACATCCTTTTCATTTACAAAATCAATTAACCAATAAAAATTGGTTGTTTCGACTTGCCTATTTGACAGATATATTTTCCAAACTTAACGAAGTCAATCTCTCACTTCAAGGGAAACAGATTACTGTGTTTACAGCGAATGATAAAATCAAGTCATTTAAGAGGAAGATGGAATTTTGGCTAAGTAGAGTAGAAATTGGAGAGTTTGAATGTTTTCCAACGTTAGAAGAGATTTGTGAAGACACGAGTACAAAAGAATTACCGCAAGAAATAGTTAACGACATTGTTAACCATCTGAGAAACACGTGTGCTTCGGTGGCACAGTACTTTCCGAATGAATGGAATAGTAATCTGGAAAAGAATTCTTGGGTTAAAAATCCATTTGTCATCAATGAAAAGCCTCGAAGTTTATCCTCGCAGGAGTACGAAATACTCATAGAATTAGTGTCGGATTCTTCACTAATATTGACGTTTGAAAAACAGCCCGTAGCAGAATTTTGGTGCAGCCTGAAGCAGGAGTATCCACAGCTTTCAAAAAAAGCTATTTCCATTCTGTTGCCATTCGTGAGCACATATCTTTGTGAAACTGGATTTTCGTCATATGTTTCCACCAAAACCAAATATCGTAACCGCTTGGATGCCGAGCCAGATATGAGGCTACAGCTTTCCTCAATAAAGCCAGATATCAAAAAAATCTGTGCAAATAAAGCACAATATCACGCATCACATTAATTTGTTACAAAAACATTATTATAACATAATCATAATCAATACAAATTTACATATTTGTCTTATTAGTTTTCTTTACCATCATTTGAAACTTATTTGTTTTTGATACTGTACTAGGGGCTCCGTGATCTTAGATACGACCCTATTTGGGCTCCGCGTTCAAAAAAGTTTGAGAACCGCTGATCTAATGGAACTTTTATTTTTATTTTTATTCGTATCATTTACGAGAATAGGTATCAACAAAAAACTTATTTTTTTTTTCAGGAATAAAATATTTTCATCAAGGATTGCTTATTTTTGTAAGAAGATAAAACTATTTACAACAATTTAGAACAATTTTGTATAATTTGAAACACACACATATATATATATAGAATTGTAATATATTTTATATATATATATATATATATATATATATATATATATACAATATTAATTTATTAATTTTAAGTGTATGAATATATACAGACTGTTTTAAATAAATAAATTGCACGAGTTGTTTATTGCGAACCCGAAAACGTTACAGTATTTTAATATATTGAGGGTATGAACTTGATTCAATCATTTTCTAGCGGGAGTATTGTAGTTGAGAAAACTATTAATTATTTATTGTTAAACTTATTTAGCGTAATTGAAATTTAGCGTTATTTGCATGTTACAATTGTTATCTGGCTCATCTATGCACAATCTACTACTAACTGGGAAAAATATATGTAAGTAAATAGCAAGGCAACAGGTTTGTACTTAATGTTTGTAGTTACTGTTATATTTCTCAATGTTAAAGGATGATTTAGTATTCGACATCTACCGTTTTATTTAAAGATTTCTTAACTTAGTTGCAGCAGAGACCTTTCTTACAATAAAGTATTTTTAATTAGTATTGTTATTTACTTACACTTTCTACTTTCTTCCTATTAAAGACAGTTGATATTCCAGGGTCTTCCAACGCCACTTTAGTGAACCCTTCACCTTGAAAGGGTGTCGCGAATAACCGGGCATTTTGTTTAGTAATAGACTTTATTGGTTCTGTCGTTGAAGTTTTTAAAAGTAGAACTTTTATTAATAGTTTGTGTTTTATATTCCACCGTTAACAATATTATCAACGTAGCACTTAAACTTAATTAAGCCTTAAAGAATAGCTATCAGAGTAATTGACTTTTTTCCCTTAAATCGTTTTCAATATAAAGGGTCACCCATTCGTATGTATTTAAAAAGAAAGTGGGTGGCCAAATGTGAGCAAATTTTTTTGGCAATTTTCTAGTATACAAGATTGCCATCTACTTTTAAAGCTATGGAATTCATCTATATTTCTAAATCTGTAGGATTGCTGAAATGTAGCGATCAAGGGGTGAGATTACAGACGTCTCCACCCCTCATAACCATTTGTTGCACATCCCACCTTTCATAGGACAAACGCCACTTCAGTACAACATCGTCACTGGTAATTATTTAACAAAATCAAAGTTATGTGGAGACATTTTTCTACTTTCGTATCTAAAGAGACAATAAAGGACATTCTCCTTCAAGAAACATTTTACAATGTCAATGACATAAATTCCTCCTTTGATTAAGGTACACCGGGGTAAGTGGAACCGCGATTTTTGAGAGTTTCACAAATATTATTTTTTTCCAAACTAAAAAATTGCTAATCAAGTTTAATTTTTTTGTGGACACTTATGAACATATTGTCTACAAAAACTGAAATTTGGAGCTCAATTCAAGCATCAGAACTTCAACATAACTTTAAAAGTTTAAGTTAGGCACTGGGTTCCACTTTCCCTTGGTTTGGGGAAAGTGTAAACCACTGTCATTATTCTCATATAAAATATGAAAACTCGCATGGGGTAAGTAGAAACAAAGTAATAAGCTTTTATTTGTATAACTAAAATGAGAAAATGAACATTTAATAATTAACACATATTATAAGAGTCGAAAGAAATATCAAATTTCAATTTTCCTCTTTTATCAATAGAAGGATCAGGCAGATGTAAGACAATTTATTCAGCTGTAATTAGAGTTTTATCTTCGACATCTGGCCAGTGAAAGCAAACGAACAACGAATTCTTCTCGCAAACTTAGCTTCTAGACAAGGTTCTGTTTCGGTTATTTGCCCGACATAAAACTTGTTAATTTTTTGGAACAGAATTTAGCTAGTATCCAGTCCCCAACTTTGATGGAGGAGATGTCTCAATTTATAGTGTCCATAAACCTAGATTCCTTTCCTATTTCGTCAATTTCGTCTTGTATATCATATTCTTCAGAAGAACTGCTGAACGAGTATTTACCTTCACAATAATTCCTTACAGGTTCACTCTCATCTTCATTTTCTTCATTTACTTTTTCATTAGGTTCATCTTCGATGCAATCATTTTCACGTAACACTTCTTTCTCGGCTTTTCTCTTTTTCTTTATGGACATCTGCTTCTCATGTTGTTTATTTGCTATTTCTTTCAGTTTTTCAGTAGCCTCTATAGATGTTATCACTTCCGCTCCTCCACAGATTATTCTTCTACCCATTATTGTTCTTGGTGTTTGTTTTATTTGCTCCAAAAGTAAGGACTCAAATGACTTATGATTGTCAACGGATGGGTAGCTTGCACTGAGTGAGATGGCTGTTTGCTCTTCTTCTTGCGAAGGATTGGTATTGTTATTCACCTGTAGGTTTGAAGTTGATGGTTGTTGTTCAGGTGATGGGGCCGATTGTGTCAGAGGCTGACTCTGCTGTTGCTGACACCACCTTTTATAGGCCTCAGGTTCAAATTTCACTTTTGGAATCACTTTAGCATTTAATTAGTTGGATTTAATTTCTCCCAAACGGTGGACAATATTTCCGCAAACATGGATTTTGGTAACTTATACCCGTAATTTTTTCTCTGCCATTTTATAATTCGCTCATCCCACATTAGCTTAAGAGGTTTGAAAACACTCAAATCCATAGGCTGCAACAAATGACTCGAATGTGGAGGCAACTTTATGATAACCACATTATTCTCCCTTGCTGCTTCAACGAGGGAAATTCCAACATGCGAACTATGGCCATCATAAATCAATATTACTGGTCTCTCACAGCCAACACTCTTTAAAATGTATTGAGAAAATATTTTTTGAATGTTTCAGCCTCCATCCATCCGTTCTTGGTGGCAGTATGTTATTCCGGGGTATTCTTCTTCTTTAGCGAGCCAAGAATCCCATACATTTTTACCTTTGTATACGATGAGAGGGGGTAATTTCTCCCCTACAGCATTTCCCCCAGAAGAACTGTGATGTTTTCCTTTCCAGGCCCACTTGTTGATCTATGGGCAGCCACACCCTTTTCCCCCACAATTTTGACCCTTGAAGGATCAAGACATAGGCTCGTCTCATCAATATTGTAAACGCGACTTGGTGGAATGTTTTCTAGTTCTTTCTCTAGAATTTTGAAATAATCTAAAACTATAAACGGATCCACGCTGCGTTTTCGTGCTACTTCCACATGCTGGGGCTTTTTCTGACTTAAATGAAAGTCACTCATAAATCTGGTAAAATAATCATACCCGGGAATGCCGTCTTTAAATGGTGTGGAGATATGGTTCTGTTTTACATACCGACCAATCAGCTCTAGAATTTCTTTTTTGGATAGTCCAAAGCCCCATTTTTCCATAATTTTTAAGGAAGTTGCAATATGTAGTTCAACATCATGGGGAAAGACAGTTGGCCTACTCATAGTTCGACTTTTGACACCCCTTTGTCCCTTTACATGTTTGAACAGAGTGGCTTTTGGAATTTTATAAACATTTGATGCTCTATACATGGTCAGGCTCCCTGATTTTACAGCAGCTATGGCGGCATTTAGGTCATCGTTGCTATATTTTAGCGGCAATTTCTTAAGCACGTAATTTCGAACCATACTGCCTAGCAAAAAACAGTGCAACATTCAAACGGGGAAGTGGAACCCAACTTAGGTTACACTTTCCCAGTATATGTATTTTTTTGGGGCAAGGGTAACCTACGTAATTATAAAAAAAGTAAAGCGTCTTACCTTGAAAACAATTTAACAGTATCCTAAACGAGGTAGTAAATTAACTTACTCAAATAGAACAATAACCCTCTTATGGAAACAACAGTTTTTACAAATATATTTTTCCCATGCTGTGTAGCGCAACGTCAAGCTCCTACTAACCTTAAATGTATTTCACCGCAGATTCGAACCATACGCTGTAATACAATTGTAGCTCTTGTTTACAGTGGTAAAAGAACATAAAACGTTTTCATTTTGTTAGATGGCGCTGCGGCGGATTTCCACTTACCCCGGTGTACCTTACATGTGTTGACATAATCATCACAATTTTGCTTGAATGTGCTATTGTGTAAATAGTATGTACCTATATTTATTAAAGCTTGGAAACTATTAATTGTTGTATAAAGTACATACTGAGATTTTCATACAAAATAAGTATAATCCATCGTTATTATTGGCAATTTGTTTAATTCTTTTTATTTACGTTGAAAAAATGTTTTTTTGATAAAGATACGCATAGCAAATAATATTCTGTGCACATAAACACGATTAATTTAATCTTATCGGAATAATTGGGATTTTCCGGTGATGTAATATCCATTTAATGTAGATATTGAAACATAAAAAAATATTTTATCTCTCAAGTTGGTATCTATTAAAATTTTAAATTCGTGTTATTATTTTCTTTCTCAAATATTAACTTTTCTATTCTAATATTTTGTATTCTTTTCTCCGTATATCAGTTTAATATGTTCTAGAACAATACTCGAGATTTAATTTTGCAATAAATTTAGCATTAATTATTATTGAGCTTTGTTTATTTAGTTTTCTTAGATTATTGGTTTATATTTTGTTTTATGCTTATAGAATTACTAACAACTGAAATTTGTTGTCCTGTAATTGACAATTTGCTGTTGGACAAATAAAAACTTATTATTATTCTCGTTGTATTTCTTTTATGATGACTGTTCATTTATTGTAAGATTTGTAAGAATACTTCGAGTTGTCTATTTGATCGACTTAGGAGGCGGACTCCGTCAAAAACGCATTTAGAAACAACTCTAGTTTCTACAACATTTGTTATTTATTGTGAAAACATACAAGATGTTATAGGTGAGAATTTAAATTAAAGGACTGTTCTTTCGAAAACACGATTCCGAGAATTTTTCCCGATAGAAAAAAATAATGAAACAGCCAAGCCACTGCAATTTTCGAAAAATAACTATTACTTGCAATATAGTAAATATTGTAGTTTTAAGAAAAGATGAGTACAATGGTTTCATAAGTAAAAAAATTATAGTTGTTTACTTTTTTCATAAATTCAAATATTTAATTAGTAAATAAATAATTAGGAAAATTACTTATTATGCCATTTACTGCGCAGAAGCGATGCGAAAATACTCTCCCCTATGAACCGAATGTCAGTTGAGCTCTGATATTGGAAGTGGTAACCACGCCCCTCGCCCCTCGCTACGTTTTGTTCAGTAAGAAATAATTTTCACATTGCTTTTAAAAGTAAAAAGATTAACTTTGGTAGTGCTAGTAGCCAAGAAATTTCTGCATTATTTGGTATAAGTTGCACGCGACAATACCTCAAAAAACTTTGTTTTTTCAAAGCCTACTTCCCGAAATATTCACATACCAAAAACTGTTTCTTAAACGGTATACCCGGTATTTTATTGTGGCATTTTGTTCCTCTTTTTATTTTCTTTTATTTTTGTTAACAATGTCCTACACCTATCTTTTGTAATTTCTGAGATAATCACTATAGGAGCAATTAGATTTCAATTAAAGAACTACGAGCGCTGTTGTTCTATGTAATAATTTTATAGAATGAAGAGCAGTGCATTTCAATTTATTAATTCCGGCAATGTCTAGTTGCAATATTTCATTTTTACACTGTGGTTAACAACGAAATAAAATAAAGGTTATGTTTATTGACATATTTGAAGATGCCGCCCCACTAAAAGGTGCATGAAACAATGCTGCTATCTTCAATTTAATTTGCCTAATTGCTCTTATTATTTCATTGTTGAAGCTCTTCGTAAGAGATGGCTGTAGTTTTTCAAAATTATAAATCGTTGTCCTAAAACTTGATAGAAAAAAAATTGCAACAAAATAATACACTTTAAATAATCTAAAACTATTGAGCAACGTAACAACAATCAAAAGTAAGATAAACAAATTTCATTAAAGATATGTTCAACATAACCACAACTTTGAGCAATGCACGTGAGTAGTCTGTTTTCCAAAGGAGTTCTAAATTTGCGTAAAACGTTTCGACATATTCTTGTAAACGCTTTTCTGATATTAATGTTCATGTCTTCAAAAAGTTTTGAAAATCCGTCCGTAGAAAACAAAGATACTCTTCTCCATTAACATTTTCATTTTTGAAAGTTTGCATTTGTGATAAAGTGAGGGCTTGTATGTGTTATAACAACGAAAATTGTGACGATGAACGTATCCATTTTAATAGAAGGTGGTTTCGTCGGTAAACAACAAAAAATTGAGAAAGCCAGGATAATTTATCTGCTGCCCCATTGACAAAAATGTATAAACGATTCTGAAAATGTCTTTCATCTAACCCTGTGCATGAATATTTTACGGATGAATTACATAGTTCCTAATTATTCTAGATTCTCAAATTTGACGTACATCTAACTGACGACTAATTTTCGTAGTACTAGTATGGGGGTGTTCGACTACACTCGCAAGTATCATAAACGCCGTATCCTCACCAGTTATTGATTTAGTCCGTTGTTTTTTCGTATTCAATACTTTCTGTTCACTCGAACCGTTCCTTTATACTTTTGAAGGTTTCCAGCTTCGGTTGACTTCTACCAGGAATCGTTGTGCATAAAGTCTGGATGCTAGCAAAGAGTTTCTTTCAGATTCACCCAAAACGTCAATCATATCTGTTAACTCTTCATAAGAATAATTCATTTGGATGATAACTAATAGCAGTGCTTTTACAAATTTGACATAAATGATTACCGACTTTCTTTAACAGTTGACTCAGGCAGTCGGCTGCATTCCAGCCTTTATTGGACGAATATTTGGGTGCATAGAACAGCGCTCGTAGTTCTTTATATGACCGCTGATTGGTCCTATAGTGATTATCTCAGAAACTACAAAAGATAGGTAAGTATAGCCGTATAGAACATTGTTAACAAAACCGAAGAGAATAAAAAAGGGAACAAAACGTGAAAATAAAATACCGGGTGTTCTATTAAAAAAAATAAGTTTTTGGTATGTGAAAATTTCAAGAAGTAGGCATTGAAAAAAAGTTTTTTGAGGTATTGTCGAGTGCAACTTATACCAAATGCTGCAGAATTTTCATGGCTACAAGCACCACCAAAGTTAACGTTTTTACTTTTGAAAGCAACGTTAAAAATATTTTTTTCTTAACACGTGTTTTCATCAAAAATTTCCAAAAAAAAATAATAACTCAAAAACTATGAGATCAATTTTGAAAAAGAAAAAACAGTTAAATAGAGAATTTAAATCAGTATTAGAAAATTTCAAAATACATAGAGTGAGTCGTTTAAGAAAATTAAATTCCATGCATTTCCGGTGAAACTGGAAGTGCGTCAGAGCTTAATGTATTTTTACAATATGCGCCCCAAGCACCATGAATCTTCCACTAATTGTTGTTCTTTTACTTAAAACACAAAAGAGCAACCGAAGAAGCGGCTTATAATGACTCTCCCTGTACATTTCCCTATTACCTTATACTTTGCAATGGGAAATAAAGTGCTACGCCCTTCTATACTTTTAAATGCACATTAAATAAGAGTGCAGAAAATGGCGTCACCACTTAACTAATCATCTTAAATAACCAGTACATATCAGAGTTACTGATATAATATTTCATTGTAATGTTAAGGTAAACTAAGAACAATAAAATTTAGCTTACACTCTCAAAGATATCTTACCTGCCACTTCCCTCGTATACAGCTGTCAAAAATTGAAAATGGCGGATGCCTCTAACTGCAGCCGCGAAGCGTGGGTTCTTTACACAGAACAAGCAATATAATCAAAATTAAGGACGCCATCCCGTATGTAAGCTAGCCGCCCTCCAAAAGATTATTTTGATCCGGGAGATAATCAATTATCAAGTATGAGGAGGTTTATGGAGATAAGATAGAACCCAAAAATTCCAGAAACAATAACAGCTATTTATTTAAACAATTTAGATAACTCGGACAGAATTGTTAGAATTTGTTGAATTCCTAGATCTAATAAAAGTTTAAAAGAAAATATATTCTTTAGTTGAAAGATGTAATTGCATTACAATAGGTTAAACTATTAAAATTACGTTGACAAAAGTAAAAAAAAAAAACAAATGATTGACATTGAAATTGAATTGCGTTAAATAAATTCTATCTTTAAATTGTGACACTAAATCAATAACAATCGCATGCAAAATCAAATTGTCTTAAAGGGTACCATTAACTTAAATGTAACATCACCCTGTATGTGTGGTTGACAAAAAAAAGTGTGGGAGATATTTATTACTCATTTACATATAATAGATAAGTAATAATTAAAGTGCGACCAAGAGAATCTGTCCCTCGAAAAATATGCCAACTAATATAACAGCGTCTTTCTTCACCCCCCACCCCCACCTCCCAGCCAACACTTGTCATGTTTGACAGCTGTGTACAGTTCCGTTTTATGTACTGATTGTTTACTTGTTTATCAAATCTTTGTTTAAATTTCTTCCTTCGTAGATTATCTATCATCTTTATTATGGATAAAGGAAATCTGTTAAAGATGACGTCTTGACTATATTGACTATATTGGAGACAATTATTGAGATTTGGAGGAAGAGAAACGAATAGGCCGCTACGCTTTTCTTGTAGATCAAGTCACTAGAAGAGTGGCTGTCATGACAGAAAAATCAGAAAAAACTGTAGAGCAAATTCTTTAAGACTTTGGAAAACCAACCTTCATCTTCTACTACCCTTATAGAACCGAGAAAGGAAAATAAGTCCCAAATTACAATAGATGATGCACATATAAATAAATTACTAAAAAACTAAAAAACTCTTATAGCTGCGACCATTATCTGACTAAAACCTTGAACAGCGAATTTTTTGAAACGAACTGGTTGGTATATGCGCATTTGTTATTTTTTTTAGTGCTCTGCTCTTGTTGTTTTTCTGATCAATATTATAGGTCTTCTTTATGTCACTGAAAGAAATAATTTTATTATCCAAGACATAATCGCCATTTAATAAATTAATTTCTATATTGGGCAGATAGAATAGATAATTTTATCCATGCTTGATATTTTACGCAGATGCCAACACAAGGTGCATACAAATTTTAGATTAAAAAAAGAAGGCAACATCTCCCAGAAATAACACAACATACAAACTAAACAGACATATCACAATTTTACCCTATGCTCAATAAACTCCTGGATTTCATAGTCAGGATATTATACTCTTAGATACCTCTTTATTTTTATCCTAATTGGAAAACATTTTATACCAACTGATACTGTGATATGTACTAATTTTTTTCTTCATACGATGTATATTGTGCGATTAACAATTTCGCCAAATATCTCTGATTTTGTCGGTGTTGGACGGGGTGGCAAAGAATCACACCCTGTGGGATTTATAGGTTACTTATGTGGCTAACTACTCCACACATCATTTTTGTAGCACAAGAGCTATTTGGAGATGGATCAAGAACCGGCAAATATACACTACTCAGATCGATTAAGAAGATTTATAAATAATTCACCTTCCTATTCTCCTCATAAACGACCTAAGCAAAAATCATCATTTCCACAAAAGAAATATATTTTTGGCAATAATAGAAAGGAAAAATCGAATCAAATATCATACAACATATCTTCATCATAGAGTTCATCATCTTGTTCCTCGAGTTGCGATGAAAAGGAGTTTGTTTATGATCAGTCTACAAACACCGAAATAGAAGAAATCACCTTTGAATCAGATCAAGCCAACTCGATTTTTATTAAACCAGGGAATTATTACGGGGTGTTTTGTGAGGAACGGTGGTATGTAGGAAAAATGGAAGAAATTATCAACAATCGTATGTTTAAAATGAAGTTTCTCAAGCAAATCAGACGAATAAATAAATTTACTTGGCCCAAAGAAGACGACGTTGCAAATGTCAATAACGAATTTTTAATTATGAGGCCTTTAGCTTAAACCAAACAACCGTCGTCCTCTAAAGAGGACACTGTTATTTACACTTTACGGGGAATAGTTATAGACATCTTAAGAATACATATAATGAGATTAAAGTTAATAAACGTTCGATAAACGTAAATAAATAATTATGTATATGTTTCTTCATAATTTTTATATATTATTATTTGCTCCTAACTTATTTTATGTTTTAATGTTGTTAAGTGACTGCAATAATAAATGTTTTTTTTTGCTCTAACTCCTTTATTTATTATCCGAATAAAATCAAAATAAAAGCATTCTAGAAATAATACAAATGATCAGCGATTTTACCTTAAAATAAAAAAAGTGACAGTAGTTGAGCATATAAAAGTATCTCGGGAAGTACAATACACTCGACTATACACTTAAAATTCATTAACCTGTTCTACAAGGTGTCAGTTTAGCCAACGAAACGTTGATTTAACTTGAGATTTATATAAAATATTTCACCTCAGGGGTTGACCTTTCTTAAGTTATTTTCATATATTTTAGCGTAGGATAGGTATTTCAATAAAAGAAGGAAATAATATTAACATAAATATTTATTTTATTTATTTTTTTAAAATTTAAGATGAAAGATATTCTACTATAAACGGAATAAAATCAAATTATATACATAGCAAAATGATATTTATTTAAATCATCCAAATACATACTCTATGTCCTGCCGATCTTTACTGTTAGTAGTTTTAGTTGGATACTGTTAGCTAATGACAGAGATTTACGAATTTTTGTTTACATCTAAAAATGAGTGAAGTAAAAAGTACATAATCTCGTAGTGCTATTATTGTTTATATTCAAGCAATAGCGTTTTGCTATTGAGGTTGTCCAAGACATACTCTCAAATTGAAGTAAATGCTCTTGTAGATATGTTTGAAACATACTTATACGCGTAAATATTAATTCAACTGTTTCTCTTATACCAAAGTGTTTTTCTGGGAAATATGCCTGCAATGTGCTATGTTGTAAATTATGGTAATCTTGATATTATTACATTATTTGAAGCTGCATTTCTTACAATTAATAATAACACAGCAGATATAAGAAATTTTAACAATTTATTGCTGCATAAGACTACGTACGTAATATAACAATTGCCTCGCCAATAGAGTAGCTTTATCACATCTGATTATGTTCTATAATAGCGTAAAATACAACCGTAACATGAGTACAACCTTCAGAATAACGTGCTAAGCACGTGCAATGATTTGAACTTATTGCACTGTCCTTGTATCATTTTCTCGGTGTAGAATTGTTCAATTGTTACTAATACTCTACCTTAAATAGAGTGAAACGTGCAGATAAACTTGCACCTAAATAGAGAAACAAAAGTAGACGGATCCAAGTTAAATAAAATAATTATTTGATATTTTTCACTACTATATAGGTAGTATTCCTTCATAAACCAAATAGACAAATGTCTAATTTGTATGTTTTCAACCTTTTGTGTACACTGCATTCATACGAGAAAGGTTGAACACTGTATATGATATATGGGTTTCATAAATTAACGGAAGAATGGTAAAGATCGACAGAACAGAAAGTGTAATTACAAATAGATATAAATAACATAAAAGCAACCTTTTTCTTTAAGCACATTACAGTAAATATACACATTAGACTATTGACAAAACAAAGGACTTAAACAAACAATTTTACTATTATATAATCTGTCAAGTTAATAAAGCTATTGAAATAACATTTCAGATATGGGAAGAATCTCAAAATGTGAAAAAACGTAGGACGTTTCATTTACAAAAATATTAGATACTCTAGAAAGTCATATTCTTTTTAATATTTAAAACTGACTCCAAATCTTCATCCTTAAACTTTCATTTCAATATCTTCATTAAACTTGACAGATATTTACAAGCTGTTTCATTTCACAGATTTGTATGAATGCGTGATATGATTACAATAGTGTCTTATGAATTTGAGATGAATGGTTTATAACCTGTGATGACTGGATGAATGACTTGTCTTATTTACGTCAGTTGTAAGTGCATTGTGCTTAAACTATTTCTTAAAATTACTAATCTAAGTTTGAAGAAGAAATATAAATAGGCTTTTACGATAACAGTTGAAGTCAGCTGTAATACTCTATCCCTATGGGAACATCTTAAGTTGGCGGAAATGTGAATAATGCGTTGCGTTTTATCAAATATTATTTTCTCGTGTTGTTCTGTAAAGTGTCATTTGGAAGTAAGCTCATTTTGTAATAATTTAGTTTGGTAAGTAACCTACAAATTAAGAGATTAGTCAAATCGCGCAAAAATGAACAGAAATTCTCTAAGACCGAGTTCTAACTTCACAGTGACGTTAAACATGACGTATCTCGCCTGTTATTGAGAACAATACATTAGACGGAGTGTGCTGCCTAGATTATTTGGTCTCCGCTAAGACTTCGTTCGCATACATTCGGGCTAAACACAGAAACGCAATGCCTCTATTTTTTATACAAAATTTTTGTGTATTTTGTCCAGTTTTTTAATTCCGCAGAGCACTTTTAAAATCTCGCACAGCAAAGTATGCAATATGATTGATTGGATTTATATATACATATATATATGTAGTAATAAAAACAATAAAATTGTTCTTCTTTACCCGTTTTACCTACTTTCTTACTCGTAATAGGTATAAGGAAATATTGTGATGACCAAAATTTTCAACCTCAAGATTTCTGCAGATATCCATATTATGAAGTCCCCTGATACCGAAAAAGTGGTTTTTAAAATCTCTCTCACTATCTCTCTGTGTTGTGACTACGACAGCGGTCAAATCACTATGGCTATCAATTCCCAATTTTGTATTTACGAGTATAATCTCCCTCATGAGATCTGATTAGATTTTCAGTAAAGTCGGCAAACCGGAAGTAGTAAGTAGTTTACTTCAGTCAAAAAATCGAATTTTGCTAATATTTCGACGACTACTAAATTTAAACAAATTTAGGAAGACTTCATAGGTACTCAAAATTAAATTTGGGAATAATTTTATTATGAAAGTTTTTCGAAATTCCTACCTAAGTAGGTTCTTTACTCTTTATCAGTTTTTTGCGAATATTTCGCAAATTATGCTTTTTAGACAGATACCTACGTTACGAGCATAAAAGTATTTAGAACTTAATTTTCAATACATTTTCTATAAAAAAATTTCAAAATTCGGACCGGAAGTAACACTTTTACTCTTAGCGAGCGGCACTTTTTTGGAATATCTCCCAAAATATGCATTCTATATAGATTTATTAAGAGAATAGAGGTACTTACAATTGGATTTTGAATAATTTTTATATAAAAAGAATCTTAAAATTTGACTTATTTTTCTAAGAAGATAAAACTATTTAAAACAATTTAGAGCAATTTTGTATAATTTGAAACGCTCATACGTTTAAGAAAGTTGTGTGGTGGCCACACCTCATTTTTTGGTGGGTTTGTTCAACATATTGGATTGGATTAAATAATAATTCAACTTTATCTAATTTTCTTTTTTGCAAGTTTTATTTTACAATAACAAGTGTGTGCATTTTTGGTATACCTAGATAAATATTTTATTTTTAATATGTAGGAGACTTCTATGTTAATGCTTTGTTATGTGAAGTGTTGGTCCTATTTGTGAAACGAAAAATGTAAATTAAATGTTAAAAATATTCAATAATTAAATGACCAACAGGTTGCAATTTGGTTTGTCCACAGTGTGTCAATGTAAGTAGCAATTTGCTTTTATTTTATTAAACACTGTTTATTGGCTGGCTCTAATCGCAATGTTTTCAATCATTTAAATTGCAGTATCTGAAGAAGGAAGTAATTAAAACCTCCGAAACATTATACAGCCAATAATTTATAATTTCATTTAATTTTCTTGTCCGTAAATTCTCTTTTCTATTATAGAAACAGTAATTGAAGTTAAATAGTAATTTATTTGCATTGAAGAAAAATACTATGGAGACGCTGTAAAGCATCTTTGCTGTACTCTCAAAACGGAAACATTGGGCGGGGCTAAGTGTGGGACCAACGACACACGATTGCTCCATCTACACTTCAAGCACGAAAAAAGAAAGGGGTGTGGCCACCACACGACTTTCTTATAATAATTATAATAATCTTTATTTGCAATTGCTATTAAAATATGCAAATTATACATACTATTAGCGCACGGCCGTTTCGTGTTAATTTCTTGGGAAAAGACGGCTTAACCGAATCACCATGGTAACCGAGCGGACGGCTCAAAATGGACGAAAATTGGATGCACGGGGCGCAGTACTCGTCCCTGGATTCGCGAAATTAAAAGTTGTCCCTTTGCCTAGGCATAGGGGCATCTTTAAATTTCCGGTCGACGGAGAGATTTTCCTTTTTTTCGGTGCGCGTGCGGAGATATCCGGCGTCAAAGAGGAGCGTGCAAATATTTTGTAACATAAAAATGGCTTACGTTATTGAGATATATTGGTGAACACGAAAAAGTGACTTTTCGCTAATCTGACAGGTACACTGAGAAATTTGGCAGGTGTGACTTTAAGGGTGAAATTTCGATTTTTGAAGGTTTCAAGGACACGACAAGATTCAGAAATGCAAAGTACACGCATTTCTCGGCAATTTGCATTCCTATTCCGACTTCATCGACGTTCGATATCGATAGGACGAGTGATTTAAATTCCTCATGCAGACGGACACGGTAGAAAAATGGTCGCAATATGTCACAAATACGTGTATACAATAAGTCGTGTGTATGTCCATGTACAGATACGTTCACGTGAAATGTCGTCGGCATCTCGAAATAATGGTCTCGCGATAGTTTGACTTGACATTTTTGCATACAGGTTGATTATTCTCTTAATGATTATAAAAGACCACGTTACAAATTTACAAATATCAAATTTTATCGTAGGTATGGAAGTCTGTTTTGATAGTGCACGTAAGGTAGTTTATTTTTAATTTTCGTGTGCAAATGATTGTGAATAAAACAAATAGTAAGTAAGTAAATATTTTTAATACACAATGTTCATTTATAAATCAAATTTATTTCTTTTAAAAGGTATGAATATTAAAAAAGGAGCGAAATCAATTACAAACTACAGGTAAATACACATTTCGATTTTTAATTTCAACAGAACATTGCAATACATGAAAGACAACATTTTTTAAAAATATTTGCCGGGGAGAAATAGTTATTAGTCCAAACAAGTGTCTAGATCAAACATACACCTTCGCTTTATGTATTTGAGGCATGTTTGTTGTCAACAGACAAAATTGAAAATGTAACCTCAAACTAACAACAAAACTCTGTAAAATATATATCCTTTATTTATTTAAACATGATTAAATGAAACACGATGACAGATCTTCAATGAGGTGTATCTACATGGCTTTCGAAATCTTATAGCAAGAAGCGGACGTCTAAGAATGTTTCATGATGTTGAATTTGTGGAGAATTCTAAGGTAGGTCTACGTTAAATTAGTGGGCAAAATTCACACCCCTGTTCTTAATTTTAGTTTCAAAGACATGGAAATGTCTAATTTAGAAAGGCACAATAGAACCGTTAAACAGTTACCTGCATGTATATGCAGCTTAAGTCTGTTAAAGATAGTATCAACGAAACACTATAAAATATAGAATATCAAATACAGTGAAATATAATATGTGTTGTTGGAAGTGCCTTTTTACTTATATATCTGTTATTTGATCAAAGCATGATTACATGAAACACAATTATAGATCTTACAGCAAAATGAAGACGCCTGAGAATGTTTTATACCTCGTGTTGAATTTGAGAAAATTGATTTGTTATTTTTTAAATGCTTTGACATTTCTAAGGTAGGTCTACATTAAATTACTGGGCAAAGTTCACATACCTGTTCATAATTTTAGTTTCAAGAACGTGTACTTATAAACTGATTCTAATTATAAAAGAACGAATGAAAAATGGGCATTATCTAAGCAATATTTATTAACATAGCGATTAAAGAGTAAGAAGACATTGTTTTGTGGGAGCCACAACAGACAGTATTTAATTTGGTTGCCTGCGATTTAGTAGCTAATTCATATTTAGTTTGTATAATACTATACATAATTTTTTGACACGTAATACAAATTTTTACAGACATGTTGCTACGTTATTAGATGAAATATTTTGAATATGACAATTTAAATAATATAGCAAACAGTGGAATACTTGGTTATAAGTATGCATAGGATTATACCTATTGTTTTGTAAGTATTTTCTACAACCTGTATGTTGCTTATCGATACAGGTAACAAGGCATTGCTGTGTACAAGTCATCATTTTTCTGAATTCTAGATAGTTTAAACTTCCTATTCGCATAGGTTTCAATTCAGTTATACAGTGAGGACGCGGATTGGAATAAATTCATTTAAAATTTTTGGTTTTGTTTTATGAAAAAACGCTAGGATAGGTCGATTTTTATTTTCAGCTGCGGTTTTTCTGATGGTAAATTGATGTACAAAGGTTGGTCCAAAAATAAGTTACGACCATCAATCTTTTTTTCAAATGGACACATGTTTTTTATTTAATTTGTTAATTCTACATCGAATTCTAAGTATGTTTCATGTACCATGTCCTATACCCAAACCCAACAGTTATCGAGAAATTTACAATTGAACATATCAATAACTGCAGTTATTTATGTTTCCATTTGAAACAAAAATTTTGATGGTCGTAACTTATTTTTGGACCATCTTTGTACATCAATTTACCATCAAAAAAACCGCAGCTAAAAATAAAAATCGACCTATCCGAGCGTTTTTCCATAAAACAAAACCAAAAATTTTAAATGAATTTATTCCAACCCGCGCGTCCTCACTGTATAACTTGAAGGGGAGGGGCAAAAGTTTGCAATAGCTTATAATGAATTGTATGTTTATAGTAAATTTGCCTTCCCAAGAACCAACGAAATCTCTTTAAAATAAAGAATCTCTAGAAAGGAACATATATAAATGTCAGTGTTAAGAGAGTACAGTGCCGTTTACTCGCCCTTGCTTGAATTTTTTCACATTAACATTTTCGAATTTTCGAGCTATAATTTAGTTTTCTCCAGAGTATAATAACAAAGCTAATATATTACTTTTTCTTGAGTCAAAGAAATAACAATAATTTTATTACACAAAGCTTGACGAGCTCGCTTTAATAATAAATGACACATGCAAAAAGCATGTGCTGCCTGTTACGTTCACATTTAGAATATTGTGTTAAAAGCTTTAACTCTTTAAAAGTTATTTTTTTATTGAAGGACAGTGTAAATTCTTTTTAAGTCTGAAGAATAAAACTTGAGAAATCTTCTATTTCAAACATTAAGTCTGCGAAAAGCCAATGATAAAATATTAAAAATTCAGCCAGCATATGCATATGCAGTCTAAATATACAACACCTACTTTGTATAATTAAATATTGATAGGCTGAGATTATTATTTTTAACTATAGTTTTTTCAAAAATCACCGTTTCACTATAGTATGGTGTACAGAGTGTTGTATTATATTAAGTACAGGTTAACTTTAACAATTGGTCGCATTCAGCAGACACAACTGTTGCGTAACAGTTCTCTGCCGAATACTTAGTAAAAAAATATAAAGATCTATTTATGCTTGAGTTTGCGCTTTTCCTCATTGTAATTGTATTTAACAGCACCTATTAACACATTTTAATCTATCATATTTTGAACTCACTCTAGATATGTCATTAACAAAGTACACTATATTTAAAAATTGCATATGAAATTGAAAACATTGAAGAAATTCTACAGAAACTGGCAGGTTCACGATAAAAGTTTATGGAGTCACTGTATAAAATACTCTTGCTTGAACTGGGTTTGGATGAATAGTGTAATGTCATCCTTATTTTTTTTGTAAAATAATACCAAAACAATTATTCCTCTTTTATGCTAATATCGCTCATTTACAGACATTGCTTATTAAACAAAAAATCTTTGTTTTGATGTAGGTACCCAATCGCCTCTTAAAGTTTGTCGGTATGTTTTTGGGACATCCCTGTATAAAGTGTACTGATCAATTTTATAAATGTTTGAAAGAAAATTAATATAGATAGTATAGTGCTTTAGCATTTATTATTATGTATGTTTGAATATAAGTATAATAATAAAAGTGAGTCTTTCATATTCTTCAGATGTGTTGGAAATGAGAAAAATATTGAAAGTAAGCATTCAAAAGTCGCGCGACATGCTGGTTAGCATCAACCAATCAGAATCGGCATTTTCAGCAGCTGGATTTTCGATTTTATTTAAAAAATGTATATTATCAAAGCGAAACATGATTGCTATGACTGACGCATATTTTTAAATGTTAGTAGAGGAAATATTTAATTTTATAGTTTATATTGTAGATTTTCAAAATCGCGATGATAGTTCTAACGACAATATGGTTAAGGTCAACAAATAAGCATCAAGTCACATAATTTGACATTGCTTTCTCGCAATAAAAAAATACGTATATTCTGAACAATTTTGGTTTACATTTGAATTGTTCAACCAATTTTTGATAGGTAATAGTGGGCGAACAATTTGTGCAGTGTGATACGAATTTCATGGCATATTCAGAAGCCAATCACTTTGAGAATTTAAGTGATTTTCTGGTATAACCCAAAAGGGAGTCTTTCACTTCCAACTTTTTAATTCTTTTAGATGTATGGTCACTAATTGGTCGCATTCAGCAGACACGACAATAGCGCAGCAGTTTATTCACGGATTCAGAGGATGTACTCTCTCTCTGAACATGTCGCGGAGCGGTCGCCATTTTTGCGAGAGGAAAACTTCTACGCTTACTTAGTCAGCGTGTTCTGTACGTATGCGCCAACGCCCACATAACACACAATTTTGAAGAAAGTTATTAGAAAATTAAGATAAGCAAATTAAAGGTATTGTGCACATATAAATGTATTATGATATTGGAGTTAACAAAAAAAAACTATGCGGAAACATAATGCAGAAAAACAATTTATTATTATTATTTATTCCATTTAATTTGTACAATTCTAACATATGGCAGCAGTGCAAAGTACCAAATGGAAGGTGATCACATAAAGGTGAACGGTCCTGTACAGCGAACACTCAACTATTGGAGTTGGAACGGTCCCCGATCCGTCTGCTGAATGTGACCACTGCTCAACTTTGGTGCACAATTCTTTTATTCCAGTTGAGGTATTTGCATTTTATTTCACACAATTTTCCTCTTTGCTTCTGTTTACTAAATAATAACTAATTAATTACTTTAGTAGGCTAATTAAATAAAATTAAAAAATAATTACACTTAAGCTTCATTCATAATGAATTAAGTAGTACTTTCAATTAGTCGTGTGACTTAGAATTAGTCGTTGTCTATTTTTATCATTCACAAACTCTAAGATTTGGCAACAAATTTAATGGTTATTTGATGTGTCATCTCTAGAAATTAACGTAAAATGTAATGTATTGAAAACTGTAATACCGATCTGGACAAAGTAAAATGACGAAAATGACCCAGAAATTTGACAGGTTATGTTCAAGTGTTGTCAAAAAATGGATGAGAAATTTATAAACACTATAACTCAATTTTTGTTTTTATACGAGAAGTCCAATAAGTTGTTTAAGGATACAGAAAAAAAAGTTAGGACTTGGGAAGAAATCGGGACGCAATTTAATATTTGAGGTACATATATAATACTATCAATTTATCGTAATGATTAGAAACTATTGCATTTCTATTTCTAGGTGAAGCATCTCAAAAGTATTTCAAATCTATGCGTGAAAAGTATATACGCCTCGAAAGAGAACAAGAAAAACATGAAAGGAGTGGAGTTGGGGCTAACTTCAAAAGCAAGTGGCATTTGTTCGAAGTGCTGAAATTTTTAGATGAAGTGTATCGACCAAGAAAGTAATTTTATATAAATATATACTTCATTATTTTCATGAGTGTTACATATCGTTTTATGTATCTAATAAGTTGTGATATTTTTTAAGAAGTTTCAGCACTATCCTCCAAACTTCATTTAGATGAAAACATTTCGACACAGGGATTGGTTGATAGTGGCAACGTATCACCAAAAACATGTAAATACAACCTACCTGATGATGATGAAGTGTCATGTGATTTTAATGAAGAACACCCGAACAATGTTGAGAGCCCAATAAGGTTTGTCTAATAGTTTATTTAACATTTCCATAACTACTCTATATTTTTTGTGGTAGTTCAAATAAAGGTCCAATTGAATTTCTACCAAAAACACTAACAAATAGAAACTCTCAGCCAGACCCAGAGTCGTCACTGGTCACTTTAAGTGGATCTAAGCGTAGCACAAGTTCTCTTGCAAATTCACAATGGTTGGTATTATGTATATATTTTTTTTTATCAAAATACACACACCATTCTTGCAGCTTAAAAAAAAACATGAAACTGGATGAAAAGTATCCAGCACATTGGATAAGACAGCAGAGAAATACGCCTCCATCCCAAGGAACCAGTAAATATGTACATCCACTCATTTTGTCAGCAAATAAAGCAAGAAATGTTGCGACTTCCAGAAACCATTATGGCGGAATTTAAGGACGAGATCACACTCCTACTCATCCAAAACAGAAAAGGTGCATGTGCATTTGTACTAGATAATAAGAAATAAAATTTTTAAAAACGTTTTTTTATTATTATATACAGGGTGAGTCATTAGTAGCCGCTTCTTGGATTGCTCTTTTGTGTTTTATATAAAGGAAAAAACAGTTAGTGGAGGATCCATGGTTGCTTGTGGCGCATATTGTAAAAATACTTTAACCTCTAACGCACTTCCGGTTTTACCGGAAATGCACGCAACTTATTTTTTTTTAATGACACCCTATATATTTTTGGATTCTCTTGTACTACTTTAAATTGTCTGTTCAACTGTTTTTTCTTTTTCAAAATTGAGCCAATAGTTTTTGAGTTATTAATTTTTTTTGAAAATATTTGACCAAAACACGTGTTCAGAAAAAAAAACATTTTCACATTGTTTTTAAAAGTAAAAATATTAACTTTGGTGGCGCTTGTAGCCAAGAAAATTCTGCATCATTTGGTTAAGTTGCACTCGACAATACCTCAAAAAAACTTTGTTTTTTCAAAGCCTACTTCCTGAAATTTTCAAATACCAAAACTTTCTTTTTTTAAATGAAACACCCAGTATTTTATTGAGGCATTTTGTTCCTATTTTTATTCCTTTTCATTTTTGTTAACAAAGTCCTATACCTATCTTTTGTAATTTCTGAGATAATTACTATAGGAGCAATAGCGGTCAATTAAAGAACTACGAGCACTGTTGTTCTATGCACCAAAATATTCGTTCAACCAATGGAAGGCAGGAATTCATTTTTGTTAACAGTGTCCTATATCTATCTTTTGCATTTCTGAGATAATCACTATAGGAGCAATCAGCGGTCAATTAAAGAATTACGAGCGCTGTTGTTCTATGCACCCAAATCCAAATATTCATTCAACTAATGGAAGGCAGGAATGGGGCCCGACTTTCTTAGTCAACTGTCAAACAAAGTAAATGTTAAATCCAACTATTCCAAAAGTAATAATTTTACAGAATGAAGAGCATCGCATTTCAATTTTTTAATTCCGGCAATGTCCAGGTTCGTTATTTCATTTTTGACACTGTTGGTTAACATCGAAGTAAACTAAAGATGATGTTTACAGACATATTTGAAGATGTCTTCAAAAAGTTTTGAAAATCCGTCCGTAGATAGTGAAGATACTCTCCTCCATTAACATATTCATCAAAGAAATAAGGTCCAATTATGTAACTACCCACTATTCCTCCCCACAGTTTTAATGACCAACGATTTTGAAAATTTACAGGTGTGATAAAGTGGGGAGTTTTATGTGTTTTAATAACGGAAATTGTGACGATGAACGTATTTATTTTAATAGAAGGTGGCTTCGTTGGTAAACAACAAAAAATTGAGAAAGCCAGGATAATTTATCTGCTGCCAATTGACAAAAATGTAAGCGATTCTAAAAATTTCTTTCATCTAACCCTGTGTATGAATATGCTACGGGTGAATTCCATATTTCCTAATTATTATAAGATATATTATAAATATTATAAGATATTGTAAATAGAAAAAAGAAACTAAAATATATTCCTACCAGATTAAACAAGCACTTAATCATGACATGTTGTTACTGTGCCAGGCAAATTGAGAAGTAATATCATACGTATTCAAAAAAGATTGTTTAATTACAATTGATGAAAATGAACTTCCCTCGACATAGTCAATTACAATCATTCAAAATAGAGATTCTATAAGGATGTTTTACAGTATTTTCGAATATAACAATAAGTAATCAATATTACCATAATACATATATTATATCTATATATTCCGTAAATTGTAGGTGTACAATGCAAAAGAAAATAATTATGTACAGTGTGAACAAGGCTTTACCAACATTATTAAGCATCATACATAACTGACAGTTGTAATACAATTTACCACAAAGAAACACTGCAAATTATAAAAGAATAGGAATGGAAATCATTATAAAAAATGCCAATGAAATAAATATTATTTGTTATAGAACGATGATTAAATGAATTATTTAAAAGTATACATTCGCGTCAACAAAACATAATTCTAATAAAGCTATCTACAAGTTTGTATAAAATAAAATGTTTTTTTTTACATTCTAATGAATTTTCATTTAAACCAAAAAGACCAATGGAATCGACATATTGCTGTGACTCTTACAAATTGATATTCAAGTAAAATAAATTTAAATTATTCAATTAATGTGTAAGTGAGAATCAAGCACGCATCCTAGTGCTAGGCCTTATGCTAGACTAAGATACAATGAATTTTCTGCTGTATAGCAGGTTAAGCAAAATTTTTACATACAACTAGCTCAGTTTAAAATAAATAATTCTCTCAGGGGCAGAAAATATGAGTTGATTCTCCAATCGATTCTCATGCTCTTTAATTATCTCCAGGTCAGGTAAAGAAAATAAAATGCAAAATAAATCTTAACATCTAATTTATTAAAAATAAACATTAACGGATTCAAAGTTTTAATTTATACAGATATATATATATATATTTACAAACAAAGTATCAATATCTCAAACATCATTCAGATCTATACATCATAATTAATAAAAAACATTATAAGAAATAAAGTAAATGAAGTCATAACGTCGTGAAAAACTTATGTCTTAAAAATGTGAACGTGATTATTATGAATTATATTTGCCATAGATACGTGTAAACAATCAACATCTTTAAATAAAATAAAATAAATTACACATGATGAATTGTACTGGAATATAAATAACCAAAGATTTACGCGATTTACTATTTGCGAACAAAATATAAACATTAAGGATATGGCTTTGCCCTAATTAGTCCTGTCCGGCGCCTTTTCTCGCTCCCAACACAGTACCATCAGATAACAAATTCACACAGATGGGTACCCCAAAGTTCCACCCTACGAGTATGTCTTTTCAACTCGTCGGACACAACCCGAACATACACCACAATGTGCTCACTCCTTAAGGTATATATATAAATAAATTTTATATAAATAAAATGAAATAAAATAATGTCTTTGCGTATTCAATAAATTAACTCAGCCCTGATTAGTTCTGCCTGGTGCCTTTTCTCGCTCCCAAACGCAGTACCACCAAGACCAATTCGTGTCTTTCAAATTCACCAGGACTCCATGCTATGAATTAAATAACGACTTAATTCATTTCACACATTCCTGATGTATTATTCAACACGTTAACATTGAACGCACAAATACAACAAAAATATACTTGATATACATACAAGAAAAATATATACATTAAAAATAAACTTTACCTTCTTGTGAAATTCCAATACAAAACACCACCACAAACAAAAAAAATTTTGTACACCACTATACACACATTTATAACAAATATTATCTAATCACCTTAACTCTTCGTACATAATCTCAAACTCATCCATGACAAAAATCCAAAGAAAACTTGTTCACTTATATATATCCTATATACACATAAAACAAAATTATTAATTTCAAATCCTTTTGTATGATAAATAAAGTTGAAAAGAAAAAGTAAATTATACAAAAATAAAATGATTATGCTATCCAAAGTAGTCATTACAATCACTAGAATATTTTGTCATAATGTATGGCATAGTACCCCTACATGCAAAACAAAACACTCTAGAAAAAGAAAATAGAAATGAAATTAAATAAATTCAAAATCCGAATTCATAAATAAAATTATTTCATACATAAATAATTATTCAAAAATAATTACAAATCTCAATGTAAAACACGTTGCATGTTATTACAGAAAATATCACAAGTGTTGAATCTTGTTAAAAATTTTTATAAGTGTCGAAAAATCTCAAAAATATTCTAAGTTCGGATTTAAGAATAATCCTTTTTTAAAAAGAGAAGGGAGTGGTTTATCACCTACTTTCAAACTATTCAAAGAGAGCGGTTTGCACCAGCTGTCCCGGAAATTTTGTCCGTCAGCCCTTTTATGCCTAAATTTCTTTATAAAAACGTACGGTAACTCTCGGCATGTACGATTCCACCTCCAAAACTGCATATCGACGGTGCTGCTCTTATCGGTCACTTGGGAAAACAGCGCATTAACAATCCTTGAAAAAGGTAAACAAACATGTGAATATAAATTTGTCTACACGTTTATGACTCATCCATGCATCTGGCGAATAATGTTGCTTTTCGCCGGCCACACGGTCGACCTCCGTGCGGGAAACACTTGCTCGTTCCTTTTCACGTAACATTTAATGCGTCTTTTAATATTATGACTTTATAAAAATTTTACTAAGATTCTTTTATTGTTTTACTTAAATAAAATAAAATTTTGGCAAATTATTGATATAGTGAATATTTATATACACATTATGATAAAAATAAATAAAATAAAAATTAATTTAAATAAAATCTTGAAGTGATCTTGATTATATTTATTTATAATTTACAACCCAACTCAAGATCACTGCAATATGTATATAGACTGAAACACTATTAACATAAACTATCAAACCACATTTTCCAACTGATGCAAAAATACAGATTTTGAGATTATTCTAATTTTATACCCACAAACAAAATTCAAACTATAGATAAATTAGGCAAACGTGAAATAAATCATCGGCAAGTCAAGGCACAAAAACCAATAATAGTAGAAAAATTATAAATAGAGTGAAAACTACCGTCTGTGAGGCACAGGAAAAGTATGTGAAAAATGTCAATATAACATTAAACGATAAAATACATCTTATTTCATGGACAGCAGTTAAACATTTTTAATTTAAAAACTGCTATTACCACTAAATCTATTATTAATCATTTCATCCTATAAGCATTCTGAATAAAATATTGCATAGTTGTAAACTATATACAGGGGTGTATAAAAACAACTAAGCAATATTGAACATCTAAAACACAATTATATTTAGTTATTCGCTATATATTGGAATTATATGGTGTTTCAAAAACTGAAACACAATAAAGACAAAATCCGCAATAAATTTAGAAGAATAAGGGGGAGCGGTACCTCAACTGTAAGCGGAATAAGAGGCGATAGCGGGCCTTCAAGGCCTGCCGTATTAGCTAGTTATCTAGATATTCCCAGTAATTACGAAGTAAGTAGCAGATTTTTGGTATAAAAACTTCCTGTTTTTTAACATTTTTTCCACATTAATCGAACAAACTTTCGTTATCAAAATTACCCAGTCCCCTGGAGATAAGTTTGTAGATTATGCTCGTATTTTTTTATTGTAATTTTGGTGCTTACTAACAGATTCTGGTGCGATATGTTCCCAACATGTTTGCAATGTAATTGAGATGGGGACATGGCCACCTTATAAATGTGTGAGTTTAGTCGACGTATCGTTCCTTTAACTTCTGTTTTGTATAAAATATTTCATCTCAGAGGTTCACCTTTCTTAAGTTATTTTCATATATTTTAGTGTAGGATAGGTATTTCAATCAAAGACCGAAATAATATTAACATATATATTTATTTCATTTACTTATTTTTAATTTAAGATGAAAGGTATTCTATTATAAATAAAATAAAATAAAATTATATACATAGCAAAATGATATTTATTTAAATCAACCAAATATACGTTCTATGTCCTACCGATCGTTACTGTTAGTAGTTTTAATTGGATATTGAGACATCGACACGAATTTTTGAATGCATCTAAAAATGAGTCAAGTGTGAAAAGTACAAAATCTCGTAGTGCTATTATTGTTTATAGACAAGTAATAGCGGTTTGCCATTGAGGTTATCTAAGACGTAATCTCAAATTGAAGTAAATGCTTGTAGATACGTTTGAAACATATACACGTAAATATTAATTCAATTGTTTCTCTTATACCAAACTGTTTCTCTGGGAAATATGCCTGCAATGTGCTATGTTGTAAATTGTGGAACTCTTGGTAATCTTAATATTATTAAATTGTTTGAAGCTGTATTTCTTACATTTAATAATAACACAGCCGATATAAGAGATTTACACAATTTATTGCTGCATAACACTATATGCTACGTAATATAACAACTGCCCCGCCAATAGAGTGGCTTTATCATATCTGATTATATTCTATAATCGCGTAAAATGTAACCATAATGTGAGTGCAACCTTCAGAATAACGTGCTAAGCACGTGAAATGGTTTGAACTTAGTGCACTGTCCTTCTATCATTTTCTCAGTGTAGAATCGTTCAGTTGCTAGTAATACTCTACCTGAAATAGAGTGAAACGTGTAGATAAAGTTGTACATAATTATGGAGAAACAAAAGGAGTTACTACCATTCCACTTACAATTGGTTTTCCTGTCCCACAATCATACAGAAATCCTTAGAAAATAATTGTATGTCAATTTGACATTTTATTCAAAATATTTCAGACGTAATTTAATTACTATATTATTTCCGCAGTAGGACGGATCCAAGTTAAATAAAATAATTGTTTGATATTTTTCACTACTATAAAAGTAGTCTTCCTTCATAAACCAAATAGACAAATGTATAATTTATATGTTTTCAACCTTTTGTGTATACTGCATTCATATGAGAAACGTTGAACACTGTTTGTATACGATAGTTTCATAAATTAACGGAAGAATTGTAAAGATCGACAGAACAGAAAGTGTAATTACAAAGAAATATAAACGATATGAAAGAAAGCACATTACAATAAATATATACATTACACTACTGAAAAAATAAAGGACTTTAAACAAACAATTTTAGTAATATATAATCTGTCAAGTTAATAAAGCTATTGGAATAACATTTCGGATATGGGAAGAATCTCAAAATGTGAAAAAAACGTAGGACGTTGCACTTACCAAAGTATTAGATACTCTAGAAAGTCATATTCTTTTTAATATTTAAAACTGACTGCAAATCTTCATCGTTAAACTTTCATTTCAATAATTTCATTAAACTTGAGAGATATTTACATGCTGTTTCATTTCAATTCAGATATGTATAAATGCGTGATATGGTTATAACAGTGTCTTATGAATTTGAGATGAATGGTTTATAACCTGATGACTGATGAATGACTTGTCTTATTTACGTCAGTTGTAAGTGCATTGTGCTTAAACTATTTCTTAAAATTACTAATCTAAGTTTGAAGAAGAAATATAAATAGGCTTTTACGATAACAGTTGAGGTACGTCATCACCAGTACATTCGAGCCGCGAAATACTAAAGTATTATAAGTCAGCTATAATATTCTATCCCTTTGTGAACATCTTAAGTTGGCCGAAATGTGAATAATGCGTTGCGTTTTATCAAATATTATTTTCTGGTGTTGTTCTGTAAAGAGTCATTTGGAAGTAAGCTCATTTTGTAATAATTTAGTTTGGTAGGTAACCTACAAATTAAGAGATTAGTCAAACGTGCAAAAATAAACAGAAATTCTCTAAGACCGAGTTCTAACTTCACAGTGACGTTAAACATGACGTATCTCGCCTGTTATTGAAAACAATATATTAGAGGGAGTGTTCTGCCCAGATTGTTTGGTCTCCGCTAAGACTTCGTTCGCGTATATTCGGGCTCAACACAGAAACGCAATGCCTCTATTTTTTATACATAATTTTTGTGTATTTTGTCCAATATTTTAATTCCGCGGAGCACTTTTAAAATCTCGCACAGCAAAATATGCAATATGATTGATTGGATTTATATATATACATATACATATATTATATATGTAGTAATTAAAATAATAAAATTGTTCTTCTTTACCCGTTTTACTTTCTTACTCGTAATATAAGGAAATATTACGATGACCCAAATTTTCGACCTCAAGATTTTTGCAGATATCCACATTATGAAGTCCCCTGGTACCGAAAAAGTGTATGTATTCAAGCCTCATTCAACACAAGCAAGGTGAAGTCCGACAAAAATATATGCACTTAGCTGCATGTATTTTTATGCTTCACCTTTGCCTGTGTTGAATGAGGCTTAAATACATACAAATAGTTATATACAGGCACGTAGCCAAGGGGGGGTCCAGGGGGTCCGGACCCCCCCCCCCCCCGAAGCTGCCCTGAAGGCTAAAGCGCACATGGTTTTCTAAAAATGAAAAAAACTAATTTTTTAAGGTTAAATAGTTTAATAATGCTTCATGGAATTACATACTAGTGTTCTTTTCTAGTCGGATAAAACGCAAACCGGAAACCCAGTCTCAAGTTCCTGGAATTATAAGCGCATCACATCACCCATATGGCACACTGCACTACACCTAGCAGCACAGGGGTGAAACCTAGATTAGGCAACTGGCAGCAAAGAAATATGTGGGCCACGACCCAGGGCGGGAGTGAAGGGATCTTTGACGTTTGAGACCGATCCAATCGGAACCAATTATTAGAGCGCGTGGTTTGAAAGTTTTCCGTACTCGGTTTAATCATGCGCCAATGCGTCAACAGTTCGGCCATTTTGTTTATCTTGAAAATTTTTAGAAGTTAGCGTCTATAACGCCACAATGGCCCCACAGAACACTTTCTAGCCCTAGCGTGGTGTCTGCTACAAAGAAAGTGTATTTCATGGAAAAGTGAAGCTGCTTAAGCCCTAAGAACTGGTAAGCATATGAAATGAAGATGCAAAAACCATAAATATAAAGATTATTTTATGTTAACCGCAATTCTTGAAGTTTGTTTAATGAATTTTTGTTTTAGGGTTACTCGTTAACCAGAGGTGATTGCGAAACTGCCGGACTCCTGCACGAAGAAAAGCGAAAATTAGAAAAGTTAAGTTGATAACAACAGATACTACACCATATTTAAATCAGTTCACTGTATTTTAGGTTTAAGTCCACAGCCCTTGAAGAAAGTTTCTTTGACAACGCCATCCACTTTTATATCTCTTATATGTCAACGATGGAATTTGTTGGCCGTAAGAAATATTGCTCCAAGTATCCAGGAGGCAACAACTGGTATTACACTAGTATTTGTGAAGGCTTCCATCAATAAACATTTCTTCAGATTTCTGAAATCTGTATTACCATGAGTTATGGAGGAATATTTGTAAGATGTTTCTAAAAGTTAAAGATTTTGGACTGTGTGTTCGTACATGAAGATAAAAGTGAAGGTAGCTGCAGCTCAGCTTAGCAGTTCTGTAGCTAGTGCTATTGAAACATTTGTTACTTTCGTGAACATCCTACCTTTACAAGCCATGTTCACAGCAGAATTTGTTTAAAAAGTTGATGATTTGTTGGACTCCCTTAACAGTTCAAGTCCCCAAACCACTGATAATAAACATTTCAGATGTGCAGTGTCTGAAAGTTCCCCTCATTTGGAATTTTGGCATGAGTTATTGGCAGAGATGGATCAGTGGAAATTAATTGATTTGGAAACTGATGCCGATGTCACAAATCGGTATTCATTTGTCAGGGGTTTGCAGATGGCAATCCGATCAGTTATTTTCCTCTGGAACAGTCTCAAGGATATATCCATAGATTTTGGCGCAACTTGATGACCTTCCAGCAGAAGACACGCAAGGTGTAGCTTTAAGTTTGTTGAAATTTTTAATTAGTTTTTGTATATATTTTATATCATTATGTATACAGGATGCAGTTTTATAATTATTGTTTCCTTGTTCTGTTTGATGATTTTGTTTAAGTTTTATAATTATTATTTTCTTCTTCTATTTGATGATTTTGTTTATATTTTTGTATTTTGTTAAACTTGAAAATGTTATAATAAATGTAGGGTTGTAAAATAGTATACTATTTTTAATTTCAAAGTAACTCATTCTTTATTAACATTAAATTATTAATTTGATTTTTACTGAATATACGTTATTGTGTATTCGGTAAAAATCAAGTTAATAATTTTTGTAACATAGAAAAATCATCTGAAAATGTAATTTACACGTTTAAATGTGCCGCCATTTCGATTTAGTTTGCCACGACGCACGACGACACGAGGGTGCGCGTTTTTTGTGTTGCCAACGTTTAATATGGGGTCTTTCATTTCTTAAGAGTAATTATTCTATGCCTAGCAGTGATCGCTTAGACTCCCTACTCCCTCACTCTCCCTTCCCTTAAATTAGTTCACTTTTTCAATCGAGATCGAGAATCGAGTCAGACAGTTGATGAGTCGTGTCGTAATCGCACAGTAACTAACAGTAAGTTAACAAATAACAATGAAGAGGTTGATTCCATCGTCGGATTCGTCGGCCGCGTCAGCGCCTTCACAACGCAAGATCACAAAATTTTTTCAACTAAAAACATTAGGTAGGTAAATGTAATGCAATAGTTAGTTATTGTATCAGAATTATCAGATATAATATACATAAACTTTATGGATGCTATTTTTTCTAATCTGCGTCTGTAATAAAGCTGTGAAAGAGCATTATGAACGGGTTTTTCATAAATTATTTTTAATTTGCGCTTTCGTTTTTATTTTGTTAAATCACTTCTTTTCTTCTTTAATACCATTGATTTAGTTTTTTTGGACATAAGTTTTAAAATCTTTTTTTTTCTCTTCAGATTCTCAATCTGAACAGTCAACAAGTAATGAAAATGAAGTTGTTTGTTCGTCTTCGTCTACTTCTGATCTGAACTTAAGTTCTTCTTCTTCTTCTGCATCGTTAAATTTAATAGAAACAATAGAAATAGAACCGAAAACCACCAACATTAACAAAGCCATTTCATTGTTTCAACCCGAAAATTTTGATTTGGGTAGTGCGGTTTATGAACACTTTGATGACAATTTAAAAAATAAGATACTAACATTTACTCTGATTCCTGAGCGTTCCTATAACTATCCTGCTACAATAACCGGAAATCAAAAGCACTTAAAATTTCAACCAAAATGGCTTGATAGATGGCCTTGGCTAGCCTATTCAAAAAGTAAAAATGGAGTATATTGCAAGGTATGTGTTATATTTTCCCGCGATGGAATTGGCAAAGGTAATCATGAAAATCTTGGGGCTTTTATAAGATATCCTTTCAATAAATGGAAGCATGCATTGGAAAAATTTAAAAAACACGAAATATCGAAATATCATCGCGATTGCAAAGTTTATGCTGACAATTTTCAGAGTGTTAAATCGGGAAGAGTGCTCGATGTCTTATCGCAAATTGACTCTCGGCGACAAAAAGATCGAGAAGAAAATCGTAAAGCTTTGAAACCTATTATTGAAACAATATTATTTTGTGGTGAACAAGAACTTCCGTTACGAGGGGATAATGATAGTGGACCTGTAACCTTAGATAAACCAAAAAAGAAAGATGGCAAATTTCGGGCATTATTAAGGTTCCGAGCGAATGCCGGTGACGAGGACCTCAAAAAACACCTTACAGAAGGTAGAAAAAATGCAATGTATGTCAGTCCCGATATACAAAATGAAGTTATTGACATATCTGCAACATTAATTCAGGATCAATTGGTAAAAAAAATTAAAAAAACTGGTTATTTTAGCATTTTAATAGATGAAACAATGGACATATCAGGAGTGGAGCAAATGTCCTTTTGCGTACGCTATATAACCACAGAAAATTCCCAGTCAAATCTACGCGAGGATTTTCTAGGCTTTGTACCTGTTTACGATCAATCAGCTGAAAACATATCAACACTGATTCTGGAACAATGTACCAAACTGAGTTTAGACATGAACAACTGCGTAGGTCAAGGATATGATGGTGCAGCAAACATGGCTGGCCATCTAACTGGTGTTCAAACTCGCATTAGAAACCAATATCCAAAAGCAATATATGTTCACTGTGCAAGTCACAGATTAAATCTAGCTCTATCAAATGCTTTGTCAGTTCCGGCGGTCAGAAACTGTTTGGGAATAGTTAACGAAGTTGCAAATTTTTTTAGAAATCATGCACATGCTAATCAAATTTTAAAAGCGAAAATTAAAGAGCTTATTCCTGAGACCAAAAAGACCAGACTTCTTCGCCTTTGTGAGACACGTTTCATTGAACGTCATGATAGTGTTTTGGTTTTTGTTGAACTAATAAAACCTGTTGTTGCCAGTTTGCAAGACATATCACAAGAAGTAAGAACTCTTTCTTTTACAGCTGCAACACTTTTGGCAGCAATAGAAAAAAGTGAGTTTATGATCTCATTGTTAGTTTGTGAAAAGCTTTTCAGCTTGACTTTACCACTCTCCGTATACCTTCAGACTCCTTCTCATGACTTAGTAGCAGCTTTAAAACATACAAATGATATAATTTCATCATTGCAGGATATGCGAAACAATGCACGATTAATATTTCATGAAATATTCGTTTGTACATCCAAGCTGTTTAGCGATTTGTTTGACTGTGAATTAGAAGTTCCAAGAATTACTGGTAGACAAAGACACCGTGCAAATCCACAAACGGTTTCAGTTGAAGATTATTACAGAATATCGGTTTTCACTGTATGTATCGATCAACTAATTGCAAATCTAAACGACAGATTCGCACATAATGAAGACATCTTTTCTGCTTTTCAAGTGCTCTTGCCTGGATTAGCGTCACCAGAAAAATTCCCATTGTTAGAAAAGCTGTCAATATACCATTCTCACGATTTTTCATCTGCAGCGTTACAAGCTGAATACTATGTTTGGTGCAAAAAACTCTCATTATTAGAGGAAAATATAGAAGTTCTTACACTTCTAGATAATTGTAATAAGTCTTTTTTTCCAATCATTTATGATTTACTCACAATTTTGGCTACTATTCCTGTTACAACAGCCAGTGTTGAACGCTCGTTCTCTACGATGAAACGAGTAAAGTCATTGCCTAGGAACAAAATGGGGAATATAAGACTAAGTTCCTTGGCACTTTTATCTATCCATTGGGATATAGAAATAAAGCCTGACCATGTTTTAAACATAATGGCGGACAAAAAGAATAGAAGGTTACTGTTGTAGATTAGGCATAAATATGTATTATATAGTATAGGTAATACAAATATTTTACATGAAAGCAGGGATTTATGGTAGGCTAGTGTTTTGGTCCTTTCACTCGGACCCCCCCCGATCAAAATTTCTAGCTACGTGCCTGGTTATATAGAAATGAATTTAAATGCTTCCAGCCGGGGGGTCTGCAACGGGAAGAAGTGTATCATGCCTAGAAGGATATGTGGCGGCAGGTTTTTGTCCTGTGTAAATGACCGCACACATACAAATAGATATATACATAGAAATGATTTTTACGTCACCAAGCATCCTAATAGACAGGAAGCTGTGTATCATGCCAAGGGCTTTTGTCGATATGTAGCGACGAGAGAAGGGAATAAGCTAATTTTCTATCAAATAAAGCATTCTGAGGCGGTTTTACATATTATCTATTTAAAAATGCATAAAGCTGCATAATAAACTATTAATGAAAAAGTTCACGCTAATACTAATCCGGTGTAACTGTCGCTTAGGGCGGTATTCTGCTCGTATGTACAAACTTATATTTTTTTATTTATTTCCTGAAATTTATATTGAATTTATAGTTCGCTTTTGAAATAAACCAAACACCCATCGCAGATATAAGTTTTATGACCGTGTTTATATATCATTTTCGCTCGCTATTATTTAAAGGATTCATGGACGCGATAGTCTTTAAATAATGTGGTGCTGTTTTACCTTGTTATTTGTTCGAGTCGTGTTACCAAGCAGCAAATCTTTCGTTCAAAATGAATGTCCGGATAAACACAAACTCTTATGGTATTACCCCGATTAAATGAATTAAAATCCGAATTCAATGACCGACCAGAAATTACAAAACAGCAGAAGAAAAATATACTTAATAGACACAATATAAAAAATGAGG
The DNA here is from genome assembly GCA_963170755.1 of Amphimallon solstitiale. Taxonomy (NCBI): domain Eukaryota; kingdom Metazoa; phylum Arthropoda; class Insecta; order Coleoptera; family Scarabaeidae; genus Amphimallon; species Amphimallon solstitiale. Next base: position 14,523,562 of record OY720685.1, read on the forward strand.
TGTGGCCACCACACGACTTTTTATACGTATGAGCATTTCAAACTATACAATTTTAAGAATTTTTTTACACAAAAATTATTCAAAATCCTATTCTAAGTACTTCTATTCTCTTAATAAATCGCTATAGAATACATACTTTGCAAGATATTCAAAAAAAAGTGCTACTCCCTAAGAGTAAAAGTGTTACTTCCGGTCCGAATTTTGAAATTTCATATATACAAAAAATATTGCAAATCTAGAATTAAATACTTTTGTACTCTTGATAAATATATATAGAATGCATAGCTTACGACATATTTGCAAAAAATCGCTATTCGATAAGAGTAATAGCGGTACTTCCGGTCTGAATTTTGAAATTTTTTTTATACAAAAGGTATTGAAAATTATATTCTAAATACTTTTATACTCGTAACGTACCTGTCTAAAAAGCATGATTTGCGAAAAATTCGCAAAAAACTGATTTTCGATAGGAGTAAAAGACCTACTTCCGGTAAGAATTTCGAAAAACTTTTTAAATAAAATTGTTCTCAATTTTAATTTTAAGTACATATTAATTCTTTATAAATTTGTTTAAACTTAGTAGTTGACGAAATATTGGCAAAATTCTATTTTTTCGCTGAAGTAGACTGCTACTTCCGGTCTACCGATTTTACTGAAAAACTAATCAGATCTCAAGAGGGAGATTATACACGTATATACACAATTTGGAATTGATATCTACAGCGGTTTGACCGCTATCGTGGTCACACAGACACAGACACACAGACAGACACAGACAGAGACATTTTTTAAAAACCACTTTTTCGGTATCAGGGGACTTCAAAACGTGGACATCTGCAAAAATCTCGAGGTCGAAAATTTTCATCATCACAATACTTCCTTATATTACGTATAAGAAAGTAAAAAATGAGGTGTGGCCACCACACGACTTTCTTATACGTATGAAAGTGTTACTTCCGGTCCGAATTTTGAAATTTCATTTATACAAAAAATATTCCATATCTAACTCTAAATACTTTTGTACTCTTGATAAAGATATATAGAATGCATAACTTACGACATATTTGCAAAAAATCGCTATTCGATAAGAGTAAAAGTGGTACTTCCGGTCTGAATTTTGAAATTTTTTTTATATAAAAGATATTGAAAATGATGTTTTAAATACTTTTATATTCGTAACGTATTTGTTTTAAAAGCATGACTTGCGAGATATTCGCAAAAAACTGATTTTCGATAAGAGTAAAAGACCTACTTCCGGTTGTAATTTCGAAAAACTTTTTTAAGACAATTTGTTTCAAACTTAATTCTAAGTACATATGAATTCTTTATAAATTTGTTTAAACTTAGTAATTGACGAAATATTTGCAAATTTCGATTTTTTCACCGAAGTAAACTACTACTTCCGGTCTGCCGATTTTGCTCAAAATCTAATCAGTTCTCAAGAGGCAGATTATACACGTAAATACAAAATTTGGAATTGATATCTACAGCGGTTTGACCGCTATCGTGGTCACACAGACACAGACACACACACACAGAGAGAGAGAGACATTTTTTAAAAACCACTTTTTTGGTATCAGGGGACCTCAAAACGTGGACATTTGCAAAAATCTCGAGGTCGAAAATTTTCATCATCACAATACTTCCTTATACTACGTATAAGAAAGTAAAAAATGAGGTGTGGCCACCACACGACTTTCTTATACGTATGAAAGTGTTACTTCCGGTCCGAATTTTGAAATTTCATTTATACAAAAAATATTCCAAATCCAACTCTAAATACTTTTGTACTCTTCATAAATATATATAGAATGCATAATTTACGACATATTTGCAAAAAATCGCTGTTCGATAAGAGTAAAAGTGGTACTTCCGGTCTGAATTTTGAAATTTCTTTTATATAAAAGATATTGAAAATGATGTTTTAAATACTTTTATATTCGTAACGTATTTGTTTTAAAAGCATGACTTGCGAGATATTCGCAAAAAACTGATTTTCGATAAGAGTAAAAGACCTACTTCCGGTTGTAATTTCGAAAAACTTTTTTAAGACAATTTGTTTCAAACTTAATTCTAAGTACATATGAATTCTTTATAAATTTGTTTAAACTTAGTAATTGACGAAATATTTGCAAATTTCGATTTTTTCACCGAAGTAAACTACTACTTCCGGTCTGCCGATTTTGCTCAAAATCTAATCAGTTCTCAAGAGGCAATTATACACGTAAATACAAAATTTGGAATTGATATCTACAGCGGTTTGACCGCTATCGTGGTCACACAGACACAGACACACACACACAGAGAGACATTTTTTAAAAACCACTTTTTTGGTATCAGGGTCCTCAAAACGTGGACACCTGCAAAAATCTCGAGGTCGAAAATGTTCATCATCACAATACTTCCTTATAATAATAATAATAATAATAATATACTTTATTCTATGTTGCAATAGAGCGTAGAATACGTCATACACATAAAGTTAAAAAAAATAAAACAATATATAAGTATATAAACAAGTATATAAAAGTAAAAGTAAAAGTAAAAGCAGACTTTAGACATCACATTCAAATTTTAAATTTACAGGCTCTTTAAAAATGTCATCGATCTTGTACAAGGTTCTTGCAATTAAAATATTTTTAAGTGTATTTTTAAAACGTTTTTGTGGCAGTTCTCTAATCTTGGCTGGAAGATGATTATAAATCTTCATGCACTGATGCAGAACATTTTTCTGAATTTTTGTCAAGTGCGTTCGCGGTTGTGACAAAAACTTATGAGAGTTTCCTCTTGTGTTATGGCAGTGTGATAATTCATATTTTTTGAAAAATTCGAGATAGTTCTGCTTCACAAACAGTGCACATTCTAACACAAACATAGATGGCAATGTCAGTATATTGTTTGACTTGAAAATGTTGACACAGGAGTCACCTGGACGCACACCAAAAACCGATCTTATGCAGGCCTTCTGAAGTATAAAAAGTCTATCCGAGTCCACCGAGTTACCCCAGAATATCACGCCGTATTTAAGTCTGGAATACACATTAGAGTAGTAAACAGTCATCGCGGTGCCAACACCAACGTTTTTTGCCACCATTTTCAAAGCATAGCACGAGCTGCTTAGTCTACCAGCTAGAAAATCCACATGCTGACGCCAAGACAAATGAGAGTCTATGGACCATCCCAGGAAAGGTGCACTCTCTACAGAAGTAAGCATATTTCCATTGTGTGACGTTTGCCAAGGTTCTTCAAAGTTGGTGAATTTTATGAAACTGGTCTTGTGTATATTAAGTTTTAAATTATGACTGGAGAACCACTCCTCCATATTTCCAAGTTGTGTTTTTAATTTATTGATACAATCTTTCTCACCAGCTGCCCGAGTCACAATGGAGGTGTCGTCGGCATACATAACAACCAAGCTGTCTACAACGTCCGGGAAATCGTTGACATAGAGTATAAACAGCAATGGTCCCAGGATAGAACCTTGCGGAACCCCAAAGGAAACCCTGCGCCACTCCGAGCGAATCTCCTTCCCCGTATTATCATATGTTGCTACACATTGTTTCCTTCCCGCCAGATAGGACGCAATCCACTCTCGCGCCACTCCTCTGAAGCCAACCAATTCCAGTTTTTCCAAGAGGACTCCATGATGAACTGTATCGAAAGCCCTAGATAGGTCTATTAGAGTACAAATTACGCTTTCTTGATTATTAATACCATCGTATATTTCCATTAGGAATTGGAACATAGCTCTTGTTGTTGATCGTCCCCTCACATAACCATTCTGAGTCGTGTTTAATAAATTGTTTTTGTCCAAAAACTTTACGATTCTTGTCAAGATTATTTTTTCAAAAATTTTTGAGATGTTTGATAGTAGGGCTATGGGTCGATAGTTTTCGAACTTCGATTTATCGCCCTTTTTGTATATAGGCCTAATAATGGAGTGCTTTAAGTCATCGGGGAATACTCCACTCTGAAAAGAAGTATTTATTAGATGCACAAGAGGAGGTGCTAGTTCTTCCGCGCAGTATTTCAATACAGAAATTGGAACTTCATCCAGTCCCGTCGCAGTACCATTATTGAGACTCTTTATTGTATTTACAACCTCATCATGTTCCGTTAAATGTAAAGCAAAAGTCATATTGAGTTTCTTGTTGTGTTGGACATGCGCTCTTGTTACTTTATTGTCCACAGTATTTATAAAATATTCATTCATATCTGTCAGCACCTGAATGTCGGTCCTTCTATTGTGCCTCAAGGCATCAATCTCAAAAGGTTTGTTGTTCGTTTTTCCTTGGATTTGATTTATGATTTCCCAAGTTTTCCTTATAGGGTTACTTGAATTTACTATACAATTAGCATAGGTTTTCCTTCTCGAATTGTCAATTTCACTTTTGAGATTACTGCAAAAGTTTTTGTAGATATCTTTTTCAAGTTTATTGGATAAGACCGCTTCGTATAGTTGTCTCTTGATGCGACATAGCATCCTAATGTGATCAGTCATCCCCGCATTTTTAGGAGCGTTCCCGGTTCTAACCTTTTTTTTATATGTATTTCTCTCTATTGAGAGCGTTAACGTTCTTATGAAGTTGGCATAGGAAGAGTTTACATCATTCGAGGACAGAACGTCAGTCCAGTCCATACTATATCCAGTTTCTCCTGATGAAAGAACCGTTTCTCAATTCTAGGAATTTTCGATTGACCTCCATCAATTACCATTGTAATTCGTTGCGCCAAGTGGTCTGATAAGGCAGACAACAACACTTCAGTTTCGCAATCCTCGACGTTCGTGAAGATATTGTCTATAATTGTTTTTGTTGATCCTGCGATGCGAGTAGGTTCCTTCACTTGATGATAAAGATTAAATCTTTTAAAAGTATCTAGTAACTTTTTTGAGTTGTTATCATTCTTACTGACATCGATATTGAAGTCCCCGGCAACTACCATCGCATTTGTGCCAGCATTTATTTCTTCAAGAATTACTTCTAGCCTCAGTAGAAAATCGTTTATTTCACCATTCGGTGGGCGATAAATATTAATGATTACCATTTTTGATTCTATTAGTTTAATAGCACTACACTCTATGACCTTTTCTATGCTTTTATGCTTCAGGTCCGCGAGTTCTTGATAGTTTAGTTCTGACTTCTCAAGTATGCAGGATCCACCATGTATCCCGTTCACTCTAGAGAAACATGAAGCCAGTTGGTAACCGTCGACGACCAAGTTTTCACCCGCATTTAGCCAGTGCTCAGTGAGAGCTATTACGTCAGCTTTATGTTTCTTTTCATTAATGAAGATAATTAAATCGTTAATTTTATTTCTTATAGACTGGATATTTTGATGTAAAACAGTCAACGTAGTGTTATTTAAGTATGTTAAATATTGATCTTTTGCTATGCTGCTAAAGTTGTTGTTGTCCTCTTGCGAAAATTTCTGTGTCTGTAAGGCCGTATAATTGTATTTACCGGCCAAAGTTCCGGATCAAACATACTATTATATATGCTATCACTAACCGCGATTTTAAACGCAGCTATGTCAGTACTCTTTATTTCTAGCCTATTACAGCTAATGATTTGTGTGTCATTCTCCACAAAGTATCTTTTTAAATCTTCCTACTACGTATAAGAAAGTAAAAAATGAGGTGTGGCCACCACACGACTTTCTTATACGTATGAAAGTGTTACTTCCGGTCCGAATTTTGAAATTTCATTTATACAAAAAATATTCCAAATCCAACTCTAAATACTTTTGTACTCTTCATAAATATATATAGAATGCATAATTTACGACATATTTGCAAAAGTCGCTGTTCGATAAGAGTAAAAGTGGTACTTCCGGTCTGAATTTTGAAATTTCTTTTATACAAAAGATATTTAAAAGTATGTTCTAAATACTTTTGTACTCGTAATGTACCTGCCTAGAAAGCATGACTTGCGAGATATTCGCAAAAAACTGATTTTCGATAAGAGTAAAAGACCTACTTTCAAATTTAATTTTGAGTACATTTGAATTCTTTATAAATTTGTTTAAACTTAGTAATTGACGAAATATTTGCAAAATTCGATTTTTTCACTGAAGTAAACTACTACTTCCGGTCTGCTGATTTTGCTCAAAATCTAATCAGTTCTCAAGAGGGAGATTATATTCGTAAATACAAAATTTGGAATTGATATCTACAGCGGTTTGACCGCTATCGTGGTCACACACAGACAGACACACACACAGACACACAGACACACAGATATTTTTTTAAAACCACTTTTTTGGTATCAGGGGACCTCAAAACGTGGACATCTGCAAAAATCTCGAGGTCGAAAATTTTCATCATCACAATACTTCCTTATACTACGTATAAGAAAGTAAAATGGATAAAATATCTATATTCGTGTCACTCCACAAAGCAGAAGAAAAGGTTTGATAAAAGTGACAGACTTACTTCCAATAAAATTTTTTATTTGTGATTTCTCAGAAAATTTCACTCTTGATTAAATCTTCGTTAGTTTGAACAGTATTATTCTTTTTTCATTTCTATGAAAATCTAATGTAATGTGTGTAGTAATACCTCGTGTTTTCGTCAAGGGGTGTTAATGGCTATACGCTTATTAAAAGAAGATTTTACCGAGAACTGAATTTTATGTGGTAAAGAGTGTGTGGTTACCCAAAATGGCAGTCTTTAAAGTTACATGTATAATGATCTATCTGTAATAATATAATATTTAAGCACACAGTACATAATCGAAGAGAATGATTTTTATTAACTGTATATCTTTAACTATGGATTTATATGCTAATATATCAAAATTGTTTGTTGATCATTGTAATTCGTTTTATGTTTTTCTTATGATGGATGTGCTAGATATTAGCTATAATTCGCTTTATTATGGTATTGCAGTTATGAAACTTGGTTATATTGTTAATTTGTGATAATAAACCGTTTTTTCTAAAAATGTTATGGTTGTTTTATTTTTCAGAATAAAATATAGGTATATTCTTTTTATGTTTTTTTTTTATTCAGGAGCTTTCTGTATATAAAAATTCATGAAAAAAAATATGTTTGAGTGTAAATATGAAAGGGTTTTTTTGTTTTTTAAATGACATCTAATGTGTCTTTAAAATAGATCCTGTTTTCTAATGGTGTGTGGGAGAAAAAATTCTTTTTATCATCTCTACGAAATCTAATGTATCTTTAGGTGGTGGTATATGCGTTTTCCGTTTCAGGGGTGGAAAAAAAATTATTTTTAAAATGTAGAGAAGATACTGTGATGCATTCTTACGTTGTTTTTTTAACTAATTTCTGCATGTGTTATAATTGTTTTTTATTACTGTGACTTACATATATACATTTATACGTAAAACGTATATGCATATATGCATGTGTTTGAGATACACACATACATTAAGTGCCATTGCCGACAATCGAACGCACAGACACCGGTGTTTCGACCTTTGAGGTCTCGTCAGTGTACGTGGAGACTGTCGACAATGGCTTCAAGACTTAAAACGCTGCTTATGTCATTTTTGCGTGTTAAATGCAGTGAGAGTATCACAGCGACATGTAACACCCAAAAGATGACACAGAAAAAACAGCGTTTTATGTCTTGAAGCCATTGTCGACAGTCTCCACGTACACTGAGGAGACCTCAAAGGTCGAAACACCGGTGTCTGTGCGTTGGATTGTCGGCAATGGCACTTAATGTATGTGCGTATCTCAAACACATGCATATATGCATATACGTTTTACGTATAAATGTATATATGTAAGTCACAGTAATTATTTACTGCTTGATATTAGTTTTAACATCCATGTGTTTACACTTTTCATTTTCGTTTTGATTGGTGACGCCACATAAGGCTCTATTACACGGGATACACTATTAACATACAGGCCTCTGTATAGCAGAACATGCCGTCAGAAGCCATCGCTTTTTTCTGTGTCATCTTTTGGGTGTTAGATGTCGCTGTGTTACTCTCACTGCATTTAACACGCAAAAATGACATAAGCAGCGTTTTAAGTCTTGAAGCCATTGTCGACAGTCTCCACGTACACTGACGAGACCTCAAAGGTCGAAACACCGGTGTCTGTGCGTTCGATTGTCGGCAATGGCACTTAATGTATGTGTGTATCTCAAACACATGCATATATGCATATACGTTTTACGTATAATTGTATATATGTAAGTCACAGTATTTATTTACTGCTTGATGTTAGTTTTAACATCCATGTGTTTACACTTTTCATTTTCGATTATTTCTTATGTTGATGAGGGATTGGGTTGGGTTTTATAAATAGATGTGTAAGGGATGGATTTTATTATATTAGTTAATGATAGTGCGTCTACAACTATATTTCGTTTTTTCTCGTGTGTGTTTTTCCCTGTTCTTTTATTGTTATTCCTGTTTCTTTTATTGTTGTTTATTAAGTGTGTTTATTATTATTTGTGTAATTCCGAATAACTGTTGATTTTGTAAGTGGAATATTTTTATGTTTTTTTAAAAATAAATCAATCGACATATTTGTTGATTTGATATTTTGTTTGAAAAATGTACCACAAATCTGTTGGATAAATTAAAGATCGATTCATTTTATTGAAAATTTAAAAAGAAGATGGAGAATGAAGACCGTATTTCGATATCCTCAAATTCGAGTGATGATGTCATTATTGATGATGAGTCGGTATCAACGATCCCATCTATAAATACCGACCATGGCTACACCTCTGGTGGATCCAATAATTTAGGGGTTGACGTGTATTATGACCAGGGTTATGGTCGGTATCAATTGATGAACAGTATCAATATGTGTGTGACAAGCTCTGGTTTTGCACGAGTACGTGATGGCGAGAGTGATATATTATGTAGTATCTGCTATTATATGATGTTTCTGAGGGAAATAGATCGCCATAGGATCCTAACGCATTTTGTCGTTAATTATTCCCTGATACGTGAGTTTTATGAATAAAAGAGGTGTAATATGGTAATTCAGTATATATATTTTTTTATAGAACATGAGATAATGAGGTGTAGCCGTTTCTCGGAGAGGATTAGCCTGGTCTTTGCACCGAGACTTTGTCCGATATGTTACCCGCACTAGGTTGTGAAAATATTTGTATTCCTATTCGATTTAAAAAAAATTTCTTAGTTTTCTGTTTGAATCGGTGTGATGGTTATCTATTTGAGTGAATTTGTTCGAATATAATTTAAATATTGAAGTAATTCCAATTAATATAAAGTGGTATATTAATTTCAGTGCTAAAAGTTTTTGTTTTGATTATACATATAAAATCATGTTAGAAAAGATGTGTTTATGTTAGATGTTCTATTCTTGGATGATAAAACATTGAAATTTCTAATTTATGGAAGCAGTGCTGGGATGTAAAAATTAAAGGTGATAAAATAGTTGAAATAATATTATATCGATTTAATATGGAGCATCTGTATTTAAGAGTTTGATTAAAGATATCCTGCCAAGGTATACTTTTTTGAGTGATAGTATTACAATTTAGATGACATTTTTCAAACATATCAGTTATTCTTGCATGCACATATCCTACAATGACAAATGTATGCAGGTATTAAACCTCTCGACAGTCGCGTTATGTCAACTGTAATTTTATTTATCACAGATTTTAACTACTTGTTTTAGATTTCCATTTATTATATGCACCATGCGTTTTAATAGCATGAATTTTTATCAATAGGATTGTAAACAAGTGATTAAAATATATGTTTGCATATCTATATAACTTGTTTATGTTTTATAAGCGACACTATTATGTTTGGTATGGCATTATCATAAAATCTGAAGTACGATTTAACGTTGTTATCGTGAAGTATTTCGTTGATTTATCTGGGGATTGTGTTACAGGAACATTGATGGAAAATTTATATTCTCACTGGGAAATCTAATAATTGTGATCGAAAAAAGATATTCAAACATATACCATATAAGAACTAATCATCATCGATTTACTTCCAGGCATGCTTCTGGATTGGGCGACCTCTAAATTCCGGGGCTATCTGATACAGTATACCACTACACCTGACCTCCATGTTGCAGAATTGGTGGGGGGGGGGGTGCCCCAAGCTCCCATATACTATTAAATAACCTGTATATATTATTAAATAGCGTGTAAGATTGTCGCAGCTATTACATGGGGTGTTCAAAACATTAATTAAATGAAATTAAGAGGATTATCTATACACAAAAGATAAATTGTAAATTGCAATAGAGGCGATGAAGATTAACTATACATAAAAGATAAATTGTAAATAGTAATAGAGGCGATATAATAAAATGGTTGTTCTATGTGTATTATAATATCCTTAAGTAGTAGTGATCAATATCTTCATCAAAATAACATATTTTGTAGTTTTTTAACATCTCATTTCTAGACATAGACCATTGGTTTATATTAAATGTATGAAGAATAAAACTTTATTACATATTGAATCCCGGGTGTTCGTTTAAGCTAGCCATCATCCCTATCTCGTCATATAATCTTGTGACAAAATTCTTGATAATATAAGCATTGATCTAAGACAGATAGACTTGTGTTTTGTCTTTCAGTCAACTGGTCGACTAAAAGCCAATATATCAAAAAACTGTTATGGCCAGGTGTGAAGTTTTGTACGATGATGATGTTTGGGTATTCTTACTAAGTTATTTTCTACCCTTTAATTATGAGGTAGATAATCATTTTTTATACAATATCAATTTATTTTTTAAATTATATTCATAGCAGAATTAGAACGAATTTATTTTAAAAAGTTGGTATTGTTCCAGCATTTTTTACATTTCCAAATTAGAAGTAGGAATAATAAACAGCCACTTCTTTATTTTCTTCATAAAAATTTAAGGTAGTTATGGTTTTGACAGATTCTATTAACTAAAAAATTTTCATTTCAGTGCATGATCACGTGACTAAGAGCAAAAACGTCAGTTTATCCTTTTTATCCTGTCAAGAATATAATAAACTGTCTCTGTATAATGTTGTAACCGCTGGTTTGAATTTATTTAGAGTGTAAGCTCTTTCCATTAGTATTATTAGTTAATTGAATTGAAGTGACGAAGAGAATATCAGGATGCATGTTTTTAAGTTTTCAAAAATAAAATTTGGGGTTTCCCTTTAAATTGAGGTTAAAAAAATATTACTAGCAAAATATGTTGACGTTTTGACACTGTTTATAGTAGATCTTCTACGAGGAGAAGAATGATGAGGGTGGTAACTTTGCATGCAAGGCGGGTGATATCTTGTGTTTTCATCAAGGGGTTTTAATGTCTATAAGCTTATAAAAAATAATTAAATGAAGTGATGGAAATCTCTTATTGAAACATGTCGAAATATAAGCAAGTAATAACAATTTATTTGTGAAACAATACCAAGTGTGTTTTTTGTTATTACTTGCTTATATGTCTATAAGCTTATTAAAAAGGAGAAGTTTATATAGAGCTGAATTTTATATTGTAAAGAATGTGTGGTTGTCCAAAATGGCAGTCTTTAAAGCTTCATGTAAAATGAACTATCTGTAATAATATAATATTTAAGCATACAGTAATCGAAGAGAATGATGTTTATTAACTGTATATCTTTACCTATGGATTTATATATATCATAATTGTTTGTTGATCATTGTAATTCGTTTAATGTTTTTCCTTATGATTGATGTGCTACATATTAGCTATAATTCGCATAAAAAATGTGGTGGTTGTTTTTATTTTTAATAAATTGTTTTCTTAAAATATGCTGTTTCTTTTTATTTTATATCATAGATATATTTAACATCGCAACTATCACAGAGGTCTCGATAGCGATCAAGCGTTGTGGTTTCCACTAGAAACATGTTTAGATCTGTTAGAAATACACTGGGAAGCTCGATATCAAGCTTGGGGGTGATTTATTCTAGAATTTTCTAGAAAACAAAGTTTATATTTTCATCGACTATCTTGACAGTCAACCATTTTGCTGGATGTCACCTTAGTTTATTCGATTTTGGTGGTCATCATGGGTTCATCATTTTACTTTTCTAAATCTTCACTTTTGAACTGTTCTGTACCCTATGGTATATATACTTTGCTTCTTTTTAAAGCACAAATACATTTCATATATGCGTCTATCACCGAATGTTGTTTTTGAATGCATGGTTTTGAGAGATTGATTTGAATGCATTGTTTTGATAGAGGGATTTGAAGGTATGGTTTTCGAATACATGGTTTTGAGTGAGGGGTTTGAAAGCATGGGGTTTTGGAAGCAGAGTTTTAAAATATGGTTTTGAAATGATGGATTTTTGAAAAAGAGGTATTTGAAAGGGGTTTGAATGCATGATCTTGATAGATGGATTTGAAAGCATGGTTTTGATAGAGGGGTTTGAAAGTATGGGGTTTTGGAAGCAGGGTTTTAAAATATGGTTTTGAAATGATGATTTTTTTGAAAAAGAGGGGTTTGAATGCATGGTTTAGATAGATGGATTTGATAGCATGGTTTTGATAGAGGGGTTTGAAAGTATGGGGTTTTGATAGAGGGGTTTGAAAGCATGGGGTTTTGAATGGTGGTTTTTGGAAAAAGAGGGGTTTGAATGCATGGTTTTGATAGATGGATTTGAAAGCATGGTTTTGATAGAGGAGTTTGAAAGCATGGGGTTTTGGAAGCAGGGTTTTAAAATATGGTTTTGAAATGATGGTTGTTTTGAAAAAGAGGGGTTTGAGAGGGGTTTGAATGCATGGTTTTGATAGATGGATTTGAAAGCATGGTTTTGATAGAGGGGTTTGAAAGTATGGGGTTTTTGAGAGGGTTTTGAATGCATGGTTTTGATAGATGGATTTGATAGAAGAGTTTGAAAGTGTGGGGTTTTGATTGGTGGTTTTTGGAAAAAGAGGGGTTTGAATGCATGATCTTGATAGATGGATTTGAAAGCATGGTTTTGATAGAGGGGTTTGAAAGTATGGGGTTTTGATAGAGGGGTTTGAAAGCATGGGGTTATGAATGGTGGTTTTTGGAAAGAGTGTTGGGGTTTGAAGGCCTCTTGGATTCTCCATCTTACTTTTCTAAATCTTTACTTTGAGGCGTACTGTATATTCATATTTGATTGCTCTCATCCAGTACCATGCTGTATATTTATTTTATGATTTTGATTTTGGTATGCTGACCTCAGCACCATCTATAAATCCTCGGTGGTGGTGTTTGAAACTATGTTGGATTGCGGTGGTATCCCTGTGGTGGGGGTGGTTGTTGTGGAGAGGCGCGATAGGAAGCTGGGTAATTTATACTGGAATTTTCTAGAAGCAGAATTTATATTTTTATCGACCATCTTGATAGTCGGCCACTTTGCCTGACGTCACCTTAGTTTATTAGATTTTGGCGGCCATCTTGGAATCGTCATCTTACTTTTCTAAAATCCCTACTTTTGAAACGCCCTGTATATTCATATTTGGTTGCTACGTCATCCAGTACCATACTGTATATTTATTTTATAATTTTGAAATGGCATGCCGACCTCAGATATAATTCCTCGGTGGTGGTGTTTGAAACTATGTTGGGTGGTTGTGGTGGTGGTGGTGGTGGTGGTTGACACTCCTGTAGTCGGGTTGGCGTCCCTGCAAACCCCTAGTTGACATGGCCTGCCATTCCTGTGGTGGGGTGTGGCCGTCAAGGGGCCCACTTTAGTTGGGTCGGTGACCGTCAGAGGGCCCCACTTTAGTTGGGTCGGTGGTCGTCAGAAGGACCCACGTTAGTGGGGTCGCTGGCCGTCAGAGGGCCCCACTTTAGTTGGGTCGGTGGCCGTCAGAGGGCTCCACTTTAGTTGGGTCTAGAACTCTCCAACCTACCCTACTAATGTGCTCCTAATGAGGAGCTATCACAAGAAAAAACCGCCTCGAAGGCCTCGTAAAGGCACATTCTCCTTTACGCGCGGAGTTGACTCACCCTGTATATATATATATATATATATATATATATATTTAAAAGGAAATAACGACCACTGAATATTGTATGAGAATGCAATTACGGGTTATATTGGTCAATAAAAGGCTATTATGTGCTCTTTTGTTTAATCCTCAATATTTCGTTATAAATCTAATAACATCTTCAGGAGGAAACTGTAATAAAGACTACTTAACATTTGAAACTAATATAAAAATTCACAACACTTACAGACTAGAGACAGCACATTGGCAAAAAGTACATATAAGAAAATTGTATAATTTAAAATGACATTGACCAAAGTGTCAATATTAATTAATATGTCAGGTATAAGCAAGAAAGTGTTGATAGATTTAAAAATTAAGATATCTGTGTGCATTATATTTAATTTTAAATTTAATTAACATAAACAGCTATAACAACGATGAAATGTAAGAGTAAATAGTACTGAGGTGGTTAGTATCTGATTTAAAATTTATTGTATCATTACAATGTATGTGGACCATCTCCATGAAAAGTCTGCTCTTATAGTTACTTTCACTAGCTAAAATTCCAATATTTTCGAAATCGAAATTATGGTTGGTTTGTTCTGTGTGTAATGATACTGCACATGATCTTTTACCAATACGCACATCACTTTTATGTTGTATAATTCTATTCTTTAACCATTGTGAAGTCTGACCTACGTATTTTTTATTACAATCAGAACAAGGTATAGAATAAATAATATTTGATTTCAAAAGCAAAGGAGTTGGTGTTTTTATTTTGGTAAACAGACTTTTTAAGGACAGTGCATCATAACGGACCATTCGAGTGTCCGGTACATTTCCAAAACAGCCAACTATTGATGGCGTTAAATGGTTTATGTTAAGAATCTTACTATATCTTGTTATGACTGGAGTAACATCGTCAGAAGCAGGGGGAGCTACGGGGTTACTAAAAACTAGCTTTCGTAGAAGTTGTCTCGGATAGCCATTATTTAGAAAAATATCAAAAAGTAAATCTAGATTTTTGTTCAATAAAGTCGGGTGACTAATGCGTGTAATTCTATTTCTTATTGCTAAAACTGTATTAATTTTATGGTTGATTGTATGATTTGAATAAAAATTAATAAAACGTCTGGATGCTGTGGGCTTCTGATACCAATCCAACAAAACACTACCATCATCACTTCTTATTATTCTTGTGTCTAAAAATGGTATACTGTTGTTTGTCTCTGTTTCAACAGTAAATTGAAGTTGATTATGAAAACTATTGAATATGTCTAGAGTATATTGTATGGCATCAGAAGGCACTGCACAGATAATGTCATCTACATATTTAAAAATGAATGGTAGTTTAAATTTAAGTTTGTGTATAACAGCATCCAATAATGAATCCATGACAATCAGAGCCAATACAGGACTAATAGGACTACCCATTGGAACACCCTGTTCTTGTCTATAAAATTTATTTTGAAACGTAAAAAAGCAATTGTGACAAATGAAACTGAGTGACTCAACAAAACAATCTAAATCCAAATTACAGTGAGGCCGTACCAAGTCCCATGAATTGATAACCACGTCAATCACAAATTGATAGGGTATATTAGTGAACAGAGACTAAAACAAAGTTTTTTGGTAGAACAATTTCGTGTACCAAATCAACAAATGTGAAAGTGTCCCTTACGTTGTAGTCTGTCCGCTCTGCAAAAGCATCACTCAAAATATTCGATAAATATTTAGCAAGGTTGTAAGTTGACGAACCAATGCAAGAAACAATGGGCCTTAAGGGGACATTAGGTTTGTGTATTTTTTTTGGTAAGCAGTATAGTTTAGGGCAGCAAGCAAGAAATTAAATATAATGCACACAGATATCTTAATTTTTAAATCTATCAACACTTTCTTGCTTATACCTGACATATTAATTAATATTGACACTTTGGTCAATGTCATTTTAAATTATACAATTTTCTTATATGTACTTTTTGCCAATGTGGTGTCTCGCCTTACAGAATAATATACAAGCCAGCTATTTCTTTTACTTTATTGAAGTAAAAAATTGATTTCCATTCTAGTCTGTAAGTGTTGTGAATTTTTATATTAGTTTCAAATGTTAAGTAGTCTTTATTACAGTTTCCTCCTGAAGATGTTATTAGATTTATAACGAAATATTGAGGATTAAACAAAAGAGCACATAATATCCTTTTATTGACCAATATAACCCGTAATTGCATTCTCATTGAAAATTTTAATTACTGATATCATGAAAAAGAAAGCATTACTGAAGACTAATTGCTATTATAACGATTAGTTTCGTTCATCTCATCAGTTCAGTAATCAATGCTTCTGTCCATGTAATTTTTCGGAAGTTATATATATATATACTTACCGACACGGTCTTAGTTGATATGAGATATAATTTCTTATTATCTCATATCAACTAAGACCGTGTATATATACAACTTCCGAAAAATTACATGGACAGAAGCATTGATTACTGAACTGATGAGATGAACGAAACTAATCGTTATAATAGCAATTAGTCTTCAGTAATGCTTTCTTTTTCATGATATCAGTAATTAAAATTTTCAAAAATGCCGCTAAATTCAAGAAAATTACACATTATATGTACATTTGTACATGTGTATGTCTCACAAGCATATATATATATAATTTTTTTTTCTTCTTTAAGGTTTCCTATTAATTAAAAAAGAAAAACCTTTTTCATTTATTGGCCGTGTAATTTTTGAAAATTAAATTATTATATTATTGGGTTAGCGGCCTAATTTTCTAAATGGGTTCTTTTTTTAAGAACGAATAAATTAAACAATTACATTTAACGTTTCAACATATTACACTGTCTATCAAACATTTATTAAAACATAAAATCATACAACACACGACATCATAAACACATTTAAAAACATCTGTGTTTTTTGTGTATATACATTATATAGTATGTATTTAAACCTTATCACGTATTCTAAGTTTACTACACATTTTTGTTTTACTATTATTATTAAACTCGGTAAAAGTTTGTTAAATATATGTGTAAAGTCTAAATATATATGTGAGCACATTTTGTCAATGATCATTGTCAAAATGTGCTCATATATACATTTCCAATTACCAGTCGACATTAGATAATTGATATCACACGCATTTTCTTTGCTTTTTAAAAGAGAATTTCTAATAGTCGTCACAAAGCATTACTTTCGCTATCAAGTCAATTATGCCACCCAAATGACACGCGATTGCTCCATCTACACACAAAACAATCCTACCTACAATCTAATTGTTACATATATTTAATTTTCGTTTTTTGCTTATCTACTACTCGTTTGTAATGTATACAGTCTCTATCAAACGCTGTGTGATTAGTGTCAATATCCATTTTAAATTTATCATTTGTTCTTACACAATTTATACACGCACACTTATATATAATTACGCTATCACATTTGTTTGTCAAATGACTACCAGGACAATTACCACGTTTCCGCATTTTTACATTCTTTAGCAAAATGATTCTACCCTGCACATTTGTAACATCGAACTATTTGTAGGTGTTCATACACCTTACATTTTTTTCCATCCTATATTTATTTGTACCCTGTCTATGATGCTGGAATACTTCTCCGGTTGAACAGACAATATAATATTTCCATAGTTCTTCTTTTTCTTGTCTAAGTATTTTTTTTCTATTTTAATTTTACCTGAGACGTCCTTTTCTACGTATGGTAAGTCATCTTGCCTAATAGTCGCGTCTAACACTTGTTCATTGTTTTTCATCAATGACATCTGCTTCAACACCAGTAATTATTATTTTAGGGTTTCTTAATTTCGGTTCAGAAACTACATACTTATTTTCAATTTCATTTATCACTTTTTCTCTTAATTTTTCATCAGAATTGCTACCACTACAATTAGTAGCAATACCACCTTCCCCAACAGTTTTATTGTTTCGATTCCTAGTGCTAGTTTACTTGGATCCATTTTATTTTTAATATCCTTTTTTGTTTCGTGCGATTTTTAATCATCCCTTTTAGGTTAAACGATTAACACATTACTTTTCTTTTTCAATAGATCGCTATATAATGTCTTCTTTTCTGCCTTATTTTCGGTGTCCGAAATAAACTCTAACATTTTGTGAACTAATACATTTTGTTCTGATATTGTTTGGAGACAATCATTATGTTTCTTATCCATTTCCTTCATTGTTTGCCACACTTTCATTTTACGACAAATATCGCATGAATATGTAATTATATCCGTGTCACTCAACTTCTTAGCTGTTTCGTCACTAACTGCAGCACATTTACTATGTCTCTCTTCCTCGCACACGAAACACTTTACCGTTCTTTCTGTTCCCCAGAATTCCACTGGGCAAACATAGCACTTATTGTATGACATATTTTTGTTATTTTATATATGTTCACTCACTTGACAAATGATTAATCATCCATTTGCTTCATCGATGCATTTCAACAATAGTTTACATCATCACAATTTCATGTATGTCTCAATAATAAATAACAATATTTTTCTCTTCGACACTGCACTATATGCAGAGCCGATAAAAATACGTCATCACTCTTTGAATATCAAACTACTACTAATACTTACGAACGTTTCAAATTATACACAAGTTGTTCTGAATTGTTTTAAATATCTTAGAAAAATAAACCGAAAAAATAAACCTCTAAACGTGTTACTTCAAGTCCAAATTGTAAGAATATTTTTATACAAAAAATATTCCAAATCCTATTCTAAATACTTCTATCTCTTAATAAATTTCTATGGAATACATAATTTACGATATATTTGCAAAAATCTCTATTCGATACGAGTAAAAGTGGTACTTTCGGTCCGAATTTTGAATTTTTTTTAAAAAAACTGATTTTCGATAAGAGTAAAGAGTTTCCGGTAGGAATTTCGAAAAACTTTCATAATAAAATTATTCGCAAATTTAGTTTTGATTACATATTGCAGTGATCTTGAGTTGGGTTGTAAATTATAAATAAGTATAATCAAGATCACTTCAAGATTTATTTTAATTAATTTTTATTTTATTTATTTTTATCATGATGTGTATATAAATATCCATTATGTCAATAATTTGCCAAAATTTAATTTTTTATTTAAGTAAAATAATAAAAGAATGTTAGTATAATTTTTATAAAAGTCATAATATTAAAATAAGCATAAAATGTTACGTGAAGTATAACGAGAAAGTGTTTTCCCGCACGAAGAATACTGGTACCGGGAGAGATCGATAGTGTGGCCGGTGAAAACAATATCCTGCGCTAGATGCATAGATGAATCATGAACGTGTAAACAACTTGATATTTACATGCTTGTTTAACTTTTTCAAAGATTGTTAATACGCTGCTTTCCTGAGTGGTGCAGCACTGCAGCTATGGAGTTCTGGAGATGGAATCGTATCTACCGAACAGATCCGGACGTTTTTGTGAAGAAAATTATCGATATAAACCGGGACCCATCAGAAAACGGCAGAGTTGCTTGGTGTAAACCGCACTCAAAAGAGGAAAAAAGGAGAAGGTGGAAACCTCTTCTTCCTCTTAAAGGTTATATTCACTTAAAAGTTTATTCATGAATTTGAACTTAGAATATTTTCAAAGAGATTTTTCGATACTTATAAAATTTTAACAAGACTTAAAACTTGCAATATTTTCCGTAATAATTTTACTGTACTCAGAGTAATTTTATGAATTAGATATCGTTTTAATTTGGAGTTTAATTTACATTGAGACATGTAATTATTTTAGAAATAATTATTTATGTACGGGACAATTTTATTTTAATTCGAACTTTGAATTTATTTATTTTTATTTATTTTTCTGGAATGTTTTGTTTTGTATGTAGGGTTACTACACCATGCATTATGATAAAACATTTTAGTGACTGTAATGATTAAGTTGAATAGCGTAATAATTTTATTTTAGTGTAAAAATTTTCTTTACTACTTTATTTATCAGATTAAAGGATTTGTGACTAATAATTTTGTTTTATGTATATACAGAATAATTGAACAGTGATCAATATTTAAATCATAGATGAATTTGAAGTGATGTATGAAGAATTAAGGTGATTTGATAATGTTTGTTATAAATGTGTGTATAGTGTTGTACCAATTTTTTTTGAGTGGTGTTTTGTATTGGAATCTCAAAGGAGGTAAAAGTTTATTTTAATATATATATTTTCTTGTATGTATATCAAGTATATTTCATAGTACTTGTGTGTTTGATGTTAACGTGTTGGGTAATACATCAGGGATGTGTGAAATGAATTAAGTAGTTATTTAATTCATAGCATGGAGTCCTGGTGATTCCTTAAAACACGAATTAGTCTTGGTGGTACTGTGTTGGGAGCGAGAAAAGGCGCCAGGCAGAACTAATCAGGGCTGAGTTAATTAATTGAATACACAAAGACTTTTATTTTATTTTATTTTTTTTATTAAATTTAAAATTTATATATACCTTAAGGGGTGAGCACATTGTGGTGTATGTTCGGGTTGTGTCCGACGAGTTAAAAAGACATACTGGTAGGGTGGAACTTTGGGGTACCTACCAGTGTGAATTTGCTTTCTGATGGTACTGTGTTGGGAGCGAGAAAAGGCGCCAGGCAGGACTAATTAGGGCAAAGCCATTCCCTTAATGTTTATATTTTCTTCGTAAATAATGAATCGCGTAAATTTTTGGTTATTCATATTCCAGTACAATTCATCATATGCAATAAAATTTTATTTTATTAAAGATGTTGATTGTTTACATGTATCTATGACAAATATAAATCATGATAATCACGTTTACATTTAAAATATAAAATTTTCTCGACGTTATGCTTTCATTTATTTTAATTTCTTTATTATATTGACTTGTTGTTTATGATATGTGTAGTTTTGGATGATGTTTTGAAATATTAATTTTTTTTTCTGTAAATATATATATTTGTGTAATTAAAAATTTCTCATTCCTTAATATTTATTTTTAATAAATTAGATGATAAGATTTATTTTGCATTTTATTTTCTTTACCTGACCTGGAGATAATTAAAGAGCATTCAAGTTGATTGGAGAATTTATTTATATTTTCTGCCCCTGAGAGAACATTTTCTTTAATCATTCTAAACTGAGCTAGTTAAATGTAAAATTGCCTAACATACTATCTAGCAGAAAATTTGTTGTATCTTAGTCTAGCATAAGGCCTAGCACTAGGATGCGTGCTTGATTCTTACCTACTCATTGATTGAATAATTTAAATTATTTTATATAAACCTCAATTTGTAAGAGTCACAGCAATATGAATTGTTTATTAATTTGTTTAAACTTAGTAATTGACGAAATATTGGAAAAATACGATTTTTTCACTGAAGTAAACTACTACTTCCGGTCTGTTGATTCTACTGAAAATCTAATCAGATCTCAAGAGGGAGATTGTACACTTAAGTACAAAATTTGGAGTTGACATCAATAGCCGTTTGACCGTTATCGTGGCCACACACACACGCACACACTGACACACACAGAGAGACATTTTTTAAAAACAACTTTTTCGATATCGGGGGACTTCAAAACGTGAACATCTTCAAAAATCTCAAGGTCGAAAATTTTCATCATCACAATACTTTCTTATAAGCGTTTAAGAAAGTAAAGGCCACCACGAGCTTCAGAAACAGACGAGCAAGAGGAGGAAGCAATACTGGAAACTAAACGAGTTCTTTGAGTGGCCGGCTACAGCTAGTATTATATATATTCGTATTTATGCGCTATAACGCTCAACCACACGCGGCCACAGGCATAATGACTAATCGTTTTAATTCGGTCCAGATTTAAAGATTAGGTTGGCCATCGTGTAGCCCAGACTGGCATGCCATTGGGTATGTGTGGGATCAGCTAAATCGGCGCGTACGACAAAGAAATTTTGTTTCCAACACAATGGAAGCACTTCGATTCGAAGCACAATATCAATGGAGCACAATTCCTTAAGAAAATACGAGTATAGCATGTTGAGAAGGATGCAAGCAGTAGAGCTCGAGGTGGGAATACTTGTTATTAACTATGCTCTTATTTCGATCAAAAGACTAGAAAATGTGCTGATCGCATTTAAGCTTAAAATAATTATTCTTAATTTTCAGATTCAGCATTATTTTTTTTTGAATTTATGCTAATGAAAGCTTAATATTCATTATTAAAATGTGTAAAATGAACTATTTGTTTTTGTATAATGCGTTTTTTTGATTAAAATATTGAATAATTTTGTCCATCAATTTAAATTTTAGTATATTTATTTATCTCTTAATGCAACACACGTCATACATCGTATATACATATACATATTGCCGTGATCCCTACATTGGTCAGGCATTATAAGATAAATAAATAATTATGTAATAGAATAAGTAAATAATTATTAGTAGTAAGTGTAATTATGGAAAAATGAATCATGAGTTGCATAACCGCAACGGCGTAACATTATAATATTAGGTAGACGACAATTAAAAATTGTAACAAAATTTATTTGAAAGGTATAAAAATAAATACAAAAATGAAGTTCATGTATTCTATTTTTGTAGAAACGAGGAGCACAAGATGCAATTTCAATATACAAAGACAGAACCAAATTTTATGCATTGTGTGAGAGTCGCATTAAATATATTGAGCAATAAACCACTATTCAAAATGAATAACGTATTAAAAATAAATAACAGAGAGAGAGTTATGATGAAAGATGGTGTAGTCAAAAGAGTTAGTCATTTGAATGCCGTAAAGTTATATGAAAAAGGTGAAATTAGATATTTACTACATGAAAACATCTTTCATCATGAATAGACGTAAATTTATAAGAGATTGTTATTTGTTCGACATTCTATGGTCACACTTAATAATATGATAAATACCTGACACTTATATCTAAGCATAATTTTAAAAGGAATATGTAAAAAGGTATATTTTTATTCGACACAATATAATGTGGAAAAAACTTCAGTAATAGCAGGTTAAATCCAGTTTTATCCAGGAAAAATTCCGGAAATAACACGTTAAAATTGGTTTAATCTCATAAAATCTACAAAGAAAAAACAATGTTCAATATTGTTAACAGCTGCATACAAATCAACCTACATGAAGACGAGGAAAGATCGTTCGAAGATATGGATGAAGTTATCAAGGTCCAGGTTCATAATAACATAATTAATAAAAGGAGCATTCCAGTCGTATGCAATGCTTTTCCTATTATTTTCAAAGGAAACGTCTGCAAAAGAAAAATACGAATAGTGTTAAATAGTGGTAAAAGAATGTATTTAAATAATGATGAAAGAAGCAACGAATTCATCCATAAACATAATGAAGGATGGCGTTAATGAAAAGGAATGTACCTACCAAGATAAGAAAATCGCAAATGTGCATAGACATTAACAATAATAAACAATTTGAGTGCGTGTATAATTTGTGTAATTTCTATATGTCAAACAATATGAGTGCAGGTCAGCCTAGGGAGAACGTCAAGAAAATAAATCTGAGCAGGACAATGCCAACATAAACGTTAGTGCGGAGATTGTGGCGCTGCGAACAAAGTATGGTTCTTTTTGATGACCGAAAATTATAAAAAGCCGGGAAGGAGGCAAGTACGAGAGAAGTGGCAGAGAAGCAGTCGATCTTTAGAAGTGAACAAGTTGCCTAGCTCTAGTAACCGAACTTGTAAAAGAAGCGGTTGATTTTTCATTTTGTTCGATGATTGCAGGCGTGTAATACACTGCATAAAAATCATCCTTAGTAAAATGTATTAAGTTATTTTATTTTCAATAAGTACTTTTCATTATAATTAATTTTTGCCATTTAGTTTAATTTCATTTATTTTTAATTATCACTATGATGGACCAATATAAGGAAGAATTTAATGAAATGTATAAACATCATAAGTAAGTTTCACTTAAAATAAATTATGCTAAAGATGCTATGTGGAAATATTCATCTTTAGCAAAGCGTTTAAAAAATTATTTAATATTTTGGATGCGATTATTATCTTCTTTGTTATAAGTAGACTAAAGTAATAAATAATGGGATTATCGTTAACAGTGTGGAGAGGCATCGATGACACAACGTGTGAATGTTTGTTAGCGATGTTATCTATGCATTGTTAACAAATTGTAGATACAAAATTTTATGGGGATTTCAAATATATTAATATACATAAAGATGGGAGCATTTTGATGGACAATAGCCAATTTGTGATATGTACAACGTGTGAATATTTGCATATGATGATTGGTGACGGTCTTATCAAGATGTTTTCTGTTTTGTGGAATTTTGTATTTTCAAAGATACTTCGTGAAAATGAGTGTCTTTGGTAAGGCAAAGATTTTAGCGTCGTATAATAAAATTATTATTTCTTTGAAACTATACAATGTTAAAATTTGAATATAGCAAAGAGTGATATCTATGCTAAATCTATATGTTATATTTGTAATGTAATGTGTTTTCGTATTTATAAAATACACGTTTTTTTTACCTGTAATTGGAAAGTAAAAAGGACAATTTCTTTTTATGGCCACATGTGGCAAGAGAATTATTTTCTTCGATGATGTTATTATAAGATGTTAAAATTGAATATAAATATTTTATGAGATTTAGTTTTTTTATTAGTAACCTTATCCTATTAATTTTAAATAAGAAATGTTGTTGGAAAAACAAAAGGAATATCACTGCTAGAACCTACAAGAAATATATGAATGTTAGTGGAGATTGAATTTATAAATTTAATAAAGAATTTTTTTTTATATGACAACGTTATCTCTACATTCGTAATAAATTATGCAGCTTTGTATTATCGTAGTTTGATTAAATTATGCCGGTGCAAAATTATTATAAATAAAGAATAATAAAAATTTATCATCAGATATATGCTATCATAGCAATATGTGTTAAATTTATGTCCAGGCAGACAAACATGAATATGCCTAAACCAATAAGCAAGCAAACAAATAAAATAGATATGTAAGAATAATAAACAAGTATTTGTGTAATACAAAAGACAACACAGTCCAAAATCACCTACTCGTTAAAACAGAGAGCAAAACAACAAACATCAGCAGCTCTTTTATAATACAACCAGAAAATAACGACCAACGTGAAATGACAAAGACGTTAAATACGTGTCACTGTGTCGAGGGATAGAGAAAGAGAGAGTGAGAGAAGGGGGGAAGAGTAAAAGAGATGTTTGCAAAAACACTCTTTCGTATCAGGGGACTGTTCAAAATAGTTACATATTAGAAAACATATTTAACTTTTTACCTGAAGTAAATTTTAATGAACGCATAAGTATGTGTAACAGTTTATTGAAATACGTAATGTTTTATTGTCTTATTTGTACAACTGTACAACAAATTTATATTTAAGTGTATATCCATTGTGCAGACGCCAAAACAATAAATGTAGACATAACCTATACCATATATTCGTTAAACATTTAGTATCAAAGCTGTTCAAATAGTTGCCAGTGCTCCGCGAAATGAAAAAACGGATTACAGTTTACATTTTCAAAATTGATGGCATTAAAATATAAAATTATATTATACCAAATATACATAAGAAAAGGGCCACTCACTCACCCCGTTGTAACAATTACAATTCATTCATATTGCGGGTTTTAACTGGGCAGTTAGTTACTTCTTTAATAGTTACATTAGATCTACCTTTGTTATTTATGTTAACATTAGACCAGTGAAGACAATTTCTAACTTGAATAATCAATGTCAAATTAGTACCACCACTGTTAGCTCTAATCACGCACTACCTTCAAAACCTTTCAAATCAATGTCTCCTTGCTTAGTAACATTTCAATAATTCTCCTTCTTTCTTTTTTAGCAGCTACATGTAGAGCCGTTATGTTATCACAATCTATGTTATTAACGTCAGCTCCACGTTCCAATAATAATCTTAGAGTATCGATATGTCCGCCATATGCTGCACAGCATAATTGAGATCTACCAACCCAACCCTTCAAATTAACATTCATTCCCTGTTTTAATAATATCTCAACAATGTCAGTCTTCCCTTCTCTTGCAGCTAGATGTGAAGCCGTGTCATTCTCATAATCTATGATATTAACGTCAGCTCCACGTTCCAATAATAATCTTAGAGTATCTATATGTACGCCATATGCTGCACAGCACAATGTAGATCTACCAACGAAACCTTTCAAATTCCCTGTTTTAATAATATCTCAACAATGTTTGAATTTCCTTCACTTGCAGCTAGATGTAAAGCCGTGTTATTTTGATCATCTATGATATTAACGTCAGCTCCATTTTCTAGTAATAACCTTAAAGTATCGATATATCCGTAAAATGCTACGAGGAACAATGGAGACAAACCAGCCCAACCCTTCAAATGAACATCCATTCCCTGTTTTAATAATATATCAACAATGTCAGGATTTCCTGTAATTGCAGCTAGATGTAAAGCCGTGTCATTTCTATCATCTATGATATTAACGTCAGCTCCACGTTCCAATAATAATCTTAGAGCATCGATATGTTCGTAAAATGTAGCTAAGCACAATGGAGATCTACCATCGAAACCTTTTACATTAACATCCATTCCCTGTTTTAATAATATCTCAACAATGTCAGAATTTCCTTCAATTGCAGCTAGATGTAAAGCCGTGCAATTTATATCATCTATGATATTAACGTCAGCTCCACGTTGCAATAATAATCTTAGAGTATCGATATGTCCGCCATATGCTGCACAGCTTAATGGAGATCTACCAACGATACCTTTCAAATTAATATTCATTCCCTGTTTTAATAATATCTCAACAATGTCAGTCTTCCCTTCTCTTGCAGCTAGATGTAAAGCCGTGTCATTTCTATCATCTATGATATTAACGTCAGCTCCACGTTCCAATAATAATCTTAGAGTATCTATATGTACGCCATATGCTGCACAGCACAATGGAGATCTACCAACGAAACCTTTCAAATTCCCTGTTTTAATAATATCTCAACAATGTCAGAATTTCCTTCAATTGCAGCTAGATGTAAAGCCGAGTTATTTTGATCATCTATGATATTAACGTCAGCTCCATTTTCTAGTAATAACCTTAAAGTATCGATATATCCGTAAAATGCTGCGAGGAACAATGGAGACAAACCAGCCCAACCCTTCAAATTAACATCCATTCACTGTTTTAATAATATCTCAACAATGTCAGGATTTCCTTCAATTGCAGCTAGATGTAAAGCCGTGTCATTTCTATCATCTATGATATTAACGACAGCTCCACGTTCCAATAATAATCTTAGAGTATCGATATGTCCGCCATATGCTGCACAGCACAATGGAGATCAACCATTATAACCTTTCAAATTAAGATCCATTCCCTGTTTTAATAATATCTCAACAATGTCAGAATTTCCTTCAATTGCAGCTAGATGTAAAGCCGTGCAATTTATATCATCTATGATATTAACGTCAGCTCCACGTTCCAATAATAATCTTAGAGTATCGATATGTCCGCCATGTGCTGCACAGCTTAATGGAGATCTACCATCGATACCTTTCAAATTAATATTCATTCCCTGTTTTAATAATATCTCAACAATGTCTGTCTTTCCTTCTACTGCAGCTAGATGTAAAGCCGTGTCATTTTCATCATCTATGATATTAACGTCAGCTCCACGTTCCAATAATAATCTTAGAGTATCGATATGTCCGCCATATGCTGCACAGCTTAATGGAGATCTACCAACGATACCTTTCAAATTAATATTCATTCCCTGTTTTAATAATATCTCAACAATGTCTGTCTTTCCTTGTTCTGCAGCTTTATGTAAAGCCGTGTCATTTTCATCATCTATGATATTAACGTCAGCTCCACGTTCCAATAATAATCTTAGAGTATCGATATGTCCGTCATATGCTGCACAGCTTAATGGAGATCTACCATCGATACCTTTCAAATTAATATTCATTCCCTGTTTTAATAATATCTCAACAATGTCTGTCTTGCCTTCTACTGCAGCTAGATGTAAAGCCGTGCCATTTATATCATCTATGATATTAACGTCAGCTCCACGTTCCAATAATAATCTTAGAGTATCGATATGTCCGTCATATGCTGCACAGCTTAATGGAGATCTACCATCGATACCTTTCAAATTAATATTCATTCCCTGTTTTAATAATATCTCAACAATGTCTGTCTTTCCTTCTACTGCAGCTAGATGTAAAGCCGTGTCATTTTCATCATCTATGATATTAACGTCAGCTCCACGTTCCAATAATAATCTTAGAGTATCGATATGTCCGCCATATGCTGCACAGCTTAATGGAGATCTACCAACGATACCTTTCAAATTAATATTCATTCCCTGTTTTAATAATATCTCAACAATGTCTGTCTTTCCTTGTTCTGCAGCTTTATGTAAAGCCGTGTCATTTTCATCATCTATGATATTAACGTCAGCTCCACGTTCCAATAATAATCTTAGAATATCGATATGTCCGCCATATGCTGCACAGCTTAATGGAGATCTACCAACGATACCTTTCAAATTAATATTCATTCCCTGTTTTAATAATATCTCAACAATGTCTGTCTTGCCTTCTTGTGCAGCTAGATGTAAAGCCGTGTCATTTTCATTATCTATGATATTAACGTCAGCTCCACGTTCCAGTAATTCACTTGTTGCTACATGTAAAACTGTACCATTGCAGTTGTTTCCAGATATAAAATTAGCAACTGCTGTTTTCTTTTGAATGGTTTTTTCTCTATCCATTGTATTTTCTGTTTCTTGCACATTTTGGTACATGTTTTTACTGTTATGTCCTTTTACATTAAGATTAATATATTTTTTTAATAAAATTTGAAGATTATCCAATTCTCCTTTAGTACTAACCACATGCAAAACTGTTTCGTTCTTGTCATTTGCTACATTCAAATCTGCACCATTGATCAGTAATATTTCAAAGGAATCTGTTTGATCAAAGAGAGCAGCTGTGTGCAAGGGAGTATTGCCATTGCGACCTTTTACATTAATTTCAATGTTCTTTTGTAGTAACATTCGAAGGATATCTGTATTTCCTTCTTGCACGGCACAATGCAATGCTGTATCACCATATTTATCCGTGGCGTGAATGTCAGTACATTTGTCCAAGATCATGTTAAAAATATCAGTTTGCCCATTGTATGCCGCCATGTGAAGAGGAGTGCGACCATTACGTCCTTCAAAATCAACATTTGCACCACTTTCCAGCAATACTTTTACAATATCCGCCCTTCTTACTATAACAGCGCTATGCAATGCAGTATTATCACTATCGTTTTGAATGTTGGTATCTGAGCCCATCTTTATTAATAATTCTATAACGTTCATATGTTCGGAAGAGATAGCAATGTGTAGAGCTGTGTTGCCATTTTGTCCTTTAATGTTAATATTCGCGTCTTTTGCAAATATAGCATTCACAATATCGACATTTCCTCTCAGGGCCGCAAAATGTAAAATAGTATTTCCACTGTTGTCTTTATAATTAACGATTGCGCGCTCTTCCAAAAGCCTCTTCAAAACACTTAAATGTCCGAACTGTACTACAAGATGTAATGCTGTTTTGCCTTCTTTGTCGGAAATATTAATATTGGCACCATTTTTCAATAAAATATGGACAATGTCTTTGCTTCCAATTATTGACGCAATATGCAGAGGTGTTCTTCCTAGACAGTTCTCAGCATTTACATAGTAATTTGCTTCTTGGCCTCGGATTAATGCAATTTTTGATTTTAAATATTTTGATAAACTAGAATTTTTATCTGTCATATATCTAATTAACTTCGATACTAATTGAGATGAACGTCGCATAACAGCGTAGTGCAGAGGAAGATTTTTAAATTGGTCAAAGTTGAATAAATCCACTTCTAATTCCACTAACTTGAGGACCACTGCTATGTTTCCATACATACAGGCTATGTGTGAAGCAGTAAATCCTCCACTAATTTGATAATTTGTATATTCCGCTACAGTTGTAGTTGATTGCATATTTTGACAAATTTGTCGAAAATGTATAAACTTTTTATTACTGGCATTTTGAATTTCAATCAAATCAAGAATAGGATTTAGCTCGCAGATATTTAGGAAACATTCCGCTATTTTCTCAAAGTTTGTCTTGATTAATGTAGGGCCAAATTTTTGTAATTTGTTACTGCTAAGGGCATTGTCAACTTTGTTTTCATTTATAATGATGTGTCTTACATCCAAATACTTTTGTAATGTTGCACATAGTCCGTGCCGACATAATTCTTCAAAGAAATTGTTATTTCGTTTAACGTATTCGAACCAGGTCCATTCCATCAATAAATCCCGAACAAGAAAAGTACATATTTCGTTGTTCATATGTTGGAGAATTATTTCCAAAATTCTATACATCGAATTAGTATTATAACATTCTCCAACTGTGCTTTTATAACCAATTACTTTGCCTTGGCAATAACTCGCCGCTAAATGTAAAGGAGTCCGTTTAAATTTATCTGTACATTCTAAATTTTCCCTATTTTCTGCGCATATATTTTCAATTAATTGATGATTTCCCCCTAGTATAGCTTTGTGCAGCTTTAAATTTTCACAAACATGATTATCCAATAAAAGTCTAATATTTTGTTGATTATTGTCTAGCAATATCCTATAAATTTTCTGAATTTGTTTTGTGGCGACATTTTCGGAAATCCATAGAGCTACTAGAAACTCAGCAAACGTTCTACGTGTAAATACCGGATAGCCAATATTGAAGCCAGTTATGATGCCCAAATCTATTTTACAAGAGTTTATACATTCTTGAACAAAATCATCAAAATTCAATACCTGATCTTCAATTACTTCCTTTCCAAATATCGATGCTAAAGCTAGAAGTTTATGTACATTCAAAATGTCATCTTCTCGATATTTCAAATTATTTGCTTCTCTGCTCTTCTCGCAAAACCTTTGAATTTGCTTTTGTATAACAGCGTTATATAAGGGGAATGAGTTATTTGAATTGCATCTTGAAAGAATGTCTTTAGAACACGTCGACAGAAATTCTAAGTATAAAGGATTCTGCAGAAATTCTTCTGGAATATTTTTAGTGTCTAGATCAGTTAACTTTCTACTTTTCAGGTATCTAAGAGCAGAATATTTATCAACGTACTCGATTCTGATAGGCAGAACTTCAAAATTATTGATCAGCAAACTTTCACTTATCGGCCCACATGCAATTATTACGCGTACATTACCGTTGATAATGATACTTACAAGTTCTAATACCTCCTCTCTATGTATTCTCAGAGCTTCATCAAAAGAATCTATTATTAACAATAACCTACTGGTTTTGTGATGATATTCACATAGGGAATTAAAGAAACCGTTAGGTAACGAACAATTGGAAGAGAAAGGAGAATGTTCACATCGACTTAATATATACTTTAAGGGCCTTTTAAATAACTCGCTTTTGCTACCTTTTCGTATTTCGTTAAGGTATTTGATTAAATCACAAAACAGAACAAAGTTGTTATTTTGATAATGTTCGAATAAAGAGTGGAGCAACGCCGTTTTACCTAAGCCCGCTTCTCCAGATATAATACTCACTCCAGGTGATGTTTTTTCAAAAAAGCTTTTCTCCTGAAATGTTTGGCTTTCGTATGCGATATAATGACCTAACCTCTGATAATTCTTGTACTTTACCAATATCAAAGCACCACTATCAACTTGTATGTGAAATATTGGACATTTTTTAGACGAGAACTTTGACCAATGCTCTTCTAAATGTTCATTCTCGACATTAACGAAAGCACTTTTTTTCATTTTCAGTCTTTCCTCGAGCCGATATTCAACAGCACCAGAAAATTCATCAATAATCTTCTCTTTAATCTTCGTTTCCAATGAATTTACATCACCTGTCAGAAATACAATCCGATCTTCTTCAAAATCAAGAAACGAAGTTGCGACTGTCGCTTTTTGTAAATATCTTGCAATATATTCGTCTTCCTCTTTGCATAATATGGTACCGACAATTGGTGTTAGGTTTCTTCCTTGGATAAGTATTTGAGTTTCAGTGTCGTCAATTACAAAATGTCTTATTTTGAATAGATCTCCAAACAAATATTCTAGCTTTTCAGTAGGATGTCTTTTTAAACAATACATTGAATAGTTTTTTACATTGGGATTGTTTTCTACATCTGCAATATGTTTTTCCATTTCCTGTGGTTTACAATTTATGATGACGTTTTGCTCCTTAAACGTACTTTTTAAACTTATTGCAAGGCTGGACTTCCAATCGTTGCTCACTTCTTTATTACACTTCGGATCATGACTGATGATGAATACCATTGAGCTGCCATGTTTAAGACATTCATTGTTTACAAATATTTTGCAGAAACGTTGGCTTAAATAAAGCAAATGTGAACATCTTATCTCACTCATAATGTTCTTATCGTTACCTATGACATTTGCAAATTTAACAGGTTCTCGTCCTTGCAATGAAATACGAATGCCTTCAAGTAATTTCCGTGCTTTGGATTCACTTCTAATATTACTCATATCTGCACACACATTTAGTCCAAAGGAACGAAGTTCATTGGATATCTTATAGTCATTGGCCAAGATGATAAATTTATTTTTTAGATGTTGGTATTTTTTAAGAATAGAAATGTTGCATTCTGAACTTAATATCAGTGGTATATAATCACATTTCCACATTTCAACTAATAATGCTTCGAGAGTGTCTGGTATCGAAAGCCAGTAGTACGTATTATTTCTTTTAGTAAGTTTCACAAATTTATTAAAATTAAAATTTTTAGGTAACTTATGCGAATTACTTATACAATCATTCCAATTGAATTCAACGTCATCTAACAGCTTCCGTAGTACTTGCCAAAATGCGCCAAATAAGTAAGGCCTCATATCTACTTCACCTTGATCAACAATCGTAACATCATGTTCCAGAGTCAATTCATTCCAAAACCAAGCAAGATCGTCATAGATATCGGTGGCCTCCGTCGGTGGAATTGTAACTAGAGACAAGCATAATCTTAAAAGTTGAATTTGAAAGACATCTTTCCGTAAACCTCGAGAACCAATTCGTCCTTTAAGATATTCAGTCACATAAGTTATAATTTGTGCAGTGGTTTCCGTCGTAAATGTACCTTTATCGCAATTTAGAATGTGGTCGTTAATTTTATCAACATCCGGCTGGTTCAAGAACAAATAAAATCTCTCCAACTCACCTGAACCTTCAGTAGTATCGTTCGATGTAAGCTTGTAACAACCTACATTTTTTATGAATGGAGACATCGATTTAGGATTTTTTTCAAGTACTACATCGTACTGTATTTCGTCTGCTTTGATAGGATGTTTCTTTGTATTCGTTAAAGAATTGTTACAGAAAAACCAAAATTCAACATTTTCATCTGGTACGCTGGCGAGAAGTTCTTTAAGAAATTTAATATTTTCCTTTTCAGCGAAAATGGATTTCATATCATTTTTGTATTTACTTAAACTATTCGCCTTGTTGTTCAGATTTACTTTATCAGCTCTGTGTTTAATTTGGCCTAAGAACACGAATGGCCTGGGCTGGGATTTGTACCATACTTTGACAATAACATCATCGAAACCCGGAACTTCTTCCTTATTTGTGTAGACAATAAAGTTATCCACATCGGGATTCTCGGAAAGACATACTGCTGTATATGTGATTACTTTGAATTGATACTCCATGCCTGGATTGAGTCTTCCGGTATTTGCCGGCATTTTGAAACAATTTTAAATGTTGAACCTGAAAGTGAGATATATTCACGCATGAAACACATATTCTTTATCAAATTTTATGTTAATTTAAACCAATGCATGATTTTCAATAGCGACACTCTGGTTTACCTTTTCCGTTCCAAAACACTAACTTTTCATAAATAATAATAATATAATAATAAACGTTGAATGATTTAAAAATAAACTTTAATGTAACGTGACTTTCGATTATCTTAAAAATTAATAATTAATTTACGAGGGTTGTCCGTAAAATAAGGTTCCTAATGAAAAACATATTTATTGGCATTGAATAATACATATTTGGAAAGCTTAGAATTTCCCCTATTTATCGACATAATCGCCGTTGAGATCAATGCATTTTTGCATGCGGTGTATTATCGTATTTATGCCTGAATCGTAGAACTCTGCCGCCGCGCCGCGAAGGTAGCTTAAAACCTCTTCTTTCAACTTCTCGTCGGTTGTGAAATGCGTCCCGCCCAGTGATGGTAACCCTGACCCTTACTAGATCGGTAGAAAGGTCGGCAATATTCGGTAGATTATAGAAAATATCGGTAGATTAAAGAATTTACAGCGTTTTATGAATATCTTATTTTACAAGAATATATAAGTAACATACATTAAATAGAATATAAAACTTGATATAAGTAACATATACATGAAATAGAATATAAAATTTGAAAACAAATTTTTTAAAAAAATCTCATTTTACAAAAAATACTCGTTTTCGCCATCTTCATAGAGTGTATGCTTAGCCATTCGCAAAGTTAGCTTTTTTTCAATTGGAAAATCAAAGCAACTTTCATTTCTAATGTATTGCTCAGCAAGAATTAACCCGTTGATTGTATCCGTACGTAGCTTGTTCCTCTGTTTAGTTTCTAAATTATTGACCGTGAAAAGAT
Organism: Amphimallon solstitiale; assembly: GCA_963170755.1. Classification (NCBI taxonomy): domain Eukaryota; kingdom Metazoa; phylum Arthropoda; class Insecta; order Coleoptera; family Scarabaeidae; genus Amphimallon; species Amphimallon solstitiale. The sequence goes on from OY720685.1 coordinate 14,558,167, forward strand.
TCTTTCAGCATTGGCCGAAGAATGCGGCAAACAAAGTAAATTAAAAACAAATTTTGTAAGACAATTAAATTTACGTGTTCCGTCGCCGAATGTCGTCGTTTCTACTTTTTGCCAAAATAATTCTACATTATCAGAAAAAGAGTTAATTTCGTTAGTATTTCTTAAAATACGCCATTCATTGTCCAAAGTCTGAAGGTCGAAATTGTATAAAAAGTCCGGGAAAATAAGTGCTATGTCGGTAATAGATTGAATTGATCCTGATTTTACAACTACTGGATCTAAAAACTGAAATTTTTCCAAAGCATTAATCTTTAAAGGAAACCGTTTAATTATTTGATCACATCCTTCTACATAAAAATCCAAGCATCTTAGCCTAAAAAAGGATAATTGTTCTTTGGTAAGTGACGTGCTGGATATTGTTTGTATCACTTTCGCGTCAAAATACATAACCTCAATCTGCAGGTAACGTCGAGGATTTTTAAAATCTACGTCTGCCACTGAAATATCTTGAAGGTAATCCTTTTTATGAAACAATCGAATAACGTTTTTATAATAGTAAGTATGTTTTTATATAGACAATGTATTTTAGGGTGTTCAGATTGCATTTCCTTATTCAAGTTATTAAAAAAGGGTAGAACAAATTCTAAAAATTGTAAAAATAACTTTGTAACAGGATCATTTAACGTTTTCAATATGTTATCTACAGACATGATATCATTGGTACTAGAGACATCGGTGAAATATAACTGTAGAGGTCCATACTGTTCTAATAACCGCGAAACAATGCTATGTACGGATAACCATCAGGTTCGACATGGGCATAAAATTTTATGGATTTTTGTATTACAAAATACTTGAAACGTGGTATATTCGCTAATTCGTTTGGGACTATGAGTAATTATAGATATCTCTTGTGAGCTTCTCTATATACGGAGGTAGCTTTTCACATGCACATGAAGCGCACAAATGGAAGAAGTGACATACATTTCATTACAAAAAGCTTTGGAAGTCATTACTGAGCGATGCTGTCCTGCCATAACATTTGCCCCATCAGATGCAAAACCGAGCAGATTTCTTTTATACTAAATTTCGTGTTTTTCAAAAAAAGTGACAATATGGTTATATATAGGTACTATTCGCATCGGCTGCTTTAATTTCAATTAAAGCTAAAAAATTATCACAAATGGTGTTACTGTTATTTATTCTTACGCATATACAAGGATGTTTAATATTACTCGTATCAGTCGACTCATCAACAATAAGGGAAAATTTGTTCGTCCGGAGATGATCACATAATACTTGCATATTTTTTTATGAATGCTCGATTGGTTAGGTATTTTCCAGCTGACAATGCAAGAATGGGATCCCAGCTAAGGATTATTCGTTACTCTGATGGGGCGTTAGAGGAAGGTGTAGACGCATGGACTAGGGCGGAATTGAGGAACGTGGTTTGGACAATGAAACCTAACAAGGCGCCTGTTCCTGACAGGTTCCCGGGCTGGCTTCTCAGAGATTTTTAAGAAGCAGCGGGGGATGTGTTCCATCGGGTTTTGAACTTATGTTTGAGGGACGGAATATTCCCGAGGTGCTGGAAGATTTCTGATATCGTATGGATTCCAAAGGGTGGGGGTGACTTTCGCCCTATCTGCCTGTCACCCTTGCTGGGTAAAGTTTTGGACAGGCTGTGTGCAAGTAGGCTGAGTGCACTTATGGAAAGCAAGGGTGGGTTTCATGCGCAGCAGTATGGCTTTCGTAGGAGCAGGGGTACAATTATAGCATTTGAAGTATTATTAAGGGTACTAGAGGCTAGAAGGAAGGAAGGTATGCATGTGTTAGTTATATCCCTAGATATGAAGAATGCCTTCAATACAGTTACACATGATGCAATAAGCAGAGCACTTGTACAACAGGAGTGTACACGGAAGCTTAGATTAATAGAAGACTTCATGGCAAATCGAGTGTTTAGTAGTGGGGGGGGGGGTAACTTAACTATGGAAAGGGGATGTCCACAGTGCTCGTCACTAGGCCCTATTCTATGGCTTACAGTTATGGAGGGGTGGTTCAGAAGGTTGGCGGGTGTCCTGGGAGATTGGGACCATTACCAGGCATTCGCGCATGACCAGGTAGTGGTTATCGCGGGTTCTAGTCTTAAAGAGATTGAAAGAAAATGGGGGGTTGTTTGGGGCGAATGTGTGGCGTGGGCAGAGTCATGTGGATTAATCTACAATGGGGATAAGACATAAGAAATTATGTTTATTCCAAAAGGAGGTAACACTAGAAATCCAGTAATAAAGATTGGGGAGGAAAGGTTGTTAATAAAACAGAATCTAAAAATACTAGGTGTAGTGATAGACAGGAAGAGATCGTGGCTTGATCATGCGAAATATGCAAGAGGGAAAGTGGCGGGATACGCCAGTAGGGCAGCTGTGGTAGCTGGGAAGCGGTGGGGGATTAAACAAAGTCATCGTCAAATAATTTACCGAGGTCTAGTGGAGCCGGTATTGGCGTACGGGGCTGAAGTATGGCCGCATCGGAGTACTAATTCCAGGGTACGGAGGCAATTGAGTGCTGCGCAACGGCCTTTCTTGATATCGATTTCGAGAGCATATCGGACGGCGCCGACTAACGCACTTGCGGTTATAAGTGGGGTTATTCCGCTGAATTTGCGAGTGGAAGAACTATACATGGTGAGGAGGGAGATAAAAGACAAGGCAGTAATGGGGGTCATAGAAGGGCTGAGGGTATTGCCGGAAGGAAAGCATCGATATATGCTTAAGACTAGTTATGCGGGGGGTGATATAGGAGGGAGGGCTTGGTTTGTTGATGATTCGGCAAGGGAAGGGGAGGCGGGGATTGGACTTGTCTATAGGGATGAAAGAGGGAATTCGCGAGTTCTCGATAAAATTAAGGTCTTGGTGGATACCAGGATCAGCGAAGTAGAAGACCTAGCTGTCAGAGAGGCGTGTGTGTTAGCGGAAAGGTGGAGTAAGGTAGGGCCTCTATACACGGATGCATTGGCCACAGTTAGAAGAATTAGGGCCTACGACGCTGCCAACGCTGTGATAGCCGTAGTACAGAAGTCGCTATTTGAGGGCAACGAAGTGACGAGCGTGAGGTACTTGGGTAGGGCGGGAGCAGAGGGGCGAGGATGGCACACGATGCAGCAAAAGAGGCGGTGGATAATCACCAAAGGACAATTAACCATCACACAAAATTGGAGATTAAGAAACGGGAGAGAGAACGTACATTGACAAGATGGCAGGAACAGTAGGACACCGATGCTGAGGGGAGGGAAGCGCACTTATACGTGAAGGGTGTCGCGACGCGGCTGAGCGCCCTCTCTTGGCGACGGGACACGTGACTTCCAAGCGTACTATCGACGGTTCGGATTAAGGGAAGGGACTGGGTTGTGCGAATGTGGGGAGGACGAAACCTCATGGCACGTGATTTGGGAGTGTGGGTTGCCGCGGAGGCGAGTGTTTAATGGACGGGTTTTTAAGAGACTTGGGGCTTCGAGCGGGAGCTGGTCCTGGCGACCTGCAACTGATTGACGACCGATTGGTAGCTTGCGCGCTCAATGATTTGGGAGAGGGATTGTGGCCAGTTGGCGGGGAACAGGGTTAGCCTTTCCATGCTGCTCCCTACACCCAGGGAAGCTATTCTTGCCTGGTCAGTTAATCAGTGTGAAGTATGTTTGTTTATTGACTTGTTGTGTGGTGGACCGGATGCCGAAAGGCGGATCGGTGGTCTGCAGCTTTGCTGCAGGCGGCGAATTTCAAGAGTAGTAAGTGGTAAATTATGTTCGGCTATGAAAGCAGATAGACGTATTTCTCCTATAAGATGTACATAAAAAAATAAACACTCTAATATAGAAGGAGCAGCAGTTGCAAACGCTTCTAATGTGGGTTGTTTCGAAATCGCTTTTAGTTTTGTTTGATGAGTAGCTGAATTATTATGCTTCATGAGAGCAGTTTGCGTATTGAAAGCCCTTTTCACTTTTTTTAACCAGCCATTAAAAGCATCTATCGCTTTCCACTCTTTTTATAAGTTTGGTTGTATTTCCATTTTTTAATAACGCCGGAGCTACTACCTTCATTGCTACTATCACTATCACTCATTTTTGTTAGTTAATTAATAAGAAAGCACGACTAGATTTCTACATTCAATCTACTAAAATGAAATGAGGGAATAGGACGTTGTACGTATATATAGTGTTTGCTCGGTGATTTCCCTATGTAAATGTATTTAGGTGAATACCCTTATTTTGAAGTGAATTCAATAAATAACATTGAATAGGAAGTTAAACGTATATATATAGTTTTGGCTGGTGGTTTTCCTATAAAACCATCGGTGAATACCCTTATACTGAAGTGAATTTAATGAATGACAATTGGGGTCTAGGACGTTTCTACGCCGCCGGTTCTTCGCCGCCAGTTCATCGCCGCCGTTTCTACGCCGGGACGGTTCTACACTGGCCGTTTCTACGCCAGCCGATTCTACGCCGCATTCAAATTAAAATTACAATTACAATTAAAATTTATTGTTTAAACACATACATACAGTCATAGAAAATAAAGTAATCTAAAACACCGGGGATACAATACAATCGCCGAGATTATATTAAGGATGCTATGGTTATTAGCACAAAGGAGGTAATCAGAAATTTTAATCCGCTCATAGAAAATTACCTAGGAGTTAACGAGTTTACAATAGCCGGGATTATATTTATTGGAATGTAAAGTATTTGTAGTTGAACTCGAAAGAATGTTAGAATACATTAATTTGTTGATATTTTCAAGGGAAATACAAAGATCGTTAAATAAAAGATCAGATTTCACTTTAACACGATCAATGTATTTAATTATGAGATTTTCAAAGTAGGGTTATGTAGTATTGACATAAACAAATATTGCAAGTTAAATCCGAACGATGTCCGTGCAAGGACAAGTGTAGTGTGTTTAACAGTATTTGGTATAAATATGGGGCAGGAGCCCTTAACACATCACTTTAAGTGTATTCGACACAAAGTAATTATTGCGTTAGTTAACAGTGATCTTAATAATGGAACCAGCAGTTCTCAGCAAGAGAGGAAACGAGAAGTTTTCCTATAACGGATATTTGTACGTTTTCGACAAAGTTAGTAAAAGGGACCCTAGTTTACAATTTTGGCGGTGCGAAGAAGTGGGTCCCTGTAAAGGAAGAATTCACACGAGGGCTGGAGAAGTGGTCAACGAAATCAACAATAATTCTCACCCTTCCTCGGCAGCAGCCGTACAAGTAGCATCTGTTGTCACTAAAATGAAACGTCGTGCAGAAGAAACTATGGAGGGCACAAGTGTAGTTATAAATCAGTGTGTAATCGACGTGCCTGAAGCTGTTTTAGCATCGATTCCAAATAATGCAGCCCTGAGAAAAATAATCAGAAGAAAACGGAATCAAATTAATGCTGCACCTGCTGATCCCGCAGACCTAAACGATTTGGTGTTGCCAAATCCATATAAGGTATATGTGCCTCAACCAGGAACAGAAGAAACTTTTTTGCTAAGCGACGATGGAGAGGGAGCAAACAGAATTTTAATGTTTGGAAGAGAGAGCTGGTTGCAGCATTTGCATAATGCCAATACATGGTACACTGATGGTACCTTCGCAATAGCACCGACGCTATTTTCCCAAATTTATATTGTTATGGCAACAAAACACGGAGGAGTGCATCCTATATTGTATGCTCTGTTACCTAACAAGCAGCGTGTTACATACACACGTATGTTCGAACTAATTAAAACACTAGTGCCAAATTTAAGTCCAGGATCTATCATTTGTGATAATGAATATGCAGCTTTTAGTGCCATGAAAGATTGCTTTTCGGAAGTAAATGTAAAAGGTTGCTTCTTCCATTTAGCACAAAATATGAGGAAGCATTTAGCTCATATTGGTGTTATTGGTCAATACAACAATGATGCTGAATTTGCATTGAGAGCTAAAATGGTCCTCGCATTAGCATTTGTGCCAATAGCTGATTTAGATGAATACATTGATGCTTTAGCAAATGATTTGCCAGTAGAACTTCAGCCGCTTCTAAATTGGTTTGAAGACAGCTATGTTGGCCGTTTAAATCGACGCGGGAATGGTAGGCGCCCGCCTATGTTTCATCCAACAATGTGGAATTTATACCAGAGAACAATCGATGGAGAGGATCGCACCAATAATCATGCAGAGGCAGCCAATCGTCGATTGCGTTTTGAATTAGGTATGCATCACCCAACTATTTGGAAATTTATAGATGGATTGCGAAAAGTACAAAAAGGACGAGACGCTTATTTTGAGCAACTTATCGCCGGACATTTACCACCGATGAAGCTGAAAAAATACCGTGACGCTGATGAACGCATTCGAAGAATTGTCTTAGATTATGGAAACAGGGAACCTCTAGATTATTTACGTGGCCTAGCACACAATTACCAAATGACGCAATAATCTTATTTTTCCTATTTATTCTTTTAATTTAAAATAAATTTTCTATTTTATTTTATTTTCTATGACTGTATGTATGTGTTTAAACAATAAATTTTAATTGTAATTGTAATTTTAATTTGAATGCGGCGTAGAATCGGCTGGCGTATAAACGGCCAGTGTAGAACCGTCCCGGCGTAGAAACGGCGGCGATGAACTGGCGGCGAAGAACCGGCGGCGTAGAAACGTCCCATTTCCTGACAATTGCTATCTATCTATTTTTATTTCCTTTTCTCTCTTTATTATCAGTTTTAGGTAAATAAATTCCTTCTTAGAGTAAGACAAGGAAAATGAGAAACAGTTTTTCGTTAAAAATACTAATATTAGTAAAAATAGTAACACTCAAAGTAACTGCCTATCTGTTTATAGATAGCTAACATCCGTCAGATTGGTTATTCTAATTTATTTATTTGTTGTGCAGATTAGCCATTTATGAATTGAAATATTTCGGTAGAATTCCATAGCACTTCGGTAGATCGGTAGATTATACCTAAATACGGTAGATCTACCGAAAAATCGGTAGGGTTACCATCACTGCCTATTACGGATCCACGCGGTTTAAATGAGCCGGTTCAGTGAGCCGGCTCACAATGACGAGTTGAACCGAGTGAGCCCAGTCGAAGAACTGAACCGTTTTCCCATCTCTAGTTATAACTGATGCAATTAACATTACACAGATACAAATTATACTGGTGACAATATAGTTCTAATTTAATTGATTGAGGTTTCGCTAGGCACTTGGTGAAACATATTAAATAATAAAGGTAAAAGAAAGTTTACACTTGGTTATTTGTTTCACTAAAATTTTATTTACAAAATACGCTTGGACAATTGTTTCGAACTTCTCAGCTCATTCTCAACTGAACAAGAAAAGTTTTACTTAAAATTAGAATAGATAATTTGAGTAAGGTGGCAGTAACATTGTGAATAATATAAGGGAGTTATGTATTATGGGGGTTTTCCTAGTAAATAAGGGGGTTTTACTTGATCGCGGTATGCCACAAAATGGTCAATTTCAACATAAAAAATCGCAAAAATTAAGGCACTTGAAAAAGTTGCCGCTACATGCACGAAATAACCAATATTTGTTCTAGTGACTCACGATTAAAATTTGCAATTATATAAAAAAATAGTTAAAATACAGCACTTTGAATTTTTTTCGTTTTATAGTGATATAAAGCTTACTGTTCTTAAAAAGTACTTTTTTGAATCGTGAGTACCTAGATATTTTTATTCTGAACACGACAATGTATTTACTTTACTTTCCAAATAACCCTGGTCTACAAAATATTACTTTGAAACCAATGAGAATGATCAGAAAGTCCGCACTGATAAATGGCAAATAGGCAACACACAATTCAACCTCTTACTCACAGCTTTGTAATGTCTAAGACCAGCTATATGGAACGTATACCTGGTCGACTGTATTAAGCCGAACATCAAATAAACAGAGAGATCTTCAACCTTTTTTATTACCTTAGTGTCCGAGAATATATTAAACCAGTTTATAAATGAAACATTTAGGCAAATATATTTAAATTCACCTATATTTATGATTTATGGCATAATAACATTGATTTATCAGAAAAAAGTCTTTTTTGCCGTTTACCTTCTTTTGTCCTTTATTTGGAGGTAAACGAATGTTTCATTCAGATATCGGCTTTATTTTGTAATTATTTGAATGATATTTTTCAAAATGTATTAGATATTAATTTTTCGTCTGGAATAAGTATGTTAATATTATTATGAAAATGTACTTGTTACTTATTATTTCTTGGGGTGATTTGTATTTCCTTTAGATGTTGAAGGTTTTTAATCTTAATAATATGAGTTATGAGCAATGTCGTAGTCAACTAAAAAATTACAAAAACAATTCTGCATTGTAACAGTAACAGTCCCTGTTGTTTTGAATAAAATGTAAATATATATCAATTTTTTAATAAGCAGATGTTAATTTAATCCTACATTGTAGTTAAGATTTATCTTTTAGACATAGGCATAATTAAGTCTTTTAGATAGGGTTTAATTGAAAAGTTCCCCAATTTTCTATTTTTTAGTACTTATCACTGCCTAACACTGTATTGGTGTAATTAGTTTTGTATATTGCTATCTTAAGTGCATCATAAACTGCAATACCTACTTAAATTTTAGTTATAATAAGCCATAGATTTCATTATTTAAATAGCACCTTGCTGGCGGGTTTATTACAGTAGCCAAGAACAGCACAGAAAAAGGAAGAAGAAACAAAACTGAACACGGTGGAATTTAATAATTAAGGTGAATATGTATGGAAATTTAATTACATTTGAACCATCATGCTCTTCAGTGACAAATAGTACGAGTGAGGGGGTTTTAGATAATATAAACCGAGGTTTTGACCCTCAGAATTTAGAAAACTCTTTCTCCGATTTAGAAATGGAAGTAGAAAAAGATGTCGAAAAAGGTGAAATTAATATTTGTGGTCGGCGCATTGTAGATATTATGTATTTTATAAAATGTATACAATCTATAAAGCACGAATTTTGATGTACTTTTAGTGAGGTGGAAATTATTAGAGAGAAGCGAATCGGAATCTAACAGTATCTTGATCACTAAATGTAAAATATGCAACAAAGAGGACACACTTTATACAGACTATCCCTATACTTCCGATATTGATGTCACTTCCGCAGCAATATCAGGTGTATTTTCTACAGGTATTAACTACTCGGGCTTGGAAGAACTTACAGCCTCATTGAATATACCATGTATTTGCACCAAAACATTTTTTAACTACTCTGATAAAATAAGTAACGTCATTGATTCCTTATCTTTTGACGAAATAGAAGCTGCAGGTAAGGAGGAAGCGCGATTAGCAATTGAAGCTGGAGATTTAGATGAAAACGGAATTCCGATTTTGACGGTTGTCACAGATGGAGCATGGGCCAAACGAGTGTATAAGTCTAATTACAGCAGTTTATCAGGAGTGGCAGCAATTGTTGGTTGGCGAATGAAAAAAAAAATTGTATATAAGCGTAAAAAACAAATTTTGTTTAATTTGTGCAAATTTTGGTAAATCTAAAGATCACGTATGCTACAAAAATTGGTCTTCGTCGTCAGCAGCCATGGAGTCGACAATAAAATTATTGCGGAAGGTTTTCGATATTCTCGTGAAAAGCACGGTGTAATTTATTGGTAGATTAATAGGGGACGGTGATAGCAGCGTTCTTAGAAAACTACGTGTAACGGCTCCCTACGGTCCCCAAAAAATTATTGAAAAAATTGAGTGCCGAAATCACATATTACGTAATTATATAAATAAAATTAGGGACTGTTTGAAGAAACCCAAATTCAATTCGGACATAAGACAATTAATAATAAACAATTTACATAGATTCAGTGCGGCCGTGACAAAAGCAATTGAACATTACAAAAGTTCGAACTTAACAATAACAAACCAGATAGTGCAATTGCAGCGTGACATTATAAATGGACAAAGACATATTTTTGGTGAACACTCGGATTGTGCTTCTTACTTTTGTCAAGGATCTAAAGAAGGCGAGATCAATATGTTTGTAAAATTTCAGAATTCTAATATATATGATGACTTTATTAACGCTTTAAGTCGGCTTAGCAAAAATAGTAGATCTTTAATAGAAAACGTAGATACCAACATTGTAGAATATTTTAATTCAATCATTTCAAAATTTGTAGGAGGGAAAAGATTGAATTATATTCAACGTAATTCTTACAGTGCACGTTGCAAAGCGGCAGCGATTTCATTTAATTGTGAGGGCAAATATCACTCAAAGCTTCAGACAAAATATGGATGTATAACGAATAAATATACGACAGTGTTTGAAAAAAAAAACAAAAACGGTATGAGAAGAAAAAATGTTATATGAAACGAAAAACACATTCAGGAACTACGGACGATCGCGACTATGGGCCGGAGGCAAATGCATATTTTATTGAAGATATAAATAATGAAAGGTACGACGAAAAAAAAGATACATTTTTGAAGCATTTAGCAAGCGAAAATCCGGATGAAATTCAAAAGTTTACAAAAGGACAAAAAGATAATACTCTATGGAAAGAAATGTGGGTAAAAAAATTAACAGCATCGAATTTTGGCAAGATAATGAAATTAAGGAGAACCACATCTACGGCCAATACTGTGAAGGCTTTATTATACCAGGGATTTACAGGAACGATTGCGACATGGTACGGTAATGAAAAAGAAGAGCAAGCTGTAAAAGCTTTTGAATGTTTGGCAAATCTAAAAGTCCAGTCTTGTGGTCTTTTTATTCATCCTGTGTATAGATTTTTAGCGGCATCTCCGGACGGAATTATTTCTAATCAAAACGCGGTTATTGAAGTAAAGTGTTCATTCAAGGTTCGCGAAGTGACTCCATTTGAAGCTACGGAAAAAAAATTTTTCGGAACAGAGAATTACATTTAAAATCTAGGCACCATTACATGTACTAAATACAGGGACAGTTGAATATAGCTCAGAAAGATGTATGTTACTTCATAATCTGGACTCCGAAGGGTACTTGGTATGAAATAATACACCGAGATGAAGAACTCTGGGCAGAAATGTTAATTAAGTTCGAAAAATGTTATTTTATAGCTTTATTACCTGAAATTATTGATTCTCGTATTTTGAGAAATCGAGAAATTAGAGACGGCAAATTGGAGAATTAGTATGATTGTGACACGTTTAGCAAAAACGTTACTTGGCCATTCTTGTTTATTTTCTACACTGTCTATACTTTTGCAAACATTTCTTTTGTAAAAAACATGGATTAGGCCTACTGGGGATACCATGAGAAAGAAAAACGCGCTTTGCACTCTACCTCTAGGGTGGAGCGGAAAGGAGTGCGTTTGACGTTTTGTCTGCCACATAACGGTTTCTTTTTAAATTTTATAGAAGCTTTAGTGAAAAAAAATAAACAGTGTAAGATATAAATAAAAAAAATATAATATAAATAACAACCGATTGTAAATTGTGGTATTAACATTTGTTTCAAATCAATGATTAGTTCGGAATCCGCAAAGTTTGTATCTTACCTACGGTGACATTTTTATAATTTAATTTGCTAACTAACAATATCAGTATCGATTGTGAAGAATATAATTTTCAATAATTTAAAACATGGGCTACTTAGAAAATATAAATATTTTTTATATTTTGCAAGAAACACCGGCTCTGTTGTTACAATATAATTTTTTTTATCAGATTTTAGTTTTCTCTAAGACATTGCTCATATTATTAAAAAGCCTCAACATGTAAAGTAAATACACATCTTGGTGAGAAATTATAATAAGTACAACTTAAATAATTAATAATCATTATAATAATAAAACTATATGTTTATTGCAGAATAAAATTTAATATCTAATTAATTCCGGCAAATATCATTAAAATAATTATAAATTACATAAAACGGGAGTCTTAATAAAACTAAATAAATACAAGCCTAAAGGATATTCAGAAAGAGCAAAAACAAATTTCGAATAAAGTAGGCCCACCAATATTTTCATGCAATAAATGTAGGAGACAAATATCCCAGATTTATTTGCTTGCCAGTTGACCAGGCATTGCTTCATGTTTCTGTTCGTCTACCTGCATCGTGTAAAAGGTACAGGCATATTAAACTCCCTAAATATATTCAATGTATTTCAGGCAACCCGACATACGCCGTTCGGGAATTTTTCTTAAGGAAAGCCCACCCTTAACGACAAGCAGCCTTAATAACAGGGGAAATTACGAACTCTGTTTGTTCATTTACTATATTTAATGATTTGTTTATTGCTTTGGATATTTCCATTATTTCCAAAAGGTCTAATCGTTTACTTTTATTTGCTGAGTGTAAAATTTCAAAATTATTTAATGATACTGTAACGAAACCAGCAGACATTCGAAATGAGTTTACATTAAATAAAAGAAGCAGACCTCTCGGCGCGATAAAAACGAAATTGTCACACGCACAAAAAGAGACCTAAATCATCTCGGCCCGACGTATAAAAACGCTCTTATTTACACACCACCATAAATCAATCTCCACGCTGTACGGCATAGTCCAACGGAGACAGAATGTCTAGGAATATTCTACAGACATTCGAGAGGGAGATAGAGTTTACGAGAATGCTTCGAGATGTTTTCACATACGTATATAAGGCGGCATGATTTATTACGGGATTCATTGCGGGGTTCAGTCTCGAGTGCGATAGTGGTAGCCAAAGAAATAAATATAGTAGTGCCGTCTTATATAAATAGAAGTGTTACATAAATACGGACAGAGACTTAAATAATAGTAGTAGTAAATAAATACAAGTGTTAATTAGATTGTAGTATTTTAAGTGTGATACGTTAGTTTTATATTTTTATATTGTTATATAATTTTAAGTATATAAATATACAGACTGTTTTAAATAAATAATTGCACGAGTTGTTTATTGGAACCCGAAAACGTTACAATTGGTGTCAGTGTGGGATAAACATAAGTGCAAATAAATAAATAAAAAAATAAATAAATGGCTACTAAACGTTTGGAAGAATTAAAGGTCTCCGAGTTAAGGACAGAATTGGAAGAAAGGGACGCAGATGCGTCTGGAAAAAAAACAATTCTCCAGGACCGGCTTCGTGACCTTTTAATAAATGAAGGTGAGGATCCCGAGAAATATTTGTTTCAAGTACAGCCTGATTTAAGCTTAATAATGGAGACTCTAAAAGGTGAAATTGCAAAACAATTCGAGACTCTAAGAGATGCAGTTGCAAAACAATTCAAAAGCTTCAAGAAATGAAATTGCAAGTAATTCAAAACAACTTGAAGAAGACATTCAGAAGAATTCATCGAATGGGAGGCAGGAATTTTCTGGGGCAATCGAAGCCGTAGAACAGAAAATTGAGGAGCGCGTGTTCGGAATGGGGGACGAGTTTGGGGTTCAGCTTCAGTTGCCAGCGATGAACGACTGCGGTCCCCGTGACATCTCAAGCGGAAGCCTGGAGACTTTCCGAACAGCGAAGGCAAAGGTAAAACCTCCCACCTTCGATGGGAAGACATCATGGTTGACGTACCGGAAACAATTCGAAGCCGCTGCAGGAGCAAATAGGTGGACGTCCCCGAAGAAAGCTACTGGTCTGATTGTGTCATTAAGAGGACAGGCCAGTGATGTTCTGCAGACCTTACTTCCGGAAGAGTGTCAAGACTACCTTAAATTGATCAAGCGTCTTGAGATGAAGTATGGGCATGCACACCTCGAACAGGTAGTCCGACGATTGGTGAATAAGGTGCAACCTAAGAGAAGAACGCTCCGATGCTGGAATTGGAAATGGAAATGGAGATGGAAATGGGCCATGCGCATGGTAAATGCGGGAAGAAGCCCAAGGAGACCATAGCGGAGCAGCGAAAATGAAACGGGTCGATGAGAAGAGGCAATCGTCGACCCAGTATCGTGGAGCCTCAAAACCAATAACGCAAATTGCATCTGTGCAACACCAAAACGCTGATGCTGTTGCAAGCAGACAACGTCCAGAAGACTGCAGGCATGGTAACCGACTAAAAGAAAAATCGGCCAACACATTCGGAACAATCGTGGTTGACGATCCGTGGCATCCTGACAATTTGCGGATTGGTCAAGAAGCTGATGAAGACCTTGGTTCATTGATGGTTTGGAAGGGAATTGGTCGCGGACCAGGATGGCAAGAAGTGGCTCCTCGTTCACAGGGACTGGAATCCTACTGGGCTCAATGGGACTCTCTGAAAGTAGAGGATGGATCTACTCAAGTGTGTTGTGGAGAACCCAAATGGAGAAGACTGCGTCAGTGGATCCTGGCGAAGGTTGAAGGATGTCCACGAGCGAGTACGCCATCACACTCAGGATGCCAGCGACAGGACGAAGAATCGTTACCACGTGCAAGCCGAGAGAGGTGGTTACGGAGAAGGAGACCTTGTTTGGTTGTATGATCCTCAACGTCGCCGATGCCTGTCCCCAGAGCTCCAAGAATACTGGAGGGACCATACGAAATACTAGAGCAAATAGATGACGTCGTTTATCGCATGAGACTAACACCCCATAGTGAGCCAGGGGTGGTGCGTTTCATTACATTGGCCCATACCATGGACGTGACGGCGGTGAAGTGGCGGATGCGGGACAAATTACCGGAAAACCTAGAGAGCCAATTTATGGGAAATGTAAGGAGCCAATTTACGGGAAATGTAAGGAGGCTGACAATTCCGAAACTGGGCTGCGGATTAGACCGTTTGGAATGGAGAACAGTAAGAAACATGCTGGAGGCAGTGTTTCGGTATACTGGTATGGAAATGGTCGTGTGCGGCTGTCGGCCCAATCAGCCCGTTGTGCAGCCTGGGGCGGTGGATTGCCATTTCCACAAGACGGCTGGGTGCACCCGTGAGTCCAGGTGTGGATTTCGTCATCCGCCAGCGAGAAGAACATGGAATAGTGTGTTTCGGGACGAAACGCAGTTTTTAAGAAGGGGGCAATGTAACGAAACCAGCAGACATTCGAAATGAGTTTACATTAAATAAAAGAAGCAGACCTCTCGGCGCGATAAAAACGAAATTGTCACACGCACAAAAAGAGACCATAAATCATCTCGGCCCGACGTATAAAAACGCTCTTATTTACAGACCACCATAAATCAATCTCCACGCTGTACGGCATAGTCCAGCGGAGACAGAATGTCTAGGAATATTCTACAGACATTCGAGAGGGAGATGGAGTTTACGAGAATGCTTCGAGATGTTTTCACATACGTATATAAGGCGGCATGATTCATTAAGGGATTCATTGCGGGGTTCAGTCTCGAGTGCGATAGTGGTAGCCAAAGAAATAAATATAGTAGTGCCGTCTTATATAAATAGAAGTGTTACATAAATACGGACAGAGACTTAAATAATAGTAGTAGTAAATAAATACAAGTGTTAATTAGATTGTAGTATTTTAAGTGTGATACTTTAGTTATATATTTTTTTTATTGTTATATAATTTTAAGTATATAAATATACAGACTGTTTTAAATAAATAATTGCACGAGTTGTTTATTGGAACCCGAAAACGTTACAATACCATGTGCTGTTCATTTATACAATGCTCGGATATACCTGAACATTTCTTGGAATGTAAGATTGCTTTCCTATGTTCTTCTATACGTGTGCGAAAACATCTTCCAGTTTGACCTATGTAGAAAGCATCACAGTCTAAACAATTTAATTTATAAACGCCACATTTACCTTTTTTTTTGAATTATATCCTTATTATTTGTCCAAAGTTTACCTAGATTTCATTTATTTACTATTATAGTTTTTATGCCTAAATTAACTAATCTATTATTAATTTTATTCGTGGTCTTTCCTATGTAATTTATTAAACGATAATTACTTGGTTCTAAGTGGGGGGCTGCATATGAGAATTTATTAATCTGTTTATGTTTTTTCTTTGTAATTAGTCTATTAATAATATCTGGACTGTATCCGTTGTTCACGGCTAAACATTTCAGGACTGCTACTTCTTTATCAAAATTTGGTTTAGAAAGGGGAACGGTTAATAGTCAATGTATGAAACTGTTGCAAGAGGAAAACTTAATGCTATCAGGTTGTTTGCTATCTGCAGATATGAGGGTATCAGTGTATGTGTGTTTTCTGTAAATACTATACAGGAGAGACAAAAAAAAATAATTTTTTTGGTTAGTATTTAAAGTGCATATATTGTTTGAATAAATATATAGAACGCTCATATCTAAGCTACAGTAACATGTGAGTACAATTTATGATAATAGTGCCAAAAATTCATATGTGGTGCAAGAATGGGATAAGATACTTATACTACTGACTGCTCACTGTATTTTTAATATATGCAACAATGGGATAAGTAACATTAACAGTTTTTCTTTTACAACTGTATTTATTAGGCTTCAATTGATAGTAGATAATTATTATCATCAACACAAAATACATTCAGTAGAGAAAAAATTAAATATTATTTTATACTATCTATACCGGGTGTCCCGTAAAAAACGCCAACAATAATAACTCCGTTATTTATTGTCCGATTTTATTGAAACAAAAAGTCAGTTAATTAGCATCAAAAATACTACAAGAAAGTAGTGTTTTAGTTGTTTTCATTAATGTCAAACGATAGTTAACTTTTTTATTTTAAATGGAAACAGATATATTTTTGGCAATATTCGGATTGGATTTTCTTTTCTGAATTCATCGAGGTATAACATGTCTATTTTTTTATAAACGATTATTGAAAGAAAAACCATTTATTAAAATTGACCATGCTTTTAATAAATTATGTATAACATTTCGAATGTGCTATGAAACATTGAAAACGTAAGTATTATAAGTATTATTCTAAAAAACAAAACAAAATACTTCACAATAATTGTTCAAATTGCCCGCCACCTTGTTCAATACATAACGCACATCTCCTAATTACTCCACGAGTCGCATTTAAAAGACAAACGCCAGGTATTTCATGACAAGTGTTAATAATTCTTTGTCTTAAAATGTCAACATTTTCTGGAGGTGTCAAATAAACTCGATCTTGTAGATAAGCCCACAACCAAAAATCTAAGGGCGAAAGATCGGGTGAACGCGCAGGCCACTCGATAGGACCGGATGTTCCTATCCACCTATTTCCAAATTGGGTGTTCAACCAATCAGTATTTACTCTGGCGTTGTGAGCGGGGCCCCATCTTGTTGATAAAATATTCTATTTAAATTTGCCAAAGGTAATTCATCTAAAAAGTTTTGGAGATTTTCGTTTAATAAAGTGTGACACTTTTCTTGATTTAAGCAACCATTTATGAAAAATGGCCCAATTAATTGATCGCCTAAAATACCACACCAAACATTTACGCTGCAACGTCTTTGCAAATTATTTTCAATGACAAATCTCGGATTGGCTTGGCTCCATTGTCGATGCATGTTTCTATTAAAAATACCATTGTTGCTAAAAGTGCATTCATCAGACCAAATTATCATTCTGTAAAAACTCCGGTCTTGTTCTAATGCATTTAAAAAAGTCGACAAAACTGTATTCTTCGGCGTTGATCATTTTGTTCTAATGCATTAACTTTTCGAGCTATGTACGGTTTAAATTTGTGTTTTCTTAAAATACTATGGACTGTAGTTTTTGATACCCCAATATTATGTGCAATTTCGCGAGTCGAAGTTCGTGAATTTTCTTGTAGTGCAAGAAGAACATCATATTCCGTATCTTCGGCGAATCTACGTCGCTGTGTTTTAGGTTTTTTAAATGATCCATAATTCCTCAAATTCGTTTCAATTTTCTGAAATATTTTCGAATCTGGAACTTCTCTGTCCGGAAAACGAACGCTGTAACGCCGAACAGCTTGAAGACGATTTTTATTACATTCAAAAAACACTTGCAACATGTCTGTTAACTCATTGTTATTCATTTTTACGAATATACTTTTTTTGTGGCAAAACATTCAAGCAGAACAATAAATAAGACTTAATAGACACTCACACTGACGTTTATTGACGTTTATCGCATTTTTGTTTTTTCATGGCACATTCCAAAATTTATAAATAATGGAATACAAAGATGAAATTTATTAAGTGTTTTATATTTTTTTTCAATAATTGTTTATCAAAAATAGACATTTTATACATTGTTGAATTCAGAAAAAAAAATCCAATCCGAATATTGCCAAAAATATATCTGTTTCCATTTAAAATAAAAAAGTTGGTTATCGTTTGACATTAATAAAAACAAACAAAACACTGCTTTTTTGTAGCATTTTTGATGCAAATTAACTTTTTGTTTGTTTGAATAAAATCGGACAATAAATAACAGAGTTATTATTGTTGGCGTTTTTTACGGGACACCCGGTATATTAATAATATATTTTAAGCAAAAGGAAAACACTAAGGATACAGTTAGGACAAAATATTTTATAGGAGCCTGAATCAGAAGAATCTGTCACATCGGAATTTATATCCTCTGATACTATAGCTTTACCTGATAGAAAAGAGTGGTAAAAATGCATATCATTTTTTCCTACGTATTCTTCGGCTAGTAACATAACATTTTGGTATTTTAGAAATTTGATAAGCAATTTATCACTATAACAGTTTGGTACCAAATCTAGATTCGGATTTGCTTCATTTTTTGGCATAGTAAAGTAGGTAAAAACGAAGCTGCGGCAGATGTGGTACATTAAACCCTTTTTAAATTTTTTGCATATTTAAAAACACGATACGAAGTAATTAAAAACTTTTCTTTAGAGGCTGCTTTTAGAATGGGCATAAAAAACATAACATAAACACTACATTATTTTAAGGTTTTGGTATCTTAGAATTTAGACATTTAAATGGTTCACAGCCAATCGTTTATCACTTCACCAAAATAAATGTGAGACAATTTCCTTTATAGTAAACGTAGATCAAACATTTATTCTACGGATAGAAAATTCCTTGATATTAGACACAAAATTAACAAGGAAGCTGCACATTGTAACAATATAAGAATGGAGCCTATCTAAAGAAGCTACTTACTGAACGTACACACAGTAAAGTAATGTATGGTGGAAACGCGTTACATTCAGTTGCACGTCATACTAGATCCATGACGAGTCGCCGTGTATATGTTGCCGGATCTATTTTTACTTCTGTCAGTGACATTTGATATAACCAAAGAAAAAAATTTTTCACAATACAATAACTATAACGTAATATATTTAGTAATTGAAATGCTCTAAGACTTCAGTCTTTCTCAAGTTATTTATTATATTGATTTAGATTGTCGAAAAACCTTAAATGTTTCATTACGTATCCATAATATCATTTAAAATAAGCAATACTTACGCTATTCACATTAAATTTAACAGATTTTAAAGTTTGTAAAAAACTTTGACTGTTTACAGAAACCGTTCGGCATTATATTTAATGGACGCAAATAAATAATAAATACACTTCTAAGGAGCACTGTTTTTAAACAATTTATATCAAAGCAAAAATAAACATGAAAAATTTGACAGGAAGAATATACACAACGCACGTCTTTTTGACAGATATGATTTATCTGTCAACACCGAATTGAACTATTAGTCTATTAAAAATATGTAATAAAGAAATTTAATATTGAAACGGAAATTATGTGTTTATTTGCCATGAATGCGTATATTACTATCAATTTATAAATCTTCTATTTAAGCTAATGAAATAAATGCCCTCAAGTATAATTTAATAAAGTAACTTTTTTAGTTTCTCTAATACAGTTATGACAACATGTAAACGTCATCGATGACGTGCAACTGAACTTAACGCGTCTCCACTATAATGTCAGTGGTATAAATGTCAACAACAATAATAAAGTGTTTATGATATAACTAGTTGAATTTTCAATCTCTTCGAGCTTGAATCGCTTAAAACGCGAGCATCGCCTTGATGCACTTTATAATGTCCGGTTTTCTAAACTTTTGACGTGCCCTGTATATAGGTACGTCTAATTTAAGTTTTTGCACAAACTGTCATTGAGTCTAAAATTAGTTGACGTTTAACCGCGTCATTGTTGACATAAGTAAATGTGGCTATTGTGTGTAATTTTTTTGGTATTAAGAAGCGTTTTTATAATATTAAAAAGTCGTTATTGTTTTTGTTGTACTTAATGTGATAGCTGAAATCCAATTTTCATAAGACTATCGTCGAAAATCAAACTTCAGTTGGATGTTTGAAGTTTCTTGTTACTTTAAAGAATATTCCGCATTACATACGTAACAATAGCACTTTACTAACTGCTTTTCTTCGGTGTATGTTATTCGGCTACGTTTGCACACAGAAGAATTAAAAATGTGCATATCTTCGCTATAATTTTTGTATGTTTAGTTTACGTTTTGTCGTATAAATACTATAATCGTTTTCATTGAAGTTAATGCCCTTTAACGCGTTCGTATTTGATTTTCTCGATCTATATACTTGCCTATCTTTGATACTTTCAGTTTTTAATAAACGACACCTGCAAGCGTTTAAGACTGTAATTTTTAAATGATTTACCAACAATATATTCACCTTGTGACATAAATTCTTTGCACCTTACTTTAGGATAGGGTTCGTGTTGCCCGTCTGTCTTCTAAATGTCAATCCTTTGCGCTCATCGTCCTAATAATTATGAATCTTGATACGTGTGCGCGTTTTTTTTTTTGTAAATTAGCACCGTCCATCGTTATAAGACAGCTGTCAAAATCATACGTCCGTTTGAATTAATCACACTTTCTCGCCAACGCGTCATCGCGAGTTTTTCTTTACCGCACCCCCCTGCAGGGAGGCTTTAAATGAGTCGTACCTTCGACAGCGACAGACTTGGTTGGTTTCCAACCCTCTTTCGGCACTCTAAACCTCGACGGCCTGAAATTTCTTCGTCAAAGTGAACTTCTGCAATTCTTTCACGTGCCTGTCATACCTGACATTTTTACGATTTTTATCGGGTGTCGCGGGAATTGGTCATAACGTAAGCCATTTTTCTGTTACAACATCAATTGCACGCTCCCCTTTAAAAGCCCATATCTCTGCACACGCTCCACTAAAAAGGAAAATCTCTCCGTCGAGAAACCCTTTAAAGTCGTCCGTAAACCCACCCCAAAGGACAGCTTTCAATTTCGCGTATCCAGAGAGGAGTTCTTTGCACAATTTCGCTGATTTTTGTCGATTTTAACGGTCGGTTCGTAACCAAGGCGATTCGGCTTTTAGTATGTATATTGTTGTTTTGATAATAAACATAACGCGATAACGTTACATGATGTCAGAAGTGGGATATAAAGGTGTGTTAAAGAATAAAAATGCCGGACATAGAAAACATAAGCGGTGTAAGGGCGCCAAAACTCTTAGTATTCACGAGTGATAACATGGTAATCACGGGTTGTTATCTCTTACGGCCGGGTCCAGACAGTTTTTTAAATCGTGACTAACCCCGCTAGATGTCTCTTCGTTGGACATGTACGGTCGATCGGTAAAACAGTTAGCGTATATACTTACCAAGTTGTTTTGCATTCTTGTCCATTTGCGTGGTATAGCTTGTAGAAGTCATATTTGTGTTTATCATTTATTGTTTTACTTTAGTCAATTGTTGTATGTTGTTTTTCATTGCTTTTATCATAAAGTTATATTTCACTGTTTGGCAGCTAATAAGGTACCTAAGTAATAATGGTTTTTTTTATTGTTTACCGTTATATCATAACAACAATAAAAGCATGAAAATGCGTATGTTTCCAAAGGATGCAAATGTAAGTTATTAAATTAATAGAATTGTAAATTTTTTTTTTATTTAAAAAGGTATAATATATTTTAGTTATTCAATTTATGGATGCAAGCTATAAAAAATCTGAAACTAGAATTGCAAGCACCTACTGAAGTCCGAAAGAACTATGGAGTATGTGATACACATTTTGTTGAGCAAGATAGACGCCATGGTGCAAATTCGTTTTGTTAATGTATTATTAATCCTGAATACATTAACAAAACAAATACATTATTGGGCGAGGTACGTTGATGACATATTATGTATTTGGACAGGTAGGTACAGATAGACAATTAACAGAATTCTTAAAACTACTTAATTCACTAAACTCCAAGATACAATTTACAATAGAAAAAGAAGAAAACGACAAATTAAATATCTTAGATATTACCATATACAAAAACGCTAATAATATAACATATAAAATTTATAGAAAACCAACATTTTCAGATAATATACAACAAGCGAATGCAAAACAATCCTTCCAAATAAAAATGTCAACATTCCATAGTTATGTACATAGAGCCATTACACATACCATTAAATAATGAGTCCTTTAATGAAGAAATAAACACTATTAAAAAGATAGCAGAAAATAGTCCCAATATTATAGATGATATAATAAAACATAAAGAACGAAAGAACATTAAAAAATATTTATATCCTGAAATCAAAGAATTAAATAAAAATACTTGACATGTGATTACTTATATCCCCCCCCCATCACAAACAATATAAATTAAACATTAAGAAGGCTAGATATTAAAATAGTATGAATCAGTAAGACAAAATTAGGTACAATGTTAAATAACATCAAAGACAAAACAGATAAACTAGAGAAATTAGGAGTATACTCCATCAAATGCCAAAATTGTGAAGCTATATATATATATATATATATAGGGCAAAGTGGTAGAAGTATTAAAAGACGTATAGCCGAACCAGTGATGTAAGTCGATAAATTACCCCGTATATTACCGAATTAATTACCGTCTTTTACGGTAAATTACCACATAAAATTTTCGTAAATTACCAACAAAGTAAAACATCATCTATATACACGTACGACATTGCACACTCGGTGTTTAGGAAGTCCCTTTCTAGCAGATGTAATAGTCCGTGAATCAGCCGTTTATATAACAAGTGAAGTAGTCTGCTGGGATGGGGCGTAAAGATAAAATAAAAAAAGGCATTTTAACAGCATTTTCAAAATCCACAGAACATTAGAAATTATATTCGTGTAACTTCTGTTCGCAAAGTTATGGTTTAAATGTAACCAGAATGTACAGTCACTTACAGAATAAGTGCATTCGTTGTCCTCGTAAAATAAAGAATGAAATACAATCAAAATCAAGAGCATTAAGTGTTAAGAAAATTAAAGCAATAAATAAAGGTGAGTAATTTTGATTGATTTCTATTGGGTTTTATGGAAAAATATTTAACATTTTAGAGATTCCGGAAAGAGAAAATTCTCCGCAAACAGATTTATAAGACGACGATGGAGAGACGATTTCAAGCGATTCTCGCCCACAATCTGCTGCAAGCACCACAAAATCCGCTTACAGTGAAAATTTGGATTTTTTTGTGGATGTAATGAATAAATCAGAAGAGGAAATTTGGGATCTCTTAGCAACAGCATGCTTTGCTAGTAATACTCCTTTAAATTTTACGGAAAATGCTCATTGGCAAAAATTGTTTAAAAAAATTAAACCTTCTTTACGATTGCCCACTAGATATCAGTTATCCAATGCGCTTTTAGATAAAAAAACACTCTCAAATAAATCAGTTAGTTAATGAAAAAATAGCAAAGTCTAAAACAATTGGAATTCAAGTTGATGGTTAGAAACGAATCCATTATAAATATAATAATTACATGTCCAGAACCAGTTTTATTTAAAGTAATTGACTGCAAGGAAAATCGCCACGATGCTGCATATCTTTGTTCTTTGCTTAGTTCTGTTATTGACGACTTAGGTATTAATAAAGTTATAAGCATGGTGACTGATAACGCTAGCAATATGAAATCAACTTGGAAATTAATTAGTGATATGTACCGGTCCAATTATTTTACTTGTTATGGATGTTGTGCTCATATTTTGAATTTATTCGCACAAGATATTTTAAAATTAGAAGTATTTGCATGTTTAATTACTGATTGTAAAGTCATAGTAAAAACTATTAAAAAATCACATATTTTGAATGCTACGTTTAAAAATATACAAGATGAACAGCGAGCATTACAAAAATCAAACACACTAACATCTCTTAAACTACCTGGCCAAACTAGATGGAGCTCTAATATCTTCTATTTAGAAAGCTTAAGAATAAATAAAAAAAATTAAAAGAATTGGCTATAACAGAAACTATAGCTAATACTTTAAACAAAAGATAAAAAATACTCCTAATATTTTAGATGATCTGTTTCGGAAAAGAGTTGATACATTACATAAAATATTACACCCTGTCTCCGTAATTTTAAAGAACATACAAACCTCTCAACCTTGCATATCTCATGTTGTTGAATATTTTCAAGACCTGAATGATCAACTGATTGCTACATGCCCAGTTTCAGAACTAAAAGTTGTCTTATCACATTTAAAATCACGGAGAGAAATGGCTATAACACCTATGCATTTGGCTGCCAATTTACTAGATCCAAAATTTATAGGCAAAAATCTCAATGACGAGGAATATATCACAGCACTGACATATATTAACAAACTATAATCAACGCATCTAGTTAGTGGATCTGATACAGCAAAAATTATGACTGAGGTTGCTTATTCCAAATCGAAAGAAGAATTGTTTTCAAAAGATTTTATATGGCAAGCATTGGAGACAGGCAAATTAAATTCTGTATTATGGTAGAAATCACTTTGTTGTACTACAGCTTTAAGTAAAGTCGCAATAGAAATTTTGAAGAGCCCACCAACAACATGTGCGACGGAGAAAGTTTTTCAATGTTTAGTATTATACACAATAAAAAACGAAATAGATTAACTAATGAAAGAGCTGCTAAGTTGGCATATGTGAATTTATATTTAAAGCTGAAAGAAAATCCGGCACTGAAAGATCTCCCAAAAAGAGTTGGAATGTTCTGATTCGAATTGCAATACTGAGTCTGAGAGTAATCTGGAATAGTTATGTAATTAATATTGGTAATAATGATAAATCATTGTTTTGTTATATTTTCAGAATATTGTTTAATTTTAAAATATGTTAATATTGTACTCTTTATTTTTTTTTCCTTTAATAAAATGTATAAGACTTTTTTGTTGTGGGGGTTTTATTTAAACAATTAAAAAAGTGTGGTAAATTACCATGGTAATTTACTAAAAAAAATGGTAAATTACGCGAGAATAAATCATGGTAAAAAAACAGTAATTTACCAAAATCATAAATTACGGTAATTTTACATCTCTGAGCCGAACACGTCAGAGACGTAAAATATAGCGTTAAAAACACAGGGTTCTCAGAACACTGTACAACAAAACCGTTTGCCTCATATAAATAGCTGCAACTTAATACATAATATAACAAAAAGTAAAAGATTAGATTTGCTAGAGATATTTGAAATTAAAAAATCTCAGAAACAAAATTTGTTAGTTACTAACATGCAGTTAGATTTCTTGAATGCTCCCTTCAGAGACACAATTATAAATATCCATTAACCACCACCGGATATCATTAAGTAGAGCTGGCTAGGTATATAGACTTGCGTCTAGCGACAGATGGGTCACAGACGATCATGACGTCACGAGAGTAGATACATACGCCTATGACCACGCGGCCTAGTAGGGTATTAGGTGCTTTATTGTATTAATGTACTAAGAATAATGGAAATGTGTAAAGAGGCAAAATGAGGACGCAGTTTTATGAACAAATCAAACCTCAGAAAACGTGAACAGTTTACATCCACATAAATTGTATGAACAGGCTCCAAAATATTTACAAGTTAGTTCTAACTTTGTGCTTACTTGTGAAATATGCATAAAAAACTTTGTTACTTTTAAATACTTCTATGTTAAAATAGAATAAAAAATTATTTTCAAACGTAGGCTTATTCCTTATTTTTATTTGTATCACAAAACCTCCTTTTTAAACATTATTCCTATTCAATTAAACAATTATATTTTCTATAAAAAATTGCAGTAAAATAATAACTTTTATAATATAAGTCTTAATTTTCTCTATTTTTTTTATAGTCAGAAATAAGTATGTACAATTGGTTTCTTCTCAAATGGCCGGTGTAAATTGAAAATAGATCCCCAAGTTCTACGATAGTAACATTCTAATGTTCGAGTTAAGAACGGGACAAGCAAAAAACAGGCATCGTAAATCTTATATGTATAGCATGAATAAGCCATTGTACTTAATATGAGTATGGTTTATATTTTCTCAAGTTTTTAAATACTTTATTTTCCACAATCTGCACGAAATATACATGTCATATACCATAAGACCGCGTGCGTCTGCATTATCGCGATACCTGTAGAGTAAGCGAAACAGATAGAGATGCCTGTGTATTAGAACGGTAAACAAGTAGACGCAGTGTTATACTGGATTACAACAGAGCTAGTCTTTCGCATATCCCTATGATGCACTCGTATTTGTCCAAAAAATCCAGATTTATACGGTGTAGTCGGGCAGTCGCATTCGCCGTCGTCGCTTCCACATATGGGCGTCAGTTCGAGTTTTATTATTGCTTAAGAATAACATTTTTTTAGCTAATTACAGGTTAATTGCAATGTTGAATTACAATTCTGTTTTAAGAAGTAAATATTTTATGTTTCAGTAATTTATTATAGTTGAGTTTTTAGATAATAATATTTGTTGAAAAATATTATTTTAGTTAAGAAGTTTTTTTTATTTTAAAGTCAAGGAGTTATTTATTATTTATTTTTGCTCTTTTATGTTGTTTAAGAAGCTGTGATGAGTTACTTCACTGACATATTATCAGTGATTATCTGATGCTTTAAACAACTACAAATAATTACTTACAACGGGAACGCAATACCTATTACACTGCTCTTCACTTGATTTGCCTACGAATACATTTATACGTATAACTTATACGCCCGCTGTCGGTGTGGCAATTCAAGTTGGCACGCCCATTTATAGTCGACCAGTAGTTACTAATACATGCATCGCGCTATGAACGGCGGCCACACGGTATATAGTAACGAATGAAACACATATTTTGAATGCCTTGCTTTTAAAATTATATATAATTAAATATTAAATACAATTAAAAGAAAAAGATTGTATTACGTTATGAATTAAATTGCTTTGTAAAAGAAACTACATCGGCCATATACTATAAGCCAATATATTTGAAATATTTGTGTTTATTCATAATAATTTATTGTCTGATAGTGATAACGTTCATGCTAGGTACTTTATTAGAAAAAATCATTTTTATCTTCCTCAATATCTTTCTGGCTTTTATTTTATTCTATAGTCTTTTATTTTGATTTCTACAGGTAGATCCACTGTTTTTCATTAAATCTTGGTTTTATGGAATTTTGGACTTGTTACTATTCTTTCTGGAAGTGATTTGTATTAATTTTAGATGTTGAAGCTTTTTATTTAAAATAACAATGTTTAACTGAAAATTAAAATAATACTTAAACAATTTAGTATTATAACAACCCATGTTTTTCTTATAAAAAGTAAAAATTGTTATATTCTCTAATAAGGGAATGTTTAAAATTATTAAAAATTATATTTTTCCCGATCGACACTGATATTTTGAATTAGTTTACTTCACTAAAAAAATCAAAATTTACTAATACGTCGTCAACTACTAAGTTAAGAGAAATTTCTAAAGAATACAAAAGCATTAAAATGTGAATTTTAGAAAGACTTTTTTTGAAATTTCTACCGGAAGGAGGCCTTCATATCTTACCAAAAACCGGTTTTTAGCAAATATCTTACAAATTATTGATTCTTTACAGATTTATCTAGAATACAAAAATATTTAGAGCCCGAATTGGAACAACTTTTGTATAAAAGAAATTTGAAAATTCGGACCAGACGTAAGACTTTACTCTTATCGAATAGCAGTTTTTTTTATACAATCTATATACATGTATTATAAGTGCAAAAGTAATTAGAACTACATTTGGAACAATTTTTCTATAAAAGAAAGTTTAAAATTTGGACCGGAAGTAATGCTTCTACTCATCAAATATCGGTTTTTTTTGGAAAATCTCACAAATTTTGCATTCTATACTCCATTCACGTTAAGAAAACAGTGTTAGGTAAGATAGGCGATTATTTCTTGGATTCTGATTGGCTAATAGCCCAGGCAAATTTACTCCACACCTACACTTTCATCCCCTGGAGTCTTCAATTTTTTGAACTATGTGTAAAATTTCTTTTTAGTTTTCAAATAAAAAGATATGATAAAAAATGTATCGCATAATATTTGTTAATGTATTTGTATGTCAAAAATTTCTGACAGTTGATGTTACAGACAAAAATTTTTCGGTGTGATACGGTCGCCGATCGCAGCGTTAACTACTGTTTTCTTAAAATGAATGGACTATAGTCAGGTTTATTAAGAACACAAAATTGTTTGAGCCACATTTGGAATAATCTTTATATAAAAAAAAATCAAAATTCGGACCGGAAGTAACACTTTTACTTTCTTTTATTTTTTTTTATTTATTTAACGAAAATAACGTAGAAGTATTTGATTGGGCGGCAAAATCTCCATATCCGAATCCCATTGAAAATATGTGGAGTGCTATGGTGCCGAATAGGAATGCTAATAATGATAGAGTTCAACTTAATATAGAAAATATTACTGAATATGCACAATCTATATGGGAGCATTTCAGAGGAAGAAACTTATGTGTAACTTTAATAAATTCTATGCAATCAAGAATGCAAGAGTATATGGACGATAATGGATTTTATATGTCGTACTAAGGTTTTTATTATTGCGAAAAGGAAACAAACTATAAGACCAAAATCACATAACCATTTTCTTTAATTTCTTTATTAATTAATTACTATTATACAGGGTGAGTCATTAGTAGCCGCTTCTTCGATTGCTCTTTTGTGTTTTAAATAAAAGAAAAAACAATTAGTGGAAGATCCATGGTTGCTTGTGGCGCATATTGTAAAAATACTTTAAGCTCTGGCGCACTTCCGGTTTCGACGGAAATGTACGGAACTTAATTTTTTTAAATGATTCACACTATATATTTTTGGATTTTCTTGTACTGCTTTAAATTGTCTGTTTGACTGTTTTTTCTTTTTCAAAACTGGGCCAATAGTTTTTGAGTTATTAATTTTTTTTGAAAATATTTGACCAAAACACGTGTTCAGAAAAAAATCATTTTCACATTGTTTTTAAAAGTAAAAACATTAACTTTGGTGGTGCTTGTAGCCAAGAAAATTCTACATCATTTGGTAAAGTTGCACTCGACAATACCTCAAAAAACTTTGTTTTTTCAAAGCCTACTTCCTGAAATTTTCACGTACCAAATACTTATTTTTTTTAAATGGAACACCCAGTATTTTATTGTCATTTTGTTCCTTTCATTTTTGTTAACAATGTCCTATACCTATCTTTTGTAATTTTTGAGATAATCACTATAGGAGCAATTAGCGGTCAATTAAAGACTACGGGCGCTGTTCTATTCACCCAAATTTTCGTCCAATAAAGGCTGGAATGCGGCTGACTGCCTGAGTCAACTGTTGAAGAAAGTGGATATACATTTATTTCAAACTTACAAAAGCATCGCTGTTAGTTATCATCCAAATGAATTATTCTTATGAAGAGTTAATAGATATGATTGACGTCTTGGGTGAATCTGAAAGAAACTTTTTGCTAGTATCCAGACTTTATGCACAGCGATCCCTGGTAGAAGTCAACCGAAGCCAGAAACCTTCGAAAATATAAAGTGGACGGTTTGAGTGAACAGAAAGCATTGAATATGAAAAAAGGTGCAGAAAAAGCAATAACTGGTGAGGATAAGACGTTTATGGTACTTGCGAGTGTAGTCGAACACCTCCATACTAGTACTACGAAAATTAGTCGTCAGTTAGATGTAAGTCAAATTTGAGAATCCAGAATAATTAGGAAATATGAAATTCACCCGTAGCATATTTATACACAGGGTTAGATGAAAGAAATTTTCAGAATCGCTTACATTTTTGTCAATTAGCAGCAGATAAATTATCCTGGCTTTCTCAACTTTTTGTTGTCTACCAACGAAGCCACCTTCTATTAAAGTGAATACGTTCATCGTCACAATTTCCATTATTATAACACTTAAAATCCCCCATTTTATCACACCTGTAAACTTTCAAAATCGTTGGTCATTAAAACTGTGGGGAGGAATAGTGGGTAGTTACATAATTGGACCTTATTTCTTTGATGAAAATGTTAATGGTGAAGAGTATCTTCGCTATCTACGGACGGATTTTCAAAACTTTTTGAAGACCTCTTCAAATATGTTAGTACACATAACCTTTATTTTATTTCGATGTTAACCAACAGTGTCAAAAATGCAACTGGACATTGCCGGAATTAAAAAAATGAAATGCGATGCTCTTCATTCTATAAAATTATTACTTTTGGTATAGTTGGATATAACATTTACATTGTTTGACAGTTGACTAAGGATGTCGGGCGCCATGCCTGCCCTCCATTGGTTGAACGAATATTTTGGTGCATAGAACAACAGCGCTCGTAGTTCTTTAATTGATCGCTAATAGCTCCTATAGTGATTATCTCAGAAATTACAAAAGATAAGTATAGGACATTGTTAACAAAAATGAAAGAGATTAAAAAAAGGAACAAAATGACTCAATAAAATACTGGGTGTTCCATTTAAAAAAATATAAGTTTTTGGTATGTGAAAATTTCAGGAAGTAGGCTTTGAAAAAACAAAGTTCAGTGAGGTATTGTCGAGTGCAACTTTACCAAATGATGCAGAATTTTCTTGGCTACAAGCAACAACAAAGTTAATGTTTTTACTTTTAAAAACAATGTGCAAATGATTTTTTTCTGAACACGTGTTTTGGTCAAATATTTTCAAAAAAAATTAATAATTCAAGAACTATTGGCTCAATTTTGAAAAAGAAAAAACAGTCGAACAGACAATTTAAAGCAGTACAAGAAAATACAAAAATATATAGGGTGTCATTAAAAAAAATTAAGCCCCGTGCACTTCCTGTAAAACCGGAAATGCGCCAGAGCTTAAAGTATTTTTACAATATGCGCCACAAGCAACCATGGATCTTCCACTAATTGTTTTTCTCTTATTTAAACCACAAAAGAGCAATCGAAGAAGCGGCTACTAATGACTCACCCTGTATATTAATTACTAAAAACTTGATAGCTGCTACAATTTTTGTTTTAATTTATTCTGGTAAAGGTTAGAGAAATTAATTTTACAATCCTAATTAAATTTTATTACATGATTACCCATTAATTCACAGAAGTTCAAATATGGGACCTTGTATGTATATATGTATTATTTTTTGTTATAAACTTGTAAGAATAAGTTTATAATATCACTACATACAATTAAATTATGTTATAATGTAATAATTAATACGAAATGCAAAATTTTGCTGTTTTAGAATATGTTTTAATTTTTTTAGAGAGCTATATCTAAAAATGAGGTGTAGTCACCATACGACTTTTTTATACGTATGTGACATCCGAAATGTGTATACAAAATTTGTTCCAAATCAAATTTTAAGTTGCCTCTTTATAAAATAAACCTCTGATTAAAAGTGTATCTTCCGGTCCGAATTTTGGACAATTTTTTTATACAGAAATTATCGCAAATCCAACTCAAAATATTTTTATTCTCTTAATAAATCTCTATAGAATGCATAATTGCGAAATATTTGCAAAATACTGCTATTCGATAAAAGCAAGAGTGTTACTTCCGGTCCGAATTTTGAAATTTCTTTTATACAAAAATTGTTCCAATTCGGGTTCTAAATATTTTTGTATTCTAAATAAGTCTGTACAAAATGAATAATTTGTAAGAAATTTGCTAAAAACCGCTTTTCGCGGTAGGTAGAAAGACCTACTTCCACTAGAAATGCCCAAAAAAGTCTTTCTAAAATTCACATCTTAGTACTTTTGTATTCTTTAGAAATTAGTTTAAACGTGACGACGTATTAGTAAATTTTGATTTTTTCAGTGAAGTAAACTACTGCTTCCGGTCTACCGATTTTACTCAAAATCTAATCTGATCTCAAGAGGAAGATTATTAAAGTTTGGTATTGATAGCTGTAGCCGTTTGGACACTGAGACACAGACAGACAGACAGACAGACAGACAGACAGACAGACAGACAGACAGACAGAGAGAGAGAGAGGGAGAGAGGGGGGAGAGAGAGTGAGAGAGGGCGAGAGAGAGAGAGAGAGAGAGAAGGAGGGAGAGAGAGAGACGTTTGCCAAAAGTCACTTTTTCGGTATCAGGCGACCTTAAAACGTGGACATCTGCATTCCTTACTACGTATAAGAAAGTATAAAGGCAAATATTGCTTTAATTAATGAACCACAAGACAAGGTGTTAAATCGTTGATTGAAGGAATATAAAAGATGCGCAACGCTATAGTAAAACAGCGCGTCTTTCCGTTAAATCGTCCCATAAACCCCTTGCCGAGAAACATCATCGCTGTCTCGGGCTGTTTCGAATCTCGGATCCAAACGACTGATGCAGTCGTATAGATCTCGGTTCCAGTTTTGGCTACGCTCAGTGCTATAGTGGCGCATCTTTATGTATTCCTTCAATCAACGGTTAAACTCATTATTTTTATTTTCTTATACGTAGGATAAGGAAGTATTGTGATGATGAAAATTTCAATATTATCTCCCTCTTGAGATCTGATTAGATTTTCAGTAAAATCGGCAGACCGGAAGTAGTAGTTTACTTCAGTGAAAAAAACGAATTTTGTCAATATTCGTCAACTACTAAGTTTAAACAAATTTGTAAAGAATTCATATATACTCAAAATTAAATTTGAGAAGAATTTTATTAAAAAAGTTTTTCGAAATTCCTACCGGAAGTAGGTCTTTTACTCTTATCGAAAATCAGTTTTTTGCGAATATTTCGCAAGTCATGCTTTTTAGACAGGTACGTTACTAGTATAAAAGTATTTAGAACTTAATTTTCAATACCTTTTGTATAAAAAAAATTTTTAAATTCGGACCGGAAGTAACACTTTTACTCTTATCGAATAGCGATTATTGCAAATATTTCGTAAATTATGCATTCTATATATATTTATCAAGAGCATAAAAGTATTTAGAGTTGGATTTGGAATATTTTTTGTATAAAAGAAAATTCAAAATTCCGACCGGAAATAATACGTTTACTCTTGGCGAGTAGCATTTTTTTGCAAATATCTCACAAAGTATGTATCCTGTAGAGATTTACTAAGAGACTGGAAGTTCTTAGAATAGGATTTTGAATAATTTTCGTATAAAATAATTTTTAAAATTGTATGATTTGAAACGCTTATACGTATAAGAAAGTCGTGTGGTGGCCACACCTCATTTTTTTTATTTGAATTAATTTAAAAATAAGGTATGAGTTATAATAACAAAACTAAAGATATTTTTCAAAAGCATTTGGGTATATATTATCTGTTGAACTAAGCAAATAGAAATAAATTTAGTAAATCATGGTCACCTGTTATTTAAATTATTTTAGGAAGCTAAACCGGTTCGTTTTATAATCCAGAATATATTATTATGGAAGTAGAGGAAAGGAATGTAAATAAGAAATTATACAATGAGCAGCATTCAACAAATATAAATACTCTTTGGAGATATTTATTTAGTGTGTTTTCAAGACCAGACATCCATACAATTAGAATGTGACTATCGACAGATACGCGCAGCGTTTTTAAACTCACACCGGCCATTCCTAAAGAAAGCAATTGTACATATTTTTTATTTATTTATTTCTAAAAAATAATTTCTTAAAAATCAAATAATACACTCTCTCTCTGTGTGTCTTACTATACACCAGCAACAGTTCTAGTTATGGGCCCATATATATTTACTCTTGTGACGTCATGATCATCTGTGACCCATCTGTCGCTAGACGCAAGTGGTATATAGGGCCAAGTGGGGTATAAATGAGACGACAAAAATTATGGGTAAAAATGAGACAGTCAGATGATTAACACTACACACTATTTGAATGGGACAAAAATGTGGCAAAATAAAGTTTACACCTCGAAATATTTAAAATCATATCGATTGGCACTTTAATGTAAGCTATACATGAATAATTAAATCAGACTTAAAATATTACAATTTACGATGCGACAACTTTTAAAATCGACGGAATAACTTTTCTTGCCACGCCGAGCCAAGACATCGGGCGCCCTCGGGGCAGGTCGCAAATTGAAAATCGCTGTATAACGAACGCTTTGGGAACGAGCGGGACAGTCTAGTATGACATTTGTTGGTGATAGCACGTGCTCTTTTGTTGGGGTAATTTTGAAACGACCTCTTGGGTAAATATGAGACATATCATGGGGTAAAAATGATACATAATTTTCTACATTTTTTAGGTTCCAGAAAATCATTATGCCTAGACATTATGTTTTAAAAGCGAAAAGATATACAGAGGAAGATCTGCAAACTGCACTTACCTTAATAAAACAGGGTAAGCTGTCTATTAGAGCTGCTTCGACAAGATTTCGAATTGATAAATCAAAATTATGCCGTTGTATTCATAATAAAAATAATGAAAAACGTGGCCGAAAGCAGGTGTTATCAGCGGAGCAAGAGAAAGAGTTGACTGAAAAAATAACAATATTGGCTAAATGGGGATTTGCGTTATCCAAAGAAGAAATTAAGTTAGTTGTGCAAACATACGTGAACGAAAATAATTTTAAAACCGTTTTTAAAGGTGGTAAACCTGGGGACGATTGGTTTCGTTTGTTCTGTAAAAGAAACAGGCTAAGCCAAAAAAAAAATGGAACAACTAGAAAAGTGTAGGAGAACAGCTACCAGTGACCCGTTTATTATATTCTCCTTCTATGATCGCCTCGGTGAAACAATTCAACAGCTTGGTTTGGAGGACAAGCCATCACATATATTTAACTTGGACGAGACAAGCTTCAATTTGGATCCAGGGAGAATCAAGGGAGTTGCTAAAGTGGGTCAAAAGGTTCATAGAACCATAGAAGGTTCCGGTAAAGAAAATATAACAACCATGGCTTGCATTTCTGCCAGTGGGGTATTATTACCACCGCTAATTATATATCAAGGCCAGAATCTATGGACCTCATCGAAGGGATCGAAAGACTTGGAAGGAACCTGTTATGTTGTTTCTGATAAAGGCTGGATGACAACTGCTGTCTTCAATAGTTGGTTCTCCAAATTTTGTACAATGGTTGCAGAAAGACCGCTTTTAGTAATAATGGATGGTCATGTCTCACATCTAGACAGAGAAACCATTAATCTAGCAATAGAAAACAACATAACCTTATTTAAGCTGCCTCCCCATGCCACAGATATTTTGCAACCGTTGGACAAGTGCTGCTTTGGACCACTGAAGCTCAAATGGAACAAAAAACTTGCAGAATGGCAGCGATTAAACCAAAGGAAGCTCACAAAAAATGAATTTGCGGATATGATCTGTGAGTTATGGCATGAAGGGATTACAGACACTGTCATAAAAAAGGCTTTCCAATGCACTGGAATATTTCCTTGCTGCCGGGAAAAATATCCGGCCGAGCGTCTAGATGAAATCAAACTGCAAAAATACAATGAAGGGACCCAAAACCCTTATCCACTAGATATTTTTGAATTGAGCCAAGAAGAAATAAATGTGGAAAATGACGACGAGATTCGCGAACAGGATATTGAAAACGAAGAAACAAACAATAATGAACAAAATGAGAAAGAAATGTTTGAAGAGAGCAATAATAACGAATATATTGATGTCGAGCCAAGACCATCTAGTTCATTTGAGCAAATTTTGTTACGAAAAATTAACAAATCAAATCCTGAAATAAAACGAAGGCGAAAGATTGATTCAAACTGTGCTGTTTTAACTAGCTCTGAATATTTAAATAAAATTAAGGAAAAAGAAGCTATGCAAAAGAACAGGAAACAACCGAAAAAAAAAATTACTGAAGTGGCTGACTCCTCATCAGACAATGATAGCATTCCTTACCAAGAAGAGAGTGACACTGAAAACATGACATTACAAGACATTATGGAAGAAGAAAATCATCCCGTTGAAGAATATGGCCTAAGTGAAATAGACATTGGGGACTATGTTTTGGTTAAGTTTTCCACGAAAAAGAAATTATTGCATTACGTTGCGCTAGTTGAATCTATGGCAGCAAACGAGTATTCTGTATCGTTTTTGCGCCGAAAGGGTGATAAATTTATATTTCCTGAAATACTTGAAAAATACGATGTATGTAAGGAAGATATAGTAATGAAACTACCTGCCCCATCATTCCATGGAGGTACTGCTAGGGTTTCACAAAAATTTGTATTTTCTATCGCCTTTGACAAATTTAATGTATATTAAAAAGTTTATTTTAATTTGTGTTCATTACAAAATAATTATTTTTCGTTTTTTACATCTAGCTTGTTTGCGAACCGCAATTAGAGTTCATGTAAACTGTTTTTCATTTGTTTTTTGAAATAAAAGTAAGACGTCTCAGTATTACCTCAGACGTGATACGCAGCACTCGTTCTTTAATAAACGCCTAAAAACACATTGTCTTATTTTTACCCACCCTGTGTCTCATTTTTAACCTAAATGTCGGTTAAAAATGAGACACGGTTTTTTTGCGTGTTTTCAAAAACCTTAACAATTATATCAAATATATCGTGTTTATGTTATTCCCCATCAATTTATTCATAGCATGATCATTTTTTGAAAAATTATTCCAGAAAAGACCCATCGAAAAATTTAAAGTTTTATAAAATGTCTCATTTATACCCCACTTGGCCCTATATATAAGTTGTACAGCCGAAACGTATGTTAGAAAATTCTAATAAAATTTTGTGAAATATAGCCAAGTGTGTTATTATCGACCATTAAATTGATTTATTAAAATGTTTCACCAAGAAGTGTCTGCAACATCAATTAAGGAAATTCCTTAACTATAAATTAGACTATCCTAATGAAAAATTTCTTCTTTATCAAATAACTCTTCACATTTATATTTTATCATTCTTATCTTGTAAAATACAATGAACAATAATCTTTGTTTATAATATAATAACTACATGTTCTCTATCTGTTTTTAATTGATATGATCTACAATAATTTAATTAAATGTATTTACAAACTATTTGATTGATATGACTTTGGTTCAACGAGCGACTTCCTTATGATAAGGTATTACACAACAAGAGTAGATTGAAATAACATTTGATATTGCCCGTACGTACAATCAGTGCTGCCATCCAGATATGTTGAGAACTCGGTAGATTATAATGATGGAAATTAATGGTTACACTACGCACATTTTTGATTAATTTCCTTTATCTATTTTGAATTGTTTTTATAATAGGAATAAAAATAAAGATACAACTATTTAACAGTTTATTAAAACATATATATTATAAAACAACAGAACAAAAAAGAATAATCCTAATATAACGCATATGTGCATATAATTTAAAAATACAACAATCTTACTTTTCTTCGTTATACGTAAACGTTAGAATTTACCATTCGAGAAATAATTTTATCATCTACAGGAAAATTATAACAATTATTATTTTTTATATAATACCGAGTTCTAAAAAAAAGTGCTGATCTGAAAATGTTGATTCTATAATAGATTTTTGAATATTTGCCCAGAAATACATCTTCCAAACTTAAAAAGAAAGTTGGGTTTCTAAAACCCAATATTTTCAATTGGGGTTGTAATAATGTAAGTTCTTTTTAAATAACAGTCAAAAATTAATTTTAAGAAATCCAGACATTCTTATTTATAATACGCAGTTTAGGTGATTCAGCCTGCATATCTCTATTCAAGTTATTAAAAATGGGTAATGCAACATCTAAAATTTGCAAAAATAGCTGTGTGACCGGATCATTTAACTTTATTGAAGTATTTTCTGTAGATAGCACATCTTTTTGGGAAACAGCATCAGTAAAATATAATTTCAAGGCGTTATACCGTTCCAAAATTCGTGTTACGACCGTGTGTACAGACAACCATCTAGTTTGTGCTTGATGTAATATTTTGCGAATTTTAATATATGCAAAATTTTGAAATTCCACGAATTCAAAAAAAAATCACTTCCATATATATAAGTTTACTATTGCATGGAGTAAATTCCCTCCAATACAAAATTGCTATTTCATCAAAGCACAAAGTACTCACCCTAAATGTTATACTTTTTTTTTTTATAATTACCTTACCATTATTTCAAGTACTAGTTCCTGGAGATTGCGTAGCATAACATTTTTGTAAATGGATATAAACAAAATTGAATAAGAAATAAAATGTAGTCTATAAATAGAGTTTTTGAAATACAAATCCATTGCCGGTAGATTTTAGGTTAAAATCGGTAGATCGGTAGATGATACTGAAAATCGGTAGAACTACCGAAAAATCGGTAGCATTGGCAGCACTGCCTACAATTCAACGGGACAATGCAGTTTCGCGAAGACTGATATTCGGTTGTCGGTAATGATTCCATTACATTTAGCATGCCATCATTACACAATTACTACAATTTTTTAAATCGTTAATTTCATTACAATTTTCAGTTCCATTGCTCAAATTTGTATTTTGCTTCGCAAGCTGATTTAACACGCGATATGTTTACTGATGCGAAGACCATTTCGGGCGCCTTTTTTAAAAATATTTTAGGATACGTTCATAAAATCTACCGTATTTTAAACCAAATAGAGATTATGAACACACATTGAAAGAAAAATTCTTGCTTTTGTTTTTATATTTTATACGCCGAAGACAAATATTGTTAAGAATACGTTAATTACTAGATTTTTAATACAGTCAACAAGTAGCATTGGCAATACTTTCGTCAGGAAGTCCATGCCTGTGGAAGTAAATAATAATTTGCAGGGGCTGGAATTGGCATTAAATAAGAATGAAAACGATAGTGATAGTAGCGAAGCTAAATCATTTAAGCGAAGGAAGCGTAATGTATTTGTACAGAAGTTTAAAAAGTCTTGGTCAAATAAAGACAATGGAAAGTGTCTTACATGAGATCCCGTAACTGGAAAGACCACTATGTACAAATGTTCGATTGATATTTATTGTGGAGCAAATTGTGAAATTATTGTTTATGTGGAAATTTAATTTTAATGATCAGGTTTTGAAATTCATGAGAAATATTGATCCTTGTGTCACTGCATCATGTGACTGCAAATCCTTAGTATTGTTAGCCAGTAGATTTCCTAGGTTAGTAAACAATATTGAACATTTAAATTGAGAATGGCGGCAATTAGCTGACTTAACTGAAATAAAGCAAATTGCTGCAAAGCCTTTGGTGGAATTTTGGTCAGTAATCTTTATTTTAAAAACTGGATTAGATCATTATATGTCTCCCAATGTATCAAATTTTGTAAAAGGTTTACTATGTTTACCTCATTCTTCTGCAACTGCGAAACGATTTTTTTCTCAGATGGCTTTAATAAAAACTAAAAATCGCAATAAACTTCATATTTCGACATGTGATGCTCCCTTACATACAAAATGCTTATTGAGTAAGACCAAATGTTATGATTTTAAACCTTCTGAG
Source organism: Amphimallon solstitiale (assembly GCA_963170755.1). NCBI lineage: Eukaryota > Metazoa > Arthropoda > Insecta > Coleoptera > Scarabaeidae > Amphimallon > Amphimallon solstitiale. The sequence continues at coordinate 14,597,698 of OY720685.1, forward strand.
GCACTTATGTGTAGCAATCTAATAACTGGTAGGGATGAAGGTACCTCTAACGATAGTAATGATACTGAAATAATTTTTTAATAGAATTGTTTAAGTTAAAAAAAATAGTTTCTTTTATAAAATGTAGGATTACTTATTTTAAATGTTCTACAGTTTATTTACATTGTTAAACAAGAATAAGTAAATTGTGATAATTAAAATTGTTTTAAAAAATAGTTGTAGTTTATGATAATTAAAATGTTTAATACATAAACTTTTATTGCAAGATTTGGTACAAACAGCAATTTATTGCTGTTTGTAATACATCAGTTAATAAAAAGAAAAATCTAAAGATATTCGAAAATGTCTATTCATTTGTAAATAGTACATCGTCCTGGTAAGTAATAAGACAACTATATGAACTTATGGTGAATAATGTGTATTGTAGAATTATATATTTTTTCATTTGATTTGTATGTATTTTCGATAACATAATTAGATAAGTCAATTAGGTACTCAATAAAATTAAAATGAAGGTGATAAAGACCGTTGGAAGGTGCTCCTAGATTTTGCAGAATAATATCCAGTGTTGTTAACAAATAAATTCAAGGCAGCATTTAGAAACTACGTGGCATCAAGTCATTGAACAGTTAAATAGTTTACGACATAGTAATAAAGTTACAGAAAAGTGGAGAAAAAGTAAAACATTCATATTTAATATTTATGATGACTTCATAAATTAATTTAATAATTTGCTTAAACTACAATCACAAGTTGTTCAAAATATAATGATATATAATTATATTATTATCCAGTTTATTAATATGTATTGTATCGAAGTAACAGTGTGCAGTATTAATTGTTTTATAGGCTGTGTAAAGTAAAAGCTAAAGCTGCCAAAATTAATAAGAATGCAAACATTACAGGTGACGAAGCTGTAAATTATCTGCCTCTTACAAATGCAGATAAGCGATTACTAAAAATAATTGAAACAAACAGCATTAAAGGTGAACCAGAGCAAAATAAAATGGGTAATTGAAGACTGCACTAATTAATATCTTTTTTTTAGTCACAAGAACATATAATATGTATGTACGTATTGAAGTATAATCTTTGCGAATGCCCTCAAGAAGTGCGTTAGAAGAAACCGATGTACTACGTACTACCTGCTCACCAATATACATATTGTTGTTTTGGAGTGTCCGATAAATTATTAAAATTAAGTGATGAATCACTCAATGTAATAAAAAATATTGATAACTAATTACGCACTTAATTCTAATTTACCGAATGTAATAAATTCCATAGCTCAGTCTATTAAAAATACTGGCAAAAACATTGTAATGTTCACTTAAAATAAAATGACTATATTATTCAAAATACATTCTTATTAAATTGGGTTGTACTTGTTAATAATATTTAGGTAGATTATTGTCCCCAACATATCCATCTTCTTCATCTAGTGGGCATCTATATACATATATACAAATATTATAGAGCACATATTAACAATTAAACCAACTTTAATCGAGGCGTAAACCTTTCTTCTTCAGCAGTAATCACATTGATGTGAATAGTGAATAGATAACATGTTAAGTGGTAAATACATATACATTTGTAATAAATATAATATATTTGTGCACTTTTACTTGTCTTGAATTTATGTGAAAATTAAATCAATGCTCCAATTAAACAAGGACTTTTGTTTTATTATTTTATTTTATTCCAGTATAAATTTGAAATTTTTATTAAAGGACTTGGTGATTTGAACGGCTTTCAACTTTAAGACGTAATATTTACTAAAAATTGAGTCAATACTTTATGAAAACGTAATAACTAACCGAATGCCAAGCGATAGTCAAGCAAGAGACACACATGGTACCAATTTTTAAAACTCTCGCCTGAAAGTATACAGCACGTGTCAATTTTCATTAGCCATAGTGTTACGCTGTAAAATTTACTTTTGTTTTTAGTTCCCGAAAGATTATGTGTCTTTGTCTAAATACGTGGATTTTGTATAAGCTCGTGACTTTTTGGGCGTACCTTGTACATTGTTTGTTTCACCGGTTACAAAGACTGTCTGCCGTATACCTGCGTGTGTACTAAATCTACCTCAGAGCCCTAAATCACGTTCCGGAAAATTGACAGATAGGTTTTGTGTATAACCGAGCAGATACACTCTATTCTTTGTGACAACCTCTGTATCTAAGTGTCTAATTCTAATTATCTTATTTCTAGCTTATTTTACCCTACCTGTAGATGCGAATAATCTGCTTTTGCAGTTACCTTTTTACGCCTTGTTTCAGTTCTCCAACAACTACTTGTTTATTATTTCCGAACTCTACGTAGTGCATTTATTTGTGTCTTTAAATCCATGATACACACATTATACAGCCACGTTGTATTAACTGTCGCCTGTGTTTTGTGTATTCCTAGACATGGTCCCTCTAGCACGTCTGAATAATATTTTCCTTCGTGTTTATGTCACTACAAATGTAATAAGTATTAACTAAGGAAATGCTTGGGATAGTGGGCATACTATTATTTGTTTGCAGATCGCTTGTTGCCTGTCATCGTTATTCTAAGTATTAGGAAACTTCTATGATTCTACCCTGGGACTCCCGGTTGAGGTTAAGGTCGTTAATACTCTGAAACATAAGTTGTGATCGGTTCCCACAACCGTCTTCTGCAGCGTTTTGATTAGAGCTTGGATATTTCATTAGTTACCTGCAGAAATTCTGTACTTTCTTATTATAAAATGGTATCTACGATTGGAGGTTAGTTTTGTTTTCTACTGTCAAACGTGGTTACTACGTTGCCGTGTAATGGGTGTTTCACACATTGCCAACCGTTGAGCGTGTATGCCCCTTTCTATCTGCCGTCTTTATTAATTCCACATTGTTCGAAGGGTTGTTACTGTTATTTTATCTTCATATAAGTTACGTTCGTGTTTGCGTTTAATTATGAGTCACAGTGTTAACTCCCTTTATGGTCAAACTCAGACTTGTGTTTGTTATTTTGTTTGAATGCTCCCGCCGTCCATTTTGAGGTATTTTCGTGTCTTTATGTTTTGGAAAAGGATGCGTGTAGCGAACGCGCGATCGTGAAGGAAGAGATTTCCCGGTTTGGACTTCACTTGATAGTCATATCTTGCGTAAGAACAGTGTGTGCAAATTGCTTATCTCCCTTAGTAATTTGATTACATTATCTATGTAGATATTTTCGCGAATGCGGCTTTACTTGGAGTAAGCAGAAGTTACCGTTACCTTAATTTTGGGTTATTAACGTGAATTTCTACCGATGTACCGTTAATTCACGTATGGCCACGTGGTGGTTTTTTTATTAATTTAAATTTTGCACCCTGGAGTGACTTGTAAGTCGTTTATCGTGGAATCTCCATTTTTCATATTGGGGTAAGTGTTTGAAACTCTGTGTTAAATTTTCGGGATTTTATCTTTGGTTCTTTCTTCTCTAATTTAATAGGATTCTTTTGACGGGCACAAAAGCCCTCAGTAGCCAGATTTCTGGTGTTATCACCCCGCATTTTCTTCGAAGAGCGCGGTGGTTTTTATCGTTGCTGCCGTAGTTGCACCTCAACATCCAGCCCGCCTGTTGAAGCAGCATTTTCCATCAAGGGAGTCACCGCCATTTTGGATTCCCGTTGCGACCTTCCGGCGACCATTTTGCCAGATAAGTGCAACTAACGCTGTAAATTTTACTTCATATTTTACGTCTGATTTTCGACGTCTTGACGCCAGTGTGCAGGACTTTATTTTGTCTAGATTTTGACCTAAGAATTGTGAGTGGCTTAATAACTATCGCGCCACTTAGTTAACCGCGAGGTCACAATTTATACCTAATTAAATTACCGATTTTCTTCTTGTTCTTTTACGTAATATTCAGTTTAATTAAAATTTTGGTTATGTCACTACCGTAATTTTGTAGCCCGATGTTGAGATGAATATTTAATTAAAACTAATTTTAGTAAATTCATTATCTTATCTCTATATCTTTTGGAGAGATATTATTTAAACTAGTAATATACCTAGTAATTTTCTTTACCGATAAAATAATTGTATGACTCATGATGTGTTGAATTCTAAACTAATTTTTGATAATAATTTTTTGCACGTTTTTTTTTGTTGCCGTAAGTTAGAAAATTTGTCTTTCACGTTGAACATTTAATTTCTTTTTTTTTTCCTGAGCTAGATAAAATCATTTCTGTAAGAGCAAATTTTGGTTCGGGAAGCTCAGTGGTTTTTGTATATTATAAAATTTCTTTTCTAATTTTTACCTTTAATTATTTGACTTTGCTACTTAAATATCCTTCATTTAAATTTAATTTAGTTCATGTATTCAAACCTGGTATTGGAATTTAACGAATTTTCACTTTATTAGACTAAGTCTTATATACTGGGATATTAATTTTCCTGCGTTTATATATATGTTTTCACTTTTGTATTAACATTGCCATAGTGGCGCATTTATGATTGTTCATTGTAATTATAATATTGTGAGGTGATGAAACGTTTCTGCTACCAACCATCTACTGCTGAAACGCAGATATTATGATATAGTATTAAGACTTGTTATTTTCTCTTAAATTTCTATTAATATTACCTGACGATTTGTGTTCTAAATTTTATCAAACTGTCTGTTTCTTTTCATTTTATTTAAATTTAATTTTCATTCAACGCTTGCTTTTTTTTTTATATTTCAACTGTTCAGTCAGATTCGCGACTTTTTTTTTTCCTGTCATACTTTAACTACATCATATATTTTTAAAAAAAACTAATCAACACTCTAAGTATTAATTAAATTTTGTTACATTACGTAATACCTTTTCTTTTATTTCTTTTACCTCTGCATATCTCAAATATCATTGTGACAAGCACGTACATAAGATTAGGTGTTTACGATTATACAGGGAGTTCAATAGGTAACCCGCTGGAGGGACACAGCCAGTGGTAGCTCGTAGGAGGCGCAGGTAGGTTATCTGTAAGATAGCATACTGTCCTGGTGCCCGGACAACGTCGCTAGCGTCGTTGCCGACCGACGCTCTACTCTTAGGTGTTCTACTTTATCTGAACCGTCACGCCGTCTGCGACTGAGTTAGCTCGGCCCTGCGTTATCCAGTTATATCAACCCCTATTGCGTTTCTCCGTTTTCTTTCCCTAAATTAGTCTGTTATCTTAATGCGACGTAGTTCCGGTAGCAATGGGCGATTAATCCATACAGTACGTGGCAACATAGTACAGTACCCCTTCCTTCCTTTCCAAGGCTAGCAAGACCGATGCATGACGTAAATAGAAGTTAGCGTGGTTAGCGGAAGTACCTATTCGACCACCGACTTGGATGTTTGCAATGCGTTCGGAAATAATATTTACGAGTTGAAACGATTTGTTTTTCTTTCTCTTTTCAGTAAATGCAGAGAATTATTATGCTGCGTTCACGCTGCATGATACAAACAAAAGCGTAATTCTAATAAAATTAAAAAATAACCATAATAAAATAAAAAATAACCCTATTAAAATAAATAAAAAATGATTCTGAAAATAATAATATACTACACAAGGGGCTCAAAAATTCCTCCTTGCACAGCAAGACATTGCCCTAGGCGGTCGTAGAAATTTACTCTTACGTTTTCTAACATATGAGCAGTTACTGAATTAGCAGCGTCAATTATTTTTTCTCTCAAGGCAACTATGTTTTCTGCTCTACCAGCTTCATGGGTATAAACAATATTTTTTAAATATCCCCACAAAAAATAATCATTTGGAGCGAGATCAGGCGATCGCGGAGGCCATTTGATGTTTCCCGTTCCAGTAATAAGACGGCAGTTATTCAGGCAGAAACATTTTTCAAATGTATTAATAATATTATAAATTGTTTGTTTGCAAGGTACAGGACGGTCTGCAAAAGTCAGCGCAAACATATTAATGCACGTTGTTGCAGAGTTATTACCATAGAACCATTTTACTATCTGAAGCTTTTCAGCGGGTGTATAGAGACTCATTATAAATTAATTTTACTGAATGCTTTTATTGCAGACCGCAACGTATCCGCAGCTAAAGAGTGAATGTAAAACCTCGGTGGTGAGTACTGGGAGAATGGGGATCGGGGAAACTCGATGTCGCGTCGGTTGTTGCCGGCACTGGTGACGGATAGTAGGGGCACCATGTTGCAACGTATTATATGTATACGTATAGATCGCACGCAAACGTTGAATCCCTATAGCTAATGAAATTTGACACATGCGGTATATATCTACAATAGACAACGATCGAATAGCGCACGTAGTTCCACCCCAGTAAGGTAATGGCTCCCATTCCTGACAGTACCCCAATAAGTGACACCCGAATTTATTATTTAATATACTAAGACTATTTGAAACATTACAAGCTGTGTTATTGGCAATCCTTGTTCCTTGGGTAATGGTTTAAATATTTTGGCAACAATGCGACCAAAAAGATAAATTTTAAGGGTGGCGACATTGACTAGTTTTATAAACGGTGTGAAAGCGCATGGTTTGCCGGAGCTCCTAAACAAAAACGCTAAGGAAATTGTTTATAATATATGAGTGTGTGACGTTAATATGTATTTAAACGGTAAGTCTTCTAGTGTAGGTCTATTTTACGGTAATATGGATGTACGTATGTGTTATTAAAATTAACTTTTGTTAAAAAAATGAGGTTAGATAGGGGGTGTCAGAGACTGGTACAAGATACGGGCGAGTTTCCAGTAAGTGACACTAGTGTCAGCTATAGGGTCTACGATGTTCTTATATTTTGAATAAATATCTAGGTAGCGAGGAAGTAAATAACCCTGTAAATACAACTGTAAAGTTATAGTATTATGTTGTACCAATAGCTGACACCCATGTCTGATATTAGTTACTAACATGTCAGCTATTGGATGTATCAAAGAATCTTTTTTGGATTTCTTTATATTTCAGTTGACAATGTCAAAGAAATATTCTAAAGAATTATTACGTCAAGCCCTGGCAGATATTGACAAGGGAATACCTGTTGCCACAACAAGTAAAAAATATGGGATCCCTAGAACCACATTAATATATAAAAAAAAGTGGTAAATACCCAAGAGAATGCAGAAAGGACCAGCTACAAATTTAACTCATCATGAGGAAGATCTTTTGGTTAAATGGTTATTTTATATATCCGATCGTGGTTTTCCAGCAACAAAGCATCAGCTTATTGATTCGGTAGAATTAATTTTCAAACTTAACAGACGTGAAAATAATTTCAAAAATGGAAGACCGGGCAAAAAGTGGTATTCTTGCTTTTTACAAAGACATCCAGAGCTGACCCATAGAGTGGCGCAAAACTTGAGCACCGGGAGGTCATCTGTCAATGAAGAAAATTTACGCCGCTGGTTTAGGGATATTAAATCCTACTTTGAGGAGAATAATTACTGCGACATATTTGAAGATCCTAAACGAGTATTCAATGCCGATGAGTCGGCTTTTTATATGAATCCTAAAGGAAACCGAGTTCTTACACGTAAAGGAGATTCAACAGTCTACAGCCATCTACCAAATGACGAGAAAGAGTGCCTTACTGTTCTTATGACAGCACACGCAGCGGGAAACATTGCCCCAGGCATGGTGATATTTGCTTATGAAAGGATTCCACCAGCCATATCTGTCTCTATGCCAGAATGTTTTGCAATTGGTAAAAGTGAAAGTGGTTGGATGATCGCGGAAACTTTCTATGAATATTTAACAAACGTTTTTTATCTTTGGGCAGTGGAAACTGAAATTGAGTTTCCAATTATATTCTTCGTTGATGGACATTCTAGTCACTTGACTTTGCCGCTTAGTGATTTCTGTACTGAAAAAGAAATTATACTTGTTGCATTGCATCCTAATTCGACACATATTACGCAGCCGATGGATGTAGCCGTTTTTAGACCCCTAAAAAATTGCTGGAGAAAAGAGGTAAACAACTGGAGAATAGATAATAACGGTGCAAAAATGAAAAAGGAAAATTTTGGACCAGTTTTAGAGAAAGCCATAAAGAATTCCATTACTCCGAATATTATATCGAATGGTTTTCGTGCCACAGGATTGTGCCCATTCAACGCCGATGCAATTAACTACCAAAAATATTTCAAGTCTAATAATAATGTAGAAATTCACAATAATCCATTGTCCATAGAAGAAACTCGACAAGAACAAACACTCCAAAAAACGTTAGAGACCTACATTGACCCTGGCTTGTTAAGAGAATTTAATGCAGCAGAATCGGATACGTGGAACGGAAATATAAAACATTTAAGTCTTTTTCAAGTTTGGCAGAAGATCAAAGATGAAAAACAACGCAACACAATTATTATCGTTCCCAATTCAAGTGACACTGGAATCACAACAACACAGGAAGATAAAGGTGAAGACCGTTCTGATAACAAGGAGAACAGTATGGATAAATCCAATAAAGAACTACATTTTGATGCCACAACAACAGAAGAAGATAAAGATGAAGACCGTTCTCATAACAAGGAGAACAGTATGGATACATACATCGGTATCTGACGAGCAATTAAACATAGAATCTGATAGTGACGACGACATTACTCCAGCTATTGTTCCAACCTTCAACAAATCTGATTTAAAAGAAGGTGACTATGTTATTGTTATTTATGAAGAACAACACTACCCGGGGAAAATAAAACAAGTACAAGAAAATAAGGCGTTTGTTAGTGTTATGTTAAATAGCAATTATAATACTTGGAAATGGCCAGGTAAAGAGGATGCTATATGGTATGATCATACCGACATATATGGAAAAGATAAATGAGCCTGCAAGTGTCAATAATCGTGGAATTTACAGAGTACCAGAAATAATAAAGTTTTCTTGTTTTAATTAGTATCTTAGAATTAGTATAGACACATCTAGTTTATTTGGTTGTTGTAAAACTGTTAACTACTAACTATAGTTATACGATATAAACATAATAAATACTTAAGTTTAATTTTTAATTAAATACGTTTTTTTATATGTCAGGTATTGGGTATTTTTTTGGATTCTGCAAAATTTGTAATGTCAGGTATTGGGGAAAAAACATATATTCTTTTAAATTATTTTTTTGTCAAGTTTTATTTAAATAAAAATTTCTTTTAAATGTACAATTAGTAATAAACTTTAACCTATATTTTGATTCAGAGAACAAATATTTTTGACTAAAATTAACGATTTGGTATCAGAACATGGACATTTCTGGCGTTAAAGTGTCAGATACTGGTGCCTCTACCTTATGTCAAAACAACACTGCCTGTAAAGTTTTGTACGATTATAATTATTTAATGTTTTAATATGTATTTTCTTTTATTATTACTATAATTAGTTTAAATTTAGTAATAGAAGTTTTTAGTGCGTAGTTCAGCTTATTTCATTTCTTAATTATTTTTTTAGGGTTAATATATTTTGTTTGAATATTTTCGTTTATAAATACAGTTTTTGTTCGTGTATAATTTGTTTGTTGAAAGGTTAGACCAATTTTAAAATGGTTTCTTCCTGTTTCCTGTGTTTGCCCCATGGATAATTTTGCTTCCGGTTGGTTAGTTTTCCCTATTTGAATAGTGAAAAAGTAGAATGAATCATTTTTATTGTTTTTGAGTTATGCTGACCTCGTTAATTAACGACGTATTTTTCTTCCTTTTACTTTTTTATACATAGTATAGGAAGTATTGTGATGATGAAAATTTTCGATCTCGAAATTTTTGCAGATGTCCACGTTTTGATGTCCCCTGATACCGAAAAAGTGATTTTTAATTAATGCCTATGCGCGCGCGCGTGTGTGTGTGTGACCACGATAGCGGTCAAACCACTACTGCTATCAATTCCAAATTTTGTATTTGCGAGTATAATCTCCCTCTTGAGATCTCATTACTGCCGTCCTAAGAAAAAAGGTCTTAACTCAATTTTCCTGCTAAATTGAGTTAGGTGTTCCAAACGCTTAAGAGGGGCGTTTACCTATCGAAAATTAAGGCATCGCCGTTTCGCGTTTTTTAAACTCATTTTGTAATTTTAGAATCTCAAATTTGGGTTAGTGATGCAAAAAGCATAAATTTATAATGTCAAGGTCAGTTTTTGCACTAATTTATTTTCTTATGAAAGTAATGTGTTTTGGAAATAACCACAAAAATGCATGAATTTGATTAATGTCTACTAACTAAGGCTGGTACACAAAAGGAAAAAAACGACCTCTACGCGCACATTTGATGTACGATATAAAGAAAAAATCAAATTTATGTAATCATTTTTAAAGATAAAAAACATTAAACAGTAAACATTGTCACACACATTTTACACGAGCTTTTTCCAAGCTAATCGCGGCGTCTATCCCCACATTACGGTATCTCTACCGGTCCTAGCGAAGACGAAAATCTATCAGAATCGGTCGGCTATTGCAGACTTAAATGCGAGTGACAGTTTAATTACAAACTGTCACTCGCATTTAAATGTCATATATACTTATAAGTTATAATATTCGAGTGTATAATAATATAACAGTTATGGGCAAGCGAAAATTGGCTTATTATAAAACATCAACAACATCAACAGTTCCGTAAGTATTCATTCTTTATACATTATGTTTCCTATCAATAGTATTTCTTTATCTATGAAAGAATCTGTGAATAAAACCGAAGCGCTGTGACAGAACCGAATATCGTCTACCTCTACCTACTCACACCCCCTTGCGTCTACCCGTCCCGCGAGTAATATAAGTTGCATAAGTTTCTATTTGTTGGTAAACGCCACTCTTAAGGCTCCGGACTACTGATTTTAATATTGCGATTTGAAGTAATACGGGTTGCATAGCATATACTGAATTAAAAGTGTGGAAATGTCCCCCGTAACTTCCCCTCTTCAATACTTCTCCTATAAGGGCGTGGCCTACACTTAGGATACTGCAACGGAATAATGTTTAAAGAATATCTGATAAACATCATATTTATATGTATGGGACTGTAAGGAAGACAGACAAGTGGGGGCCTCGGCGTGCGAAATACATATATGTTTCGGTATGAATATTCTCGTATTGAATAAAAAGTTGGCTACACAATTTTTGTGTTTTCTTACATATACATATCTGAAATACACCCGTCTAATAGAAGATTTCTATATTGTTTTCTCATTTATTCATTGTTCTGTTATTATAGATCAAAACCATACTTTTTAAAAATTCAAGACATATAATTGATAATTTCCAATGCTTTTTACTGATCTTGTTTACCACACTGATAAACGGGTGGTTTTTATTTTTCGGTCAGACATACCAAGTTATTTTCTTATTATTGATTTTCGATTTCTTGATAGTTCTTTCGTATGACATTTTATTTTAATATGTTGTTCAAAATAACTAATTTATATATTATTTATTATATATTATTTATTATATAATATTTATATTTAACCACATTAAAATATGAAGAAAGTAAAAGAAAATGGATTTTATATTAATTTAGTACCTAAATGAATCAAGGGAATACACAAATATTATTAATTTACAAAGTACATAAATATAAGATTAATAATAAAATATATCAGTTTTAGTGAAAAATTTAAACGACAGTGCTAGTAGTAGAAAATTAATTTTTTGTTTTCTAACTTATTCTAGATATTTGACAAAATTTGGTTTTTATGTTTTTTTTTTCTTTCTTTAAAGCAATCAATTATCAATTTACTAAAAACTATACTGTACATATAGTTTACATAAGCGTCCCTAGTTGTAGTCTTTTGTTCTTGTGTTTCCTGCCTGTAAATACCTTAGTCACCCAGCCCCCCTTTTTTCGAAAATTGAAATTCTAAAGGGTGTTCCAGGTTGTTTTAGTTGTTCTAAACATTGTTCAAAAGAATCTCCGAAAAAAAATCAAAACTGTCAGAGATAATTGGAAAAAACGAGCTTTTGCCGCCCCCCCCCCTTTCTTAAAAATTGTAATTCTGACGGTTGTTCCAGGTTGCCCTAAGTTTGTTTTCAACTGTTCCAAAGTATTTCAAAAAATAAATAATAATTGGCCGAAAAAATGGCAAAAAGCAATTTTTCGCCAACGCCTCTTTTTTCGAAAATCGAAATTCTGACGGTTATTTTCGGTTGTTCTAGGTTTGTTTTAATTTGTTTCAAAGTATTTCAAAGAAAAAATCATAATTTGCCGAGATAATAGAAAAACACGATTTTCTCAGTTCCCTTTTGCGAAAATTGAAAGTCTGAGGGTTATTTTAGATTTGTTCTAGACATTATTCTAATACTTCAGAACCGTATATATCAAAAGATATTACAAAAATACGAAATCCAAAAGTGAGAAGTTAGCCCCCCTGTTTTTGAAAATCTAAATTCTGACGGTTGTTCTGGGTTTTTCTATGTATGTTCTAAATTGTTGTAAAGTATTTGAAAGAAAAAATCGAAATTGACCAAGATTTATAATAAGCATCTAATATAAGTAGTAAATATATATTTTCCCAAGAGATTAAGGGGGACTGTTAGAAAATCGTTTTCTCCTATTAACTCGGTCAATTATGATTTTTTCTTTGAAATACTTTGGAACAATTTAAAACAAACCTAGAACAACCGTCAGAATTTAGATTTTCGAAAAAAGGGGGGATAACTTCACACTTTTGGATTTGTTTTTTTTTTGCAATATCTTTTGATATATAAGAGATACGGTTTTGACGTATTCGAACAATGTTTAGAACAAATCTAGAACAACCGTCAAAATGTTAGTTTTTGCAAAAACTGGGTCTGACTTCATACTTTTAGCTTTCATTTTCCCCCATTTTCTCGTCTGATTTTGATTTTTTCTATGAAATACTTTGGAATAATTTAGAAGAAACCTAGAGCAACCTAGAAAAATCGTCAAAATTTAAATTTTCAAGAAAAGGGGGACTGGCAAAATCTCGTTTTTTCCGATTATGTCGGCCAGTTTTGATTTTTTCCCGAGATTCTTTGGAACAATGTTTAGAACAACTAGAACAACCTGGAAAAACCTTCAAAATTTCAATTTTCGAAAAAAGAAGGGCTAGGTGACAAAATCGGTTTCTTCAATTATCTTGGCCAAATTTGACATTTTTTTAAAAATAGTTTAGAACAATTTAGAACAAACCTAGAACAACCTGGAACAACTGTCAGATATCCGATATTCGAAAAAAGGGGGGCTCTTCACACACTCGAAAAAGACACATGTTCATAAATGTCGAAACACTCAAGAAAATGTAGTTTTATTTATGGTATTTATGGCCGCTATTTGCCAAGAAAAGAAAAAAATGTTTTAATTTATGAACATTATCAATACGAACAGGGCGGCAAAAATAAGTTCTTCTTATTTTTATTTTCATATTATATACGTATACCGGGTGTCCCGTAAAAAACGCCAACAATAATAACTCTGCTATTTATTGTCTGATTTTATTCAAACAAAAAGAAAGTTAATTTGCATCAAAAATGCTACAAAAAAGCAGTGTTTTGTTTGTTTTCAGTTGTTTTTATTAATGTCAAACGATAGTCAACTTTTTTATTTTAAATGGAAACAGATATATTTTTGGCTATATTCGGATTGGATTTTTTTTTCTGAATTCAACAATGTATAAAATGTCTATTTTTGATAAACAATTATTGAAAAAAAATATAAAACACTTAATAAATTTCATCTTTGTATTCCATTATTTATAAATTTTGGAATGCGCCATGAAAAAACAAAAATGCGATAAACGTCAATAAACGTCAGTGTGAGTGTCTATTAAGTCTTATTTATTGTTCTGCTTGAACGTTTTGCCACAAAAAAAAAGGATATTCGTAAAAATGAATAACAATGAGTTAACAGACATGTTGCAAGTGTTTTTCGAATGTAATAAAAATCGTCTTCAAACAGTTCGGCGTTACAGCGTTCGTTTTCCGGACAGAGAAGTTCCAGATTCGAAAATATTTCAGAGAATTGAAACGAATTTGAGGAATTATGGATCATTTAAAAAACCTAAAACACAGCGACGTAGATTCGCCGAAGATACGGAATATGATGTTCTTCTTGCACTACAAGAAAATTCACGAACTTCGACTCGCGAAATTGCACATAATATTGGGGCATCAAAAACTACAGTCCATAGTATTTTAAGAAAACACAAATTTAAACCGTACATAGCTCGAAAAGTTAATGCATTAGAACAAAATGATCAACGCCGAAGAATACAGTTTTGTCGACTTTTTTTAAATGCATTAGAACAAGACCGGAGTTTTTACAGAATGATAATTTGGTCTGATGAATGCACTTTTAGCAACAATGGTATTTTTAATAGAAACATACATCGACAATGGAGCCAAGACAATCCGAGATTTGTCATTGAAAATAATTTTCACAGACGTTTCAGCGTAAATGTTTGGTGTGGTATTTTAGGGGATCAATTAATTGGGCCGTTTTTCATAGATGGTTGCTTAAATCAAGAAAAGTATCACACTTTATTAAACGAGAATCTCCAAAACTTTTTAGATGAATTACCTTTGGCAAATTTAAATAGAATATTTTATCAACAACATCCCCGCTCACAACGCCAGAGTAAATACTGATTGGTTGAACACCCAATTTGGAAATAGGTGGATAGGAACATACGGTCCTATCGAGTGGCCTGCGCGTTCACCCGATCTTTCGCCCCTAGATTTTTGGTTGTGGGCTTATGTACAAAATCGAGTTTATTTGACACCTCCAGAAAATGTTGACATTTTAAGACAAAGAATTATTAACACTTGTCAAGAAATACCTGGCGTTTGTCTTTTAAATGCGACTCGTGGAGTAATTAGGAGATGTGCGTTATGTATTGAACAAGGTGGCGGGCAATTTGAACAATTATTGTGAAGTGTTTTGTTTTGTTTTTTAGAATAATACTTATAATACTTACGTTTTCAATGTTTCATAGCATATTCGAAATGTTATACATAATTTATTAAAAACATGGTCAATTTTAATAAATGGTTTTCTTTCAATAATCGTTTATAAAAAAATAGACATTTTATACATTGTTGAATTCAGAAAAAAAATCCAATCCGAATATTGCCAAAAATATATCTGTTTCCATTTAAAATAAAAAAGTTGACTATCGTTTGACATTAATGAAAACAACTGAAAACAACTAAAACACTACTTTCTTGTAGTATTTTTGATACTAATTAACTGACTTTTTGTTTCAATAAAATCGGACAATAAATAACAGAGTTATTATTGTTGGCGTTTTTTACGGGACACCCGGTATATATGTGTATGTATATTTCTAACAAAAAAATAGGCATTTAAATTGTGATAAGCAATATTCACACTCTAAGTACAAACAGTGTTTTTATGACGCACCTGTTATTTACCGCCTTTTATTCTGCACTGCTGCATAACTTGTGTTAGCAAAGTATGCCGGAGAGTTCAGACAAAAAATAATGTGCATACTACGCCTACAGTTTGTGTAACTAGGAGTTGATTAACAGAAAAAAAACACATTTAGCAGAAGATTTGTAGTATAAATATAAAAAAATTCGTTAGCGGTAGGTAGAAGGATATACATTTTGAAAAAGAATTAAATTCCCATCTTACGAATCAAAAACAAACTGTGTGTTCTATTTACAAAAGAAATATTTTCAGCGTCAAAAAAAAGTGGAGGTATATCTTTCAAAGAACCAGCATAAAATACCATAATATATTGGAAATTATAACTCATTTTTTTTTAGGGAGACACGAACACTTTTCGTAAAAGTGCCCAGATTATATATCTACTACTATATCCAAGAGAATAAAAATTCATTTATCCCCGAATATTTACACATTTGTACCCGCCCTCTAGACAAGCTGTTGGCCAGACATCTATCCCTCCCCTTCACCTTGTTTCTCGAATGTAATGTGGGCTGCCTAGTTTTAATTTTTTTTATATCAAATATCTAAGAAAATATCAATTTTGAAAAAAAGGGGCCTCATAGCGAGCAAGAGTTTCAAACGCTCTATTAAACAAAAAAAAATTATTCTTCTATGTTAAGAAATAAAGAAAAAAAAAGAAAAAAATGGTTCGACGTTTTATTTTTTTTTAGACACATTTAAAGACTATTTTGAAAAAAGGGCTTCATAGATACATTGCATTCATCCATACGTATATAAGAAAAAATAGTGCATTGCTTCATGTTACCAAATAAGCAAGTAAAAAGAAAAAAACGGTTACATGTAATAGCATATACCTATAATTTGGGTAGCCCGGAGCCTTAAGAGGTTATCCTACGAGGAGAGAATAGAAAAGGAGAGATAATAAACTGGTGGGGGAATAGGTATTATTTAGACGGAGTTGCCACTTTAAGGCAGGTCGTTATGGCAATATTGACCAATCATAGTTTATAAAATGAGTATTTTGAATAACTTGTCATATATCTGACACTACATCTGACATGTAACATACATATTCTATGCATTGAGGCGGCCATATTGAGTTACCACATTTGGACAAATATTATTATTAAGAAGACTATCTCCTGTTCTATTCTTTACTCGTAGAGGTTATCAAAGTATAATATTGCTAGGCTAAAATACCTTAGAAATCATTTTAAACGTCAAATAACGAACGAATAAAATAAGTATATCTCCATCATCGTTCTCATAGGCAAAAATACCTTAAGTATCAAATAAGAAGCTAAAGAGCCTTACGTACAAAATTAAATTGATGTAAGAGCTTTTTAGCTTATTATTCACTGACGTTTTCGTGTTGAATGTTGGGTTATGTCAATTCATAGTTTTGTGTTTTCTGCGTGAATTTAGTGTCAAGAATTAACCGAAAATTGTAATAATAAGGTAAGTAAAATGATTAATTCCATGTCCAGCACACAATTTACAATAATATTGTTTATTAGGCACATAATGAACAGAACACAAAGAATTTTAGACCTTGCACAAAACATAACCAAGATGTCATCGCTATTAGTAAGCAAATTGAGAATAAATCTGAAACTACAAAAGCCACTTGTGATGGATGTGAAGATATTAGTAATATCGATGGCGGTGACCATAATTTGAAAAATTTAATTGACATCGAAAACATCCCTATAATTATTTTAGAACATAATGGCATGAAGAATATGATCATCGACAAGGAAACTAATAATTTCGAAATGCAACAGTTGTTACTATTAAACGAAGCAGTTGGAGAACAAATAGAGGAAGCGGTTGGAGAACAAAAACAAAAGGAAGTAGCTGGAGAACAAGAGGAAACAGTTGGGCAACAAGTTGAAGCAGTTGGAGTAGAAGAAAAAGCAGTTGAAGAACAAGAAGAGGTCTCGAAGGAAGAAGTAATTGTTGAAGATTTAGAACAAGGTTTAACAAAAAAAGGTACGTAACCGAAGAGGAAAAAGTACAAATCTTCTTTAACCACAAGGAAGCAACAAAAAATAGAAAGGCAAGCATTGGTTCACAATGTTCATCCACCTTGTAATGAGAAATGCAGAAAAAATGCACAAATTTCTTCCCTGAAGAAGAACGAATTGTCATTAACCGAGCATTTTGGAATTTAAATTATATTGCGAGAAGGGTGTTTATTGAAAATAACACATTAAGAAAATCGATTAAACGTCGCAGAGGGGCTGAGGACTCTACAAGGCAAAATACCTTTGAGTACAATTTAAAAAAATGGAAGTATCAGGGTGCCGATTTGCAAACCATTTTAACCACGTTAGGTTTTTCCAAAAATAATAACACGGTAGTTCACGACGTGCTTACCCAGCCCAACCACTCACCAAAACCTGATGGCAGGGGCAGAGATGAAAAACCAAAAACAGATAGAGAAATCATTCGCACACATATAGAGAGTTTTCATCCGTGTGTATCACATTACAGAAGAGAGCACGCCCCGAATAAACGTTATTTGCCGAGCGATGTACCAATTTCTTCAATGCATAAAGACTTAATTTCAAAGCATCCCAATCTAAAGTGCTCATACGATTTATACAGAAGCATTGTAGCTCAAATGAATATTTCAATCACTAAACTCGGGCACGCGCAATGCGAGTCTTGCGAATTTTTCAGTCTGCATAATCCTGATCACAGTAAAGAAATTTGGCGACTGACTGCGACGATTGTAATGCATGGGACACTCATATTAAGAAAGCAAACGAAGCCAGAAAAAAATACAGAGAAGATCGGGGCTGTAAGAATAGAGAGGAAGGAGATGTTGTTTTTTCTGCCGATTTGGAAAAGGTAATTATGCTTCCTAGAATGGACACCTTTAAGGCGGTTGTATTTACTCCAAGGATCATCGCTTTCAACGAGTCGTTTGTACCAGTTAGAAATAATTAAAACTTAAAACCGTTGGCAGTGCTGTGGCATGAAGCAGTCTCGGGCCGTAAGAACGAAGATATAATCAGTGCCTTTTATCATTTTTGTTTATCAAACCGTGATGCCACGAAAATTACCCTTTGGCTCGACAACTGTTCGGCACAAAATAAGAGTTGGGCGTTGTGTATATGATAAATTCTAAAGAAATATCTGCCAAAGAAATTGTGATCAACTATTTTGAGCCTGGGCATACTTTTATGTCCTGTGACAGTTTTCATCATCAGGTACCAACTACACATAAATCTTGATTTATGCCTTATTAAGCTTTCTTTTTCAGGTCGAATTGTCAATGAAACATGCTCGAAAGCTTTATTATTTTAACGATTTTATAAACTGTGTTCGGGCGGAAAATTCCGGAAAAATGTCCGTCAAATCCATGTGTCCAACAGATTTCTACAAATGGCAAGACTATGCGTCTCTGTATAAACTCAAAAATACAGTACCAAGGCCATACATGGCAACTATAGTACAAATTGTTGCGAAAAGGGGTGATTTTCAGCTATTTTATAAAAATCAATTCAGTGAAGAATTGAAGCCTCTTAATTTTTTAATGGCTAAAATTATAAAAAGCAAAACAATTGAAAAACCAGAGGCCAATAAATTGTACCGAGGTATACTTCAACAGAAGAAAGACAGTATTTTGACTAACCTTATTAAACTTATGCCGGTGAATCGACATGATTTTTGGAATTAATTACCTGTTGATATGGATGTTCCAGACTTAATTGCAACTGTTGAATAAGTTAGTGTTCCTAAGTACTTTAATTTTAATTTTTAATTTTTTTGTAATAATAAATTGCTTTTTCTAAGATAATGAGGCATTTTGTTTTAAATAGTGTCTTGTATATTTTTGCTTTTCCGAAGAACATATTAACTACTAAAATAAGAGGTAAGTATTTGTATCACATCGTCGTTAGTTTTATTTTTGGTCTACTGGTTGCCATCAATAAAAATCTTAATTGGCTCATGGCTCAAAACTGTGCTGAGTGTACTTAAGGCTTTCTTTCTTAGGACGGCAGATTAGATTTCCAGTAAAATCAGCAGACCGGAAGTAGTAGTTTGCTACAGTGAAAAAAATCGATTTTTTCGTCAACTACTAAGTTAAAACAAATTTATAAAGAATTCATATGTACTTAGAATTAAATTTGAGAAAAATTTTATTAAAAAAGATTTTCGAAATTCCTACCGGAAGTAGGTCTTTTACTCTTATCGAAAATAAGTTTTTTGCAAATATTTTGCAAGTCATGCTTTTTAGACGGGTACATTTCGAATATAAAAGTATTTATAACTTAATTTTCAATATATTTTGTAAAAAAAAATTTTAAAATTCGAACCGAAAGTAACACTTTTACTCTTACCGAATAGCGATTTTTGCAATATCTCGTAAATTATGCATTCTATATATTATATGTGGAGCATATTTCCAAAAAGCGTTATTTCCATATAGTTCGGCTCTCAACGTATAGATGTCGTCATAGTCTTTCTGTATATTAGAACACTCAGGACTAGCTTGTTTGTTTCATATCACTTTAATTCCTATAGATATTAAATAGCCAATGATCGCTTACTTTCCAAATGGCATTATTTCCGTAAAATTTATATTCCAAAAGGATTTATTTTTCTGTTCGTTCCAATAAGCTTTAAAACGCTCAGCTGATCTGCAAACAACGTAGAGCACGTGTGTCCGGATACAAAGTTTACTAAATTTTTTGGCGTAAACCTTCAGGAACAGTGTTTTTGTGGACTCTAAAAGTATGGGTGATAATGATAATATAACGGCTGATATTGAAGATGATGTAGAAGTAGGCGATACATTTCGCGGAACCCGAAAAAAAAGAAGAAGGAGTGGAAGAAAAACACTCAAAAACGATTACGGTAAGACAATAGTTTGGTAGAATATTATCAGGCGTTATCATATGAACTTTATTAATTTATCAGATATACCGATCATTTTCCCAACATGGAGAATTTTTATTGCCCATGCAAGCATAAAGAAACATCAACATTCAAGTGTAACTCGATAAACAAAGACGATCTTGTATTAGTACGTCGCCAAGTTTATTCAGTAAGTTCGAAAATTACACAGGATATCAAATTATCTCATATGATGAATACATCAGCCACTGAAAGACATGCAAGAACTCCAAGCGCCTGTAGGAAGAGGAATCGAAAGCTAAAAGTGAGTACTACTAACAATTAATTTTTATATTAACAATGACTTCTGAACAGATTGTTTATGGTTTGAAAATTTCTGGCAAAAATGTACGCGTGTGTCAGCCTTTTTTTGCACAATGTTTTGGCGTTTCTCAAAAAAGGTTACAAACGATTGCAAAAAGGATTCAGTCAGGAAGTGAACTTAAAGAAACACGAGGAGGGGACAGACGATCCAAAAAAAAAGAAGCAACACGTGAAAGGGTTGTTGAGTTTATCAAACAATTAAAAGGAAGGGAATCTCACTACAATAGAAAAAAATCAGCACGTATCTATTTACCAGCTGAATTAAATATAAGAAAATTGTGGCAAATGTACAACACCAATGTGGCACAGAATAACAAAGTAAACTATGGGTTTTTCTTCAAACTTTTTAGAACAAAGTTCAACATTGGATTTGGGACTCCGGCTTCCGATGTTTGTAGCCTGTGTTATCGTTTGAAAAATAGCTTGAAAGAAGTGGCTGCAGGCCCTGAGAAAGTTAAAATTATTTCAGAATTGAGAGTGTACAAATTGCGAGCAAAGCAATTTTCTAAAATGATGAAGGAAAACAACCCCGAATCGGTATCGTTCTGTTTTGATATGGAGCAGATACAACCACTGCCAAAATTGCCAATTAGCGAAAATTACTATAGTTCGCAAATTTCTATGTACTCTTTATGCATCACCGACATAGAAAGTAAGAGGCCTTTTTTTTACTTATGGTCTGAGGATGTAGCAAAGAAAGGGGCTAACGAAGTAGGCTCAGCGCTATTAAACTTCCTTGTCAACTACCAATATTCTGAAGGTTGTAAACGTATTTGCTTGTTTGCTGATGGCTGTGCAGGGCAAAATAAAAACAATTTTGTTCTACATGCACTCATGTTTGGTTTGTACAATAAGCTTCCAGACACAATTTCGGAAATTACACTTACTTTCCCAGTGCGAGGACATTCTTATATGCCTGCAGACCGCGTTTTCGGTCGCGTAGAGAAAATTTTAAGATCAAAATCGGAAATGCTTACAAAAGAAGATTATTATCAAGTCTACAAAGAAGTTGGGACAATTAAAGTACTCGGTAAAGACTGGACATTGTATGATTTGAAATTTCTAGACTCTGTTATGAAAAAGTATCCCGACTTGAGTCAGATGAAACGTTTCAAAATTACAAAAACCAAAACTAAAATAAACACCCCGATTGTGAAAGTTAAAGGCGAGATCTTATACCGCAACGACGATCTATCAAAGCCCTTTGTGACCCTGCTAAAACGGGGTAAAACTCTTTCAAACGTAAAGCTGCAACCTATTCCTTTAGGACAAGCTATCAAACCTGATAAACTGCAGAGTATTTGGACGCTTCTGAGGGCTGCTGATGTAAACTGGGAACAAAATGCAAAATTTGCTTGGTATGCTACGTTAACTTCAGACGAAAATCTGCTTACAGGTCCCGAACCAGAAGAAGAAATTTGCGATTGTAATGAAGAGGACTGTGGTCTTCACATTTAAAAGTGTAATTTGAAAGAGTTTGTTAATTTTTTCTATCAATTTTTTTTTTGTTTTTTCCATTACGCATTAAAAGTTATGTTTTTTCCAAAACGACTTATTTCAGTTTTCAAAGTGCCATATCGACCTCTAACCTTTAAGGTAGATTTTGACATGTTGTCGTCCATATTTACATTAATTTCGATTTTTTTTAATATAGAAGAAAAAAGTTACTTTAACGAATATTAAAGTCTGTGCGATTTATTCGACTTCCTAAAAAATAGTTCAGAATGGAATAAAGCCTTTTTGGAAACACGCTCCACATATGTAGGATTCAAATTCGGAGGGGGGGGGGGTGGCCCTGGAAGCGCCGAGAGAGGAGCGAACGAACAAGTCAAAAATAGTAAGTTGTGATGTTAAGACGTATTTGTCAGAACACTATTTTTCGGTAACGAAGTGTATTTTTGTTACAGTTATCCTAAGAACGAGCGTGACACGGAACGACGTAATTATTAGTTGTCAAACGAAATTAAATTATAGTGTTTTCTTTTTTTAAATATTCTTTAAATAAACAGTTAAAAGTAAGTGATAGTTTTACTGCTTTGCACAATCAGAACCCTACATAAATTGGGAGCTCGTCCGCGATGGATAAATAGATAGAAGGAAGATAGAGACGCGATTGTGCATATACATACATACGCAGCAAGGCGAAACATATGTAGGCGAGCCAGAAGTGACATCATCGTCTGGAGTGAATTATTGAATACGTTGCGAAAAAAGAAGATAAGAAAAATATTTGAAGAAGGACTACTATATACAAGTAAATTGCATCTTTTATTTATTCTATTTCACGAAAATATTTCCCAGAGTTTTTAAGATAGATAAAATCTTTATTATTTAGTATAAAAAATTTTACAAATAAATTAATATGGAAAATTTAGGACAACAAGTAAATTTGGACATTTCACACACAAGCACAAAACAAGTAAAGGCATTACATAAATGCGTATTTGAATACTAGGGCGATAGAAATAATAGGAAAAGATTACGAGAATTTAGAGGATTCAATTTTAACGATGTCGAACAGGAAAAAAATAGATTATGCTATGAACAATTTGACACTGGGAGAATTGAATTTGATTTGTGAGGTGTTGGGTACGGATAACAATGCGAATAATAAAGAGGAGTTAATAGATACTTTGTGCGAACAATTAAATGATTTATCTGTTCCAATTAGGAAAGAAATACCTAGTGATGGTGACGACGGAAAACAGGACGACGTAAATAATGTGGCATAGAATGAGAGTGACAACCAAGACGATAATGAAGATTTAAGCGACTAAACTAGTGCTAGTGGAATTGGCCTAGTAGAATTTCATTCGCGCCCTCAGAATATGACGCCAAAATTAATGATGACGTTTAAAGACGTCGAAGAAACCTTGCACATTTTCGATGGTGGGAAAACTTATCCAATTGATAGATGGATAACAGAATTTGAGGAAACCTCGTTTCTAATGGGTTGAAATGAAATTGAAAAATTAATCTATGGTAAAAGATTGTTGAAAGGGGAGGCTTTATCCTTTATCAGGGCTGAAGAGGGAATAATAACATGGAAAATATTGAAGAGTAAGCTAGAAAATGAATTTCGAAGATCTGTAAATAGTGCAACTCTTCATAAAATACCGTCCACGCGTAAGGTAAGAAAAGATGAAAGCTATTCTCAATATTTTTCAGCAATGAGAGAAATTGCCGCTCAAGGGACAGTCGAAGATGATGCTCTTATTGAATATATTATAGAAGGAATTTCTGACGATGAGGCAAATAAGACCATTTTGTACGAAGCAAAATGCTTAAGAGAATTTAAAGATAAATTAAAACTCTATGAAAGATTGAAAGAAAAACAAGTTAGAGAGAGAAAAGAAACGAAAGAAAAGAGAGACTTCAAAGAAAGTTTATCAAAGTATAACACTACGACTAAATACAAAGATGAAAAGACTAATATTAGATGTTTTAATTGTGGTAGATTAGGACACCAATCTAAAAATTGTCGTGACAAAGGTAAAGGATTGAAGTGCTTTTCATGCAATAATTATGGGCATCTAGCCAAAGATTGTGACAAGAGAAACAAAGAGATCGAATTTCCCAAAAGTACAGAACGATCCTACTTAATAAGAGAAAATGATGAATTGCCAGGTCACAAAAAGTTTTTAGTTAATGGCCAGCCTATATGTGGTCTTGTGGACACGGGAAGTGATCTAACTTTGATCAAAGCTACTAGCTTTCTAAACATAGGAGCACCCAAATTTGACGAAACGCCAATAACTCTGAAAGGAATTGGTACGAATAAAATAGAAACGATAGGAACATTTACAACTCGTGTAATTGTAGACGACTGTGATGTAAGAACGGATTTCCATATTGTGTCTGACGAACACATGTCTGTAAATTTGATTGTGGGTAAACCAATGCTTGAAAAGGTTATTCTTACAATAAACTCAAATGTAATTACCATGACAAATCCTGTGGAACATATGGCCAAAGAGGATAATGATTTTTTCCTAGAGAAAAGTCGGAACGAGATACCACCTGACATATTTATGATTCATGTAAATGACGATTCAAATATAGGAAAACCTCAATATGTAAAAGCGGTAACGAAAATGATAAATGACTACAACCCGACGAAAATTAAAGAAACAAAAATAACGACTAAAATAATACTTGAAGATGAGATACCGATTTACCAACGACCTAGAAGATTAGCGAATGTTGAAAAACAGGAAGTTGAGAAACAGATAGAGAAATGGCTGCGTGATAAGATTATAAGACCGAGTTCCTCGGATTATGCCAGTCCCATTGTATTGGTAAAAAAAAAAGGATGGCACTAATCGCCTATGTGTTGATTACAGAAGACTAAATAGGAAAGTAGTGAAAGATAGATATCCTCTACCTGTTATCGAGGATCAGATAGATAAATTGACGAAAGCAAAAATATTTACGACTTTAGATTTACGGAATAGTTTTTTTCATGTAGCTATGGCCGAGGACAGTATTAAATACACTGCATTCGTAACACCAAGCAATCAGTACGAATTTCTTAAAACTCCGTTCGGGATGTGCAATTCGCCTGCAATCTTCCAAAGATTTATCAATGAAGTTTCCAAAGAACTTATGCATGAAGGTGTATTATTATCCTACATGGAAGACCTCATTATACCGGCAGAAAACGAAGAACAAGCCTTCACTAGATTAGGCAAGGTGTTACACACAGCTGAATCATACGGATTGGAAATAAAATGGGAGAAATGCCAATTTTTGAAAACAAAGGTGGAATACCTAGGCCACAAAATAGAAAATGGTACTGTGAAACCGTGTCACAGTAAGATTCGTGCTGTTGTTCAATTCCCAGAACCAAGTACAGAAAAACAGATACGAAGCTTTTTGGGGCTCACAGGTAGGGCTGCCACCTGGCCGGTTTTCCACCGGCCTGGCCGGTTTTCTACTAACAAAGCCGGGTGCCGGTTAGCCTCCAAAAAAGGCCGGTTTTCTTACAATCTCAATAGATACTTCACCGAATTTGGAAAAGCTGCTAGGAGCAATAATGAAATCGCTCAAGAAACCACAACACGGTCTGCCATCTATTGATGGGTAGCCGCATTTATTGTTTATTTATTAATTTCTACATTACACTACAAGATGGCAGATTCGTTGCGAATTTTTGGCCTATTTTCCAGGGATTTACCGAGTTATATATCTTTGTGAACGGCGCGGTGTTGCGTTCTTATTTTTTAGTTTAGTTGATTTATACGTTCGTTGTGGTTGTGTGTTGTTAATTCAGTAATAAATCTAAATAATCGTAAAGTATGAGCGATGAGGGTGAAGCAGAAACACCAAATACACCACCAAAGAAAAAAGTTAAGACAAGAAACTGCCAATTTAATAAAGACTGGCTTGAAAATCCTAATTACCACAAGTGGCTAGCAAATGATAAGGATGTTAATATGGCCAGATGTACTATGTGTAAAATTACATTCAACGTTAAATACGACGGCGTCAAAGCTGTAAAATCCCATAGTGGCACCGCAAGGCATTTAAATTTGGAAAAAGCTAGCAAGGTGTGTGACGTTATGACAAAATTTTTTGCTCCCAAGGATTCGAAAGAATCCCATTTAGTCACCATGGCTGAAATATCAAAAACGTTTCATTGCGTATAACATGGTCTTAGCTACCTTTCAACTGATTGTGGTAAGTAAAGACTAATTTGATCATTTAAATAATGCTCAATAAATATGATTCAATTTGATTAAAAGTTAATAAGCCTTATTTATGATGTACAATGAAACTTTTGCGACTGATATTTCTTTCAGGTAATAAGCTTGATGGACAGATTTACCGAGATTCAGCTATAGCTACCAAAATTCATCTGGGACGAACCAAAATGGAAGCCATCGCGCGCAACGTGCTAGCACCCTATTCATTGGAATTAATAACTAGAAAGCTAAAAGAAAAAAACATTCCTTTTTCGATAGCTACCGACGCCTCCAACAAAGGTAGTAGAAAGTTTTTTCCTCTTGCTTTTCGTTTTTTGACCCAAATGAAGGAATTCAGGATTGTTTGCTTGATTTTTACGAAGAGGCTGATGAAAGCTCTGAGTCAATTACAAATAGTATATTGAATGCTTTGCAACAACTGCAACTTGATATTGCCAATGTAACTGCATATGGAGGTGATAATGCATCCGTCAACTATGGAAAACATTGCTCTGTTTACCAAAAACTCACACAAATAAAACCAAAGATAATCAAAGCTAATTGTAACTGCCACATATTACACAATGCAGCCAAGCACTCTCTTAAATTATTGAGTTTTGATGTAGAGTCTTTGGTATTAAAGGTTTTCAATTCTTTTAATTGTAGCGCCAAAAACGTGGCAAATCTCAAGGAGTGCTTTCAGTTTGTTCAGCAGGAGTATCATCAAGTATTAAGACACATACCGGTGCGATGGTTAAGCCTTTTTCAAGCTCTCGATCGCTTGTTATTGAATTGGAATGCCATAAAAGCTTATTTCTTGCAACAAGGGGCAGAAAATTGTGATCGTATCATATGGAAATTTGTAGGAGACCAAGAAGACCAACTATCAGATCAACCAACTTTTGCTGAATGCTATATTTATTTTGTCTATCATGTTCTATTTATTTTCCAATCTTCAATTAAAACACTGGAGCAATCCCATTTGGTTATTACGGATGTATATGAAATTATGTCCGGTTTAAGAGACAAATTAAAGAGACGGAAAGAGGATTTATTTTTTGGCTTCAAAACAAATCAGGCTTTAGCGAACTTTACAAGCAACCTTAAATTAAAGTTTCAAGAGGAAGCAGTTCAAGTCTACAATCGAGCAATAGAATACTTAGAAAAATGGTTTGATTTTGAAAACAATGTGTTTCTGTTATTTAAATCATTAAATTTGAAAGGCCGCATTCCAGAACTGAATGAGGTAATCTTAATTGCATCGCACATTGGCATGGATCTTCAAGATGCCGATGGCGATAGTCTTTATGAAGAATTATCTTTGCTCCAAAATGCATCTCCTTCTTTTATTAATCAAGATATTTCTGTTGCGGAGAAATGGTGTATCTTTTTTTAAGCGAGTGGAAGTTCCAATTTTAAGAAATGTAGTTCAGATGGTTTTATCTGTTCCTTGTAGCAATGCTTATGTGGAAAGGATTTTCAGCATCATGAATCAGCTATGGAATGATGACAGAAACAAATTGTCAGTTGAAATGGTAAAAGCAGAACTTTGCATTCGTTCTAACATCCAGCTCTCTCGTTCGGAATTTTATTCATCATTAAGTGACAAAGCAGAACTTATTAAATCAGCAAAATCAAACACCAAATACCATTTCAAATTTTAAACAGATGTAATGTTTACCTATTTGTATTTTTTAGAAATAAAGTTTTACTTTCTTATTTTAAAATTTTAATTACCATTTACTTTTGAAAAATCGAATTTATTACTCGCATACTTTGGGTTCCCATAAAAAATATTTATTCATAAATTTTGACAAAATTGGGGCGTGGTCCCAAGAATTTTTCGTCTGTCTCGCGATAATTGCGGCGCTTTTCATTAAATCACCCCAAAGGCCGGTTTCCTGTAATCAGAAAGGTGGCAACCCTACTCACAGGGTATTTTAGAAAGTATATTAAAGACTATTCATTGATAGCCAAGCCCTTAACGGATATTTTAAAAGGAAAGAAGAAACCTAAATTCGATAACGACGAAAGGGTGTCTTTCAATAAGTTAAAGGAGAAATTAGCCTGTGAGCCAGTGTTGAAAACTTTTAGTTATGAACGGGAGACTGAACTACATGTCGATGCAAGTCAGGATGGGTTCGGAGGAGTGTTGCTGCAGAGGCATGATGAAGATGGGTTGATGCATCCAGTCTATTTTTGTAGTAGAAAAACTAGCGATGCTCAGAGAAAATACCATAGTTACGAACTCGAGGTGTTAGCCATCGTCGAAGCATTAAAGAAGTTCCGAGTATACCTTTTAGGAATAAAATTTAAAATTATCACAGACTGTTGCGCTTTCGTTGCGACAATGAATAAGAAGGACTTGTGTACGAGAGTAGCGAGATGGGCCTTGCTCCTCGAGGAGTTTAATTACCAAATAGAACATCGTCCTGGTGACCAGATGAGGCATTGCGACGCTCTTAGCCGTAATCCAGTCATTCACATAATTTGCAACGAGTTTTTGGAAACAATAAAAAAAAGCTCAAAATGGAGATGATTACCTGAAAACCATAACGAAGATTTTGGAAAGCCAAACGTATGAAGATTACGAATTAGATAAAGGTATTGTATACAAGAACGAAGATGGTAAGAAGTTGCTTGTTGTTCCGACAGCCATGCCGTTCCAAATAATAAGAAATGCTCATGAAACTGGACATTTTGCAGTAAGAAATACTAAAGAACTAATCAATTGAGATTATTATATACCAAAATTAGAAGGAAAGATGGAGAAGGTATTGACAAATTGCATACCTTGTATACTAGCCAAGCGAAAGGAAGGGAAACAAGAAGGGTTACTGAATCCGATTGATAAGGGTGAAGCACCCCTGCAAACATATCACATAGATCATTTGGGACCATGGACCTCAACTGGGAAAGGATATCGTCATCTACTAGTTGTTATCGACGCATTTACTAAGTTTGTGTGGATATATCCCACTAAAACCACTGCTACCAAAGAAGTGTTAGAAAAACTAGAATTTCAAAGAGGAATCTTTGGAAATCCCAGAATAATAATATCCGATAGAGGAACCGCATTCACCTCTAAAGATTTTGAACAATATTGTGACACTGAGCATATAACTCACATTAAGATGACAACAGGTGTACCTAGAGGAAACGGACAAGTGGAGCTCATACATCGAATTATCACTCCCACTCTCACAAAACTAACTATTGAAAACCCAAACCATTGGTACAAACATGTTAGGAATTGCAAGAAGTTTTAAATAGCACGTATCAGCGTAGTATAAACGTGTCGCCTTTTAAACTACTTTTTGGAGTGTAAATGTTAAAATCAGAAGATGCAAAATTGAAAGAGATAATCGAAGAAGAATAATCAAAAGCTTTTGCTGAAGAAAGAGAAGAACTGCGAAAAGATGCAAGACAACAAATGAAGAAAGTGCAAGAAGAAAACCGAAGAAGTTACAATAAAAGAAGGAAGATCCCAGTAGTGTACAAAATTGGAGACCTAGTGGCAATTCGTAGGACACAGTTTCAAAATGAATCGAAGCTATTACCCAAGTTCCTTGGTCCGTATCGTGTCCTCAGAAGGGTTGATATAGAGAAGTTAGGAGAGCATACGGGTCCGAGAAAAACAAAGTCCAGCGCCAATCTCATAAAGCCATGGTCCAAGGTCAACGACGAGGAGGATCCATTCGAGACGAATGGATGTCAGGAAGGCCGAGATGTAGGATTCAAATTCGGATGGGGGTGGACCTGGAAGCGCTGGGAGAGCAGCGAACGAACAAGTCGAAAATAGTAAGTTGTGATGTTAAGACGTATTTGTCAGAACACTATTTTTCGGTAACGAAGTGTATTTTTGTTACAGTTATCCCAAGAACGAGCGTGACACGGAACGACGTAATTATTAGTTGTCAAACGAAATTAAATTATAGTGTTTTCTTTTTTTAAATATTCTTTAAATAAACAGTTAAAAAGTAAGTGATAGTTTTACTGCTTTACACAATCAGAACCCTACATATATTTATCAGGAGTACAAATGTATTTAGAGCTACATTTGGAATAATTTTTGTAAAAACTATTATCTTCTGAAAAAATAACGAAAATCCTACTGTATTACCTATTCTCTTAATAAATCTCTATAGAATGCATACTTGGCGAGATATTCGAAAGAAAGTGCTAGTTGCTAAAAGTGTTACGTCCGGTCCGGATTTTGAAATTTCTTTTATACAAAAATTATTCCAAATGTAGCTCTAAATACATTTATACTCTTGATAAATATATATAGAATGCATAGTTTACGAGATATTTGCAAAAAATCGCTATGCGATATGAGCAAAAATATTACTTCCGGTCCGAATTTTGAAAATTTTTTTATACAAAAGATATTGAAAATTAAGTTCTAAATACTTTTATACTCGTAACGTACCTGTCTAAAAAAAACATGGCTCGCAAAAAACTGATTTTCGGTAAGAGTAAAAGACCTACTTCCGGTAGGAATTTGAAAAAACTTTTTCATAAATTTTTTCTCATATTTTTTGAGTACATATGAATTCTTTATAAATTTGTTTAAACTTAGTAGTTGCCGAATAATTGACAAAATTCGGTTTTTTCAGTGAAGTAAACTACTACTTCCGGTCTGACGATTTTATTGAAAATCTAATCATATCTCAAGCGGAAGATTATATTCGTAAATACAAAATTTCGAATTGATATCTATAACGGTTTGATCGGTATCGTGGTCACACACACACACTGACAGAGAAAAAGAAAGAGAGAGGGGGGAGAGAGAGTCATTTTTTAAAAACACTTTTTCGAAATCTTGGGACTTCGAAACGTGGACATCTGCAAAAATCTAGAGGACGAAAGAAAGTAAAAATCAACAAAACAAAAAAAAGTAAATATGCAAATGGAATGAAAAATCAAAATACGACGTAAGTAATTTTTAGTCTACAATTTTATTTTATTTTGATATTTGTTAATTCGGTTTAGTTTAACTAAGTACATAATACCAATATGCGAGTAGATTTTAGAATTTGAATATTTGACGATTCATTTTATGTACCTATATATTAAAATTTATAATAAAACCGAAGCGCTGTGATCGAAACCGAATATCGTCTAGCTCCACCTACTCACACCCCCTCGCGTCTACCATCCCTCTAGTAATACAAGTTCTATTTGCTCAGATGCAGTTGGTAAATCTTAACTCAATAAATTATTATTCTTCCAGGGCAAAACATTCCTTTTTGAATTAGGGCTCTTCTAATTGCACCAGTAATTTGTTTATTTCAAGTTGTTTCATGCAAAAGGTAAAATAAATATGTATAGTGTAACAACCTCTTACTACAGTTATTTTGACTTTAATTATACCTAAAATAATTTTCCAAATTTCTCAATTGACAATAATATCAATTAATAAAATTAACTTAGAACTATGTTGTCACCAGTATGATTCGTATCTGCGTACTACTGATTCCAGCAGTTATAACGTCTTGACTTATTATATAAACCAATAAAAGACGCAAGTGATTTGCACATGGTGACGCACTATTTCACGAAATGAAAACATTTGCTTATTCCTAAATAATATTAACCAACAAAATTAGGTTAAAAATATTATTATTAATATTATGAGAGTCTATTTGAAAGGTTATATACACCCTGTCCAGTTTAAAATGCAGTACATGGGGATATTGGAAACCTTTGGAGATACAACGCCGTTTAAATGGGAGAAAAGTTGCGTATTCATTTGTCCATGAATAATCCGACATCAGATTTTGACATTTTTGCTTCATTGGGCAGATACAGGGTGAAAAAGAATAAAATGCATTTTTGAAAATCTTCCATATTTTGTTTCCTAGAAGAGATAAATTTACAAAAGTTGTAGGCTAGGGATAACAAGTCATGAGGATTTTAAAAATGATTAAAAAAGAAATCTAGGTCTACTAGATTTAGCGTGACAATAATCAACTTTTGTTTTTCTTATGGCAGCCATATTGGATTTTGACATTTTTAATATCTTCAAAAAAAATGCTATTCAATGATGTATAACATGTTTATGTTCAAGATAGTAAAAACATGAAAAATAGAGAAAGTAAGGTTTTAACATAGTAGGCCGTGATAATAAATGTGACATTTGTATTAAACAACTCTAAAAGCTGTGAAGTTTATTCTGAACTGTCAGTAATCTTATTGTTAATCTCATTGTATTGTTATAAGTATCTGTACTGTGCAAACCTAAGATGGATCGTTTTACAAATAGTGACAAATATTAAATGCTGGAGTGTTTTATTTTGTGTGGAAGAAATGATGAATTGGCTGCAGAAATGTATTTCGATAGATACCCTGAAAGGTGGCAGCCAGAAAAAAGCATTTTTCGCCGATTGCGTGATAATTTGATAATGCATGGAAGTTTTGTCAAGCCCAAAAAAAGGCAAAACAATGAAAATAATGAAAATATTGTTCTTCAAGCAGTAGTTGAAAATCCCCGTACATCTTTACGGGTAATTAAAAATACACTTGGCGTCGCTAGGTCAACAGCTGGTACCATTTTAAAGCGTGCCAAATTCAAACGTATCGTGAAAGAGCTATTCAAGGGCTTCAAAATGGTGACGAAATACGGAGAGCTCAATTCTGTCATTGGTTCATCGAAAAACAATGAAAATCCAAACTTTTTTGCGAAAATTTTATGGTCTGATGAGAGTCGATTTACTAACTCTGGAATGTTTAATCGTAAAAATACTATCTTTTGGTCCGATGAAAATCCACACCTAGTTCGTGGCATTAGACAGCAAGTCAGATGGGGATTTAATGTCTAGATCGGCGTTATTGATACCCATGTTATCGGTCCATTCTTTTTCAATGAGAATTTAAATTCTGAAATGTATTTAGAACTTTTGCGCACGCATGTTGCTGAACGAATTGAAGAACTTCCACTTGCCACGTTGCAAAATACGTATTTTCAGCAAGACGGAGCGCTTCCACACAATTCCTTGTTGGTTACAAATTATTTAAATAATCAATATTACAATAACTGGATTGGTAACCGAGGACCAATAGGGTGGCCTGCTAGGTCCCCGGACCTCACACCTCTTGATTTTTCTGTATGGGGCTATCTGAAAAACAAGGTGTATTCGAGATCTTATGAAAATGTGGTAGAATTACGTCAAGCAGTTGAAGAAGCAGTGAATGGAATGACACCGAACATGGTTAGACAATCTTGTGAGGCAGTACTAACACGATGTAGATTGTGCATATGACTGAACGGTGGCTTATTTGAACAGTTGTTACATTAATGATTCAGCTACCTAACCACCTTTATTTAATGAATATTAATAAATAAAATGTTAAAGATATTTTAACAGTACTTGGAGACTTGTTATTTTTTGTTTTTTTTATCAGTATACACTTAAGATATCCACAGTTCCATGGCCTACTATGTTAAAATCTTACTTTCTCTATTTTTCATGTTTTTACTATCTTGAACATAAACATGTTATACATGATTGAATAGCATTTTTTTTGAAGATATTAAAAATGTCATAATCTAATATGGCTGCCATAAGAAAAACAAAAGTTTATTATTGTCACGCAAAATCTAGTAGACCTAGATTTTTGTTTTAATCATTTTTAAAATCCTCATGACTTGTTATCCCTAGCTTACAACTTTTGTAAATTTATCTCTTCTAGGAAATAAAATATGGAGTATTTTCAAAAATGCATTTTTTTCTTTTTCACCCTGTATCTGCCCAATGAAACAAAAATGTCAAAATCTGATGTCGGATTATTCATGGACAAATGAATACGCAACTTTTCTCCCATTTAACCGACGTTGTATCTCCAACGTTTTCCAATATCCCCATGTACTGCATTTTAAACTGGACACCCGGTATAGAATGCATAGTTTACGAGATATTTGCAAAAAATCGCTATGCGATATGAGCAAAAATATTACTTCCGGTCCGAATTTTGAAAATTTTTTTATACAAAAGATATTGAAAATTAAGTTCTAAATACTTTTATACTCGTAACGTACCTGTCTAAAAAAAACATGGCTTGCGAAATATTCGCAAAAAACTGATTTTCGGTAAGAGTAAAAGACCTACTTCCGGTAGGAATTTGAAAAAACTTTTTCATAAATTTTTTCTCATATTTTTTGAGTACATATGAATTCTTTATAAATTTGTTTAAACTTAGTAGTTGCCGAATAATTGACAAAATTCGGTTTTTTCAGTGAAGTAAACTACTACTTCCGGTCTGACGATTTTATTGAAAATCTAATCATATCTCAAGCGGAAGATTATATTCGTAAATACAAAATTTCGAATTGATATCTATAACGGTTTGATCGGTATCGTGGTCACACACACACACACACTGACAGAGAAAAAGAAAGAGAGAGGGGGGGAGAGAGAGAGTCATTTTTTAAAAACACTTTTTCGAAATCTTGGGACCTCGAAACGTGGACATCTGCAAAAATCTAGAGGACGAAAGAAAGTAAAAATCAACAAAACAAAAAAAAGTAAATATGCAAACGGAATGAAAAATCAAAATACGACGTAAGTAATTTTTAGTCTACAATTTTATTTTATTTTGATATTTGTTAATTCGGTTTAGTTTAACTAAGTACATAATACCAATATGGGAGTAGATTTTAGAATTTGAATATTTGACGATTCATTTTATGTACCTATATATTAAAATTTATAATAAAACCGAAGCGCTGTGATCGAAACCGAATATCGTCTAGCTCCACCTACTCACACCCCCTCGCGTCTACCATCCCTCTAGTAATACAAGTTCTATTTGCTCAGATGCAGTTGTAACGAAGTCCTCGTTAATTGTACAAATTAACATTTTTAGGTCCATAATTAATTTATTTATCAATCTTAAATTAAATGTATGTGTGTTATTTTGTTCAAATATTGTACAAAGTGATTTGGACGGACCTGTATATACATTCATTTGTAATGATAATTCATGTTATTTGTTTATTTTCAATGGAAAAATACCGAATGTGTACGTCATGCTCGAAGTCGCGCATTTCATGTCCGAGTCGCGCGCAAATTGTTATGTTTTGAACAAGTTTTTACCTACAGACATAGGGGGGTTTACGGATATATAAAGGCCCCATCAAGTGGGTCTCGTTCATTTAATTCTCCCATCCGTCCGCTACCTGTACCTTTCTCTATTCAGCCTTGATGGCATGGAAGAGTCTGGTTTAAATCCTAGAAACGCACTATATTCAGGTCTTTTGTGCCGTGAAATAGTCGTTTCGAAAATCCGCTAAATACGTCCGAATGTGCCTCTTTCATTCAGACCTAGGGTCGTGGAGGAAGAGCCACTTTACCGCAACAACCTAAATTCCCGTCAAAGTCAGACTATAAATGTCGTGACTATATTTCCGCATTTAATATTTATTATTTATTTTCAGAGATGTTAAATTTCAAATATTATATGTAGCGCGCCGTAAAGTTCAAATAGATTATTCGCGCTTCTGAACCGCAATAAATATAGACATATTAGCATTTCACCGTGTAGCTATCGGAGATGTTCAAACCCGCACCGCTTGAATAATTTTAAGTCACGATAAACTTGTAAAGGTTCTTTCTGCGAGCATGACAATATTCGGAAATAAGTTGTAAAATAATTTAAATAAATCTGAGCATACATTTTACCTCAAATTGACCGACGCGTATGATAGTTCAGGGGCTAAATATGTATATACGTTCTAACTGAGTTCCAACCATGACTTAAAGAGGTCATTGACGTGGATTTGTTTTGTATTTATTTATGTATATGAAATTGTGAGTTGTAAATAATAATAAACAAAATTGTGTATCAATTGTATCAATTGTTTAATTGCTGAATTGTTTAATTGTTTGATATTGTTTAACATTGTTTTAGTAGAAATAAAGGTTAACTATTCTGTTCTTTTCAAATGAGTTTCTACACGTGTTTCTTTACTTTTACCGTTTGACAATGAGGTAGGGAAAGCAGTATATTCAAAGAGCAATAAGATATATTAAAACAATAAGAAGTACTCACGTTTTTCTTCGCTGTGCTAGTTGTAGAGCTTTTTAGTCTTTTGTCCCCAAGGCACAACACTGTAACCGTCATATTTATATTTCTAACCTAAGCCGACCGAGCGAGTTGACATCGATGTCACCGGTAAGACGTTTATCAATTCGTAACAGTGATGCCTGAGTATATAGGCAGCCAGGAGTGCTGTGTATTTTGGTGGCATTCAGAAGACAAATCTTATACCGGCTAGCTTGCTCTGGCGTTATATAAGCAAATGGCACCATGTTATGAATAAAAAGTAAGCTAGCAAGGTTATACAGTTGGTAAATCTTAACTCAATAAATTATTATTCTTCCAGGGCAAAACATTCCTTTTTGAATTAGGGCTCTTCTAATTGCACCAGTAATTTGTTTATTTCAAGTTGTTTCATGCAAAAGGTAAAATAAATATGTATAGTGTAACAACCTCTTACTACAGTTATTTTGACTTTAATTATACCTAAAATAATTTTCCAAATTTCTCAATTGACACTAATATCAATTAATAAAATTAACTTAGAACTATGTTGTCACCAGTATGATTCGTATCTGCGTACTACTGATTCCAGCAGTTATAACGTCTTGACTTATTATATAAACCAATAAAAGACGCAAGTGATTTGCACATGGTGACGCACTATTTCACGAAATGAAAACATTTGCTTATTGCCAAATAATATTAATCAACAAAATTAGGTTAGAAATATTATTATTAATATTATGAGAGTCTATTTGAAAGGTTTCTTATTTTTTTTTAAATATTTTTGTATTTTTCTACACAAAAAACGTAAATGTATTTTATCCAACAAGTATAAAATTCAGAGTATTCAGTTCAATTTGATGATCCTTCAAGAGTAAGATAAAATGAAATTGAAATAATCTAAAAACTTTGATTGCGTGTACGACTGATATTTATCTCTTGGATTGAGTTGGTCTTTACTTGATCTAAATCAATTTTCAATGTGAAATAAAACAAATAAATGTTTACGTTTAAGAGTCCACTACATCAGCTGACAAACTTATTAGCGACAAAGACAATATAGTTGTATAGAGATAGAAGATATCTGAACATACGCATGCGTGGAGTTGATGAAAATCGTGCGACATATGTTTAAGCAAC
Organism: Amphimallon solstitiale; assembly: GCA_963170755.1. Taxonomy (NCBI): domain Eukaryota; kingdom Metazoa; phylum Arthropoda; class Insecta; order Coleoptera; family Scarabaeidae; genus Amphimallon; species Amphimallon solstitiale. Next base: position 14,635,141 of record OY720685.1, read on the forward strand.
ATTCTCTTTTATTTCATATAGAGTAGTAGCAACGTACTTCTTAACTTAGAGATAGAATAAAAGTCTGTAAAGTATTTAAGGTTGTCTATGTGTAAGGCAAGGTAGATCTGGCAACATCTAATTTTATATGCTAATAAATGAGTTCTTTTTCTCAGATTTTTACTTCATTCTTAAATGTAGAATTTCGCGAATTTTATATAGTAAAATTGTTATAATTAAATAAAAGTGGATCTTTTGAACTTTGATAATATATATGTAATAGAAACGTATCACTTAAAATGCAATTACATTTATTTTCGTTGTATATATTTTAAATATCTAAAAAAAAACACTCTAGAGCAGTGGCTTCCTTAAAACAACTAATGGTATAAGACCAACAGAAAATCTATTTTACGATAATTTTGCTTAATTTATTAGTAACAATATCAAGTACATTTCAATATGTAGAATAGCAATACTTTAGAAATTCAACAACACAAAAAAATGTTCATACTTCTTTTGGAATTGGAAAAAAATAACGATACAAGACACATTTAAAAATTTAACTTTTATTGTCAAATTCATAAACAATAAATCTAATACAATTATAATAAATACAATATATATATTAGATAATAAAAAATTATGCACATTTTGTAATATAAATTAAATGGTATAGTACAAAAAAAAATTGGCTTCAATAATAATAATTTATTATTACCGAAATACAGTTCTCATACACTTTCATGAATTAAATTTAAACTCTTTCCTATTACAAACTAATGCGTATTCTTGTAAAAGACTTGTTGAAAACAAAGCAGCAGGTTTTCTTTTATACTAGTTAATTTATTCTTATACCTACAATGTAACTCATTTAGTAATTCTCAGTATATAGTATTTGCGTCTGTGCATGTGCCTTTATCTGTATTAGTTCAATATGAAACTTCTATCACAACTAAATATTTCTTGCTTGTTTCCTTTTTTCTTTCTAAGCTAACCATTACTAACTTTTTCTCCTTATTATAGTCAAAATTACATATGACAGATAGCACACCCTTAAACAAAAAAATAAATAAGCCTTAAAACTAATGTTTATTCTAGAAGCAACTTTGAAACTGCTGAACTAGCGTTGACTACTTCAAGATGATTATCTAAAACTTTTATTCTCCTTGCATTATACCAATCCAAAAAATATATTTCTTCAAATCTAAAATATTGAGAATGAATTATGTGTGATTTTGTTAAAACACCAATTTGACCGCTCTATCCTGAGCTTTAATTGCAATATAATTATTATCATTATCTGCTACAGTTATATGTTTCCTTTTTCTTTTCTTTAACCTTCTTCCCTAAATTGTAGATGATTATAATTCTGAATCAAGCAGCTTGCAAAAATTCCTATATTAAATACAATATCATTATAAAAAAAATAAGACTGATATTAGAGAAAGTAATTTCCTTAGAATATAGTCATCACACACCTTTGTTATACCTGGATGCCATCTAACAGCTTTGCATTTCTGGCAAAAATTCTTAAATAAAATTAAAACCCTTCCCTATAAAAACCTCCAAAACATTATTGTAAAAGATTTGTTGAAAATAAGATATTGGATATTTGCTCATAATTGTTAAATATATATTTACACATAGAATTTTACTGCCTTTATCCTATATTCATCTTGAATGTGATAATAATTATGCGCATTTGCATGTGCCTGTAGGGTTGAATATGCAATTTTCTTCAATTATCAACAACTAAGGAACTCTTGGTTGTAGTTTCAAAACCCACTATTTCTTGCTATGCTTGTGTAATGAGATACTCCACAATTTTAAAAACATTTAATTATACACACTTGTGTTAATCTAGTTACTCTCCCGCCATTACTTGTGTTGTTTTCTTGTTACAGTTAAAATAATAAATAAATAATTTCCCCAACTAATATTTTCTATTTACGAAGTGGTCTTCTAATTTGTAAACTCTTGCTTTTCCTAAAGTCAACTATTTTGGGTAACGTACATCCCAAAATGAAATATTTTAAGTGTTCCTCAATTTTTTCCTGCCAAAAGTTCACATCTCTGCAAATCTAAAACATATGTTTGCAATTTCATTTGATGTTTTTTGCTGAAGGTTTAAATATTCCTTCTTTTTAACTTCCAGGCTCTCTCAGTTACATCTGGTGCATCAGACAGAGATACAACCACACCATAGTCGCCATCAGGGCCACGCTGCCTCTGTTTTCTCCTTCAGAAAAGAACACTGTGTCGTCCTTCTTTCCATAACATTCTTGATCTTATTTTTCTGTCTATGGAATCTCTTTTTAAATGACCGAGGAGAATTACTCCTTGTTAGAGCTTTATGCATTACAGAGTGAGAGATCCCATTACTATTGAATGAAATAGCTGCAGCTTCACATTGATATTCATACAATCCACGCTGGGTAAAATTTATTCGTTTGCCTTCTACAAATTTACATAAAACTGCATTGTAATGCTCGGCATCATTATTGGTCATATCTAAAAGAAGACTTTTGGAATTATTTATCAGCCTATGCAAACATGTAACAATATTATATAATCCACAAGTTCTCATATCACTGATGTAATTTCTTTCATTATCTTGAGTATTACACATTATATATGGTAGAGAGCGACACATATCATGATCTCCAAAAATATGATGTGGGGTGTTTAAGATGTCAGTTCTGAGAGAAGTAATTTTTTCAACAAGCTGTGCATCCTCATTTATCCTATATTCAGTAGCCTTCTTTATGATTCCACAAAATTTCTGAACACTAGATAATACTACTCTCCGAAGCACAATTGAAACAACTGCTCCCTTAGATGCACTTCGAATTTTATCTGGAAAGGGAAAAATATTAAACTGATGTAATACTACATATTTTATAAGCAGTACTTGACAATTCTCGCAATTTAGAAGCAAAGTTTCCGTAGAGGTGATTTTTACATTCAATTTTTTCAATAAGTATATTGCCATATTGATTTGCCAACAACAATTTCTTATGAACACTGCTATCACCATCTCCAACTAAGTTCGTATATTTAACACCATGCATACGAATGCTATTCTTAAAACCATCTACAATTATATCACTTTCCATTCTAGTAGACGTACCCATCCAGTTCCTATAGCAAAGATGTTTCAGGCATGGTAATTCTGATTTTGCTGCTCTTGTACAAAGGCAACAATACTTATTTCGCACTCCCAGATATAACAGCTTTTCGGATCGTTGTCCAACAATACAGGCCTAAAGAGTGTTATTGTAATATATAAAGCACCAAATATAGATTACGTACAACACCTGATACAGCATTATAATTGACATTATATGATCGCTTTGACCATGCTCCATCTGCTATTACACCTGCAGCCTTTGCAAGTTCAGCTTCCTCTTTACCTGCTTTTTCCATCACTTTGAGAGCGGTATCGTATACAACACTGCCAAGATATTCTTGTTTTCTGATAAATGTACTTTCCGCCATAAATGGAATATTTATGGATGAAAATAATTCTAGACATTGTGAAAACCCTATACCAGTCGATAGAGTGCCTAGAGCCATTGCAGTGTTTATGTCAACATCATCATCGATATCTGCCTTTTGACTATAAATATCAATCCTTTTCTCTGTTCTCTAATCAATTCCATATTTATAATAGAACAATCAAATGGAGTATGTTTTCCAGAATCCATTATTTGTTTAAAAAAATAATTTATGTTAACAATTCTGCAACCATCTACTTCAAATCTACAAATACATTATTTAGAGACAGAATATATCATTTTATAACCTTGTCTTTACGGCAATCAATGGCACATACCTATACACTCCACTAAAACAATTATTTAACAAAATATAATAAATCGTTGCTAAAGTTTCAATATTGGCATTAAACACACAAGTAAATAAAATAAGTTATCAAACCACATATGCAACTGAAATACCTACGCATGACGAATAATAATTACGCATGCTCAGGATTCATAAGAATTTCAAATACCAGCAAAAACTATTTGAAACGGATTTTGTATTACATTACGAGTTAGGAGAACCGAACATTCAACGAATCTCAGTCTCGGAATTCTTATGATCCGAACAGTTTTTTTTAAGACATGCGCGCTAGTGGTTCAAGAAGGAGATCCGAAGAAATCGAAAATACATACTTCTCTTATTTGGTGTTTGTGTAGCAATAAGCAGGCAACACACTTAACATAGACAAAAATTTGTATTTGCGATGTTGCCATCAAGATAGATATTATGGACATTATATGTTGCCCTATTTTGCCTGCAGAGACCGCCACATTGCAAGCCTTATTACTTTAGCTATTTTATTCTACAATTTTTCACTTTCTTCCTTTATTTCTTTTTAAAATTACCTAATTTTTGGACAGGATATACAAAAATAATCAAAGAATTTTTGTACAGAGCGCTTTTGAAATTTAGATACAAATATGTATTGTATTTTTTAATTGTTGCATTATACCCGTATTTCGCCTTGTACCTAGATTCTATAAATTTTAACGAACGTATATCAAAAAGAAAATCAACCAAATGTTGTGTATTTTTTAATTAATCTGTAAAGTTGAAATGATGAAAAATAGGCAACCAGTTACGCGCCATTGTGGACTCTTAAGATTTACACTGCGTATACAGTGTAAATATTTGTTTGTTTTATTTCACATTGATATTTATCTAGCTATTAATTCATATAAAGTAACTAAAGAGACGTTTCCTTTTGTAGTTATTGCAAGTATAAAAAGTACTTACTCCAATTATATTCTTCGGTTTTTCCTCTCTATTCAACGGCTAAATTGAATCCCTCAATCAGTTGTTAGTCAGTTATCAGTTGTAATTCTCAGATTGTATATAGTCACTGAATAACATACAGGTATAAATTAACGAACATATATTATGAAAAATACTGTGATAAACATGAATAGTTGAGACCCCTTACCTTTCAATTTCTATGCACACTAAGTTGACACAAAAACTCATATAGACATTATAAATTGGAAAAACATGTTCACATCTATATATATACTTTTGTCTTTTTGATCAGATTCACCAATCAATTCTAAATATACCTGATAAGATTAACAGCTTCCTTTGATAGCGTACTTTAAATGCAGATTTCATAAAACCTATTGAAAAAACAATTCGCTTAAAAATAAATTTAATATAGAAATAAAGAGAAGAATTCTCTATTTTACGAATTCTATGTACCGTGTCCAGAAAAAGCGAAATATTTTCTAAATCTTTGTAAAGTCTTCCAACGCCACAGTATGTTTTTCTTTTCTAACACATAATCTGCCTTATTCGTTATCATTACGTCAATAGGATGTTAGTATTCTACTTGTAAGTAGCTACCAATATCCTACGAAGATTAATTTACCTTAATTCATACACGTTGATCGACTACTACATAAAAAATATGAGGTGTGGCCTACACACGACTTTCTTATACGTGTGTGCGTTTCAAATTATACAAACGTTGTTCTAAATTACGATTTGAAAACTTTTATCATCTAAAAAAAATCACGAAAATCCTACTGCATTACACCTATTCTCTTAAAAAATCTCTATAGGATGCATACTTGCATATTTCAAATATTTCTAAATACATTTGTGCTCTTGATAAATATACAGGGTGATTCATCTAAGCGGGTAAGGCCGATTATGCCTTTATGAGTAAAGATATTTCGAAGCGGCTTTTTCCTTATAGCTGTTCATTAGGAGCACATTTTAAAAATATTTTGTATTATACAGAGTGTTCCATAACTTGGTGGCTAACCATAGTTATATATTTTTAAATGGAACACCCTATATATTATTGCATTTTTGTATTTCCTGTATAATTTTTAGGCAAAAAGTTATAAGATAGTATAGGCCTAAAGTGTAAAGTTTTTGATTTATTCCCATTTTTCTGAAAAATTCAAAGTTTGTATAAAATTATATTTCTCGAAAACGACGTATTAGATGGACAACATTTTTTGCAGTATTGTTTACAATAAGAGGTCCTAATAGAAGCATGTTTTATTTTTTACAGTTACTAACTGCATGTGCAGGAAACTGGATTAAAATTAGATGACACGTTTTTGTATATAAGTAATTTTTTTTTAATGGAACACCTTGTATATCAGTCCATTTTTGAATTGTTTATTAAATTTCATGTCAGAAACATGTAAGACGTTAATACTTTAAAAGTGACCATTACAGAGTTATTGTCGTTTTTTGATATGCTTTTGTTAGTTTTTGCAAAAAAGTAATTTTTTTCAAGTGGAACACCCTGTATATTATTTCACTTTTGAATTTCTTATTAAATTTCACATCAAAAACATGTAAGACGTTAATCCTTTAAAAGTGACTATTACTGAGCACTTGTCAGTTTTGTGGTTTTAATTAATATAGTACTGACAAAATTATATCAAAAAGAGACAGTAATAGTCACTTTTAAAGTATTAACGTCTTACATGTTTTTGATGTGAAATTTAATAAGAAATTCAAAAGTGAAATAATATACAGGGTGTTCCATTTGAAAAAATTTACTTTTTTGCAAAAACGTGTCATCTAATTTTAATCCAGTTTCCTGCACATGCAGTTAGTAACTGTAAAAAAATAAAACATGCTTCTATTAGGACCTCTTATTGTAAACAATACTGCAAACAAATTTGTCCATCTAATATGTCGTTTTCGAGAAATATAATTTTATACAAACATTGAATTTTTCAGAAAAATGGGAATAAGTCAAAAACTTTACACTTTAGGCCTATACTATCTTATTACTTTTTGACTAAAAATTATACGGGGAATACAAAAATGCAATAATATGTAGGGTGTTCCATTTGAAAAACTATAACTATGGTTAGCCACCAAGTTATGGAACACTCTGTATAATACAAAATATTATTAAAATGTACTCCTAATGAACAGCTATCACAAGGAAAAAAACGCTTCGAAATATCTTTACTCATTAAGGCATAATCGGCCTTACCCGCTTAGATGAGTCACCCTGTATATAGAATGCATAATTTACGAGATAATCGTTATTCGATAAGAGTAATAGTGTTACATTCGGTTGGAATTTTGAAATTTTTTTTTATACAAAAGATATTGAAAATTGAGTTATAAATACTTTTATACTCGTAATGTACATACATGTCTAAAAGGCATGACTTGCGAAATATTACAAAAAACTGATTTTCGATAAGAGTAAAAGACCTACATCCGGTAAAAATTTCGAAAATCTTTTTTAATAAAATTCTTCTCAAATTTAATTCTGAGTACATATGAATTCTTTATAAATTTGTTTAAACTTAGTAGTTGACAAAATATTGGCAAAATTCGATTTTTTCACTGCTACTTCCGGTCCGTCGATTTTACTGAAAATCTAATCATATCTCAAGAGGGAGATTGTACTCGTAAGTACAAAATTAGGAATTGATATCTATAGCCGTTTGACCGCTATCGTGGTCACACACATACAGACAGACAGACACAGAGAGAGAGGGGGGGAAATTTTTTTTAAAACCATTTTTTCGGTATCAGGGGACTTCAAAACGGCTGCAAAAATTTCGAGGTCGAAAATGTTCATCATCACAATACTTCCTTATACTACGTATAAGAAAGTAAAACTGTATTTTGTGTACCGAGATTGCATACTCAAAATAATTGCAAAGTTTCAAAATTCAGACAATATTCCAGGAATAGTCTTTCCTCTGTGTGTGTGTCTCACCGCGATAGCGGGGAAACGGCTCAAGCTATCAACTCCACATCTTATATTTAGGAATACAATCTCTCTCTTGAGATCTGATTAGTACAGACCGGACGTATAAGGCCGAAATTACGATGGACAAAACAAATAATGTATAACATCACGCAGTTACTGAATAGCACTATTCATATGGTGAACTCCAACATGTGTTTTCGTCCAGAAAACGGACAGCAAAAAAGCCGTTTTTACTCTTAAATTCCTTTCTTCATCGGCGTAGGTAGAACGCGAGGGGTTTTTAAAATTTATTATATTTCATAAGATAAATAAAGTACGGCGAGTTTACTGGATTTAAACAATAAAATGAACAAATAATAATGTATTTTGTATTGTATAGATCACCACCCACTTGTTATCCACTTAAGTAAATAAAACACTTTTTAAAAATACAAAATTTCAGTAGTGCGCCCGTGGGCGATGAGTCATCGGCCGCGCATGTCCGGTCTTTGCTGATTAGATTTTCAGTAAAATCAGTAGACCGGAAGTAGTACTTTTCATTAGTGAAAAAATCAAACAGTATTTCGTAAACTACCAATTTTAATCAGTATACTTAAAAGGTGCAGATTTGGGGTCGTGACGACTTGTATTGTCGTGTCGCGTACCACTACAGTTACCTTGTTTAAAGAATTCGTTATTTTCTAACCTTCCCATTGACCAGATGCAGTATTACGATGACCGCTGTGTTGAGGATTCGAAGGAGGTGGCCAACTTGTTTGGCAACTACTTTTCGTCCATTGTCGAGTGCGATGTGGGATCTCGTTTTGGAGCCGGCGACGGCGTTGATTGTACTACTGGTTGTATTGTGCCTTGCACGATGTTTTGCGGTCCTGTCGTTGCTGGAGACATTATAGATATTATAAAGCGTTTACCGAATATGAGAAGCACGGGTCTTGACGACATTCCCGTTAGTGTTATAAAGGCCTGTGCGATGGAGGTAGCAGAAGATCTTTCCCACTTGGTAAATCTATCGATTACTTTGGGCAAATTCCCTACAGCTCTAAAATCGTCTGCTGTAATTCCTATACATAAAAGAAATGATCGCTCCAATATTGAGAACTACAGACCTATCGCGCTAACTAGTGTCTTCTCTAAAATAACTGAAAAAATTCTTGCTGATAAAATATTTAATTTTCTAAACAAACATAATCTCATTACCCCCTGTAAGCACGGTTTTCGGAGTGGTTTCTCTACTGAGACTGGTGTTGTGGAATGTACGCAGCATATTCTTGATGAAATGAATATAGGACGATACACCGTGTTGATCTTGTTTGACCTATCCAGAGCCTTTGACTTCGTTAATTGTCATTTTGTTAGTAGTAAGATCTATAACCTGGGAATTCGCGGGGAACTGAACAAATGGATTGTCTCTTTTTTAAGAGACAGAAAAATCGTTGTTAGACTTGGTGACGTCAGATCGGAGGAATATGATATGGACGTTGGAGTTCCACAGGGCAGTGTCCTGGGTCCATTAATATTTTTATTATTTATAAATGACCTACCTAGTTTCATAAACTATGGCAAAATATTTCTGTATGCTGACGATACAGCAATTGTGGTTTCCCACTCGGATCTGGAACAGCTCAACAATAATATCAATTTAGTTCTACAAAGTTTTGAGGACTGGTGTTGTGCCAACAAATTAATAATTAACCATGATCAAATTATTGAGGTCTCCAGAAGTTGTAAATTCTTAGGTACAATTCTTGATGAAAATATGTCATGGGATAACCAGGTTGATTACGTGTGCGGTAAACTTCAGAGGGCATATTATGTTTTGCACACTTTGAAAATGCCGAATCCCTTCTCAGCGTTTATTATGCTTATGCCTACTCTATAATTTCCTATAATATTATTGTCTGGGGCCAAGCGAGGGATATACAAAGAGTGTTTCTTCTGCAGAAGCGTATCATCAGACTTGTTTTTGATTTGCCCTACCATGAGTCTTGTATAGGGACACCTTCCGTTCAATGAGAATATTTACCGTTACCTCTGCCTATGCTTATAAATCATTAACATATATTTTTAATAACAAGCATAGATTTTCAGTAATAAGTGAGAAGCATAATTACAGGACTCGTAATAGAAATAACTTAGTTGTGGACAGATCATATCACTTGTTTCATCAAAAGTCCCCACTCATAACTGGCTTTACAATTTTTAATAAATTACCAACACACATGCGGGACTCGGGTCTGGCAAACTTTAAGAAACTGTTGAGGGATTTTCTAATTGACCACAGTTTCTATAGTGTGGCAGAGGTCCATGCACGGTTGCCATTGTCGTATTGTACGTTTATTCTATTGTATGGTATATTAGTTAGTTGCTTATGCTTGTGTTATTTGTATTGTTTGATTTATTATATTTATATTACATTTGTGTTGACTTGTTCTATACCATTTTTATGGTCAATTGAATGAATAAATATTATTATTCTTATTATTATTATTGTTATAAATTGTCTCCAGATTTTAAAAATTGATTAAACTTATTTTTATTTAACGTTCTCTATACTCGTGTTTGCGTTAAATTTGCGTCTTCCCGCGTAGATGTGAAGGATTATTATTAATCTAAAAAATACTAGATTTATGTAAACTCTACAAACACGCCTTTCAACTTTACTATTTGTAAAATATCCTTTTCATTGTCATTCAAAGTCCTGTTAACATAAACATTACGCCGCTTGATAAACGATTCATAGCGAATCAGGTTACTGTTAAGATTTAGCAAAATGGTTTTGGATACATAGGTACGTAAATAATACTCTACGCTTGCAATTTTTGAATATGAAGAATAAAAACATTCAACATCTTAATCGGTGTACGACGTTTGCTATTAATAATGACTCAATGTATTTTAAAATACATTACCTAATATTAAAAACATTCCTCATGATGTTTTAAATAAATATTTGAAATCAAACTATTTTTTCGTAATGGTGTTAGAATATAACACAGCGGTTATAAGAAATAAGAAAGTTGATAATGTCCAGAAGAACCGAAACGTCTTATAAAAATTTCGATTACGCTATTAGCTAGGAGGCTAAAAGAGTCCCACAAGGTTGAACTTTGTGGTCCTTCCCTGCAAGGCCAAATTACAGTGACAATCCGTGCGTTCAGGGAGTTACGGTGCTGGAAGCGAATACCGCTAGAGCTTGTGGCTAGAGCCAGAAGTCATTGAAAGGGTCACAGTAGTAAATTTTAAAGTTGTGGCTTGCGCATGCGTACTTTTACTACTTTCGAAGAATCACAACTTCTGACAGCAGCAATATGGCGTTCTGAAGTTTATTTTCATTTAATTTCATTATTATTATTCTTTGAAGTATGAAGACGTGACATATTGATGTAAACCGTACTAGCAGAATTTAATTAAAAATAATGACAATAATTATGCTATAACCCTGCGTTAATGATACAAACTGCATAACCTTTTTATGAATGCTGAGATTGCAGTTATATAAAAAATAAAACTACTCCAATAAATTTATAATTTCAATCCCTGTTAACATTCACACAATTTTCGTAAGTTCTGGCAGTGATCTTTCCTTTATTCATCTGGCGGTTTCTTATTTAAATTCAATTAGGATAAGGTTAATAATAAATAAGTATTTAAATTTCATAAACATTTATATTCATATAATCATTCAGTGAACAACAACACAGTAAAAAATTCTATTCACAACATGTGGCTGTTAAGAATGTCTTTTTATTATTCCAACCATAAAAAAATATTTATATAAGAAAACACATTGCTTTTTATTTATGCTATGCTTAATCTTTTAATATTGTATTCATAGATCCAAAGAAATATTTTTTTTTCTACGACGCTAAATTTTATTTCAACAAAGACATACATTCGCACGTAGTGCCTCCGAAGATCTAAAATTTCGCAAAGAAAATACCTTGAAAATGACCTTTACCAATCGCCGTATGCAAATATTCACACATTGTACACACTACAGATTGGCTTTTGTCCATCAAGAATATTTGTATCTTTACGTATTCAAACTGCTTGAAGTTTTATTAAATTTTCCAATATAAATTGTTAATAGTGCACAGCAAACACCGCAAGCAAATATTTGCACATAGTACTTCCAATGCCCTTTACACCATTAACAATTCTCCCATAATTTACAAAAGTTAATTTAATTTAACAAAAATAATATTTTATTTAAGTATTGATGATGTATAACGCCTGCTTACTAGATATGAATATTCACACATAGCATCTCTAGCGTACGTCGTACACCATCAATTATTTGAATCGTAAATTTATTTCAAAGAAAACTTACTTATATAAATCATCAAATTCTTCTTTATTCATGTCTACCATTTTTTATAATTTTAAATATGAAATAATCAATATAACAATGAATTAATAATAATATGAAAACTAAAAATAAATACTGAAATTCAAAATAAACTTAATACATTTAACTAATTTGATTCAATTTGAACCCCTACGATCATTTTGCATACGCGAATGAAAATTTTGCGTCCGGTAAATTCAAAAGATCGGCAGCTTCTTCTTCTTTCTCGCTCTTCGCGCCTTTTTATAACCTCGGTTTTCAAACAAAACACGATACCCGCGTACAACGCCACAACTTCAACACAAAAAATTTTATGTTGGAGTTGCTCTGTTCATCTTTGTTTTCTTCAAGTTTTTCTCAGGTCAAAAATATACCAATACTGTTTTTTGACAGTTCAAGAATGCACTAAATGTTTACACACACAAATTATTTATTTATAAAGTCCATGCACATCTGCGATTCTTTGTCTTCAGTAGGTATATCTGCCTTTTATTATTAACGCCATCCCTCATTATGTTTGTAAATGAATTTATTGCCTCTTTCATCATTGTTTATGTACTTTCGTTTCCCATTATTTAAAACTATCCGTATTTTCTTGTTGTAGGTATCTTTGTTGGAAATAATCGGAAATATATTGAGCACAGATGGGATTCTTCTTTCTACAATCGCGTTACCAGGAACACAGACCTCGACAGCATCACCCTTGTCTTCTAACCATTTCCTTTCATCTTCATGTAGGTTGATCTGCACATAACTGTCAACAACGTTAACATTATTTCTTCTTTGTAGATTATTCAAATTAAACAAGATTTATCCTGTTATCTTGAAGCCTTTACTTTATTATGACATTTCAAGGATGTGTTTCTAACTATACTTTTAGTATATCGTTTCGAATAAAGAACACTTTTTTGTATATCCTTTTAAAAAATGTTTTTAAGTGTAAGTATCAGGTATTTATTGTATTCTTAAATGTAACCATAAAATGTCTGACAGATAAAAATCTTTTTTACAAATTTATATACTACGTCTATTCATTTTGAAAGACGTTTTCATATCGAGCATGTCGAATTTCATCTTTTTCGTACAATTTTACGGCATTTAAATAGCTCACTCTCTTCACTGTTCTATCTTTCAACATCACACTCTCTCTCTCTCTCTCTCTCACACTCTCTCTCTCTCTCGTGTATCTAAATATTTAACACTACATTTACACTACAATGAAGATAAAGTTTTGGTTGGAATATTTATCGGCACAGTGAACAGTATTCATTTCAATTTTAATTAGTTGATGAATTTTCTGAATGCTATGTTGCAGTACGAGTATAACCACAGAATATATACCTAACTGATATATAAATTTAATACAAAGAAACAACTTTGTGTATTTAGTTTACTACTGTAGTTGTAAAAACAATATTCTTCCAGTATTAAACTTATTGAAATCTGCTGTTAGCAAATTTGTTGGATTATTTGGAAGTTTTGTTGAAGATGATGTATCTATTATCAATATTATATTAGGCGTTTGGGTTGGAATATTTATCAGCACTGTGAATAGTTGTTAAATTCAATTTTAATTTAATTGATGTATTTTCTGAATGCTACTTTGTAATAAGTGTATAATCGCAGAGTATACAACTGATAAATAAATATGACATAAACTGATAACATTGTATGTTTATTTTATTGTTGTAGTTGACAAAGCAATATTATTTCAACATTTAACGTATTGGAATCAGATAGCAGATCTTGTGTAAAAGCCTTAAGTTACATTACCTAATAAACTGCGTAGCTATCTATACTTATACATAGGAGAAAAAGTTTACAGAAGGCAGTACTAATGTATTTTAGAACACGAAAATATAATAAGCAAGACGATTAGGCCCGTAAACCACCATTATTATATATATAGCTCCTTAGTTTCAGTAGCAGCTATTAATATTTTTCATTAAATTTAGTGCCAATTATGTGCTGTTTATTAGAAGGAATTGTGCTGTTTCACATTACTTATTTACTTGTTAGTTACATCTACTTCAAAATACATTTCAATATATAAACATATCAAAAAGACTTATTAGGCACTATTTAAGATCTATTGTACAACATAATTGAAGTTTCTATTGATCATGTTATTCACAAGATTCAAATTTGAATTTTAACCGCTTTCTTTTACCGCCGCGCCGCTGGGTCATCCAGCCAAATTTATTTTCATATACTACGTAGGATTCACTAACAGTTGTTTATTCGTTGGAAATAAATAATCTATTTCAAGTAGAAAAAAGATATTCACTTTATATGTAAACCGAATATAATAGTACTTATCAATATCTATTTTATATGATAAATTTACCTATAACTTTCGCATAACATTAAATACAACAACAACAAGTACAACAGCAACCGTAAAAATGATATTAACTACTACAATTAATAAATTAGTTTTTATTAATCCGCGGGTTTGAATTTTTAAATTCATATTTGATTATTCACCGCTTATCCCCACTTCTTTCTAGCGCCGCTAGGTGATCGAGCGAAATTTATTTTCGCCAGACAAGATGGCGACTGTTAGTTCCAGCGCCGGCACTCAGCGCTAGCGGCGACGTAACTCCCTGAACGCACGGAATGTTAATAGAAGAAATCAACATTTTCCGGTTCGAAAGTCATTTATCACTGATCCGTTTTCTCACCAGGTTCATAACAGACACATAATCTATCAAATTGGCCGAATTTAAACCTACCATCTATTCTCAATACGTGAAATCCCTACGGTGAGCGTCGGCATTGAATCGGCCTGTATTTATTTTTCAGAAATGCAATAATAATTAAATATACCTATTTATAGTTTTTGTCTAAATCAAATAAGGAAAGATACCGGGTGTCCATAAAAAAACGCCCCAGCTCGTAGCACCTTTATTTAAAGCCTGATTGTAACGATCGACATGTCAAATTAAACGACTTAAAAAGTACTATTAGATAAATATCAATTTTCATTTTCAGCTACTCGGTTCGTCAAGGACCGATATTCAACTTTTTTATGTTAAATAGCCGCCTACTACTTTTTTCACAGAATTTGATAAAGACTTTTTTTCTGAATTCAATGATGTAGATTCAATACCGTTTCTTGTTTTATTTCAAGTTGTTAAAAAATAAAAACATTTCAAAAATACTTGTGCTCTATTAGTAATAGGGTGCTTAGATATTATTGTCACCATGTGACTTTTATGTCAGTGTCATTTAACCAATTTTAGTTGTCATCATTTCGTAGTAATGAATAACGAGTGCGTAGATATGCTTGAAATTTATTTTGTGTGTCACAAAAACAGTGCGCAAAGTTGTAGAATCTATAGAGAGCGCTTCCCGGACAGGCGAGTACCGAATCGCCGTCAGTTTAGGCGATTGGAAATCAATTTGAGACGGTACGGATGCTTTAAAAAACCAAAAACACAAAATCGGAAATTTCGAGATGAAAATTTAGAGATGAACGTTTTACTGTGTGTTGAGGAGAATCATTGGACTTCTGTAAGAGAAATTGCTTCAAATCTACAATTTTCTAGAGCAAATGTGTGTTCAGTTTTGAAAAAACATAAGTACAAAGCATTTGTACCGCGTAAGATCCACACATTAGATGAAGGTGATCCAGTACGTCGTATAAACTTTTGTCAGTTTTTTTTAAATCAGATAAGACGTGAACCGTTGTTTTACAAAAAAATTCTATGGTCCGACGAATGTCAATTTACAAATAAAAAAAAATTTAATCGCTACAATCATCGCTACTGGAATGTAGAAAATCCACACGTTTCCGTAGAACAAGCTCCCCAAAGAAGATTTTCACTGAATGTCTGGTGTGGAATATTAGATGGACGAATAATAGGTCCAATCTTTATCGATGGAAATCTTACCCAGCAAAAGTATTACCAAATTTTAAATGAAGACTTACTAGAAGTTCTTGACAATTTACCCTTAAATGAAAGAAATAATTTAGTTTTTCAACAAGATGGAGCTGCGCCACACAACGCCATAATGAACAGAGAGTTTTTGAATAGAGAATTTGGAGATCGTTGGATGGGAACATACGGACCTATTTTGTGGCCAGCTCGTTCTTGTGATCTGACCCCGATGGATTTTTTCTTCTGGGGCTATTTGCAAGATATTGTTTATGCCACACCTCCTGATACAGTCGAAGTTTTGCAAAACCGAATAATTGACGCATGTCAGGAAATGTCTCGAGAATTTTTAATGAATGCTACGTTAGGTGTGATATCCAGGTGTCGACAGTGTCTTGAACGGGACGGTGCCCAGTTTGAGCATTTCCATTAATTTTTTGTTAAAACAAGTTAATTTAATCGAAGAAATAAAAAAAATATCATTGTATTATTAAAGGGTTGTTTTATTGAAAATACTTTGAATGTGAGGACATTCTTATTTAATGTAAGGTGCCATCAACGCTTTTTAATTTTAGACATATTATGGTTGATACAACTACATACTATGATTGTCATGGTTACAGTACCGGTCTCTTTAAGGGTGAGATGATTATGGAAAGTAATAGTACATTTAAACCAATGTTTTTTATTTTTTTACAACTTGAAATAAAACAAAAAACGGTATTGTACTACATCATTGAATTTAGAAAAAAAATCTTTATCAAATTCTGTGAAAAAAGTAGCAGGTGGCCATTTAACATAAAAAAGTTGAATATCGGTCTTTGACGAACCGAGTAGCTGAAAATAAAAATTTTATATTTCTCTAATAGTACTTTTTAAGTCTTTTAATTTGGTATGTCGATTGTTACAATCAGATTTCAAATAAAGGTGCTACGAGCTGGGGCGTTTTTTTGTGGACATCTTGTATACATTTACAGATTTACAAACATTATATGTAATAGCAGTTTATAAAACAGGATTTCTGTTCCTTAATTTAGGAAAATTAAGATAAGGTCTTTTGGATGAAATGATTAAAAATAGACATATTCTCTTAAATTGTGAAGTATCCCAAAATTTTTTTTCGATGTCAGCATATCCGTTTTATAATATAGACACTTAAATAAAAACGAATATCTGATAGTCCCGAACTACAACAAAAACTCGTTGTTGTTCGGTTCTGCCATAAAAAAAGGCGCCGTCTGAATTCTGAATAATTTAATTGTAATCTAAGAGAAGACATACGTTAAGCCTATAGTAGTGCCATCTTTTATCCAATAAATTTTCTGCAAATTATCTGCTAGTGCGGCTAAAGTAAATACCTTGGAAAATAACACGAAAATATAATAATTCTACATCCATACACCATCTTTTGGATTGAATTAAAGTTATTTTTTGTGTTGCCAATTATATATACATGGGCGAGATAGGTGAATACGGTTCAGTTTCACTCAGACTAGACCGACTCGTGTTTTGTCGGCTTTCGGGAAAACCAGTAGGTAATACGGTGTCCGAGAGCCGACAAAACACGAGTCGGTCTAGTCTGAGTGAAACTGAACCGTATTCACCTATCTCGCCCATGTATATTGACAATCTCACCATAAACACCGGCTGTGTGTAATCTCCCTTATCTGTGGTATTATATTAACTTTAGAGACTCTACATACAAAATTAAATCAATAACAAAGAATAAGACAAAATGATCATATACTTACCTTTTTAAATTTACTGCGGCTCTGGCTCATAAACTGTCAAGTGTTGTCTCCTAGCGATGTACCTAACAGTTTAATACTATATTAAATCAATACTTACGTGATCGATTTATCTCATTTAAAATCTTTGATATGAACCGAAATGGGTATGCTAATACTGAAATGCGACCTCAATACAATTTAAAGACGTTAAAAATGATTCGTACTTATGTCTCCGTACGTAGTTGGTAAGTTCGAAGAGTGCGGCAAACCTCTAAGTTCGTATCTTACATACTGTGGCCATACCCGCGGAGATGACTCACCCTGTATATATATATTGAAATATCTTCTTGGTAGTAGTGGCAATAATATGATGAGAAAAATTAATAACAGTATGACAACTAGTTGTCATTTAGAAATACATTGACAAATATAGAATGTAAAATCAAATATGTATGAATTAAAATGTAAACAAATAAGCACAGGATAGTCGGTATTACTTATGCAGTTCCATCAAAAGGTTTTGGTGTACCATAAACTGTTCAATTAATGTAATTACAGAAATAATAACGACGCAACTATGTAATTAAAAATTACGAGTAGAGCTGTTGATATTATGACAATACAGAATGTAAAATCAGTCATGTATAAATGAAAATGTTCCGCCTGGTCCATTTGCAATTTAGTAAAATAAATACCTACAAAACACCCGGGTAAATATCCTGGATATTTACCCTAAAAAATAAATACCTGTATGTTTTACATCACTATACATGATGCCCTACAACTTGCTTGGAAAGAGCTTCCACAGGAGTTCGCATATCAACTAATTCGAAGCATGCCCAGGCTAGTAGCAGAATGTATTCGTTTTACATGGAGCAACTCATTATTGAATTTTCATTAAAACAAGTGCGATTTCTGCAATGAAAATTTAATCGTTTCTTACTCTCAACACCCTAAATATCTATAAGAAATTTGG
Source organism: Amphimallon solstitiale (assembly GCA_963170755.1). Taxonomy (NCBI): domain Eukaryota; kingdom Metazoa; phylum Arthropoda; class Insecta; order Coleoptera; family Scarabaeidae; genus Amphimallon; species Amphimallon solstitiale. Next base: position 14,653,799 of record OY720685.1, read on the forward strand.
TTATAAAATAAATACGTCTACAGAGTGATTCATTTTTTTTTGTCATACATATACATATTAAAACCAAAAGTGCACAGTTTTTATGTGTTCTTTTAAAGTATAAATTCCATTTGTTTTAAATTCACACGAGTTACATTTAAATTTAAAATCGTTCAAATGTTTAATTCTTTTGTGATATTCTAAATTAGGTTCATGGCAAGTTTCAAATTCACAAGAGTCACATTTCCAACGAGATTCCTTCAAATGTTTACTTCTTATATGATATTCTAAATTACGTTTGCGGTTTGTTTCGAATTCACATTTACCACATTTATAATCGAATTGCTTTAAATGATTACTTTTCATGTGATTTTTAAAATACCGTCCGTTGTTTGTTATATATTCACACGAGTCACATTTATAATTAAGTTGCTTCAAATGTTTAGCTTCTATATGCACTTTTAAACTACTTTTGCAGTTTGTTCTATATTCACATGAGTCACATTTATAATCAAATTGCTTCAAATGTTGAGTTTTTATATGTTCTTTTAAATTACTTTTACGATGTGTTTCATATTCGCAAGAGTCACATTTATAATCCTGTTCCTGGATATGTTTCGATTTAATATGTCCTTTCAAATTATGTCTCGTGTTTGTTCTATATTCACAAGAGTCACATTTAAAATTAAGTTCTTTCAAATGTTTACAGTTCATGTGATTTTCAAAACAATATTTGTTGTTTGTTATATATTCACAAGAGTCACATTTATAATCAAATTGCTTCAAATGTTTGGTTTTTATATGTTTTCTTAACTCAGATTTGTTGCTTGTTCCAAATTCACAGAAATCACATTTATAATTATATTGCTTCAAATGTTTCCTCTTTATATGTTCTTTTAAATGACTCTTACGCTGTGTTCCATATTCGCAAGAGTCACATTTATAATCATATTCCTGGGTATGTTTCCATTTAATATGTTCTATCAAATTATTTCCGACGTTTGTTTTATATTCACAAGAGTCACATTTAAAATTAAACTCTTTCAAATGTATACTCTTCATGTGATTTTTAAAGCACTGTTTGTTGTTTGTGATATATTCACAAAAGTCACATTTAAAATCGGTTTTCTTCGAATGTTTACTCTTTACATGTATTTTATAATGACTTTTGTTGTTTGTTTTATATTCGCACGAGTCACATTGAAAATCGAATTTCTTCAAATGTTTGGTTTTTATATGACGTTCTAACTGATACTTGAAGTTTGTTCTAAATTCACAAAACTCACATTTATAGTCGAATTTCTTCAAATGTTTGGTTTTTATGTGTAATCTTAACGACTGTTTGCATTTTGCTCGGTACACACATGACGAACATTTAAATCGTTTCTTTTGATCTCGTGAGCTCGATTGTTCCATTTTTACATGTGTAGAATGTTTTTGGTCGTCTGTTCGTCCGACACAAGCGTGGGTACTTTCCACGTGCAGCTTGAGCGAATTTTTACTACCGAAACGTCTGTTACAATTTCCACATTTATGCATTTTAACTTTGTTGTTGGTGTATCTCTTCAGATCTGCTCGACACTTCGTGCTGTACTTGAACTGCGTGCATTTAACAATTTGGCGGAGGCGCCGCTTGCGTCCGTTCAATGCTGTCGTCGCTTGCTTGGTCGTTGGTGTCGGTAAAATGCTCTTTCTGAAAATAAATAAACAAATAAATATTAATTTCACCACCAAATGGTTAATGCGATAAATAATTAAGTTCCCACCAGAAGCAAGGGTTCTCGTTAATACTGCAGCTATTCTCACCACTCTTTTTGATACCCATTTTGTCTTTAATTAATGAACGTATTATTAATAATCATAATAGTCTTTGATCAATGTATAATCCCGCTTCTACAATCAATGTAATGCAGTTTTTCATTTAGCAACCGTTAAAGTGGCAACAAAACAATTTTTGAGTTGTCAATGTCCAAAAAATTAAAACATATTTTTTTTCTGATTACTATATTAATCGTTATTAAATATCTTCAAGTGTTGCATGTGTTTCATTTAACACGCATCGGGTCCTTCGATTCAACAATACAACAAATAAAACTAGTGCCTGGAGTAATCATCTACAGTCCAAGTTCCAAATTCATTATACTCCACACGATACATTACAGTCTTCATAAAATAAACTAGTTGTATTTTTCAATCTCTTTGAGCTTGATTTCGCCTCTTCTGCTTCCGCTTACAGTTCTATTACAATATCCTGTGTAAAGCGCGAGCATTGCCATGATGCTTTTTATAATGTCCGATTTTCTAAACTTTCGACGCATCCTCTACATACGTCTAATTTAAGCATTTGCACAAACTGTCATTGCGTCAAAAGTTAGTTGACATTTATTCGTTCCTGTGAACTTCAAAAACCTATTCAGGGACCTAATTGTCAAATTGAATGTCATTGTTGACATAAGTAAATGTGGCAATTGTGTGTAATATATTTTTTTGCAGTAAAGGACCATTTTTTATACTACAAAAAGCTCGTTATTGTTATTCTTGTTGTACATTTTAATTTTATTGACAATTTATAGTAATAGAGAGAGAAAGATGGGAGATATTTTACTAGATATTAGTGTCTTCGGCATAGAACAAATACATATAGAAACATACAACAGCACAGATTAGCTGAGATTGTTTAGTTAAATGGGCGGTTTTATCCGACTAATCCTAGTTAAAAAGGCGTTGTTAGATGGCGCCACGGTTTTAGAGACAGAGACATATAAGTAAATTTTCAATAAGGAATCATGACTTTAACCGAATTACTTTAGATGTCGCTACTATAGCCCCGTCACTTTGTAGAAACGCCAACAAATTTTAATTTGTGTGTTTTAAACTGAGTAAAAATTATTTCTTTTGGATTACAAGTAATTAGTTGGTGGTGTTTACAATCGTACCGTAACTTCTGTAAAGAGAAGTATGATAATTTCATTAAGTTGACATAAGGCATTTTTAGACTTAAAGGATGGATTGAAGCCAGTGCGTTATGTGTGGGGCGTACAGGCGAGAATGCGAGATTTTTTGTTTCTAGTTCTGATTCCAAGTGCAATAAGGACTACCTGGTTGTGGTAACAATTTTTGTGGTTCACGGTTGCACTAATTAAAGTTTAAGTGACAATTAAGTAAGTAATTGGCAATTAATAGTATAATTATTTGGAGTACAATATAAGTGTATAAGAAAGCTTTTAAAGCACACAAAAAACTTATTACTTGTTTCTAAGTTTCTATTGTACTAGTGGAGGGGGTAATACAATTACAAACACCTGTTTATAAATTTTCACCAATCTTATACGTATATTGGTATTTGTAATGCTAATACTACACCTCACTTACCTAGTCATTCAGATTAACAATAAAGTATTACTTAATATCTCCAAAACTTATTCGATGGTCCCTGTAGATATTAATCCTCTATTTAAATGATGTAAAAATTGGTTAAACTTTTAGTATTATTGTACTCTTTACATTATAAAATCATTTTACCCTATTCACTAGCTCAGTTTTATTAGAAAACATAACATTTAAATTCAATACCTATTTTTTTTACTGTATCTACCTTAATTCTCATTTTTCCCGATTCCTTTATAAATTGGCCATATGTTTCTAGTATTTAATCCACTACCGCAGTACCAGTAGTATAATACAAATTAAAATGTTGGTACCATTGGTATCTAATAGCATCAATACAGGAATATCCAATTAATAATACAATAAATAACTATAAACTACTAGAGAGATTATAGTCTTAAATTCTTGTAATCCAATTTCAACAAATTGCAATATCTTATCTGATAATATAAATCGGGTATATACGAGTACTATAATTATTTATTACTCAAGGATTCTTTACTGACACATTATTTTATGTTTGTAGGTTAAATATTTTAAACGTTGTTCACTTTACGTGGAAACTTCCATTAAATAATTTCTTAGCATCCAAATAAAAGAAAGATTCAAAAGATGATTCATTTATTAGATCTATACTCAAATGATGGCAATAGAATTTTCAACAACAATGTATTTTATATGCACAATCTACTAATGCATCAGAAACTTGTTTAACGTCGTAAAATTTACATATAATAGACAACACGTAATTATCTACTCTAATAAGGTAAGTTAATAATTCATGTATGTATCTATAATCAAAAGTATGCATAAATATTCAAAATATCTTCTATAATTACTAAATATTTGTTTGCTCAGGCATATTCATCAAGTTCAAATAAATGTGATTATGTAAAATCTTTCAACTGCAATGATTTATGACATGTCACGTGATAGTATTATAAAAATAGAGATTTAACTTTATACTATTTTAAATACGTTTATTATTCAATTTTTATTATAATTATTTCTTCGTAGATGTAATAATTTAGTTATTTCTTAGAATCAAAATCATTTCAAATAAAAACATACAACCTTTATACAAAATAGATCAGCTGTTACAGTGATTCTTCCTATAATTAATGTAAATTCTTTTATAGGTCTGCGATTCACTGGATGGATGTTTATGAAGCAATATCCCTACGCTGTGAAGAATCTCTGCCTCCCTGATGTCAATTATATCCTTTAAATCATCCACTTCTGTTTCCTGGTCTTGGTAAGTTTAATTTCCTACTTTTAGATTATGATAATTCTAATTGTACCTTCTCTGCTACTAATATACAGGTGTGGCTTTTACGAGTTTGGTATTCCTAACTGAATCTCTTCGTGCTTGATAATAGTAGCTGTACCTCTTCGGGATCTGTTGTAATAACTGGACCTCCTTAAGATTGAGAATATCGGCTGGACTTCTTTGAACACTGGAATAATAACTTGACCTCGTCAGAACTTGATACCTGTACGGCTTGACTTCGGAGCTGCTTACGAACTTCGGAATATGAAACTTGATTAGGTACCTCCTGGATTGTAAATTATTTTCTGGATCTATCTGGTAAGTGCTTATAATATAAATTGTCTTCTTATATGTTTTATCTTTATCTTCTTTCACTTTATATTGTTATTGTATAACAATATCTCGATTATTTCGATATATTTTTAATCCTCTAAAATAAATTATCCCCCTTTTTCCTACTGATAAATATTCACTTTTTACACTCGTTATAACTTCTCTTAATTGTTTATTTTATCTTTCTACGGTATAAATCTTGATTTTTCTGAAAGAGAAATTCACAATCCCTCACAAAATCAAAAATTATCATTCTTGTTATTTTTCATTCCCTTGACGATGCATAATTGATTTCTTTCATCCAATTAAATCCTTTTACATACAAACCCAATTCAATAAAGGTTCCATAATTTATTCGAAAACTCTAAAAACTCTTTTAAATTCTTAAATTTTATTATTTTAAAATCTATACTGATTTTTAGTATAAGTTTCATAAATTTAAACATGTCAATTCTCATTACTATCATTTCATTTTTCAAATGTCAAATTCTGACAGATCCATGATTTGAACATTGCTGCGCAAACTAATGAACTTATTGATCCATACGTGTTACAAAATTCATTACTAATTACCTTTTCTTATAAATTGCGTTCATTAAACAAGTTTTTACAAAATAATATTTTACATTTCAATACACCAATTAATTATTAAATCTCTACTTTCAGAATACGGTAAACAACAATTCTACAATGATCCTGATCATCGTCATTCCACAGAAGATACATGAATAATGAAAACATACTTTTTTAAACAAATTCAATAAATTATTTAGTAAGAAAAACTCTACTATTTTACTAGCTATAAAATTATTAATTAACAGTCTTTAAATGTACTAAAAAGAAAACTCCATTATTTTATGTAAGTAATATTTTTAGAGTAGTTGAGTAGTTATCACATACAAGATAACTTCTAATCTCACTATATTACGTTTTTTCACAAGCAATCAGTCGATGTTAATACAAACTTTAAATTTCTTGGTACAGAAGCATTTGTTAGTATACAGTTGTAATTGTTATATTTTATTATTTAGTAGCGAAACTTGGCAACAGCAAATGGACATGCCAGTATACTGTGTAATAAGAAACTTTGCAGCCTACATTTTGACACAACCTGCTATGCACACCCTCAATCAGTACGCCTCAACAGAAATGCAGTGCCGACACTCCATCCCACGGAGCCTAAGTCACCCATATCATTGGAAGTCTCATTTGTTTCATAACAACAATAAATTAATCAATTTGGTGTTAGTTATTGCAATTTTAATTTCTTTACTTTCTTTACAAATTGTACGATAAACAAATTAATAACTTAATTATAGTAAGTGCGGAAACAGGAATTAGGAGGTTATATCAACGGTAATTAGTCAAAAAAAAAACTACAAAATAACAATAGATATGTATACTAAACTAAGCAAAAAATATTTCAACAAGTAATCACATGAGTTTCCATTCACTTCTAAACATTTTTCAATGCGATTCTGAAATGATATATCGACTTTAAGAAGAACTTGAGGACTTATATTTCTAAATATTTCTCGAATATGTTCCCGCATTGCTTATTTTATTGTTACAGGTATTCTGTACAGTTTCTCTTTTACGTGTCTCAATAAAAAAAATCTAATTTTGTGATATCCGGAAACCAAGCAGGCCAGTGGATAGCGCCTCCAAGACCTATTCATTTTCCAGGAAAAATGTTTAGAAGTGAATGGAAACTAATGGAAATAATTTTTGCTTATTTTAGTATACATATTTATTGTTATTTTGTAGTTACTTTTTCACTAATTACCCTTTATATAACCTCCTAATTCCCGTTTCTGCGCTTACTATAATTAAGGTATTAATTTGTTTTGTTTTAAAATTTGTTTATTGTACCATATTCAATATATTTTTGGAATGCAGTTTTATAAACAACTCCACATATTAAGCTAGTAAATTTTTTTTTTGTATTTCCCACAATATGTATAAAAATCATATCTCTAGCTAATTTTTAGAAAAATTCATTATAAAATCACGCTTGTCCACTGAGTAACAACTTACTGAATGGCATCCATTCAATTATCAATATTGCAACAAATATCATGGCTCACTATACCATATTCAAATAAAAAACATGAACTTGGCAATCAATTATATATCAAAAAACGACAATAGCTGTGTAATAGTTACTTTTAAAGTATTAACGTCTTAACATATTTGTAATATGAAATTAAATAAGCAATTCAAAAATGAACTGATATACAGGCTGTTCCATTTGAAAAAATTGACTTTTATCCAAAAACTTGTCATGTAGTTATATATAATCCAGTGTTCCGCACATGCAACTAGTAACTGAAAATAAATAAAATATGCTTCTATTAAGACGTCTTATTATGAACAATATTACAAAAAATTGTGTCCATCTAATTAATACGTCGTTTTCGAGAAATATAATTTTATAAAAACTTTGGATTTTTCAGAAAAATAGGAACAAATCGGAAAACTTTAGGCCTATACTATCTTATTACTTTTTGCCTAAAAATTATACGAGGAATAGAAAAATATAATAATATATAGGGTGTTCCATTTAAAAAACTATAACTATGGTCAGCCACCAAGTTATGGAACACTCTGTATAATACAAAATATTTTTAAAATGTGCTCCTAATGAGTAGCTACCACAAGAAAAAAACCGCTTCGAAATATCTTTACTCGTAAAGGCACAATCGGCCTTACCCGCTTAGATGACTCACCCTGAATATTTTAGTACATTGACACTTAGAAAACACAGAAGTTATACGAGGGACGAGCTGAAATTATCGAGAATAAAAAACACTGTCAATATTCTTTAGGATTATATTTCAAATATGTTCAAAGTAATTCCTTTGAGCAATGATACAGAGATCGTAAAAGGTTGACCGTGCCGCTTCATAGTCATGGTGTATTTGCAGCATATATCATATTCTGAATTGTATTCGTCCGTGCGACATCTATTATTTTACGTGCGAACTACTTTCAAGAATTTTTGTTAAGTTTACTTGTTTTAATAACTCAAGAAATACATTCAATAATTGAAAATATTTTTATTAAAAATGATTTTAACACAAAGATCGATATTGCATATAACATTACATATTTAGAAATATTATAGCAAAAGTTCAAAATAAGATCCTTCATTTTGTAGACACACAGTTATACGTTTTTAGAGAATTGAAAACATTTTGGATCATTTCTTCTGTTACAGCTACGGAAATAGGACTCCACAATAAACTTATCCTGTTCTTCAGTAAATGGTATTGTTGATTTCAACGCAACTTTAAAATTAAACAAAAATGATGATACTCGTATAAACACAAAAAAAAAATAACTACAGTAACAACGAAATATGCCTTTTATTGCCGTGAGAAAGACAGTTTCTAATATTCATTTAAACCCAGTAAACCAAGAGAAATAGAAACGACAAAAAGCTTATATGACTGATAATTATGTATAAATGACAGAATATTGGATTGACAGCTACTTTAGCGAAGTTATGTACAAACTAAATATTCATACTACAACAATAAACGTGTGGCAAACTCGTGCTAAAGTTAATATATCGATGAAGCGACACGGCCAACCTCTTACGATCTCTCTGTATAAGTGACCATTCTTTCTTTCCACAAAATCTCCCAACCAATCTTCTTTCAGAACACCTTCAAAATAAACGTGAACTGCGGTATCAGTGAGATATTTAAATTATTCGCAACTGTTCTGATACATATTTCGGGATTTTCATTAATCAATTCAAAACAGCCGCCTCAATTCTTGTAAGTATCAACAAGAAAATAATGAATTGTTTGGTAAGAAAATGTAATATCTGCTTTACTTTGTGCATGGAACACTATAAAATAAAAGCAATCATACCTGGCATTCCTTTTGCAGCAGAAATCCATATGGTCTTCCAAGTATTCCTTCATATCCAAGTGGATTTTGCAAAAAGGGCACTGCGTAAGTTCTGAAATTGCGTGAAAAACACAATCATTAAATTACATACATGTAGTCCTTGCGGAACACACAAATCATACCGTGGTATCATAACACCTTTACCACACTAAACCACAAGAAACGAAATACTTATTTCGACAACTATGTTGTCATCTTCAGTAGCACTGATTAAAAACCGCGTTCTCTATAGACCCTAGCGTATACAGAACAACACTGATTTCAAATTTACAGGGATGGCTTATCGTTATAGACTGGACGTAAGAGGCCGAAATTACGACGGACAAAAAAAGTAATGTATAACATCACGCAGTTACTGAATATGGTGAACTGCAACATCTGTTGTTGTCTCGAAAACGGCCCGCAAAAAAAGACGATTTTACTCTTTAATTCCTTTATTCATGGGCGTAGGTAGAAGCGTGAGGAGTTTTTAAAATTAATTCTATTTACCTTATATTTCGTAAGATAAATAAAATACGGGGAATTAGTTTCGTTTTTTCATTGTTCTGACTGTTAATTACATACTTCGTAATTTTTGTAATAGTTCCTCTTTAATACCGTTTCATTGAATCTACTTCTCCCAATTATCTTGACGTAGGTGTGTATTGGATTTCGTTAAGTTTCAATTACATACCCATACATTTTTAGTTATCATTTGTTTAGAACTAGAACATTGTTTATGTTACTTTTTGAGATATGATATGGAATAACGCCGAGAATGGCATCGTGAAACAATGGCGAATTGGATTAAGGGTCATACTGATTGCATGTCCTCCATTGTCAGTGATTCCGAAATTTATCTTGACGTAAGTGTGCATTGGATTTCGTTAAGTTTCAATTACATACCCATACATTTTTAGTTATCATTTGTTTAGTACTAGAACATTGTTTATGTTACTTTTTCAGATATGATATGGAATAACGCCGAGAATGGCATCGTGAAACAATGGCGAATTGGATTAAGGGTCATACTGATTGCATGTCCTCCATTGTCAGTGATTCCGAAATTTATTGCAAAGTCTGTAAAATATCGTTACAGAATGCCAAAAAATCGCACGTACGTCACTTAGCATCGCTAAAACATACACAAAAATTGGACCAGTTGGAAGCTGACAATTTTTACAAAGAACTCTGTGAAACTTTAATGGCGGCTAATATCCCATTAAATAAACTTGACAATCCCACTTTGAAAACATTTCTCCAAAAATATACTGGTCGAAATGTTCCTGATGAATCCACCTTACGCAAATATTATGTTTCTAAGTGCTTCACGAATGCATTAGAAGACATCTTTCAAATCAGTACCTATGGATAGGCACCGACAAAACTGTCGATATTTTATGACGCTGTGTGGTAAATGTTGTAGCTGGTGTATTACATCCAACTATTCGATATAACGCATATGTAATATAGCGTCTAAAGTTATAAATACAGTTGATGCGGAAACAGTTACTAAAATTGACGAGAATTTGCACAAAATGCTTTATTTGGACGACAGGTACAAGGAAAAAGATACTTTTATTTGTTAGTGACAGTGCCGCATATATGTTAAGAACAGGCAGACTATTAAAAAAGACATATCCTTATATGCTGCATATTACTTGTGTAGCACATGCTCTTCACAGAATCTGTGAATATATCAGACAGGTATCCGGAAGTTGATAGACTTGTATCCGCTTTTAAACAAGTTTTCAGAAAAGCACCAGCGAGAGTAGCTCTTTACAGTGAAAAACTTCCATCTTTGTCACTGCCTCCCTGCCAGTAATAACTGGATGAGGAACATGGTTGGCAGCTACTAGTTTTTATGCAGAGAATTTCCATAGTTTACGAAATGTCGTTACATGTTTAAATGACGATGCTCGAAGTATTTCTGAGTGCAAGGAACTAACGCAAATCCCACATTTAAAGAATCAGTTGTTATTCCTTCAGAACATTAACAACATTAGATGTGGCTATTAATAATTCCAAGTGACTTCGGATGTGGCCTTCGGCAAAAATTAGACGCAGTATTTAATGGAAATCCAGATTTAATAACATTGCGGCAATTGTGTATGGGGACAATGACACAAAATCTAACTGCCAAATACACCGAAATAAAAGAATATTTCCAGTACGCACCAATAACCAGTTGCGATATAGAAAGGACGTTTTCTATCTACAAGGATGTACTTCAGTCAAAGAGAACAAATCTTACAGAAAAGAACCTTGAGAAAGTATTGCTAGTAAATATTAATACTCCTTTACTCGACTTGAACTACAAAATGAACATATAATAACGTATTTTGTATTTTATAAATCACCAGTCACTTGTTATCCAATTATACAAATAAAATTAAAACCTCTTCAAAAATACAATATTTCAATAATGCGCCCATGGGCGATGAGTCATCGGCCTCTCGTGCCCGCTCTATACTTATTGTGCTTTAATGTGGGAAAGGTGTTTTAGTGTTCGTGTTTAGTATCAAGCCACAGACTTCAAGTTTGTTTCTTAAAGAGATGCAAGAATTATGTGTGTCTGACTATAATAATCACATATAACTAATAATTTACATATTTCTTTCCAATTTGCTATGACAACGTCAAACTATCTGTTTTCATGATGTTAATTTAGTTGTTTTTCCCTGTTGAAAACAATATATTGCAGCAAATATTATTTTATTATTATGGAAATGTCACTGCTAATGTGACACTATCACATAAACATTTCTACACGAACAGATGTAATAATTTTTTAGAGCGTTAATTAACTCAAAATTAATTCTTCGATTTAATCAATTCATTCAATTAATTTGGGCAAAAATCTTCAAAAGATAAATAATGATTTATAAAATACAAAACAATATAATCAAATCCACAAACATCAAAATGAGATATTCACAATACCTTCAATTGAAAACTTTCCAGCCGTGCCCTCAGCACAAATGGTTTTATGTTTGGCCAGATGCGATTTCGAGCTGAATCCAAGGCAGCAAAACGTGCAGGCAAATATATCCTCAATGATGTCTTTCTTAATGGTAACAAAATCCACTCTGTCAGTTTTATTATGGTTGTTTTCGTATTCCTCACTGAAATACACCAGTAATTCATGGCCAGCTTGGATTTGACGAGTGCTTTGATAATATATATTATCTTCATATTGAAGGACATGCAGGTTTCCTTCAGAGGCATTCCTAGTGGGATTAACGAACTGCATCCAATTCAAATACTTCGACATATTTTTGTCCAAAACAAATTTCTCGCCATTCATTTCCCAGGGACATTCTGTTGCACTGAGTCCAGTGAAAGGACCGAATTTTACACCTGCAGGAATAATTCTTAAAGCATATACTCCAGTTTGCCCGAGGCAATCTTGACTTTCTAAAATATCATGCGGTATATCTTCTTGTGATCCATCATTATCCGAACCACGTCTGTTTAAAATATGCAAGAGCATACCACATTCGCTGCAATAGTCTTCATAGTATGTTTCACAACGTTCACAGTCTGTTGGTCAAATATACACAGATTAAAAATCATAGTACATATGTATGAATGTGATTTTTTAAATTAAAACATAATGATAAAACATATATTTAATACTCTGTTTTCAAAATAGTCAAGGAATATATTAATAAGACCATGGATATCAAGTACTAGTCAAGATTGAATTGGCAGTTGTCTTAACTTAAAACCTTAGTACTTGAGACATGACAAATCAGGTTCGAGCATAAAAATATGATAGCGTTTCAATAGATTCGGCCTTTACTTGATGTAAATCCATATTCCAATAGAAATAAAACACAAACAATTGTTTCAGATTTACACTATATTTAAATTAAAAACACAACAGCTGTTTCGCTACACTGTAGCTTCTTCAGGTGATAACAAATTCTAAATTTTTTAATGAAGCAGCAACTAGTTGCCTGGCCCGTTATTATTTTAAATTACTTTTACAAACTAAGACTACAACTCAAAATATCTGGTTATATAACAAGTGCTTGAAGAATAAGTGTGTGCACATTACATAAATTTGAAGACCAACAACCACAGTAAGGGAGCCAAGAAAGGAAGAATTTTAGAAATGAAGAAATGGTTGCTTAGAAGATAGGAAAGTACAATACTCTAAACGGGATGTTTCGTGTATATATTTAAAGGTAGTACACTCACAATATAGACTCCACCCTATAGAATTTGATGTTTTAGATAATAATACTAGATCACATGTCAACGAATTAATTCACAAAAAATACTTAACACATATTATAAAACAAATTGCGAAAAACAATGGGTACGACCCAAATTTAATAGACAAATTAATAACCAAAAAATTGTTTAATAAAACGTTACTAGAGGTGCATCCTACTACCAAAGACAATACGATTAAAAAGTTTAAATCATTTTCTTATTTAGGTCATGAACAAGATAAAGTTATGAAATTACTTAGAAAAAACAACATTAATATTGCTTTTAGAACAAATAACCTAGCTAAATACATTAAAAACAACAAAGAAAAAACGACACGAGACAATAAATCTGGAGTTTATATGTTAAATTGTGGATCTTGTACTAAGAAATATATAGGTCAGACTGGGAGAGCTTTTTAAAAAAAGGATAGCTAATCATTTTTCTGCGTACACTAATAAAAACAACGACTCAGCTTATGCGAATCATTTGATTGAATACGACCATTGTTTTAATGATAAATTTGACATTCTTCATGTACAAAACAAAAGTAGAAAATTAGATTTACTCGAATGTATGGAAATTAACAAATTGAAATATTCAGACAATTTATTAAACGAGAAAGTAAATCTGAATCAATCGCCTATCTACGAGGGCGGATTGATATTGCAGCTACCTACCGCTAGATGGGTGCACAAACACAAAACCTTGTTTTAGTTTAGAAATTGCGATCTGTCAAACGTCAGCTGTTAAAATTTCACCCAAATTCATCGATTAGTTTATTTGTTGTAGTCGTTTAAGGTAAGCAACTTTTGTGTTTCTTGAAAAATGGAAAAAAGTGAATTTCGTGCAGTGATTAAACACTATTATTTGAAAGGGAAAACGGCGAAAGAGACAAAAGAAAAGCTCGATAAACATTATGGTGAGTCTGCTCCGTCAGATTACATGGTAAAATATTGGATTGCTGAATTTAAACGCGGCCGAACAAGCACTGCAACAATACCATCAACAGGAAGACCAAAAGAGGTGGTTACTGAAGAAAATATCAAGAAAATCCTCGATATCGTTATGAATGATCGCAGAGTCAAGGTACGTGAGATTGTTGAAATGGTAAACATATCATATGAATGTGTGTTCAACATTTTGCATGAACATTTGCATATGAAAAAGCTATCGGCAAGATGGGTGCCGCGGTTGCTCAGTGTCGAACAAAAACGAGTTCGACAGACCACTTCACAGCGGTGTTTGGACATGATAAAGCGTAATCCTGTTGATTTTTGGCGTCGATTAATAACTGTAGATGAAACGTGGGTCCACCACTACACACCTGAAACCAAAAATCAATCGAAACAATGAGTGGAAGCTGGTGGAAGTGCTCCGAAGAAGGCGAAGACAGTGAAATCGGCTGGCAAGGTTATGGCCACTGTATTTTGGGATGCACACGGAATATTGCTCATCGATTATCTTCAAAAAGGATCCACAATCACAGGAAAGTATTATCGTGCATTATTGGATCAATTGATTGATGCAATCAAGAAAAAACGACCACATTTAAAGAAGAAAAAAGTGCTCTTTCTTCAAGACAACGCACCGGTTCACACAGCATTAGATACGATGCTAAAATTACGTGAAATACACTTCGAATTGGTTGATCATCCACCTTATAGTCCAGATTTAGCTCCTAGTGACTTTTTCCTGTTTCCAAACTTGAAAAAATAGCTCGCAGGAAAAAGATTCATCTCAAACGAAGAAGTGATTACCGAAACTAACGCGTATTTTGAGGGGTTCCCAAAATCGTATTATTCAGATGGTATAAAAAAGTTGGAATATCGTCTTACTAAGTGTATTGAGCTAAAAGGAGACTATGTTGAGAAATAAATGGTTTTTGAACAAAAAAAATTTTTTTTTCCTACTTAGGTAGCTTCAATATCAATCCGCCCTCGTATATCTTTCTAGTTCTTAGGTTTTCCCTAATCCTTTTAGTAATAACGTAGGTCCCCTTTCGTAAACTATATAATAAGAAAACTGTCCTCTTTAAGTAAATACATTTAAATTATCAGAAGAAGCTACAGTGTAATGAAACAACTGTTGTGTTTTTAATTAAAATATAGTGTAAATCTGAAACAATTGTTTGTGTTTTATTTCTATTGGATTATGATAGCGTTTGTAATGAACTGAGAATCCAATTATCTGTAATTCTACTTTTCAACAGAATAAATATCAAATGCACTTTAACTTTTCTGTGTTAGGATCATGTATTTTGTGTTTATGCCGTAAATGTCTCATTTACTAATTAAGTAGAGTGAAAACATTTAGGGAATATCACATACGTCAAAATGCGCTATGAATGTATTAGAGTTGGGTTCATTATATCCCATCCGATCCAGTTTAGGGGTGTTTGTAAAACAGTAGCGCGGCGTTTACAATTAGGTTATATTGGTGTTATGTTTTGTTGCCGCTTCTTTGAATTTAGTGAAATATTGTTCTTTAAGTAATTGTCTTTATCAAGACACAAAATGTTTCTATATTATTCGATCGGTAAGTTTAAAAAGTATATATTTTATTCTATTGTATAAATACTTAGAAATTATTTATACAGTGATGGCTTCATCATAGAAGAAAGTTGACGTAAAAGGCAAAGTTATGCCAATGTTTTAAAATTTACGAAGGAAGAAGCAGAAAATAAGCATCCGATAATTCCTTTAACAAATTACACAGAATGCTTTAATGAGAGCGGTTGGAATTTCTGATGTGACATACAGAAATATTGCTGAAGAAGTTGAGGATATAAATTCCGGAAAAGTTGCTTCATTTAATGCCACACACAAAATAAGATCTCGCAGAAGCACCGAAAGCACACTTCGTCCAGAAGATACTGACACAATACGTAGCATCATTCACAACTTCTATATACATGAAAAATGACGTCCAACTTTGAAGGGTAGGAATAAATATTTCCATATAAATTATAATTATTATATCTGCATTTCTGTAAAGGTATTTATGATAAAATAATAGAGAACGGCATACCATTTATGAGTGGACTTACAACATTATCGAAGGTGCTAAAAAATGAGGTGTGGCCACCACACGACTTTCTTATACGTATGAGCGTTTCAAACTATAGGTACAATTTTAAGAATTTTTTTATACAAAACTTATTCAAAATCCTATTCTAAGTACTTTATTTCTCTTAATAAATCGTTATAGAATGCATACTTTGCAAGACATTATCAAAAAAGTGCTACTCGCTAAGAGTAAAAGTGCTACTTCCGGTCCGAATTTTGAAATTTCAAATATACAAAAAATATCGCAAATCCAGTTTTAAATACTTTTGTACTCTTGATAAATATATACAGAATGCATAACTTACGACATATTTGCAAAAAATCGCTATTCGATAAGAGTAAAAGTGGTACTTCCGGTCTGAATTTTGAATTCTTTTTATACAAAAGATATTGAAAATTATGTTTTAAATACTTTTATACTCGTAACGTACTTGTCTAAAAAGCATGACTTGCGAGATATTCGCAAAAAACTGATTTTCGATAAGAGTAAGACCTACGTTACTTCCGGTTGGAATTTCGAAAAACTTTTTTAAGACAATTTGTCTCAAACTTAATTTTAAGTACATATGAATTCTTTATAAATTTGTTTAAACTTAGTAGTTAACGAAATATTGGCAAAATTCGATTTTTTCACTGAAGTAAACTGCTACTTCCGGTCTGCCGATTTTACTGAAAAACTAATCACATCTCAAGAGGGAGATTATACACGTAAATACAAAATTTGGAATTGATAGACCGCTATCGTGGTGTCAGACACACAGACATTTTTTAAAAACCACTTTTTCGGTATCAGGGGACTTCAAAACGTGGACATCTGCAAAAATCTCGAGGTCGAAAATTTTCATCATCACAATACTTCCTTATACTACGTATAAGAAAGTAAAAAGATCAGATTTAAGTAAATAATAGTGTTTCGACAATATAACAAGAAATAAACAATTTATTTCATTCTAGATGGCAAAAAACAGGCGACAAGAAAACATTTTTAATGGAATCATGTGATATACATGCAAAATATAAAAAATATTTAAAACAATTGCAAAGTTATTCAAAATGCATTACTCCTATTTAAATCAGGTATTTATATATGACTTTTTTTAAACAAAATGTCTTAAATTGAAATTATTGTGTAGATTGTTCTGTGCGTAAGATATTAATTATATTTTAAAATTTCCATATCAGAGTTGTTAAAATTATTGTTGCTATTATTTCCATTGTTTTTATAAGTTCATAATCTGGCGATTACCATGATGAAATGAATTCAACAAACTTTTTCACTTGGGTCAATAAACAGTTACTGCCAAACCTTCCACCAAGAAGTGTACTGGTAATCGATAACGCATCACACCACAAAGTGAAACTCGAACGTGATCCAACATCATCATCCTCCAAAAACGCATTAATGACAGATTGGCTTGTAGCAAGAAATATAGTGTTTGATGTGAAGTGGACAAAGCCGGAGTTATATGAATTAATAAAGAAAAATAAAAGTGAAAATTCAAGATATAAACTGTATACACTAATATTGGGCCCATAAACATAATGTATTTAGGTTGTCTCCTTATCACCCAGAGTTAAATCCAATCGAAAAGATATGGGCAATTGTAAAGAATTGGGTTGGAACCAGAAATGTCACTTTTAAGTTAGCAGACGTCGAAAATTTGATTAAAGGAAAATGTGCATCTGTAAATGTAGAAGAGTGGGCATCTGTTTGTAGCCACGTAGATAAAGTTGTTGAAAATTATTTACAAACGGAGCATTTATTAGATAATGTAACTGACAATCTGGTTTTTACAGTTAACACTGAAGAAACTGATAATGAAGAAGATAATAATATTGATGATGACTCTGACATTGAAGGTGATGATGCTGATCAACCAGCCCTAGAACAAGTAGCATAAAAGTGATTTGGTAAAATCTGCTGAGGCTAAAACAGTCATAAATGAACATGCGGCTTACTTTTCTTATATCTTTGGTATTAACATACATCCATTACACTGTTATTGTTTGTATTGCATACGTATTGTAAAATTACCTGGAAGAAATAAAATTTTCTAAATAATTTCGTCTTCCATATCTTGTATTAAACATAACAATATACTCTTTAAAGAACATGAAATATGTATATGTATCTTTACAGTAGCTTGGAATAAGCCAATACCTACTTCAAATTATAATAATTATTCTGATTTGATAAAAGTAAAGTAAACTTTCACTGCGATGCCGAGTTCAAAATAATTCTCTAAAATAAAGTTTATGAAGTGAAACATTTATTGCGTTGATTTCACTTAAATTTATTCAAATTATACTAGCAGCAATATTCATAATGTGGCAGTTTTAAAGAATCACATTAATACTTCTGTAAATAATAAATTGCTTCTCTAATATCAATTTAATTCATTAGAAATATCAAAGTTTTATGTAAAAACAATTAGAATTTTTAATAAAGTTTTTAAAAAGTCATCCCTAATACCTCTGCCCTCTTAATCAGCTACGCTACTGGCACTTTTTGTTCACGCAGCTTTATGGTGACATATGTAATATTCTCTAAATGTTTCCACTTTACTTACAAACAAGACAATCAGAAACTTCTAATGGTATTGTCTTGAAGCAGTACCAACAATAATAAAAAATGATGTTCAAAGGTATTGGTCATGATAAAAATTTGTATTTATTCTCACTACACACAGCTTTCTGTTATTGTTTTAGATTACGGCTTCAACAAATCACAACAAAAATTACAAAGAACAGCTACTAATAAGCATTTACTTACATAATAGTCCTTTATTGAATACCATTTTGATATCATAAATGTTCATCCCGCTTTCTACTTTAACACTGTCATTTTGTACTTCAATTACTTTGAATGATTCAAATTCTGCTTTAATATTGTCCAAACATGTGGACTCGTCATACTCATTTATTTTGCCATGCCAAATGGGGCCTTGTAATTCAGCACTGTCTGTAGTAACAGCAATTTCAGAGATATAATCTATAAAACTGTCTTCTTGGCACTCTTCTACCTTTACACTAAATGTATTTGCTGAAAACACGTCATTCTCGTTAACTTGGTCAACACGATCCGCCATTATTAATATTTATATAAGTTGTGAATTGGGAGCAAACCAATGAGTTGTGACTGTTATTAATTACAAGCAGCAGCACTTATGTATAAAGCCCGGATTTTAGGCAAAATGGCTATTGCTGAATTTTTAAGGCCCATTGGTAAAACTTGGTCCAGACTGTTTAAAATCAAAAATGGAGTCAATCGAGCCATATGTGTAAATGCCTAAAATGCCTATTTTTGTACTTTTCCTTAATAAGTGCCTAGAACAAGGATGATATAGCCTAAATTCAATATTTTATGTGCCTAAAATAGTCTTCAATTTTTTTCTTTAAAATTTTTCACATTATTTATTAATTAATAATTATTAATTGTTACGTTGGAGCTTCTTGTTAATGTTGGGATTTGTTGTATTTTGGGTTGCGGCTGTTTTTACAGCGCCGTGCGGTTAGACACTGACTAGAGTGTTAAAGGGTAATTGTAATTACTAAAATCCGGTCATCTCGTAATCTAACCTCGTTTAAGGTTATATTAGGTTTAACAAAAGGGTTTTACTGTTATTGATTGTGGTGATATTAATGATTTGATCACAATGCCAAAGGTTAAACAAGCTTTCGAAAAGAAATTGAAACAATGGTTGTCAGAACAAGACAAAGACATTTTTCAAGAAGTAAAAGGCGGCTCAATTTTATTTTGTCGCGCTTGCAGTAAACAGGTAGGTTTGATTTTATTTTTGACAAAAAATGATAAGTATAACGATCATATTTCCAGTTTACATGCGTCAAAAGGGGACATCTGGAGCAGCATAAATCAACATCTCTTCATAAAAGTAGCATTCAAAAGCCTCTACGTCAAACTCTACTTTCTGCACCTGCACAACAAACAAAAAACAGAGAATTTTACATGGACCTTTGTAGTGCAATGGTGGCGGCAAACATACCTCTGTACAAGATGCGCTGTAATAAATTCAAAGCCTTTTTAGATAAATATTTGAACAGGCATTTACCCGATGAATCTACTCTTCGAAGAACATACTTACCTGAATGCTATGACAAGATGATTGAAAATATTAGGAATTGTATAGGAAATTGTGATATATGGATATCTATAGATGAGACGACAGATCGTACAGGAAGGTACATTGCCAATTGCATTATTGGCAGACTGACTGAAACAGAAGCTGGGCAGCCGTTGTTGCTGTCGACAAAACAGTTGGAAAGAACTAACAATGAAACATGTGCTCGTTTTGTGAATGAATCCTTGAACATTTTATGGCCTACAGGAATTCAACATGAAAGAGTCAAATTGTTAGTAACCGATGGGGCCGCATATATGCTTAAATGTGCTAATAATTTGAAAATATTTTATCCTCGTCTAGTCCACTTAACTTGCCTTGCTCACGCTTTAAATCTTGTTTGTGAGGTTATTCAAAACCACTATGGAACTGTTAATGGCATAATTTGTAACACAAAAAAAATTTTTTTGAAGGCGCCTTTACGAGTTGAGCATTATAGAGAAGAACTCCCAAATCTACCTCTTCCACCGGAACCCGTTCTAACCAGGTGGGGAACCTGGCTCCAAGCAGCACTATTTTATGCCAACAACTTCGATGAAGTTAAAAATGTGGTGATGGGATTTGATCCAACAACGGCGCAGTGTATTGAAAAAGCCCAACAACATTTTTGTTCAAACAATGTCAAGCGAGACCTTTTATATATTAAGGCTCATTTTGGACCATTGTGTGAAAGCATTACAAAATTAGAAGCTGTCGGTTTACCATTGACTGAATCTCTAAATATATTTAATGAAGTGCTCACAAAATTAAACCAAGCGCCGGGTGCAGTAGCTCAAAAAGCTTTAACAAAAATGAATGAATTAGTAAAAAAAAATCCTGGATATAAATTTTTGTCGGACATTAAATTACTTTTGCAAGGTGAAGATGTTTCCACCAGCTTTGAGGTAAATCATGTTGTTTATAAATATGCACCGGTAACTTCAGTGGACGTGGAGCGAAGCTTCTCTAAATTTAAACAAGTATTGACAGACAGACGCACATGCTTCACAACCGACAATTTTAACTCACATGTATTTTAAAATTAACTTTTAATTATTTTTTTATATATGTATAAACCTAATTATAATAAATTATATAATGATTTATTGATTTTATATAATATTTTTTGAGAAAAGCTTTTATTTTTGTTATTTGTTTTTTTTTTTGTTAACTCGATATGATATGACTGTTTCATTTTGTTCTGATTTCGTAAATACACTATAGAACTATATTGCCTTTTTTTCAATTGTTAGGGCCTAAACTTCAGTTTTAAGTGGCTATTTTAGGCGCCTATTTTCAATTTTTTTAGGGCCTGAAATCCTTGCTTTACTTATGTACTTTATCAATGCAGTAGTAACTGTAAATTTTCCTGCGTATTTAGAAATTAAGCTGTATCTAATTTTAATACAAAAAGATTTATAGCAAGGACTACTCAGTAATCAGTATGAATCAGTCAATGATCTAATACTATTATACTACTAGATGCAGTGTACGCTATGTCTTGCTTTTTAGGAAGTGACCCACACCATAGGAGAAAGAAGGAAAATATATGAGCGTCGAAAGTTTGACAAGGATGAACAAAATTGACCGTTTTATGTGGGCAAAATTCAAATATGTTGCTATAGCTTGTAATGGCTTATAATGTTTAAAAGTATTATTTTGTTAAAAATATGCAATATTAAGAGGAAAGTAAAGGTATTGCAACTTTAATAATCAAAAAGATAAATAATTAAATATATATTATTAATATGGTATTAAATATATTCTGTTTAATAACATTTTAAAGGTGTCTATGCTAGTTGCCATTCTTCATTAACGAAAGAAAATTAAATAAATATGACTTTTAATGACTATGAGATAACTATATGATTTTGTTCTTCTAATAATACCTGTTTTAGCATGTTTGATGATCATTCAATTTTTATTTAAAACACGCGTAGTATTAGAAAAATATTTTAAAAATCACTACACATATCAGTTGGAAATTTTGAATTGACCACTACAATTTTTCAAAATATTATGTTCTGAAAAAATAAATATAGAAACTGACAGCTTTTCTTAGGTGTTCCTTACAACTTCTGATATATTCAAAATAAAAGACAATTAATGCTTAATTTTTTATTAAAATATATGTACATATAATTAATATGGATTAAGAAATACGTAAATGGTAAATATGTGATCGAAGAAAAATGGAGAAAGAAATATTAAAAATACATAAGCTAGAATAACAACTTGTATTATTTCGTGAGGTGTTTTTTCTGTGACTAGGTAATTCAAATACTTCAACATTAGTTACATTTGGGGATTCTGAGCTATAAGGTAAATAGAACATTAAAAATATCTAGGTAGAATAATAACTACAAATAGAAATCTTACTTTAACAGTTCTTTGCTTGGTGCATCAGTAATTTTTAATCGTTGAGATCTGCTATTACAGGGAATTTTTCTCAAGTGAGCAGGAAAATTGAAAATACTTTGAATTGCATTTTGGGGCAAATATTTTCTTCCATAACTTATAACAAAATCTTCAGGAACAAAATGCTCTGAACACAATCTTGAATATTTTGATGGCTTAAAATCCTTACGTTTAGTACAAATTATCCACTGTTTGCATAGTACTTGATCAGATTGAAAACTAAAATTTTTTATACCAAATCTACAAATCATGTATTTTATTAAGAATAGTTAACCTGTGAAATGATACGTTCATTCCCTTTTCTGCCCTATTAGTACAACCATACGCTGCACATGACATTACCATTGTGTCTTAAATATGTGACTCCAAGCACTGCGAAGCTGGTATATATAATATTCAACAATTTAAAATATTTATTTCTAATGTTGTTACTGATAATAGCACTTTTAACCAAATATATATTACACTAAATCCATGAGAACTACACTGTTAAATTATAAGCTGAAGTTAACATTTGCCAATATTCTTGATGATTCTCAATTTATATACATTACCTATATCAAATAAAAATTAAATTCTTAAAATGTGTCTAATTACAATCATAATTTTATAAATAAAAATAGTTGATTGAATCATCATGAATCCACAGTTGTCTTTATACTCGTATTTCTTTAAATAAAAATAAAGTCACTGGTGTATGAAATAAAATCAATACTAGAAGAAATCTATTAATGAAATACATAATCCAAATTACCAAAAAGACAAATAAATATGTATAAATCAACAAAATTGAGAAAGTTTATATACAAAACAATGCGATATCGCGATGTTTTGCCCACAACTAACGGTTTTGTATATCTGTCTCCTTTGTATGTAGAGGTCAATTCCTCTCTCTCTACAGTCCATCTAGTAGTTCTATATTATTAGATCATTGGAATCAGTACTTAATCAGGGTTACCAATTATTAAAAAGTGAAATCGCCACTGTCATTACGAGAAAGCGCCAAATTCAAACGTTGTGCCTGGAATTTTAAACATTTTTTAAAAGTATTTAGAAGAAGAAATGGGATTAAATTCTTGGATGTAGTTTACGTTTTTTATTAGTAATTTTCTCATGATAAAAAAATAAACACAAAGAACAACGTTGATATATAATAATAGTATAAAAACAAGGAATAAATAGGTAATACACCTTTGGAAATTACAGATTCAAATATTTTAGTGTCAAATTTGAAATTAAACAAAAAAGGTAGCCAATTTGGCTACCTATAAGTTAAAGATTAGAGAATAGTAGTCGTTGACCAATTCGGTTTTTAGAGAGTTTTGGGACGCCATCCAGAGCGTTCAGGGGGAATTGTCTGTAGTGTGTTGGCAAGAGAGTTACAGTCCATTCGGCAGCGTAGGTAGCGCAAATTTCGAATTTATAGCTCTACGACTATTGTGTACTTATTGGCTTACTCACAATTTAAAAATTAGGCTAATTAAAGTTAATAATGGCAAATCATGTTGACCAAGCTAATATGGGCGACAAAATGCTTTCTAGTGTTAAGGATGAACTGTGCCAAGAAGATACTTTTATAGAACATAAAGTGTATGTCTCTGAAACTACGATTACTATAGAGAGTGCTGAATTACAAGACCCTATTTAGCATGGCAAGATAAAACAGTATGAAGAGTCCACATGATTGGACAATATAGAAACAGAATTGCCATCATCTGAAGAAACTGAATTGCAAAATGACAACGTTAAAATACGAAGAGGGATCAATGCCGATGATATTAAAATTGAAATCGATAATGGACTACTATGTAAGTAAATTAATAGATGATAATTGTAGTAATGGCTCATCGTTCTGTATTTATTTAAAAAATCACCAGGTGATAGTAAATGCTGATTTTTAATCTCTGTATTTTTGGCCAACAGACTGTGAACATTGTGAAGCATATTATGATGATTACTGTATCGATTGTGGAATGCTTGTGAATATTTTAAACAAGAGTGCCTTGAATAGTGCAGATGACAGGGCACAAGAAGATATACCAAATGATATTTTAGAAAGACAAGATTTATTTGGACGAACTGGTATCTATGCTTTGAGAATTATTCCTGCTGGTGTAAAATTTGGTCCTTTCACTGGACTCACCACACCAGAATGTCCCTGGGAAATGAAAGGGAAGAAATTGGTACTGGACAAAAATAAAACGAAGCATTTGAATTGGATGCGGTATGTTAATCCTGCCAGGGATACTTCGGAATGTAACTTGAATGTCGTTCATTGTGAAGATGATGTATATTATCAAAGCACTCGTCAAATCCAAGCTGGTGATGAATTACTGGTGTATTTTGATGAGGGATACAGAAAAGACCAAAATAAAGTTATCAGAGAAGATTCTGTTACCACTATGAAAGATATTGTCAAGGACATATTTGCGTGCACATTTTGCTGCCTTGGATTTAGCTCGAAATTGCATTTAGCCAAACATAAAACCATCTGCATTAAAGCTGCAGCTGGAAAGTTTTTAATTGAAGGTACTGTACCATAGATATTTCTGGATTTGATCATATTGATTTTTGTGTTTTAAAAGACAATTTATGAACTGTTTTTTGTTGATGTTTCTTCTTCAAATGAATAAAATTGATTAAGCTGAAGAATATTGCAAGAGAGAAATTGTTTATGGTTAATGGTGAGTTATCCATAGCTTTAAAAAAATATTACACCTCAATGTAGGAATTTTAATACCTGTGTCACTTTATCAGTAATAATTCTCTTAAATCAAAGATTAATGATTAACACCCCTCTCTACAAAACTAAAAAGTAAATACTCATATGACTATTGGTAATAATATATAATTGTACTACAATCTCCAAACAGTTGAGTGCTTTTGTTTAAGAGCTATGCTTAAATAAATTGCTATCAACTCAGGAATCCATCGAAAATTACATCATAAAAACAGATAGTTTGACACTGTCTCGGCAAAATTGGAAAGAAATATATAAATTAATATTTAGCTGTGGTAATACTCAAACTTATATATAATTCTTCCTACAATGCTCATAAATGTTTAAAGTTCATTATTTACACTCATATTTTCAACTCTATATCCCATTGTCCAAAATGTCCATAATATTACAAAAAAGGTGGAGAATTATTGAAAAAGCACGTTAGAACAAAGAGAAATTCTCTGGATTGTGAGTAACGTTTGATGCAACAGCTATTCGCTATTAGGAACATCGTTACAAATTCTTTTCTTTTCATGGTTATATGTTGATCACAAGTTTTTAAATCTTTCTTTACATAAAAATCATTCTTGCTTCACCAATATCTACGATTTTGCATTATCTTTGCGTTCCACAAAAACACTACATCAATGTCAGTTTTGCATGTAATTTAATGGATGTGTTTTTCACTCAATTTCAGAACTCGCGCAGTGTCAATCTTGCGAAATTCACTTGAACTTGAAGGAATATTACGAACACCATATGGCCTTTTGTTGCGAGAGGAAATGCAGGTACTACTGTTTTTTTTTTTTTTTGTATGATTATTAGGCTTAGTAGAAGTGTAGAAAAAAATATATTTAATAGCTTTATTTATAATATTTAATTTGTAATTGGCTTTCATGTAATAGTAATTTACTATGGGAAGGTATATATCGTGAAATATTAATCAATTAGATTAATTTTATTGTTTTGAAATTGTTCTGGCCATCGAAATTTGTAGTGGTATTGAATCGTCGTCTTTAGTTCGTACTTTGGCCGTGTCGGTTGCCAAAACGATTCGACTATAATACATTAATTACTATAGAGAACAATATTGGTATCAAAGAGAATGATGGGAATAACTGTACCATAAAAGGGCATCAGCCATTTGGTGGTGCAATTAACTCCTCCCATAAATTGATGTTTAGCATGAGATTAAAAATTTTATAAAACATTTATTTTCAGAAAGTACATCCTACCGACACCACCGCCTAAGCAAACGACAACAGCATTTAACGGACGCAAGAGGAGCCTCTGTCAACTCTATAAATGTCAGCAGTGCAATTACAGGACGAAGTACCCTTCGGATCTCAAGGAGCACACCAGCAACCACCATTACATAGTTAATATGTATAAATGTGGTAATTTTAACAGACGTTTCAAGACTAAGGAATCCCTCACACTGCACGCGGAAAATACGCACGCTGTTGGAGCAAAGGACGAACTAGAAGGCTCCACGACTGATTATAGGAAGAGACATATAAAAATAGAACAATCCAGCTCGCGAGATCAAAAGAAGATATTTAAGTGTTCGCTGTGTGAGTTTCGAGCAAAACACAAACGATCTTTAAGAATACATATAAAAACTAAACATATAAAGGAATTTGATTATAAATGTGGCTCTTGTGAATACAGATCAAACGTCAAAAGTAACTTAGGGCCGGTTTTTCCAACACCGGTTAAAGTATCCGGTTAACTAATAATTGATTACGCTTAATCGTTGATTATCTTTAACCGGCGTTTTTCAACGCCAAGAAATACGCCGGTTATCTGATCAGTGATTAAGAGTTTATTTTAGAAGGTTGGTAACAAAAATGCTTGTACATTTGATCTAAATTAGCATATTTGTTATAATAATATTGGCGCTATTTCCTATATTTGAATTTGTTCTTTGTGCTTTTTGCCTTTATTTTTTTAAAGATTATATTCTTTATATGTAATTAGAAATTTCATTTTAGTAAATAAGGTTTAAGTACTTATTTTGTGAATATTGCATGAGAATTTCTCTGTACATAGCACATATTCAAAATTTCTATTATTCAATAAATAACAAATGCCACAAACTTGAAACTGAAATAAATTTATTGATTACTTATTGCTATTGAAAAATACAAAAATTTTGTAAAAAAGAAAAAACTAATACAATATACGTACATATATGAAATTAACAGTTACCAAAATTATGTAAAATCATAAAAATAGGAAGTTTGCTGAAAAAGAAAAGTCTCCATCTAGGGTCTTAAGCTGGATTATCAGTCACACTATAATGATATAAAATATTGTACTTTGCATTGCCATATCTGAGATGATTTAACTTTCACCAAATTCCTGTGGGGTGAATAAAGCCAGATATTTTTACTGAAAGATCATACATCAGCTGTTTATTAAGAACAATGCATTCTAACTAATATTATGTCCATTAATCAAAAAAGGTTTATTGAGAAAATCTTGTTTCCAAATTGGGTTACACGATTTCAACATAATAAATATTATGTTCTGGAGGAATCGGTGTGAACTTGACAGTGCCTGTAATAATTATTAGTGCAGAAATTAACTGCACGTCAACTTTACAGGCATGTACATTATTCATCCAAACCCAGTTCAGCTAAAAGAATTTAGTGTCTGCATATAATCTCAACGTAAACCTGCCAGCTTCTCTAGAATTTCTTCCATATTTTCAATTTCATTTGTAATTTTCAGTATAGTTTAATATGTTAATGACATATCTAAAGTGAGTCTAAAATATGTTCGACTAAAATGATGTTTTCACAAGGTGCTATTAAATGCAATTACAAAAAGGGAATGAGCAAATGCAAGCATAAATTGCCACAGGATCTTAGAATCCACACGAATTAAGGTAAAGTCCCAGAATTGTAGTAGAATAGAAAAACTTCCAAAGCTGTATCATCCTCATCAGAGGAAGGAATGTATTCGTAGTTATTAATTAATTAAATTTCTGTGGTAAGCTAAAAGTTACACATATTTAATATTATGCTATTTTTATACTGTTCATTACATTTATAGAAGAAACAATACAATTACTAAATCACTGACGTAAATAATTATTAATTAATTCCAAAAAATACTTTTATACAATAAAACAAATGCATATGAAAACAACAGCTGTCAATAATAACAGAAATAATGACAGAAATTCAAATCTTCTAGGTTATGCGCATGTGTATATAGACCTAATCACTCTTTAATATTTTATCAGGTATTTCTTTCGCCGGTTAAAATTTGGTCGATTAACGACGTTCTTAATCAACGATTAGAGTTAACCGGCGTTGGAAAAACGCAAATTTGTCCTAACCGATGTTTTAATCAATGATTACGCTAACCGGCGTTTTAATCGGAGTTGGAAAAACCGGCCCTTAGTAATACACATAAAAGACAGACATTTGAAGCAATTTGATTACAAATGTGAGTTGTGAATACGGAACAAACAACAAAAGTAATTTAGAAGGACATATAAAAACTAAACATTTGATGCAATTTGATTACAAATGTGAATCTTGTGAATGCAGAACAAACAGCTTACAGTATTTAAAACAACATATAAAAACTAAACGTCTGGAAGAATTTGATTTTAAATGTGACAAATGTGAATATAGGACAAACTGCAAAAGTGATTCAGAAAAACACATGAAAACTAACCATTTGAAGCAATTCGATTATAAGTGCAATAACTGTGAGTTTGGAACAAATAGGAAAAGACACTTACAAAGACACACAAAAACTAAGCACTTCAAGGAATTTGATTTTAAATGTGACTCTTGTGAATTTGGTACAAGCAATAAAAAATATTTAGAAGTGCATATAAAAACTAAACATTTGCAGAAATTCGATTATAATTGTGATTCTTGTGAGTATGGAACAAACAACAAAAGTAATTTCGAAGCACATATAAAAAGTAAACATTTGAAGGAGTTCGATTTTAAATGTGACTCTTGTGAATTCGGAACAAACCGCAAACATAATTTAGGAGTACATATAAAAACTACGCATTTGAAAAAATTGGATTACAAATGTGAGTTTTGTGAACACAGAACAAACCGCAAAGCGAATTTAAAAAGTCATACAAAAAGTAAACATCTGAAGCAATTCGATTTTAAATGTGGCTCCTGTGAATTTGGAACGAACAACAAAGGTCATTTCGAAATACATACAAAAACTAAACATTTGAAGCAATTCGATTATATATGTGACTCGTGCGAATATAAAACAAACAATAATGTTCATTTAAAAAAACATATGAAACGGAAACATTTGTGAGAGTGGCAGTGGCGCCGGAAGAGACAAATATAGAACGGGACAAAGTAAAATATATTAAAAGTATACACCTTTATTATTAAAAATAAGGTCATAAGAAATAAACTTTTATGTTATTTGTCTAATCGGAGAAAAGTAAAAAAAGATTTCTTCTGTTTTGAGAAAATCTATTAATTACTTTTTCAATAAATGTGTCTTGACTTTTATTCACAGATCTCTGTGAACGCTAAGCATACAGAGACCAGGAGCCCTATTCTGGAGTTGTTTCGTATACGAATTTGAGTCCGATTGACTGAAGGAATACACTCAGTAATTGCAAAAACAGAAAATGGCTGTCATCATCTTCTGATCAGTCCGGTTCCGAGGCAAGCTGTCGGTTCTGTGAGCATGCATTCTTTTTTTACCTTAGGCAGGGTGCTGGCCTGACCTCTGAACCCTCCTCCTTTATCCGGGCTTGGGACCGGCAGCATGGTTACTGAACTACTCAATCCATCCAGCAACCATACAGGCGGAGCAAATCACCAATGGAGAGAAGAAGTATGGGGAGGCCGCGAAAGAGATGGAGTGACAATCTTGTAATTGATTGAACTGAAGGCACGCCGCGAAGTTTGAACAGGCAATTTGCCTAGAATAGAGAGAGAAGAAGAAGAAGAAAATGGCAAATTTTAATGAAGCTGGACAAGTGATAATGTTCCAGTTGTTCGAATACGATAACCGACAAATTGAAGACTAGAAGAAATAAATTCTATAAAAAGTTACGAGTCCTTTACAGAATTAAATGATGAAGCCTTTATTAGATTCTTTAGACTGTCGAAAAATGTAGTTCATTCACTTATTAATAAAGTCAGGATATAATGTGTGGATCTAGGAAATCCTCATTTGATGTACCAAGTAAGGTAAAGAAGTTAAATGATTGATTATTTAACATGGTTTTCAGAAACAGATATTTTAGGTTTTAATTGCATTAAGATTTTTTGCCAGTGGTAGCTATCAAATGGATACGGCATGCAATTTCTTTTTAGCTGTAAGTCAGTCATCAGTGTCTCGTGCAATACATCAAGTGTTTGATGTACGGGTCATGTTTCCAAGAAATATTGGTGAGCTGGAAAAAGTTGGGAGTCTGTATAAGTTAGCATATAGATTAGAAAACATTTATTACTGCACATATTGTCTAGGTTTTTCCAACATTATCAATTTCCTGGAGTTATTGGGTGCATTGATTGTACTCATGTTGCTATATTTCCACCAAAAGTAAATGGTCCTCAATATCTGGAGGCTGTATATGTCGACAGGAAAATATATCATTCTATAAATGTACAATTAGTAAGTAGAAAAGTAGTTTATCCAAATTTGTAAGTAACATTTTGTTTTTAAAAGATATGCGATTCCAATATGAGAACATTAAATGTTAATGGTAGATACCCAGGCATCACCACAAATGATGGATTTATATGGTTAATTTCTGGCATACAACAACTTTAGGAGAATTTGTTTTTTATAAAATACTTGCATAATATATAAAACTAAAACAAGTTCTGTAGGCGATTCTTGGTATCCACTATGGCCTTAGTTACTGACACCAATAGCTGTTGAGCCACAACCTGGCACACCAGTTGCACGATATTATGAAACTCACAAAAGATGCAGAGGGCTCATTGAGAGATACAATGGTGTGTTAAAAATGAGGTTTAGGTGCTCATTAAAACACCGTGTACTTCATTATGATCCAGCAACATGCTCAGATTGTTAATGTATGTGTTATATTACATAGTATGTGTGTTGCAAATAATATTCCACTTAATGAGGATATAGAAAATGGTGTGGATTATGGAGGGATTGTTAATGACCATGTTGATGTTGTAGAACATAATAACCGAGTGGATCCAGACTTGGTGGAAGGGAGAAATCTTCAAAATATAATTATAAGGAATTATTTTACATAAATAACATATATTATACATTACTAACTATATTTAAAAATGTCTTCTTTATTTTACTAAACTTCTGTTACTACAAATATTGTAATATTAAATTTATTGTATTTTATTCTTTGGAAGTATGCACATTTGGCAAATTTAGTAATAAATTCACTTAATGTATTTTAACAAGCAGAGAAATATGAAATCAGATTCTAGAATATACTCATAAAAATGCTTTATTAGATATTATATAAATTCATACAAGATATCTTTAATATATTTTAGTACTTGTATACTTTCTCCTTCTTAATTATTTATTTTCTTTTGCTGTTGCCATCCTTTCAAGAATTTCGATCTTTTTCTGTTGCATCTGCGGGTGCTTTTGAACGCCTCTTTTGAGCAAGTCTCGTAATTATTATAAAAAAATGTAGAACATTGTTAAAATAGAAAAATGATTATTAGAAAGACATATATTTCACATGTCTTATCAAGTCTAAAATATTTTGTATACATTATTAATTACAGATATGAAAATTGTTACGCCCTAAATTTCATTTTGTATGTGGGTCTCGTAAGGTTATGTGTTATGATTGAAATTCTTAAGGAATTGACTAGAGCGCGAGACTAATCGAGTGCTCCTTGTACATCTTTCGGTACACTGTGTGAAAATGACCTTTAGTTGTTTATCTGAGCGTGTCCTATACCTAATATTTTGCTTTCGGAACTTTGAGTTATGTAATATGGCACTGACAGATGTGTCTAGTGCAGATTCGGTCAAACACACTCTTTACGAGTGGGGAAATCTGTTATAAACTACCTATCTTATTTTTGGCTTATTCTAACCTACCTGCAGACTCGGTTACTGGCATTAGCAGTTACTTTTATATGCTTTGTTTAAGCTTTGTCAACACTTGCTTAATTATATCTTCCGTTCTCTACGAAGTGCATTTAAAATGTGGCATTTATGGAATTATCTGTAGTCGATGTTGCTTTAAATTCCGCGAGACAACAGTCAGGCTTTGTTGCATTTAGTGTCGCATGTATTCATGCGCACTCCTAAACACACACACCCATGTTTCGTCCGATTGATGTTTTTCTATCGTAAATATCTCCCTAAAAACGTTATAGATATTAAATAAGGAAATCTGGTATAATAATGGGCATACTGTTAATTGTTCTCGTGATTTGATTTGTTTACTCCAGTCATCGACATTCCTGGCTGCTTAGTTAAACACCTGTGGATATCTTCCTGTTGCGTATCCGAGGTTAGATCTTCGTCGTATCCACGTGCGATATTTTATGCCTGCAAAGTATGTATAGATCGGGGCTACGCCCGTCTGTTCTTGTGCGTGCGTAATTTGGTCAGATTTAGTCTATTTACCTGAGTTCCGGACATTTATAATGTGTGATGGGGCCGTTTAGCGTTTGTTTACATATCTACTTGGTTAGACGTCTTGCGTGCGCTGGTGTATCTGACGGTTCGCGCGATACCAACTTTCAGGCGTGAACTTTCCGTACATATTACCTAACTTTATAAATTTTGCGTGCATTGTAGGGGTGATTCAGTAAATTTTATCATCATCTAAGTTATGAGCATGTCTGTGTTTAATTATATAGGTCACGTTATCGACTCTCTCCTTTGTAATTAAGTCTTGTGTTCGTCACTTTTATTTGAATTCTCCCGCTTTTTATTATGAACCCTTTTCCGAGTGCGTCATATTATGGACGTGCGTGCTGATTGGCTGTATCGGATTATCCGGGAAACCACGTTTTCGTTTCACTTAGGTAGTCCATCTTGTGTAAAGCACATCAGTACATAATGCTTATTTTATTTGGTGATTTTTATTACTATGTCTAGTAGATAGATATTACGCTTAGGCGGCTTTGAAGAAATAAGCAGTGAGTGTCGATACCTTAGTATAGGTGAATTATCGTAAATCTTATCGAAATACCGCTACCTAATTTACGAATTACCACGTGTTGGATTTTTGAATTTAAATTTTGTACCATGTGGGACTTCTGACACGATTTCGCGGATCTCCATTAATAGGGTAAGTGGGTGAATTTTGTGTTAATTTTCGGGGTTTTATCTTTGTTTCTTTTCTTTCCTAATTTAATAGGATTTTATTGATGGGCACGAGGTAAGCCCTCCGTAGCCATTCACTGAAAATGGCCGCCCTACCTTACTGTTGAAGAACATAGTGACTATCATCGTCGATCTAATAGCTGTACCTTTCCAACCTTCTTAGTGGCTTCTGGTGGATTTTTCTACGACTATCCAGGGAGACTTTGTCCGCATCGTGGCCAGATAAGTACAACTATATTCGTAGTTTTCGGCGTGTCTTTCGACTAATTTGTCGATATCTGTGTGCCAGTGTTCTGGACATTTACCTTACCTTTATTTGATCTAAGACTATTTGAGTGGTTATAAGATACCTAACGCACCACTTAATCAATTGCGAGGTCACGTGCAATTCTTTTTAAATTACTGTTTAAAGTTGCAAATTGTGTTGCTGTATACAGAGTGACCCTATGTAAGAATTGATAGGGGCTCTCGTTGATGTGTTGAAGTTTTAATTTAATAAAATTCTAGAAAATTCATTACCAAAAAAAACTTTGACTTACATGTATGTTTTTTTTTAAACTTCTGAGCTATTTAAAATTACTTAAGCATTTGTAAATTCTATACCGTAAGCTCAGTAGTTTCTTTGTGTTTAAATACTAAAATTTTCCTTTGTTTTTTTATGCGTCATTTAATAAATTAACATTTGTAGACAAGTTACTTTAATTAATTTCGTAATTTTGATTTTGGCAATCAAAACCAGGCTTTGTAAATTTAACGTTTAATCCTTCTCTTAATTATTTTTTTTTGTTTTAAGTACTAATCATAAATCAATTTTTCTTTATTTTAATTGTGTAACAAATAACACATAACATAGAACATCGCCGTTGGTGGCACTTGTGTAATACCATTTGTAGAATAGCCTGTAAGGCGACGAAACGTTTCTGCTGCCGACCATCCCCTGCCGAAGCGCAGAGGTTATGTCTTAGTACTTAAGATTTGCTAATATTTAAATCCGACTCTTTTATATTTTCACAGTTTTCATTCTGACTGTTCGATATATTTTCACAATTTCTTTCTGCCAAGTTTAATATATTTACAAAAAAAAAATAACAATTTAATATAGAACTTTCTACACATCGTAATCTCTCTTTTATTTTACCTCAACATATCTTGTTTTCTTTATTATTTTTGTGACAAGCACTTGAATAAGGTTTGGCGCGGCCGATCTATACAGGGTGATCCGTTGGAAACCCGCTGGAGGGACACAGCCAGTGGCAGATCAGTAGGGAACGCAGGTAGGTGACCGTAAGGTAGCACAGTGTCCTGGTGCCCGGACAACGTCGCTTGCGTCGTCGCCGACCGACGCTCATTTCATAAGTTTAGTTATCTGAACCGTCACGCCATCTGCGGCTTGAGTTAGCTCGGCCCTGCGTTTCTCAATTCCCACCACCACCCTATCGTGATCTCCTTATACTGTGACTCACCTGGTCAATAATATTTAGTTTCGACGTTGTTGCGGGTGTAACAAAATAAATGCAAGTAAGATTTCAATATTATAAGTTTGTTTAATTTTACTTTCTTATACGTAGTATAAGGAAGTATTGTGATGATGAAAATTTTCGACCTCGAGATTTTTGCAGATGTCCACGTTTTGAAGTCCCCTGATACCGAAAAAGTGGTTTTTAAAAAATGTCTGTGTGTGTCTGTGACCACGATAGCGGTCAACCCGCTGTAGATATCAATTCCAAATTTTGTATTTACGTGTATAATCTCCCTCTTGAGATCTGATTAGTTTTTCAGTAAAATCGGTAGACCGGAAGTAGCAGTTTACTTCAGCGAAAAATTCGAATTTTGCCAATATTTCGTCGACTACTAAGTTTTAACAAATTTATAAAGAATTCATATATACTTAAAATTAAAATTGAGTATAATTTTATTCAAAAAGTTTTCCGAAATTCCTACCGGAAGTAGGTCTTTTACTCTTATCGAAAATCAGTTTTTTGCGAATATTTCGCAAGTCATGCCTTTTTGGCTAGTACGTTACGGATATAAAAGTATTTAAAACATAATTTTCAATATCTTTTGTATAAAAGAAATTTCAAAATTCAGACCGGAAGTACCATTTTTACTCTTATCGAATAGCGATTTTTTGCAGATATGTCGTAAGTTATGCATTCTATATAAATTTATCAAGAGTACAAAAGTATTTAAAACTAGATTTGTATATATGAAATTTCAAAATTCGGACCGGAAGTAGCACTTTTACTCTTAGCGAGGAGCACTTTTTTGATAATATCTTGCAAAGTATGCATTCTATAGAAATTTATTAAGAGAATAGAAGTACTTAGAATAGGATTTTGTATAATTTCTGTAAAAAAAATTCTTAAAATTCTGTAATTTGAAACGCTCATACGTATAAGAAAGTCGTGTGGTGGCCACACCTCATTTTTTTTCTTTATATCCTCTCACCTTTCTCCACTGACGGCAATCTTTTTTCGCACCAAATATATATTTAATTTATAACTAATATCTTCCCACAAATTTTTGCGGATTTAAAGGGAAATTCCTTGGTAAATTTTCCACATAATAACTGCGGTGAATTATGTAAATAATTTATTAGCACTAACTATTGTTCTTGTGACATGGTCCCGCAGCGTTTTTTGCTTAAAATTCTATAATTTGAAACTTTCATACGTATAAGTCGTGTGGTGGCCATACCTCATTAGATTTCTAGTACATTAAGGGTCCTATATAGTGGACATGTAATATTGGTTGCATAGCACATAATGTAATAAGCCAAGGATGTCCGAATACTTATTACTCATAGGGAATATATAATAAATATTTGAAATAATAACTCGATATCTAAGCGAATAAAAATTTATTTATGACCAAATATTTACACATTTGTAACCGCGGGAATTTTTTTTACTAGAATAACAAGTCATTGTAATG
Source organism: Amphimallon solstitiale (assembly GCA_963170755.1). Lineage (NCBI taxonomy): Eukaryota > Metazoa > Arthropoda > Insecta > Coleoptera > Scarabaeidae > Amphimallon > Amphimallon solstitiale. Next base: position 14,690,462 of record OY720685.1, read on the forward strand.
TGGGTTGCCTAATTTTAATTTATTTTATATTCATTTAAAACAAAGTAAAGAGTAGTTGAACGAAAAATAAGTGCAAAGCGGGGTAGCTTTTTATTCAATTTATAACGTGAACCCAAGCAAACAAATCTCCGAAGGATTTTTGAAAACTTGTTTTTAATATTTTGACATATTAATTAATTTTCTTTAATACGATATTTTTTTTCTAAATTTGATTCTTCAGCGGGGTAGATTACTAAATTCTTCATAAGTTGACGTTGAAAGGTTTTCTCCAAATTTAAAATCAACAAAAATATCTTGCATCTAAAATCTGCTATTTTTCCATCCCTTAATAATGTATTAAATACACATATTCTAAAAATAAACTCATTTCAAATTCCGCACCAATATGCTGCTAGCGCCATCTTCGTACACGTTCATTCATATGTTATAAGGATAGAAGATCTTGGATATTTTTCTATCAAGTACTTGCCGGTCTAGTTTGTTTAATCTATGGTGAAGGTAAGAAAAAAGTGAGACACACCGTTATAATCCGCGTTGAAATGTCAGATGCTGTCACGTTATAATAACAATCACATACATTAAAAACCTAATCTTTTTCCTTTAAAATTATGATTAACGGAAATGTTCGCAGCATATTTATGGCTAGTCCCAATGTGAGACATTCCTCCAATAAAATCCAGTACACCTTACATTTGGCAGTATTAAATTAACCCTTCTGGTGACATTTCTAATTTGACAATTTAAATCAATCAAAAGGTTTGTACAAACCTCCAGTTCTGACCGGTTCTAGAACTTCTATTCTATTCTATAAAATACAAAATACCTTATTATTTGTTCATTTTCTCTGTTCTAAGACTTGTTCTCTTTGAATTAAGCACATCTTTGTAGATAGAAAACGTGCTTTGTACATCGCAACTGGTTATAGGTGCGTACTGGAAATATTCTTTTATTTCAGCGTATTTAGCATACACAATTGCCGAAATGTTATTAAATCTGGATTTCTATTAAAACCTGCGTCTAACTTTTGCCGAAGGTCACATCCGAAGTCACTTGGAATTATTAATAGGCACATCTAATGTGGTTAATCCATTTTTTTATTTGCGATTCGATTTTCAAAATATATGATTAGTTTAGGCAAATTTCCAAAGTGTTCCTGAAGGAATAACAACTGATTTTTTAAATTTGGGATTTGTGTTAGTTCCATGCACTCAGAAATACTTCGAGCATCGTCATTTAAACATGTACCGAAATTTTGTAAACTATCGAAATTCTCTGCATAAAAACTATTTCTGTGTATGTTTTAGCAAAGCTAAGTGACGAACGTGCGATATTTTGACATTCTGTAACGATATTTTACAGACTTTGTAATAAATTTCGGAATCACTAACAATTCATTTTCATATCAGAAAAAGTAACATAAACAACGTTCTAGATCTGAATAAATGATAACTAAAAATGTACGCGTATGTTATTGAAACTAAATAACAGTAAGTATATACATATTTACATTATTTCTCTTGCGAAATATAAGGTAAATATAATGAATTTTAAAAACCTCTCAGGCTCCTATCTACGCCGATGTAGAAAGGATTTTACTCATAAATTCCTTATTTTATGGGCATTTTTCGTTGTCGTTTTCAAGCAAACAATAGATGTTGCAGTTCACCATATGAATTAGTGCTATTCAGTAAGTGGGTGATGTTTACATCATTTCTTTGCCCCGTTCTAACTTCGTCGTAGTTTAAACCGCCCCCTAGTAATAAGTTACAGAATTTAGATATCAACACTGATTATTAAAGCAATAAAAATTGAAGTATTGAATTATAAACAAGATATAAATTTTACTGACTTGAAAATTAAAAATTTTACTCTAATTCCTCAAATGTTTCTCTTAGTAATTAAACAAGTTAATAAAACTAATTGATTAATTCACATACATAAGTCTAGACGGACAAGAAAAATGCTAGTGTTGCGAATCTTAAATTTGAACAAAGAATTTTTCATAAACTAAATATTTTAAATTGAATATTTTGAATAGAATATATGCGACGCAGATTTTATTTTTGAAATGAAATTTAATTACTATTTTAAAACGTAATTTATTTAGAACTTGAAACATAATTTGAATTAATACTGATCTAAAAATAATCAACATATAATATACAGGGATGAACGAATTAAATGATGGTCGCTTCTTTTTAAATGCAACAACTTACGAAGGAATATCAGAAAATCACGAGAGTGATACTGTAGTACAAAAATGAAACATTTATTTAGAAAACTTCAACAACTATCGTTCAAAATACCATCCATTCTCTGCAATACACTTGTCCCTTCGTAAATAATTAAATGAAGTGACTGAAATCTCGTGGTGAAACATATTGTCAAAGTATAAGTAAGCAATAAATAAATAAAACACTCGGTATTGTTTCACAAATACATATAATTACCACACTCAATATACATTTCGCCTTGCGGCATTGTCAGGAGTTCTACAGAAACTAAACTAAAGATCAATGTAGTGTAACTACTCCATACAAAAATATAAATACAATAAAATAGAAATTACGGAGAAGAGACCGGTCATGACTTATGTGGAGCGCCGATTTTACAATACTAAGGTTTAGTAACGGTGAATTTGTTAGTTCAGTTTGGTCATTAAGAATATTGTCTGGCTGTAAAAGTAAACCTTCTTTGATAAAATAACCTTTTAGAACATTCATTTCTTACTTTTATTTAACTAAACAGCACTTCAAAATTATCTATTGACAATTTAATGCATATGTAAAAAAAAAACCATAAGTCGGGATTATTTTGTCACTTTGACAGCGAAAAAAGTTTACTTGAACTCAGACTCGGCAAAAAAGGTATTTACCTTTGGTTGATCCGACAGAAACTTGTTTTGTTTATAAAATCAACGAACTCACTGTCAAAATAAAATGTCAAAAAAGTCGACGCAACCGTAAGCTTTGCGTACTGTCTTTGGTTGACCCGACATTAATTTGTTTACTTTATTGTCATAGTGTTCGTTGCGAAGTGTTGTTATGACATAAAATCTGCTAACTCATTGTAAGTAATCTTCACAAAGTGTACAATTACTATGTAATAAATTTTTCAGCAATTGTTTACACATTTAGTAAATTACCTTATCGAATTACATTCGAGCTTTCTATTTCCAATCCAATAATGAGTCTGTGGCTAAAAATAATCCGAAACAAAATGTAAAAGGAAAAATCCCTTACGACAAAAAAATCTACATACGTATTTCGTTGCCATCTTCAGACTAATCACCTAAAATAACAATAATCCATACAAACAGAACTCGGGTATCGGTCCATTGTCGGAATTCATTAACTTACATCTATTTCTATGTATATAAATACTTTCGTAAATGTCTAATTCTCTAAAATTATTTACAATTTTATCTAATCTAAGACTATCCTGTTAGAATTTTTGATCTATCTCAGTTTTATCTTTAGCGTTCCCTATGAGTGAATTTAATGAACTACGCGATTTGAAGATCCCGTTTTTTTAAAATGCTGTTCAAATTTCGTGTGGCTGAATGATACAGCATAGAAACAAACTTATTTCCACGAGTTTTTTGAGGTAGCAAACATGTAGTATCCCGAATTTGTTTCTTAAATTTATGTCTCCCAATAAGTTTAGTTACTATTTCTGAACCGAAACCATTATTCTTTGCGATCTTTTTAATTGAACCAAGTACTTTTTCATATCTATCTTTTGTAAGCGGAAAACTTAACAACGGATGTATAAGAAAATTAAAAGAAGCCATCTTTTGCTGGAAACAATGATTAGAATCCGCTGTTATAAACTTGTTGACGGTGGAAGATATCTATTTCTACTTGTAACCAAAACATTTAAAAATGGTAGTTAATAATTTTCTTCCTTTTCTATTGTGAATTTCGAGTTTAATTCAAATAAGAAGTCATTCAAATCACACAAGTTAGTATTAAAAATCGCGAAACGTTGTGTTTTTTCTTATCAGCAGTATTGAAAATATGAAAAACAAAATTGATAGGCAATTTATTAAACTATATGCAAGCTGTTATAAATTAGTTTCTCCTAATGCTAGGATATCACCATATTGCACCTGTCTCCAAAGATATATTTCGTTTTGACAGGTTTACTATGATTAATGGTCTGTGTTGTGTCCAAGTGTTTAGTTTTTATATGTCTTTCTAAATTATGTTTGTGGTTTGTTCTATGTTCACATTTGTCGCAATTATAATCAAATTCCTTCAAATGTTTAGTTTTTATATGTTTTTCTAAAGTATGTTTGTCGTTTGTTCTACAGTCGCATTTGTCACATTTAAAGTCAAACTGCATCAAATGTTTACTTTTTACATGTTTTTCTAAATTAGTTTTGTTGTTCGTTCTATATTCACATTTATCGCATTTATAATCAAATTCATTCAAGTGTTTAGTTTTTATATGTTTTTCTAAATTATGTTTGTCGTTTGTTCTACAGTCGCATTTGTCACATTTAAAGTCAAACTGCATCAAATGTTTACTTTTTACATGTTTTTCTAAATTAGTTTTGTTGTTCGTTCTATATTCACATTTATCGCATTTATAATCAAATTCATTCAAGTGTTTAGTTTTTATATGTTTTTCTAAATTATGTTTGTCGTTTGTTCTATATTCACATTTCCCACATTTACAATCAAATTTTATCAAATGTTTCGTTTTGATATGTCTTTTTAAATCAGTTTCGTTAATTGTTCCAATTTCACATTTGCCACGTTTAGAATCTAATTCTTTCAAATGTTTAGTTTTTATATGTACTTTTAAACGCTGTTTACGGTTTGTTCTATATTTACATTTATCACATTTATAATCAAATTCCATTAAATGTTTAGTTTTTATGTGCACTTTTAAATGATGTTTGCGGTTTGTTCTGTATTCACAATTATCACATTTATAATCAAACTCTATCAAATGTTTAGTTTTTATATGGACTTTTAAGCGCTGATTTCGGTTTGTTCTATATTCACATTTGTCACATTTAAAATTAAACTCCTTCAAATGTTTAGTGCTTATATGTGTTTTTAAAGCCGTTTTGTCGTTTGTACTATACTCACATGTATCACATTTAAAATCAAAGTTTTTCAAATGTTTAGTTTTTATATGTCGTTCTAAATGATATTTGCGGTTTGTTCTGTATTCACAATTAACACACTTAAAATAAAGTTGTTGCTTCAAATGCTTAATTTCAATATGTGTTTTTAAATCACTTCGGACGTTTGTTCTAAATACACATTTGTCACATTTAAAATCTAAATCTTTTAAATGTTTAGCTTCCATATGTCTTTTTAAAGATTGTTTGTATTTTGCTTGAAATACACACAGCGAACACTTAAATATTCTCTCTTCGTCTTGTGGGCTGGATTGTTCTCCTTTTATATTTGCATTCCTATAATCTGTCGCTTGGTTGGTCGATGGTGTCGGTAGAATGCCCTTTCTGAAAATAAATAAATATTTCTAATCTCATGCTAAACATCATATACAAATAGATCATTTTGAACTGCCCTGGGTTAGCAACAAAAAAGTCCCAGTATTATCAAAAATTAGGAAATATTTAACACAAGTATGAACAATTCACGGAAGGAATTGTTCATACTAAATTTACAATCAAATATCAAAACCATAACGTATTGAAGTGTCTTGTGCTTTTTAGTATTTACATTGTTTTATTGTGTCGCTTTTCTGTCTTTTTCAAGACAGTATACCTGGTATCCCATGCCTTTTACGATACAACAGGATACTTTTATTATAATGTCGCACTTTCGCGGAAATGGAACATTGCAAGAGGATGGATCATTGAAATATTTATTGGGATCGTGTTTTCAGCAATTTGTAACGGAATATGGAAATCTGGAAATAAACTTGGACACATTCACTCGTCATCGCAATAGGGTGATTGAAAGGTTTAAGGAAACGGGAAGTGTTTACAAACGTAAACCTGAAAAAGCACCACAACAGTTTTATAACCGAAGATGTCGCAGACATTAGGCAGCGAATGGAAGTTAGTCCCACAAAATCTGTACGAAAGCTGTCTGCTCAAACTGGTAAAACGATCTAATTAACTTAAAAGTAATTTCTTATGCGGCAGTATGAGTAGGGTACTTACGCCGATTCTGGGACCTCCTCCCCCTCTCACCCAGCTACCCCTCACCCCCCTCGCCCTAGTGGCGCCCTCTGCCAACCCAACTGATGTGGCGCCCCCTCGCGGTCGCCAACCCAACTAAAAATTGCAGATTTCATCATTACCAACCCAACTAAAATTGCAGATTTCATCATTACCAACCCAACTAAAAATTGCAGATTTCATCATTACCAACCCAACTAAAAATTGCAGATTTCATCATTACCAACCCAACTAAAAATTGCGGATTTCATCATTACCAACCCAATGTGGCGCCCTCTGACGGCCACTAACCAAACTAAGAAATGGCAGATTTCATCATTACCAACCCAAATACCATGACGCCCTCTCACAGCCACTAACCAAGAAATGGCATCTCTCATGATTACCATAATGCAGCATCCTCTCACGGTCACTAGCCAAACTAAGGTGACGTCAGACAAAATGGCTGACCATCAAGATGGTCTTTGTTTCTAGAGAATTCCTGAATAAATTACCCGGCTTGCTATCGCGCTTCTCAATGTACTTCAAACAGGTCTAAACATGTTTCCAGCGGAAACCGCAACGGCTGTCTGCTTCTGTGATAGCCGCACGCTTGAAATGCATATCTTACTTATAAAATAAAATAAAACAAACAATATTTTTAAGAAAAAACAATGTATTTATTATTATTAATTAACAATATGACCAAGTTTCATACCCTCAAGATGGTCGATAAAAATATAAAATTTATATCTAAGATCGGCATACCATTTCAAAATTATAAAATAAATATACAGTATGCTACTGGACGAGATAGCAACCAAGTATGAATATACAGGACGTTTCAAAGGTAGGGATTTTTAGAAAAGCAAGATGGCGAATCCAAGATGGCCGCCAAAAATCTAATAAACTAATGTCACGTCAAGCATCCAATCTATCAAAACCATGCACTCGAACTCCTATGAAACATCATCTCAAAACCATCGCTAGAATCAGCTCACGTCATGAAGCGGTTCTGAAACCCCTATATTAAAACCACACATTCAAACCACTATCAAATCCCTCTTTTCTCAAAAAGCCATCCAACCATCCATCAATCCATCCATACATCCATACATCCATCCATCCAACCATCAATCCATCCATCCATCCATCCATCCATACATCCATCCAACCATCCATCCAACCATCCATCCATCCATTAATCCATCCATCCATCTGGACGAGATAGCAACCAAGTATGAATATACAGGACGTTTCAAAGGTAGGGATTTTTAGAAAAGCAAGATGGCGAATCCAAGATGGCCGCCAAAAATCTAATAAACTAAGGTGACGTCAGGCATCCAATCTATCAAAACCATGCACTCAAACTCCTATGAAACATCATTTCAAAACCATCGCTAGAATCAGCTCACAACCGGGTCATGAAGCGGTTCTGAAACCCCTATATTAAAACCACACATTCAAACCACTATCAAATCCATCTTTTCTCAAAAAGCCATCCAACCATCCATCAATCCATGCATCCATCCATACATCCATACATCCATCCATCCAACCATCAATCCATCCATCAATCCATCCATCCATCCATACATCCATCCAACCATCCATCCATCCATCCATCCAACCATCCATTAATCCATCCATCCATCTGGACGAGATAGCAACCAAGTATGAATATACAGGACGTTTCAAAGGTAGGGATTTTTAGAAAAGCAAGATGGCGAATCCAAGATGGCCGCCAAAAATCTAATAAACTAAGGTGACGTCAGGCATCCAATCTATCAAAACCATGCACTCAAACTGCTATGAAACATCATTTCAAAACCATCGCTAGAATCAGATCACAACCGGATCATGAAGCGGTTCTGAAACCCCTATATTAAAACCACACATTCAAACCACTATCAAATCCCTCTTTTCTCAAAAAGCCATCCAACCATCCATCAATCCATCCATACATCCATCCATCCATCCATCCATCCAACAATCAATCCATCCATCCATACATCCATCCATCCATCCATCCATCCAACCATCCATCAATCCATCCATCCATCTGGATAACATAGCAACCAAATATTAATATACAGAACATTTCAAAGGTAGGGATTTTTAGAAAAGTAAGAAAGCGAATCCAAGATGGCCGCCAAAAATCTAATAAACTAAGGTGACGTCAGGCGAAATGGCCGACTATCAATATGATCGATCAAAATATAAACTCAACTTCTAGAAAATACCCAACTCCATATCACGCATCACAACAACAACCACCACCACAACCACCCAACATAGTTTCAAACGCCACAACACCAGACCAACTTAGGAAAATACATCTAGGTCAAACCCCAACACAACATACTTTCAAACGCCACCACCGCGGATTTACATCTAAGATCGGCATACTTTGTCAAAATCATAAAATAAATATATAGTATGGTACTGGATAACATAGCAACCAAACATGAATATACAGGACATTTCAAAAGTAAGACTTTTAGAAAAGTAAAATAATGAGCCCATATTTTTAAGAAAACAATTTATTAAAAATAAAACAACTACACACATCAAACAAACCTCAACCATACTTTCAATTTCACAAATATCAAAATTTAAACAAAACAATCAAATGCAAAGGCAAGGAATGTTCTCGAGATGACCCATATAGTGCAATATAACAATGCAGTAAAACGATAGAGGTGAGATACATGGTCTATCAAAAATTTTTATTACCCACTTTTTTCAGCAATCAAAACTTTTTTGACAAAACCCTATACATATGAAAATAGACATAACATTAAATATTTCCATTTTAGAGATACCCCAGTTTAATCTCAATTTTAAATAACATAAATTCTTAAATTGATTTAGTTAACTTTCTTATAATATTTAAAAAAAGGTTGAAAAAGAAAACATACTAAGTCCCACAACAGATAAAATATGTACTATCTTTTTACACTTCATGTTTAGTACCATCATTAGAAGAAATATGCCTGAGGTACAGCTTTTAATATGAAATTTAGAGGTTTTTATGCAAAAACATAGTTTATGCCTAATAAAAACTAATTTTGAAACACATTGTCCACATAGCAAATACCACTTCCTATACATTTTTAAAAATAGCAATTTTTATATATCATAAAAGAACCAAACAAAAAACCAATATAAAGGCAGCATTAACGTTATAACCAAAAGATTTGCAAAAATATTAAATATATACTTGTTCTAAAAATGCTTCTATCTCTCTTTTTACAGTTTATGTTTTGTACAGCAGCGAATGTATTACATTTCTCTTAAAAGCATTTTATAATTTGAGAAAAAAAAATGGTGAAATGTATCTCGAAACATGATTATAAATACATTTTAAAACATGGATTTCTATTTTATTTGGATGACATTGTATTTACAAATAGTTTTTATATTATATCATTACAAGAAATATGTTTTACATTAAATTTTATGCACGGAACAACAGTAGTATACACACACCAAACGGCACGCAAAAACTAGTATAAAGACCGCATTAACGCTATAACCAAAAAGAATTGAAGTCATATTAAATTATGGACGCAAAAACTAGTATAAAGGCCGCATTAACGCTATAACCAAAAAGAATTGAGGTCATATTAAATTATGGAGGAAAATAATAAATACTCGCTCTCAATTATTTAATATTGAAATTGCATAAAAATCCATGCAATACACTTAAAACATTTGAAAAATCATGTTTGGTAAGCCCACTATATATCAATATTTAAGACAAAAAATTATTATTAATTTTCCATCTACAGATACCCCTGCTTAATATCAATTTGAATTAACATAAATTCATAAAATGAGTCTATCTTTTACAATTCGTGGGTTGTACTATCATTAGAAGAAATATGATTGACGAGCGGCTTTTAATATGAAATTTAGAGGTTTTTACACAAAAACATAGTTTATGCCTAATAAAAACTAATTTTGAAACACATTGTACACATAGCAAATACCACTTCCTATACATTTAAAAAATAACAATGTTTATACATCATAAAAGAACGAAACAAAAAAAACTAATATAAAGACAGCATTAACGTTCTAACCGAATTCGAGCCATACTTTCCCATGTTTTGTGAGCTGTTGCATTGTCCTGTTGGAAATACCCATGTAAAAGTTCGTCATCGTGAAGATTTTGTAAAAACGGTTCAAGTAAATTATTTCGATATCTCTCAGCATTTATCGATCCTTCAAAAAACACAGGTCCAAATATACGCCTTCTAGAAACCGCTAGCCAAACACCAATTTTCCGCGGATGGAGAGGCGATTGAATAAACTCATGAGGATTCTCCGAAGACCAAATACGCATATTTTGTTTGTTTATATAGCCGGATAGGTGAAACCATTCTTTTTGTATATATTTGTAGAGTAAAAGCAGCATTCGATCGACTAAGAAATAGTAGCACTTAAAACATTTGAAAAATCATGTTTGGTAAGCCTACTATTTAAGACAAAAATTTTTATTACCCACTTTTTTCAGCAATCAAAACTTTTTTAACAAAACACTATACATATGAAAAATAGACATAGCATTAAATATTTCCATTTTAGAGATACCCCAGTTTAATCCCAATTTTAAATAACATAAATTCTTAAATTGATTTAGTTAACTTTCTTATAAAAAAAGGTTGAAAAAGAAAACATACTAAGTCCCACAACAGATAAAATATATGCTATCTTTTTACAGTTCATGTTTTTGTACTATCATTACAAGAAATAAGCCTCGCGATTAGCTTTTAATCTGAAATTTAGATGCTTCATAAAACCACCTCAGACACACTAAAAAATTATGATTTTCAGCTCAACCAACCATTCAAAAAGTTGATACATCAAATTCGTGAATATTAATATCACTCTACACTCTTAATAAAAAATTTAGCAGAAGTCTCACATTAAATGAATACAAAATTTATATATGCACTACATTAAATGAAGATTGAATTTTATACACTGCTTATATCACCAGAAATTTTGTTACAAGATTATATGATTAGATAGACTCATGACTAAGCCTAAACGGACACCAGGCTTTCAATATGTAGTAAAGTTTTTTTCTTCATACATTTAATATAAACTAATGATCTATCTTTAGAAAGCATCCACAGGTCCATTAGAACTTGTGGGTGGTGCAACATCTACTTTAACCCTCTTCTTAGGCGGTCCGGCAACATGCTCACATGTATCCACACCCTCCCTACAAATACCGCAAACAAAATTGCGGTGGAGGGTATTCACATGTCGCTTCATGTTATCACGCCGGGTGAAGGATTTTCCGCAAATGATGTAATTCATTCTATGAAAAACAAATTAAAAATAATTAATATAATAAATTTAAGAGAATAAAAAGCTATTGAAACCTAATTTTTAATATATCGAAATAGCTAATTTATTTGACTGATCCGCGTATATTTAACTAAAAAATACCTGTATTATTCAGAATTTATTTAAATTATTAAAAAAAATCTCTTTAAAGAACCATATAAAATAATTAACTTAATTATATAAATTCACATACTTATACATTAAAAACAATTTAAAGAAAGCACTAAATGCAAAAAATACTTGTATTATACAAAATTTATTTAAATTATTGAAAAAATCTTTTTAAAGAACCGTATAAAATAATCAACTTAATTATATAAATTTACACGCTTAAACGTTAAAAACAATATAAAGAAGCTACTAAATGCATATAAAATACTTTGAGGCACCCTGGATTAATTGTATATAAAAATAATATTCAATAAAATATTCAATAAAATTTGCACCATTAAATTATTAAGAATAGCCTTATAATTGAAAAACAATTTTTAAAAAGTCCTATAAAATTTTAGAGCGGTAGAAAAACTAATGGAAACTATGATCCGCGTATATTTAAATAAAAATACCTGTATTATTGAGAATTTATTGATAAAACCTTATAAAATAATCAATTTAATAATATAAATTTACGCACTTAAGCATTAAAAACAATTTAAAGAAAACACTAAATGCATATAAAATACTTGAAACATATCCTGGATTAATTGTATATAAAAATAATATTCAATAAAATATTAATAAAATTTACGCCATTAAATTATTAAAAATAGTCTAATTGAAAAAACAATTTTTAAAAAGTCCTATGAAATTTTAGAGTGGTAGAAAAACTAATGAAAAATATTGCAAGTTAATATTATATAAATTAGGATTTCTAAATACCTTATAGTAAACACAAACAAGCACTAAAAACGATGTTGACTGTTTAAATACACTGGTTATAATAAAATTAAATATGCCGATCTACGTATATATAGATACACATCTGTTTTTTCCCGCGCATACATATATATATACATATATACATATGCGACCAGAGGTAATTTAGCGCTGTAAAATTCCTTTCTCACGGTGGTCCGGCTACAATAGGCCCTTTTTCCCACACACACACACACACACATATATATATATATATATATGTATATGTATGTATGTGAACGGAGATAATTAGCAGCGGCCACATTCCATTCTCACGGGTGACTGTGTTCTAAAGCATCTGTTTAATTTTTAGCGTCGCATACCTGCATCCAATGAGGGTTTCGAGTCCGGGAATTTCGTCTTTCTACCTGTACAGATAGATCTGTCTTTATATAAAATTCGTATATATTAACTATGATTTTAGTTTTAAAATAAAAAATAATAAGAAGGTTAAAATAATACGTTATTTTGTAGATAGTTGCATAGAGCTAAAACATTATTTTGCATGCATATACATTCTCCATTAGTTTTATTATTATGATAAAAACAATGATTGACATTTTTAATAAGCTTTGGTACATCATTAAAATATTCCAGTAAATTGAATGCTAATGATGTAAAAATACCTAAAAATATTTCGTAAAACAAGAGTATTTTAGTTAAATATACGGAGATCCATATGAAAAACTACGAAAGTTATATTAATGTTAAATATTAAATAATTTAATTAAATGAAAACACATCGTTTCACAAAAATTATGTTTTATTAAACACAAGATGTACATTTCATTTACCATAACAGTACATTATAAACCTTTCTTAATATTGATGATACAGGATCAGTTAAATTAGTATGGTTGTTAAGAAATTGGAGGAGCATTTGATAGTATTTTCTTCATAAAAGTAGTATGTATTATAATATAAGATAGTGTTATAAACTATACAATAAATATTATTCAGTATTGGAATACACAATGAATAACACAAATTTGAGTAGAGAAAGATAAATATTTCTAATTGCACATGTGTGAATTTGAATTTATCGGGAATATACAGAGTAATTATTTACATCTGATGGTGAAACATGGTCGCGTATTTTATATCATTCAGTAATTTAATTTGCTCTATAGCTAGACAATGAGGTGGATGCTAAGCATTAATTTGTACACACGTAATGTTATGATCGTCAGTGTAACATATATATTCAAGTCTAACACAAACTTTTTGATTTATTGAAACCCCAATAGAAATTATCACTATTTCCAGAAGAATAGTCATGTACCTGTACATATTCAAAGCCGCTGAAGTATGAGTACATTAACAGCTGTATACGCGTGTCTTTATCATCCACTTTAATGTGTTACTGTAATTCCAGTTACTTTTTTATTTATACGTACATATATTGTGAATTATTACACTAATTATAAATCAAAATTAATTATAGATAGACAAACATTATACAGGTATATTGCAAACATGTAATGATAAGATAATCAGAGTGATATATACATACGTGTAAAGAAATTTATAATTTATTCAATCTCTTATTAAAAGAGTTATTAATATTTTTCAAATGAATACCTGACAGTGGTGGAAAACTGTTGAAATTTGGATAGATTAATAGTTACATATGCGAGCTTCAGAATAGCTTCTGAACATGTTGGGTTGTAATTTGGTATACAATAAAAGGCAGCGGGGAACTGAACCGCCTCCCAAAAAAAGGTATTTAATATTAAATCGTCGATTCCCCATCACAGAAAAATAGTGTATTATACAATGGAAAAAATTAGATTTTAGCTCTCGATAATTTATCTTACCTCGAGCTAAAATCTAATACTTTTTTCCCTTGTATGATACACTATTTTTCTGTGATGGGGAATCGACGATTTAATATTAAATACCTTTTTTTGGGAGGCGGTTCAGTTCCCCGCTGCCTTTTATTGTATACCAAATTACAACCCAACATGTTCAGAAGCTATTCTGAAGCTCGCATATGTAACTATTAATCTATCCAAATTTCAACAGTTTTCCACCACTGTCAGGTATTCATTTGAAAAATATTAATAACTCTTTTAATAAGAGATTGAATAAATTATAAATTTCTTTACACGTATGTATATATCACTCTGATTATCTTATCATTACATGTTTGCAATATACCTGTATAATGTTTGTCTATCTATAATTAATTTTGATTTATAATTAGTGTAATAATTCACAATATATGTACGTATAAATAAAAAAGTAACTGGAATTACAGTAACACATTAAAGTGGATGATAAAGACACGCGTATACAGCTGTTAATGTACTCATACTTCAGCGGCTTTGAATATGTACAGGTACATGACTATTCTTCTGGAAATAGTGATAATTTCTATTGGGGTTTCAATAAATCAAAAAGTTTGTGTTAGACTTGAATATATATGTTACACTGACGATCATAACATTACGTGTGTACAAATTAATGCTTAGCATCCACCTCATTGTCTAGCTATAGAGCAAATTAAATTACTGAATGATATAAAATACGCGACCATGTTTCACCATCAGATGTAAATAATTACTCTGTATATTCCCGATAAATTCAAATTCACACATGTGCAATTAGAAATATTTATCTTTCTCTACTCAAATTTGTGTTATTCATTGTGTATTCCAATACTGAATAATATTTATTGTATAGTTTATAACACTATCTTATATTATAATACATACTACTTTTATGAAGAAAATACTATCAAATGCTCCTCCAATTTCTTAACAACCATACTAATTTAACTGATCCTGTATCATCAATATTAAGAAAGGTTTATAATGTACTGTTATGGTAAATGAAATGTACATCTTGTGGTTAATAAAACTTAATTTTTGTGAAACGATGTGTTTTCATTTAATTAAATTATTTAATATTTAACATTAATATAACTTTCGTAGTTTTTCATATGGATCTCCGTATATTTAACTAAAATACTCTTGTTTTACGAAATATTTTTAGGTATTTTTACATCATTAGCATTCAATTTACTGGAATATTTTAATGATGTACCAAAGCTTATTAAAAATGTCAATCATTGTTTTTATCATAATAATAAAACTAATGGAGAATGTATATGCATGCAAAATAATGTTTTAGCTCTATGCAACTATCTACAAAATAACGAATTATTTTAACCTTCTTATTATTTTTTATTTTAAAACTAAAATCATAGTTAATATATACGAATTTTATATAAAGACAGATCTATCTGTACAGGTAGAAAGACGAAATTCCCGGACTCGAAACCCTCATTGGATGCAGGTATGCGACGCTAAAAATTAAACAGATGCTTTAGAACACAGTCACCCGTGAGAATGGAATGTGGCCGCTGCTAATTATCTCCGTTCACATACATACATATACATATATATATATATATATATATATATGTGTGTGTGTGTGTGTGTGGGAAAAAGGGCCTATTGTAGCCGGACCACCGTGAGAAAGGAATTTTACAGCGCTAAATTACCTCTGGTCGCATATGTATATATGTATATATATATGTATGCGCGGGAAAAAACAGATGTGTATCTATATATACGTAGATCGGCATATTTAATTTTATTATAACCAGTGTATTTAAACAGTCAACATCGTTTTTAGTGCTTGTTTGTGTTTACTATAAGGTATTTAGAAATCCTAATTTATATAATATTAACTTGCAATATTTTTCATTAGTTTTTCTACCACTCTAAAATTTCATAGGACTTTTTAAAAATTGTTTTTTCAATTAGACTATTTTTAATAATTTAATGGCGTAAATTTTATTAATATTTTATTGAATATTATTTTTATATACAATTAATCCAGGATATGTTTCAAGTATTTTATATGCATTTAGTGTTTTCTTTAAATTGTTTTTAATGCTTAAGTGCGTAAATTTATATTATTAAATTGATTATTTTATAAGGTTTTATCAATAAATTCTCAATAATACAGGTATTTTTATTTAAATATACGCGGATCATAGTTTCCATTAGTTTTTCTACCGCTCTAAAATTTTATAGGACTTTTTAAAAATTGTTTTTCAATTATAAGGCTATTCTTAATAATTTAATGGTGCAAATTTTATTGAATATTTTATTGAATATTATTTTTATATACAATTAATCCAGGGTGCCTCAAAGTATTTTATATGCATTTAGTAGCTTCTTTATTTGTTTTTAACGTTTAAGCGTGTAAATTTATATAATTAAGTTGATTATTTTATACGGTTCTTTAAAAAGATTTTTTCAATAATTTAAATAAATTTTGTATAATACAAGTATTTTTTGCATTTAGTGCTTTCTTTAAATTGTTTTTAATGTATAAGTATGTGAATTTATATAATTAAGTTAATTATTTTATATGGTTCTTTAAAGAGATTTTTTTTAATAATTTAAATAAATTCTGAATAATACAGGTATTTTTTAGTTAAATATACGCGGATCAGTCAAATAAATTAGCTATTTCGATATATTAAAAATTAGGTTTCAATAGCTTTTTATTCTCTTAAATTTATTATATTAATTATTTTTAATTTGTTTTTCATAGAATGAATTACATCATTTGCGGAAAATCCTTCACCCGGCGTGATAACATGAAGCGACATGTGAATACCCTCCACCGCAATTTTGTTTGCGGTATTTGTAGGGAGGGTGTGGATACATGTGAGCATGTTGCCGGACCGCCTAAGAAGAGGGTTAAAGTAGATGTTGCACCACCCACAAGTTCTAATGGACCTGTGGATGCTTTCTTAAGATAGATCATTAGTTTATATTAAATGTATGAAGAAAAAAACTTTACTACATATTGAAAGCCTGGTGTCCGTTTAGGCTTAGTCATGAGTCTATCTAATCATATAATCTTGTAACAAAATTTCTGGTGATATAAGCAGTGTATAAAATTCAATCTTCATTTAATGTAGTGCATATATAAATTTTGTATTCATTTAATGTGAGACTTCTGCTAAATTTTTTATTAAGAGTGTAGAGTGATATTAATATTCACGAATTTGATGTATCAACTTTTTGAATGGTTGGTTGAGCTGAAAATCATAATTTTTTAGTGTGTCTGAGGTGGTTTTATGAAGCATCTAAATTTCAGATTAAAAGCTAATCGCGAGGCTTATTTCTTGTAATGATAGTACAAAAACATGAACTGTAAAAAGATAGCATATATTTTATCTGTTGTGGGACTTAGTATGTTTTCTTTTTCAACCTTTTTTTATAAGAAAGTTAACTAAATCAATTTAAGAATTTATGTTATTTAAAATTGGGATTAAACTGGGGTATCTCTAAAATGGAAATATTTAATGCTATGTCTATTTTTCATATGTATAGTGTTTTGTTAAAAAAGTTTTGATTGCTGAAAAAAGTGGGTAATAAAAATTTTTGTCTTAAATAGTAGGCTTACCAAACATGATTTTTCAAATGTTTTAAGTGCTACTATTTCTTAGTCGATCGAATGCTGCTTTTACTCTACAAATATATACAAAAAGAATGGTTTCACCTATCCGGCTATATAAACAAACAAAATATGCGTATTTGGTCTTCGGAGAGGATGAGTTTATTCAATCGCCTCTCCATCCGCGGAAAATTGGTGTTTGGCTAGCGGTTTCTAGAAGGCGTATATTTGGACCTGTGTTTTTTGAAGGATCGATAAATGCTGAGAGATATCGAAATAATTTACTTGAACCGTTTTTACAAAATCTTCACGATGACGAACTTTTACATGGGTATTTCCAACAGGACAATGCAACAGCTCACAAAACATGGGAAAGTATGGCTCGAATTCGGTTAGAACGTTAATGCTGTCTTTATATTAGTTTTTTTTGTTTCGTTCTTTTATGATGTATAAACATTGTTATTTTTTAAATGTATAGGAAGTGGTATTTGCTATGTGTACAATGTGTTTCAAAATTAGTTTTTATTAGGCATAAACTATGTTTTTGTGTAAAAACCTCTAAATTTCATATTAAAAGCCGCTCGTCAATCATATTTCTTCTAATGATAGTACAACCCACGAATTGTAAAAGATAGACTCATTTTATGAATTTATGTTAATTCAAATTGATATTAAGCAGGGGTATCTGTAGATGGAAAATTAATAATAATTTTTTGTCTTAAATATTGATATATAGTGGGCTTACCAAACATGATTTTTCAAATGTTTTAAGTGTATTGCATGGATTTTTATGCAATTTCAATATTAAATAATTGAGAGCGAGTATTTATTATTTTCCTCCATAATTTAATATGACCTCAATTCTTTTTGGTTATAGCGTTAATGCGGCCTTTATACTAGTTTTTGCGTCCATAATTTAATATGACTTCAATTCTTTTTGGTTATAGCGTTAATGCGGTCTTTATACTAGTTTTTGCGTGCCGTTTGGTGTGTGTATACTACTGTTGTTCCGTGCATAAAATTTAATGTAAAACATATTTCTTGTAATGATATAATATAAAAACTATTTGTAAATACAATGTCATCCAAATAAAATAGAAATCCATGTTTTAAAATGTATTTATAATCATGTTTCGAGATACATTTCACCATTTTTTTTTCTCAAATTATAAAATGCTTTTAAGAGAAATGTAATACATTCGCTGCTGTACAAAACATAAACTGTAAAAAGAGAGATAGAAGCATTTTTAGAACAAGTATATATTTAATATTTTTGCAAATCTTTTGGTTATAACGTTAATGCTGCCTTTATATTGGTTTTTTGTTTGGTTCTTTTATGATATATAAAAATTGCTATTTTTAAAAATGTATAGGAAGTGGTATTTGCTATGTGGACAATGTGTTTCAAAATTAGTTTTTATTAGGCATAAACTATGTTTTTGCATAAAAACCTCTAAATTTCATATTAAAAGCTGTACCTCAGGCATATTTCTTCTAATGATGGTACTAAACATGAAGTGTAAAAAGATAGTACATATTTTATCTGTTGTGGGACTTAGTATGTTTTCTTTTTCAACCTTTTTTTAAATATTATAAGAAAGTTAACTAAATCAATTTAAGAATTTATGTTATTTAAAATTGAGATTAAACTGGGGTATCTCTAAAATGGAAATATTTAATGTTATGTCTATTTTCATATGTATAGGGTTTTGTCAAAAAAGTTTTGATTGCTGAAAAAAGTGGGTAATAAAAATTTTTGATAGACCATGTATCTCACCTCTATCGTTTTACTGCATTGTTATATTGCACTATATGGGTCATCTCGAGAACATTCCTTGCCTTTGCATTTGATTGTTTTGTTTAAATTTTGATATTTGTGAAATTGAAAGTATGGTTGAGGTTTGTTTGATGTGTGTAGTTGTTTTATTTTTAATAAATTGTTTTCTTAAAAATATGGGCTCATTATTTTACTTTTCTAAAAGTCTTACTTTTGAAATGTCCTGTATATTCATGTTTGGTTGCTATGTTATCCAGTACCATACTATATATTTATTTTATGATTTTGACAAAGTATGCCGATCTTAGATGTAAATCCGCGGTGGTGGCGTTTGAAAGTATGTTGTGTTGGGGTTTGACCTAGATGTATTTTCCTAAGTTGGTCTGGTGTTGTGGCGTTTGAAACTATGTTGGGTGGTTGTGGTGGTGGTTGTTGTTGTGATGCGTGATATGGAGTTGGGTATTTTCTAGAAGTTGAGTTTATATTTTGATCGATCATATTGATAGTCGGCCATTTCGCCTGACGTCACCTTAGTTTATTAGATTTTTGGCGGCCATCTTGGATTCGCTTTCTTACTTTTCTAAAAATCCCTACCTTTGAAATGTTCTGTATATTAATATTTGGTTGCTATGTTATCCAGATGGATGGATGGATTGATGGATGGTTGGATGGATGGATGGATGGATGGATGTATGGATGGATGGATTGATTGTTGGATGGATGGATGGATGGATGGATGTATGGATGGATTGATGGATGGTTGGATGGCTTTTTGAGAAAAGAGGGATTTGATAGTGGTTTGAATGTGTGGTTTTAATATAGGGGTTTCAGAACCGCTTCATGATCCGGTTGTGATCTGATTCTAGCGATGGTTTTGAAATGATGTTTCATAGCAGTTTGAGTGCATGGTTTTGATAGATTGGATGCCTGACGTCACCTTAGTTTATTAGATTTTTGGCGGCCATCTTGGATTCGCCATCTTGCTTTTCTAAAAATCCCTACCTTTGAAACGTCCTGTATATTCATACTTGGTTGCTATCTCGTCCAGATGGATGGATGGATTAATGGATGGTTGGATGGATGGATGGTTGGATGGATGGTTGGATGGATGGTTGGATGGATGTATGGATGGATGGATGGATTGATGGATGGATTGATGGTTGGATGGATGGATGTATGGATGTATGGATGGATGCATGGATTGATGGATGGTTGGATGGCTTTTTGAGAAAAGATGGATTTGATAGTGGTTTGAATGTGTGGTTTTAATATAGGGGTTTCAGAACCGCTTCATGACCCGGTTGTGAGCTGATTCTAGCGATGGTTTTGAAATGATGTTTCATAGGAGTTTGAGTGCATGGTTTTGATAGATTGGATGCCTGACGTCACCTTAGTTTATTAGATTTTTGGCGGCCATCTTGGATTCGCCATCTTGCTTTTCTAAAAATCCCTACCTTTGAAACGTCCTGTATATTCATACTTGGTTGCTATCTCGTCCAGATGGATGGATGGATTAATGGATGGATGGATGGTTGGATGGATGGTTGGATGGATGTATGGATGGATGGATGGATGGATGGATTGATGGTTGGATGGATGGATGTATGGATGTATGGATGGATGGATGGATTGATGGATGGTTGGATGGCTTTTTGAGAAAAGAGGGATTTGATAGTGGTTTGAATGTGTGGTTTTAATATAGGGGTTTCAGAACCGCTTCATGACGTGAGCTGATTCTAGCGATGGTTTTGAGATGATGTTTCATAGGAGTTCGAGTGCATGGTTTTGATAGATTGGATGCTTGACGTGACATTAGTTTATTAGATTTTTGGCGGCCATCTTGGATTCGCCATCTTGCTTTTCTAAAAATCCCTACCTTTGAAACGTCCTGTATATTCATACTTGGTTGCTATCTCGTCCAGTAGCATACTGTATATTTATTTTATAATTTTGAAATGGTATGCCGATCTTAGATATAAATTTTATATTTTTATCGACCATCTTGAGGGTATGAAACTTGGTCATATTGTTAATTAATAATAATAAATACATTGTTTTTTCTTAAAAATATTGTTTGTTTTATTTTATTTTATAAGTAAGATATGCATTTCAAGCGTGCGGCTATCACAGAAGCAGACAGCCGTTGCGGTTTCCGCTGGAAACATGTTTAGACCTGTTTGAAGTACATTGAGAAGCGCGATAGCAAGCCGGGTAATTTATTCAGGAATTCTCTAGAAACAAAGACCATCTTGATGGTCAGCCATTTTGTCTGACGTCACCTTAGTTTGGCTAGTGACCGTGAGAGGATGCTGCATTATGGTAATCATGAGAGATGCCATTTCTTGGTTAGTGGCTGTGAGAGGGCGTCATGGTATTTGGGTTGGTAATGATGAAATCTGCCATTTCTTAGTTTGGTTAGTGGCCGTCAGAGGGCGCCACATTGGGTTGGTAATGATGAAATCCGCAATTTTTAGTTGGGTTGGTAATGATGAAATCTGCAATTTTTAGTTGGGTTGGTAATGATGAAATCTGCAATTTTTAGTTGGGTTGGTAATGATGAAATCTGCAATTTTAGTTGGGTTGGTAATGATGAAATCTGCAATTTTTAGTTGGGTTGGCGACCGCGAGGGGGCGCCACATCAGTTGGGTTGGCAGAGGGCGCCACTAGGGCGAGGGGGGTGAGGGGTAGCTGGGTGAGAGGGGGAGGAGGTCCCAGAATCGGCGTAAGTACCCTACTAGTATGTATTTAAATTGTAGGTATTTCCTATGAAAGTGCTCATAAGGCACTGAAAATAAATTTACATATAAACTTTCTGTACTACATTAGAAGCCGAATCACTTTGAGCAGAGATTGAATTATTGCAACTGGTTTAATGAAATATTACACGAAGAAGACTTGAATAGTACTTTCTTTTCGGATGAAGCTTGGATCCATTTGTCGGGATATATTAATTCTCAAAATTACCGTACTTGGTCAACAGAGAATCCACATGTTTTTGTTGAAAATACTCTCCATCCTATCAATGTCGGCGTTTGGGTTGCAATGTTGAAAAGACGGATTATTGGACCAATTTTATTCCATGATACAATTAACGCAGTTCGATATTGCATTGCTGCTTCATTACCAGCCTTCACGAAGACGAATTGACCATGGGATACTTCCAACAAGACGGGGCAACTGCACATACTGCGCCACAAACTATTAATTATTTGCAAGGATACTATGGTGACCGATTGACTAGTCGAAATCGATGGCCAGCCAATTCTCCTGATTTAACCTCACTAGACTTTTAAAATAAAGTCTTTCAGAACAGACTACATAATCTCGATGAACTTGAAGAGGCAATTACAATAGAGTTGCAAAATATCACACCAGAAACACTCCACAATGTGTTCAATAATATGAGAAACAGCGTCATCTAAGCACTGAGAATAACGGTGGACATTTCGAACAACTTTTATAAAATGTATTCATTTTGTGAAATAATCATAGGATTATGTTTTACAATAACAAAATTATAACGTATTCATTATTGTTTATGATAAAAAATAAAGTGCAATTACTATATTTCTACAAAAATTCTTTCATATAATTCAACTTAAAACTAAAAATTATGTGATTAGTTTAGGCAAATTTCCAAAGTGTTCCTGAAGGAATAACAACTGATTTTTTAAGTTTGGGATTTGTGTTAGTTCCATGCACTCAGAAATACTTCGAGCACCGTCATTTAAACATGTAGCGAAATTTTGTAAACTATCGAAAATCTCTACATAAAAACTAGTAGCTTTCAACAATGTTCCCAGTCTAGTTATTACCGACGAGGGAGGCAGTAACAAAGATGGAAGGTTTTCCCTGTAAAGAGCTACTCTCAATGGTGCTTTTCTGAAAACTTTTTAAAAAGCGGATACAAGTCTATCAACTTCCGGATAGGTGTCTTTGATATATTCACAGATTCTGTGGAGAGTATGTGCTGCACAAGTAATACGCAGCATGTAAAGATATGTTCCCTTTAATAGTCTGACTGTTTTTAACATATATGCGGCACTGTCACTAACAAATAGAAGTATTTTTCCCTGTACCTGTCGTCCAAATGAAGCATTTTGTGCAAATTCATGACAATGCTTTTAGCAACTGTTTCCACATCAACTGTATTTATAACTTTAGATGACATGTGCGTTATATGGAATAGTTGGATGGCGATAATTATTTAGCACTACCCCAAAATAATGTCATGCCAACTTTGACAAACTTATATCCTAATCTAGCAAACCTACAAGTTCCAGTGAATATGGCTGCGTTCGCCAGAAATAAAACGCTTGCACTGCGCTTGTGATTAGTTTGTGATTGGGGTATAAGTCTGATGAACGGCATTCCGCCATATTGTTTATATTTTGACGTCATTCGATCCGCATACGTTTGAAAATAACGTTATAATCATATTACGGTATTACTCAAAAAATGAATTTTCCGGAAATTCTGTTTGAAGATAATGTTGTAAATATAGAAGGTATTATTCATCTCGCGTTAGATTTAGCAGAACCTATTCATCGTGATGATTGATATACAAGAAAGAAATAGAACTATTAGAAATCAAAATTATTTTGAATTAACTATTCCGAATTATGCCGATATCAAATTCAAGGAACATTTTAGGATGTCTCGACAGATAAAATACATTTCATTTTCGTTTTGATGATTCATAATATAGTTTTCGAAATATTTTTCATCTGCTTTAAAAAATATTATATTACTATTTTTTAAATCATAACCATACATGATAATTCATGTATATCATCTCCGTGTGTGAGATCATACACTTATGTCATTAAATAAATATGAACATGTTGTCATGATTTTAAAATTCAAATTGAATCGTATGCGCTTTTTGATTGCGGCGATAACAAGCATAAAATACATACGCTTACAAAAATGGCGACCGCTTGCAAACTAATCGCAAACATGTTTGCAGTACAACCAACAGTTCATCAGAAATATTAACAACTGTTGGCCAACGGTTAGCAAGCGTTTGCTTCTGGCGAACGCGCTCTATGATATGATTTCAGCAAGATGGAGCACCGCCCCATTACCAAATCAATGTCCGGCAGTACCTCAACCGAATATTTCCAAATCAATGGATAGGGAGCCGAGGATCGATTGAATGGCCAGCGCGATCCACTGCTCTGACATCATAGGACTTCTTCTTATTGGAATATGTCAAAAGCATTGTTACAAAACTAAACCCCTCGACTTAGCCGACTTAAGAATACGAATAACTCTTGCGAGTAGATCGGTCACGCTTGAGATGTTGAGTAACGTCGAAGAAATTTCTATTTAAGATTAGGATGTTGCCAAGACGTTCGCGGCGAGCATATTGGGCATCTCCAACATTGACATTAATGGTTTTTTTGTTGAGTTAACATATCTTATGTATATAGACATATGTAGTTGTAAATAAATATTCGGGGTAGGGGTGACAAATTTAAACTAAATACAATATCTGACCTAAGGGTACCCTGTTTGGTTTGTCTTAAATTATTACGTATTTCCGAGAAGGAAAAAAGGAATGTTAGCCGCACTAATGCCATGTAACAAAAACGAACACGAAGGAAAATTGTGTTGGTTGGATTACAATATGTGTAGGTACTTATAATTAACAGGAATATGTACAACTTAATAAATTTGTTTCTTAATTATTCGATAATGTCGGAATACATTTTAATAGTTTATTGTTGAGGGGTGAAATATCGTTATTAAGGATGTTATATAGTTTTTAATAAACTATTATTTTGTGAAAAAGGTGTTTTTATTTAATTAGATTTAATATTTTCACAAGTGTTCAACATATTAATAGTAAGATTACTTATTAGTTTTTGAGTGTGTTGAATTTCTGTAATCATATAATTTTCTTTATATAATATTAATTTTTGCAATAAATCTGTAAACACTTAATATTTCCGAAACAGTTGAAGATAGGTATAGGAAATTGTATACTCGCGGCAAAAAGTTTTGTCGGGTCTTAAGACCGGCTATATGGAAGGTATAATTCTAACACGAAATAAAGAGGGATTATATTCAATTTTTATAACACCTAAGTTTGAGTAAATATACTTAACTGCTTCGTAAAAAAAATATATGTGGCATATAGAAGTAAGTACATTTCAGATATTCCTCATTTATGATTTATCGCATGATAACATTGATGTGTCAACATTAGAAAGAAATCTTTTTGCTGTTCGACAAATGTTTCCGGCTTTCGGAATTTATTTTATTTTTCAAGGGCGAGAATTAATGCTTTATTAAGATCTCGGTTTTATAGAATTTTAATTATTTATATTGATGATATTTACGAGTATGTATCTGTCATTAATTTTTTGCTGTAATATACATTCTATTTATTTTAGAATAGATACAAAAAAATTATGGGGTTTTCATTATAATTTAATTCAAAATTCTTGATTATATTACTATATCTGCATTCTAAGACTTTTTACCTGGGGCATGTTTGCCTAATATGTATTTACCTTGGTATTTACAGCGCAATTGATAGAGGTGTTTAAATTTTGGAATATTATTTAAATCAGGACTTTTTGTAGCCCATATATCAAATACTTTTTTTTAATAGTTCAGCCACCTCTCTAAAAATCAATTATTTCACCATTCCTTGTTTTATTAGTATGATAACTAGCTGTCCATCAATCTCTTCGAGCTTGAATCGCCTTTCGCGTCCGCTTACAATTTTATTACAGTTCGCTGTAAAACGCCAAAAAAAATCATTTTTGATTTTCTAAACTTTTGGCACACCTTGTATAGACGTATATTTTTGTCCACGAAGTACTGTCACGGTGACAGGTGGAACGACAATTTAAAGCATCTTAACGTCAGTCTGACTTTTCGTTGTTGGAGTTTGAAATTTAGATGCTATTTAGCGTAATACTAAGACTTGACACTAAGAGATTCATAGTTTTATTAGTTTTACACAATGAAAGGACTAAATCATTATTGAAAATGTAATATCAGATTTATTTTAATTTTGCATAATTTAACCTGCCAATTATCATGGCCCGCAAACATACTTTTGACACACCTTTTGAGCTTTGTTATAATGCAAATTTGTGAACAATGCATGCCCATTACACAGAAGAATCAAGTTTTAAATAAAATGTTGGTATAGAATAAGTATGACTTATTACTTTTATTTATAATAGTGAATTTATAACTGGCTTCCATATTAATAATTAGTTTCATTTGTCTGCTCTGAAATTGTTCCTGTCAAAGTGAGTTTGCAGTGGCATTGAGTCGTCGCCTATAGATCGTGCTCTGGCTATGTCGGTTGCTGAGACGATCCTATTATAATTTAAATATTTAGTAGTGACGCTGGTAGTTGAACTAAAAACAATAACCAACAACTGACCGACGTTGGAATATCTGTGTAAACATTTTGCTTACACACACTGTAAAAAGAATATAATTTGTAATTGTTGGATCATTTTGTGATTTTTATTAAGTATTTAAGGAAAAATAACACAAAAAGGTAGTTCATGATTACAACCAATCCATTGAAATAAGAGCCACCAGCCTGGGACACGATCATCATCAACCATCATCAGAATGTTTGATTAACAATTTGATTTAATGGTGTATTTTCAAACATATCGCATTAAATGATTGAACGCTGCCCATACTTCAAACTTTCTACTGACAATCAAACTATTTAGTAGAAGTAATTGTTGAATTAGACCGGAATATTTACTTTAGTAAATTGAATAGTTACAAAACAATTGTCATTACATTGGAATTTGATTCGTCTGTCACCTAGTAATAATAATATAAATCATATTTTAAGGTAATTGTCTAATACCGTGCCGTCAAATACTTTCCGCATTAGCGTAGGCTTTTTATATGTAGTAGTAGTTCCATGTTTAAAATAGTAATTACATTACCCTTTAAATCGTTAGATTAAAGGTGATATGTGTGCATGATGTATTCGTTTCTTTGAATTACAATTAACGTAGGGCTTCCGGGACAATAGTCAATAGAAATAAATTTATATGACGTTCGTTGCAAATAATCAAGCTCATCAGTGCTCCATAATGTTTGTCATAAAATGTCGATATAAGTCATCAAGTGCTGATTATTCAATTTACTCTTTCCCCCTTTTTTTTATTTTTATTTAGGACACATTAATTTAATAGAATACTTGCTCTTTTTGTTATTCCATGTAACCTAAGATGGTTGTATGATCAAGATTTGTTGTATCATATATACATTTCTTTGTTTTTTAAATTTGGTAGTACTCTAACTCTATTTGTCTCAAGTTTTATGATAAACGTTGCCCATACGTTAAATTTTCTTGCAAACTGTCATCGTGGTGACAGTTCGATCTATTGCGAGAATGAATTGTCAAATTGAATGTCATTGTAGACATACCGTGCCTTCAATTATTTTTTTATAGAATAACCTACGATTTCAATATTAATTTGAAAACACTGTGGAACTTTTCAATTAATTGACTTAACTATGACAGTAGTCAAAATGAAAAACATTCCTGTAGCACAGTATTCCCAAATTAATATTGATATCATAAGCTACTCTAAATTTAAATTAAAGACGCAGTATGTATATTTGTATGTAGAAAGATGACAGAGATGTGTCCAAGACATTAAAGATACGATAAATGACCGATACAATAGTAATAATAATAATAATTGATAATGCAATAAAATGTAAATATTAACGGTTATAATATTTCTTTCAGTGGACGTTAAATGTTATTAATCGCGCCTTTGCTTTAATGTTTAAAACTACGATATTGGAAACTGTACCCGAATGACCGACAATGTAGAGTAATTACAACCGCAGTTCAGTTTCTTCTTGTTTATGAATGAAGACGCATATTAAGCAAAATGTCTCTTAGAAATAAATTAAATATTATTGTGACATTTATAATTAGTGGCAAATGAATTTATTTATTAAGACTTTGCCCACAAAGCGAACAACATTTCTATATAATTTACTGAACGCTGAGATTTAGAAAAATTTTGTTGACATTCAGGTTTTGTATCAATTGTGTGCATCTTCTTCTTCTTTATTGTGGCTTTGAGTTAGACTATTTAGTCTTTTACTCTTCATCTGAGTGCGGTGAATCTTGGATTGTTGAAGTTGAATTTGATTAGCTATTGTTTATCTTTATTTTGATTAAGAATTAAAGTAGAACCATTTTAGGTCTTTTGTGTTTGAAATTTTCATTTCCATCATATGCAAGTGCTCTTTTAAGATTTTGATTTGAGTGGTTTTCCATCTGGTTATAGAAACTGAGCGCTCTTTCCTTGATGTAGTCAATAATGGTTGGGGTATTTGTTTCATTCATTATTTGATTATTTCTCATATACCATGGAGCATTTAGTATCATTCTAAGACTGGTGTTTTGTATTATTTGCAATTTTTTGATGTTGGTCTTGCACATATGCACCCATATTGGGCATGCATATGTGAATATTGGACCTAATACTTGTTTGTAAAGTAGAATTTTGTTGTTCGTGTTCGCTGGCTTTTTCTGCCTATAAGAGGCCATTGTTGACATCTTGTTTGTTTGGTTTTGGTTATCATTTTTGCTATGTGTGTGTTATAATTGAGCTTTATATCCAGGTATATTCCCAGGTATTTAATTTCTCTACTCCATGGTATAGTGTTGTTGTTGATGGTTATTTCGTTGTCTGTTGTTTTCAGATTCCTTTGAAAGATTATTGCTTGGGATTTGTCTTCGTTTATTGTTGTCCTCCATTGTTTGAACCATTTTATCGTGTTGTCTAGGTGCGTTTGGAGTTCCTGTACCGCGTTCGTCGGACATCTTGATGTTGAGAGCAGTGCCGAATCATCTGCAAAGGTGGCCGTATTAGGATTTGATACTGGTATGTCGGCTGTAAATATTGTATATAGGTGAGGTGACAGGCATGAGCCCTGGGGGACTCCCGCTGTTGGATGTTTTATTGAGGAAAGTGTGTTCTGGATGCTAACTTGAAAGCAGCGTCCTTAGAGAAAACTGTTCGTGATTTTTATGATGTGTGTTGGGTAATTGTGTATTATCATTTTATATATGAGTCCTTGCCTCCAGACTTTATCAAATGCCTTTGCTATGTCGAGAAATACAGCTGCTGTCACTTGATTTTTGTTGAATCCTTCTTGGATAATCTCAGTGACTCTTGAAAGTTGTGTTATCGTTGAATGTTCTTCTCTAAACCCATGTTGATCTTCTGGTATTATGTCTTGATTGTCAGAGTGGTACTTTATCTTCTGTAGGATTATTTTTTCTATCACTTTGCTAATGGATGGTAACAGGCTTATGGGCCTGTAGCTGCTTGGTATTGTTTTATGGTTTTCCTGGTTTAGGTATAACTATTACTTTGTCATGTTTCCATATCTTTGGGAATGTTTGGAGTCTGATAACGGAGTTTGCTATTGCTAGAATTGACATTATTGCTTTTCGGGGGAGGTTTTGTAGTGATCTGTTGGTGATGTTGTCTATACCAGGAGCTTTTTTGGGATTTAATGCTTTAAGGATTCCTTTTAGGTTCTCGGCTGTGACTGGGTCGTTGCTAGGGGAGTGAGGTTCACGTATTTCTCTGCTTACTACTTTGTGAATCTGCACTACGTGTTGCATGTCTAGTTCATCCAAGTTCGGAGTGAATTGCTCTTCTAGTGATTCCGCTAGAGCTTCTGCTTTTTCTTCTGCTGTGACTTGTGTGAAGTTATTGAATTGAAGTGGTGGGATTTGTATTTGTTCTCTTTTGATTGCCTTGATTATTTTCCTATTTCTTCGAGTGTTCTTTGCCATTCTACATTTTTCAGTTCCAGTAATTCCTTATGTACTTGATGTTGAAGGTTGTTTAGTATAGTTTTGTCTTCTCCTAGCTCTGTTCTTTTCCTTTATTAGTTCTTTAATATGATGTGGTAGACTACCTGATTTATATATCCTTTCTATTTTGATGGTATTATTTTTAACAGCGTTTGTTATTTTATCTTATAGTGATTTTATGTTCTGTTCTAATTCTGCAGTGTTTTGTATTTTAGGAACTGCAGTGATGGTTTGTTCCAGTTCTGTTTTGTAGCCGGCCCAGTCTGTCTTGAAGGTGTGATATGTTCTTTCGGTTATGTCTTCGTTGCAAGTTATTATAATTGGATTGTGATCAGAGCTCATGACACTTTCAGTTTCTATCTTTATGGTTTTGTTAATGTTTTTACTGATTGCTAAGTCTAATTGTCTAATTGTGTGCATCTAGCCCAAGGTGAACGTCGACAGACCAAAAAAAAAAAAACCAAGACGGTTCGGCAATTAAATGTTGTTTCATGTTAGTCGTTCTATAAAATTGGTAGTACCATGCCTTGTGTCAAGTTTACGATAAAAATAGTGTATACTTCAAATTTTTTGACAGACTGTCATCGTGACACTTATACAACAATGAAAAGTTGATGTTTAACCAAATTGTCGTTCCACCTGTCATCGTGACAATACTTCGTTGTAGTGTATTCGTTCACACATAAACTTGTGACAACGAAATGTCAGACTGAGAGTGCTTAACCAAATTGTCTTTCCAATTGTCAAATGAAATTAACAACATAACATGATGAACTTTAACAAAACATGTTTTAAACTTACAGGTCATTGAGAGAATTAATTAATTTTCATATTACGCTTTAATAGTATATGTACTTTGTAAAACCCAATCAAAAATCTTGTTGGCTCCTAATACCATTTAACCGAAAATGTATGATTAGTTTGTGCCAACCCGCATAGTCGCATACTTTAAATGCTTGCTTTTATAACTGAATTGATAAACGAAATTACATAAATGCTTATGGGAATTTTACATATTTGATGTATTTATGTTATTTCGAAGTGTTTCGGACACATCTGACAAATAAAGAAAACTCAGATGATTCTTTATTTAGGCTTGCTTCGGTACTTCTTTCGCGAGAAGTGACGACATTTCGATGATATATATAATTTGTATTTAATATATCTTGATAAAATATAGAAAGATCGTTATATTTGTCACTGTACTTACGTGCGATAATACACTTTAAGTTTATTTTATCATATCCGTCGGCATTGTTCATATATTCATAAATAGAAAAGAAATAGTAACAATTGATAATAATAACACTAATACGTATCTGAAAGGTACCACATTTCCTTCATAATCCCTTTATTTGTCGGCCTTCTGACATTTAAACTTGACAATCGATGGATGAACGTGAATATATATATAGTCATTAATGACACGCAAACTCGTCATTGCAAGATTTTTATACCCTGCAGAAAAGCCTTAAATGAATCGCACCTTCGACAGCGGCAGATTTGGCACGTGGACAGTGCACTCAATCGTCGCGGAAAAGTCCACTCTTTTGGTTTCCAACCCTCTTTCCGCACTCTAAACCTCGACGGCCTGAAATTTCTTCGTCAATGAAACTTTTACAATTCTTTCGCGCGTGCCTGTCATACCTGACATTTTTACGATTTTGATCGGTTGTCACGTGAATCGTCATGACGTAATCCATTTTTCTGTTAAAACATCGAGTGCACGCTCCTCTTTAAAAGCCCGTATCTCTGCACACGCTCCACTTGGGAAGAAAAACTCTCCGGCGAGGAACAATTCAAGGTCGTCGGTAACTTCACGCCAAAGGGCAGCTTTCAATTTCGCGTATCCAGAGACGAGTTCTGCGCCCCGCGTACCCAATTTTCGTCGATTTTGACCGGGTTTGGTTGCCATTGACTACTCGGCTTTTAGTATATATAATTTATCGGCATTTTTAAAACTACATTTGTTAAAACGTCCGGGATAAGTGTGATATTTCTCTTATTTTCAGAGGCGGCCCGTGATTTTTTGGGACGGCAGGGCACCGGAGGGGGAGGGGCTGAGTGTTTAATATCAAAAATTAAGTACAGACAAAAAAATAAACTCAATAGGTATGTTATTTAATTAATTTGTTTGAAAATATAATCCATTCGCCGTTCCTTACGATTAGCAAAATGATTAATAACTAATTCACTGAAGTTTGGTGTTCATGAGTTTATCTTATTATAAAATTCATCTATAAATGTTTTGTTTGCTCTAAAATTGTTAAATTGTATTGTACATTTAAAAAAATGTGTTCCTAGTTGCTTTAACAAGATGTGGTACATCAAAAAAATAAAATATTTTATGTTCTAAGTAAAAGTATGGTGATTCTGGAGTAACTCCTTTCTCTTTTGAATATTTACAAAAATTTGATTCGACATCAGATACTAGTGCTCGGACAGAAAGCCCAACT
Organism: Amphimallon solstitiale; assembly: GCA_963170755.1. Lineage (NCBI taxonomy): Eukaryota > Metazoa > Arthropoda > Insecta > Coleoptera > Scarabaeidae > Amphimallon > Amphimallon solstitiale. The sequence goes on from OY720685.1 coordinate 14,723,399, forward strand.
GCAAATAACTTTAGTATTGTATTATCTAGTCTCCTCTAAAGCTTTACCACTACATGTGCTGCTGACTAATACATAACCAACTGGCTGTTTCCAATTCATATGAATGCCCTTAGCAAAGAGAACCATAGCAAATTTTGCTGGTTTATATGTTGTTTGACCATTCATTTTATGAAATCCTACAATTTCGTCTTTAGTTATATTATAAAATAAATTAGCTTTTAGTGACATTTCATCAATGCGTAGAATGCAATCACGTGCTTCTGGTGTATAATGAGCAGTTTTCATTTCAATTGCAAAATACACAAAATCAACACTCTTGGAGTTATATTCCAATTCTGTGTTAATCTTTGTAATTTTCTTACGCTTGGCAGTTAAAGTATTTTACTTAAGTATTTATAAACTCTTGATTGATTCCAAAAAATAGATATTTAAAGCAAATTGTTTGTACTGTATACTGTATCTTGCAATATTCTTATTTTTATTAACTGCATTAAATTTAACAACAGTTACCAGTTCATTTGTAAATATGTGCCACAAAGCCCTAGAAAATATTGTAAATTCTCCTGTTTAGGATAGGATTTTATTTTAGATTTAGTAGCTATAACTCGATGCTGTTTTAGAGATTTTCTCAGTCTTTCCTTTCTGGGTGTATGGGCAGAGAGATTTTTTTCTGTTTGTGCACAAATATCGGAATTATGCAAGTGTGGCTTTTGTCATTTCTGTTATTCTGTGATATTACATACTGGATTGCCAGCCGGCATCACAGTCTAGTGCCCTGTCGTGACATATACCGCTCTCGCCCCGCGCTACTTTTTATACGCACGATTTCTAATACAAACGGTGCAGTCACCCGAGATGCCCCAGAGCCTACGTCACTCTGTGATTTTTAAACGCGTTGAAGAGAAGGACTGTTACTTCCGAAAAAATCCTAAGTAGCAAAATCACAATTTTAGAGAAGGATAAAAATATATATATTTGCTAATGTAGGACAAGTGTGCATATAGTGATTTTGCTGCTAGGGATATTATTTGTTATCAAACAAATCAGAAAACTTACATACAAATTAGGTATTTATAATTAACTTATCTGTTAAAAGAAATTTGTCACGGGGGGGGGGGGGGCAGTGCCCCGTTTCCCTCCCTGCAGCAGCCGCCACTGCTTATTTTACATTTTAAAATATTTTCCTTTAAATATATTGTCTTCAAAAGATTCTTTGCTTATTTATTGCTTTATTGCACTGTCTAGATGTATTTTATTTTTGAGGAAATATAATATATCTCTCAAGGGTAAACAAAAATATTACAATCTCCCTTTATGGTTTATTAAAATTTAGTGGGAAATTTTATCGGATTACTAGAGTTGACCAGTGATACCTTCCATATAGCTGATCTTAAGACCCGACAAAACTTTTTGCCGCGAGTATACATGAAATATGTCTAGAATCTTCTGAAGAAACCAAAAATTGAATAATATACAGGGTGTTACATTTAAAAAAAGAAAGTTGGTATTGGTCACTGTTACATGACACACCATGTATAAAAAGTTTGTGCTGAAAAAATGCACTATTTAAAATACCAATCGACGTGTCCGAGCGTTTTTTGGAACACGCCACCATTTATTTATTTTCGAATTTCTTTCATTTGGCTGATACAAAGTGTACAGTGTATACTACATAATATCAAATTTATGTTAATGTGCTAGATAACTACTTAAAAATTTTAAGATAAGAAATGCGAACAAATTTTAATACATTTTAGTGGTTAAAATATATGATTCTTAATAATTATCCTTACTAGTTACTGTAATCTACATTTTAAATTTTATATTGCAAATCTGAAATATTAAATATGTATAACAAATAATAAATTTTTTGGTAAGAAAACTTAATTTCGACACACTCTTCTCATAAATAATCATAAAAAAAATCAATCGTACCTGGCATTCCTCTCGCAGCAGAAGGCCATATGGTATTCGAAATATTCCTTTGAGTCCAAATGGATTTTGCAAAATGGACACTGAATGAGTTCTGAAATTGCGTGAAAAACACATCAATTAAATTTCATTCGGAACTGACAGTCGTGCAGTATTTGTGGAACGCAAATAATAATAATACATAGTTTCTAAAATAATTTAAAGATATTACGAATTAAAAGCTATCCTTTGGCGTGGGCGTACGGGCGACTTTAAACCGCTCCTCGACGGAGAGATTTTCCTCCTAAGTGGAGCGTGTGCAGAGATATGGGCTTTTAAAGGTGAGCGTGCAGTCGTTGTTGTAACAGAAAAATAGCTTACGTTATGACGAATTCTATTTGACACTCGATAAAAATTGTAAAAATGTCAGGTATGACAGGCACACGGAAGAATTCCAGAAGTTTCACTTTGACCAAGAAATTTCACGCCGTCGAGGTTTAGAGTGCCGAAAGAGGATTGGAAAACAAAAGAGTTGACTTTTCCGCGACGATTGAGTGCACTGTCCACGTGCCAAGTCTTTCGCTGTCGAAGGTACGACTCATTTAAAGCCTTACTGCAGGGGAAAGCGGTTAAAAAATCTCGCGATGACGAGTTGGCTAGAAAGTGTGATTAATTCAAACGGACGTATGATTTTGACAGCTATAGTTTAAATTTTTGTGATGGAATTTGATGTTTCGAAATTTTCTTATAACGATGGACAGTGCTAATTTACAAAAAAACCCGCACAGATATCAAGGTTCATAATTATCAGGACGATGAGCGCAAAGAATTGACATTTAGAAGACAGACGGGCAACACGAGCCCTTTCGCAATGTAAGATGGAAGGAATTATAATGCCATAAGGTGAAATATATTGTTGGTATATCATTTTAAAATTACAGTCTTAAACGCTTGCAGATGTCGTTTATTAAAAACTGGAACTATCAAAGACAGGCATGTATATAGATCGAGAAAATCAAATACGAACGCGTTAAAGGTAGGGATGCAAACATCGTAAAGAAAAAAACAAAAAAACATCGATGTCAAAAACATCGGCCCTGAAAACATCGATGTTTCTTTAACTCTTTTAATATGACTATATCTAAAGATTTTAGAGTTATAATAACACCACTAAAATAGACGCGAATAATACAGATGCATCCAAAACAACAGAGACAATACTAAAATTACTTGATTAAATAGCATTTCCGGTAAATCAAGAAAATATTAGTTTACTATTTGATCAAAAACTTCGAGAAGTATATATGTATATAAAATGTCAAACTTGTGAAATGATTGACACTTTTTTCTTTGCTATATTAATTATTCCCAAAGCCGGTGTAAGCTGTTTGTGTTGCGATCAAAGCCATGCTACCATCTGTTAACAAATTTCTTAACTACCTAGAAAACTAATTCATTCGGTATCGCAATTTAAAATTTACTTAGAATTTAAAATAGTTTGCCCATTGCTCTGCCACAAAAACATCGATGTAAAACATCGCTCCAAAACACATTCGATACATCGATGTTTGACGGTTGTAACAATTATTTTTTTGGTTTTATCATGTATTATTATTTTGTACAGTTTTCTTGGAATACCTCTGTGTACACATTGCTATTACGTCGTTGGTTTTATTCTACCTGTATCTGGTTAATGTCATAGGGTTAGATTCTTATTATATCGTTTATTGGAGTCAATTCCTCCGCATATCTCCTTATTTGGATAAAACAATTGGTTGTGGTTCGGTATTAATTACTAATTATAGTATGGATTTTCCTTTATTTATCCTTTATTTATTTGTAATCAATAAATCGATTTTATAGATTTGGGGTACATCGCGACATCTGTGGGGGATTAGGCAGATGTGTTCTGCTTGAGTGTGTCGGATAGTGGTTTTGTTACCGGCTGCTGTATCTCTTGCTGACAGTCGATGGATGGCGCGGGTGTTCCGAAAATGTACTTAATTTGTAATTAAATTATCTATTTGTTTTGTTGTTATTCTAAGCATTCGTTAGGGTTTTATAATCAATTATATTTATAATTATTTGTTCCGCTGTGAAATTACCGGTGTGAGCCAAAATCATTGTTGTTTGTTAGTCAAGACTAGTTCCCGTGCTTATTGGGTCATTTGGTGTTTTTCGCTGGTAGTTCTTGAAGGGGGCGTCTCGATCACATTTTCTCGACGTTATGATTTGAATTTTGACACGTTCCTTTTTCGTTTTCAACTGTCTTACGAACAACATTTAATGGTGCAAGAACAGCGTTTTCCTTGACCAATGCCTGAGTAATTAGATGGGAATGTAGAGTTATATCGTCATGAATCACTAACTAAGGTGGATGATTAAGGGTGCATTCCGAAATCGAATAAAAGTGCTGTCAGTACTATTGCTATTTCCTGCTTATAACAAGCGGTCCGTAATTAGGTTGAGCAAGTGAGTGTTAAAAGTTGGATTCGATTTCGGAACGATTTATCAGTCGTGTAAGCGCGTGCTTGTTTATATGCTTCTCTACGCTAACCTTAAACTACATCAAATAAATGATACTTCAGTTGGTTTCGCAATCATAATTATTTGTTCAGTATTGATTTAATTCCAAAAATAATTGAATTATTATGACTGATGGGACGAATACCATCATCATGAGCATATTTAATGCCGTAGAAATTATACTAGAAAGCAGTGACGATGAAGATGATTATGTTGTAATAAGTATTCTAGAAAAGGTCAACAGAATAAAAAGACTCAAACAGAATATATTAGAAAAAGATGACTTATATTCTAATATTGAATTTAAAAGTCATTTTCGGTAAATGCGCATTGAAATTAGATTACTCAGTTGTAATCCTTGCAATCTTTAATTTTAGTATGTCACGAGAAACATTTCATTATTTTCACGGCCTTATACATAATGAAATAAAAAAGAAGCAGAATAATGCACATACAGGGCGAAATACTATTTCTACAGAAAAGCAGCTCCTCTTAACTTTATGGATGTTTGCAACACCAGACTCGTATAGGTAAGATATGAAATAATTGGACATATAAATATACATAATGGCTATGTTTGTTGCTTAGATCGGTATGTGATAGATTTTCTGTTGGAAAGGCAACAGCAATTCGTGCAGTTCGCAGAGTTACACAAAGTATTTTAAAATTAAGAAGTCGGGTTATTTTATGGCCTAAAAATGAAGAAATTGCTGCAATACATAGAGGATTCGCAGCATATACTAATTTTCCAAATGTACTGGGCGCCATAGATGGGACTCACATAAGAATAGCCACCCCAAAAGAACATCCTGAGGCATACATTAACAGAAAAAATTATCATTCAGTTCAGCTTCAGGTAATACACGAGGTAATATTTTTTTTAAGCATCAGTAAATTAATTTATGTTTCTAAATTAGGTAGTTTGTGACCATACAAGGAAATTTTTACATTGCTTTGTTGGATATCCAGGCTGCGTTAATGATCAGAGAGTTTTTAATTTGTCAGGAATGCAAGACATCTGTAACAATGAGGAAAATTTTCCAGAAAATTGTCACCTAGTAGGTGATGGTGCCTATTCTAACCAAAAACACCTATTAAGCCCTTATCGTGATAATGGGCATTTAATATTGAGACAGAGAAATTTTAACTATTGTCTGTCTTCTACACGAATGGTTGTAGAAAGGTCTATAGGGCTACTAAAAGGAAGATTTAGGAGTTTACTGGATAGACTTCCAAACACTAGAACGGATTTAATACCACGACACATTATGGCCTGTTGTGTATTACACAACATATTGCAGTGATCTTGAGTTGGGTTGTAAATTATAAATAAGTATAATCAAGATCACTTCAAGATTTTATTTAAATTAATTTTTATTTTTATTTATTTTTATCATGATGAGTATGTAAATATTCACTATATCAATAATTTGCCAAAATTTTAATTTTTATTTAAGTAAAACAATAAAAGAATCTTAGTAAAATTTTTATAAAGTCATAATATTAAGTTACGCATCAAATGCTACGTTTTCAATAACGAGAAGGTGTTTCCCGCACAAAGAATACTGGCACTGGCAAAGATCGACCGTGTGGCCGGTGAAAAACGATATTATTCGCCAGATGCATAAATGAGTCATAAACGTGTAGACAAACTTATATTCACATGTTTGTTTACCTTTTTCAAGGATTGTTAATGCGCTGTTTCCCCAAGTGACCGATAAGAGCAGCACCGTCGATATACAATTTTGGAGGTGGTATCGGTATATGCCGAAAATTGCCGTACGTTTTTATAAAGAAAATTAGGCATAAAAGGATGGACGGATAAAATTTCCGGGACAGCTGGTGCAAACCGCTATCTTTAAACAGTTTGAAAGTAGGTGATAAACCACTCCCTCCTCTTTTAAAAGGATTATTCTTAAAATCCGGACTTAGAATATTTTTTGAGATTTTTCAACACTTATAAAATTTTTAACAAGATTCAACACTTTTAATATTTTCTGTAATAACATGCAATGTGTTTTGCATTGAGATTTGTAATTATTTTTGAATAATTATTTATGTATGAGATAATTTTATTTATGAATTCGGATTTTGAATTTATTTAATTTCGTTTCTATTTTCTTTTTCTAGAGTGTTTTGTTTTGCATGTAGGGGTACTATGCCATACATTATGACAAAACATTCTAGTGATTGTAATGACCACTTTGGATAGCATAATCATTTTATTTTTGTATAATTTACTTTTTTCTTTTCAACTTTATTTATCATACAAAGGGATTTGGAATTAATAATTTTGTTTTATGTGTATATAGGATATATATATATATATGTGAACAAGTTTTTTGAAATTTATCATGGATGAGTTTGAGATTATGTACGAAGAGTTAAGGTGATTAAATAATATTTGTTATAAATGTGTGTATAGTGGTGTACCAAAATTCTTTGTTTGTAGTGGTGTTTTGTATTGGAATTTCACGAGAAGGTAAAGTTTATTTTTAATGTATATATATTATTTCTTCTTATCTGTATATCAAGTATATTTTTGTTGTACTTGTGCGTTCCATGTTAACGTGTTGAATAATACATCAGGAATGTGTGAAATGAATTAAGTTGTTATTTAATTCATAGCATGGAGTCCTGGTGAATTTGAAAGACACGAATTGGTCTTGGTGGTACTGCGTTTGGGAGCGAGAAAAGGCACCAGGCAGAACTAATCAGGGCTGAGTTAATTTATTGAATACGCAAAGACATTATTTTATTTCATTTTATTTATATAAAATTTATTTATATATATATACCTTAAGGAGTGAGCACATTGTGGTGTATGTTCGGGTTGTGTCCGACGAGTTGAAAAGACATATTCGTAGGGTGGAACTTTGGGGTACCCATCTGTGTGAATTTGCTATCTGATGGTACTGTGTTGGGAGCGAGAAAAGGCGCCGGACAGGACTAATTAGGGCAAAGCCATATCCTTAATGTTTATATTTTGTTCGCAAATAGTAAATCGCGTAAATTTTCGGTTATTTATATTCCAGTACAATTCATCATGTGTAATTTATTTTATTTTATTTAAAGATGTTGATTGTTTACACGTATCGATGGCAAATATAATTCATAATAATCACGTTCACATTTTTAAGACATAAGTTTTTCACGACGTTATGACTTCATTTACTTTATTTCTTATGTTTTTTTTTATTAATTATGATGTATAGATTTGAATAATGTTTCAGATATTGTTTCTTTGTATGTAAATATATATATATATTTGTATAACTTAAAATTTTGAATTTGTTTTAATTTATTTTAATAAATTAGATGTTAAGATTTATTTTGCATTTTATTTTCTTTACCTGACCTGGAGATAATTAAAGAGCAGGAGAATCGATTGGAGAATCAACTCATATTTTCTGCCCCTGAGAGAATTATTTATTTTAAACTGAGCTAGTTGTATGTAAAAGTTTTGCTTAACCCACTTTTCAGCAGAAAATTCATTGTATCTTAGTCTAGCATAAGGCCTAGCACTAGGATGCGTGCTTGACTCTCAATTACACATTAATTGAATAAATTAAATTTATTTCATTTATATATAAATTTATAAGAGTCACAGCAATATGTCTTGCAAAAAATGACTTCATAGACATAGAAGTCATTATGGAGCAAACCGAAAATGATAGGAATATTGGCCACAGGCCAAATCAGCAATTAATGAATTATTTAAAAGAAGATGGCAACAGAAAACGTCAAGTTATATGTAATACACTAGATATTATTTAACACTTATATACATTTTTAATATATTTTTGAAAGTATGTATGTATAAATTTTTGTAATGAAAGAAGCACTTTTATCTGACTGTTATTTGAAATAAAAGATGAGCAGTATATTGTCCCTTTTTTATTTACATATACAATACTAAAATGTTAAAATAAAAAATACATATACAATACAAAAATGTTAAAATAAAAAAGTATAATTCTGTTAAAAAGGCCTATGAAATTGTAAATGTTAATTTGTATATATTACTTTAATCTGCCAAACGCTTTTCTGAATTACGTGCTATTATTTCTAATAATGCATTCATTTTATCAAGCTTTTTCATTTTTTCATCGTGTTGACGTCTTTTATCCATTCTTTCTTCTTCCTTCATTATTAAATATCTGTCCATGGCTTTTTCAGTCTTCCTTTTCTTTTCTAGAACTGTATTTTAAAGTTGTACATACATTTAAAATTAGTTTATACCTTTATTACTTACTAGGTGGTTCATTCTCATCGTTTGACTGGTAATTAACGTCTGATGATATGGTTAATAATGGAGAGACCCATGGTTTTTTTTTAAATATTGTATCCATAATCTTCAAAAGTAAATATTACTGAATGTATGGTCATTATCAAATGTAACACTTACATCAAAATAAACCCAAGTTTTTCTATCATTTCCTGATTGATTGTTGTGATCCTTTACTGATTTATACATCCTCTTTAAAGAAGCCAGTTTTGTTTGACACTGTTTTCCAGTGACATTATACTTCATTTCCTTCATTCTGTTCGATATTTTTTCCCATAATTTTTTCTGGGTAATTTTTCCTAAATTCAATGCCTCGGAAAAGTCTATATAAAGATTTATAAAGGCTTTTGTTGAAGCTTCACTCCAAATAAAAAATTGTACACTATCTGAAAATATTTTTTTTTTAGAACTTAAACTCTATAATTGTAACCTATATGGTAACAATACATTTTATGCTTGGTGTTATTGAGGTTGAGCTATTTTTCTTTCTATATGAAAATTAAATAATGAAAGTACTACAACATTTATGCTGGGTTTATGCACAAATTCAATTTAACATTAATTATTGGAAATATACCTACATTAATGCATGTTCATGTAATAAGGTAAGTTTATGCATTTTGTCTACATTAATGTTAATTCGATAAATGCAGTATTATCGAAAGAGTTAGTTAACTGTGCTCAATGTAAACATTATGCCAAAAAAAAATGCATAATAATTAATATTTAATGAAGATCTAGCAACAAGTAAAAAGCATAAATAATATAATTTACCTACCTGAACTACTGCTGGAATTTGCATTACTTTCAATTTCTGCATTATCGTCTTGAAGTTCCGGAGTGTTCTGCGTGGATACGATATAATTTCCTTTTTTAAATGCATCTAATATGTTGGAAGCAAATTGCATGTCTAAACAAAAACACTTTTAATATATTTATATTTGTGCAAATTTATACTTAACCTTCTTGTGTTTTCTTGAAAGTTTGTTCCGACATAGGAATTTCATATAACGCGTTTTCTTCCGAGTCGATAAATATAAATTTTTTAATTTCACTCATGACAAAAGTTTTACCCTAACCAAATTGACATCAAACCACAAATGACAACAAAAATATTAATTCCCCCACTACTTTACTGACTTCACACCACCTTTATTATGATAGCAATTTCAGTTATAAATGGCACACAAAGTTGGTGATACGGGTAGTACTTCATGACGTCATATTAATTTGTTCAGCATACTGAATTGAATTTCGGTACGCAAAACTTGTACTGTCAGTACTGATGGTAGATTTCGGAATGCACTCTAAGTATTGCTCAAGCGTAAGTTGGTTTTGTCGTTGATTGAAGAATCTTGGTATAAGGATATTTTTTTTGGTTAAAGGGAATCTCGCTGTGTAAGTACTCGTAACATGCGTTTATTAGATCCTGATTGTATTTTGTTCCCTGTCGATTTTAGTTTTGCAATTACCGTTAGGTAAAACCTTGTGGTGCATTTCCGATTGGGAAGAAAAACGGTGGCACGTGTTGTACGACAGTTAATTGGGAAGTATTTCGGGAAGTTTGGAGTCGTGGTTATCCTTGTGTGACCGCAGATGTATGGGGCAGATCTGAAGAGATTTCTGCAGCCTTCTGCGTGAGTTATCGATGACTGCTGGTAGCCAAGGAGGACTGGAATAGCCACTTCCTTGTATTTTGTGTGGTATCGTAGAGGACTCGTGATCACCGCTGTGTGTGTATGTTCAAGTTTCAAGGTATTTTGTCCCTGCTTATTACTGTATGCTGTATATTGCCAGAGCATTGCACAGTCACTTATGCAATCAAATTACGAACAAACCTGAGAAGTTCATATGCAGAATTTGGAACATAACGTACTATTTAATTTTTTTTTGGGCTAACTGAACCTTTAAGTCAACATAATCATTGGATTTATTTTGTAGTGGCACATGAGTCACGTAGTTTTACTTTATGTTACATTTAACGTTAGTTTAAATAATAGTGTGGCCTTACTTTGAGGTTACGTGTCGATTTGGCCTGTTACATAGCCATTTCTTCTTTGTGTTAACTTTAATTGTTATTTTGGGTACGTATTTTGTATTGTAGTATCCCAAATAGTATTGAGTAAATTTTTCGCATTGTTTTTAGTATATTCAATGAACAATTTCAATATAATTCTGTATAATTCTTACGAACTTTAACTCGTTTAAATTTTATTAACGTTTTCTTTTGTATAACAATAGTATCTGGCACTGTTTAATTTTAGTTATCATATAGGGTCTGCTATCTGGTGTCGATCAGCTTGTCGTCGGCCTCTTAAATATACAGTGTTTCATTTTTGCTTATGTGTTGCTGATTGCGACCAATCTGCTCGACATTGGAAGGACTCTCTGGTATATGTTACTTGTGTAAGCATTTTATTTACCTTTTAAGTTTAAGCATTGCCTCATGTATTTAATTCTTTGGATATTTCAAATCAATATAACAATTAGTTAGGTGTAAATTGAATATATGGTCCAAACTTGTGGCCGATTTGAACAGTCAATACAATTTTCAGAGTTTAAATTTAAGCTGGTAGGCACGTAGGTGCTTCCTTTTTTTTTTGTTGTTGTTTTATTACTGTCATATGTATTTAATGTTAAGGCTGGCGTCTCGTACGCTGGCACCGGACAATATTCACGTTGAAAACATGCTCACATCTTTTTGATAAGAAATGGAAACTATTAATTTAATTGTTATAAAAAGTACACAGTTATGTTAAGGAAACTTGATTCGAGGTCGTAGGGGGGTTTTAAATGTCTAATTGGGCTGTTTTTACACTATATCCTGTGAATAAAATACTCCTTTTAGAGGTAAAAATAAATATTTTTTATCTGTAATTTTCAAATAAAGTATAGCATTCTTGCACCCCCCTGGACCTCAAAAAATTAGTTTGCATTGTAACAAAAAATACTGCAACGAAAATAATATCTTCGTTTGTAAATGGTATCCAAAATAAAAATGCGTGGACATTAGATGAAATTAGGGTTACAATTCAACTATAGTGTGGAGAAAAACCGTCAAGATGCAGAATTATCACGTCAGGAACTTGAATATTAGTGTAGCTTCTGGGCATTAGGGGGCACTGAAAATTAACCGTATATATGTACCTATTATTAATTAAAAATGTCTAAAGGATAGGTACTTTTATTTATGCAAAAGTACAATTGCTCACAATACTTCGTCTAATAATAAAAACAGTTATATATTATTATTATTATATATTCAACAGTTTAACACTTTGCGGAATGTAATATAAAATATATACCTATAAAAAACAAGAACGATAATAAATTTGCTATAGGTATAATAATCTTACACATTGTTTACTTTCGAGCGATGTATATTTATAGCAATTTTTGAATGTTTGACATTATTTGAAATATGTATGTTGTGATAACTGGACGAAAAGGGAAAACCTTTCTTGATTTAATATATGATATAATTAACTTCTTATAATGTTATCTAATTACGATTACATGTGTATTGTATTGTACTGAAATAAGTAAATCTGCAGCTTATATCTTGATAATCTCGAAGACTTAAACAATGCTTCTACTCGTACTATTATCAGAATATAATATCCAAACAAACACATAAACATGGATAAACTAGAAGATGGTATACCAACTCTAGGTATATTTTATTTAGTCTACTTCAGAAAATTAAATAATTCTTGATGCACAAATTTATTGAATTCTGCGACGGGACTACAAAGGCATTTTGATTCCTATAAATATATATAGGTACATTTTTTACTTATTCAATAAATTTTGAGATTTACCGGTGCTTAACGCAAATTATAATTGTATACATTACTCTAAATAAATACTAATTCATTTATTCATAGTGTATGATTAAATAATTAAAAAATATGTACCTATGTATTTATTAATAAGAGTCTATTTGAAATATGTACAATAGCTTGAATTGCATCAATAACTTACGAAAGTAATTTTTATATTATACACGTACACACAAACAAAGAAGCTGCAAGATTAAAAAAGTACCCTAATTAATGTAACCATGCGAGATTTTTTGGTATAGTTTGACTGGGCTATATGTATTGCACTAGTGGAGGGGATAATATACTTGCAAACACATATAATAAATAATAAACCTAAAATTATTCAAATCTTGCTATGTGTGTTGCTAATAATATCTCCTCTCTTACCTAGTCATTCAAATTTACTCAAATAATCTCAGGTTATAATATAATAATGATAATGTAACACTCAGTATATAATATTTTAAAATTTCTGTATCAAATTTATTATCTCATATGCTATTGTATATTTCTTTATTTCTTTTAACTATGCCCAAACTATTTCTCAGTTTTATTCTTAATCAATTTAATTTTCTATAAAGATAATATTCTTAATGCATTTAGAAATAAATATTTATCTCCTAACTCTTTCAAATAGAAATTTAAAATTCATCACTTCTTTATGGTATTACTTTTCTATAAATGAAACCAGTTTTTATTTTGACCATGCAGTACTAGCAGTACATTTACTTTTATAAAGATGTCGCACTGGTATTAGCCGTTATAAACTGCTACATAAAAATAACAATCTAAATGCTTCAAATAATACTGTTATAATTATTCTTTTGATTATATGAATATTTCTGCTAATGAATTATCCCTCTTATAGGATAACACTCGTACGGTATGTATACTTTACCTCTCACAATTAACTTTTATAATGCTATTTTATTTTGTTTACTTGCAGGTCATTGACTTATCAAAATTCTATTTCCAATATGAAAATGTCTAGCACAATGTTTCTACTTTACCAAATAAAAGAAGAATTTCTCCACAATAATCGTTTAATAACAATAAATATTTAAATCTTGATTCGAAAATATCTCCAATGTAATTATACGACATGTACATAAATTGTTTAACCTGTCTAATTGTACCTGTACATTTATTGATATATGAAGGATGTCCAGCAAATGTTTATCTATTCGATAAGGTATGTACAATATCCAATTCAATGTAGATTATTCAATTTTGCATGCATTAAGCCACGCAATTTAATTATTTATAAATAACTTTCGACTATAAAATGTTCAAACAAATTTGAAGGTATGTTTTAGTACCAAGGTCATGTAAATTCATTTATATGTGCATATTTTGAAACTTCTTATTGAAATAGAGATTTAAACTTTTTACAATAAGTAATTCTATTCTCGTTTTATACTATTTAGCAATTCTTAACAATATTTATGACTTTTACTCGATGTACAAAAAATGTAATTCCAAATTTTTCCTTTTAATAAAAATTATACAACCTCTTATCAACATTTATCTTCTTTCTCGGGGTTATTCAATTTATATTTTCCTTTTCCTTACAGGTTCTGGTAATACGATTGTAGATAACTCCAGTGTATCTTCTTTAATGTAGTAAAACAAACCTCCTGTACTCGTTCTGTGCCTCGGATGTCCCTCTGGATCTCTCCTAGTATGACTTCTTGTATATCCTCGTCTAATCCTGGATCTGGAACTTCCTCTTCGGGATTTATTAATGCAGCTATACTTTTATCTCGACTAAACACTGGAACTGGACCTCTTCGGAAATATATGGCTCACCGGATCCTTTTAATTAATTTAACATATAACTGGAACGACACCTGTATTTCTACCTGGTAGGAACTTCTCGTTTTATAAAATAAACTGGACTTTGATAACTGGAATCCCTCTTTGGTCTCACGTACAACTGTCGAATTTGATATTCCGCTCGGACTTGTTTAATATTTGGTAAGTACTATTTAAATATTTTCATTCCTTCGTAAATGTCTTCTTTTACCATATAGGATATCTTTAATTTCGATAATAATAGAATTATTCTATTATTTTGTGCTTCTTTACAATATTGTTTTTTATTCTACCAACAAATAAATATTATCTATGCTGAAATAAACACTTTTCTCACTAACTTTTGCGGTTTTCGTGAATTTAAAGTACAATTTTCGGAATAAAATTGTGATTTTCCGAAAATTACACGCACCTTACTTGAAAAAATCTTTTCAATCTCTCTTGTTTGTTTTTTTTGTCACCAAGACAATATTTTCGTTTTTTAATTTCATCCAATTAAATTCCTTTTCTCATAATTCTTGTTCAAAATGGTATTATAAAACTTTATTGATACGTTTCATTGCTTTCCAAATTTCAGTAGACCTTCTATATTAAATCTCTATTAATTTATAATAATGAATTACTAAGACTCTGTACTTCACAAAACATTACTAACAAAATTTTATGTAAATGTCAATTTTGACAGATCCGCTTATTCAAACTTTACCCGCGAAATTATTTACTAAGATGTTTCCTTCATACTTCAACATTCAACACTAAATTACTTTTCTTTACGTTATTGTTAATTAGACAAGTTTTACAAGATAACAAACAACATTTCTACATAAATAATAATTTTAAATCTCTATTTTCAGAATCCAATGAAAATTACTGCAACCAAGAACCTGGTCTACTACTACTCCTTCAAGTAATGTTTTCATAAATGACTGCACACATCTTTACTATAATAAATAACATTTTAAGTATACACAACTGTTCTTTTTTAGTTTAAATATTTTAATTTAACAGTCATAAAGAAAAATTAGTAAAATTAAATAATCCTTCAAACTTATTCAAAAATATACAGTGCCAATCACTAATATTATTACTCAGCACAGTATATTCTCCAAGGATATTACATCGGTAGTGTTTCTATCACAGAAAGTTAATATTCTACGTTTTAGATATGTCTTGAAGGTACTAGATTTGGTAGACCATATAAAAATATGGCACAATAGGCTTAAATTATGTGTTCTGCATGTTCAACCGTTTCGTCAGTTTGGTTCTTTTTCGGTGGTTTATACCAAAAATTCTTTATGTTGTCATTAATAGTGAAATATTAGGTAAGTCTATTAAAAGAATATAATAGTAGATACGTCATCTTTTTATAATATGAAAAATCTAAACCTTATTTTGGCAAACTTACTTCAGTTCGGTAAAATATATTTAGGTACGTTTAACAACTAAAATAATTACTTTCACATCTGAATGTTGCGCATCTCCAATATTATTTAAGAAGATAATAAAATATGACTAATGTTAAGTACAGAAGCGCAGTTGATTTTTGCCAAAAACACTAGTGTCACCTATAGACAACCTATAATTAAACAGATTTAGTATGAAAATTAATTGTGGACTAAAATACAAACGTAAGTAATTAATACCTATTGATCTTTTCTGGTTACATTCTGAATCATATCTCCTAAACACACAGTTAAAGTTACGAAAATCACAATATAAGCTGTATGTTTTAGTTCATATGTTCAGAGACCGGACACGAGCGGCCGATGACTCATCA
Source organism: Amphimallon solstitiale (assembly GCA_963170755.1). Lineage (NCBI taxonomy): Eukaryota > Metazoa > Arthropoda > Insecta > Coleoptera > Scarabaeidae > Amphimallon > Amphimallon solstitiale. The sequence continues at coordinate 14,739,540 of OY720685.1, forward strand.
CCCACGCGCACTATTGAAATTTTGTATTTTTAAAAAGTTTTTAATTTTATTTATATAATTGGATAACAAGTGGGTGGTGATCTATAAAATACAAAATACGTTATTATTTGTTTATATTGTAGTTCAAATCGAGTAAATTCTCCGTACTTTATTAATCTCACGAAATATAAGGTAGGTAAATAGAAGAAAGGAATTTAACATTAAAATCGACTTTTTTGCTGTCCGTTTTCTCGACGAAACCAGATGTTGCATCACCATACGAATAGTGCTATTCAATAACTGCGTGATGTTATACATTATTTCTTTTGTCCGTCGTAATTTCGGCCTCATACGTCCGGTCTACATTCATGACACAATGTTTAGAATAAAACTGCAGTCTATGGTCGACTGTTCTACTTTTTCTACCCTTTGTAACACATCACACAAAATGTCACTTATAAATATTTTATTTTCATTAGTTTTTAACAGTTTTTGTGCGGCAATAGAAGCTTGATGGCATTGTCCATCCTTCTTTTTACAATGACCCATGTTTTAAATCCAAAATTCATTAAACACATTACAAATTAAGCGAGAAAGAATACTTCAAACTGACTTGTTCTTTACCATGTTTATAGTCACATGAATTACTAAATATTGTTATTATTATTACTTCAAAAAATATTTTTTCCAAACATAAATTGTTTTATTCCTATTTATTTTATAAGGTGTACCTACTTGAAATTTTATAAATTGCTATAAATGAATGCTTGTATTTATTGATGCTTAACTGTTGAGATTATTTCTATATAGTCAGGTTCGTAATAAATACTAGCATAAATTTAAAATACTATGGAGACAAAAACGTGTTGAAAGCGTTTCTTTAATAATTTTTTGTGCGTGTTAGTTTTTTGTCTGTCTATGTTCGAGTTCATTTAAAAGCCCCAGATATAAATTTGTTGCTGTAATAGCAATCTACATTTCTATTGCTTCATCTCTCATCCTCAATAAGTTCGACTATTTGCCAACATGAACCGCCACATTACCGACACCTAATCCTACCCCCCCACATTATATTCTTCATCACCACCAAACTGAAAACTAAACGCCAGCCTTAAAGACCTTACGTTGGTTGAAGTGGATGTTAGTTTTACATAAATAATACCGTCCTGAAATTGACAATTTATTTTTCTCCGTTTAAATATGCAGTCAATAAACTTGTTAAGTTTGAATGAGTGTGTTGGTCTTATTTTTCTTATCACCTGGGGAATTTTATATTGGATCTTGTCCGGGGTCTGAGTATCTGCTGGGCTCAGCATATTTTAACGGATAGGCGCCCTGACAACGTAAACTTCGACTTAGTACTGTGTTCGAACTCGCCCTAATTCTGACTGTAGCTGGAGACGGTGCTGACTCCCATATTTAACATCGACCCTTGGGAAGTAAGAAGGTAAGGCCTGAGTGTTTTATAAGTTGGTGATTATTTAATAGACAAGCGTCTTCCTATATTTAAATAGAAGGTTAGTTACCGTGGTGGTGTCTTACTTCCTACCTTCTTGGAATTTTGGTACCGAGTCTGTTTAGGGCCTTTTGCCATTTGATATTTTAAACACAAGAAGGTAGCACGGTTCTAAACATCGATGTTTTTTGACAGAAACATTGATGTTTCAAAAACATCGATGTATCGTTTGCATCCCTAGTTAAAGGGCATTAACTTCATTGAAAACGATTATAGTATTTATACGACAAAACGTAAACTAAACATACAAAAATTATAGAGAAGATATGCACATTTTTAATTCTTCTGTGTTCAAACGTAGCCAAATAACATACACCGAAGAAAAACAGTTAGTAAAGTGCTAATGTTATGTATGTAATGCAGAATATTCTTTAAAGTAACAAGAAACTTCAAACATCCAACTGAAGTTTGATTTTCGACGACAGTCTTACAAAAATTGGATTTCAGCTATCACATGTAAGTACAACAAAAACAATAACGAGTTTTTAATGTTATAAAAATGCTTCTTAATACAAAAAAAATACACACAATAGCCACATTTACTTATGACGGTTAAACGTCAACTAATTTTAGACGCAATGACAGTTTGTGCAAAAACTTAAGTTAGACGTATATACAGGGCACGTCAAAAGTTTAGAAAACCGGGCATTATAAAGAGCATCAAGGCGATGCTCGCGTTTTAAGCGATTCAAGCTCGAAGAGATTGAAAATTCAACTAGTATATTGTTAAATCCGCAAACATCAAAATATAATATTTAAAATATGTACCTTCAATTGAAAACTTTCCAGCTGTATTTTCAGCACAAACGGTTTTATGTTTGGCCAAATGTGAACTTGCACTGAATCCCAGGCAGCAAAACGTGCAGGCAAATACGTCCTTAACGAAGTCTTTCGTAATGGTAGCAAAATCCGCTGTGACAATTTTATTCAGGCTGTTTCCATATTCTTCACCAAAATACACGAGTAATTCCCCACCATCTTGGATTTGACGAGTGCTCTGATAATATGTATTATCTTCAGATTGAACGATATGCAAGTTTCGTTCAGAAATATTCCTGGTAGGATTAATGTACTGCATCCAATTCAAATGCTTCGATTTATTTGTGTCCAAACCAAATTTTTCACCTTTCGTTTCCCAGGGACATTCGGTTGTGTCGAGTCCAGTGAAAGGACCAAATTTTACACCTGGAGGGATAATTCTTAAAGCATATACTCCAGTTTGCCCAAGACAATCTTGAATTTCTAAAATATCATTTGGTATATCGTCTTGTGTTCCACTATCTGCATTATTCAAAGCGCATCTATTTAAAATATGCACCAGCATTCCACATTTGATGCAATAATCTATATAATATGCTTCACAACGTTCACAGTCTGTTGGCCAAATACACAGATTAAAAATAAAAGCATTTACTATTGTCACTTGGTGATTTTGTAATCAAATACGAAATGATGAAACATATATTTGGCTGTCAGTTTTAAAAATAGTCGAATAATATAATACGTATAGATATCAAAATCCTTAGTGTTTCAGACATAAAATATGTTAGAAAAAAAATACTACAGCTTCATGTTTGTCTTGGACTGAGAATCTTATTAGCTGAGATTCTGTTATTCAATAAACAGAATAAGATGCAGTTAATTTTTGCCTAAAATACTGAGTCAAAGTAAATAAAAAAAAATGTACTTCACCAAGTGAATTTTCCAGACTACATTCTGTACATACACTATTGAAATTTCATTACACAATATTAAACAAACAATTTTTATAGATATAGTAATGATTATTTCCTTCACCTGTCAAATTTAAATTTTGTCCAATCACAATCAAAACTGAAGTTGAAATTAACCAATGAAAGGTACCGGTTCTTGATATCAGCGACTATTACAAATCGACTATTCAAATGTAGGTAACAAATCAGGTATGTATTTTTTCATTAAGTGTCAAACGTGACAAATAGATGAAAATGTCCGACAAAAAGAGATTTAGCGATGTTTCGGATGAAATTATTGATAATCACATCGATTTGACAACTCATTTTTTATTATGAAACTTGGTTTAGGAAATAATCTTAACAAATATAGCTCGAGCTTGATAAGTAGTCGACTATTACATTGTTTCAATTTTTCTCGTGTGCCTCCCAATTTGACTTAACCAAAATTGGCATTAATAATTAAAGACTAAAGCCCTCGAGCTAAAGCTCTCGTGCTCTAGTCAAATTATTAATGCCAATTTTGGTCTCGTCAAATTGACCGTAGCGCACACTCGAAAAATTGATGACAATGAAATAGTCGACTATTTGTCAAGCTCTCGTTATATTACCTTTGATAATTCGTATTTATTTTCACTGAACCTAGCCCACTATTACTGTGTTAGATTATGGCTAAAACAAGCACATATATTAAATAGCGCCTACTTACATAGTACTCCATTACGAAATTCAATTTTAATATCATCAGCACTAAGCCCTTTGTCGATTTTAACGTTGTCATTATGTACTTCAACCAGTTCTAATGATGACAACTCTGTTTTAATACTATCCAAACATGTGGACTCTTCGTACTGTTTTATTTTGCCATGCCAAATGGAGTGTTGCAATTCAACATTATCTGTAGTAACAGCAGTTTCAGATATACACACTTTATCCTCTATAAAACTGTCTTCTTGGCACTGTTCCTCCTTTACACAAATTGTATTTGCCGAAAGCATTGTATCATTCACATTACCTTGATCAAAACTGTCAGCCATTATTAACAAATTAAAACTTGCAGCGCTTAGGTGCCGAAAAAGTGAACAAGTGAACTAAAAACAGATGATGCAATTTAAAATAGATGATATGTGGTAGAAAAAGTACAATCGGAAGCAAAAAAAAGTAGACAAAAATACAGATTCCTGTCATAGACTTTCTCAAAATGATTAGTGTATGTAATAGCAAAGAATACGGTAAAGAAGCGACATTGTGATATCATTTTCAAAACGCTCCAATGCGCATGTATATTCTCAAAATGGCCGTTAACTGTTGTTAGACGCAAATACGTTATATATCTATACGGCTAGCAAGAAGCTGGGTAAGAGGCAAGCATTAAGACCAGATATATATATATCTGTCTCTCTAACTGATACAGGTTGTCTGCGCATGTTCCGATTATTTGGCTCTCATTGGTTGCTGTCTGCCAGACCAGTTCCGCCGTGTTTGAAGTTTGTTGGTTTGGAGTTTTCGTTGTTTTTTCCGTTTTCGAGTGTAATTATTGTTAAATACGTTTCTGGAGTAGTATCGAAAATGCCCAAGTGCTTTTTGTGTTCCTTTCACAAAACAACAGCTTCATCGTTGATTGATCCGCCAGTTTTGCATAGGTATGACTTTTAACCTCACTTTTGCAGCGTGGACTTAAATTATTTTACTTATGATGTTCTAGTTTTCCTTCAAAGAGCAAGAGCTCACTTCGTCTTATGTGGATGTCAGCTTGTGGTTTAAATAATGAAGTGGATTGTGTAGACAATGTGAAAATTTGTTCAAAACATTTTGTAGAAAGTGATTATGTAGACTTGAGGGGGCGTGAGTTTGGGGGCAGAATAAAATTGAAAGCAGATTCTGTACCCACAGTATCAGTTCCATTTCCAGTTAGTGTTGATCAGCCACCTTTCCTTGCAAGTGTGAATGAAGTAATTTCACTATCCACCGGGAGTGAGAGCGAATCAACTGAACAAGTTGGTAGTGAACTCGTACAAAGTAAGTTTTGCTAATAATGTTTTGATTAAGTATTAATTAGTATTGTATTAGTTTCTAGTAATAACCTAGAAGAAAAGCTGTGTTTAAAGACAAAGAATAGTGAAGCCGGTGGGAGTACACCCAAAAAAAGAAGAATTTACACTTCAAGATACATTGGTGACTTGGGTTCACCACATGTAGCAACACCTAGGAGGGCAAAAAAACTCTACAGTTCGTAAAGGAGGTTGTTAAGAAGAAAAACAAACAAGTTAAACTACTACAACAACAGAATAGACGATTTATCAAAAAGATTCGTACTTTGAAAATGCTATATAATACAAAGTACAATTAATTAAGTCTATTATTGAATTATTTACTACAATTAGGTTTTACCACGAAGGGCGAATTGTGTCGGAAAAAGAAAAATACATTAGACAAAAATATACAAAACTGGTTATCTTTCAGGGCCTCTAATTTATGTAAATTTTTTAATTATACTTAATAAATGTTTACAGAAAGTTATATTTATTTATATTTTTTCCTCCCGGTTAATTCCACAAATCGTTGTCAATATCACGACGTGACATACCTACCACATGTGTCGTCGCATATAAATTGTATTTTTTTTCCATCACCAAATGTACGTCGAAGTTTCAATTGGATTACTGTGATCATGCGCTGAGAGCAGTCTGTGGCTGCAAAGAGCGATATACAGGGTGAGTTTTTTTGAATGTTTAGCATTGGGATCTCAGAAACTACTGGAGATAGAAAAACGCTTAAATGGGGAAAGATGCGCAGTTTTACGAATTTGATTTAAAACTGCTTTTGTTTCTCCGATAACTTTCATGGCTTATTAGATATTCAAAGAAAACTAAATTTTATGATTTTCTTTAAACATGCTTAGCATCGTTAATAGTAATTTTAGAGAAAAAGTGTTCAGACAAAAGTTTTAGATAATTTTACGCCAAATAAAACTATGTAGCTAATATTTTTTTTTCGTTCGCCATTATCGAGTTATGACACAAACTTGTGTTTTTTTAAATAGAAACCATAGTTGGTTTTGACATCATTAAAAAGCTTATTTTTTGCTGATTACAATGATATAAGGTTTGATATGGTTATTTTAAAAAATAAAGAGGATATAGACATTTTTATGGTTTTTATGGAAAACAATTGAATTTCGAACTGATAAAATACAAACCAAACGAAAACTTATTTTGAAATCTTATGTAGTAATAAAATGAAAACTATAAGAACTTTTATTAAGGGCACACAACATTATTAATGTTCAAAGATACCTCCATTATTATTAATACACAAATTGCATCTCTTCACAACAGAATTTGTAGCATTGCGTACTTTACGCCTACCAATGTTATTAAAAGCAACTAAGACAGCTTGTCTTAAATCGTCGATTGTTTCATATGTTCTTTTGTATACTGTGTCCTTTAGTACACCCCACAAGAAAAAATCCAAAACTGATAAATCAGGGGATCTAGCCGGCCATTCAATGGGTGCATTTCGTACTATCCATTGATTACGGAAGTTCAAATTTAAATAATTTAAATTTAAATTTAAGAACCCGAGCAATGCAATGGTTTCAACATAACGGAGCGCCTCCGCACAATCAACTGAATGTTATAAATTATTTAAATTTGAACTTCCGTAATCAATGGATAGTACGAAATGCACCCATTGAATGGCCGGCTAGATCCCCTGATTTATCAGTTTTGGATTTTTTCTTGTGGGGTGTACTAAAGGACACAGTATACAAAAGAACATATGAAACAATCGACGATTTAAGACAAGCTGTCTTAGTTGCTTTTAATAACATTGGTAGGCGTAAAGTACGCAATGCTACAAATTCTGTTGTGAAGAGATGCAATTTGTGTATTAATAATAATGGAGGTATCTTTGAACATTAATAATGTTGTGTGCCCTTAATAAAAGTTCTTATAGTTTTCATTTTATTACTACATAAGATTTCAAAATAAGTTTTCGTTTGGTTTGTATTTTATCAGTTCGAAATTCAATTGTTTTCCATAAAAACCATAAAAATGTCTATATCCTCTTTATTTTTTAAAATAACCATATCAAACCTTATATCATTGTAATCAGCAAAAAATAAGCTTTTTAATGATGTCAAAACCAACTATGGTTTCCATTTAAAAAAACACAAGTTTGTGTCATAACTCGATAATGGCGAACGAAAAAAAAATATTAGCTACATAGTTTTATTTGGCGTAAAATTATCTAAAACTTTTGTCTGAACACTTTTTCTCTAAAATTACTATTAACGATGCTAAGCATGTTTAAAGAAAAACGTAAAATTTAGTTTTCTTTGAATATCTAATAAGCCATGAAAGTTATCGGAGAAACAAAAGCAATTTTAAATCAAATTCGTAAAACTGCGCATCTTTCCCCATTTAAGCGTTTTTCTATCTCCAGTAGTTTCTGAGATCCCAATGCTAAACATTCAAAAAAACTCACCCTGTATATATATCTCTCTTTTCCACTCATAGTCATGTAAGCTTCAACTTCCACTCATGGGCCGAATAGGATGCTAGCAGTATATATATATAACGTATTTGGTTAGACGTCCTGGGGCCCGATTCTCGAACTTAAGAGAAGTGAACGTTCTATTGAGAGAAGTGATAGATCACACTCCCATCCCTCGTTCTCCTAACTTCAAGAATAGCTGTTTTTAGGTAGGGATGTGTGTCGATCGTGTAGGAAATAGCAGTGCAATGTTGCCAGGTTGCAAATGAATGCGGATTAGGACAATTGTTGTATAGAACAGTGTATATTAGGTAATATGTAATACGAAAACTATTTCTTTTAAATAGCGTGTGTAATGTTGAAAGGTTTTATGGGTTATATCAGTTGGATTTCCGGAAAGTGTTAGGCTAAACATCGAAATGTGAATATTGTTTTCTACGTATCATACATGTAGAAATAATGTAACATATATTAAAGTAATAAAAATAATAAAATAAAATAAAATAAAACACCTTTTTCACAAAATTAGTTTAATAACTATTTAAACATATTACCTACCAGACATTTTATAATAAGTGAAATACATGTTATACACACAAATTTTAAAGGTAGGGTGAAGAAACGATTAATGCAAAATTACAACGAATATTAACAGTATAAAATTCTGAGAATTAGTTCAATGGGAAATACAAAATATTAATGAGAAAGAACGGGTAAAACTAACGCTAACAGGATTACGAATTACAATTCTAAATAAGATATTAATGAAAAGTTTAATATATAATTATGTATTTAAACCTATTATCTACGAGACATTTTATAATAAAAATACATGTTATACAGAACAATTTTAAAGGTAGCTGAAAAACGATTAAAGCAAAATTACAACGAATATTAACAATATATCATTCTGTGAATTAGTTCAATGGGAAATACAAAATATTTCTGAGAAAGGCAACGGGTTAATTTAACAGTGACAGGATTATGGATTAACAATTCTAAATAAGATATTACTCAAAAGTTTAATACATATTTCATGAGTGTCTTAAGTGTTATCCGATGTCGGTATACAAGATAACAAACCAGAAGAAACGTTCAAATACGATATAAAGAACACATGGCTCATGTCAAATTACACAATGTAGAAAAATCCGCATTAGCTCTACATCATATTGATACAAGTCACAACTTCAGCCTAGAAAATGTTAGTTTAGTTAAACAAAGCAACAATAGAAACTTAGATATGTGGGAAGTCATATACATGAAAAAACATAAAAATTATCTGCTGAATAATGATATTTCTCCCCTTAATAACAAGCATTGATCGCTGTCACATGTACAAAATTTAAGTCGATATGCGCATGCTTCTCTTAACTTTTAATATGTTCGCTTGACTTGAACCGATAGATGTAAATTCTCCCAACTCTTGAGGGAAGGGATCTATCTCTCAAGTTCAAGAATACGATTTTTAACATTTCAAGAGAATCCCCTCCATTATTCTCTCGAAATCTCTGTTCTCTCGACTCGAGAATCAGGCCCCAGGGGTGGGACTACGTGTGCGATCGACTTAAAGCGATCCTTGTCTATTGTAGATAGCTACACTTTCAGGCGAGAGTTTTAAAAATTGGTACCATGTGTGTCTCTTGCTTGACTATCGCTTGGCATTCGGTTATGTTCGGTTAGATATTACGTTTTCTAAAAGTATTCACTCAATTTTTAGTAAATATTACGTCTTAAAGTTGAAAGCCGTTAAAATCACCAAGTCTTTTAATAAAAATTTCAAATTTATACTTGAATAAAATGAAATAATAAAAAAAAAAGTCTTTGTTTAATTGGAGTATTAACCTTATTATCACATAAATTCAAGACAAGTGGAGAAATATCTTATATTTATTATAAGTGTATATGTGTTTAGTGTTTACCACGATGTTATTTATTCACATCAATGTGATTACTGCTGAAGAAAGTTTTACGCCTCGATTAAAGTTGGTTTAATTGTTAATATGTGCTCTATATTGCATCATATTTGTATATATAATATGTAGATGCCTAGTTGGAAAACAATTATGATATACCACTAGATGATGAAGATGGACAATAATTTACCTAAATATTATTAACGAGGGAAATGTTGTACAACACAATTTAATAAAATTGTATTTTGAATAATATACATACTCATTTTATTTAAAGTAAACATTACAAATTTTTGCCAGCATTTTCATAGACTGAGCTATGGAATTTATTACATTCGTTAAATTACTTAAGATAGAATTAAGTGTGTAATTAGTTATCAATATTTTTTATTACATCGAGTGATTCGTCACTTAATTTTAATAATTTGTCAGACACTCCAAAAGAACAATATTTATATTGGTGAGCAGGTAGTACATTGATTTCTTCTAACGCACTTGTTGAGGGCATTTGCAATACAATCGAATAAGCAATAACCATATTATATGTTCTTGTGACTAAAAAAAAAGATATTAATTAGTACAATCTTCAATTACCAATTTTATTTTGCTCTGGTTCACCTTTAATGCTGTTTGTTCCAATTATTTTTAGTAATCGGTTATCTGCATTTGTAAGAGGAAGATAATCTACAGCTTCACCAGCTGTAATGCTTGCATTCATATTAATTTTGGCAGCTTTAGCTTTTACTTTACACAGCCTATAAAACAATTAATACTGCACACTGTTACTTCGATACAATACATATTAATAAACTGGATAATAATATAATTAGTATATCATTATATTTTGAACAACTTGTGATTGTAGTTTCAGAAAATTATTAAATTAATTTATGAAGTCATCATTAAATATTAAATATGAATGTTTTACTTTTTCTCCACTTTTCTATAATTTTCCTACTATGTCGTAAACTATTTAACTGTTCACCGGCATGATGCCACATAGTTTCCAAATGCTGCATAGAATTTATTTGTTAACAACACTGGATATAATTCTGCAAAATCTAGGAATGCTTTCCAATGGTCTTGATCACCTTCATTTTATTTTATTGAGTAGGTACCTAATTGACTTACCTAATTATATTATCGAAAATACCTACAAATAAAATGAAAAAATATATAATTCTACAATACACATTATGCATAATAAGTCCATATAGTTGTCTTATTAGTTATTACTTACCAGGACGATGTACTATTTACAAATGAATAAGACATTTTCGAATATCTTTACATTTTTATTACCTATCATATCATATAATTATTATAATCTGACGTTTTCTTTTATGCTTACATTTGAAATATTTTATTACCGCCTTAACTCCCATTTATTATATCTCGCTCTTATACATTGCTAAATACGCAAGCAATGATGTCTCTGTCTAAGGCGAGACCCTCAATGCTGTCGCTTGAAGGCGATGTATTTGGGCGAGAATTAGTATCGCTTTCTATCGTAGATATGCACACGTGGTACGAATTAGGTAGCCAGAAGTCGATGTATAGATATCTATGACACACGTAGTGCCACTGCAGGGCTGCGTTCATAAACGTCACGCTGCGTGCACTGTAGGGTAAAATTTCACACAAACCGTTCAAAAACAAATGAGTGATTCAATGCTTTCATTCAGCAGGCGGATCGGGAACTGATCCCGCTCCAACCGTTCACTTCACAACAGTTGAGTGTTCGCTGGACAGGACCGCTCACCTTTATGTCATCGTCTATCATCTGGTACTTTTCATTGCTGCCATATGTTAAAATTATAGAGATTAAACCGAATAAACAATAACAATAAATTGTTTTTCTGCATTAAGGTTTGACGTAGTTTTTAGTGGAAGGGCTGGTTTTTCCAACCCCGAATAAAATACTGAGTGAACTCCAATATTATAATACATTTATTTCTGCACAATACGTTTAATATGTTGTATCTTGCTTTTCTAGTAACTTTTTTCAAAATTATGTATTAGGTTGGTCTTGGAATGCATCAATGGCGCATGCGTACAGAATACGCTCACTAAGTGAGCATAGAATTTTTCCGCTCACAAAAATGGCGACCGCTCCTGAACATGTTCAGAGTGAGCGCTCGTTTACTGCACATGATCACTGAACAGTTGCGCAACTGTTGTGTCTGCTGAATGAAAGCAATGATGTACGTGTGTAATGTGTTCATAAAGTTCGTTCTCGAATCACTCGAGCGTTTGAAAAACGCCGGATTTGAAACCACGGTCCTTGTTTATAAGTATATAGTATATAGTATTTATAAACAAGGCCACGGTGAAGAAGACTCGACATGCGCACATGGAAGTGTGATTGTAAACAAAAAGCATATGATTCATTGCCGGTCTTCCGAATATTTTGTAAACGTAAAATGCAGTTGTCACGAGCCCATTTTCATCTGGTAAAATTACCAAATGGTGATGTGTTTACCACAGATGAGGGTCACTTTCCGAAAATGCTATAGGTACTTCAAAAAGGAGTTGCGCTGCCAGTATCATGGTACAAGACACAACTGTTTCCTCATCCATCGCTTCCGTTTAACGTACCTATTTACGATTATACAAATGATGAGGGAAAGCCTGCTTCTGTTATGTGGGGTTATATGACACATGTGCTGTCATACTTGTCACCACTCTAAAACCGTTCATAAATAACAAAACGCTCTGTCGACACTCTAGCCAAAGATTAGAGTATTCCCTAATCTTTGCTCTAGCTGCAAAGCAAATTACCCAAATGCCACACACACGATTATAACGATTCATTTATGAACGCAGCCCAGCTGTTTGTTTTGTGCGGTATAAACAAATTATAGTAGCGTTTTTTGAAGTAAATTGAAAATTTGTTGACTTGTTAATGTATTGATCATTGGTTAGTTGTGGTGGAAAATCTTGAAAATGTAAGCTTTTTTTAGTTTCCGGGAGATATAAACAGGTAAACATTAATATCTTTATTGTAATATTCTTTTGGAAATTATGGAATTAGTTTTTTCGTACAAAGGATTGCACTAATGTACATACCTACTTAAAGTTTATTACAATATTTTTCTTTTTATCAGGCGTTTTGAATGGATTCAAGCCTGCAGTCGTCCAGATTTAATAGGGAAAGACGTAAAGTTTTTAAAACAAACAGGAGGATGCACGAAACATTTTGAAGCACATATGTTTCTGAATGATTTGAACAATCGACTACAATGCCATGCAAAACCAACACAGTACTTACCAGCAGATGAAAATGTACGCCCATTCTAAGTTTAAAATGAAGACTCACTATTCATGTAATTGCATTTTTTTTGTTAATAGACTAACAGAGGAAGCAAATCCTGAGATCTATGAACCATCTTGCTCATTCTGGTCTAGTTCACCGTAAGTTTAAGATCAAACTTATCCTTCATACAATAATTGTATCCTTTTTTGTTTATAGAGTAACTACGAGAGGAAGTCCTGTGGCTACTCAAACACATAAAAAGTTGTCTTTCAGTACACCCTGAAAAAGAAAGTTAAGGTTTGAACTGAAAATTAAATTATGTTTGCGGATATTTTATGAAAAAGTGTTTAGATAAACATACATGTAATAAATGTTCACAATATGGTAGGTACATTAAGGAATTAAGTGCAAGCACAATTATGTGCCATTTAAATGCCTAGGAAACCAAAGAAAAATCAACATTTTGCAATTTATGTATACCTACCTTGGATTTTGTAGAATACCGGGTGTCCATACTTAAGTGCGCACTATTGATAACTCTGTTATCTTTGGAGGTGCAGAATCGATCAAATGGGCAAAGTAGTACCATTTTTTATGGCGGTTACAATTGTGAAAATAGAAAAACAATTGAACGTCGGGTTCTCTAGATATTCGACCAAACAAATTTTTTTTAAATGGAACACCCTGTATATTTTTTGGCGATTGGAAAGAGAATCGCAAACTGAACAAAAGAGTCTTAGTACACTAGTATAAAAAAATGTCAAATAAAGTAGTTATTGAGAAATCTGTATCTTTGCTTTGTTTGCATGAAATCGATATACCTATGGAAAATTAAAGCGTCACATTGTCTAGTAGCTGTCAAATTATTTGTATTTGCTGTTGTTAAAGTTACTGTGTGGAAAAAGTACTGGTTTTACAATTTTTTCAACCGTAACAATGGCATTTACTCATTTGGAAAAGTGTAATATGTTGGAGTTGTACTTGAAGTTTAACAAAAATTCAGATAAAGCGCTCGAATGTTACATTCAGCAATTTCCTGATCGTGATGTACCAGATCGTCGCTATTTTTTAAAACTTTATCGAAGATTAAGAAGCAACGAAACAGTTTTTATAAAGAAGAGGATCAAAAATGATTTTATATTATCACAAGAGACAGAAATAAATGTATTGGCATATTTTCAGGTACATCCAAATAATTCTGTAAGGGATTTGTCCAGAGAATCAGGTGTTTCTCGTAGTACGATCCATAAAATTTTGAAAAAAAATAAATATGTTCCCTTTAAATATCAGCCTGTTCAAACTCTACTTTTGGGTGACTATCAAAGACGATTAACTTTTGCTCAATGGTTTATCAATGCTTTTGAAGAAAATCACAATTTCTTCAGACACATTTTATGGAGTGATGAATCCAACTTTTCTAATCGCGGGATGATCAATAAAAGAAATAATCATTACTGGAGTCGTGAAAACCCATTTGTTGTTTATCCTTGTAATCCACAACACCGATTCAGTTTAAATGTTTGGTGTGGTATAATCGGATCCCGAATTGTTGGGCCATTTTTCTATCGGGGTTCTTTAACAGGAGAAAGATATGTGGCAGTATTGACAGAAATTTTAGAAAATTTTCTGGATGAATTAAATTTGGTAGACAGACAGATTATTTACTTACAACAAGATGGAGCGCCTGCCCATAATCACCGCGAGACAAGGGAGTTATTAGAAAGATTATTTGGCAATAGATGGATTGGCACAAATGGTCCTATTCAGTGGCCCGCACGTTCGCCTGACATGACGCCATTAGATTTTTTCTTGTGGGGAGCAGTAAAAAATCAAGTGTACAAACATAGATATGCAATAGTGGATGAGCTTCAGGAAAGAATTTCCAACATCATTAACGCCATCGATGGTAGGACCATTTTAGGAGCTACTCGTAATGTTCACACAAGATTGAGAAAATGTATTGAAATGGAAGGAGATGTCTTTGAACATTTAATTTGAATAATTTTCTTTACTATTTTTGTATTTATTTTTATTTGTTTATTAAATTAAAGGCTTTAATGAATGTTTAATTGTCCGTAGATATATCGATTTCATGCAAACAAAGCAAAGATACAGATTTCTCAGTAACTACTTTATTTGACATTTTTTTATACTAGTGTACTAAGACTCTTTTGTTCAGTTTGCGATTCTCTTTCCAATCGCCAAAAAATATACAGGATGTTCCATTTAAAAAAAATTTGTTTGGTCGAATATCTAGAGAACCCGACGTTCAATTGTTTTTCTATTTTCACAATTGTAACCGCCATAAAAAATGGTACTACTTTGCCCATTTGACCGATTCTGCACCTCCAAAGATAACAGAGTTATCAATAGTGCGCACTTAAGTGTGGACACCCGGTATATCAGAGAAATTGTGTTTGGTGCAACATTTTGAAACCTTTGCAATTACAGATAATGTTGGATTAAATTTCATTAAAGTGCTTGAACAAATTCCTTTTTGAATGCCATGTGAAGACTTCCCCAGGTTGTACTTAATGAAATTATTTTGTAAATTAAATTTTTTTTATACTCTCAAAAGAGCTAATGCAGATTTTAAAAAAACACCTGGGAAGTCGACAAAATTAATTACTATTTCTAGTTTGTAGTTGTAGTTATTTGTATATCAAATTATTTTATTGTTATATATAATTGGTGTTAAATATATATGTTTGTTTATGAATTATATTATTAAAGAATTCTGTTTATTACTTGTAAATTTTGTCTCTTAATTGTCCTCTTCAAAACATTCCAAACAAAATATTTACAAAAGTATTATTTGGATATCCACGTTCATTGATTATGTATAAGAAGATATACCAAGTCCATTGACAATCAAAATAATTAGAAATGTTAGCGGAAGATGTCGCCTAACTATCCAAAATATGAAAAATTGCATTTTCGCGCGTGACTGCATTCAAGTTTAAAACCACCACCACGCTATCTACGAAGGAATAGTTCGTGTGGCTCTTTATAAACTCTTGCGTAAATAAACCAAATGTAGAGAGCAAAGTAACCAACATATATTTTGTTTTTTACAGATATTTAAAAATATATACCTGTCATATATCCATATACATAATATACGAACACGCGAATGAAGGGATGTATTGTATGAAGTCGGATTATTTATTACTTCTTTCTCTATTTCTTTCTAATATTTGAGTAAAGAATCTGAAGTTTTCTTTTTAATGTATTTAAAATGTAATAAAATGCTATACAAAAATAGTCAGGAAAAATAACACTTCCCATAAAAGGATACTGAAGATACAATCTTATATTTACCTTGAACGTAACATCTTTAATAATTTTTCTATAAATATACTAAGAAGCCTTTTAAAGTAATTTTACATTATGTAACAGCTTTATTTCTTATATTAATAAACAGTAATTTCAAAGTATGCCAAAAATTATAAATAATATGAACAAAAATTGTTCCTAGATTTATTTAACATGAATTTGACAAACAAAGAATATGTTTACTGTCAGGGAATGAATTAGGTAGTAATTGTAGAGGAATGAAAATACCGTATTTTTTGTTATCTCGGACAAAAAATGCCGAATACAATGTGCCAATGAAATGTGCCTGGCATAGGTACTTTGACACCATTTAAAATACGGAAGTGTGTAACGTGAGTGCTTTTACTTTCTTATACGTAGTGTAAGAAAGTATTGTGATGACGAAAATTTTCGACCTCGAGATTTTTGCAGATGTCCACGTTTTGAAGTCCCCTGATTCCGAAAAAGTGGTTTTTAAAAAATGTCTGTGTGTCTGTCTCTGTGTGATCACAATAACGGTCAAACCGCTGTAGTAATCAACTCCAAATTTTGTATTTACGTGTGTAATCTCCCTCTTGAGATCTGATTAGATTTTCAGTAAATTCCGCAGATCGGAAGTAGAAGTTTACTTCAGTGAAAAAATCGAATTTCGCCAATATTTCATCAACTACTAAGTTTAAACAAATTTATAAGGAATTCATATGTACTCAGACTTAAATTTGAGAAAAATTTTATTATGAAAGTTTTTTGAAATCCCTACTGGAAGTAGGTACATAGGTCTTTTACTCTTATCGAAAAACATTTTTTTGCAAATATTTCGCAAGTCATGCTTTTGAGACGGGTATAGTACGAGTATAAAAATGAGGTGTGGCCACCACACGACTTTCTTATACGTATGAGCGTTTCAAATCATACAATTTTAAAAATTATTTTATACAAAAATTATTCAAAATCCTATTCTAAGTACTTCCAGTCTCTTAATAAATACATACTTTGTGAGATATTTGCAAAAAAATGCTACTTGCTAAGAGTAAAAGTATTACTTCCGGTCCGGATTTTGAATTTTCATTTATACAAAAAATATTCCAAATCCAACTTTAAATACTTTTTTACTCTTGACAAATATATATAGAATGCATATTTTACGAAATATTCATATTTCATAAGAGTAAAAGTGTTACTTCCGATTCGAATTTCGAAATTTTATTTAAACAAAAAATATTTCAAATTCAACTCTAAATGCTTTTGTACTTTTGACAAATATATATAGAATGCATAATTTACGAAATATTTGCAAAAATTGCTAATCGATAAGAGTAAAAGTGTTACTTCCGGTCCGAATTTTGAAAATTTTTTTATACAAAAGGTATTGAAAATTAAGTTCTATATTCTTTTATTCTCGTAACATACCTGTTTAAAAAGCATGACTTGCGAAATATTCGCAAAAAACTGATTTTCGATAAAAGTAAAAAACCTACTTCCGGTAGGAATTTCGAAAAACTTTTTTAATAAAATTCTTCTCAAATTTAATTTTGAGTATATATGAATTCTTTACAAATTTGTTTAAACTTAGTAGTTGCCGAATAATTGGCAAAATACGATTTTTTCACTGAAGTAAACTACTACTTCCGGTCTGCCGATTTTACTGAAAATCTAATCAGATCTCAAGAGGGAGATTATATTTGTAAATATAAAATTTGGCTTTGATACCTATAACGGTTTGACACCGCTATCGTGGTCACACACAGACAGACACACACACACACACAGAGAGAGAGAGAGAGAGAGAGAGAGAGAGAGAGAGAGACATTTTTAAAAACCACTTTTTCGGTATCAGGGGACATCAAAACGTGGACATCTGCAAAAATCTCGAAGTCAAAAATTTTCATCATCACAATACTTCCTTATACTACGTATAAGAAAGTAAAAATATTTGGAACTTAATTTTCAATATCTTTTGTATAAAAAAATTTAAAACTTCGGACCGGAAGTAACACTTTTACTCTTATCGAATAGCGATTTTCTGCAAATATGTCGTAAGTTATCCATTCTATATATATACCTATTTATCAAGAGCACAAATACAGGGTGCACTTAAAACTCCCAGGTCAAATATCTCAGCAACGGAGAAAGATATGTGAATTTTGTAAAAAATAGTTACTAAAGAATGTGACCGACTCTAGTTTGCTCTTACAATTGTGTTTTATTATGTGAAGATATAGATGGCGCTGCGATGAAAAGAATTTTTTTGATCGCCACAATCTTCATTTGTTTTTTATTTGAAAGAGTATTAAAATTAATGTAAATTTTATTATTTGCGTTAGTTTCCAAAATTTAACGGTTTCATAGATATTCGTATTTAAAGAAAGTAAGAGTAATTTCAAAGTTTTGACTATATTTTGTTTAAATATTTAATTTATAGGGAAAAATAGCAGTAAACATATTCACAATTCTTGCTATTATAGTTACTTCACAATTTAAATTTTATAGTTAGTTCCTTTTTATAAATTCCACTTCATAGGCACCCATAGGTATGTAGGCAGAAAAGCATTCATGTCTGTGTTATATGTATGTGCGCTTGCTTTGATTATTTAGGAAATATGTTAACATTAGCATACATTAGTGACATTTGCTTGATTAATAATTGTCTTTATAATTAGCTTCATTCAAGTATTTACTCACTTTGCGTTGAGATTGTATTAAAAATATAGTTTTACACACAAATGAGGACAAACTGAATATGGTTTTAATTTAAGGAGAATCCCGTAGAAATGCATCTGAAGCAATGCAATTATATGCTCTACGCTATCCAAACAGGCTTTTACCAGATCCCAAACATTTATAAGTGTGTGTGCAAATCTCATAAATTACGGTAGCTTCAAGGAACAAAAACAATTAAGGCAGAAAAGAGTAAGACATGATGAAATTACGGCAGCGCTACTACAAACAGTTAATAATAATCCTCAAACATCATTACGCCAATTAAAAGAACAGCAAGATCTATCTGTAACCTCTTGCAGTAGGATTCTAAAAGAAAATAAATACTTCCCGTATAATGTTCATAATAATAATAATAATAGTAATAATAATAATAATAATAATAATAATAATAATAATTTTCTGTAATGTTAGCGGAAAACAACAACTTTATGAATCAGATCATGTGGAGTGACGAATGTCGTTTTCACAACAATGGTACTTTAATTAAGCATAATGCTCGATATTGGTCAGAAGATAATCCAAGGTGGATAAAGCAAACGATTAACAGAGCACTTAAAACTTTCCATTATTCGTTTAAGAGAATCTCTTTCGTTCCCGAAAGAAGAAATACACCACAAATCATGAGACTCGCTTTGAATATGCTATCCGGTACAATAGAATCATGTTCGAAAGGGAAAAGATTTTTTTCATTGATGAATAGGTATGGAATTCAAGTTAATTCTCGAACTTCATATGGAAGATCAGTTAAAAATACTCGAGCAACGAAAATAAAAGCTCAACTAAGAGGGCGTAATTATTCTGTGGCTGCAGCAATGAATATAAATTCACTATATTTGTTCCAAATCCAAGATAGACCATTCAATACAGTTCATTTCTGTGAATTTATTACAACTCTAATTAATCATTTACATAATGATAATATACAAGGTGCCTTTTTTGTTATGGATAATGTTAGATTTCATACAAATGAAGAAGTTGTCAATCTCATTAGAAGTCATGAGCATTTTGAAGTTTTTTTACCTGCTTACAGTCCATTTTTAAATCCTATAGAGAAATTATTTAATCAATGGAAACACATAATAAAGAGAACTCAGCCGACAAATGAGGATGAATTATATGCAGCAATACACAATGCTTCTGAACAAATAACTGCAGATACAGTCTTTTTCTTTTGGTTTTCCCCTTTTGTCAATTGTTTCACAATTTGTCAAATGACTTTCCCAATTCCTGTCATATTGACATATATGTCAAATTAAATTCTTTTTTTGTCAAATCTCTTTCACTTTATATCATAGGTTCCCAAAGTGGGCGATAACGCCCCCTTGTGGGCGCTGCAGGTCTAAAGGGGGGCGGTAAGAGACCCAGAAAAAAAATGGGGGCGTTGTGTAAAGGCTTAGGGGGCGATTTGTAATTTCATCTAGAATCTAGGAGGACTCTTAGACACCGACTGAGCTCTCGACTCTCGACTAGGGATGGGCGATAAACATCGATGTTCATTGAACATCGATATTTTAGGATCGATGTTCGATGTTTTTGCATCGATGTTTGCAATTTAGATTTATCGATAAACTATCGATGTTAGAAGAAATATAGTGAACATCGAACTTTTAAGCTTGACAAAATGTATTTGCACTAATCACAAAATAAAACAGCGTCCTCTGTTGACAAATACAAAAATGTTTCCAAATTAACAGCTCACATACAGGCTACGAGGATGTAAAATTGTCTACGAATAAAAGAAGTATTTAAATTACACAGTGCTATATCATATAAATTCGAATATTTCATTTTAGGCTCTTTTAAATATTACTCAGTATAAATATTTAAATAATATATAATTAAATACATAAATTTATAGTACTTTTAATGTGCAGAATAAAAGTTAAATTATGTATGCATGCAGAATAAGTGAAGGAGGTAAACGTATTTTCATAGAAAAAGAAGGGAGATAGACATTACCGATGTATATTTCTTCGGGAAATTCCCTAGTGCGTACAATCATACACGACGATACACGTATTAAATGCAAGATGACACATCAGAAATATAAAACCATATCCATATGTATCTCGGTATTTGCCAGCGTAGTCAAAAAAAATGCAAGACTATAAAATCCCAAATAAAAATCGTTCTCTTAAAAAGCTTTGATACACGTAAATGTATATATTTTTTAAGTATCAGACGATTTAAGTCATGTGGTTGTTTCATGCGTAATTGCATAATATTGTTTTTTTATATAGTTTTTTTTGAGTAGTTTCTAAAGTTAACTACATATTATAAATGTATATATTTCTTTTATTATTTTTTTTGAATAGTGATATCTTTTATATCATTTTGTTAAGGACGTAAATTAATTAAGTTATAATAAAGTTTTTGTTAAACTGCCAAAAAATAAATCTATAAATATAATTATCGATGTTTAAAAACATCGATGTTTGGTAGTCGATATTTTGCAACCATCGATGTTGATCAACGATGTTAACATCGATGTTTGATATCGATGTTTACCCACCGATGTCCCATCCCTACTCTCGACTACAGCTTGTGAACATCAACTAATATTAATTAAGAGATTGCTCAAACCAACTCGGTTCGATATTTCTCTCCGAGTAGTTCATATATCTGTCCTGTTTTATTGAATAAATAAAATAAAAAACATATCAATCGGTCGCTCCGTTTCGAAACGAAAAGAGACACAAACAAACAAATAAAAAGGCAACTGTATCAATCGGCTGGTTCATAGAATACTTGTTCTTACTTGTTGAGTACGATTGAGCGTCGAATGAGATAAACGAGTTTATGCATGTTTGTCTTATTCCTGTCGGTGCGTGCTGCTTATGCAATCCTATATAAACAACGTAATATTTATTTTATTTTCATTTGCGGTTTCGCGCGTAATAGATAAGCAGTACTTAAGTTCAACACTTATACTTACGTATTTCTCAAAACAAAACAATGTCGGAAGTAAAAAAGAAGAGACGGCAATACTGTGCGGAATATATTAAATTCGGATTCATTGAAAATCCTACAAACCCATCGTCGCCTTTGTGCCTTCTATGCCTAAAAACATTTTCGAATGAAGCAATGAAGCCTTCAAGACTTCAAGATCATTTGAATAAAATGCATCCAGATAAGAAAGACAAGAATGTAGCATATTTTCAAGACCTAGAGAAGAAGCATAATACTCGGCCAAGTGTAGCAAAACTCTTTTCGGCGGCTGCTAAGCAAGATGACGACGGACTTCGAGCTTCGTACAACATCTCTTTGTTAATTGCTCAAAAAGGCAAACCACACAACATCGGAGAAGTGTTAATTTTGCCAGCAATAAAGGAAGTAATAACTACTGTGCTTCATAAACCGGCCGCAGATATTATTGGAAAAATTCCTTTGAGTAATAATTCTGTGCAAAGACGAATTGATGAAATGGCCGGAAACATAGAAGAATCATTGTGCAATCATCTGAGGACTAGTCAATTCTCAATTCAGCTCGATGAGTCCACTTTACCAACTAATGAAGCATTGTTGCTGTCTTACGTGAGGTTAATTAAAGATGAGAAAATATGTGAAGAACTATTGTTTGCTAGAAATTTAGAGACCGATACAAAAGGCGAAACCATATTCAATACATTGGAAAAGTTTTGTGATGAGAAAGAGATTCCCTTGAAAAATATTATATCAGTTGCTACGGATGGCGCTCCGGCTATGACAGGGTGCCATAAAGGCTTCATAGCGTACGTAAAAAATAAAATTCCAGATGTCCTTGCTGTACATTGCGTTATTCATAGACAACATTTGGTTGCTAGAAATTTAAGTGAACGACTATTTCAATCACTGCAATATGTCATCAAAGCAGTCAATAAAATCCGTAACTGCTCTTTGAATGATAGATTATTTCATCAGCTTTGTGTTACTAATGACGAAGATTTCAACCGTTTGTTGTTTCATACCGAAGTTCGTTGGCTATCAAGAGGCAATTGTCTGACTCGATTTTACAACCTGTTTGACTCTGTGATAGAGTTTTTGGAAACTAAAGATACAGAATTGCGCAACAAGCTCATTACATCAAAAAATGATATAGCTTACATGACAGACCTGTATAAATTGTTCAACAACATGAATCTCCAACTGCAAGGCGATGAACTAAATTTAATTAAAACAAAAAATGTCGTTGCTGCTTTCGCAGCCAAACTGCTTCTACACAAAAAGAATATGGGCAGACGTGAGTTTCATAATTTTCCGAATTTATCAGTATCCTGCAGTAACGACGACTTGTTTGCCTACTGCCAACATTTGGAAAAGCTCCACATTGACTTCACCGAACGATACCAGGATATTTTGAACTTGGAAATACCAGACTGGGTGTTGGATCCGTTTTCAAATGTCAACACAGCAATATCACCACATCTGGAAGAAGAACTTATAGAATTGACAACGAACGAGGAAATAAAAATCAAGTTCAAAAATGGCTACCAAGAATTTTGGCTACAAAAACCGATCCCGCAATTGTACCCTGGATTGTGGTCAATCATTCAACGATTCTTGATAGCATTCCCATCGTCATATTTGTGTGAACGTGGATTTAGTGCTGTAGCAACGCTGCTTACTAAAAAGAGAAATCGTTTGCATGTTACCGAACGTGGTGACTTGCGGCTGTTCTTGAGTAAATTGGAACCTGATATCAACAAACTTATTAAACAGCATCAGATTCATCCTTCACATTAGTTTTTATATTAGAATCGATTATGTTTGTTTTATTTTGAATTTTGAATAAAAGATACTTTGTCTGAATACTATAAAGTTGCGTTTCAATAATCATTCTCATTGGCAGGTGTAGCCCGTAAAAGTTAACTTGAGACCTGAGCGCCGTTGTGTACTACCTACTACGCTCAGGTCTCAAGTTAACTCATTCATTCTAAACGAGACTTTTACTATAACCCATAGTAAAAGTCTCGTTTAGAATGAATGTTTAATCTCCGCTAATATAGCTCACAATAATTAATTTAATTTGAAGTTATAGTGGTTTTTGAGTAGGTGAAAAAATGGGGGCGCTAAAAAATAATTTATTCTCAAAGTGGGCAGTAGGCAAAATAAGTTTGGGAACCACTGCTTTATATCAATTACTTTTCCCATGTATGTAAATTATATGTTTTGCTTAATAACTACTTACCAAGCTGTGCATCATTTTCATTTAGTTATTGACGTACCCTTGAAAATAAAGTATACATTTGAAATTTTAAGTTATCTAATTTATTCTTGTGTAATGTACAGGGTTATTGACTATATTTGGACCAATAGATAACTTTGTTATTTGAAGGATTAGAAAAACGTTTAAATTAGGAAAGTTGTAGGATTTCACTCAAGGCGCTAGAATTTGATATCAGAAAAAACAATCGAACGTCGTAAAGCCGTCAAAAACGGCTAACTTAGTTTTTTTTAAATGGAATACCCTATATAATGTTACATAATCTGATTCTAAATAAAATTTCGAGTATATTCCATTTATATAACATATACCTACATTCAACTGTTTTCGCGCTATCGCTGATTGAAAATCGTACTACTACTATGTTTCCATAGAAACCCTGTAATGACTTACGTAAATTCATATACGAAGGGTGTAGAAAACATATTAGTAGTACGATTTTCAATCAGCGATAGCGCGAAAACAGTTGAATGTAGGTATATGTTATATAAATGGAATATACTCGAAATTTTATTTAGAATCAGATTATGTAACATTATATAGGGTATTCCATTTAAAAAAAACTAAGTTGGCCGTTTTTGAGGGCTTTACGACGTTCGTTTGTTTTTTCTGATATCAAATTCTAGCGCCTTGAGTGAAATCCTACAACTTTCCTAATTTAAACGTTTTTCTAATCCTTCAAATAACAAAGTTATCTATTGGTCCAAATATAGTCAATAACCCTGTACATAGAAATTGATAAAAACATACATGTATGCAAAACATTTTCAAATATCACAAATATGCATAGTACAAACTAGCGAAATATATAAATGAAGAAACAATTAATTTAATATTTCATTTTGTTCTAAACAATCACCCAGATATGTAGAATAAATCTTTCTCTCCATAATAGATGAATATAAAATGATTAACACGCTTCGTGAAAGTCAATTGACATAGTGAAACACATTTGACAAATAAGGAAATTATTTGACACATCGCCGCCATTTTATAATAAATGGGAAAGTCATTTGACAAATTGTGAAACACAATTGACAAAAGGGGAAAACCAAAAGAAAAAGACTGTAATTGTCTTCATTATGTTCAGCATATGGAAACATATCTGGGTGATTGTTTAGAACAAAATGAAATATTAAATTAATTGTTTCTTCATTTATATATTTCGATAGTTTGTACTGTGCATATTTGTGATATTTGAAAATGTTTTGCATACATGTATGTTTTTATCAATTTCTATGTACAGTTCTGTGCAATAAAATAGCGTACACGTCTTATTGCTAATTTTGACATTATTTTGCCATTGTGAAAATGGCTTACATTAAGTATGACAAAGTGAATTATAGCGTCAATTCAATTTGTCATACATGACAGATATTCAAACAAAAGTCATATTTACATAATCGTATAATAAGTGTACGCCAGTTTATTGCACAGAACTGTTATATATACTAAAAGCCAATTGTCTCGCTCTTTTTAACACGAACGATTAAAACGGCAAAGCTATACCCCAAAATTGACGAATTGGGGAGACAGTTTTCTGAGAACCTGGCGCATCTACGGTGGGAACGAAAGTGTCACGCGACGGGGACCACGGTCCCACGTGCCTTAGGCCATTTTTCACGTCTCCGAAGAGAGAACGAGGGCCCGAAAGGAGTTTTTGAAAATTTTAGAACGTGCAGAAAAAGAGTATGAATCATAGTATTTTGCCATAAGGCCTACGTGTAAAATAAAAAATATGGACTAGGTTCGATTTTAAAATGGCGGTGGATCGATACAGATGACCGTGACACATCAAACTTCGGATAAGGTTAAGTTAAACGCACGAAAAATTCAATTTCAGGTTATAAATTATCAAAACCGTCAAATCAGTTTGAGTTCGCGATATGGCATTTGCCGGGAAACGTCAAAATTGGCGGAAAGCACCAGTCGTGCAATACACACATATTGACTATCTATTCACGTTTATCGATCGGTTGTCAAGTTTAAATGTCAGAAGGCCGACAAATAAAGGGATTATGAAGGAAATGTGGTACCTTTCAGATACGTATTAGTGTTATTATTACCAATTGTTACTATTTCTTTTCTATTTATGAATATATGAACAATGCCGACGGATATGATAAAATAAACTTAAAGTGTATTATCGCACGTAAGTACAGTGACAAGTATAACGATCTTTCTATATTTTATTAAGATATATTAAATACAAATTATATATGTCATGGAAATGTCGTCACTTCTCGCGAAAGAAGTACCGAAGCAAGCCTAAATAAAGAATCATCTGAGTTTTCTTTATTTGTCAGATGTGTCCGAAACACTTCGAAATAACATAAATACATCAAATATGTAAAATTCCCATAAGCATTTATGTAATTTCGTTTATCAATTCAGTTATAAAAGCAAGCACTTAAAGTATGCGACTATGCGGGTTGGCACAAACTAATCAGAAGTACATTTTCGGTTAAATGGTATTAGGAGACAGCAAGATTTTTGATTGGGTTTTACAAAGTACATATATATATACTATTAAAGCGTAATATGAAAATTAATTAATTCTCTCAATGACCTGTAAGTTTAAAACATGTTTTGTTAAAGTTCATCATGTTATGTTGTTAATTTCATTTGACAATTGGAAAGACAATTTGGTTAAGCACTACAGTCTGACATTTCGTTCTCACAAGTTTATGTGTAAACGAATACACTACAACGAAGTATTGTCACGATGACAGGTGGAACGACAATTTGGTTAAACATCAACTTTTCATTGTCGTATAAGTGTCTCGATGACAGTCTGTCAAAAAATTTGAAGTATACACTATTTTTATCGTGAACTTGACACAAGGCATGGTACTACCAATTTTATAGAACGAATAACATGAAACAACATTTAATTGCCGAACCGTCTTGGTTTTTTTTTTGTCTGTCGACGTTCACCTTGGCCTAGATGCACACAATTAGACAATTAGACTTAGCAATCAGTAAAAACATTAACAAAACCATAAAGATAGAAACTGAAAGTGTCATGGGTTCTGATCACAATCCAATTATAATAACTTGGAACGAAGACATAACCGAAAGAACATATCACACCTTCAAGACAGACTGGGCCGGCTACAAAACAGAACTAGAATAAACCATCACTGCAGTTCCTAAAATACAAAACACTGCAGAATTAGAACAGAACATAAAATCACTACAAGATAAAATAACAAACGCTGTTAAAAATAATACCATCAAAATAGAAAGGATATATAAATCAGGTAGTCTACCACATCATATTAAAGAACTAATAAAGGAAAAGAACAGAGCTAGGAGAAGACAAAACTGTACTAAACAACCTTCAACATCAAGTACATAAGGAATTACTGGAACTGAAAAATGTAGAATGGCAAAGAACACTCGAAGAAATAGGTGCAGACCCCTCTAAGACATGGAAAATAATCAAGGCAATCAAAAGAGAACAAATACAAATCCCACCACTTCAATTCAATAACTCCACACAAGTCACAGCAGAAGAAAAAGCAGAAGCTCTAGCGGAATCACTAGAAGAGCAATTCACTCCGAACTTGGATGAAGTAGACGTGCAACACGTAGTGCAGCTTCACAAAGTAGCAAGCAGAGAAATACGTGAACCCCACTCCCCTAGCAACGACCCAGTCACAGCCGAGAACCTAAAACCAATCCTTAAAGCATTAAATCCCAAAAAAGCTCCTGGTATAGACAACATCACCAACAGATCACTACAAAACCTCCCCCCAAAAGCAATAATGTCAATTCTAGCAATAGCAAACTCCGTTATCAGACTCCAAACATTCCCAAAGATATGGAAACATGCCAAAGTAATAGTTATACCTAAACCAGGAAAACCAAAAACAATACCAAGCAGCTACAGGGCCATAAGCCTGTTACCATCCATTAGCAAAGTGATAGAAAAAATAATCCTACAGAAGATAAAGTACCACTCTGACAATCAAGACATAATACCAGAAGATCAACATGGGTTTAGAGAAGAACATTCAACGATAACACAACTTTCAAGAGTCACTGAGATTATCCAAGAAGGATTCAACAAAAATCAAGTGACAGCAGCTGTATTTCTCGACATAGCAAAGGCATTTGATAAAGTCTAGAGACAGGGACTCATATATAAAATGATAATACATAATTACCCAACACACATCATAAAAATCACAAACAGTTTTCTCCAAGGACGCTGCTTTCAAGTTAGCATCCAGAACACACTTTCCTCAATAAAACATCCAACAGCGGGAGTCCCCCAGGGCTCATGCCTGTTACCTCACCTATATACAATATTTACAGCCGACATACCAGTATCAAATCCTACAAGATATTTAAATACGGCCACCTTTGCAGATGATATGGCTCTGCTCTCAACATAAAGATGTCCGACGAACGCGGTACAGGAACTCCAAACGCACCTAGACAACACGATAAAATGGTTCAAACAATGGAGGACAACAATAAACGAAGACAAATCCCAAGCAATAATCTTTCAAAGGAATCTGAAAACAACAGACAACGACATAACCATCAACAACAACACTATACCATGGAGTAGAGAAATTAAATACCTGGGAATATACCTGGATATAAAGCTCAATTATAACACACACATAGCAAAAACGATAACCAAAACCAAACAAACAAGATGTCAACTATGGCCTCTTATAGGCAGAAAAAGCCAGCGAACACGAACAACAAAATTCTACTTTACAATCAAGTATTAGGTCCAATATTCACATATGCATGCCCAATATGGGTGCATATGTGCAAGACCAACATCAAAAAACTGCAAATAATACAAAACACCAGTCTTAGAATGATACTAAATGCTCCATGGTATATGAGAAATAATCAAATAATGAATGAAACAAATACCCCAACCATTATTGACTACATCAAGGAAAGAGCGCTCAGTTTCTATAACCAGATGGAAAACCACTCAAATCAAAATCTTAAAAGAGCACTTGCATATGATGGAAATGAAAATTTCAAAGACCTAAAATGGTTCTACTTTAATTCTTAATCAAAATAAAGATAAACAATAGCTAATCAAATTCAACTTCAACAATCCAAGATTCACCGCACTCAGATGAAGAGTAAAAGACTAAATAGTCTAACTCAAAGCCACAATAAAGAAGAAGAAGAAGAAGATGCACACAATTGATACAAAACCTGAATGTCAACAAAATTTTTCCAAATATCAGCGTTCAGTAAATTATATAGAAATGTTGTTCGCTTTGTGGGCAAAGTCTTAATAAATAAATTCATTTGCCACTAATTATAAATGTCACAATAATATTTAACTTATTTCTAAGAGACATTTTGCTTAATATGCGTCTTCATTCATAAACAAGAAGAAACTGAACTGCGGTTGTAATTACTCTACATTGTCGGTCATTCGGGTACAGTTTCCAATATCGTAGTTTTAAAAATTAAAGCAAAGGCCCGATTAATAACATTTAACGTCCACTGAAAGAAATATTATAACCGTTAATATTTACATTTTATTGCATTATCAATTATTATTATTATTACTATTGTATCGGTCATTTATCGTATCTTTAATGTCTTGGACACATCTCTGTCATCTTTCTACATACAAATATACATACTGCGTCTTTAATTTAAATTTAGAGTAGCTTATGATATCAATATTAATTTGGGAATACTGTGCTACAGTAATGTTTTTCATTTTAACTACTGTCATAGTTAAGTCAATTTATTGAAAAGTTCCACAGTGTTTTCAAATTAATATTGAAATCGTAGGTTATTCTAAAAAAAATAATTGAAGGCACGGTGTGTCTACAATGACATTCAATTTGACAATTCATTCTCGCAATAGATCGAACTGTCACCACGATGACAGTTTGCAAGAAAATTTAACGTATGGGCAACGTTTATCATAAAACTTGAGACAAATAGAGTTAGAGTACTACCAAATTTAGAAAACAAAGAAATTTATATATGATACAACAAATCTTGATCATACAACCATATTAGGTTTACCTGTTCGGCCTACTTACATTCAACTTAGACTAGGTGCACACGCATTATATCAAACTTGAATGTCAACGAAATGTTCCAAGTAATCAGCTTTCAGTAAATTCTATAGAAATGTTAAACATTTTATGGGAAATTTTTTAGTTAATAAATCCATTTGTCTATAATTATAGATGCCACAATAATGTATAATTAATTTCTAGAATTTCATTTAATTTGCATCTTCATTCATAAACTAATTAAAAGAAAATTTATAACCGTTAAAATTCAAGTGCCTCTGCGACTGGCAGTAGTCACGTTCCAAAGAAGCAATTCAAACTCGAAGAGTTTCATGGAATAACAAAAAGAGCAAGTATTCTATTAAATTAATGTGTCCTAAATAAAAAAAAAAAGGGGGAAAGAGTAAATTGAATAATCAGCACTTGATGACTTATATCGACATTTTATGACAAACATTATGGAGCACTGATGAGCTTGATTATTTGCAACGAAAGTCATATAAATATAGATTTATTTCTATTGACTATTGTCCCGGAACCCCTACGTTAATTGTAATTCAAAGAAACGAATACATCATGCTGATCAAAATTGGTGAACATAGTATATTATTAAACTAAAATTAAGTAACAGTTAAAGGGTGTAGCCATCTTTACTTATCTATTATTATTTTAACACCGATATATTTAACTAGAGCATACGCGAAATGTTGGTCAATCAATATTCACGTTAGGTGGCTTAAATGTTACAGGAAACGTCAGAATTGTCAGAAAAAGTCCATCTGACTTTTGATTAATGTTGGCAATTTCACAAAAATTTAATTGCAGGTTATAAAACGTCAAAACGATCAATCGATTTCAGTTCGTGATGAAATCTGAACTGCTTTCATAATGACAATTATTTCAAAAAAAAAGGTTAAACAACCTGACATCTGTCTGATATTTCATGGTTCATGTTTTTAAGCTTCATCGATATTTATTGTAGACTTTTACACAAAAAGATATGAAATTACAAATTTTATACAGCGAAATGACTAAAATATTAATAAGAAAAGTGCTATCAGATCCATTTTAGTTTTGCCTATATACCGTGCCTTCAAATACTTTCCGCATTAGAGACGGTCATGCTTTTTTTTTAATGGTTGGTGACAGTGCATAATTTTAATAGTTTGGTTATGTCATATAAATAATAATAGGCGTCTATAATTTGAATTTAAGTGTGACAACTGTCAGAATTTGAAGTTTTCAAAAAATTAGCATGTACACCAACATTGATTACTTAAAAACTTCAAAAACAGCCTACTCTAATGCGGAAAGTATTTGACGGCACGGTATTAGACAATTACCTTAAAATATGATTTATATTATTATTACTAGGTGACAGACGAATCAAATTCCAATGTAATGACAATTGTTTTGTAACTATTCAATTTACTAAAGTAAATATTCCAGTCTAATTCAACAATTACTTCTACTAAATAGTTTGATTGTCAGTAGAAAGTTTGAAGTATGGGCAGCGTTCAATCATTTAATGCGATATGTTTGAAAATACACCATTAAATCAAATTGTTAATCAAACATTCTGATGATGGTTGATGATGATCGTGTCCCAGGCTGGTGGCTCTTATTTCGATGGTTGTAATCATGAACTACCTTTTTGTGTTATTTTTCCTTAAATACTTAATAAAAATCACAAAATGATCCAACAATTACAAATTATATTCTTTTTACAGTGTGTGTAAGCAAAATGTTTACACAGATATTCCAACGTCGGTCAGTATTATTTTTGGTTATTGTTTTTAGTTCAACTACCAGCGTCACTACTAAATATTTAAATTATAATAGGATCGTCTCAGCAACCGACATAGCCAGAGCACGATCTACAGGCGACGACTCAATGCCACTGCAAACTCACTTTGACAGGAACAATTTCAGAGCAGACAAATGAAACTAATTATTAATATGGAAGCCAGTTATAAATTCACTATTATAAATAAAAGTAATAAGTCATACTTATTCTATACCAACATTTTATTTAAAACTTGATTCTTCTGTGTAATGGGCATGCATTGTTCACAAATTTGCATTATAACAAAGCTCAAAAGGTATGTCAAAAGTATGTTTGCGGGCCATGATAATTGGCAGGTTAAATTATGCAAAATTAAAATAAATCTGATATTACATTTTCAATAATGATTTAGTCCTTTCATTGTGTAAAACTAATAAAACTATGAATCTTTTAGTGTCAAGTCTTAGTATTACGCTAAATAGCATCTAAATTTCAAACTCCAACAACGAAAAGTCAGACTGACGTTAAAATGCTTTAAATTGTCGTTCCACCTGTCACCGTGACAGTACTTCGTGGACAAAAATATACGTCTATACAAGGTGTGCCAAAAGTTTAGAAAATCAAAAATGATTTTTTTTGGCGTTTTACAGCGAACTGTAATAAAACTGTAAGCGGACGCGAAAGGCGATTCAAGCTCGAAGAGATTGATGGACAGCTAGTTATATATACTAATAGCCAATTGTCTCGCTCTTTTTAACACGAACGATTAAAACGGCAAAGCTATACCCCAAAATTGACGAATTGGGGAGACAGTTTTCTGAGAACCTGGCGCATCTACGGTGGGAACGAAAGTGTCACGCAACGGGGACCACGGTCCCACGTGCCTTAGGCCATTTTTCACGTCTCCGAAGAGAGAACGAGGGCCCGAAAGGAGTTTTTGAAAATTTTAGAACGTGCAGAAAAAGAGTATGAATCATAGTATTTTGCCATAAGGCCTACGTGTAAAATAAAAAATACGGACTAGGTTCGATTTTAAAATGGCGGTGGATCGATACAGATGACCGTGACACTTCAAGTTCGGATAAGGTTAAGTTAAACGCACGAAAAATTCAATTTCAGGTTATAAATTATCAAAACCGTCAAATCAGTTTGAGTTCGCGATATGGCATTTGCCGGGAAACGTCAAAATTGGCGGAAAGCACCAGTCGTGTAATACACTACACATAATGACTATCTATTCACGTTTATCGATCGGTTGTCAAGTTTAAATGTCAGAAGGCCGACAAATAAAGGGATTATGAAGGGAAAGTGGTACCTTTCAGATACGTATTAGTGTTATTATTATCAATTGTTACTATTTCTTTTCTATTTATGAATATAGGAACAATGCCGACGGATATGATAAAATAAACTTAAAGTGTATTATCGCACGTAAGTACAGTGACAAATAGAACGATCTTTCTATATTTTATTAAGATATATTAAATACAAATTATATATGTCAACGAAATGTCATCACTTCTCGCGAAAGAAGTAGGTACCGAAGCAAGCCTAAATAAAGAATCATCTGAGTTTTCTTTATTTGTCAGATGTGTCCGAAACACTTCGAAATAACATAAATACATCAAATATGTAAAATTCCCATAAGCATTTATGTAATTTCGTTTATCAATTCAGTTATAAAAGCAAGCATTTAAAGTATGCGACTATGCGGGTTGGCACAAACTAATCAGAAGTACATTTTCGGTTAAATGGTATTAGGAGCCAGCAAGATTTTTGATTGGGTTTTGCAAAGTACATATATATACTATTAAAGCGTAATTTGAAAATTAATTAATTTTCTCAATGACCTGTAAGTTTAAAACATGTTGTTAAAGTTCATCATGTTATGTTGTTAATTTCATTTGACAATTGGAAAGACAATTTGGTTAAGCACTGTCTGTCTGACATTTCGATCTCACAAGTTTATGTGTGAACGAATACACTACAACGAAGTATTGTCACGATGACAGGTGGAACGACAATTTGGTTAAACATCAACTTTTCATTGTCGTATAAGTGTCACGATGACAGTCTGTCAAAAAATTTGAAGTATACACTATTTTTATCGTAAACTTGACACAAGGCATGGTACTACCAATTTTATAGAACGAATAACATGAAACAACATTTAAATGCCGAACCGTCTTGGTTCTTTTTTTTTTTTGGTCTGTCGACGTTCACCTTGGGCTAGATGCACACAATTAGACAATTAGTCTCAGCAATCAGTAAAAGCATTAAGAAAACCATATAGATAGAAACTGAAAGTGTCATGAGCTCTGATCACAATCCAATTATAATAACTTGGAACGAAGACATAACCGAAAGAACATATCACACCTTCAAGACAGACTGGGCCGGCTACAAAACAGAACTAGAGCAAACCATCACTGCAGTTCCTAAAATACAAAACACTGCAGAATTAGAACAGAACATAAAATCACTACAAGATAAAATAACAAACGCTGTTGAAAATAACACAATCAAAATAGAAAGGATATATAAATCAGGTAGTCTACCACATCATATTAAAGAACTAATAAAGGAAAAGAACAGAGCTAGGAGAAGACAAAACTATACTAAACAACCTTCAACATCAAGTACATAAGGAATTACTGGAACTGAAAAATATAGAATGGCAAAGAACACTCGAAGAAATAGGTGCAGACCCCTCTAAGACATGGAAAATAATCAAGGCAATCAAAAGAGAACAAATACAAACCCCACCACTTCAATTCAATAACTCCACACAAGTCACAGCAGAAGAAAAAGCAGAAACTCTAGCGGAATCACTAGAAGAGCAATTCACTCCGAACTTGGATGAAGTAGACATGCAACACGTAGTGCAGATTCACAAAGTAGTAAGCAGAGAAATACGTGAACCCCACTCCCCTAGCAACGACCCAGTCACAGCCGAGAACCTAAAAGCAATCCTTAAAGCATTAAATCCCAAAAAAGCTCCTGGTATAGACAACATCACCAACAGATCACTACAAAACCTCCCCCCAAAAGCAATAATGTCAATTCTGGCAATAGCAAACTCAGTTATCAAACATCCAAAGATATGGAAACATGCCAAAGTAATAGTTATACCTAAACCAGGAAAACCAAAAACAATACCAAGCAGCTACAGGCCCATAAGCCTGTTACCATCCATTAGCAAAGTGATAGAAAAAATAATCCTACAGAAGATAAAGTACCACTCTGACAATCAAGACATAATACCAGAAGATCAACATGGGTTTAGAGAAGAACATTCAACGATAACACAACTTTCAAGAGTCACTGAGATTATCCAAGAAGGATTCAACAAAAGTCAAGTGACAGCAGCTGTATTTCTCGACATAGCAAAGGCATTTGATAAAGTCTGGAGGCAGGGACTCATATATAAAATGATAATACACAATTACCCAACACACATCATAAAAATCACGAACAGTTTTCTCCAAGAACGCTGCTTTCAAGTTAGCATCCAGAACACACTTTCCTCAATAAAACATCCAACAGCGGGAGTCCCCCAGGGCTCATGCCTGTCACCTCACCTATATACAATATTTACAGCCGACATACCAGTATCAAATCCTACAAGATATTTAAATACGGCCACTTTTGCAGATGATTCGGCACTGCTCTCAACATCAAGATGTCCGACGAACGCGGTACAGGAACTCCAAACGCACCTAGACAACACGATAAAATGGTTCAAACAATGGAGGACAACAATAAACGAAGACAAATCCCAAGCAATAATCTTTCAAAGGAATCTGAAAACAACAGACAACGAAATAACCATCAACAACAACACTATACCATGGAGTAGAGAAATTAAATACCTGGGAATATACCTGGATATAAAGCTCAATTATAACACACACATAGCAAAAACAATAA
Source organism: Amphimallon solstitiale (assembly GCA_963170755.1). NCBI lineage: Eukaryota > Metazoa > Arthropoda > Insecta > Coleoptera > Scarabaeidae > Amphimallon > Amphimallon solstitiale. The sequence continues at coordinate 14,775,397 of OY720685.1, forward strand.
CCAAAACCAAACAAACAAGTTGTCAACTATGGCCTCTTATAGGCAGAAAAAGCCAGCGAACACGAACAACAAAATTCTACTTTACAAGTATTAGGTCCAATATTCACATATGCATGCCCAATATGGGTGCATATGTGCAATTACTTAATTTCTATCTTAATGTTAAAAATATGTTTGTTAGTCGAATATTCTACTTTTGGTAGATTATGCTAGTCTTCGTTACTTTATTTTTGTACTGGTAATTTAACTAAAACATACGTGTTAGATGTTAGTTATTAATATTCATAAATGTACTTTGTACCTTTTCTACATAGCAATATTAAAGTGTAATTATTTAAGTAATTCTTTTCTTTAAAACGTTATTGTGTGGTTACAGCATTGTAATTGAATATCGTACTGCATACTGTTTTCCTTAGCAATGATTCCTCATTACTACGGGAACTAGTAAATAGTATGCAATTTGATGACAGTGTTGTGATCATGTACCGCGAGATCAAAAATTATATTGAAAAAGGTTTGCTATGGAATGTACAAGTCTGTCATAGGTTATATCATTAAGTGTCACACTGCATTAGAAGATTTTTACATTCCATGGCAAACCTTTATGAATATATTTTTGACCTCGCGGTATTAAACCCTAATTTTTAATAAACTTTCTTTTGAATTTCCCGCTACCAAATACATTTTGAATCTCCCGCTATTTGCTTAGTGTTATTGAAAACTGTAATTTTTGGATGCCAGCGCCTTCTATATCGGCCTTCACGCAATACAAACCGCGGATAAAAATTTTGGCTTGACTGTGCCATCTTCTCTAATGGTTGGTTCAGTCAGCTTTCTTTAGTCCTAACTTAGTATTAGTCTTAATTTAAGTATTAGTATAGTTCCAAAAATGAAGGTATCGTTCATACAAAAATGAGTAAAAGTCCTACGCCTGCGCATTATATAACAATTCCGTATGCGGAGCCATGGCAACAAGAGATAAGCAACAAATACAAAAAGATACATAACCTACAGAAACGTTTATTTCGTTCGGTGGCATTTGTTTAAAATAGGTAGGTAAAGCTTCAGTGATAAAAAAATAAAACTACTTTTAAAATCAAACATATTGCAACTATTGGCAGATGCCTGTGAGAATATAGTTGTCTTTGGTTTTTACAAATAATAATTTTTTTTTTATTTTAAACAAAGAACAACAATTTGATGTTTAAAAATATTTATTATGTGAGTGCAAAATCTACAACACTGCTTCAGGAGCAGCACCTATATTTATATAGCTCCATTGATAAGGTATGGAACCAGTGGACATGAAATATTCTGGCAGCATGTCTCTGTCCACCCTCTTGGGATTGTTTGACCCCAAACGATGCACAGGCTCCAACGTAGAGGGATTTGCTGCAGATTCATCACATGTATTGGCACTAAATTCGTTAAATTCAGGGTTGTTTATTTCCTGGAGCCGTAGGAAATTGTGCAAAACAAGTGTTGCTTTAACAATGTTGTGACACATGTCCACACTAGCTATTATGCTAAAACAATATTTGGCATCACATGTGGCAAGTAGCACTATACTGAATCCTTGTTTATAGTTAAAATAGTCTCATCCAGAATGCTTTGGTGCTTGAATGGATACATGTTTACCATCAACTGCCCCGATACAGTTTGGCATATTCCACCACTCATGAAAATCTGTGGCAATCTTTTGAAATTGTTCCTTTCTTGGTTCAGGTAGAACAATTAGACATAATTTGTCCCATAAAACTGCTGTGGTTTCTTTTATAATATAATGCACAGTCGATTTGCCAACTCTATAAGACCAAGCAAGTTCTTGCATAGAACATCCTTCTGATAGATAACTAAAAAATTATACTTTGAAAATTTTTGTTTACTGTGCTATTATCTACTTACTGTAAAGTAATAAGTCAATGAGCTGGAGAGAGTGGTTTCTTCGAAACGGTTTTTTTAACAGTTCCTCAAAAACATTCGGTGTCATTCTTGTATATTTAAAAAATTGTTTGAAATCTGGTTCAATGCTTTTCATATCTTTTATAAGAGTAGCAAAATGTCCATGAGTATCCCCATGTTTATTCATTGGGCGAATCTTAAAACCTCTCCTTCTTCTTTTTACTTCAGCTAGCACACAAGTGGAAGCAGTTAATAAACTGGTGGAACAATACAAAAGTAAGTCTGCTTGTTATTTCACCATTTTGAGAGGCAATTAATTTTATTCCCTTGAAATCTTCAAAATAAATACTTATATACCCTGCAAAGTACAAAAACATACTATCTTTTTTTCTAAATCTTTCTTCATAATAAAGTTTAAATGTAATGAAAAATTCTACTATCTACCAAACACAAAAGGGGGCAAAAGTAATTAAATTAATTAAAACCTAAAACAATCCAAGCTGAAGTACGTCGGAAAAAAAGACAAACAAAAGTGAAGTTGCTTTGCTTTATTTACGCAAGGCGCATGACAGTTCTTAATTTAGTTCTAAAAGTTGAATATTACGAACTTTCAAGGTCAGGATTCTTAAGACTAATACTATGTTGGGAAATTGTATGAATACGAACAATAATTACATATCACTGAACTTTTTAAGATTAATACTAATACTAAGTTAGGACTAAGGAAAGCTGACTGAACCAAGCATAAACTGTGGTTAGTGGTTGCCGGATCAGCCAATTCAGCTGCCATTTGCAAGTGTTTGTACGATTCTTGGATTCGTTTTACTAGGTTTAGTGGAAATTCACAAAATAATAAGGGTGAATAATGGCCGATCATGTTGACCAAGTTAATATGAATGACGCAATGCTTTCGGCAGGTACATTAAATGTAAAGGAGGAACAGTGCCAAGAAGACAGTTTTGTAGATGATAAAGTGTGTATCTCTGAAACTGCTATTACCGTAGACAATGCTGAATTACAAGGTCCCATTTGGCATTGCAAGATAGAACAATATGATGAGTGCACATGTTTGGACAATATTAAAACAGAAATCGCATCATTCGAAGTGACTGAAGGACAGAATGACAACGTTAAAATAAGAGGAGGAATCAGTGCTGATGATATTAAAATTGAGTTCGATAATGGACTACTATGTAAGTAAATGGATATTAATAGCGGTTCTTTGTAATTTGTTGTAGCTGTTATAACAGAAAGTAAAAATAATTTTTTTATTATACTCCACCCTGTGTTTGAAATATATTCAGGTTGTTTCAACTGCCGATTAAATATTGACTGCCATATGTAGTATGTTACTTGGCTGTTCTTAAAAGTGACAGTATTAAATATATGTATTATCATCATGTGATAGTAAAAGCTGTGATTTCTAATCCATTTAAATTTGGCCAACAGATTGTGAAAATTGTGAAGCATATTATGAAGACTATTGCATCGAATGTGGAATGCTTGTGCATATTTTAAACAAACATGTTTTGAACAGTGCAGATAAAGGAGCACGGAAAGATATTCCAAACGATGCATTAGAAATTCAAGATTGTTTTGGACAAACTGGAATATATGCTATAAGGATTATTCCTGCAGGTGTGAAATTTGGTCCTTTCACTGGAATTACCACAACAGAATGTCCTTGGGAAATGAAAGGGGAGAAATTTGTTTTGGACCAAAATATATCGAAATATTTGAATTGGATGCAATACGTTAATCCTACCAAGAATATTTCTGAAGGAAACTTGTGTATCTTTCAAAGTGAAGAAAATGTATATTATCAGAGCACTCGTCCAATCCAAGCTGGTGAAGAATTACTAGTGTATCTTGGTGAGGAATACGGAAACAACCCAAGTAAAATTATCAGGGCAGATTTTGTTACCACTACGAAAGATATCGTGATGGATGTATTTGCCTGCACATTTTGCTGTCTTGGATTTAGCTCGAAAATGCATTTGACCAAACATAAAACCAGATGTGTTGAGGATACAGCTGGAGTGTTTTCAATTGAAGGTATTGTATATATTTAATCTTGATGTTAGTATTTTAAAGAAGATTATCTTTAAATTATTTCATTAAATATCAAATGAATAGAATTGATTAAACTGATGGATATTTCAAGAAAGTAATTAAGAATGATATTGAGTTATCGAATGTGAATCAAACCTGTACTTCATAGTCCAAAAAATATATAATAATATTACAAAAAAAGGTTAACAATTTGGATGAAAAGAGAGGTTAGAAAAAAGAGAAATTTTTGTAATTAAGGAACAGTTTATGCAACAGCTGTTACGGACTTACAATCTTTTTCTTTTCATGGTTATATGTTGATCACAAGTTGTTAATTTTTTTCAGTACATCAAAATCGTTTCATGTTTTAATATTCACGATTGTTACATTCCACATGTACTGCATCAATGTTAGCATTGCATGTAATTTAATGGGTGTGTTTTTCGCGCAATTCCAGAACTCACCCAGTGCCCGTTTTGCAATATCCACCTGGACCTAAAGGAATACCTGGAACACCATATGGCCTTCTGTAGCGAGAGGAATGCCAGGTACGCTTGATTTTTATATGATTATTCTTGAGACGAGTGATACATAATTGAAGATTTCTTGCCACACTTTACTGTTTGTTTTACCTCTATAATATCAGTGGTTTCAGGCTATGCATGCTTGAAATGTTCGACCACAAATGAATTTCTGCAAATTCAAAATTAACATAATACTTTAATGACTACTGTACAGTTCTCTTAACAAAAAGGTAGCTAATCTAAAGTATAACTTCTGTCTAATATTTGTAGGTCGAGCTATAACCTTATTATGAATGAAATAGTCAATCTTTCCAGCGACAGAGTTTAGGGGTGGGACTACGTGTGCGATCGACTTAAAGCGATCGTTGTCCATTGTAGAGCTATACTTTCAGGCGAGTTTTAAAAATTGGCACCATGCGTGTCTCTTGCTTGATTATCGCTTGGCATTCGGTTAGGTTCGGTTAGTTATAACCTTTTCTAAAGGTATTTACTTAATTTTTAGTGAATATTACGTCTTTAAAGTTGAAAGCCGTTAAAAATGTAAAATTTGTACTTGAATATAAACAAAAATTCTTATTTAATTGAAGTATTGATTTGATTTTCACATAAATTCAATTTAAGTATAAGTGTAGAAATATCTTATAAAAAATACTACAGTATATACTTACTACTTAGATGTTACCTATTCACAATATCAATGTGATTGCTGCTGATGAAGGACATCATTTAGAAAAGTTGCGGCAGTACAATATTCAGAGAGGCATGATTTGATTAGGGATCAGAGCAATCCTTTTGATTTAAATGAAAAACATTTCATCGATATGTTTCGGTTGAATAAAATTATTGCTAGATATGTATTTGAAAGAATACAAAATTGGATGGAAGTTCGAGGTAATCCTGTTGCAGTTCCCTCGATTTTACGCTTTATTTCTGCCCGAACAGTAGGACAAAGTTTTATTATAGAACTATCTCAACAATCAATATTAAATGCTGTGCACATATTGTCAAATCAATGGATTCGTTTTCCCAACACTCCTCGTGAACTGAATCAAATTAAAAAAAATTAGGTGCGGCCACCACATGACTTTCGTATACGTATGAAAGTGTTACTTCCGGTCCGAATTTTGAAATTTCATTTATACAAAAAATATTCCAAATCCAACTCTAAATACTTTTGTACTCTTCATAAATATACAGGGTGTCCAGAAACTCTCCTGACAAACGAAGACCGGAGATTCCTCAGATAATTTTAAGACAATTTAACCCAATTCACGCTAGTCCGAAAATGCTTCCTAAGGGAGCTAGAGCTCTTTGAAGATGGCGCCTTGTAATTAGTTTTTTTTTAATATCTCCCGAACGCTTCTATTTAGAAAAACAAAAACTGGTATGCTTATTTATCCTCCAGAGATGAATCGATTCCATCAATTGCGAATTTCTAGTACCGGTCATAGGCGTCCGTTTTGGGTAGGTAAACGGTTATTTTAACGCATAACTTTTTTGTCTTTAACTTTTAAGCATTTATGACATTAGATTATTAAATTTTCAGGTATTCTAGTACTAAAAGGTACTCTTACTTTAAGTCGGTAGGATACACCGTTTTCTAGAAAAATCGATTTGAAAATTTTTCGTTTTTTCGTCATTAAAATTCAATTTATTATCTTTTGCACTAGTTCGCTCTGAACTGCCAACAGAAATAAAACCTACGTTTTTAATTGTCAAATTGTTGTCAGTTCGCAAAGTTTATCTTTTAATTTTTTACTTTGTAGCATTCAAACACAACGATTTCAATTTAAAAAAAAATGGTTTCTACTAATGAAGAATACGCCGATATGCATTTAGTTTATGGCGAAATGAGGTTTAACGCTCGAGCAGCGCAACGTAGATACGCTGAAAAATTTCCCAATCGTCAGCATCCCACTCACTCAACATTTACAGCTCTTCATCAACGATTAAGAGAAACAGGTTCAGTGGTCCCAAAAAAAAAATGAAACAGGGAGACATAATGATGTAACAGCAGAACATGAAGATGTTATTTTAATGGAAGTTGAGAAAAATCCAGAAATTAGCGTTCGAAGACTATCTGCCATGTACCCCACAATTTCAAAATCTTCCGTAGGAAATATTTTACACAAAGAAAATTTTATCCTTTTCATTTTACAAAGGTGCAAGCACTGCTAGAAGGAGATTTTCCTGCTCGTGTAGAATTCGCTAGATGGTTACAAAATCAGATAAATCAAGATGAAGATTTTTTCAGGTACATTTTGTTTGGTGACGAAGCTTCATTCTCAAAAAATGGAATTTTTAATGTACATAATGCACACTATTATTCGTACGTTGGTGACAATCCCCACGTTGTTCAAGAATTTAATCAGCAGCATAGGTTTAGCATAAATGTCTGGATTGGAGTAGTTGACGATTATCTACTTGGACCTGTGGAATTACCTGCTCGTTTAAATGGTGTTGATTACTTACATTTCCTGCAAAATATTTTACCTGATTTGTTAGATGAGGTGCGTTTAAATATTCGGCAAAACTTATGGTTTCTACAGGACGGCTGTCCGGCCCACTTTAGCAGGAATGTACGAAACTTTCTAGATAATAACTACGAAGACCATTGGATTGGAAGAGGCGGTCCAGTTGCTTGGCCAGCAAGGTCGCCGGATTTGAATCCTTGCGATTATTGTGTTTTGGGGATACATAAAAGCATTTGTTTATTCCGTTCCGATACAAAATCGTGCAGAACTCTGGCTAAGGATACAAGATGCTTGCAACGAATTTAGAAATAACTTTGGAATTTTTGTAAGAATTCGGCGTTCTCTAAGCAAAAGGGTAAATTTATGGATAGAGACTAATGGCCATCACATCGAGCATCTTTTGTAACTTGTAACCTTTGATACTTGTTCTTTTTTTGTTAGTTTCGTTCCATTGTAATAAATACTTTGTTTTTAAAAACCTTCAGCTAAAATTTTGTTTCAAATTGATTTTTGCTTCTTTTCCCAAACTTTTTTTACGAATTGTGTGCTGCATTTATTGAAACAAAAGATGATTTATTAAATTAATTTTCATCCATGCCTTGATAGTCCTAGCCAACTTCGTCGCTAAAAATAACTAGGTACATAATAAATTGAATTTTAATGACCAAAAAACGAAAAATTTTCAAATCGATTTTTCTAGAAAACGGTGTATCCTACCGACTTAAAGTAAGAGTACCTTTTAGTACTAGAATACCTGAAAATTTAATAATCTAGTGTCACAAATGGGTAAAAGTTAAAGACAAAAAAGTTATGCGTTAAAATAACCGTTTACCTACCCAAAACGGACGCCTATGACCGGTACTAGAAATTCGCAATTGATGGAATCGATTCATCTCTGGAGGATAAATAAGCATACCAGTTTTTGTTTTTCTAAATAGAAGCGTTTGGGAGATATTAAAAAAAAACTAATTACAAGGCGCCATCTTCAAAGAGCTCTAGCTCCCTTAGGAAGCATTTTCGGACTAGGGTGAATTGGGCTAAATTGTCTTAAAATTATCTCAGGAATCTCCGGTCTTCGTTTGTCAGGAGAGTTTCTGGACACCCTGTATATAGAGTGCATAATTTACGACATATTTCCAAAAAATCGTTATTCGGTAAGAGTAAAAGTGTTACTTCCGGTCCGAATTTTGAAATTTTTTTTATACAAAAGATATTTAAAAGTACGTTCTAAATACTTTTATACTCGTAATGTACCTGCCTAGAAAGCATGACTTGCGAGATATTAGCAAAAAACTGATTTTCGATAAGAGTAAAAGACCTACTTCCGGTAGGAATTTCGAAAAACTTTATTAATACAATTTGTCTCAAATTTAATTTTGAGTACATTTGATTTCTTTATAAATTTGTTTAAACTTAGTAATTGACGAAATATTTGCAAAATTCTATTTTTTCACTGAAGTAAACTACTACTTCCGGTCTGCCGATTTTGCTCAAAATCTAATCAGTTCTCAAGAGGGAGATTATATTCGTAAATACAACATTTGGAATTGATATCTGTAGCGGTTTGACCGCTATCGTGGTCACAGACAGACAGACAGAAATTTTTTAGGAACCACTTTTACTTTCTTATACGTAGTATAAGGAAGTATTGTGATGATGAAAATTTTCGACCGCGAGATTTTTGCAGATGTCCACGTTTTGAGGTCCCCTGATACCAAAAAAGTGGTTTTTAAAAAAATGTCTGTGTGTGTGTGTGTGTGTGTGTGTGTGTGTGTGACCACGATAGCGGTCAAACCGCTGGAGATATCAATTCCAAATTTTGTATTTACGAATATAATCTCCCTCTTGAGAACTGATTAGATTTTGAGCAAAATCGGCAGACCGGAAGTAGTAGTTTACTTCAGTGAAAAAATTGAAATTTGCAAATATTTCGTCAATTACTAAGTTTAGACTAATTTATAAAGAATTCATAAGTATTTAGAACTTAATTTCCAATATCTTTTATATAAAAAAAATTTCAAAATTCGGACCGGAAGTATCACTTTTACTCTTACCGAATAACGATTTTTTGCAAATATGTCGTAAATTATGCATTCTATATACATTTATGAAGAGTACAAAAGTATTTAGAGTTAGATTTGGAATATTTTTTGTATAAATGAAATTTCAAAATTCGGACCGGAAGTAACGCTTTCATACGTATAAGAAAGTCGTGTGGTGGCCACACCTCATTTTTTTGGTATCAGGGGACCTCAAAACGTGGACATCTGTAAAAATCTCGAGGTCGAAAATTTTCATCATCACAATACTTCCTTATACTACGTATAAGAAAGTAATAGATTTATGGAAACAACAAGGTTTCCAGGAGTTGTAGGTGCTATTGACTGCACTCATATTGCAATTAAAGCTTCCACATGATGAAGAGCACAATTATGTTAACCGTAAAGGATTTCATTCAAAAAATGTGCAATTTGTAAGAAGTAAACTTTTCTGTAGCACAAAATATACCTTATTTCTTAATTTTTAGATATGTGATTACAATTTAAGAATACTAAATGTGAATGCGAATTACACAGGCGCTACACACGATTCATTCATTTGGAGACATTCTGCTGTGCAAACAACAAGAATGTTAAATTGTATAACATTTTATATACAGAAACAAATTACTTATGGGAAACACAAATACTTGGCTAGTAGGTGACTCTGGTTATCCACAGCAACCATGGCTTATGACACCAATATTGCATGCAAATGAAGGGACACCTGAGTTTCAATATACAAATAGGCAAATGCATGCATAATATTACATACAGTCGGATTCAAGAAAGATGATCCCTGCTTGACTAATATATGATTCTATCAAAGAATTATGTCTATATCTAAATAAGAAATAGTATCAACTTGTATAACAAGGATAGCATAAGCGCCATAAGCGAATGCATGTGTTTTCAGTGCGATGCAAGCACGACATACGTTTCATAGAATTTATTTGAGCAAGACAAAGACGGAGTGATTGCATGCGCTGTATTATTTCATACACTTCCGTTTAGCGTTTTGGCTTTGACATTTCTAGTAGTTTGATCGTTTGATTTCGTTTCACAATTTGTTTGTTGTTTCAATCTTTATTAAACCAGAATGTCACGACGCGGTAAAACATTACGGTCACAAGCTCAAGGAGTCGTTTTAAATTTATTTGAATATTTCGAGCAAGAGAAGGTTAATGGTGGTCCTCTAATATCCCTTACATCTGTACAACAGGTAAACATTGTGAGATTTAACATTTTACAAATTCTAATGAATATCTTTTAGCGAGTAGCAGATGCATTGAAGGTAGGAGTAGCTACAGTAAAACGGATTAAAGCCCGATCACTAAATATAGTCCTGTTCTATCTAGTCCAGGGAAGAAAAGGCCCCGTATAAAAGCTAAAACAGACAATTTGGCAGAATGCTCTAAAATGAGTATCCGAAATACATTATACACGATGTATTTACAGAGTGTAAGACCTTAAAAATGTTGAGTATTGAAGTAATAATATCTTTAATTTTAGAAAAGCATGTTACAGTACAAACTTTAAATGCAGAAATTGCTGAAAACCATATTTTATTGAGTAGAAGCAGTTTAAATCGTATACTTTATAATATTGGCTTTAAATTTAAAAAGATCCAACATAACTGAGATGCGATTATTATTCATGAAGAATTATTTAAGAAACATAAATTCTCCTTTTCCTTGTTTAAAAGCTTGTGAAAATAATTAGTATTATTTGGTTTTTTAATTCAATTTATTTCAGAAAATTTGCAGTAATCATTTTTTTAAGAATTATATGCATCTGTTTTTTACAATACGTTTAATAGGTCTACATTCTGTCCCTGATTGAAGATTCTAAAATTTACCTTATGTTTGCTATTAGAATCGAATGTAGTGTGGCCTAACATAAAATAGAGAATATATTGAATTATTTTCTTGGATATTATTCTTACATAAATGTAGATCATAATAAGTTTGGCAAAATTATTTTTTTTTTAAATGCAACACATCTTATTTATTTGAAGTTCGCAGATAATATTGTAGTTTCTGTATTATCCTAACCATAATATTAACAAAGTTTAATAAATTCACAGTCTATTTGGTAATGTAATTATCTATTGAGTATTAATAGTTGAAAAAATGTAATCAATTATTTGCCAGTCTAAATGAACTTTAATTTTAAAACTGGGGTTAATAAACGTTCTTATATTGATATTAAAATATTGACTCTTGAAAAGAGCAGTGGAATTACTATATCTTTGTCCATGCTAGTTCAATAAATGTTGAATTATTTCCCATATACTTCACAATACACTGGTGGACTCACATTTTTTATAGAAATTTATACCTTGAAATATTGTAATGATACAAAAGCAAATTAAAAGTTAGCAATACACTTAAAGAAAATATATATACAGAAAATGTCATTTTTGCATAAATTACAGTGTGCTCTATATAAATATGTGATTAGTTATTCATGTGACATTGTACATTTTTTACTCATTAAATTAACTTTTGAAATAATATATTATACGCCCCTTTTTTTGTATTTCCTACTATTTAATGAATTATTGTATCATAAGTTTATATAAATATTTGTTAATAAATTTATAAAAATAAAATAAGGCTGCACATTTTATTTTAAATTAAAAACAAATTTAGAAACTTCTGTTAATTTATCCAGTGCCATTCAAACCAACATGTATTTCAATGTTCGTTAAAAGAAAGAAATACATTTTTATTAGTATTACAGAGATAATGTTTGCTCAAAATTCTTATGAATGTGTAAGGCACAATTTAAAAGAAGTCTAAATAAAACTATTGTTATATAAAGAAAAAGACAAGAATTTGGATATAAGATTTTATTTTTGAGAAACATCCAAAAGAAAATTAAAATAAACTCTGAAAAACAGTCGTAGATTTTCTCCAATTAGTGTTGAATTAAATTGTTACGTCCTTATTTTGCATGTCTTCACATGGAATCTATAAACTATATAATTATCAATTGCCTCCAACTACACAGAAAAAGAACAGTAATCAGTTATAAAATAGTTTAACAAAATATTAATGAAAAGACATTTCAATCCGACAATAGTCGATTCATATATTATATTTAAATAATCATGTGCCAAACAGAAAATTATAACTAAAATTCAGTTTTAACTTAATTGGCTTGGGAAACGAATCTTTGATTTGGTTTTACAGTTTATCACATCCTTATATAATACTGAGATTTCCAGGCTCTACCATTTCAGTTGTTACGGCTGTATTTAATTCATCTAATCTGTTTATATATTTTTTAAAAGTGTAGCTCGACAAGTGTTTACTCTCTGCTTCATATTTTGAAAATGCATATTCCATATATTTAACACCTAAACAGTAAAATCCATCTCTTATATTTATAGGATGTAACTTCATTTCATGTAAAACATGTATACAATTTCGATCGCATTTATTTAATGTAAATAAATTGTATTTATTGTTTGTTTTGTACCCACGTTATTTCTCAATAAAGTTCAATTATCATGTATTTTAGTATATGTTAAATTTAGTACATTAAAAGACTATTGAGTTTATATTACATATTTTTAATAAACGATAAAGGCGATTATCTAACTTAGTTATCTAATTATACATAACCTAAAATTAGATCGATCAATCTAACCGGAAAACGTAGGATGTCATCATTATAATTTCCATGTTCATTTTAAAGTTTACAGTACTTATCACAGTGGCGGCTCTTTAATGAAAGCAAGTGAGCAATTGCACCCCCTGGAATTTTGAAACAAAACAAACCAAGCGGCGACTAACTGTGAAAGTATTTATTTATTACGTATTCAGAGTTATTGAACAGGAACGTGGCGTGAGCGGCCCGCATAACAACCTACATGCACCGATCGTTGTCACAGATATAATGACGACTAACAGCGCACGAGACCCCTTCCACCGAGAGAAACATACCCATGAGCAATGCCCTACCGTTGCTGCGTTAAGCCATTAAACATTACATTGAAGGTGGGGAGAACTGTATTTTGTTCTAGTTCCATATCGTATAATACATAGCATGTGAGCAGATTCCCAGTCGGCTCATCGCTGTTGGTTCTGCATCTCCACATAATACGTAACGGTCCCGCTTGATTTAATATTTTTATGTATGTACAGGGGTCGATTAATATTTTAATAATGATTTGAATTAAAATACGATAATTCCAGAACGCGTATGCCCCGTTTCCTTAATGGGGAAAAGGATTGTTTTTAACATTGGTGTGCCCTTATGTAATAATTTTATTTAAACAATTACGCATACATGCAGAGTGGGCGGAGCTAGCTGAAATTAATTTCTCTCTTCTGATTAAAGTAAAATTCGGCACTTGGGAGTTTTTGTGGTGTCATTGATCACGTATCGAAAGTCGAAATGTCAAAAAAAAACAAAATGGCCGAAGGATTTTTTGAAAATTGACGTATAAATGTGAAATTTTAGATACGGGGGTGTCGTAGGTCGCCGATCACAAATCCAAAATGAAAATGTCAGAAAAACAAAATGGCGGAACAGTCTTTTGAAAATTGACGTATGAATGTAAAATTTTGGATACGGGAGTGTTTGTGGTTGCTTATTACGTCTTCAAGTTGGCGATTCTTCGAAGCGTGATTGAACAGGTCTTAAATTTAATACTTCATTTTTTCTTAACGATAGTAGATTCGAAAACATCAGAATAGTATTACCTTTCTCGCTCTTGAGTTTGTACCAGTTTGTGTAAAAAACAGTTCGAGAAGAATTTTAAATAAAATATACTATTGGCTAAATAAAATATATGTAGGGGTGCTTCGAAAACAAACTGTACAATGAACAGTACCTGTCTGGAACAGTATGTCGGTGAAACTTATTAAGATTGGGTAAGCGTTCTTGTATTATACTTTTTAATTTTGAAATTATTCACTCCCTATGTGAACCACCCCGAGCCGCCACTGACTTATCATGATGGCGAAGTATTGATTTGAATCATACGATATTAAAAAATGGCGCAGGGATCATCTTTCTTGAATCCGACTATACATAATAATACATAATATTACACATTATTTTTTTCTGCCACCGTTTTTAATGACTCGGCTACGGAATTTATACCATTTGTTAAATTACTTAATAAACAATTAAGAGTGTCTAATTTGTTATCAATATTTTTGATTACTTCCAATGATTCTTCGTTTAATTTTAATAACTTATCAGACACTCCAAATCTAGTCTCCAACAATGTCGAGTGTTTTCTTTTTTTTCCAGTTGAAGGTGTTCTCTATTTGTATACTGGTGATCTTTTGGCACACTGATTTCTTTTAACGCACTTGTTGAAGGCATTGGTGAATATTCTACTTCAACAAATAAAGCATTATCCATGATATGCTCTTGTGACTAAAAAAAAAAGGCAATTAGTACAGTGTTCTACTACTAATTTCATTCTGTTAAAAGAAGTAGAGTTGTCTCAAAATAAGAAATACATATGTCGTCATCATATCTTCGACGAGAATAACGCGAACTAACGCTGTCAGTGGCGGAGGTATTTTAAGCTAATAAAAGGTACAGCGGTAGTAATATTTGACAGAAAATACACGTCAATAATAGAAATTACTGCAGAATAGTAATAAGTTTAAATATGTAGTAATTATATTGTGTAATTTATATTATTACAACATGGGTACATCAATATTTGGAAAACCATTTGTGTTCATATAAATCACAGGTAATTATAATTACATTGCGAATTTCAATGATTTAAGAAAGTTTTTTATTAGATAATAATAAAATACTTATTGATTTGCAGAATTATATACATGGAACATGGACTCAAAAGGCAAAAATATTGGACTGAATTTTGCAACATATCGTTTAATGACAACCAAGTTTTTGAATTACATCTAACGTAGCTATGGTTAAAACATACAAAATTATTTCATTCAAATTCCTAGGCATTCAAAGAAAATTTTATAGTAAACAAGAATATATACATTTGTTAAGAATTAAAAAGTCCGTCGAAATAGCTATTGTTATTTATTCAGGAATAAAATATGAATTACAATGTGTAGTAAATTATATTATATGGTAAAACATATAATTAAAAATTGAAGGCATACAAAAAATTACAATAACGAATTATTAGCATGATCTTCAGAATCGTCATCATCATACAGATCTTCATCGGTATCTGATTCACCAGTATTTACAATAAACACCAGCTCTTCTGTAATGTTATCCAGCAGGTGCTCTTTTTCCAAGTAGTCTGCTACGACTTTATCAACATGATTGCAAACAGATGCCCATTCTTCACAAGTTATAGAAGCAAATTTGTTTCGGGCTAATGCCTCTACATCGGCTAACTTGAAAGTAACATTTCTAGCTGCAACCCAGTTTTTAACAATAGCCCATATGTTCTCAATAGGGTTTAATTCAGGATGGTACGGTGGCAACCTTAGAACACTATGTCCATAAGATGCCAGTAATGTATCTAATTTATATTGTGGTGTCCCACTTTTATTTTTCTTTATTAGTTCATAAAGCTCTGGTTTTGTAAACGTAGAGTCAAAATATATATTCCTTGCCATTAACCACTCAATCATTTCAGCTTTTCTTGTTCCAGAAGTTGGGTCTTTTTCGACCTTTACATTGTGATACGATGCATTGTCCAGCACCAAAACACTTCTAGGTGGAAGATTGGGGACCAACTGTTTTGTCACCCATGTTAAAAAATTGGTAGCATTCATATCATCATGATAATCTCCTGATTTTGTACCTTTAAGAAAAAAAAAAAGAGAATTTACTAATGCCCTAGTTTTAAAACAATATCTTAAAATACCTGATCGAAACATGAGTAATCCGTTATCTATAAACCCCATTTTACCACCAGCGTGCACCATAATTAAACGGCTGCCCTTGGAGATAGGTTTCTTTAATCCTAAGACTGTATCATCTGACCATTCCTTCGACTGTGTATGGGAACTGTGAATGTATGATTCATCTGTAAATACTATTGGCCTGCTTTCATACAGGTAACCTTGTAGTTGGCGTAGATATTTTATGCGTTTAGCACGTATATCATAGCTTTCCATCAATAATTTCCGTTTATCAGAAGTTTTTTGCCATCTACAAGTACATAAATACATAAATTTGCTGTCGTAAACTGATCTGCTGCATGAGTACATACCTAAATCCCATCTTTTTTAAAACATTTGAGAGTGTGGTTAATCCACCTTCGAAGGGTATGCCATTTTCAAGAATTTTATCATAAATTCCTATAATAAATAAAATAATGCTATTATAAAAACAATAACAGAAAGGAGTTTATATTTTGGTACCTCTTATGGTTGGTCGTCTTCTTTCATGTATATAAAAATTGTGTACAATAGTACGGATAGTTTGTTTTTCTTCAGTACGAAGGGTGCTTTTTGGACTAGGGCGACTTCGTTTTTTGCCAGGACTACTAAAAGAAGTAACCCTTCCTGCATCTACATCCCCAGCTTCCTTGACAATACTTCTGTATGTAATGTCGGAAATTCCAGTTGCTGCAAGTAACCTCTCTTTGTAGTGAGACAATGGTATCGTTGGAGTATTATTTCCAGCTTCTTCCTTCATAAATTTTAATACGTTGGCAATGATTTCCCTTCCCTGGCTGTGAATTATTTTTCCTTTCACGCCAACTTTCTTTGGTGTTGATAAGCTTGCTTTTGCTTCAGCCATCATAACCTATAATCTGTTCACAAGAGACGCATAATATAATTATATCGCACTGCTGTATTCAATGCAACTTACCACTCTGACCAAAGTACGCAACGTCTTGTCTTGAAAAAAGACACTTCTTAATATAAATTGGGTAACGGTGGATAATAAATAACACACGAAAAACTCAAACGCACAAACGCTAATTAGAATTGTGACAGTTGCTCGTATGCAGTTTTAGAACCGACGCCACTGAACTTTCGACGATTCCAGCGCCAAAATAGGATATGTCGACATATGTATTTCTTATATTGGGACAACTCTACACATAAATAAGAAATTTATTATGACTTTTTATGTAAAATGTCTAATTTTGCAAAACTACTATAAGAATTTTTTTTATTACCTGTAAAATACCTTGTTGAGGTTCACTGCTTGCAGTGGTGATATAATGGTTTGAGGGGCTACTTAAAATGTCCAAGTTTTCCATCTATACAGCATGTGTCAATTTTCATTAGCCTTAGGCGATTAATCCATACAGTACGTGGCAACATAGTACCCCTTCTTTCCTTTCCAATGCCAGCACGACCGATGCATGTTCGTAAATACAAGTTAGCAGTAACCATTCGACCACCGGCTTGGGTGTTTGTAATGCGTTCAGAAATAATATTTACGAGTTGCAAGGATTTGTTTTTCTTTTTCCTTTCAGTAAACGCAGAGAATTATTAAACTGCGTTCACGCTGCATGACACAAACAAAAGCGTAATTCTAATAAAATTAAAAATAAGGTAAATAAAAAAGGATTCTGAAAATAATAATAAACTACTAGATCAGGAGATCGCGGCGGCCATTTGATGTTTCCCGTTCCAGTAATAAGACGGCTTTTATTGCAGACTAGATCGCAATGTGTTCGCAGCTAAACATTGAATGTAGAACTGGGAAGATCGGATGAAATCGTTGTGATGTCGATTGTTGCCGGGATTGGTGACGGACAGTAGGGGTGCTATGTTGCCACGCATTACTTGTATACGTATAAATCGCACGTAAACATTGAATCTCTATACCTAATGAAAATTGACACATACGGTATAAAACATTTGTACTTATTAGTGTGAAAATACATATTTATTGTTTACTACTTGTGAAACGCCTAGCTCTGGTATGTTATCGCCTTTAATGCCTTTTGTGCCAATTATTTTTAGCAATCATTCCTCTGCAATTGTAAGAGGAGGACTACTTACACCTCCACCACCTGTACTCCCTATATCCTTATTAAGTTTGGCAGCTTCAGCTTTAACTTTGCATTTCCAATCAGTCACAGCCTATAAAATAATTAAACAATTAATACTACTTACTGTTACTCTGATATATTCCATATTAATAAATTGGATAATAATAAAATACTTTGAACTTGTGATTGCAGTTTCAGCAAATTATAAGATTATCGAAAAAATCATCATAAATATTAAATATAATGTTTGACCTTTCTCCATTCTTCTATAGTTTTAGTACCATATTCTAAACTATTTAATTGTTCACTGACACGATGCCACATTGCAGTAGCCCGTGCCCTTCCAGATGCTCCACTGAATTTATTTGTTAATAGCCCCGGATACTCGTCCGCAAAATCTAGGAATGCATTCCAATGATCTTGATTGACCTTCATTTTAACTTCTATTGATTACTTAATTTACTTATTTAATTATGATACCGAAAACTGCTACAAATAAAAGTAAAGAAATATATAATTCTACAATACACATACAATGCACCTTAAATTTACATAGCTCTCTTGTTACTTACCAGGATGATGTACCATTTACAAATGAATACCTAGACATTTGCGAATACCTTTAGATTTCTACTACCTATTACATAATTTTCTGTTTTTGCCATTTGGTGAACACATGCCCGCCGTTTTCGTTTAGCATTACATTTGAAATATTTTATTGTCGCCATAACTCCCCTCTTTTCTATCTCGCTCTTATACACGAGTAAATACACAAGCAATAATGCTTCTGTCTAAAGCGAGACCGTCCACGCTGTCGCTTGTAGGCGATATACTTGGGTGAGAATTAGTATCGCTTTCTATAATAGATATGCACACGTGGTACGAACTAGGTGGTGGACAGAATTCGATGTGTAGATATCTATGACGCACGTAGTCCCACCCCAGGGAGTTACGGCGCTGGAAGCGGATACCGCTAGAGCTTGTGGCCAGTGCTGCCAACTGACAGGGAAATTCCATTTTTTCGGGGAATTTTTGATCAAATAGGGAAAAAGGGAATTTTTACATTATTTAAGGGAAAACTGCTAATAGAGCGTAATTAGTCCAATCAATCATGGATCATGGAGCTACTATAGCCATGACTATAGTTAAATTGTTGAATAGTATTTGACGCGCTAATTTTCCTAAAGTCCCTAGATTTTTTGTTTTGTGCGTGCCAACCATGAGATTGGCAGTACTGAATGTCCTTTGTCACTTGTCACTGACAAGTGACAAAGTGTCAGTTGTCATTTATCATTTTCATTTATCACCACAACACGATAATGAACGAAGTGAACGAAGCTCTGTTCAAGGAAATTAGGTTTAAATAACATATAAAAAGTAAGTAAATTGAAATTCAATACATTTGGAGACATGCATGCATAAAGCAAACATTTTTAGCAACAATGTCTCAATCTGATAGTGAGAGTTACGATAGCAATGTTGAAGACGAACCATCCACTAGTTCAAGTAGTAATAGAAAACGGCAAAGCTACAAAAAAGTATTCAACAAAAATTAGCTCCAAGAAGATCAGTTCAAGAAATGGCTTCAAGCTGATAAAAATAAACATTTATGCAAGTGTATATGCTGTAATGTTGTACTGTGTGCCGGTAGGACTGAAATCCTTAAACATTCGAATACTAATAAACACAGATTAAAACTGAAGGCAATAACTACACCAGCCCAAAGTAAAATTACAGATGTTATTGATTTAAATAAATCTGAATATGAGAAAAGGATTAAACATGAAAAAGATGTTAAATGTTTTGAACTCCTTCTTTGTGGCTTTTTTGCAGAGCACAATGTTGCTTTTGTGTTAGTAGATCATTTAGTAGAGGTATTAAAGAAAGGGTTACATGATTCAAAGGTTTTAAAGGATGTCAGACTGAAACATACGAAGTGCTCTTCGATAGTCAAAAATGTGTTGGGAAAATATGAATCTGATAAACTTATTGAAGAACTACAAAATGTAAATGCTTGAAATTTTTATATTAAATTACTACTATTAACTTCATGTGATTATAGGTTCGATTCTCAGTACTGATCGATGAGACCACGGATATTTCGACTAGTAAGCTGTTATGCATTTTGGTCAATTATGTGTCTCCTCAAACGGGAAAAGTTACTACAAGGCTGTTGGAATTGTGTCATCTTGATGCCACTGACTGTTCGGCAGATGCCCTCTTTAGGACTTTTAAAGCTTGCTTACATAATAGAAATATCTCACTAAATAATCTTCTTGGTGTAGCGTCAGACGGAGATAGCGTTATGGTAGGAAAACATAATTCTTTTTTTTCAAAAATTTCTGCAGAAGTACCACATGCTACACTATTAAAATGTATTTGTCACTCAGCAGCCATCATTGCAAGCACAGCTTGTAAAGTGTTGCCCTCACAACTGGAAGAGTTAATGCGACAAATCTATACTTATATATCGGGTAGTTCTAAACGTTGCGCCCAGTTGGTAGAGATACAAACATATTTTAATATGAAACATCATAAAATGTTGAAATGTTCTTGTACAAGATGGTTATCTGTCCATCAATGTGTTGTCCGAATTTTAGAACACTGGAGCCCTTTACTGTACTATTTTACAATCGCAGTTGTAGAGGATCGTTTACACTCAAGTCAGTTTATTTTAAATACGTTTAACGATCCAAAAACAAAAGCATATTTTTTATTCTTGAAATACTCTCTAGAATATATGAATCAATTCAACGCAATGTTCCAGTCAAAAAATGTTCTGATTCACTCACTGCATAAAACATCTAAAAAACTTTTCAATCAGTTTGCTCAAAATTTTATAAAACCCTTAATCTTAATGAGTGATGTTCCATTAGAAAGTGTCATACATCCTCATAATTATTTAGCTATTGAAAACATTTATTTGGGAAGCGAATGTAATGAGTTTATTAAAGAACATTTAACAGAAGTAGAGCGACATGAAATTAGAACAAAAGTATTAAATTTCTATGTAACTTTGGGAAATGAAATGATAAAGAGGTTACCTTTAACATATGGTATATTTTCGGAGTATGAATTTCTTTTACCAGAGCATGCTTTCAATAAGAACAGGATTACTTTAATCGAATTGCCTAATTTGTGTGATAAATACAAACATATTGTGCCTGTGCATTTAGCAATGAACGAATGGCGAAATTTACCTTTCGCTTTTAATGAGACTGAAGTAAAAGACTTATCCACATTACCAGTAGACGAAATGTGGAAAAATATCAGTGCATATACAGACTTCGAAGGGACATTTCCGTTTGAAAATATTTATAAATTAGCGGTAATAATTTTATCTTTGCCGCATTCGAACGCGGAAGCAGAGAGAATATTCTCATGCGTCACAGATATAAAAACCAAAAAACGTAACTGTTTAGGTGAAAAAAGCCTAAATGCCATTTGTGTTGTTAGATCGGCATTTTCTGCCAAAAATATTGACTGTACGTCTTTTGATCCAGAAGAACAACACTATAACTTATTTTGTGCTAATAATGTATATGATTTTAAAAATTAAACAAATGTCTATTTTCATTGTACTGTTTTGTTTACACGTTGATATTATTTAATTTTGTTTGTGCTAGTGGCCATTAACTATGTTAAGAGTTATGTTTGTGTTAATTTTATTTTTTTTGTTTACACGTTATTTTTTTCAAGAAATATATTCATGTACCCCCTGTTTTTTGACAATTATTTACCTCATCCTCACATTCGTATTTAAATTTTAAACTTCACGATTCGGGGATTTTTATTTGAAAATAGGGAATTCCTAACGGTTGGGAAGGGAAAGCAGTATCCATGAGGTTGGCAGCACTGCTTGTGGCTAGCGCCAGAAGTCATTGAACGGGCACAGTAGTAAATTTTAAAATTATTGCTTGCGCATGCGTACTTTTACCACTGAAGAATCACAATTTCTGACAGCAGCAATATGGCGTTCTGTAGTTTATTTTTATCTAATTTCATTATTATTGTTTGAAGTATGAAGACGTGACATACGCACTTTTAAAATCTCAACTAAAAATAAAGTCAACGTATTTGATGTGTAATTAGGTTGTACCATGTATGATCGCAATATAAAATCCTTATTTTAGAATTGAGACCGAGTAGATGGTAAATTATTTACTATAATATATAGTGTGTGTAAATATTTAACACTACATTTTACAGTGGATTATTATATGGATTATGTGGAAGTTTTTGATGAAGGTGATGTATCTATCAGGGGTGGGCGTTTACGCGTCGACTTGAATAGATTACATCTACGCGTCGACAATGCGTCGACAATAAATGTACACGTCGACAATGTACACTATCTCAAGTAAATAAAAATTGTGAGGTTATATTTTAATGTTTGTTCTGTTCCTAAGCGAGGATACTCATTTTTGGCGCTAGGTTTTGTGTTATAACAATATGAGTGGACGCAAACGAAATAATAATTTTGTAAAATTAGAATTTGAATTAATTAAAGTGGGCGGAAGATATGCCGCCAAGTGCCCTGTTTGTACAAACACTTTAAAAAACACAGCTGCAAATAGGTTACAATCTCATAGGTGAGTAGTAAGTAGTGAGTACCTAATTGTTGTTTAAATAAACATATATGTGAGGTTTATTCTATGCTGTACTAAAACAGAAAATATTTGTTTTTTGCTTTTTAGGAATATATGCATTGCTAAGAGTGAGACCCAGTCAACCGTCAAACGTATTGAAGAATCAAGAACTGCTGACAATAGTAAACAAGTACGTATAGTTGTTGCATTATAAAGTACATATTTCATTTATTATTTATATTCTATTATTTTAGTGCGAACAAGAAACCGCTGATTTAGAGGTTATGCATACATATTGCCGTGATCCCTATATTGGTCAGGCATTATAAGATAAATAAATAATTAAGTAATAGAATAAGTAAATAATTTTTAGTAGTAAGTATAATTATGGAAAAATGTATCATGAGTTGCATAACCGCAACGGCGTAACATTATAATGTTAGGTAAATGATAATTGAAATTGAAATAAAATTTATATAAAGGTACAAAAATAAACCCCAAAAATAAAATTCATGTATTCTATATTTGTAGAAATGAGGAGCACAGGATGCAATTTCAGTATACTAAGGCCGAACCAAATTTTATGCTTTGTGTAAGAATAGCATTAAATATATTAAGCAGTAAACCACTATTCAAACTCAATAACGTGTTAAAAATAAATAACAGAGAGAGAGAGTTATGGTGAAAGATGGTATAGTCAAAAGAGTTAGTCATTTGAATGCCGTAAAGTTATATGAAAAGGGTGAAAATAGACATTCACGACATGAAAACATCTTTCATCATGAGTAGACGTAAATTTATAAAAGATTGTTATTTGTTTGACATTCTATGGTCACACTAAACAATATGATAAATACCTGAGACTTATATCTAAGCATAATTTAAAAAGGAATATGTAAAAAGGTATATTTTTTTTATTCGACACGATGTAATAAAACAAAAACTTCAGTAATAGCAGGTTAAATCCAGTTTATCCAGGAAATTTCCAGAAATAACAGGTTAAAATTGGTTTAATCTAAGTAAATCTACAAAGAGAAAACAATGTTTAATATTGTTAACAGCTACATACAAATTAACCTACACGAAGACGAGAGAGGATGGTTCGAAGATATAGATGAAGCTGTTAAGGTCCAAGTTACTGATAAAGTGATTATAAAAGGAAGTATTCTAGTCGTATGCAATGTCTTTCCTATTATTTTCAAAGGAAATGTCTGCAAAAGAAAAATACGAATAGTGTTAAACAATGGAAAAAGGATGAATTTAAATAATGATGAAAGAGGCAACGAATTCATCTATAAACATAATAAAGGATGGCGTTAATGAAAAGGAATGTACCTACCCAAGATAAGAAAATCGCAAATGTGCATAGACATTAACAATAATAAACAATTTGAGTGCGTGTATTTTTGTGTAACTTCTGGATGTCAAAACAATATGGGTACAGGTCAGCCTAGGGAAAACGTCAAGAAAATAAATCTGAGCAGAACAATGCCAACTTAAACGTTAGTGCGAGAATTGTGGCGCTGCGGATGAAGAATGGTTTTTTTCGATGACCAAGAAGTGATAAAAAGGCCGGGAACGCCGAGATAGAGGAGAAGTCGTCGATTCATGGAGTGAAGTAGCCGAACTTTTAAAAAGCGATCGATCTTTGATTTTGTTTAATGATTGCAAGTGTATAATACACTGCACAGAAATCATCTTTAGAAAATGTATTAAGTTATTTTTATTGTCAATAAGTACTTTTTCATTTCATAATTAATTTTTGCCATTTAGTTTTATTTCATTTATTTTTATTATCAATATGATAAATCAGTATCAAGAGGAATTTGATGAAATGTATAAACATTATAAGTAAGTTTTTTTTAAAATAAATTATGCTAAAGATGCTATGTGAAAATGTTCATCTTTAGCAAAGCGTTTAAGACTTATTAATATTTGAATAAGAATATTATCTTCTTTGTTATAAATAGATTAATAGAACGAATCATGGGAGTATTGTTAATAATGTAAGAAGGCATTAATGACACAACGTGTGAATGTTTGTTAGCGATGTTATCTATGCATTATTAATGAGTTTTATATACAAAATTTTATAGGGATTTCAAATATATTAATATACGTAAAGATAGGAGCATTTTTGATAGACAATAGCCAATTTGTGGTATGTACAACGTGTAAATATTTGCATATGATTATTGGTGACAGTCTTATCAAGGTGTTTTTCTGTTCTGCGGGATTTTGTATCTTCAGAGGCACTTTGTGAGAATGAATGTCTCTGTTGAAGCGAAATTTAGCATAGTATAAGAATATTATTATTCTTTGAAACTACACAATATTAAAATTTGAATATAGCAAAGAGTGATATTTATTCTAAATCTATATGTTATTTTTGTAATGTAATGTGTTTTCGTATTTATAAAATACACGTTTTTTTTTACTTGCGATTGGAAAGTAAAAAGGACAATTTCTTTTTACGGCCACATGTGGCAAGAGAATTATTTCAACGATACTGTTATAAGATGTTAAATTGAATATAAATATTTTATGAGATTTAGTTTTTTATTAGTAACCTTATCCTATTTAATTTTAAATAAGAAGTGTTGTTGGAAAAATAAAAGGAATATCACTGCTAGAACCTACAAGAAATATACGAATGTTAATAGAGACTGAATTTATAAATTTAATAAAGAATTTTTTTACATGACAATGCTATCTCTACATTCGTTGTGTTTATGCTGCTTTGTATTATCGTAGTTTGATTAAGTTATGCTGGTACAAGATTATTATTTTAAATTTAAACAAAGTTATAGCAATATGTGGTTTGAGAGGAAGGAACACTCACGCCAATGGATGCAACAACTAACCCGATTGCTATTGTCGATATTGCTACACCGGCAGCAAACTCTTCCGGGAGTTTTAAAAGAAACTTATCTGCTAGTATACCAAGTGGAACCTTTAAACGACCTAAAACAATTTGCAGTTATTTTGATTTTTTAAAGGAAGAAGAAGAAAAAAAATAATGAAGCTTTGTCTAGGTTTATATTTGGCTGCAATCTACCATTTAATATTGTTGAATCTCCCTTATTTAAAGATTTTATTAAATCCATTCGACCGGCTTATTTAGATAAGATTCCCAGTCGAAAGAAGCTAAGCACAACATTTTTAAATAAATGTTATGCTGATTGCATAATTAAAACGAAAAGACATGTAAAAGAAGAAGCAGTTATTTTATGTGAAATTTTTTGGAAAAATGCTGCAAGCAATTCTAAGATAGTGGTGACAGTGCTTCATAGTACAGATGGTGCAAATGCTTTTCTTGAGGCCTGGGATTTGACTATGGAGTCTGAAACTGGTGATAAACTTGCTGAAATAATTACAAAATCTGCTGATATTGCCAAACAAAAATATGATGTGAATGTGTATGGTATCGTTTCTGATAATGCTAGCGCTATGATTAAAATGGGGACTCTTCTGAAGCACTCAATGTGGCATAGTACATGCAGTAGCCACACGGGCAACTTGCTCGCAAAAGATATATTGGATAAAAAGTTGGTCGAAAGAAGATGGTGCTCTTACCGGGATTCCTTCAAGAACCTCTTGGAAAATGTCGATCACATGAAACAAATTATTGCGTCTACGAAAAAGAAAATTAAATCCAAAGTTGCCGAATTAGTTTTTAGTGAGGATTTTGTCAATGAGGTTCGACAAAATTTAGAAACACACAATCCAGTTTGTGAATTAATCAATATGTGTCAAAATTCAGATACTTCTATTGCAGATTCGACACATCTCTGGCTAGACTTAAAATTGCTAGAAAAATTTCATGAGCAATTGAAAACTCGACAGGAAATGGCTCTAAATGTATATGCATTAGCAGCATTTTATTTTCACCCAGCATATAATATCGGTAAGCTTTCTGCAAAACATAAAAATAAAATAAATTCATTCCTATTACAACAACACAGCCAGGGACTAGAAGAATGGGATAAATTTAATACAAAAACAGGTATGTAATTTGTTTATTCATATATCATATTTATTAATGTAATGTTTTTTAAATTTAAGGTATATTTCAAATTCTACACGAAAAAGATGTCAAAAAACCTTTAGTTTTTTGGAGACTGGCAAAAATGGAGTGCCCCAACTTAGCTGCTTTAGCAGTTAAACTGCTTAAAATACCGGCATCATCCGCACAGATTTAACGACTTTTTTCAAATTGGGTACACATTCACACGCTATTAAGAAACAGGTTGACATTTGAAAACTCCAAAAAGCTAATTCATATTTATTTTACTTTAAAGGCCGAAACGGCTGAAAATAGTGAATATAATTTCACTGAAGATGACGAAGAAGAAGAGATGCTGTAAGATAAAATATTGCTATGGGGGGGGGGGGGTATATACTCTAATAAAGACCTATGTTATAATGATGATTGTAGAGCTAATGAGACTTAGAGCGCTTAATTTACTTTATCCTAAAAAAAAAAAAACTACTAAACCCAATAATTTATTTAACTATTAACTTTTCAATTTTAATTCTGCCGGCTAGCTAAAGGGGGTTGTATTCTACGAACACGGAGAGAAATTATCTATTTAGTTTATGTATCAATTAGTATCTCACAATTTTCCTAATAGATAACTACCGTTATTAATAATTCAAAAATTTCGCGGCATTTAACGTATGACTGCGCAAGATCGGGATATACTTTATCCAAGAGGTGGAACGAACACTGAAATTCGCGCGAAGACGCTATACTTAATGTGTACGAGTGGATAGATTAAGTAATCAAAAAATGAAATTTAAAAATTATGTGATTAACTAAGTGGGTGTTGTTTAAGTGACTCTAATTGTGTTCTCTACAGGGCGTTACTGAGGTTCGAAAGTTTGATTTACCTTAGTCCGTTATACCATGCTATCCAGTTGTCGTTTGACGATCTTGAAGAATCTAACCTAGAAATTCAATTTGGAAAGACAGCTCTAATGCTGGAGCTTCAACAGAATATGTGTACCTCTTATGGTTGAAGACTGAGTTTCAACAGTGATGAAAACAAACACTTTATACAAGAAAACAACAAATCTGAATTTATTTAAAACATAACACCGAATATCTACCACAATACAACAATGTCCATACAATTTAGATATAAACAATACACTTTTGTCGTGTACAAGAACAACAGTTATTTAGGCAGAAGTTCTACGAATTTGAAATATTTAAAACAAGGCACAGTATACGAACTTGGCCCTTATGTACCAACTATAAAAAATGGACTGCATGACAAATGAGATAGTATTAAATTTAACTGTAAGTAAATTCTGATATTTTTTTTAAATAAGCATTAAATTGTTTGAAATTTTAAATTGATTTTCCAAGTGTTTATATATGCTATGTATCTAGATTTGAATTTTATTAATTGATAGAGATGATCGAATTAAAAGACGTTACATAAATGTGACATAGATTTGGATTTGACCCACATTTGTGTCCAGAAAAAAAAACATATACGAATATTAGACTTGGTACCTTCTGTGTATTAATTCCTTATCTTGTTTAAGGACAGGTACGTGTTCCAATGGGGGTGCTTCTATGTGAAGGCAGCTCGCGTCCCAGCTGTCTGGTATCGGTGCTCGATGTGTCCTTGACCCAGTTCGGCTCGGTTTAAGGTCGGCTTCTTCAATGGATGACCTTCTGACTCGTGCGTAGGAATGATTCAGCAGACACTTTATAGCGTATTTGTGTGTATCAACTTTGACGGTGGCTGGATGTCGATATGGATTGATAATAAGTATTGATGCGTCAATCAACTCAATGAATGATCACCCAAGAAATGAATGAATCGTAGTGAATGGCTCGTTAATGACGGTTCACAAAAAAAAACTCAATCGATGAATAATCCGCTTGCATAACCATGAATGCTCACGAAACAATCAAATTCTGAATAATTATCATCCTCGATCCTCGTCGGACGTGCCTTTTTATATGAATCTCTGTTGTGGATGTTGTAACCATGGCAATTTTATACAGTCAAATTTTACAAAGTCTTTTTACGGGCAAGTCTATTTTTGAATATTTGTGGAATCATGTTTTATCTTAGTTAAATTAATTCGTCTTTCAATCGGTACAATAAAATTACTTTAATTCGTTTTCTTTTAGAAAAACACATTTTTTAAAAATTAAAGGGCAAATTTAGCATTTCGACTTTCATTTGTTCGATGACGTCTATGACGCTAATGAAATAAATTTAACCCATTTGATCCCAAGATATTTTTTTTCTAATTAGAATTTAATAGTTTGTTGTCTTAATCTACTAATTTTACTGAGCATTTTGATATAGGACACTATATAAAAAAAAACAAAAACAAATGAGATATATATATGTACCCAAATGAGTACACTGGGCGGTAAAGGTAATATGTCGGTTTCAGAACACGCAACACAAATTTATTTAAAAAATGCATTTTAATGTAACATATCAATATAGAATCAAATCAGTGGAAAAGTTACTGCGAGTGATATGTAATAAAACAGTTTCTTTCTATGCATAATGTTACATTACACTTGCAGCAACCCCAGCGAACTCTCATATGGCAGTGGGCACAGCGTCGAGGTTTATCCAATTTCTTAGGAAAATGACCACCTTCATGTCTTCTAACACTTGCAGGAACCACGGCTGCAGGCCTATTATTACTTCTGTTATAATAGCGAAGATAATGACGTACGATTTGTCTTTGAAATTGTAATAAGTCCATTGATCCGTCTACTGCAAGTTGATAGAGTCTCCATGCATTTACTACAGTAACGTTGATCATATGGGTAAATAGAACCCACCACCATTTTTTTCCACCTATGGTGATTCTGTAGTTGTTTACCGCTTGATCCAACAGATCAACTCCTCCCATACAACGATTGTAATTTTGAAATAAAAATGGTTGTGGTACATCTATTTTTCGCTTGTCAGCAGTTGACCATCTTTTAACAGAACCAAGAGGAGTTACTGAATCATAATTCGTAGCCATGGTAACTACATTATTGTCTGTCCATCTGACAAATAATAATTTAGACGTTGAATCATACCTGTACTCATACGTTCCGCGAGTTTTTTTTTTAAATTCTTTAACATTTGTTAAAGGGCATTTTCTGGTTCTATTTTCTCTGATTGTTCCAGTGGCCTTATGTCCTTGTTCTCTCAGCGTAGCCAAAAGATCGTAACTGGTAAAATAGTTGTCAAAAAATACAATCTGATCGCTGGGTACGGCTACTGCTTTTAGAAGATCTAGTACCACTTGAGATCCAAGCGGTAAATTTTGGTTTGCACGAGGTTTTTGTTTTGCACCACAGTATATATCAAAAGAATAACAGTATCCTGACGAACTGCATAACATCCAGCCTTTATAGCCAAATCGAACAGGCTTGCCTCGAATAAATTGCTTGGCTGAGTGGTGTCCGAAGTATTTGATCATTGCCTCATCTATTGATAAGTCCCGTTCAAAAATACCCCATTGCTGAAATCTTTGATTCAAAAGGTCAATAAGTGGTCTAATCTTTGCAAGTTTATCTTCTTGGTCTAAACTATTATTGTTTGCCAAGTGAATGTAACGTTTTATCTCCTGGAATCTGTTTCGTGACATTGCATCAGCGACCAGTTTTACTCCAACATCTTCGTCGAGACTCCAATATAATCTTTCGCGCGGCAGTCTGTGATATCCACTTAGTAAAAGAATACCGAGGAATTGCTTTAGGTCGGATTTGGAAATAAAGAAGCTATGGTTATTTTTCTGATTAGAATATACGTTGGTTTCTGTAACAATGTGTTCAGTAACTTTCTCGTCCCATAATTTCTCAAACACATCAACTGGTTCCATGACTTGAAGTTCTGACGCAAGAATTTCCCGACGATCGTTGTATCCTGAGGTAGAAGGCATTTCCATATCCCCAATATTCCTAGTCCACTTAGGTTCTGGCCTTACCTTGGATTTTGTTTTTTCATTTATTAGCTGTCTTTTGAGACTAGCTAATGGAACATTATCTTCATCCTCATCCTCGCTTTGAATATCATATTGAATTTCAATTTCACCAGCGACATCATGAAGAAGCTGGAGCGATTGACTTTCAGTATTATTGTTGTCATCAAACTCTTCTTCATCTGTTTGATAATCAACAACCTCCGGTGGAACTATTACGAGATCAACGGGTTCATCCGTCTCAATGGACCTAATATTGTCTATAGCACTAGCCAATGTCTTGTAACGTTTTCCATAAAAAGTATTTGATGAAATGGGCTGAAATTGCATTTCTTCGTCACAATCCATTTTTCTGCAAAAGAGGTAACAATTTGCCCATTGTACTCATACAGGTACACCACTATTTATTGATATGTGAAAAACTAATCAAAAATAAAATAATGATGAAAATTAGGTACTTACGTTCAGTGACGTCTTATTCAAAGGAAAACTTTCAAAAAAAGTAAAAAAAACGGCGTAGAATGAGCAATTTTGCAAAAACAAAAGTTCTGCGACAAGTAGGAGCATGAACAAATTTGCAACGGAAGAAATAAAGTTTCATTGTGCCATCTGTCGGTAATGAATCTGCACATGGCAGCAAACTTGCTTCAAAAATACTGTAATATACCATCTTCCATCTTTTGTAATACAATAAATATGGCCATACAATAACAGGGGTCGCTAGTTGGAACATATTTGTTTTGTACTCAAATAGGTACAACGGGATCAAATGGGTTAAATATCAGAATTTTGGCTTAAAATGCCTTTTTAGTAGAACTTTACCTTTACAAATTAAACTTATAAATACATACAATATATTTTCGTCTTTTAATCCTTTTTAAAATCTTTCTTTATACAAAAAATTAGTGTGGTTAGTTTTTGAAGTGGAATACCTAAATGGTCTTTTAATTTATTTACGATTTACTGTTATAACATGAAACTGTGACCTTTTCTTAATCTATACCACCTTTTTTAAATTATCTACATAGCTTGTAATTAATATTATAAAACTTTTCTTTTACCTCTGTTGACAACTGTCAAATTATTCAAAATGCTTATTTAAATATCTGGTCTCAACTTGTAAATATGACATTGGAAAATATTACATCGTAAATGCGTCTCGATAGACTTTGTAACTGCTAGAGTTAATTTATAATTACTTTGATTACTTATAGGAAATATTTGAAATTTATTTTGCCTCTGTCAATATGGCGCGTCGAAATTTGAAAATTAAAATGATGCTTAACTTAAATGTGCGCAACTAAGAGTTTTATTGTTTGTTACCATGCTTGTAACTTGTAAATTAGTTTATGATTTAAATGTTTTTTATGTTCACCATTAGTTTATTTTAGTTTTATGCTCTGCATTTTTAGATAACAATTCGTCATGTATGTGCAATACTTTTGTCAAAGTTTGGGATGATGCTTTCGATACTATCAACCTTGTTTTAACCTTGAACCTGTAACTTTTTGTGACAATTTACTCTTGAGAAATCACACTATAAAATGGTACTCAATTATATGCTCATAGTGTGGTAATAAATGTTGAAATTTGGAATTTAAAATTGTCCATTTGTAATGGCTGTCAGATTCATTTTATATTAATACTTTGCCTATATATCACTTAACTAATTATTGTTGTATTGTGGAAATTTGCTAAATATAAGTATAAAAATAAGACTAATGTGTATTTTAAACTAATCAGGTAATTATTTTAATATTTAGTGATTAATACGGGGGTTTCAGTTGGGGTTCCTGAAAAGAGTAGTCATTGGTTTGGTTTTCTAAATTTGGGGGTGAATTTCTTTCTAATATTTACAATTTGATGGGGTTCTCAGAATTTACTAGATTTGTTAGTAAAATCTGTCTTAATTTTTAGGAATTTTTACCTGTACTCTTATACAAGGGTCCAAACATAATGCATCGCCGATGTATATATGGTTGCCTGTATTCAAGGGGTTTTAAAGGGTGGCTGCATGTGTTTGTGGGTATTTGACTGGTGTTGTCACATAATCAACACCAGTTCAATATATAACTTTATAATTTATCTATATTATCTAAAAATGTGTAAGATTCATTTAAATAAAAAAGTGTAAAATTAATTTTGCTATTGTTTACATTGTCTACATGGGCAGATGTGAAAAAATTTGTCTACGTCGACATCATTGTCGACAATTACATTGTCCACGGCATGTAGTCTACGCCGCCCATCACTGGTATCTGTAATCAATATTATATTAACAGTTTTGGTTGGAATATTTATCGGCACTGTGAACAGTATTCAATTCAATTTTAATTTGTTGATGAATTTTCTGAATGCTATGTAGCAGTAAGAGTATAAACACAGAATTATAACTGATAAATAAATTTAATACAAAGAAATAACTTTGTGTATTTATTTTATTATATGTTGTAAAAACAATATTCTTCCAATATTTAACATTAGCTGATCTTGTGTAAAAGTCTTAAGTTGCATTACCTCATAGACTATGTATGTATGATCGTATTATTCACAAGATTCAAATTTGAATTTTAACCGCCTTCTTTTACTGCCGCTTAGGTCATCCAACGAAATTTATTTTCGCTAGATAAAATGGCGACCGCTAGGACCAACGTCGGCACTCAGCAGTCGTTCAGGACACCGCTAGACCTAGCACAGCTCAGCGCTAGCGGCGCCGTAACTCCCTGAACGCACGGGATGATGCATATAATTTTAAGTTAGGTTTTCCACAAATAACGCGCTTTTATGTTTCGTTATGACGATTCGTGTTCGGTAAACTTCGTATATCATCTACTAGCGCTTAGTGTTTGTAATAGGAACTAAAATAAAATTCAAAATTGGTAAAGCCCGTTACCAGGCCCTGGGATTACCGCACCCGCATACGTCACCTGCCGTGTAAACGGATTATCCTGGACCGCTAATATAAAGAGACGTATGCATCGTCCTTGGCATAGAGAGCCGATGTTACATTAGTTTTAATATTCAAAGAGAAAATAATTGAATTAATTCTAACTAGAGCCTCAACTCATTAATTATTGTAAATGTATTTTTTCTTCGTAAGGAACCACGTTATAACGTGAACTCTTGCTTCTTATTGGGACAGCATCTATCACATTAAAGCGCATTAGGCATTCAGTGGTAAAATTAACTCCGTCCTAAAATTGAAGTTTAGCATGAGATTATAAACATTTATTTATTTTCAGAAAGTGTATTCTAACGACATCACCGGCGAAACGAGCGACATTAAACGGGCCCAAGAGATGTCTCCGCCCGATCTATAAATGTGAGCAGTGCAAGTACAGGACGAAGTACCAAGCAGATCTCAAGAAACATACTGAACAGCATTATGTAGTTAAAAGGTATAAATGTAGGATTTGTGACAAACGTTTCAAGACTAAAAAATCCCTCAGGCTGCACGTGGAAAATACGCACGCTTATTTTGGACGAAAGGACGACCAAGAACATTCTGCGACTGATTATAGGAATACATATATGAAAGTAGAACAATCGAGCCCAAGTGATCAAAGAAAAATATTTAAGTGTTCGCTGTGTATAATTCGAACAAAATACAAAGATTCTTTAAAAAGACATATAAAAAGTAAGCATTTGAAAGGATTTGATTATAATTGTCACAAATGTGAATATAGAACAAACCAAAAAAATCGTTTAGAAAGACACATAAAAACTAATCATTTGAAGCAATTTGACTATAAATGTGACAAATGTGAATATGAAACAAACAACAAAAGTCATGTAGAACAACATATGAAAAGTGTACATTTAAAGGAATTTGATTATAAATGTAAGTCTTGTAAATTTGGAACAAACAACAAATGTAATTTAGAAGTACATACAAAAACAAAACATTTGAAAAAAAATGATTATAAATGTGAGTGTTGTGAATTTGGAACAAACATTAAAAGTAGTTTACAAGTACATATAAAAACTAAACATTTGAAGCAATTTGATTATAAATGCGGCTCTTGTGAATTTGGAACAAATAGCAAACGTAATTTAGAAGTACATATAAAAACTAAACATTTGAAAAAAATTGATTATAAATGTGAGTCTTGTGGATTTGGAGCAAACAATAAAAGTACTTTCCAAGTACATATAAAAACTAAACATTTGAAGCAATTTGATTATAAATGCGGCTCTTGTGAATTTGAAACAAATAACAAATGTCATTTAGAAAGACATATAAAAAGTAAGCATTTGAAAGAATTTGATTATAATTGTGACAAATGTGAATATAGAACAAACCAAAAAATTCTTTTAGAAAGACACATAAAAACTAATCATTTGAAGCAATTTGACTATAAATGTGACAAATGTGAATATGAAACAAATAACAAAAGTCATTTAGAACAACATATGAAAAGTGTACATTTAAAGGAATTTGATTATAAATGTAAGTTTTGTAAATTTGAAACAAATAACAAAAGTCATTTAGAAGTACATACAAAAACTAAACATTTGAAAAAAAATGATTATAAATGTGAGTCTTGTGAATTTGGAACAAATAGCAAACGTAATTTAGAAGTACATATAAAAACTAAGCATTTGAAAAAAATTGATTATAAATGCGAGTCTTGTGAATTTGGAACAAACAATAAACGTACTTTCCAAGTACATATAAAAACTAAACATTTGAAGCAATTTGATTATAAATGCGGCTCTTGTGAATTTGGAACAAATAACAAATGTCATTTAGAAAGACATATAAAAAGTAAGCATTTGAAAGAATTTGATTATAATTGTGACAAATGTGAATATAGAACAAACGAAAAAACTCTTTTAGAAAGACATATAAAAACTAATCATTTGAAGCAATTTGACTATAAATGTGACAAATGTGAATATGAAACAAATAACAAAAGTCATTTAGAAAAACATATGAAAACTGTACATTTAAAGGAATTTGATTATAAATGTAAGTCTTGTAAATTTGGAACAAACAACAAAAGTAATTTAGAAGTACATATAAAAACTAAACATTTGAAAAAAAAAATATTATAAATGTGAGTCTTGTGAATTTGGAAAAAACAATAAAAGTAGTTTACAAGTACATATAAAAACTAATCATTTGAAGCAATTTGATTATAAATGCGGCTCTTGTGAATTTCGAACAAATAACAAATGTCATTTAGAAAGACATATAAAAACTAATCATTTGAAGCAATTTGACTATAAATGTGACAAATGTGAATATGAAATAAACAACAAAAGTCATTTAGAACAACATATGAAAATTAAACATTTATAGGAATTTGATTATAAATGTGTCTTGTTGATTTGGAACAAACAATAAAAGTTGCTTTCTTTCACCCCAGGCCATGACTGTTGACAGCGACAATGTACAAAGAGACCATTTTGAACTGTCCTGGGTTGGCAACATGAAAGTCTCAGTATTATCAAAAACTAGGAAATATTTACTTCCGTGAATTGTCCATACTAAATTTACATGTCAAATGTCAAATACCATATTGATGTGTCTTGTACTTTCGTATTTTCATTGTTTGATTGTCGCTTTTTTATCTATGTATATATATATATATATATACATACAACAGGATCCGTTTATCGTAATGTCGCACTTTCGCAGTGGAATATTGCAAGAGGATAGATTATGGAAATATTCATTGGGATCGTGTTTTCAGCAATTTGTAACGGAAAATGGAAATCTGGCAATGAACTTGGACACATTCACTTGTCATCGCAATAGGGTGTTTGAAAGGTTTACGGAAACGTGAAGTGTTTGTAAATCTAAACCTGAAAAAGTACTAACAGTTTTAACTAAAGATGTCGCAGACATTAGGCAGCGAATGGACGTTAGTCCCACAAAATCTGAACGAAAGCTGTCTGCTCAAACTGGTAAAGAGATCTAATTAACTTAAACGTAATTTGTTATACAGCATTATGTATTTAAATTGTAGGTATCTCCTTCGGAAGTACTCAAGGCACTGAAAACAAACTTACATATGCACCCATATAAAGTTTCTGTACTACAACATTGACTTTGACTACATCACTTTGAGCAGAGATTGAATTACTGCAACTGGTTTAAGGAAATATTACATGAAGAAGACTTGAATCGCACTATCTTTTCGGATGAAGCTTGGATCCATTTGTCGGGGTATATCAACTCTCAAAATTACCGTACCTAGTCAACAGAGAATCCACATGTTTTTGTTGAAAATACTCTCCATCCTATAAAAGTTGGTATTTGAGTTGCAATGTCGAAGAGACGGATAATTGGACCAATTTTCTTTCATGATACAATTAATGCAATACGCTATCGAGAACAAATAATAATAATAATAATAATATCTTTTATTGTCAGGTGGGACACATTACAGTGTATTTGACTCGTCAGTAAAACATACATACTATCTGTCCGTCGGATCTTTTGGCTTACGTCATTGATTTTCATCCATATGAATTAAATCAACACTTCTGGCTCAAATTCATTACTTACAAAAGAGAATTAAATATTTAAAAATAAAGATCTAATATTTTCTATACGTTATAACCTGTTTTATTCAATGCTTAAAATTAGCTATATCTATTATAATGAATTTTAATAAAACAATAATAACCGCTGGTTATGAACCAAATTTACCGGTCTGTCATAGGGCAATCCAACGACCTGTCAAATCAAATTCAATATGGCTGTTGTGGGCAAACAAACAGATTTGTATCATTAAAATTTGACTATAAGTGCTCTTATTAAACAATTATCTTATTAAATTAACTTACTAAGGTCATTATTTAGTTATCTAAGTATGATGTTGTGTATCAAAGGCTAAAACTTATAATTATGTGACCAGAACGTTCTGTATTGCAGTATGTTTCAAAGGTGTTTTAAGAAACAAAGAGCTGTAATTATTGCCAGCTTTGAAGTTTTCATTGAAAACCAGATAATAATTTAGCTCAGCAGCAGTACTGTTCTAATTATAAGCACGATAGAAATTTTAACAGTAATAACTCCTCAGGGAAGTATATGCTATATTAGTGAAGCTCGGGTTGACATACATCTGAAAAATAAAAGGAAGAAGTAATTTTTGCAACAATCTTAACCCAGAATATGAAAGAGCATTTTTAATAAAAGAAACACTAGGAATTCTGCACGTGAATTTTAGTTATTCCAGAAAATAATAACAATGTTCCTTCTCCAATATGAATGCTCTCATGTTGTCTCCAGGTCAGATAAAATAAATAAAAATACGAAAGAAACCTAATAATATAATTTATTAATAGTAAATGAAATATTTAAAATAATAACGAGTATATACAACATTATATATATTTATAATCTAGGTATTTATAAAAAATTTCACATGTTATGATAAAAGCAAATTTAATGAAGTAATTAATTATAAAAAGAAATAAAATATTTATATATATAATAAAAAAAAATTCCACTAAACATTCATTATCTACGAATTCATGGGTATTTATGAATTTCTAAAGCAATCAACAAATAGCAAATTTACAGACGTCGTGATCTATACTGGATTATATCCACATCTAAATTTTGTTGAAAATTTGCCGAATCAAAACAATACACAACATTAACACATGGACTCTGTCCTGACGTATATATTGCCCAGCGCCTTTTCTCACTGCCAGACAATATCGCCAAAAATCAAACAGAATACACGCAAAATCGATAAACTAGGGCTCCATTCTATGAGTACATCCATCGACTCAGCACACATTCCCAATGTATACGACTACGTGTCCTGCCCTAATGCAATGTATATATATCAAAATATTACCATGTGCTTAAATGTTCTAAAACGTTGACTTTATTTTGATTAGTTCTGCTTAACGCCTTTGCTCGCTGCCAAACAGATCCACCAAAACCAATTCGTGTTTACAGGATTAACCAAGGCTCCATGCTATGAATTGATCATTCTCTTAATTCATTTCACACATCCCTGACCAATTACCCAGCACGTCAAATTTTAATACACAAGCACAAAACAAAAAAACTATAAATTTAATTTTGAAACCATATATAATAAAAAAATTACCAACCTCGTACAAAATTCCAGCAGAAATCACACAATAACTTACTTAACACTAGATACATAATTGTCAAAGTTTTATATAAACACGAACTAATTACCTTAGTTCTTCATAAAGATTCTCAAATTCTTCCATTTCTCAAAATAAATTAATTTGTCCTCCAAAATAACACAATATACTACAAGCAAATAAATGTTTAACTTAAATTCAAAAAAAAAAATTATCAAGTGTCTATACTTATATGGAAGAAAATAAAATTTAAATAAATCCTTTCACAAAACATTTTTAAATTAAATTAATACAATTACTAAGAATGTTTCACCATGACGCTTGGCATGAAACCACCACGTGTAAGAATAAAACATCCTAGTTCAAAAGAAATAATTATTGTAAGTTCAAGATAAAATGAATTTATTTAAAATATTTACAAAACTTAATTCATAGCAAAATTTCATAAAATATTCTAAGTTCAGAATATAAAGTTAATTCATGAAAAATATTTCACCCTGTGTTTAAGAGGAAGAAGAGGTTTCCACCTACTTCTTGGTATTTTCTTTAGAAAGCGGTTTTCACCAGCCATCTCCCATTTTCTCATCATGTCCCGACTTATACCGTATGTGTCTATTTTCATTAGCTATAGGGATTCAATCTTTACATGCGATTTATACGTATACAAATAATACGTGGCAACGTGTATCTCCCGGCAACAATCGACATCACAGCGACTTTCACCGATCTTGCCACTTCTACATTAAATGTTCAGCTGCGAACACGTTCCGAGATATAGTCTGCAATAAAATCCGTCATCATCAAATGGCCGGCGCGATCTAGTTGTTTATTATTATTTTCAGAATCCTTTTTTATTTACCTTATTTTTAATTTTATTAGAATTACGCTTTTGTTTGTGTCATGCTTAATAATTCTCTGCATTTACTGAAAGGAAAAAGAAAAATCCTTGCAAGGCGTAAATATTATTTCTAAGCGCAGTACAAACATCCAAGTCAATAGTCCAACAGCCACTGCTAACTTGAGCTTGCAGCGGTCGCGCTCGCATTGAAGAGAAAAGTAGGGGGTGCCATGTTGTC
Organism: Amphimallon solstitiale; assembly: GCA_963170755.1. NCBI lineage: Eukaryota > Metazoa > Arthropoda > Insecta > Coleoptera > Scarabaeidae > Amphimallon > Amphimallon solstitiale. The sequence continues at coordinate 14,815,026 of OY720685.1, forward strand.
ACGTATTGCATGAATTAATCGCCTATGGCTAATGAAAATTGACACGTGCTGTATGCATATTTTTCTTCACAAAACAGTACGGTCATCCTCGGTACGATACCGATTCCACCTCTTCAATTATATTTTCACAGTGCTACACCTATCGGTAAAGTGATGTATTATTTATTTAAAAATGTAAACAAACATCCATCTCGATGTCGACTTGTTTACGTTGGTGATTGCTAATAGTATCTCGCGGGAAATATTGTTTCGCCGGGCTTATTCATTGAACGTATTCGGTCATAATCTCTTCTTGCGCTGAAGCTTGCGGGAAACACTTTCTTGTGAATATTCACTTGATATATCATGCTTATTCTAATATTAGCTTTTTGAATAAAATTAGAATGACATTCTTATATTATTTTACTTAAATTAATTTAAATTTGCAAAAAAACTAACATAATAAATATTTATATACACTGATCATGATAAAATGAATAAAATAATAATTAACCAAATTAAATCTAGAAGTGATCTTGATTATGCTTATTTACAATTTACCACCAAACTCAAGATCACTGCATAAATATCCCTATGGGAATATCTGCGATTTAAAGTCGATAATGTTAATGGTATAAATCCAAGATTTCCCATAAATACCAATTAACTTAATCATACATTATTTACAATATTATGAATATAAAGCATAGAGATATGAAGATCCCTATAATATGCTTATTATATATTTATAAATCAGGGGCACGTTCAATTCATTCTTACAGCCTACGTGGTTTTCATGAGTCCGCATCCTCAGGTGCTTTATAACCTCTTGATGTGTTCCACATCCTCTTCTCCTTGACGTGGACCCGTGTATAGTAGGTAAAGACGCTCGGCTAACTATGCTGTGTTAGAGTGAATATTATGTTTCATTTGACAATCTACACACATTTATATTATGCTCACTTAGAATTACTAGTTTAAAACTCTAAGTGTGATATATATATATATATATTTAAAAGGATTTCAGTTTTTAACTGACAGCTATGTATGACACTATTTCGAAAATCTTGATTTACAGGAAATAAGCAATTACTGACTTAGATGTCAGAATTAGGGTTCGTCAAATAAAAAACTTTATTCTAGCTTCGTAACGTTTCGGTTCTGTAATTTTGAACCTTCATCAGACCTGTGTATTACAAAAAAACGTATGTTACAATATGTTTTAAAATATAACATCCTTAATTAAACAATAAACTTTAAAAATTAATAAAACTAACGGGATGTGTTTATACATGTTAAAAAAAAAACTAAGACCAAACATACAAATATGCAATAAAATGCATTGAATACTTACATTCGCTATTATTTCATATATGTACTAATCGAACAATTAGTCATATTGTAAGTGTATCACAGCAAGAAATACTAAAAATTGTTCGCAAAAAAGTAAAAAACAAAATAAAGACGACACAGAAAACATTCCTATCGTTCACAAAAACTATAAAAAGAAGCCTCACTAATTAAATACTTGTAGAAACAGATACAACATTAATTTATCCGTTTGAAATATCAAGCATATTTAATTTAAAACTAGTATAGTAAATGTTGTGTGTATGTATGTATGTACATATATCGATTCTGTCTCTCACATATCTGTTGTGTTTGTGTGTCTTCTTTTTTGGTTGAATTTTTGTCTCCTATTTTTATAATGTATGTTTGTATATCTCGTGTAAATATAGTAATATTTGTGTATATATGTGGTATACAAAGACTCCGTATAAAGTTTTGCACTCCACACACGCCATTAGGTCAACTTACGTGTTATTAAACGCCTTAAGTATGCTAAATGCATGTCATAAATATTGCTGAACATTTTGGAATCTGTTTTTGCACTTAAATTTTGAATTGAGGCTCTTATTGTAAGGGTTTCTTAGAACATTCTTCGAATGTAATTTGGTTCTTTGAAAATGATTTTAGCTTTAGTATAGTCTGGTGTATGGTGTGTGGTTGATATGTGACTCGCTAGAGCACATGATTGCGGTTTAATCCTGCTGTCACTCTTATGTTGGGTTATTCTGTTCTTTAACCTTTGTCTTGTCTGTCCAAAGTAATATATATTGCATTCGCATACACAACATTGTTATTCATTTCAGTTGGTATTCTGTCTTTTAGTGTTGTATATAGTTTTGCATTTGAGAAAGCTGTTGTGTAAGCAATAGAACAGGTTTTTTGGAATAAAGTTTTAATTTTGTTGGTTAATTCAGGAATATATTGAATTTTCTTGTATTTAATTATGTTTTCTTCTTTTTCTGTTTTAATTATATTGTCTTGTGTTGGTGTACTTCTGTGGTGTATGCTATGCGCGGCGCTAGAAAATAAAATTTTGTTCACTAATGATTTCGGATAACTATTATCTAAAAGGATGTTTTTTAAGATGTGTAAATCATGTTGTAGGTAATCTGTGTGAGTAATTTTTGTAATTCTATTTTTCAATGATTTTATTAAGTTAATTTTATATTTCTTAGGACAGTTGGAGTGAAAATTTAAGAGTCTATTTGAATTGGATGGTTTTCTATACCACTTGAGTTTGAGGTTATTATTTTCATTTATAACCAGGGTATCTAAAAATGGGATGGATTTATCTGTTTCCACTTCGACTGTAAATCTGAGATTCACATCATATGCATTGAACTGTTCTAGTGTGGTTTCTATCTTGGTGTTTGGAATGCAATCATATTGCCATTTGAATTCCAGATTGTAATCCAAGCCTTTTGTTACAAACTTAATGATAGTGTTCATAACTATCTCTGCTACTACTGGTGAGAGGGACAGCTTTCTCAAATGCTATATACAACACTAAAAGACAGAATACCAACTGAAATGAATCACCACACACCATACACCAGACTATACTAAAGCTAAAATCATTTTCAAAGAACCAAATTACATTCGAAGAATGTTCTAAGAAACCCTTACAATAAGAGCCTCAATTCAAAATTTAAGTGCAAAAACAGATTCCAAAATGTTCAGCAATATTTATGACATGCATTTAGCATACTTAAGGCGTTTAATAACACGTAAGTTGACCTAATGGCGTGTGTGGAGTGCAAAACTTTATACGGAGTCTTTGTATACCACATATATACACAAATATTACTATATTTACACGAGATATACATACATTATAAAAATAGGAGACAAAAATTCAACCAAAAAAGAAGACACACAAACACAACAGATATGTGAGAGACAGAATCGATATACATACATACATACACACAACATTTACTATACTAGTTTTAAATTAAATATGCTTGATATTTCAAACGGATAAATTAATGTTGTATCTGTTTCTACAAGTATTTAATTAGTGAGGCTTCTTTTTATAGTTTTTGTGAACGATAGGAATGTTTTCTGTGTCGTCTATATTTTGTTTTTTACTTTTTTGCGAACAATTTTTAGTATTTCTTGCTGTGATACACTTACAATATGACTAATTGTTCGATTAGTACATATATGAAATAATAGCGAATGTAAGTATTCAATGAATTTTATTGCATATTTGTATGTTTGGTCTTAGTTTTTTTTTTAACATGTATAAACACAGCCCGTTAGTTTTATTAATTTTTAAAGTTTATTGTTTAATTAAGGATGTTATATTTTAAAACATATTGTAACATACGTTTTTTTGTAATACACAGGTCTGATGAAGGTTCAAAATTACAGAACCGAAACGTTACGAACCTAGAATAAAGTTTTTTATTTGACGAACCCTAATTCTGACATCTAAGTCAGTAATTGCTTATTTCTTGTAAATCAAGATTTTCGAAATATATATATATATATATATATATATATATATATATATAAAATATTACAATTCTGCCAAATATACAATATATATAATTTTTCAATATATATATTGTAATAGGGGGGTTATAGACAGCTTTAAGATATGTTAATTACTTTGACAAAAGAATGCTATGGTGTGAGTGTACGTATTTATTTCGCTAATTGATTTGTTTATTTATAAGAAAAAAATTAAATGATAATAAATTAAATGGCTAATATCCTTATATAAGTACTAAATCGTTGTACAAAGTTAATTCTACCGGCTAGCTAAAGGGGGTTATATTTTCCAAGTACTGAAATAATTATGTTCTAGATTCATGGGTATATGTGTATCATGGGATCGCCCTAAGTTGAAATGTACAATTAAATTAATATTCAAAAATTCGCGGTATTAAGCGTATAACTCCATAAGTTTCGTATTAGAATTAAATGGAAAAGGGGGAGGACGCCACGCGTTTCTTTAGCGCTAACTTGCTAAAACACTCGTGTGTATGTGTGTGCAACTTGTTTTGTGAAAGTGCGGATAAATAGTGCTATTTATGTTAATTCAGGGTGGGTGCTGTGAATAGACTAATAAACTATCTCGGGTCGTTAAAGGGGTTCGAAATTACTTTTGTCCAAAGATACAGCATTCCTCCAGTAGTGCGAAAATCTCGAAGATTATAACCTGAAAAGATTATTTTCTGGCACAGCTCTATTGCCGTTGCACAAAATAAAATATGTGTACCTCTTTATTTTATTGTGAAGCAGGATTTATCAACGGTGGAAACAAACACATCATATTCAAAACAACAACTTGGATTTATTAAAAATGGTAAAAAAACATCGAACATAATGCAACAATGCATTGGTAAAAAAAAAATTGTAACCAAAAAAAACACAATAAATAATAATATGGATTGGAACTATCCAAAGAACTTGGTATTTTATATACACAACATAACTATAGGCATTCGGTTCTACTTAAAAAAAACGCATCATATGGTGACTGTAATCGACTTTAGACCTTATTGATGTGAACTGAATTTTAAAGTGGACGTATCCATGGATTAAACGATTTTAAATGTAAGTATAACTTGATATTTTACGAGTGACAGAATAATAATATATTAATAGCAATTGACCTAAATGTTTATTTATATTCGTACTTTAAGAGTTGACTTTTAAATATTTAAGAGAATCAGATGAAATTGAAAAATGTTACATTCATTTTTGTTGACATAATATTTTTCAAATGAATAAGCTCGGCCTGGAACTTCTCTAGCACGTGAACGGGTCCGATTGGGTGTTCTTCTTTAATAGCTTAGAAAATCGCATAGATGAACCGCTTCGATGAATGATCGATACTGGACCATCCACGTATGACCACGGTAAACAGTTGAAGAAGAACGAACCCGGCTTTAAGCCGTGTGTGCCTTTTTATCGGAAATCTTTGTTGTCATTGTTATTTCCATGGCAACATATACAGTAAATATTTACCAAGTCTTATTATGGACGAAATTACTTTGAAATATCAGTGAAATGATGTTTTTTTACAATAATATAAATTCATCTTTCTTTTAGAGCAATAAAATTATTTTAATTAGCTTTCCTATAGAAAATTATATTTTTTAAAAAATTAAAGGGCCAATTTAGCGTTTCGTCTGTCATATGTTCGATGACGTAATGGACGCTGATAAAATTAATTAAAATATCAAAATTCTGCATTAATATGCCTTTTTAGTAGAACCCATCCTTCACAAAAATTACCTTTTAATACATTTTACAATTTTTCACCTTTCAATTCTTCCAAATCTCTTTATTTAAATGCAAAATTTAAGGGGTTAGTTTTTAAATTGCTATATCTAAATGGTCTTTCAAATTATTTATGAAATATTGCTATTACATGAAACTATGAACTTTTCTTAATATTTCAACACCTTTTTAAATTATCTATATGGCTTGTAATTAATATTTTTAAGGGTTTTTGTAACTCATGTTGACTACTGTCAAACTATCCAAAGTACTTATTTAAATATTTGGATTTAAATTGTAAATATGACAATGAGGAATATTTCAAAGTAAATAAATCTTGATAGACTTTGTATCTGTTTGATTTATTTATAATTGACTTTAAATATGCATGTGAAATTTCTGAAATTAATTATGATTCGAACAATATGGCGAATCATAATTCAAAAATAAAATGATGCTTAGATTAAATGTGTGCATCTAACAGATTTAATATACAGGACAATAATTATAAATTGAAAATTTGTTCATGAGGTAAATGTTTCTGGTACTTAACATTAGTACACTTTGGTTTTTCAATATGTATTTTTAATTTGAAATTAGCCATGTATGTGTTGTAAGTTCGCATGGCTTATAATGATGCTTTCGTTAAATTCGAACTTGCCTTACGTTGTGTACTTATTCTGTGACTTTTTGTTCCTAAAAGTCCAAACTTTAAAATGGTAATAATTTCTATTGCTATAATGTTTTTGGTAATTGTTAAACATTGAAATTAAAATTGTCCATTTGTAATGGTTGTCACATTTTTCTTAAATTATTTATATGTCTACATAAATTAAACTTGTCATTGTTGCATTGTGAAATTATACTTATTGTGAATATAAAAATTAGGCTAATTTGTTTACTAAGCTAAATAAGTAACTAATTCTAGTATTAAGTAATTACAAAGGGGGTATCAGTTGGAGTTCCTGAAAAAAGAGTAATCATGAGTTTGTTTTTTTCTAAAGGGGGAAGAAATTTGCTTTCTAGCATTTATTATTTAATTGGGATATCAGAATATACTAGTTTGGTTAGCAATATTTGAATTATTAAACAGGGACTTTTACCTATACTCTATACAAGGGTCGTATGTTAAGCATCGCTGATGTATGCATGGTTGCATGTATTCAAGGGGTTTAATGGGTGAATTTATGTTTTTGTGTGTGTTTGGCTGGTGTTGTGTCATATTCAACACCAGTTCAATATATATATACAGCGTGAGTCATCTAAGCGGGTAAGGCCGATTGTGCCTTTATGAGTAAAGATATTTCGAAACGGCTTTTTCCTTGTGATAGCTGTTAATTAGGAGCACATTTTAAAAATATTTTGTATTATACAGTGTTCCATAACTTGGTGGCTAACCAAAGTTATAGTTTTTGAAATGGAACACCCTATATATTATTGCATTTTTGTATTTCCCGTATAATTTTTAGTCAAAAAGTAATCAGATAGTATAGACCTAAAGTGTAAAGTTTTTGACTTATTCCCATTTCTCTGAAAAATTCAATGTTTGTATAAAATTATATTTCTCGAAAGCGACGTATTATATGGACAAATTTTTTTGCAGTATTGTGTACAATAAGAGATCCTACTTTAAATGTGACTATTACTGAGCTACTGTCGTTTTTTGGTATGCTTTTGTTAGTTTTTGCAAAAAAGTCAATTTTTTCAAATAGAACACCTTGTATATTATTTCATTTTTGAATTTCTTATTAAATTTCACATCAAAAACATGTAAGACGTTAATACTTTAAAAGTGACTATTACTGAGTTATTGCCGTGTTTTCATATAATTTTGTCAGTTTTGTGGTTTTAATTAATATAGTATATACTCCATTCAGTCTAAGAATGGAGCATTGGGAAAGATAGGGCTTAAAATAAACATTTATGATTGGTTGAAATCGAGTGTGCATTTACACCGTCAAAATAATCGCATTTAGCTCGTTCTGTCAAAAATTTGTTTACTGACAGCACACTGACAGTTTTGTTCAAAGTTTGTCGATTTCCATATTTTACATAGTTATTTGTTGTTAATATTCTTAAAAAATAGTTCTTCTTAGAACTCGCAAGTGAAATATTCATTTGTTAAGGTATTTTATCAATTTCGTTAACTTTCTTTTCGTAATCGCTAATATTTTATAGTATGGCGGAAGCAGTTTTACCAGGTCCTTCAAAAAATCGTAAAGGGAAACATATAAGACCTGGACAAAGGCAAATGGCTTATAATGTGTACATTAAGCATAAAGACAATATGTCATGTTTATAAGAGATTTTTTAAAAATGATATGAAATAATACCCTCCTTATTGCTTTATGGTCTCTCATATTAAAAATACAATTTTATCAGATACATTTACTTTTGTGAATTTAATGAATTTCCATTCATTTTAATATAAATACTTCTTCTGCGGTATTTTTAATACATGATCTTCACATTGCAGTTCATTATTTTCTGTGTTTGTATACAAATTCATTGTAGCTGCGACAATCTACAACAATAAAATTAGATATTGTAAATAAGATAATAATTGAAATATCTGCAATGGAAATAGTATCTACAATTTATTGGATTTTAACATGAAATATTGCCTTTTACACCTTTTACTCACATATTGATAATGATACCTACATTCTTGAATGTTGTAAAATGTAAGCAATCTATTTACATGTAGACACAATGTGTTATTCAATATTTTCCTTATATTTTAATATTTTTTGTGTGAGCGATATTCTGTTTTGCAAAACTTATCAAATACTGATTAGCTGTTTGCCTTTTTATGTTTGTTAGTATGGTTATCATTTTAAAAGCAATGTAAGCCTTACTTAAATAAATGTCAATAAACACGTAAAAGTCAACATATAATGATATCATACACAATGTATATTCCTGCTATCCATCTGACAGTAAACATATGTTTTATTTGTTTTCAAAACACAAAATTCATCGTGTGTAAACTGTGCTCATATTGTAGCGCCATCTACTCCATTCTTAGACTGAATGGAGTATAGTACTGATAAAATTATATCAAAAAGAGACAATAGCTCAGTAATAGTAACTTTTAAAGTATTAACGTGTTACATGTTTCTGACATGAAATTTAATAAACAATTCAAAAATGAACTGATATACAAGGTGTTCCATTAAAAAAAATGACTTTTATACAAAAACGTGTCATCTAATTTTAATCCAGTTTCCTACACATGCAGTTAGTAACTGTAAAAAAATAAAACATGCTTCTATTAGGACCTCTTATTGTGAATAATACTGCAAAAAAATTTGTTAATCTAATACGTCGTTTTCGAGAAATATAGTTTTATACAAACATTGAATTTTTCAGAAAAATGGGTCAAAAACTTTACACTTTAGGCCTATACTATCTTATAACTTTTTGACAAAAAATTATACGGGGAATTCAAAAATGCAATATATAGGGTGTTCCATTTAAAAAATTATAACTATGGTTAGCCACCAAGTTATGGAACACTATGTATAATACAAAATATTTTTAAAATGTGCTCCTAATGAACAGCTATCACGTGAAAGAAACCGCTTCGAAATATCTTTACTCATAAAGGCATAATCGGCCTTACCCGCTTAGATGACTCAGCCTGTATATATAAGTACTCGTGTTTTTTAAAACATGAGTACTTTTTGCTAGGAATTTTGCTCAACATTAAACTATGTCAATTTTCCTATTTTTGTGTTTATAATGCCACACTACAATTAAGATTTGGCAAAATAAAATATTCTTCGATTTCAAATTACTTCAGATTTCTCAAATGTAGCATACAATCTTTAAGCACAAGGCCTTCATTTGTTGTTTGTTTCATATCCACATGATGCGCATTTTAATGAAATTACTTCAAATGCTTAGTTTTTACATGTATTTTTAAATCACCTTTGGTGTCTGTTGTAAATGTACATGAGTAAAATTTACAATTAAATGTTAAATGTTTAGAGTGTATGTCTTTTGAAACTAGTCTTGTTGTTTGTTCTATATTCACATGTGTCACAATTATAATAAAATTTCTTCAAATGTTTAGTTTTTATGTCTTTCTAAATGACTGTTGCGGTCTGTAGTGGGACTCTGTGTACTATCGATATCCACTTTCGTCTCGTCTTGGTGAAAATTGGTACTCTGTATAACACTTCTGTCGTCGATCTCGCTTCCCCTTCCATTCGCCCACTATCGTTTTCAAGCGAAGCCAACGGATGTTTAAAAAGAGACATCTCTCGCTTTGCAACTCCCTGCGCATGTAAGAACAAGACAGAAAACAAAGTAGGTACTAAAGCATAAAGTGTAGTAATAAAAAGAAAATAATTTGAGCAAGTTATGTGGATAACACAAGGAAAAATCAACAATGAAACTAAGGATATTTTAAAAAATATAGAAAAGAACACTAATAGAATAGCAAGTGCTATGGAAACAATGGTAGAATCATTAAGCAATTTATATTTTATATCACCATTACTATTTCAATACATAAATTGATGCTGTTAAAGTACTTCTTTAATTGATTTATTAGTGTTCAGTTTTAATAATGTCATTAAAAGTTATGTAATTGAATTGCAAATCTTGTAATTTGTACTACAGTGCTTTCATAAAATGTGTAAAATAAACAGTCAATAATTAATACACTTACAAATTAAAATTTATTTATATTTCCAGAAGATTTATGGTTTTACATTCGTTAAAATTAAAAATATAAAGTATTAAGCATACTATACCTAAAACAATTAAACCACTAGGCTGTTATACAATACTATATACATACAACATGAAGGAAGAGTAAAACTATTTTATAATAACATCTATCTTAAATATTTAAAATATTCATAAATTCTTCAGTGCTGTAGTAAACATTATTCAGAGGTTTTTATTTTTAAATTAAATCACACAATACACAGAGTACCAATCAAAGTGAGAATCGTTAGCGATAATCGATTCGAATCGTTGGAAGTCGAAGTAAACACTTTCCAAATTCACATGAGTCACATTTATAATCAATTTCCTTCTAATGTTTACTTTTTATATGTCTTTCGAAACTAGTCTTGTTGTTTGTTCTATATTCACATGAGTCACAATTATAATGAAATTTCTTCATATGTTTAGTTTTTATATGTCTTTCTAAATAACTTCTGCGGTATGTTCCAAATTCACAAGAGTCACATTTATAATCAAACTTCTTCAAATGTTTAGTGTTTATATGCACTTTGAAATTATGTTTATCGTTTGTTCTAAATTTACATGAGCCACAATTATAATCAAATTCTTTCAAATGTTTAGTTTTTATATGTGATTCTAAATACTGTTTGCTGTTTGATTTATATTCACAAGAATCACATTTGTAATCAAATTTCTTCAAATGTTTAGTTTTTATATGTCTTTTGAAACTACTCTTGATGTTTGTTCTATATTCACATGAGACACAATTATAATCAAATTTCTTCAAATGTTTAGTTTTTATATGTATTTCTAAGTGGTGTTTGCTGTTTGATTCATATTCACAAGAGGAACATTGATAATCAAATTTCTTCAAATGATTAGTTTTTATATGTCTTTCTAAATGACTTTTGCTGTGTTTAGCATTTATATGTCCTTCTAAATGCTGTTTGCTGTATGTTCTAAATTCACATGAGTCACAATTATAATCAAATTCTTTCAAATGTTTGGTTTTTATATGTCTCCTTAGAATTTGTTTGTATTTTGTTTGAAATACACACAACGAACATTTAAATACTTTCTTTTGATCTCGTGAGCTCGATTGTTCTACTTTTATATGTGTGTTCCTATAATTAGTCGTAGAATGCTCTCGGCCGTCCTTTCCTCCAATATAAGCGTGCGTATTTTCCGCGTGCAGTGTAAGGGATTCTTGAGTCTTGAAACGTCTGTTGCAAATTCCACATTTATACTCTTTGACTTCGTAATGGTGGTTGCTGGTGTGCTCCTTGAGATTTGCTTGGTACTTCGTCCTGTAATTGCACTGCTCACATTTATAGAGTTGACGGAGGCTTCTCTTGCGTCCGCTCAATGCTGCTGACGCTTGTTTGGGCGGTAGTGTCGGTAAAATACCCTTTCTGAAAATAAACAAATAAATAAATATTTCTAATTTCATAGTACTAAACATCAATTTAAGGCCAGACTTAATTTCACCATCAAATGGCAAATGCGCTTTAATGGAAAAAAAGAGCCTTGCAGAAGTAAGAGTTCATGTTAATATTAATACACTGATGCCCGGTACATCCGTTGTTAAGTTTGTTAACCTATGTTAGTTAACGCTATGTTAAGAGTGAATCCGGATTAAATTTCTTTCTCGTTGCACCGACGAAAAGTTAACGTAGATTAGTTAACAGAGCGTTTGACAACGCAAGAATGTGACGTAATTAAAATGTCTGACGTTTCATGCCGTGATTGGTCTGTGCATTTTAAGTAAGATTTAAATTTGTGAACATTTATCATGAGAATTTCCAAACATATCTGCGTTTTATAAGAGTATATCATTATAGTAATTGGAAAACCATTTTTAAAATAAAGACATCTGGTACTTTAACAATGATTTCTTTGAAATGACATGTCTATGCATATTTTGTGTACAATTCCTATCATAAAATATTAGAGAGGGAGTATATTATGAAATTAGTTTACTTTGGTTGTTAATGTTCTACTAAAATTTAGTTGTACTTCAACCTCTAAAGTAAGTGCAACATTCTATTAAATAAACAAATTACCAATACAATGGACAAACGTGATAGGTCAACCAATTTTACTCAAATGGATAAAGAGTTGCTTTTGGCTATTGTTTCCCAACAATATTTCAATATTATTGGAAATAAATAAACTGATAGAATATCATTAAAAGAGAAAAACAAAGCATTGGGGAGAGTCGCTGAAGCTTTTAATTCATCCACAAGAAATGAAAGTAGAACATGGCAACAATTAAAGAATGCCTACAATAAAACTAAAAGTCAATTAAAGAAGCATGATGAACAGGTTAGTGTAAAGCTAAATATTATTTGTTCAATATACATTCTAATAATCATATTTATTGTATAGTAAAAGCAATTGTAATCAGAGTATTTATATTTTCAAGTAATTTAATTTACAAATTAAGCTGATATAAACATTTTCTTGTTCAGGTGGAAATATATAAAAACGGGTGGTGGTACACCACATACATCAAAATTAGACCCGTCACAAGTAAGGCTATATAGTTTGCTCAAGCCACAAATTGAACCAAAACAAAATCCATTTGAATCTTCAGCAGATTATTTTGGTGGTACGTATAATTACACTTATGTTTAAGTTTTAAAATAGCCCACATATTTATTATAATGGTTACTCATAAAACACTATACTCTAAATAAATAAAGCAAATAAAAAAAGTAATCACATATTATTTATATATATATTTCAAAAATACACCAGTCTTTTTTTAGATAACATATGTGATTTTGATATCACAGCTTGTTCTTGAAGGAATTGAACCTATAACAAAACCAGCCAACGTAACATCTGGAAGTGAAGCGGCTATGGAACCTTCCTCGACAAACAATTCCACAGCATTTGTAGATGGAAGCCCATATATAATTAGTGTTTCTAAACATAAAAAGAAAATTAAATGACATACCGGGTGGTGCAATAGTGTGTCGGCGGAGCTTAGCATGAAAACTAATAACGCTGCAGCAATGAGACTTTACGTACGTATGTATGTAGTATGCGACTGTGCATTTTCTAATTTTATTTACAAATATACAGGGTGTTCCAAATTTTCGCAACCACATTCAACTTTTTTATTTTAAATACATTGCTATACTTTCTAGATATTATAATGATAGCCATTCAAATTATCTTTGCAATGATATATGGATATGTGCACTTCAGACTGTTCGTTTTGATTTTATTGATAATATTGTTAAAATCTTGACAGTTGCAGCATCTAACATTTTAAGCTGTAGTCTGTAAATGGGTAGAATGCCTCACGTAACTCTTGTGTTACTAATTTATGGACTAACACGTTATTTGTTTTGAGGTTGAACAAAGTGAATAAATATACAGGGTGTTAAATATGTCGTGTCTAAGTTATCGATCTTTATTGGTTATTTTCTCGTTTTTTTTAAATCTAACCTATAATATTTTTATAAGTCAGCATATTCCTTGTAAAATCGCCTTTAAAATGGTACCAATAACATAGTACTTATTTCTAGTATTTTCAAAGTTATAACCCTTTAATGGGATATACTCATGTTTATAACACGCAAAATGCGGGGCATCTAATAGTTGGTTGGCCATGAAAATAAAACAAAGTAATTTTAACAAACACCTATTTTTTAAATGCTTTATCATTAGTTTCAGAAATACATTTTGAAAATTTTCGATAATAAAACAATCTTAATTTAAAATGTGTTCAAATATATTTCCATTCTGCTCTACACATGCTCTCAACCGTCTCTGTATCGACAGACTTACATTCTCAGCTAAGTTATTCTCACTTAATTGAAGAAAAGCGTTTCTTATTCGTTGCTGCATGTTCTCTGCCGTTGTAGGAGGTGTTGCGTAAACAATGTTTTTTACAGTTGGCCACAGAAAGAAATCACAAGGTGTGAGATCTGGTGATCGTGGTGGCCAGCTTATCAAACTTCCTCTCCCAATCCACTTATTGGTGAATACCCTATCTAAATGTGCTCTTGCAGCAGCACCATAATGTGCTGGTGCACCATCATGTTGGTACCACAATCTCCTGATGACGTTATCTGGGAGGCCTTCTAATAGCAATGGTAAATTATTTTGTAGGAAATTTGTGTAGATTGCACAATTTAAAGTATTATCAAAAAAGAATGGACCAATAATAGTGTTTCCTATGATGCCTCCCCATGTGTTAACACTCCATTTTTGTTGATATAAAATGGGCTGAACAAAATGTGGGTTTGTAGTGTCATAATAATGGGTATTTTTTCTGTTTGTGGTTCCACAATTAGCAAATGTTGCTTCATCTGTGAAAAGCACATGATCTAGAAAAGTTATATCGTGTCGTAATTGTAAAAGTAGCCATTCACAGTACACTAGTCTCCTTTCAAAGTCCGTTTGTAATAAGCCTTGATGATTTTGAATTTTGTAAGGGTGAAACTTATGTTTTTTTAAAATCCTTTTTACAGCAGTGACTTCTATCCCGTGTTGTTTCGAAATTATCCTTGTAGATACGTGCGGATTTTCCACAATGGACTGGACGACTATCACTTCATTATCTTCTGTAATCATAGTCTTACTTCTTTCATGTTCGACGTAATTCACTGAACCCGTTCGAAGAAACCTTATTAACAAATTTTCAAACGTTTTACTATCCGGTGCTCTTCGGTCGGGATATTCCATCGCAATGTTCTTGATGCTAAAAATGGATTTCTGTTGCTAGCGCCAAGAGCAAATACCATGTCTATGAGCTCCTCTTTCGAAAAATTCATTTTAAAGCAAAAACAACAATAAACTATTATGGTATCTACTTGAGAAATAATGTCAATAAAGCGATATAACTGATAACAAGGTAAATACAACACGTAACAACTACTAACAAACAAACGGAAATTAATAATTCACTAGCCGAACTTAATTTATAACAACAAAACGCAATTACAGAAAAGAGAAAATACAGAAAACGACTTTTTATGGACTTTTGAAGTAGAGATTTGACGTTTGGTTGTACAGCGATTTTTTTTTTAAACCAAGACCAACCAACTATTAGATGCCCCACATATTGCATATTATAAACATGAGTATATCCCATTAAAGGGTTATAACTTTGAAAATACTAGAAATAAGTACTATGTTATTGGTACCATTTTAAAGGCGATTTTACAAGGAATATGCTGACTTATAAAAATATTATAGGTTAGATTTAAAAAAAACGAGAAAATAACCAATAAAGATCGATAACTTAGACACGACATATTTAACACCCTGTATATTTATTCACTTTGTTCAACCTCAAAACAAATAACGTGTTAGTCCATAAATTAGTAACACAAGAGTTACGTGAGGCATTCTACCCATTTACAGACTATAGCTTAAAATGTTAGATGCTGCAACTGTCAAGATTTTAACAATATTATCAACAAAATCAAAACGAACAGTCTGAAGTGCACATATCCATATATCATTGCAAAGATAATTTGAATGGCTATCATTATAATATCTAGAAAGTATAGCAATGTATTTAAAATAAAAAAGTTGAATGTGGTTGCGAAAATTTGGAACACCCTGTATATTTGTAAATAAAATTAGAAAATGCACAGTCGCATACTACATACGTACGTAAAGTCTCATTGCTGCAGCGTTATTAGTTTTCACACTAAGCTCCGCCGACACACTATTGCACCACCCGGTATATGATTGTGTTCAAAATTTCACAAAACAAAAATCTTGCAAACAAAATGCTGTACAGAAAAGAAATAATATTGAAATTGAAATTCTTACTTTAAAAAAGAAAAAAAACAGGAAGTATGTAATAAATTACTGAGTTTCAATTGATGCAAGCGAAAGAAAAATTAGAACAAGAAAGTCTAGAAGGTCAACAGGAAGCAATCAAACTATAATATGAAAAAATTAAAATTAGAAATTTTGCAAAAGTCAGTTTTAAATTCAAATAATTAAGAAATTGAATAATGTACTCATATCAATATATTATATTTATGCACTTACCTTAAATAACTTGTTTTATTCCGTAAAAAACTGGTGAATTAATGCCGTTCTTGCTGGGATATTATTTTCTTCAGCATTCAAAATGTTTACTGCATCATTGGCAACATCAATTCCATGAGGAACAGTATCATTAAAATCAATTGCTAAATTGTGTAACACAGCGGTAGCAACAATAATAGGTAGAACTTTTTCAGGTTTAAGTCTTAACAGACAAAAAAGGAAATCTCCTTTTCCAGACACCAAAAGTCCTTTCAATTAGATTCCTTGTTTATGAATATTTATATGATCACCTATTACTTGTTGGAAAGTGCCAGTTGCGAAGAATCGCAATGTTAATAACAACTATGTAATTGGCTGTATAGGATGATTTCTGTTGTTGTATATTCAAAAATCATTCAAATCAAATATTGTAATCATTTCTTGGAATATTTCTTTTGAAAACCTATATCTTATTTTAAAGTCCACATCGTCGAAATCTTCCATGGGGTTATTTCATTTTCGATACAGTTTTGGTCTTGGCAGCATATTTATTAACTCTAGTAATTCTTCATCAGATGATGATAACGATGATGTAATATTTGTATTATCACTATCGCTAGACATGATTATTATAATTATTTACAGTACTCGACACAAGATAAACAAAAACACGAACGTCCAATGTTACTTTACAAGAAATTTCTAGGTTAACATTAACTTTAATCGACCTCTAACGTCGAATTTGTTAACCCATGTTAAGTAATTCGCTGTTAGGACAAATCGAGGTTGGTGCAACGAAAATACGCCTAACCGAGCATTTGATAATCAAGATTAACTAATTCTTCTTTAACAGAGGTCCGTGCAACCGGGCATGATTCTCGCCACTATGCTTGATACGAGGGCGTATTTTTATGTTATTTACCTCGCCATGAAAAAAAGCACATACGAGAACAAAAAAAAACTATTTTTCTACATAACTCCCTTCAACACTAATACACTTGTTCCATCTTTTTTCCAGTTGCCCCATACCCTCAGAGAAAAAATTGCTTCGGTAACCCCGCAAAATATTCTTCAACAGTTTCTTCAACAGAGTTCTTCATCAGAAGCAAAACGCTTTCCTCTGAGATGCTTTTTTAAATTTTTGAATAAGAAGAAGTCTGACGGAGATAGGTCGGGGCTATAAGGTGGATGCCTTAACTCTATAAACCCAGTCATTGATTATCTGCTGAACTTTGTTTGCCTTATGAACCCGACAATTGTCGTGCAGCAACAAGTTTTTTTGTGGATAAGAATGCGGGCATTTTTCCTCCAGAGCAGTTTTTAAATTTTTAATTGTGTTTCCGTAGGTCTCTCCATTTATGGTAGACCCTCTCGGCATATATTCAATAAGCAAAACTCCTTCAGCATCCCAGAAAACAGTTGCCATCAGTTTTTATCCAGAAAATTGTGTCTTGGCCTTTTTTGGTGGTGGAGAGCCCTTATGAACCCACTGCATGGATTCTTGTTTAGTAGGAGGGTCCCAGTAATAAACCCAAGTTTCATCGCCGGTAATAATTCGAGATAAAAGAATGTTTTGTCCAACTCCAACTTGACCAAATTTTCTTGAGAAACTTCTTTTCTGCACAGTTTTTGTTCAGGTGTAAGCAATCTGGGTATCCACCGTGCAGACACCTTCTTCATACCCAAATCGTCATGCAAAATTTTGAGAACACTTGTTTCGGATATACAGACTTCATTGGCAATGACAGAGATCTTTACACGCCGATCTTTCAGTATCAAATTTTCGACTTTTCGCACAATGTTTTCAGTTCGAGCTTCAACGAGTCGTCCGGACTTTGGGTCATCATTGATTGACTTTCGGCCCCATCGAAAGAGTTTGGACCAATATTTTACATGGAAATAAAATGTTGTATCTTCCCCATATACAGCAACCATTCTTTCATGAATTGCTTTTGGACCATTGCCTTCCTTTGTCAGGAACTTTATTACGCTGCGATGTTCAACTTTAGTTTCACTCATTTTATCGAGAAATGGACCGTCTCAAATCTCTATACACAGCATAAACTAAACACAACTTAGCACATGTACTTCTAACAGTGACAGCAGTTTTTCAATAATTTGTTTGACATCGTCACTCTTTTGTTTCATGGCTAGGTAGATCACATAAAAATATGCCCTCGTACCAACCAATGTTTAAGTAATGAACTAATTCTAATTAAACAAATTAGGAACACATAACACACACGACAAATAGAATGACATAAGCATGATCATTTCTATAGGAAACTCATCAACATTATACATTGTGGCTTGCAGCGGATACTTTTTCAACGACAATTTGAATTTATTTGCAGTTGTCATGTTTTTTGCCTGTGCTAGCTTATCAAACATATCTATAAAATATGTAGTTGTAAAACAAATGGCAGTTCTTGTTAACCTATTTTTTAGCGTGTTTGACACGGTTTCGGAAGAATCCTAGTTTGAACCTATTTTCATCAATATTTTGTATTCTAGATGTGTCATTCAAGTTTCGTATTCTGTTCGAAATAATTTCATACAGCGAACCATGAAATTATGTCGTGTGAAAGAATTTCACAAAGGTTGATATTTGTTAAGTGCTTGCATATTGAGAGTGGTGACAAGAGATAGCAAATAAATAGGAACCAAATCGCCCATGATTTAGGTACCCTGTGGGTATCTGTCAAATGGTGTAATAACCTATAAATGGCGTGTAAAATGAATATGTGTTTTTAAAAACCTGATAAATAAATAAAAGTAAAAATGTAACTATAAAATACATTTTTGACACAAGACGCCATTATGGGGGTAAAATTTGCATCAACTTATCGGAAAGAATCTCATTTTTGTCACCGCTCCGATTATAAAAGTACTCTGCTGGATATGAATTTTGTGCGACATCTATGGGCCGGTCATAATACTACAGGACAAACCAAATGGTACTGAAATTTAATAAACTCTGCATAAGAAGGGCGATATCTAAACTCACTTATTTGAATTATTCCATCTGTATATAATAATAATATATCTTTATTTCAGCAAAGTTACATATTGTGCTAAAGTGAATATACAAGCAATTGTAAGTTACTCCACAATTAGCAAATCAATAATGAAATGTTGTAATGTAAAAATAATATGTTCTATAATTTAATCTCAGGGAAAGAATTTTATAAATTAGTACTATTATAATTATATTAAGAAGCCTCGTGCTAGTTCAGTACACTTTTATAATATCTATTGTATATATTTTTAAACAGATCGAACATGAGACTCAATATTTAAATTATCTGTATTTAATACCTACTTAATGCTCTTAACCCGGTCCTGGATACTTCAGTAGTTAACTTTGCTTATATTAGTATTCTTATATTTTGAAAGTTGGTATCATGATTCCCACTGTATTCTATTTCTTACTAAATCAACCTGTTTTCGTTAAACTTTACGTATAATAATTTAAACTTCTAAAATTTCATGAAATAAACCTGACAACTATAAAACATCATGAAATTCTCATTAAGCAAGTATAACACAGTCTAATCAATCTATTACCAAATTTATTATGTTCTCTTTTATTTCTTTTAGGAATGTGACCTTTCAAATATTTACATAACCTCGACGATGATGGAAAGAAACACTAAATAAAATCTATGAATATATTAGTTTCTTTTAAAACACATATACATATTCAATTGTTGATTCGGATTATATGTCATAAATCATTATAAAGTTCTCATAAAACTTGTCCAAATTTATATTTATGTCTATTAAGGATGAGCTTCTTAAAATAACAACGATTTCAACAATGTAAGTATTAAAAAATGCCAGAAATTGTTAGTTTGTTTATAATATTTACTGGTTTACTGTTATGAAATAAATTGTTATAAGATAGGTAAATATATGACTTTGAATAATCAAATATTGTAATTTTATAGTTACTTGATTTTAACTCAGAATTAAATAATATATCAAATTTGTTTCTTCATTGTTTACCAATAATTCTTAATGTACTATAAAACTTTATACGACCTTTTCCAAATTAATATCTCTTGAAATTTTAAATTCTTCTAGTTTATAATCCGGTTTCTTTGTAGATTCACTGGACTCGGTAGAAAGTTCTATTGATGTTCTTGAATGCCCCTCTTCACAGATGAACTGGAATTGGACTGGATATTTTCCGATGAACTCGTACTATGCTCTCAAACTTTAGTGTCTTCTACTGGATGTATACAACTAGTGTTCCTGATGGTTCAATGTTCTTGGTGGTCCGATAGAAAATATATGGAAAGTGTACCTGATTGTCCGTCAAGGATGTAAACGTTGTGTGCTTCTGATACTTCGGAAGTATGTGTATGACAAATGCTTCTGGTTTTCCGAAAGGATGTATTCTTCAAGTGCTCCGGGTACTCTGGAAGAATGTATGAGACAAATGCTCCTGGTTTTCCGAAAGGATGTATTCTTAAGTGCTCCTTCAAATTTGTGGATGAATATTTAATTTCTCCGGCTCATGTATTTGTTTCGGTAAGTACAATTTTCTTTACTCCTTTTTTATCACGTTTTCTTAACAATTATATCCAATTTCTTATATTTTATACACTGATTATGTTCTATAAAGTTAGAATATCAAATATTCTATAATATCTACTCCAAATCACTTCGATTTATGCACTTTTAACTGTGTTAATCTTTATTTTCGAAAAAAAGCGACTAGCTCTCGCAAAAATCGAAAAATTCTCCCCTTTATTTATTTATAATTTCCTTAGTGATCATACCCAATTCTTTTTGAACCAATAAATTAATTCCACATTAAAATCAAGATCAATATAAATCATAGATATGTTGAAAATTTTTAAATACCTTACATAATTCAATATTTACATCAAAATAAAATATTTCACGAATTTAATAAAGTTTTTTATACGTTATTTACCATTTTAAACTTTGCTTCATTGTAGTAATAAATATCTGTCACATTGACAATTAACTGACACTTCCGAAATACAATTTAAGGCGGTAATTTTTTAATCAATTCTTTGTCGATTTGTTTTCATATTCTAAAAATCTTTTATCCTTTCCTCATCATTAATATTACTTGAACAAGTTTTTCACAATGCTAAATTACATTTCAAATTACATTACTAATATAAAATCTTTCTTTACAGATTTTTGGTACATATACATGGAAGATATACATCAACTCCAATAGTAATAATTTCTATTTCACCATGTAACTATAAAATTCCCCTTTAACTCAATAAACAAAATTCTTTCAAGATTACAACCAGCTTATTAATATTTGCAAATTTAACTATCTCTGTCATAATCAAAGAAAATCCAAATCTTGGATAAAACTCATCCTTAATAATTTAAAATAGGCAACTCTAATTACATCATATTGCATCCTTAATAATTTAAAATAGGCAACTCTACCTACATCAATATATATAATAAAAAATAAAGAAAAATAGAGAAGAATATGTAAGTACCTCTGCTAAAACCCTATGGAGAGGTTCAGTTGGGTAGGAAGAAAATATTAATCTTCCAGCCCCTGCTCTTCCACCCAATCCTTAATAAATATAACATAAAGATTGCCACATTAATAGATAATTAACGAATAATTAGTTGATTAGTTAGTTAGCGAATGCCCAAAAATAAACTTAATCTATATTCTGTTACGTTTAAAAAGACGCTTCAACATTTAATTCATTTGTCCCAGTATATTACATGTTAAATATTTTTAAATTCAAATTATATTTCCAATCCTAAATAAATTACGTTTTAAAATTTTCAACATTAAAATCTGCGTTGCATATATTATTCCGTTTTAAAATATTTAGTTTATGATGGACTCTTTGTTCAAATTTAAGATTGCCGACGTATGCATTTTTTGTATTAATACATTAATAATACGTATTATGTATTTTCTAGTACACGTGATCCGTCTGATTGACGCCTATAGTACTCTAGAATACGCTTCTCCCACCTCCGAGTCTTTAAAAGGGCGAAGCACGTCCAAAATGATTCAGTATTACAGTAGTGTTGGGAAAAACTGCTATTTTTCGGTAGCAGTGACAAACTGTAGCTGCGACAGGTTAGTCACAGTGAAAAAAAGCAGCTATTTTTGTCACTGTTTATATTCACTAACATCTAAAGCTACTGAAACGGGTCACTTTTGCGAGTCGCAACTCGGGAAGGACGTATTGCATGTAACTTTCCTATGGTAATCGACGTGCCGGTCACGTGAAAGAGTGGGTTTATAGAACATTATTTGATTGCGAAAAATTTTAATCGTAATCATAATAATAATTGACATTTTGGCAATGTAAATAAAGCAAATGGTACAGTTACGGACAAATAAAAGTGGGACAGTTTTTTTGCCTAATGTGCTGGGATTTTTAAAAACAAACGTCAATAAATAATGTCAGAAAAATTGGTTAAGTTATTGTTAAAAAACACAAAGCAAGACGGATATGGACTAACAATAGTTTATTCAAAATCACATTGTCTCTTCAAGTATTTGCTTTTGTTAATATTTAATCATTGCACCATTTCGATTTATAACATCTGCTACTCTTCGCGGCATAGAATTAAATACACTTAAACAGTATTAGTCCGAATTATCATCCTACGCATTTTTAAGAGGGGCGTTTACCTATCGAAAATTAAGGCATCGCCGTTTCGCGTTTTTTAAACTCATTTTGTAATTTTAGAATCTCAAATTTGGGTTAGTGAAGCAAAAGGCATAAATTTATAATGTCAAGGTCAGTTTTTGTACTAATTTATTTTCTTAAGAAAGTTATGTGTTTTAGAAATAACCACAAAAATGCATGAATTTGATTAAGGTCTACTAACTAAGGCTGGTAAACAAAAGGAAAAAAACGACCTCTACGCGCCAGCTACACATTTGATGTACGATATAAAGAATAAATCAAATTTATGTAATTATTTTTAAAGATAAAAACACTAAACAGTAAACATTGTCACACACACTTTACACGAGGTTTTTCCAAGCTAATCGCGTCGTCTATCCCCACTTTACGGTATTTCTACCGGTCCTAGCGAAGACGAAAATCTCGGAATCGGTCGGCTATTGCAGGCATAAATGCGAGTGTTAGTTTAATTACAAACTGTCACTCGCAATTAAATGTTATATACTCGTATACCTATAATATTCGAGTGTATAATAATATAACAGTTATGGGCAAGCGAAAATTGGCTTATTATAAAACATCAATAACATCAACAGTTCCGTAAGTACTCATTCTTTATACATTATGTTTCCCATCTATAGTATTCCTTTATCTATGACAGAATCTGTGAATAAAACCGAAGCGCTGTGACAAAACCGAATATCGTCTACCTCCACCTACTCACACCCCCTTGCGTCTACCCGTCCCGCGAGTAATATAAGTTGCATAACGAAAATGAATAGTGTAAACACATGGATGTTAAAACTAACATCAAGCAGTAAATAAATACTGTGACTTACATATACACATTTATACGTAAAACGTAAATGCATATATGCATGTGTTTGAGATACACACATACATTAAGTGCCATTGCCGACAATCGAACGCACAGACACCGGTGTTTCAACCTTTGAGGTCTCGTCAGTGGGCGTGGAGACTGTCGACAATGGCTTCAAGACTTGAAAAGCTGCTTATGTCATTTTTGCGTGTTAAATGCAGTGAGGGTATCACAGCGACATCTAACACCCAAAAGATGACACAGAAAAAGCGATGGCTTCTGACGGCATGTTCTGCTATACAGAGGCCTGTATGTTAAAAGTGTATCTCGTGTAATAGAGCCTTATGTGGCGTTACATATCAAAACGAAAATGAATAGTGTAAACACATGGATGTTAAAACTAACATCAAGCAGTAAATAAATACTGTGACTTACATATACACATTTATACGTAAAACGTATATGCATATATGCATGTGTTTGAGATACACACATACATTAAGTGCCATTGCCGACAATCGAACGCACAGACACCGGTGTTTCGACCTTTGAGGTCTCGTCAGTGTACGTGGAGACTGTCGACAATGGCTTTAAGACTTAATACGCTGCTTATGTCATTTTTGCGTGTTAAATGCAGTGGGAGTATCACAGCGACATCTAACACCCAAAAGATGACACAGAAGATGTTAGATTGTCAACATGGGAAAATAAGTTTAACAAAACGTCATTTTATGTTTATAGCCAAGCCATAACCTAGTCTCTTACATTTTTACTTTGGTTTATTATACTTGATCATGCATTTGAAACTGTGATTTTGATGAATCTGTCAAAAATACTGTACGTCAGTGGAAAAATCAAACATTCAACAATTAATATCATTGCAAAAATAACTATAGATGAGTTCATACCATAAATGAACTGGACAACTCACACATATTCTAGAATTGACTCATTAATTTCAAGTAAGTGTTAATTAAATACTAATTATATTACCACATGTTCATATACATGTTATATTTCAGATATGTCAAACGTAAAGAAACCTGTACTAATAGAAAAAGGTGAAAATTATCTGGTGGAGAATATGGGATAAGGTTTGGATTGCCACAAGTATAATGAGTGCATGACAAGCTTTGATGAAAACCTGTAGGATTAAATAGCCATAGCGATAAAGATAGGCAATTAAGAATACTTCATATAGGATATGAATTGATACATAAGATGAAGTTGCTTCAAGAAAGTCCCCTTTCAGAATATCACTTATATGAGAACTTTTGACAGAAGCAATTACAAAAGTTACAATAAGTATTTGGAAAAATTGTGCCAAGCATGTAAATTTTTAATCTTTTTAGCATGATGTGAACACTAAATTATTGTTATTTTCCAATATACGGGGTGTCTCAGCTTTTGCGTTACATGCATTATCTACTTTCCCTGTATAGTTATCAAAAAACTTTTCAAATAAAAGTAACTTGATATTATGATGTGTCGAAAATGACAAATAGAGGATTTTATTTGCTCGTGACCTTGAAGGAGATTTTAAGGTGAACTTTGTTTTTTTTAATGGATATATGTATTTTTTAATATTGCATCTTATTTTTCAAAAGCCAATAAATAACTTTTATTTGATGCATTTTTTATTTTGCCGTGTCAGTTTTGACACAATTCAGATAAACTTGTCAAAAGTAAAAAGTTGTGTTCTGTCAGTCAACAACTGTCAGTCTTGCTTAAATCACAAAGATTTGACTTGCGTTATACGCAGCTTTTTAATATGCCACTTATGTACATACAACTCCAACGAATATGTAGATATGTTAATAGTCTACGGAGAATGCAGAAGGAATTCCCGAGAAGCTGCAAATTTGTATCGAGAAAGATTTCCGGAACGTCATCATCCATCACATACAACATTTAATAGAGTAGAAGCGAAGTTACGAACTGGTTCATTTCCCTCTACCGTAAAACATGCTAACCGTAATGCTCCTGCTAGAAATGAAGAAAATGTAATCAACATTTTGGCTTATGTAGCTGTAAACCCCCATGTTTCACTTCGACGTTTGGCAGAAGAAATTGGCGTTAGTAAAGCTACAGTACATAGAATTTTAAAAGGGCATCGGTACCATCCACTTAAAGTTCATTTATCACAAGAATTAAGACTAAACGATTTACAAAGACGCCTGGATTTCATTGCACGATTGCAAGTTCTAGAAGATGAAAATCCAAATTATCTTAATTGTATTTTGTGGAGTGACGAAAGTCGCTTTCACAATAATGGTGTTGTGAACAAACATAATGCGCATTATTGGTCCAACCAAAATCCGCGGTGGATGGAGGAAGCACGCTTTCAAACAGTGTGGGGAACCAATGTATGGTGTGGAATGTTTAATGGGCATTTAATTGGGCCCCACTTTTACGAAGGAACCCTGACAGGACAACGTTATTTACATTTTTTACAAAATGTGCTTCCCGATTTAATGGAAGATATTCCTCTTAATGAAAGACGAGACATAATTTGGCAACAAGATGGTGCTCCGCCCCATAATGCGCAAATTGTGACGAATTATTTAAATGCGCTGTACCCCAATGGATGGATTGGAAATAGAGGTTCTATCCCTTGGCCTGCTCGTTCCCCGGATTTATCGCCTGTTGATTTTTTCATGTGGGCTTATTTAAAGGAATTTGTATATCAAGTTCGGTCGGCAGATCTTGATAATCTGAAAAATCGAATTCGCATGGGATGCCGGATTATGACTCACGGAATGATACTTTCATCTTGCAACAGAGGATTAAGACGTCGTTTGGAAGCTTGTGTCCACGCTGATGGAGCCCAATTTGAACATTTATTAAATTAATGCCTCTTGTTTTGTTTTCTTATCCAACTACATACACTAATTTGAGATATTTATTATTGAAATACTTACTCTTTATTTTTTTAATTCTTTTGCACTGAATTACTTACTTATAATTATCGTATTCCTTTCAGTTAATAAAAATTGCTTTTGACAAGTTTATCTGAATTGTGTCAAAACTGACAAGGCAAAATAAAAAATGGATCAAATAAAAGTTATTTATTAGTTTTTGATAAATAAGATGCAACATTAAAAAATGCATATATCCATTAAAAAAAACAAAGTTGACCTTGAAATCTCCTTCAAGGTCGCGAGCAAATAAAATTCTCTGTTTGTCATTTTCGACACATCATAATATCAAGTAACTTTTATTTGAAAAGTTTTCTGATATCTATACAGGGAAAGTAGATAATACCTGTAACGCAAAAGCTGAGACAGCCTGTATAATAGAAATAAATATTTATTATACATACTTTATATATTTTCATAATAAATAAATTTTAATAGGGAATAATGTGTAGGTATATGTAATTAATTATCTTTGCAGTTCGTGTAAACAATTTCAGCCGATGTAAATTTTTCTATTTATTGCTGTTGTATGGAAGATTCACATTTCCAAGACTAGTTGCTTGAATTTACCTCATCAAGGTTTGTAGCACTGATACGAATGGTTTATCTATATAAGTTCTTTATTGATATTTAAAATAGAAACTAATAAGCAAAACTTTTTCTGCTTAAGGACATTTTGATAAAAGATAAAAGGCTTGATTCATTCTTGCTCTCTGCTACAAATATTTAATAATAAATAGACTTAATTCACAATTTTCATGTTGATATAGCACATTCACTAAAATGTGCCGTGCACTCGTATATCTGCTTCGACTGGTAGAATGAAAAGCGGCACATCCATATATTTTAACGAAAGTAGTAAATGAAACACAAAACAGTTATATCGTTGGTTAGAATTAATACAGTTCTTCTAACCTCAATTGTCATGATGTCATATCGAATTGTCTACTAAATTTTAAGCTATGTGTTCCATGTTTTGGCGGGATATTTGAATCACTCCTTATTCTGAGACAGGGTATAGTAATGAGGGTGAGAAAGCTGGAACTAGTAATTAAGTGAAACGAGTGAGGGAAATGATAAGTAAAATGCTAGAAAGAAACGTAAAAACATAAATATGGAGTATATAGTGGCAAAAGAAAACTATTATGATTTAAAAAAGCAAGAATGGGAAAAACGACGTCAAGAAAAAGAAGAAATAGAGAAGGAAAGAACATTTCTCGCACAAAAAAGATTCAAATTAGAGCTCTTGAAAAAATTATTGGAATTAAAGCAAACTGGACTATAAAGTAATTCATATTCTTGACTTATAAATGCATTTTTAAGTTGCTTTGTGTTTTATTATATATAGTAATGCGAAATTTTGTTTAAAATATTGTTATACATATGATAAAGTTAGAGAATGTATTTCTGTTTTACTAGAGAGAGTATTTAACTTGAAATGTCTATATTTTTTTTTATTTATGATTCCTGTATATTTAAAATAAATTTTTAATTTGAATTAGACTTTTATTATTTAATATAAGAACAAGAGATATGATATTAAATATAATTACAAATTGATATACATATACACTTTACAAACGATAATTTCAAATATAATAATAATCAAGATAAAAGATAATTAGAACCAATCATTTTGACAACTAATGTCAATAATGAAGGCATTATTTAACCTTTCAAATACAGGAAAAAATAAGCCATCTTCACACTGACAAAATAATGCCAAAATTAGCAATTTATTGCACAGAACTGTACATCCGTCCGAAATCGAATTTTCTGATTTAGGTAAAGAGGAGTTTTGAATACGATAATTTTATGGCACAAATTTAGTGAATGGAAAATTCTCCGATTGTTCATATTGAGCCAACCCACATCGCGCAGCCTATGACTAACCCTATCAAAGTAACGAATTCCAAATACGTATCTCAAGCAGCTGTTCTGCACCTTCTGATTGCGCGGCTTATCGATAACATTCAGACAAGGACCATAGACTGCCGCACAATAATTAATTAAAGACAGAAGAAAGGTCGCGTAAGCCAGCCCAATGAGTCTGGTGACGTAGTCCCTGTATCTAAATGTATTGTCAACTATTATACCTACATTTTTCGCACAAGTCGACAACGGTTCATCAACATTTTCGATTTTAATTTTTGAAGTGTAAACTTCTTTAGGCGCGTTGCGCTGATTGTAGGCAGCAGTGGCGGCTGCTGCAGGGAGGGCAACGGGGCACTGCCCCCCGTGATAAACTTCTTTTAACAGATAAATTTAAATACCTAATTTGTATGTAATTTTTCTGATTTGTTTGATAACAAATAATATCCCTAGCAGCAAAACCAGTATATGCACACTTGTCCTACATTAGTAAATATATATTTTTATCCTTCTCTAAAATTGTGATTTTGCTGCTTGGGTATTTTTTCGGAAGTAACAGTCCGTCTCTTCAGCGCGTTTAAAAATCACAGTCTGACGTAGGCTCCGGGGCATCTCGCGCCACTGCTCCGTTTGTACTAGACATCGTGCGTATAGAAAGTGGTGCGGGGCGAGAGCGGTATATGTCACGACGGGGCACTAGACTGTGATGCCGGCTGGCAATGCAGTATGTAATGTCACAGAATAACAGAAGTGACAAAAGCCTCACTTGCATAATTCCGATACTTGTGCGCAAAATCCAACAAGCGCACATTTCATAATGGCGTTTTGTTATTGTTGTATAAATATAACCTGTCTAAGTTTTATAACTTATAATTTACGAAAGAATAATAAGTAAAGGTGCCAGTTAAATTGTTGTTGATATAAATAATGGAAACTGTACGAAAGAAGAAATCTGGCGTATGTGGGTGTTGTATTTTTACCTGTAAAAATGTTCAGCAACAAAATATATTCTACAGTTTCTTTTCGTTTCTTAAAGAAGAAAATCGCTAAATTATAGCTATTGAGTAACAGTTAATTTGTAATATAATAATTCATCTTTTTTGTAGTGTCTTACACCAGCTGCAACCGGAATGACCTAAGTTAAGATTTGTCAAAATTATGGCAAACAATATTTGTGTGTGGTAAACACTTTGAATCACAACATGTGTTTATAATCCAATGCAATTCCCGCATTATTTCTCTCACTCTGCATGGAAACACCAGAAAGAAACAGCTTTTGATGCAAAATTTCACATGCATACATCATCAATATCATCATTGAAGTAGAATAAATATAATAACATGACTTTATAATTTGTAATATTCCAAAAATCTGTACATGATAACGTTTTACTTTAATTTCTCTAATAAGTGTATTTCGTAATTTAAATTTGTAAACTTATTTATTATCTACAAAAAATATATGATCTTATTTATCATTGTTAAATATGTTTTGATAAGGTTTGCACTTATAATTAAAGTTTTTATTAAAGATACAGCCTGAAAATAAATACTTCTAATGTGGTTTTTATCTTTTTATATTAGTGAAGGAACCATGACCATATTGGCAAGAAATCAATTCAAACCTTACCGGTTAAGGAACTATCTACAGGTAAATGTTTATAATAAAATATTATTTTATAAGAACTAAGTATTATTTTAAATTTTAAAAGCATACTAATTTCAAAATGTAATGTCAGAAATCCAACACCAATACAATTTAAGAGAGCATTTAAAAAGTTGCTCTGTATGAACTATCTGCAGCATTCGAATGGTGCAAATTGTGCTGAGGATTTTGAAGTGATTTTAAATCAATTGGACGCTGTAAATCCAACAGATATAGTAGAATTATTTTCCAATAATGAAACCAATGAATCACAAGAATTCTCAGTATATACCAGAGACTATAAAACTCTTGATTTACCAAAGCAAAATGCTTTGACGTATGTCAGTGGGTATTTAATTAATAAATGTTTAGGTAAGCATACATGCATAGCATGTGAGGAAATGGCAAAAGATGAATCTAAGTTATTGTCACCATCGACCTTATTTACTCATTTCAAAGCAGCAACTGATGAGGAATTATTTGGAAATTTAAAAACACCAACACAGCATTTTGTTTTGTATATACAGGGTGAGTCATTAGTAGCCGCTTCTTGGATTGCTCTTTTATGTTTTAAATAAAAGAAAAAACAATTAGTGGAATATTCATGGTTGCTTGTGGCGCATATTGCAAAAATACTTTAAGCTCTGGCGCGCTTCCGGTTTCACCGGAAATACAAGAAACTTAATTTTTTTAAACGACTCACCCTATATTTTTTTGAATTTTCTTGTACTATTTTAAATTCTCTGTTCGACTGTTTTTTCTTTTTCAAAATTGAGCCAATAGTTTTAGAGTTATTAATTTTTTTTGAAAATATTTGACCAAAACACGTGTTCAGAAAAAAAAAATCATTTTCACATTGCTTTTTAAAGCAAAAACATTAACTTTGGTGGTGCTTGTAGCCAAGAAAATTCTGCATCATTTGGTAAAGTTGCACTCGACAATACGTCAATAGACTTTGTTTTTTCAAAGCCTACTTCCTGAAATTTTCACATACCAAAAACTCGTTTTTTTTAAATGGAACACCCAGTATTTTATTGAAGAATTTTGTTACTTTTTCATTCTCTTTCATTTTTGTTAACAATGTCCTATACCTATCTTTTGTAATTTCTGAGATAATCACTATAAGAGCAATTAGCGGTCAATTAAAGAACTACGAGCGCTGTTATGCACCAAAATATTTGTTCAACAAATGGAAGGCAGGGATGGCGCCCGACTTCCTTAGTCAACTGTCAAACAAAGTAAATGTTATATCCAACTATCCCAAAAGTAATAATTTTATAGAATGAAGAGCATCGCATTTCAATTTTTTAATTCCGGCAATGTCCAGTTGCAGTATTTCATTTTTAACAATGTTGGTTAACATCGAAATAAAATAAAGGTTATGTTTACTGACATATTTGAAGATATCTTCAAGAAGTTTTGAAAATCCGTTCGTAGATAGCGAAGATACTCTCCTCCATTAACATTTTCATCACAGAAATAAGGTCCAATTATGTAACTACCCACTATTCCTCCCCACAGTTTTAATGACCAACGATTTTGAAAGTTTACATGTGTGATAAAGTAGGGGATTTTATGTGTTATAATAACGGAAATTGTGACAATGAACGTATTCACTTGGATAGAAGGTTTCGTTGGTAACAACAAAAAGTTGAGAAAGGCAGGGTAATTTATCTGCTGCCAATTGACAAAAATGTAAGCGATTCTGAAAATTTCTTTCATCTAACCCTGTGTATGAATATGCTACGGGTGAATTTCGTATTTCCTAATTATTCTAGATTCTCAAATTTGACTTACATCTAACTGCCGACTAATTTTCGTAGTACTAGTATGGGGGTGTTCAACTACACTCGCAAGTACCATACCTATACCTCTCTAAACGTCTTATCCTCACCAGTTATTCCTTTTTCCGCTCTTTCTTTCATATTCATATGCTCTCTGTTCACTCAAACCGTCCACTTTATATTTTCGAACGTTTCTGGCTTCGGTTGACTTCTACCAGTGCATAAGTGCTGTGCATAAAGTCTGGATGCTAGCAAAGAGTTTCTTTCAGATTTACCCAAAATGTCAATCATATCTATTAACTCTTCATAAGAATAATTCATTTGGATGATAACTAATAGCGATGCTTTTATAAGTTTGACATAAATGTATACCGACTTTCTTTAACAGTTGACTCAGGCAGTCAGCCGCATTCCAGCCTTTATTGGACCAATATTTGGGTGCAGAGAACAGCGCCCGTAGTTCTTTAATTGACCACTAATTGCTCGTATAGTGATTATCTCAAAAATTAGAAAAGATAGGTATAGGACATTGTTAACTAAAATGAAAGAGAATAAAAAAAGGAACAAAATGACTCCATAAAATACTAGGTGTTCCATTTAAAAAAAATAAGTTTTTGGTATGTGAAAATTTCAGGAAGTAGGCTTTGAAAAAACAAAGTTCCTTGTTGTATTGTCGAGTGCAACTTTACCAAATGATGCAGAATTTTCTTGGCTACAAGCACCACCAAAATCAATGTTTTTACTTTTAAAAACAATGTGAACATGATTTTTTTCTGAACACGTGTTTTGGTCAAATATTTTCAAAAAAAATTAATAACTCAAAAACTATTGGCTCAATTTTGAAAAAGAGAAAACAGTTGAACAGGCAATTTAAAGCAGTACAAGAAAAACCAAAAATATATAGGGTGAGTCATTTAAAAAAATTAAGTTCCGTGCATTTCCGGTGAAACCGGAAGTGCGCCAGAGCTTAAAGTATTTTTACAATATGCGCCACAAGCAACCATGGATCTCTCACTAATTGCTTTTTCTTTTATTTAAACCACAAAAGAGCAATTGAAGAAGCGGCTACTAATGACTCACCCTGTATACAGATTGGAGTGTATGTTTCTACAAATTTTTCCAGAAATCGCTACAACAAATCAAATTGGAGCTAAACTACTAGGCGTTTTGAAAAGCATAGCTTACAGTCCACCTTGTAGTGGTTTTCGGGAAGGATTATTTGCTTTGATTGTTCATTCGTCTCAGAATATTTTATACACTGAAATTTGTTAATAGAGATTTTAATTCTCAAAAAGGCAAAAATGTAAAGTTAAATATTTTGCAGCATTTATGATTAAAAAAATATATTTATTGTGTTGTTTTTTATTTGACAATTGTGTTCCTTTCAATTTAAAAAAAATTGTTAGTGAGAAAGTATTTATAAAGAGAATAAAAAAGCAATTAAAGTAGGGCTACAGAAAGAATAATTATGTGAGCAATTAATTGAATGTAATGATCGAATAGTAGGTAGTAGTAACTAATAATTTTAATCAATAAAAAAAGCAAAAATTTAGTTCAATAGTAATTTGTCCGTAATTTTTATTAAAACTGATTTATTTGTCAATTTAATTACTATTATTCAAAGCGTTTTAAGGAATACTATTCTAATTTAAACTCGTAGAAAGTATTCATCAGAAAGTTCTATTTTATCTAATAATACAACCTATTTTATTATGTATATAAATCATATTTCCCGCCGGCCGGGCACATTTTTCAAAATGGTAAATTGCTTCAAGGTCTTCAAAACGTGACACACAAACATCAAAGCTTCCGCCGATATTGTTTCTGTTATTTTGTGGTAATATACAACGGTGCAAATAAAACCATGAATTGCGTTAGTAACATGATCGAAATGATAGAAAATAAAACACTGAGCTATGATATTAAGATAGAATTAAAAAATCTAGGTCCCCCTAGACCAGATTTATTGATTAAATTAGAAGATTACAATTCGAAAACTAATAAAACCGTGACGAGAAAATTCAACAGAAGCTCTTACAGTTTATCAGACTGGTTGTGTGGGTGTAATGTGCAAAATGCTTTTTTTTGTTATGTGTGCTTAATTAGGAATTCTCCACAAAGCGACCCTGCCTGGACTTCTAAAGGTATTAGGGATTTAAAACACTTTGGTGAAAAAGTAAAAAGACATAAAGTAAGTGAAAAACATGTTAGTAACATGATAGAATATTCAGTTTTGGGAAAGCTAAATATAATGTGCCAGCTGAACTCTGCATATAGACTAAATATAATTCAGCACAATGAAAACGTCAGTAAAAACAGACATATTCTGGGAAAATTAATAGACTGCATTAAGTTTTGTGGCATGTTTGAAATCGCTTTAAGGGGCCATGACGAAACACAGTGCGAATCCGGGGATTTATCGTGGATTGGTTAATTTATTGGTAGGAATTGACAGCACCCTCAAGGACCACATCAACAAGTCTAATAATAGAGTTTTTATGGGTTTGTCAAAAACCATTCAAAATGAATTGCTGGACAGTATCTACGAAATTAACAAAGCCCACTATATCGCTATACAAGCAGACGAGACGACAGATTCGGCTACATTTTCCCAGTTAGCTTTTATAGTTCGATACGAGTTGAACGGAAATATACAAGAACGATTTCTGTCTTTTCTGCAACCAGAGAATCATACTGCTGATGGCATTAGCAAATGTTTATTGGAAGAACTTAGGAAAATTAAATTGGACCAAACGCCTGCAAAATTAATATCTCAAAGCTACGATGGCGCCTCAGTAATGAGTGGTAAAAACAACGGTGTTCAGGCAAAAATTTAAGAAATTTACAAAAATGCAAATTATATTCATTGCTATGCGCACCAATTAAATCTGATAGTTGAACCAAGGACCACATAACAAACAAGTGAAAGTTTTCTTTTGCAACCTAGATGGTTTTTCTACTTTTTTTACAAGATCCCCAAAGCGTACTGCTATACTGGATGAGGTTGTGAAAAATCGACTTCGCGGGCTGCACCGACCAGATGGAACTTTAAATCAAGATGTGTTGTGAGTGTCTTCAGATATAAAAAAGAGCTTAACACATGTCTGACGCGGATCATAGATGATGAATCTAGTGATCAGTCGACAATAAGGAAAGCTGTAGGCTTGAAAAACATTTTAAATGATTATGACTTCAATTACTGGTTATATTTTTTTAATAAAATCATGCCGCATTGCGAAATTCTCTACAACCAATTACAACATCGTCAAATTGACAGTATTAAAATACAGTCTTGTGTGTCATCATTTAAATCGTCAATTCAGCACGTGAGGAACTCAACTGATTACGATTATTACAAAGAAAATAGTGATAACGATGAAGAAGAAGAGGAACATTCCCAACAACGGAATAGAAGACCCCGTTATGAAGACAAACACAAAATGGTTGCTAAAGAAGTGTGCGACATTATTATTAACAACATTGATGACCGTTTTTTGTTTAGTGATCACCTATCTATAGCTCTTCTTTTTCAACCACACTTATTTTCAACATATCAAAATTCTTTCCCCGAAACTGAATTCCAGATGGCCGTGAAGACTTTTAATTTGGAATCAATTGCTTTTAAGCATAAATTGGTAGTTTTGTATAATAGACCAGATTTTGGAACTGCTTCACCTGCTTCTAACATTACTGCAATGTTTCTATGAAAATAATTTAAGGCTCCGGACTACTGATTTTAATATTGCGATTTTAAGTAATACGGGTTGCATAGCATATACTGAATTAAAAGTGTGAAAATGTCCCCCGGAACTTCCCCTCTTCAATACTTCTCCTATAAGGGCGTGGCCTACACTTAGGAGACTGCAACGGAATAATTTTTAGAGAATATCTCATAAACATCATATTTATATGTAATGGGACTGTAAGGAAGACATACAAGTGGGGGGCTCGGGGTGTTTGTTTGGCGAAATACACATATGTTTCGGAATGAATATTCTCTTATTGAATAAAAAGTTGGTTACACAATTTTTGTGTTTTCTTACATATACATATCTGAAATACACCCGTCTAATAGAATATTTCTATATTGTTTTCTCATTTATTCATTGTTCTGTTATTATAGATCAAAACCATACTTTCTAAAAATTCAAGACATATAATTGATAATTTCCAATGCTTTTTACTGATCTTGTTTACCACACTGATAAATGAGTGGTTTTTATTTTTCGGTCAGACTTACCAAGTTATTTTCTTATTATTGATTTTCGATTTCTTGATAGTTCTTTCATATGACATTTTATTTTAATATGGTGTTCAAAATAACTAATTTATATATTATTTATTATATAATATTTTAAACAATGTGTAACAGGTATAACCATATTAAAATATGAAGTAAGTAAAAGA
The DNA here is from genome assembly GCA_963170755.1 of Amphimallon solstitiale. NCBI lineage: Eukaryota > Metazoa > Arthropoda > Insecta > Coleoptera > Scarabaeidae > Amphimallon > Amphimallon solstitiale. The sequence continues at coordinate 14,851,406 of OY720685.1, forward strand.
AAATGGATTTTATATTAATTTAGTACCTAAATGAATCAAGGGAATACACAAATATTATTAATTTACAAAGTACATAAATATAAGATTAATAATAAAATATATCAGTTTTAGTGAAAAATTAAAGCGACAGTGCTAGTTAGTAGAAAATTATTTCCTACATATACAACAGGAAATTAATTTTTTGTTTTCTAACTTATTCTAGATATTTGACAAAATTTTGTTTTTATGTTGTTTTTTTTTTTTGTTACTTTAAAGCAATCAATTATCAATTTACTAAAAACTAAACTGTACATACTGTGTGTCCAAAAAGTCTGGAAACACCCAAATAAAATCGAAACGGATGATTTTTGAGAAAAATGCAAAAACAGGTCAATTAGTATTTTCAAAAAATTACTGGCTGATGGTATCTGTTTGGAATTTTTGATGATCTTGAAAAAGTTATGTCATCAAAAAAAAATTAAATGGCAACGTCACATTTTTAATTTTATTTTTGATAGATCTTTTAATTGTCTAAACGACAGTCAAAAAATTTTTCATTCTGCTTAAGAAAAATTTTGAAAAAAAAATCATAGAAAACAAAGAAAATTTTTATCGTAGAAATCAGCAAAAACTCTTACAATAAATGTTCAAAATGTTGTCCTTGAGCATCTTGGCAATACCCTAAACGATAATAAAATTCATTTTGAACGTTTTCTATCATTTCAGGAGTGATCCTTCGTACTTCAATCTCAATCCGTTGACGCAAGCCTTCCAAATTTTCAGGTTTAGTTGCGTATACCTTATTTTTTAGGTAACCCCCCAAAAAATAATCAATAGGCGTTAGATCTGGCGACCTAGCAGGCCACTCGATACCCCCCCCCCCTCCTGCCAATTCATCTGTTTGGGAAGGTATTCTCGAGATAATGCCGAACATTTCCCGCATAGTGGGATGGAGCCCCATCTTGTTGAAACCAAATTCTTTGGCTGGGCAAATTAGGATCTTCATGGTTCGGAAATATTTCTGCTAATGACGGAATTAAATAATTTTGTAAAAAATCCAAATACATATCCGCCGTCAGGTTACCGTTGAAGAAAAAAGGCCCTATAATTCTGTTACCAATTAAACCAGCCCATACATTTAATTTCTGAGGATACTGAGTTCGTACCTCTCTCATCCAGCGTGGATTTTCGCGTGCCCAGTACCTGCAGTTTTGTCTATTAACAGTCCCATGTAATGTGAACGTAGCTTCATCTGAGAATAAGATATTTCTGATAAAAAACGGATCATTATCACACATAGGCATCAGTTGTTCGCAAAACTGTACACGCCTGTCGAAGTCGTCATCAGACAGCTCATGAACCAAACAGATTTTGTAGGGATGATACTTAGTTTTCCGGAAAATATTACCAATTGTACTCTTCGACACGTTAAACTCCCGCGCAAGCTGCCGTGTACTAGAATTTGGAGTTTCCTCTACTGACAATAATACGTCGAGTTGCGTATCTCCTGCGATCTTTGGACGACCACTTCTAGGGCGATCTCGAACATGGCTTGCTTCTTGAAATTTTTTGTGAATCTTACTCACTGCAGAAATACTAATTGGGGCACGCTCCGGCTGTTCTGTATTAAATAAGTCGCAAACTTCTCTAACTGAACGAGCCCTATCCCCAAAACCAATCATCATCAATATTTGAATACGTTCCCTCTCACTTAAAACCATTTTTAAACAGATTTTTTTAACTTACGCACAATTCGTATTTGACAGAATGTCACAAATAAAACAAAATGTGTTTGAAAAATAATCGACTTTAAACCAACTATGTTTTTTTTTTAAGACAAACTTTTCCATTTTCGAAGAAGTAATTAAATTTTTCTCGGTCATTTTCTTAAGTAAAATGAAAAATTTTTTTACAGTCATTTAGACAATTAAAAGATCTATCAAAAATAAAATTAAAAATGCGACGTTGCCATTTCAATTTTTTGTTGATGACATCATAACTTTTTCAAGATCATCAAAAATTCCAAACAGATACCATCAACCAGTAGTTTTTTGAAAATACTAATTGACCTGTTTTTGCATTTTTCTCAAAAATCATCCGTTTCGATTTTACTTGGGTGTTTCCAGACTTTTTGGACACACAGTATAGTTTACATAAGCGTCCCTAGTTGTAGTGTTTTGTTCTTGTGTTTCCTGCCTGTAAATACCTTAGTCACCCAGCCCCTCTTTTTTCGAAAATTGAAATTCTAAAGGTGTTCCAGGTTGTTTTAGTTGTTCTAAACATTGTTCAAAAGAATGTCCGGACAAAAATCAAAATTGTCAGAGATAATCGGAAAAAACGAGCTTTTGCCCCCCCCCCCCTTCTTAAAAATTGTAATTCTGACGCTTGTTCCAGGTTGCTCTAAGTTTGTTCTCAACTGTTCCAAAGTATTTCAAAAATAAATAATAATTGGCCGAAAAAATGGCAAAAAGCAATTTTTCGCCTATGCCTCTTTTTTCGAAAATCGAAATTCTGACGGTTATGTTCGATTGTTCTAGGTTTGTTTTAATTTGTTTCAAAGTATTTCAAAGAAAAAAGTTATAATTTGCCGAGATAATAGGAAAACACGATTTTCTCACAGTTCCCTTTTGCGAACATTGAAAGTCTGAGGGTTATTTTAGGTTTGTTCTAGACATTATTCTAATACTTCAGAACCGTATATATCAAAAGATATTACAAAAATACGACATCCAAAAGTGAGAAGTTAGCCCCCCTTTTTTTGAAAATCTAAATTCTGACGGTTGTTCCAGGTTTTTCTATGTATGTTCTAAATTGTTGTAAAGTATTTGAAAGAAAAAATCGAAATTGACCAAGATTTATAATAAGTATCTAATATAAGTAGTAAATATATATTTTCCCAAGAGATTAAGGGGGACTGTTAGAAAACCGTTTTTTCCTATTAATTCGGTCAATTATGATTTTATATTTGAAATACTATGGAACAATTTAAAACAAACCTAGAACAACCGTCAGAATTTAGATTTTCGAAAAAAGGGGGGATAACTTCACACTTTTGGATTTGTTTCTTTTTTTTGCAATACCTTTTGATATATAAGAGATACGGTTTTGACGTATTCGAACAATGTTTAGAACAAATCTAGAACAACCGTCAAAATTTTAGTTTTTGCAAAAACTGGGTCTGACTTCATACCTTTAGCTCTCATTTTCGCCCATTTTCTCGTCTGATTATGATTTTTTCTATGAAATACTTTGGAATAATTTAGAACAAACCTAGAGCAACCTAGAAAAATCGTCAAAATTTAAATTTTCAAGAAAAGGGGGACTGGCAAAATCTCGTTTTTTCCGATTATCTCGGCCAGTTTTGATTTTTTCCCGAGATTCTTTGGAACAATGTTTAGAACAACTAGAACAACCTGGAAAAACCTTCAAAATTTCAATTTTCGAAAAAAGAAGGGCTTCAATTATCTCGGCCAAATTTGACATTTCTTTTAAAATACTTTAGAACAATTTAGAACAAACCTAGAACAACCTGGAACAACTGTCAGATATCCGATATTCGAAAAAAAGGGGGGTTCTTCACACACTCGAAAAAGACACATGTTAATAAATGTCGAAACACTCAAGAAAATGTAGTTTTATTGATGGTATTTATGGCCGCTATTTGCCAAGAAAAGAAAAAATTGTTTTATTTTAGGAACATTATCAATACGAACAGAGCGGCAAAAATAAGTTCTTCTTATTTTTATTTTCATATTATATACGTATATATATGTGTGTGTCTATTTCTAACAAAAAAATAGGTAAACAAATTGCGAGAAGCAATATTCACACTCTAAGTACAAACAGTGTTTTTATGACGCACCTGTTATTTACCGCCTTTTATTCTGCATTGCTGTATAACTTGTATTAGCAAAGTATGCCGGAGAGTTCAGACAAAAAATAATGTGCATACTACGCCTACAGTTTGTGTAATTAGGAATTGATCAACTAAAAAAACACATTTAGCAGAAGATTTGTAGTACATATAAATATAAAAAAATTCGTTAGCGGTAGGTAGAAGGATATACATTTTGAAAAAGAATTAAATTCCCATCTTACGAATCAAAAACAAATTGTGTGTTCTATTTCAAAAGAAATATTTTCAGCGTCAAAAAAAAGTGGAGGTATATCTTTCAAAGAACCAGCATAAAATACCAGAAATATATTGGAAATTATAACTCATTTTTTTTTTTAGGGAGACACGAACACTTTTCGTAAAAGTGCCCAGATTATATATCTACTACAATATCCAAGAGAATAAAAATTCATTTATCCCCGAATATTTACACATTTGTACCCGCCCTCCAGACAAACTGTTGGTCGGAAATCTATCCCTACCTTCTGCCTGTTCCCTTGAGTGTAATGTGGGCTGCCTAATTTTAATTTCTTTTATATCAAATATCTAAGAAAATATCAACTTTGAAAAAAAAAAGGACTTCATAGCGAGCAAGAGTTTTAAACGCTCTATTAAACAAAAAAAAAAATTATTCTTCTATGTTAAGAAATAAAGGAAGAAACAGAAAAAAATGGTTTGACGTTTTATTTTTTTTTAAACACATTTAAAGACTATTTTGAAAAAAGGGCGTCATAGATACATTGCATTCATTCATACGTATATAAGAAAAAATAGTGCATTGCTTCATGTTACCAAATAAGCAAGTAAAAAGAAAAAAACGGTTACATGTAATAGCATATACCTATAATTTGGGTAGCCCGGAGCCTTAACAACTACATTTGCCGAATCTGTGAAGCTGTTGAAAATAATTTATACACCATACCGATGACAACAGCTGAAAGTGAACGGTGTTTTTCTACTTTGAAGAGAATAAAAACATTTTCTAGAAATACCATGCACGAAAGCAGACTATGCGCCTTAGCAATGTGTTCCATTGAAAAACAATTACTGACATCAACACCAAACTTCAATGAATTAGTTTATTAATCATTTTGCTAATCGCAAGGAACGGCGATTAGATTTTATTTTCAAGAATGTTAATTAAAGAACATAATGAGTTTATTTTTTGTCTGTACTTAATTTTTGATATTAAACACTCAGACCATTGGTCCATGGTTAACTGGACTAGTCCAATAGTTTACCGGACCGGTACCCGCGTGGGGGGTGCCCGGGGCTATGACGTAGTCGTCGGCTATACATTAAAATATCAGTCGTCGCAACTCGTTGTTGACACGAGACGGTTTTCCCCGCTCATTAGCATACGAGGCGAGCATTCTTGGCATTCCAGAATTAATTCGCATGAATAGCGACATTTACCTTGAATATAAATGATATAAGTTGGAACTTTCTCGTAGAAATACATCAGTATGCCAGATCTAACGTTAATTGGGTATAATTACTTAGGTCCGGGTAATAAATTAAATAAAGGTGCGCCAGTAGATAGTGCCGATGCGATTGCACAACAACACGATTACGCTTATGCCTTCGCAAAAAAACCGCAAGATGTAATAGACGCAGATCGAAAAGCAATTAAAAAATTTGCATACGACTTTGTGCGCACGGGGAAAACCGCTGATGTCATTGGATTTGTCGGCTTAGGTGTGAAAGACGCAGTAGAAACTGTAAGTGGAACAGTACTATACGGTATGCCCAAAGATAAACAAGTGCCGAATTATAACGTGCCCTGGGGTTATAATAGAAAAGGCAAACCATATTATAATTACGGATCAAAATTATGGGCCGATAGATATCGTGAACGTAAGTATGCCAAATACACCTTCGCCTAAAAGTCGTAATCCTCATCCGTTTTCGTTACGTCGCGTCCGTTTTAATCCGTACAATATTGTTCGACCACGTATTCTTTATTATCCAGGATCCGGAAATCAACCAGGGCCCTCTGCGAGACCCTTGCCATCTACTTCAACAGCACGTGAACAGCAGGCAACAAAAACACCTCTACCCCCTGATCCCCAAGACGTAGATGAAACCGACGATATAGTTCCTGAAACGCAAATGGATCTTGATATGCAACAAGATCAACCTGCAGGCGGGAAATCATCATCAGGAAATCAAGGCTCGTCGATTGCGGGTGCTCCAATTACAGTATTAAATTCCACTGTTGACGGCACAAGTGTGACGTACCGACGTTCTAGAATATTCACATCGTGGGCTAATGAATATGTTAAAAAAGTGACGGAAAAAAATTGGCATGACAGTGTATTATTGCCGTTGGCGGCCATACCCGTCGAATTATTGATGTTTTACATTTCGCCATCTGAATACGCACGCTTACCTATATCTTCCCGGGTGCAAGTCAATGTAACAGTCACTCCCGTAGGGAGTAGTCTCGTTTTCTACCAACGAAGCAAATACGAAGTGGACCAATTCTACACAAACAATCTTTGGTCTTTCCGCTTTTGGCCTCAATAAAACCGGTTTTTCCACTAATGCTAAAATAAAAGCTAGACATGCTACTTTAACCATGAGGCCGATAGAATTTGAAGCGTGCAATGCCAAAAATCACTGGGAAGCACGATTATGGGGCGATCCTGCTAATGTATCGCACTTTTCATCAACAATGGCTGCCATTCGAGCATTGCCTTGGTACGCTACGTAGGCAGTCCCCGGTTTCGAAAGGCTCAACACTTATTATCCTGATCTTAGCCAGCACATCGAAATGTGGGAATTTTTCGGTATGATTGGTCAACCTATTAAGTATCACTACAAACCTCGGAATGGTATCCTAAAACCTTTGACTTTCATCAACATTAACGTCAATACACCTGCTATTGAATATGTATCGTACACCAATAAGGAGGATGTACATAAAGCAATAACAACGAGTGATAAATCGCAAGTTCTCACCAAAAAACAAGGTACGTTCTTCAATACTGGTCGCACCGATTATACTAATAAATTGATTGAAAATTATGGCACTGTTACTGTCGGCGGCTCTCATTATGATAATCATGTGCAGCCATCATTACATGTAGGCTTGCAGTCCGTTCAAGCTAATGCTCCTGACGACGAAGGCTCTACTACGGAGTTTGTCAACGCCTGTGCGTTTTGGAAAGTGGAAAGTGAAATAGTTATTTCCTTCGGTGTCGATACAGTGTATCCTTCAACCATTGCTGCTAATCATGGATCATCAGGCCAGTGTGATTTGTTGCAGGCCAATTTAGATTGAGCCAATGGATCGATAACACTGAATTATTAATTGGAGTGATTGCTGAGTGCTTTACCAATTCGTAAATTTCTTCCTCTTTACCTGTGTATGAACTTCTGGATGAGTTTTGGCTTGTAATTGTACGTGCTGAAGGAGAGACGTTGTAAGCTCTGTTATGGGGTCCCCTGCCATGTCGGTCACGACAAATTTCAATTCCTAAATAACACAGAAACAATAAATTAACAATCATTGCTACAATGTGTGCTTCGTGTATTACCGGAGTCGTTTTCGTCCATAACTTCTCCGGAGGTACAGTTACCGCATCCGCAAAGCGAAAAATTTTCATCTGGACGTAGTACTTCCCGTCTCGAGCCGGGTATGTGTATGTAGTAGAGGAATCGGGGGAATGTATGCAAGTAACGCACGAGATTTCGGGCGTACGCTTTTGAGACGTTCCGTCCTGGAATCCGGCGGAAGTGGGTTCGAATACGTCCATCGAGGAGCTTACACCTACACGATCTGTTTGACCATGTACATGCGTGGATGACATGGAGATGGGACCTATCTTCAATCTCTTCTCGGTGGATTGATATAATGACGAGCTGTCTACTTCGGAGCGATTGAGCGAGGCGCATAATTGCGTCAGCTGTTTGGACACAATCATGAAATCCTCCTGACTCATGTACGGGTATGGAGGAGATATTTGCTTGAAAGTATGTCTTGAAAGACGTCCAATTCGCATCTATTGTCGTTTCTAATTGGTCTTGAAAGTTGAGGTATTGACTCCGCATTGTCGTTAAAAAGGTTTTGTATGCCTCGGGGGCTGTTGGGATTTTGAAAGTTATCAAATGGGCCAGAATCGGCAAACCAATCTGGAAGAAGTCCATCAACGTTGTCCATCGATCTTCGGAAATATTATTATCGCTAAGAGGCACTGCGTACGAGTGCTCGCTCATTGTTTGTTAATAAATGATAGGTAAGTTTAATTAGTTATCAACCGATTCGTGTTCGGATTCTGAAGTTTCGTATGCAAAAACTTCGTTGTCGTTGTGAAAAAATATGTCTGGAGCGTGTAATTCAACGTCGGCAGCGGCTGTAAAATTACGATGTGTCAGTAGGGGATTAAGATCAAGTGCCTCGTGCAAGGAAGTATGCAAGTCAGGATCAAATTGCGCGCAAGCTTCACAAAAAATTGATAAAATTCGATATTGTACTGCTTCATGACATATCGCGCAACGTGGTAGCTGCAGTAAATCATCACGATAAATTCCATGTTTCTCTAGAAGAGGCTTACTATGGATTCTCGGTACAAGAGACCACTTTTTAAAACGTATCGATCGCAACTTCTGTGGATTGAGATACTTATTACTGCAATCAGAATGAACAAAAATAATTAACTTTAAGTCAAATTGTTCGTACACATAAAACATAAAAGTCATCGTGATTTATTGCACAAAATTGTGTCTCTGGTAAACGAAAAATATTTTTGACTCTTGCGGCACTTTCTATCGATAATGTTTCCCGGAAGTAGTCTCGAATGTCGGCGTTATCGCCATTACTTTCGCGATTTGGTATATCTAAAGGCATTCTATTAATGCTATTCATAATTACCCGTAATACTTGATGCTTGTCGTTTAACTGAAGATACTGGGAAAACTGACTTTGTGGTCCAACCTGGGTGCTTATATACAAAATTTGTAGGTTGGAATGCTCGCCTCGTATGCTAATGAGCGGGGAAAACCGTCTCGTGTCAACAACGAGTTGCGACGACTGATATTTTAATGTATAGCCGACGACTACGTCATAGCCCCGGGCACCCCCCACGCGGGTACCGGTCCGGTAAACTATTGGACTAGTCCCTCCCGTCCCAAAAAGTCACGGGCCGCCACTGGTAGACAGTGAACAAGACTGACCTGCAACGCTCGGATATGTAACGCTCTTCGGGTAAAGTCGGCTAAGGGAACAAGATAAATAAATATATCATATAGTAGTAGTAGTAGTTTTATTTATTGAAGTTGCCAGTAATGGATACAATACGTCAAAATGTATATACAATAAAAAAAAATAGCTAACTAACAAATACATATCATAAGATATATGTCAAATAATAAAACAGTTGGTGTAAAATTATAAAAACACTAGAACACTAAGGATTACATTCTATATCCTGAGGTATTTACTTGTTGTCAGACCCCCAAGCCTTAATTAGACCACAAAATTCTTCAACGGAATATACACTATTACTGATAAGCAAAGATTTCAAGCGGCTTTTAAATTTCTGCCCACATGTTTCCCCTTTCAAATAAGGGGGTAGCGAATTAAATAGTTTAGTACCCAGCCAGAGAGGCATTTTCCTCGTCATGACCAATCTGTCATTGTTAATGACATAGTCATCCTTACTTCTGGTGTTATAACTATGTACGTCTGAATTTTTTTTGAAAGACTCCTTATTTTTAAAAACGTAATATAGAGTCTCTAGAATGTGGAGACTAGGGACTGTCAAGATATTGTAGCTCTTGAAAAAAGGCCGACAAGACTCAGAACTGGTAATACCCGCTATACAGCGTACTATCCGCTTTTGCGCCAAGAATACGTCACGCGACGATACTGAGTTGCCCCAAAATGCAACACCATATGAAATACGTGACTGTACCTCACCATAATAAAACAATAGCAGATAGTCATGGGATAAAATAGACTTTAAATTTCTTATTAAATAGCATGAAGAATTTAGCTTTTTTACAAGGGTATCACAGTGATCTTTCCAACTCATATTTGCATCCAATATAAGGCCCAGAAATTTTGCAGACTGCTGGGCCATCATAGGCGCATCATTCACACTATCCTCAATCCCTCGATCCATCCTAGATTGAGGGGTATGTATCAAGAGAGTGTGCGTCTTACTTAAATTCATGTGAAGGCCATTACTACTAAACCAGAGACCAAGATCCTTGAGGGCGTTATTTATATTATTTTCGATTTCAGACACACTTGAGCCTGTTATCACAAGGGAAGTATCATCCGCATACAAATATAGCGAGTAATTAATGAATTGTACTATATCGTTTATAAATAAAATAAACACTATAGGTCCAAGAATAGAACCCTGTGGGACGCCAATCGTCACCGGCAGAAAAGAAGACACATCCGTTTTTATTAAATTATTTGTCTTGTGCCTTACTCTAACAAACTGCATCCGACCCGAGAGATATGATTCGATCCAATCTGCAACGACACCCCATAATCCCATATTTTTCTAATTTTCCCAGTAATATTTGGTGATTTACACAATCAAAAGCCCGAGTTAGGTCACAGAAAACGCCCGCAACACTGTTCCCTCTATCCAGAGCCTGCGCAACATCATTTATAAATTCGTGAATAGCTGTAATTGTAGAACGCTGATTCCTAAAACCGTGTTGTCTGCCACACAACACGTTAAATCTATCCAAATGGTTTTGAAGTCTTCCAAGCATAGCACTTTCGAATATTTTCGAAAAACTAGATGTTAGTGATATAGGACGAAAATTTGACACATCCATAGGACAACCCTTCTTATAAACCGGCGTAACAGCCGCCAGCTTCAATACCCCTCGCCAAAGACAAATTTACAAGTTGAGTCAATGGACATATAATACTTGGTGCAATGTTACGCAACAACCAAGCCGGAATGTTATCAGGTCCACTACTGCTTTTGTTCTTCAGCTGTGAGATAATTCTTGAGAGATCTTGTTCGGAATAAGGGTATGCACACATACTATTAGAAATTGACTTCACTGCCTTAATATTTGTTAAACGCGCAGAGCTACCGACTTGAGCCACAATTTCATGAGGTTTGTTTACAAAAAAGTAATTAAAGCATTCAGCTACCTCGCGAGGAGCGCTTATTGTCACATCATTAATTTTGATATTAAGCTCCGAATTTTTTTGATCACGACCTGTAAATTCTGAGATAATGTTCCAAGCCTCTCTAATTTTATTTTCGGATTTTAAAATCCTATTTCCAAAAAATGACTGTTTTGCTTGTGTAACTAAAAAATTATGTTTTCGCTTTTCAATTTTGTACTGATCGCCAAGTTCGGGATGGCGTAACTGTAAATAGTAAAAATCTTTAAGTTTATTACTAGAGTTTTTAATTTCATTGGATACCCATTTTTTGTTTTGAGATCTGTTATCACTGATTGTGATTAGTATTTCAGGAAAGAATGCATTAAATAAATTTATAAATATATTGTAAAAGTAACTGAAAGCTTCATCAAAACAATTAAAGTCTTCAAAATTTGGCCAATATTCGCTAGCCAAAGCCTTCTGAAAATCCAATATAGACTGTTCATTATACATTCGAGTGTATCTTTTACTCTTTGTCAATTTTTTTGGAACAAAAACATGTGGACATTGTACTGTTACATAATGGTGGTCTGATATTAAACATGGATACACTACACAACTCGCACCCCCAAAATTAATAAACACATTATCAAGAATTGCGCCCTTACGTGATTCCGTGACCAAACCAGTCATACTAAAAGTAGACAATAGACGAAAAAACGCCTGACACCGATTATCATTCTTTTCAAAATGAATATTAAAGTCACCGGCAAGTAAGATATATTGATTTATCCTGTAAGAAAATGTAACAGGTCTGACAACAAATCCATAAAACTACTAAAGTTTGCGTTTGGTGGCCTGTAACACATCAACAGAGTTGTTTTTGTCCTATCCGTTCCCCAGAGTAGGCCACACACCTCAAAAACCGTGTCACGACAAAACATAGTTAGATCTAGATTAATAACATCTAGATCCTTTTTAGCATATACCGATAGAACCACCGGCCATCTGCCTATAGGGAATTGTATGCAGTACACATTTATATGTGTATCTAGTCCTACCGTTTATCAGAAGCGTTGTCTATGCCGACGCTAGGGATCGACAGTCAACCGCGTCAGTCGTGTCTTGACTGCGGTGGAGTATACTCATAGTTGGTCGAACTTGCAAAAATACGCAAATTCTTGCTGTCTGCATCTTTAGGGTTTAGAATTATTGAGAGCTCAGTATTTTTTTCTGTTTTTTTACCGATATTCATTTACGTATTTACTATGCCGTTAGTTTATAGTAAAGAAGAAAAAATAAATATTATTAAATGGTATTACTCATCTCAAGGAGGTACGCAAGAAGTGATTGGTCGTTTTGTTTTTTCGTTTCCTGATCGTCCAGTTCCCTGCCGTCGGACGATACTAGATATCATACATCGTTTTGAAAAGTCGGGCTGCATTAATGGATGTTCGAAATGCTATCAGAGTAATTTCCATCCTATTTCGGAGGAAAGAATAGAGAAGGAAGTCAGTGTATGCGCCTTTGTAGAATCAAGTGAGCCCTGCTCCAGCCGCCAAATTTCTGAACAATTAGGTATTCCAAAAACCACAGTTAGGCGTATATTACACAAAAAGAAATATAAGTGTTATAAGGTTAGAAAAAATCAAGAAATATTCCCAGATGACCAGTTTAGACGTCTCGAATTTTGTGAGGCTATTAGAGAAAAATGTGATAATGATGATAATTTTACACGAAATATTTTGTTCACTGACGAATCAACATTTTCCCTTCACAAACGCCATAATCCATCTGCCGTTCGCTACTGGTCTCAGAAAAACAAACATTTGAGCAGGGATGTCAACACTCAATATCCACAGAAACTAAATGTCTGGGCAGGAATCTTAGGGGATCACATCATAGGGCCATTTTTCCTAAACGGAACATTAAATGCGCAGTCATATTTACAATTACTGCAAAATCATATTGTTCCTGCAGTGCGTGACCTTGCTGTAAACTTTAATGATATTTGGTTTCAGCAAGATGGCTGCCCAGCTCATAATGCCAGAATAGTACAAGAATGTCTTTCATTGCATTTTCCACATACCATTAGCACTAGAGGTAATATTTCTTGGCCGCCTAGATCCCCTGACTTAACGCCATGTGATTTTTTCCTTTGGGGATATTTGAATGAAACCATTTATGTACACCAGAATGAAAGACCCCGCACATTAGATGATTTACGAATGCGAATTACACAACTCTGTAATAGTATTTCACCTGTAACTCTCTCTAATGTACGTAGAGAATTTTACGACAGACTGGGCTACTGTGAGGCAAACAATGGAGGCTTGTTTGAAAGAGATATTTATTAGCCTCTAGAATTCTATTTTATTTTCTCTAGAATTTTTTTTGTTTGACATCAATTATTACTTTTTGAACGTTTTTTAATTTCTCCATGTTGCTTCCTTTTTAGAATTATTTTTCTTATTTTCTCTTGGTTTAGTAATTTGCAATTTAATTTTATTTAACTAGGTACATTCAGAATCACTAGTTACTACTTCTTTGGAATCTCAAACCTTCGTTTTCATTACAAATCTACTACTAATATTTCTACAACACGAAACATTATGCCGATGATTGATTCTTACAAATATCTACGAAATGAAATGGCAATATCTGTGTCATATTTAAAGATTAAATATGCTTTATCGACGGATGTGTATTTATTTCTTTTTACGCCACAAATTATTATTGCCGGTACGTAGATATATACGTAGGCGTATATAAATGTGTACTGCATACAATTCCCTATAGGCAGATGGCCGGTGGTTCTATCTGTATAGCGATAAGTAGTATGCAGCCAATTTATATGATTGAAAATGAAATGATTCATAGCTATTTTTACTCACCCACGTTTCGGATAAACATATAAAATTAATATTCGATTCATGAAAGTCAGATTCAATTTCACTGATTTTATTAACACGCAATCCTTGAATATTGAGACATAAAACGTCTAGAGTATTTAATTCCAATTATATTGAAATTTAAATGAATAAATAAATTCATGTCCCAGAACAGATTCGATCCCTAGACCGCACGGTTATGAAGCCGATACGTTACCATCAGACCAAGCGTGGGACCGTAAGCAAGTATTTATATCGTCTATTTATAAATACACATACGCCCGAGCCGACCAAACGAAACGGACGCTCGCGTAAATGTAATAAATGTGCGAATATGTTTTATTTAATACGTTACTGGATATTATATGCGTGTATTTCGTATTATCTACGGTATTATTAACCTCGCCTTGATGAAGTTTACACTTCTGCCGTGTGGTTTTAAGCACACTCATTCTTCTTTTTATATTGTTAATGGGATATTTCAATACATGTTTGTTGTCCGAACAATACCGCTATGCTCTTCTCAGGGTTGATTTTCAACCCATGATTTTTAGAAAAATTACTAATTTTATTCAGATCACTATTCAATTTGTCCAAAGCAGAATTCACATCACCCGGGAAGAAACTAAGATAAATTTGCGTGTCGTCAGCATACATCTGTGTAGTATAAAAGGTAATATATTTGTGCAAGTGACTAGTGTATAAGCTGAAGAGTCAGGGACCGAGGACAGATCCCTGTGGAACCCCTCGGGTCACATGAAAGAGAGATTGTTGCACGCTTTTGGCACAGCCATAAAAAACGACTAATTAAAGTCTAAAATGTTAATTAGATTAGCAATTATTAAATTATTTACGAACCTTGAATTAATTATAACGTCATTCTTTTAAATTCATACTGTGCACTATTTATTATTTTTGATACGCCAAATATATTCTAAATTTAAAAATACATATGTTGCAATTGCCACAGCTAAGCTTGTTGAATTTCCTTGATGAGATCATCTTTTATATTTTATTTTCAAATACGTCGTTATTCCTTCAGAATAACGTTTGTATAACAACATTCACAAGTTAAAATTGAAATTCTTTTATAAAATAAATATTAGAGTCATAAATACCTATGTTTCTCAATCGCTTCTTTGTTGAAATACGGTGGAAACCGAGTATTCTGAATGTTCGCATAAGTTTTTGTACGCGTCTGACAGACGCCTAATTGCATAGCACGCGATGGAATAAAATAGAAACTTCGAGAATATTCTGGAAGCCGGAAAGGGCGGAGATAACATATTATATATCCCCACGCTGAAGGGACCCATAAAAGGCGAAAACGCTTAAATTAAGCATCGATTTTTCTTTCATAGTTACGATAGTGACAAGCGACCTTTGGATCGAAAACAACAAGTACCGCTAAAAGTGCGGTCGGGTGGTAATTAAATGCGATTCTAAATGCTTAATAAATAATACGTGCCGCGACCGACGTTGAAATTGTTCCTGCTAGAGCACTAATTATAACTCGTGTAGAGTTCGTCTAACCGACAATCTAAGGTGTCTAGTTTATTAAATATCGGGAAAGCTATTTAGTTAATCTTAAATGAAGATTTCCCTGTTTCGATAATCTCCATCACGTGTGGGATATAGAGGCAATTTTCAACAGTATTGATGCCGTCGGAAGAAATCACGTAGCTTCATTGTGACCACCGATAACTACGTCAATAGAATCGCAGAGCCGCCTGGCCCAAACCAATTCTACCTCCGTACTCTGATCCGGAGCCAAATATTCTACTTCAAGGCAACCTAATTATTACAGTGTGTCTCAAGGTATTTGCATATTATTTTGTCGTTGCTGACGGATAAAATTTTGTACAGTGCGTTCGTAAATGCCTGAGATGAAATTCAAATTAACCGCCCAAAATTTAAAATTTAAGTTGGTAAGAAAATAAATTGCCCTACATTTATGTCATACGGCTTATATCTATTATGTTCATTTTCTGTTAAACTTTATATTTTGATCCAAATCCGTTTCTTCTTGTTATATTGCGTAATTTGAGAACCTTTAGAGCTTTAACTTTATTGTAATTCGACCAGGTAATATAATAAGGTAATGTATACATCATGTTTCAACATTATCGTTTACTTTTTAGTTTTAAAATGGTCTTCACTTCTGAGGAAGATGCCTTCATTTTCATGACCCACTATCGTAGTGGAACTCAAAATCCAGATGGATCTTGGGCATACAACTTGGAGTCTTGTATTCATTAATTTAGACAGCAGTTTCCCGATATAGATTTTAATCGTCATAATTTTGTGAATCATAAAAACAATATTATTAAGTGATTTCAAGAAAAAAATTACATTTGTAAGGAGAAGACTTCTGGAAGACCAACAGAATTAGTCGAAAAAAATCATTAAGAAAACTATCAGCTGAGACAGGTATTAAGCATTTACTATAATATGTTTATTTATTGTAATTGTAATGTTACACCCTCAGAAAGTAGGAGTGTGGGTTGCTATTTCTCGAACACGAATAATAGGACCTGCATTTTTTCATGAAACTGTTAAAGCAGAAAAATACAGGCGTAATATTTTACAAGAATTTTTAACACAAGTTCATGATGATGAATTAAATAATGGTTACTTCCAACAAGATAATGCACCAGCACATACAGCAAGAGAAACAAAAACATATCTTCAGGAATTTTATACTAATAGGCTCATTAGTCAAGGCCTATGGCCTCCGAGATCCCCTGATCTTACACCGATTGATTTTTATTTGTTTGGTCGACTAAAAAATAGTGTTTTTAAGAACAGGCTCCATAATTTGGAAGAACTTCAAGAAGCAATTAGATAACAAATTACGGTAGAAGAACTACAAAGAGTGTTCGAAGATATGAAAAGAAGGATTAACATATGCATACAAAATGTGGGACATCGCTTTCAACATTTAATGTGAATGTTCTATTTTTTATTGTGAATATTATAATTATTATACTTGTGTTACCATCTCATTTTTAATAAACTTTTTATGTAGATTACCGGCATTTTAATCCAAACAAATATGTGACAGAGTATAATCATATTTAGGGTTTTTTTTTATTGGAAGCTACCAATCTGTATATTTGGTTGCCTATGGTTCTCATCTCAATCATTTACGGACAGAGTTTAGAAATACATATTTTGAGGCGACAGCTGTCCATATTGCATTTATATATTAAATAATTATCATTTGCTCTGATATTTGAATAATAACAATAGTAATAATTCATGTATTTCTTTTAGTGTTATTAGACAATCATAACATCTTTTAAATACATATATTGAATAGGAATAATAGTTCTTTTGTTGGCATTGCTTTTTAAACAATAACACCAGCCAATCATCTGTTATTTGTAATATTATTGAGTAATACTGTCTATACTCCATTTACATATTGGATAATAATTACTTTCTTGGTTTGTATGGTTCACTAAATAATAATAACAACAATTCATTGTCTTTTGTAATGCTAGGAAACATTAAAATTTTATTTCTTTATTGTACTGAATATATCTTTTGTCTGTGTTGCTGTAGTAACCATAGATACATCTCTTGTTATTAATTTATGTAAATTTTCACGTCTATTCTATGTAATAAATATTGTTAAATTATTATATTATATGTGTTATCACTTAGTAGTCCTTGTTCCTTGGGGGTGGCCTAAAAGCTCGGTAAATTTTTCTTGCTTCCTTTCACTAATAATCATAGAGCAAGTATGTGCTAATTAAAGGATAGTCAAGTAAAACAATTAAGTAAAAGCAAGTGGCGCCTATTAAGAGCTTTGTAATCTATCATAAAATCATTAGAATAATTAATTAGCCATCTAGAACAATCAACACCGGCTATTTGAGGGACAGGAGGAAAAGTTTCGGGCATAAGGACCTAGTATAAAGGTACGTAAGTCTTGTTACTATATTTGATATGCGCATCCCCTCTAATTACTAAAGTTGCACTGCGAATGGCAATCGAAAGAATAAAATAGATTTTCTTAATTAATAATTATTAAACGACCCTGAGATTAGGCGGTCTATTAACCGGGAATTAAACCGCTATAAATTACAGTAACCGTAATAAGATGATTTTCCCCCTCTAAAACTAACGTCTGAGGTCTATCCGTGAGGTACGACCAGAGTAGCAACGAAGCACGATCATTATCAACAGAAATATTTTGTATGATGCAGTTGGTAAGTACTGTATTGAAGAGAATAAAATAACGATGGCGACTTGACAACTATTTTATCGTTTTATTAAAAATGTAGCAGTGATTATACCGCGAGATCAAAAATTATATTGGTCAAGGTTTGACATGGAATGTAAAACGTCTGTCTTAGTTATATCATTAAGATGTCAGAGAGAAAATATAATGACAAATATTAATGACAGTATGACACTTAATGATATAACTTAAGACAGACGTTTTACATTCCAAGGCAAACTTTAAAAAAAACAACTTATTCACAAATATTTTCACAATTATTTTGAGTTTTTCTTTAAATCATATTAAAATTTCTACGTGTAAATAAGCACATAATAAACTGTTTGGTCAGAAAATGTCGTTTCTGTTTCGAATTTCCCATGTATAATCATATAAAATCCAACATACCTGGCATTCCTCTCGAAGCAAAAGGCCTTATGGTGTTCGAGATATTCCTTCGAGTCCAAGTAAATTTTGCAAAATGGGCACTGTGCGAGGTCTAAAATTGCGTGAAAAACACATTCATTAAATTTCATACAAGACTGACATTGATGCATTCTTTGTGGGAGACAAATAATAATAATTTATAAAATATTTTAAGGATGTGTAATCTCTTTAAAATACAAAAAGAATACAACCCTGTATACTTTTGCACCACTTAAAACTCCCAGGTCAAATATCTCGGAAACCGATAAAGATATTTGAATTTTGTAAAAAGTAGTTACTAAATAATGTGATTGACTCTAGTTTGCTCTCACAATTGTGTTTTATTATGTGAAGATATTGATGGCGCTGCGATGAAAAAAATTTTTTTTGATCGCCACAATCTTCATTTGTTGTTTTATTTGATAGAGTATTAAAATTAATGTAAATTTTATTACTTGTGTCAATTTCCAAAATTTAACGGTTTCACAGATATTCGTGTTTAAAGAAAGTAAGAGCAATTTTAAAGTTTTGTCTTTATTTTGTTTAAATACTTAAAAGGATCAAATATAACTAACAAAGATGTTCAAAATTGTTGCCTTCTTGATTGCTACATAACGTATATCGCCTTATTAGTTCTTTTCCGCAAACATTTAACAATGTATTTCTACTAATTTTTTGAACATTTGCATAAATTTTATTATAAAGGTCGCCCATATCTGTTATGGGGTCCTTGTAAACTTCAGCTTTCAAGTTACCCCACAAGAAAAAATCTAACGGGATTAGATCCGACGTGGGAACGTTTGATTAAAATTGTCAGTAACTATATTGGCATTATGAGCGCAGGTGCCCCGTTTTGATGTAACCACATATTATTTCGCAGCTCTATTGGTACCTACATCTACAAAAAGTAGTGGTAACTCATTTTGCAGGATATGTAAGTAGCGCACACCAGTTCATGTTTCATGATAAAAGTGGGGGCCCAAGATATATCCGTTTAAAATACCACACCAAACGTTAACGCCAAAAACTGTTTGATTTCTTGTTTGCCTTATCCACCTAGGATTATCTTCTGACCAATATCAAACATTATGCTTAATTAAAGTACCACTGTTGTGAAAACGACATTCGTCACTCCACACGATCTGATTCATAAAGTTGTTGTTTTCCGCTAACATTACTGAAAATTCTGCCAGAAAATCGAGTCTGCGTTGATTATCTCATATTCTTAAATGATGCACTAAATGAACTTTATACGGGAAGTATTTATTTTCTTTTAGAATCCTACGGCAAGAGGTTACAGATAGATCATGCTGTTCTTTAAATTGCCGTAATGATGTATGTGGATTATTATTAACTGTTTATAGTACCGCTGCCGTAATTTCATCATCTCTTATTCTTTTATGCCTTAATTCTCTTTGTATTTTGAAGCAACCGTAATTTCTGAGATTTGCACACACACTTATAAATGTTTTGTGATCTGGTAAAGGCCTGTTTGGAAAGTGTAGAGCATATAATCGCACTGCTTCAGATGCATTTCTAAGGGATTCTCCATAAATTAAAACCATATTCAGTTTGTCTTCATTTGTGTGTAAAACTATATTTTTAATACAATCTCAACGCAAAGTGAGTAAATGTTTGAATGAAGCTAATTATAAAGACAATTAATGTCAAAATATTTCCTAAATAATCAAAGCAAGCATACATACATATAACACAGACATGAATGTTTTTTTGCGTACATACCTATGGATGCCTATGAAGAGAAATTTATAAAAAGGAACTACCTATAAAATTTAAATTGTGAAGTAACTATAATAGCAAGAATTGTGAATATGTTTACTGCTATGTTTCCCTACAAACTAAATATTTAAACAAAATAAAGGCAAAACTTTAAAAATACTCTTACTTTCTTTAACGCCCGGTTCCATAATCTATTTTAATTGAACGATTAAGCTTAAAGGATCATTATATATCAATATTCGGTTCCATAATCATCTTTTAAGAGGTAATGGTCCATTAGCACTAATGTCACAAATTTCTCCAATTAAGTCGTTAAAGAATCATTTAACTCTGTATTTGACAACTGAACATAACCTATATTTTGTCGATACGTTGAGATTGATAAATCTTTCATTTATAAAATATTTTGCTTCGAATTATACGTTCATTTCATTAAATAAAGATGAATAATTTCGATACAACTGATACGTCGAGTACCAGTTCGTCAGAAGAAAATGAGTTAAAAAACGTAAAGTTTACAAAGAACGCAAGAATTTTTCAATCGATTTCGTCTAACCAAGCCAACCGTTGAAATTATATTGGAGCAAATAGATCATATGATTAGATTACCTACAAACAGGTATTTGAAATATTGTTGAAATAATGTCTTTTATACATATAAATAAACATTTTAGGGGCGGTTGTATAAGTCCAATGCATCAGCTTTTACTTACGCTTCGATTTTATGCGTTAGGCGATATGTAGATAGCTGTTGCAGATTTTGTTGGCATATCAAAAGCTTCAGCATGTAGGACTATACAAAAAGTTTCACGAGCAGTAGCATCTCTACATAACCAGTACATCAAGATGCCTACTACTCGAGAGGAAATGGAAAGAACAGCTGAACAATTTTATAATATTGCTTCATTTCCTAGAGTAATTGGTGCAATAGATTGTACACTAATAAGAATAGATTCTCCGGGTGGTGATGATGCAGAGATATTTCGTTGTAGAAAGTCTTATTTTGCATTAAATGTGCAAACAGTAAGTGATGCGAAATTAAGGATAAGAAATATTGTCTCCAGGTGGCCAGGATCAACACATGATCAAACTATATTTAATAATAATTCACTGAAACAGCTATTTGAAAATGGACATTTTGGAAATTATTTATTAATTGGTGACAGTGGATATAGTATTCAATCACATCTAATGACAAAGCTCCAGCAAACTAGAACACCAGCTGAAAACCTTTATAATGAATCGATCATTAGAACAAGAAATACAGTGGAACGACAGTATGGTGTGTGGAAAAGACGTTTTCCAATATTAAGGTTAGGAATGAGGATGAAGTTGGAAACGGTAATGAATGTTATAGTGGCAACAGCTGTATTGCATAACATAGCATTGGACATGAACGAGGAAGTTCCAGAGAACTGGAATGAAGTGGATATAGAACAGGAGGACCAACAACAAAATGCCGATAATGTGGTTCCTGGACGCAATGTTAGACAGTTGTTAATTGCTGAACATTTTGCCAGGCTTGCTTGAACTTTATTATATGATTATATCAATTATGAATATAATCAATAAAGGAATTATCGCGGATACATAAAATAAAACAAGAAAAAGAGGATATTGGGTAAATTCCGCTGTAGTGCAACCGTAGACGCGTGTTTCTGACTAATGACGACCAATTAGTCAGAAACACGTGTCTACGGTTGCACTACAGCGGAATTTACCCAATATCCTCTTTTTCTTGTTTTAAATTATGAATATATTGAGAAAAATGGCAACAATTATAATATAAAAAAATTAATAAAGCAGTTTTTAAAAGCAATTTATTTTATTTTTATTTTTTTTTTTTTGATGTAAGATCTGAAATATTTCAATATACAAATATTTATCACAATATATTCTCAGCAAACTTTATAAGGTCAATTGAAACAATATTATTAGGTAAAAAAAAAATTATATTAAAAAAGTATATATAATATTAAAGTAAATTTAAATTAATTATTTTCGAGCAGTCTTTTTTTAACTTCAATATCAAGTTGTTTTAACTTAATATCTAAATCAAGAGACACCATTTTCTTTTTATGTTCTTCTTCCATACGTTTCTCTGCTGCCAAAGTAGTACTTTGCAAAAGTTCCAACTTCTTTTTAATATATCCTGCTTTAGCAGAAAATGCAGGATTTGGAACTGTTGGCCTCAACTTTTTTGAAATGGGTCTCTTGATTTGGGTTGGAGTGTAACTACTCCAATCTTCTTCTATTTCTACCTCTTTTACTGGTTTCTTATTCCGCAATAATTAAAAATATTAAACTGTTTTCACACAAAATACTCTAAATTTACTTGATCGTTTGATTTCATTTGAATACTGCTGCATGTGGTAACTGAGTGTTGTGACTCGGTTACTTCCACATTTGGAATTTCCAGAGTAAATAAATTGTTTGTCGGATATATCTATAACAGCATTTATATAATATCTACATAGATGCATACCTACAAAAATGTATTAATAAACGTAATAATTACATTATCACAGTGTGTGGCTGGAATATTATAAATTATCTCTTCCATTATAGGCAATTCAATGTTTTCTACGTCGACAGTTGTGGCAGTTGTCTGAAAGTAACGTTATTTATATATACAAGAAATTTTATAGAATGAAGTAAATACATCGAGAGTAATAGCATCAGAATCATTTTCAAAATTATACCCCACCACCGTTTTTAAATTAATAATATCCAACACCGCTTGGATAACAGCATCCAAATCTTTTAGTTTGGATGGGCCACCACCAGTGCCCTGAACATATAACCTTTGTTGTGCTACCTCTTTTTTAGCTTTTGATTTTAAATTATCGTATTTGGCTCTCATCTGTTCTATACTTCGGACCACTGTTGACTTGGCATTAAATGATTTATACACTGCCTTCCATGCATCTTCCTAAAATACAAGTAATAGAAGTAAATTATAACAGCAGAGAAATAAATAAATATCAGTACTTGCCTTTTGGCTATTGGAAAATTTATTTGTTGTTTTGCATTCTATAATATTTTTGTATTTTCTTATTTCCTCCAATAACGACAATTCCTACTCCTTAGTAAAGTTTGTTAGACGCATTCTTTTTGTTGGTGTGCACATTGTTATCGAATAATGATCTAACAATTTAAAAAAATAACGGACGCTTCTTTCAAATGTACGAAAATACCGCAGAATAACCTCAAATACAATCAAAAATGCCACATATTTCCCGCGAATTCTCAGTTTGTATGAGTAAACATAAAAGAAACTATTTTTCAGGGCAGCCAACGTATAATTAATTTACAAATTGAAACTTTAGCTAAAGAGACCTTTGCCATTGATTATGGAATGTCGGTACATTAAATGCATCCCTAATTGGTTCATTATCTTAAAAGACTCTTTTGCAAAAAGGACTTTTAGTGTTTGATTATGGAACTGGACTTAAACACGAATATCTATGAGACAGTTAAATTTTGGAAACTAACACAAATAGTAAAATTTACATTAATTTTAATACTCTTTCAAACAAAAAACAAATGAAGATTGTGGCGATCAAAAAAATTCTTTTCATCGCAGCGCCATCTATATCTTCACATAATAAAAGGCAATTGTGAGGGCAAACTAGAGCCGATCACATTCTTTAGTAACTACTTTCTACAAAATTCAAATATCTTTATCCGTTTCCGAGATATTTGACCTGGGAGTTTTAAGTGGTACATCCTGTATACGTAGTCAATTTCAGAAAAATTAAATGAGATATTCACAATACCTTCAATTGAAAACTTTCCAGCTGCATCCTCAACACATAGGGTTTTATGTTTGGCCAAATGTGATTTAGAGTTGAATCCAAGACAGCAAAATGTACAGGCAAATATGTCCTTAACGATGTCTGCTATGACAATTTTATTTTGGCAATATTCCTCACCGAAATACACCAGTAATTCATCACCAGCTGGGATTTGACGCGTGCTTTGATAATATGTATTATCTTCATATTGAAGGACACGCAGGTTTCCTTCAGAAGTATTCCTGGTAGGATTAACGAACTGCATCCAATTGAAATCCTTGGATTTATTTTTGTTCAAAACAAATTTCTCGCCTTTCCTTTCCCACGGACATTCTGTTGTGCTGAGTCCAGTGAAAGGACCAAATTTTACACCTTCAGGAATAATCCTTAATGCATATATTCCAGTTTGTCCAAATAAATCTTGAATTTCTAAAATATCATTTGGTATATCAGCTCGTGCCCCATTATCTGCACTCTTCACTGCATTCTTGTTTAAAATGTTCACAAGCATTCCACATTCGATGCAGTAGTCTATGTAGTATGCTTCACAATCTTCACAGTCTGTTGGTCAAATATATGCAAATTAAGAATCAGAGCATTTACTCTCACTTGGTGATTTTGTAAGTAAGTACGACATGATGAAACATATATTTAATACTATCAGTTCTCAAAATAGTTACGTAATATATTACATGCAGATGGCAAGAAGCAGTGAAAATTTAATTGGCAGTTGAAACAATCTAAACCTCAGTATCTGAGATATAAAAAAGATTAGAAAATAAAAATATGACAGCTTGTTGTTTATAATGGAATAAGAATCCTTTCACTTGAGATTTTATTTTTCAATAAACGGAATAAATACTAAATCCACTGTCGCCATTCTATGTTAAGGTCTTATATTTTATATTTATGTTGCAGATGTTTCAGCACTACTTACAAATAACTAAATAGTACCAACAGTAACTGCAGAAGCAACAAGAGTGTTTGTAACTTTCTATTGGTGATGTAACACCATCAGTAATATTAACAGAATTTAGTTGCAAATATACATTCACATACATATGTTAATAATAATAATAATTATAATTATCTTTATTAGTGCTCAAAGATACAGCCCACGTTAGTACAAACTATGCTATATTAAAAAAATGGGCAATGGTTAACAATTGGGGTGCCAAAAATTACCTTGTATGCAGAGTTGTATGTATCTTGCGATTCTCAGAGTTGTCAAATGCTAAATGTAATTAGGGATCATAAACAAATATTATATAGGCGTAACAGTTAAATTTGCTCATTATTCCTTAGTTTCTGAAAAAAAATATTTGTTTTTCTTTTTAAGAAACTATTGTTGTTTTTGAAATAAAAATATGTTTAATGTTTGTTTTATTTTAGAATAAATATACCTATTTGTTTTTCTTAAAATAAAATACATCAAGAGCTGTAGTGTTTAAATTCATAAGTTACATATATCATGTGTAATTACAGTTGAACAATTATCACTATTATGTATATAAATTTAATATATGTATTGCAAATTATTCTATTTATATAGGTAGTATCACAGACAAGTGATAGTATGCACTAAAATATTTTCCAACAGTTTCTAGGTTATTAGGTTATTACATGCAACGTAACTCAAAAGTAAAAAACCTTTGTTGCGAATTTCACAAAAAGCTCTTGGAAATATTGTAATCCTTATGTTGATTGATACTGTTCTATTTTGTACATGCTCCTCAGACACATTAAAAACATGAATATGTAATTAAAATGTACACATATGGGCTTTATAAACTAGCAAATAATGAACAAGTTTGGAACTATTAAGCCTATTTAATGTTTGTTCATGATCCATAATTACATTTAGCATTTGACAACACTGCGAACCTCAAGATACATATTACTCTGCATGCAAGGTCATTGCTGGCGCCCCTATTGTTAACCATGCCAAAATGATGTCATAGATATGGCCATGATAAAAATTTCAATTTATTCTCATTGAATATAGCTTGTGGCTATTGTTTTAAGCTTGTTTTATATCTGTCAATATAATGAACTTAAAATGATAGAAATAAAACAAGCTTTGTATGAGTATGACTACAACAATCATTACAATTAAGTACTATTAATATGCATTTACTTACATAGTAGTCCATTGTCGAAATCAATTTTAATATCATCAGCAGTGATGCCTTTTTCAATTTTAAAGTTATCATCCTCATTTTGTGCTGCAGTCACTTCAACTGATGTCAATTCTGTTTTAATATTGTCCAAACATGTGGACTCTTCATATTGCTTTATTTTGCCATGCGAAAAGATGCATTGTACTTCAGCATTGTCTACAGTAATACGAGTTTCAGAGATACACACTTTATCCTCTATAAAACTGTCACCTTGGCACTGTTCTTCCTTTACATTAAATGTATTAATCGAAAGTATTGCGTCATTCATATTAATTTGGTCAACATGATCCGCCATTATTAACTATTTATTATACAAAGATATAAATTGTAAAGAAGCGTCAATGTGTGGTCAAAGATTAGAGAATTCTCTAATCTTTGGTGTTGTCAAAGCGTCCAAAAAGTGAACTACAAACATCACAAAAGATTGACAATAAAGATGCCACTCTTAAAACTTTTCATGGAACTCTTGACAGCGCTATGTGGTTGTAATACGAACTATATGCTCTTACGTCACAATACCGCGCCCAATACACATTTAAAATTGCCAAATATACCATTATTCAGATTCATTGGACATTATGAAAGTTATACAATGATTTACATGTACAATTCATGTACAAATAACATGTTTATCATTGAACTAACTTCGTAAATACCAATATATCCATATACAAAATGAAGAATATAAGTGCACATATGGAATGGAATGAAATTAGTAATTATTGTATATTACACAATACATAACATACATTAAAGAAGAGTGAACATATTTTATTTCTTATTAAATATCTTACAAGACAGCGCCATATCTTTATTTTTATAATTAAATAACGCTTACCTGCTGCTGTTAGACTTTTAAATAGTTTTAAATATATAATAATTATTTTACAATATGTATATAAATTGTTATCAGTTTTTACTTAGTTATTTTATTGAGAGGACACAATCATACAAATGTCTAGCAAAATGGTGACTTATAAATTACAAACATACAATATTGAGTTCATATAATGTACCTATAAAACTTTATCAAAATCGGTCCTTGTAAGAGATGGATCACCCACTGATTATATATCTACACAATGCTGATTTTGTAAATACATACACACCAATAATACCTACGAGTAAAGAATAGAACAGGAGAGAGTCTCTTTAATAATAATATTTGTCCAAATGTGGTAACTCAATATGGCGGCCTCAATGCATATACTCCATTCAGTCTAAGAATAAAGTAGATGGCGCTACAATATGAGCACAGTTTACACACGATGAACTTTGTATTTTGAAAACAAGTAAAACATATGTTTACTGTCAGATGGATAGCAGGGATATACATATCTGATATCATTATATTTTGACATTTACGTACATTTTTATACAAGTTGGTAACTCATTCCTCAAGAAAAAGGAATGCACATGTCGTCTAATTGTATTTTTTTGTGCTTCATCCAATTTATTGTAAGTATGACGATAATTTCTTTTTCTTGGAGGAGAAATTGGAACTCCATATAATTCCATTTCTTTAATAATGCAGTACATTGTATTCCTATTAATACCCACTTCCTCTGCTGTTTGATTGACTGCAGCTGTTTTAGACATATTGTTTTTATCCTTAATGTACACATTATAAGCCATTTGCCTTTGTCCAGATCTTATGTGTTTCCCTTTACGATTTTTTGAAGGACCTGGTAAAACTGCTTCCGCCATACTATAGAATATTAGCGATTACGAAAAGAAAGTTAACGAAATTGATAAAATACCTTAACAAATGAATATTTCACTTGCGAGTTCTAAGAAGAACTATTTTTTAAGAATATTAACAACAAATAACTATGTAAAATACGGAAATCGACAAAATCTTTGAACAAAACTGTCAGTAAACAAATTTTTGACAGAACGAGCTAAATGCGATTATTTTGCCGGTGTAAATGCACACTCGATTTCAACCAATCACAAACGTTTATTTTAAGCCCTATCTTTCCCAATGCTTTATTCTTAGACTGAATGGAGTATAGAATATGTATGTTACATGTCAGATGTAGTGTCAGATATATGACAAGTTATTCAAAATACTCATTTTATAAGCTATGATTGGTGAATATTGCTATAACGACTTGCCTTAAAGTGGTAACTCCGTCTAAATAATACCTATTCCCCCACCAGTTTATTATCTCTTCTGTTCTATTCTTTCCTCGTAGAATAATACTTTACATTTGAGGACTATTTTATTTATACTTACGTATTCATCCAAATAAGGAAAAAAACATGTGTTTCAGAGACGTGCTATCAATACACGCAATCAGAGAATACATGATTACGACCATAGTTCTCATAACTTACAACAAGTCCAAATAATTAATGAAACACAATGCAAAACAACAGAACGTAACAATTTGATTATGAATCAGAATGTATATAATTTTAGGTTAGGATTTTCACGTATAACCCGCTTTTGTTTCGTTATTACGATTTGTATTCGGTAAACTTATATCTACTAGCGTTTAGTGTTTGTAATAGGAACTAAAATAAGATTCAAAATTGGTGAAGTCCATGACCAGGCCCTAGTGAATAAGATAGATGGCTTAACCATGCCCACTTGGCAAAATCACAATTTTAGAGAAGGATGAAAATACGTATTTGCTAATGTAGAACAAGTGAGCAGGGTTTTGCCGCCTGATCTACCTATGTACGCCATTATTAGATGGCGCCACGGTGTTAGAAACAAGAGACCTATAAGTAAATTTGTATCATGACTTAAACCGAATAACTTGAGATGTAGCAACGGTCGCAACTATGGCGCTGTCACTTTATGGAAAAGCGTAGGAACGTCAACCAACAAATTAGTTTTCTTATTACTACTTAGTTAGTGGTGTTATAATCGTACCGTAAGTTCTCTAAAGAGTATTATGATAATTTTATTAAGTTGACATAATGCATTTTTAGACTTAAAGGATGAATAGAACCTGGTGCATTGTGTGTGGGGCGTACAAGCAGGAAGCAAGAACGATGCATATTTTCCGAGAATGCGAACAAGTAACTAACGGCATAATAGTTGACATATAACTCGAAGATTTTTTGTTTCTTTAGTTCTATTTCCAAGTGCAATAAGAACCACCTGGTTGTAACAAGGATTTTGTTGGGTCCCGATTACACCAATTAAAGTTTAAATGACAATTAAGTAAGTAATTGGCAATTATTATATACAATACAACAATTACCTTTGATTTGTACGTTTTTTGATTGAATTTTAGCAAAATTGTAAATACGAGATCACATGATATCAGCTGTTTTTGTTGACATTCAATGGTGCTTTTAAAATCGCAGAAAAGTCATAAGAAAACATACATATTGACCTAAATTGTGTGTGATTATGTGAAATAAACATCAATTATCGTGATTTTCATCATTTCAATGATCTATATGGGATACCTTACATGAGATGTAACCTGCAAAATTGACTCGGTCAGTACCTAATTTATTTTTTATCTCCATTTCTCTATGTTTGCATTGATAATTTTATAAGAAAAAGTTGTTCAATTGGAGGTGCTCTATAAGGTACACTAGTCGCCCGACACCTCAACTGCAGTTTAACCCTATAGGTGTATAAGAAAGCCTTTAAAGTACACAAAAAGCTTACTACTTGTTTTTAAGTTTCTATATTATGTTTTTCACAAGCAATCAATGGAAGTTTAGCAGTGTTAATAGAAGCTTCAGATTTCTTGGTACAGAAGCATTTATGGTTTTTCCTAAGGATTTTTCTAGGCAGTTTCCTATAATGAAAACGTGCCTTTATACTATCGTTGATATTTGTTAGTAACCAGTTGTAATTATTATATTTCATTATTTAGAAGCGAAACTAGACAACAGCAAATGGGTATGAAACCTGTGCTAGATGCCAGTATACTGGAGGCGCGTTAAGTTCCGTTGCACGTCATCGATGACGTTTACATGTTGTCATAACTGTATTAGAGAAACTAAAAAAGTTACTTTGTTAAATTATACTTGAGGGCCTTTATTTCATTAGCTTAAATAGAAGGTTTATAAATTGATCGTAATATACGCATTCATGGCAAATAAACACATAATTTCCGTTTCAATATTAAATTTCTTTATTACATATTTTTAACAGACTAATAGTTCAATTCGGTGTTGACAGATAAATCATATCTGTCAAAAAGACGTGTGTTGTGTATATTCTTCCTGTCAAATTTTTCATGTTTATTTTTACGTTGATATAAATTGTTTAAAAACAGTGCTTCTTAGAAGTGTATTTATTATTTATTTGCGTCCATTGAATATAATGCCGAAAGGTTTCTGTAAACAGTCGAAGCTTTTTACAAACTTTTCTATAATCATCTGATTAACGAGAATAGCGTAAGTAATGTTTATTTTAAATTTTATTATGGATACGTTATGAAACATTTAAGGGTTTTCGACAATCTAAATCAATATAATAAATAAGTTGAGAAAGACTGAAGTCTTATAGCATTTCAATTACTAAATATATTACGTTATAGTTATTGTATTGTGAATAATTTTTTCTTTGGTTATATCAATTGTCACTGGCAGAAATAAAAATAGATCCGGCAACATATACAAGGCGAGTCGTCATGGATCTATTATGAGGTGCAACGGAACTTAACGCGCCTCCGTATACAACATGTAATAAGAAACTTTGCAGCCTACATTTTGACACAACCTGCTATGCACACTCTCATTCAGTACGCCTCAACAGAAATGCAGTGCCGACACTCCATCCCATGAGGAGCCTAAGGCAGCCATATCATTGGAAGTCTCATTTGTTTTACAACAACAATAAATTATTCAATTTGGTGTTAGTTATTGCAGGGTTATTTTTTTTGTTTTCTTCTATAGCCATGTAATTAACATTATTTAGTTTTTAAGCCCTAATTGTCACTCTTAAACAATAACAAGATATAAGAAAGATGGCTGACGCAATGTCATGTGATCACAAAACATCGAATAGTTACAAAAATCAACACCGGGGAGCTGTAAAGAAAAATTCAAACCATGAGAAAAGAATTTGAATTAAAAACAAAAATAAGGCGTTTTTCGATTGTTGAGCCCTATAAAAGGGGATGCATTCGTAATTACAAGGCAGTTCGTCGGCAGCCTCCAGTATCTAAGAAAAATAAAAAGTTCGCCGGCAGCTCTCCAGTACCAAAGAAAATAAACAGTTAATTCCACGGCAGTTCCTGGATAGCTTTTCAACTTAAAAATTTCCTTCAAAGGCGTAGTTTTCGGTCAGCCCCAACATTATAAAAAGAATCTACAAAGGCGCTAAGCTTTTTAGATTCATTGCTATCAATCAAGAGAAAGCTGGATAGGACGGAAGAAAGAAACAATAACGAAAGGAGTAATCTAGAATAAAAAGAAATAGAAGAAATGGAAGTCAATAAATTTAACGAAGAGTTTGAAGAAATGTACGCACAAGCCGAGTAAGTACAAGTACAAATATTAAAGTTTTATTTGAAACCTTACAGTCAGTGAAATAAAAGGATCTTTATGTGTGTCATATAATTGCATAGTAACAATAATAATCTCATAACGCAGTTTAAAGCGTTTAAATAAATTTTTCCTTGGTTTGTATGGGTTCGACGTGTGAATCTCGAGCCTAGTACGATCCAAAGAGGGATATAAATAATTGTGTGACCAACAATAATCTCATAACGCAGTTTAAAGCGTTTAAATAAATTTTTCCTTGGTTTGTTTGGGTTCGACGTGTAAATCTCGAACTTAGAACGATTCAAGGAGAAATAAACAATTACTGGTATAATAATAATAAACCCAGAACGTAATCTGAGGCGTTATTAGAAAATTTGAAACCGTGGGTGGATTCATAGACACACATAAAGAGATAAAAATAAAATTTGCCAGGGTTGCAGAGTACTTGTATTTGAATGAGTAATATATATATATATAAATATAAACTAGATATTAAACGTATTGTATAACACTTAACAACAAAATATTTGTATAAAATTTCTATACTATAAATAAATATAAGTTGTGCTGACATTTATCCTCTATTCATTTATACCCATCCCAAAAAGAGAAAATAAAAGGAACGATCAAAAAAGGGTAAGGAAAGTAAACATCACAAACACAGTTAGAACCCACAATAAAGAAAGGCTGTGACATATTTTATCATTTAAAGTAAAGAAATCTATCTTTTAAGACCCTGAGAACATTAAATAATATTAATTTCATTAATTTGACTATTGGTTGTTAACCATAGAGCATACCACAGCAATATGTACTGCGAGGCGACGGAAAGTCTAGAATCTCTCTAATATGCTCCCGGGCTATCGAGAATAAAGCGAGAGGTTTCTGGTATAGTTCCAGTGTTTTTGCGTGCCGATATAAAACGGCCGGTGCCTCGAAATGAATTCATTCAGTAGTCGTCGTGCGGTATTTACTGAACAGATTAAAATAAATATAAGTGGTGTAGTTTTTACGTTTTTATTACAGTTCAATAAATACATAAATATTACAGATATAAATAGTAGTGATAGAAATAAATACGTATGTTAATTTATTTGTAGTAGTTTTAAGTTCGATACATTTATTTTATATTTTTATATTGTGATTAGTTTTAAGTGTGTAAATATACAGACTGTTTCAAAACATTTGCACGAGTTGTTCATTTCGACCCCGAAAACGCTACAATACTTTGACAGAAATCCTTGTTGAACTAAAGATTAGCAGTATATATGCTAATATGGTGGGTTAGTATCTGAGATTTTGATAAATCCCGAGCATGCGTAATTGTCATTCGTATCCAAGGGTGGTAAAGTGTATAGGATAATTCAATCCGTATGCTCCAATGTTAGCTTGCTCACACTGCGTCGATGACGTCACGCCCGGACCATCCATCAAATTCCAAACCGACCGTTAATGCGTGTGATGTGATATCGTTTGGTGTTTTTAACTATTTTGTGGAATATATTGGAAAAACTATTATAAACTTTCTTTTAAAAAATCTTCGACTGATTAAACCGTATGTAATCAACACAACTTATATCGAATTATCGGCACATTATACTCCCAATGAATGAAAGGGATCTTCAAAATGAATTACTAGGTAATTAAACAAACTGTTGCTATTGTTTAAAATGTAAAATAAAATAAAGTACCCTCTGCCCGGATTATCTTCGTTGAGGCGATGAGCATTAAAAATTAACGTTCGGCAAGGAATACTTAGAGATATATTTACTTTTTTAAAAATTGGTGGAGAAAAAATGTGCGACTTCGAAAAATTAATAGTGTTGCAGTTTGACGGAGTGAAAGTAAAGTCAATTTTGGAGTATGATGTGGCCAAGGATGAAATTATTGGACCTCATAATCAAACGCAAGTCGTAATGGCACGAGCTTTATTTTCAAATTGGAAGCAGCCAGTTTATATTGCAATAGATCAAAAAAATGACCAAAGAGATATTATTGGAAATAATTACAGAATTACATAAAATTTCTTATAATGTGGTAGCATGTGTCAGTGATTGTGGTGGCAGTAATGTTGGACTTTGGAAAGAGCTACGACTCAATGAAAACTGTTCTTATTTTCAACACCCATTTGTTCAGCACAATATTTACATGTTTGCCGATGCACGTTAAAGCTAATTCGAAACTGGTTGCTAGATACTGGTTTCCTGTTAGATAACAGCAACATTATTATTAATAAAGAAACAATCCAAAACTTAGTTGATTTTATATGTCCTTCTAATTTACTTTTGTTGTTTGTTCTAAATTCACAAGTCACAATTATAATCAAATACTTTCAAATGTCTAGCTTTTATATGTCTTTCTAAATTATTTCTCCTGTTTGTACTATATTCACACGAGTCACATTTATAATCAAATTTCTTCAGATGTTTACTTTTTATATGTCTTTCTAAATCAGTCTTGTTGTTGGTTCTAAATTCACAAGAGTCACAATTATAATCAAATTTATTCAAATGTTTAGTTTTTATATGTATTTCTAAATTATTTCTCTTGTTTGTACTATATTCACACGAGTCACATTTATAATCAAATTTCTTCAGATGTTTAGTTTTTATATGTCTTTCTAAATCAGTGCTGTTGGTTCTAAATTCACAAGAGTCACATTTATAATCAAATTTATTCAAATGTTTAGTTTTTATATGTTTTTCTATACTATTTCTGTTGTTTGTACTATATTCACACGAGTCACATTTATAATCAAATTTCTTCAGATGTTTACTTTTTATATGTCTTTCTAAATCAGTCTTGTTGTTGGTTCTAAATTCACAAGAGTCACATTTATAATCAAACTTCTTCACATGTTTAGTTTTTATATGTCTTTCTAAACAAGTCTTGTAGTTTGTTCTAAATTCACAAGAGTCACATTTATAATCAAACTTCTTCACATGTTTAGTTTTTATATGTCTTTCTAAACAACTCTTGTAGTTTGTTCTAAATTCACACGAGTCACAATTATAATCAAATTCTTTCAAATGTTTGCTTTTTATATGTTTTCTTAAACTCTGTTTGCATTGTGCTCGAAATACACACAACGAACATTTAAATACTTTCTTTTGATTTCGTGAGTTCGATTGTTCTACTGTTATATGTGTGTTCCTATAATTATTCCTAGAATGCTCTGGGCCGTCCTTTCCTCCAACATAAGCGTGCGTATTTTCCGCATGCAACGTGAGGGATTCCTTAGTCTTAAAACGTCTGTTACAAATCCCACATTTATACATTTTAGCTATGTAATGGTGGTTGATGGTGTGCTCCTTGAGATCTGCTTGGTACTTTGTCCTGTACCTGCACTGCTCACATTTATAGTTGTCACGGAGGCATCTCTTGCGTACGTCCAATGCTGCTGTCGCTTGCTTGACCGGTGGTGTCGGCAGAATGCTCTTTCTGAAAACAAAAAAATTTAAGGGCGGAGTTAATTTCACCACCAAATGGCTAATGCGTTTCATATAGAATGTCTTAACAAAAGAGTAAACCCTGCTTTACAAAACGAGCTGGCAGTTACAGATAGGGAAAACTTGAGTGAACGATCATAAAATGCGAGGTAAGTACTTGTTCACAATGGACATAAGAAACATAAGACATAAGAAACCCATAAGACGTAAGATTTACGTAAGAGATACATAACGCCTGAATTTTAATTACTGTTCACAATGAACATAAAGAAAACATAAACGTAAGGATTTGCGCATGCGCCTTAGTGGTATTTTGTTTATTTACTTTGACGTTTTAAGGTTAATAGTTTCTGAAAATTCTGACACTATTGAAATTTCTGTTAAAATGGATAATAATCTGCATATTACCGTTATTGTTATTAACGAAAAGTAACAAAAATAAATGTCAAAGGAAAAAGTGAGATTCTTCGTTCTTGTCGTTTTAGAACGGCCACAAGCCACACAATTCACCATTATAAAAGCACTAAAGAAGTCAATTTAATCTATAACTGACCTGCTTTAAAGTGGTAACTTCCGTCTAAATAATACCTATTTTCCCACCACTTTATTTTCTCTCCTGTTCTATTCTTTCCTCGCAGATATTTCTTATAACATTTCACAACCGCGCCTGAAATTCACGCGTCTTTTCACGCCCGCGTGTTCCTAAGTACAAGTGTTACTTTTGGTACGAATTTTGAATTCTTTCTATAGAAAATGTTTGCAAGTTAAGTTTTTAATACTTTTAATTAATATGTATGGTATGTTCGGATGAACATTTGCTAGATATTCGCAAAGGGCTATTTTTCTACAAGAATAAAAGTGTTACTTCCAGTCCGAATGTTGAAAAAGTTATTTCAAAACTATCTTCCAAATACTTTTGTATTCCTTATAATATTCATAATACTAACAGTTCACACTCGCAAGATATGATTTTCGTGCTTAAGTAAAGTGTTATTTAATTAACTCTAATCAGCTCTTACGACTAAAGTGGCATTCACACTAATACAATTTCTTGCAGCAATTTAATTCCTTAAGAATTGCCATGAATGGTGCAAGTTCTAAGAATTGCACGACCGGTTCACACTGATTACGAAATATATGCAATTATTCACAAATACATTTTTTTGAAGTACTACCACCATGAAATAAACGATTATATGCCATCATTACTTTCGAAGTATTGTGATGAAAATTTTCGACCCGGAAATTTAGACCTTAAGTTGGAACAACTTTTGTATAATTCATACCATAAATAGTATGGTCATGTTGTGACCAGATCTCATTTGTTTAAAATTGGTTCAGTGTTCTTGTCGAACACATTTTATATACTGTTAAGAAAGACACTTAAAACAACAACGATGTAAAGTGTGATGTAAATAAATAGGTTGGTAGCTAAAATGTTACTAATATGTCGCATGCGATTTTTTAAGAAAATAGAACATGCTCTAATAACATGCTGCTTTTCACATGGCATATATTACATAATGTGAACGCCCATTTTCAAGTGACTTTTCATTAAATCGAAACTTCTGCAGGATATTATATAAGTGTGAATCCCTCTTTTGATTACACCAAACTACCCTGTAATCTGATCGAAATCTGGACACAATGGCCACAAATGTTTGGTAATATAGAATCTCATCTTACCTGATACTTTTTCCTTTACAATGGGCCATATGGGACTCTAGATATTCCTTTTTATACAAATAGATTTTGCAAGTTTGGCACTGCGTAAGTTCTGGAATTCCAAGAAAAATATACCAATTAAACTCAATTAATCCATATTATAAAAAGAAATGATTAGTATTATTACTCCTTGTTAAATCAAACAGTTTCATTTATTTGTTTATTTGTATGGTGATCAACAAGTTCACGTCTATTTGCAGATCAGAGGGTACATAAAAATTTTGAAACTAACTGAGGCCTGTTTTCTCCACCTCTGATTATAATTTTAGGTTAACTAATATAAAGCGGCGTTTATCAATAGAAAGAATTGCAGCGGTTATCCAAACAGTGTTATAGAGAATTATGCACATATCTAGAGGAACTCCAAGATATGTTATATGAATATGATGTTTTAATAAGGTGCTCTTAAATGCAATTACAAAGACAAAAAGACCAGATCAATATATAAATTGCAATATAATATGCAGGATCTCCATGAATTGAGACAAATTACAAGCATTCTTTTACAGCAGAATAAATATTACGTTATATTTTGAATCATACTGTTCATTTCATTTATAGAAGAAGCAATACAAACTGAATCACTGTCTAGTTTTTCAATTTAATTTATTTATCTAGTGTTGAGGTTTACTCTTTCATTTGCTTTTGCCATGCAGTTAATAATAAATAGGGCGCGGACATGACCGAGTTAAACTACGACGAAGTTACAACGGAGCAAAGAAATAATGTAAACAACACACGCTTACTGAATAGCACTAATTCATATGGTGAACTGCAACATCTGGTTACGCCCGAGAATAAAAGCAAAAAATGGCCATAAAATAAGTAATTTATGAGTAAAATCCTTTTTTCATCGGCGTAGATAGATAGCTTGAGGGGTTTTTAAAATTCATTATATTTACCTTATATTTCCCAAGAGAAATAATGTACTGTTATTTAGTTTCAATAACATACGCATATATTTTTAGTTATTATTTATTTAGATCTAGAACGTTGATTATGTTCCTTTTTCTAATATGAAAATGAATTGTCGGTGATTCCGAAATTTATTACAAAGTCTGTAAAATATCGCATGTTCGTCACTTAGCTTTGGTACAACATACACATAAATAGTTTTTATGCAGAGAATTTCGATAGTTTACAAAATTTCGTTACATGTTTAAATGACGATGCTCGAAGTATTTCCGAGTACAAAGAACTAACACAAATCCCAAATTTAAAAAATCAGTTGTTGAAATTTGCCTAAACTAATCGTATATTTTGAAAAACGAATCTCAAATTAAAAAATGGATTAACCACATTAGATGTGGCTATTAATAATTTCAAAAGTATTCCAAGTGACTTCGGATGTGGCCTTCGGCAAAAGTTAGACGCGGTTTTTAATAGAAATCCAGATTTAATAACATTGCGGCAATTGTGTATGCTAAATACGCTGAAATAAAAGAATATTTCCAGTACGCGCATATAGCCAGTTGCGATGTAGAAAGGACGTTTTCTATCTACAAGGATGTACTTAATTCAACAAGTCTTGCAGAAGAGAAAATGAACAAATAATAAGGTATTTTGAATTTTATAGATCACCAGCCACCTGTTATCCAATTATATAAATATAATTAAAACCCCTTTAAAAATACAACATCTCAATAGTGCGCCCATGGGCGATGAGTCATGACTCGCTCGTGTCCGCGCCCTGATAATAAAACTAACAATTATCGTTGTACCTTGTATTCAAAAGAAGCGGGAATAAATAGTTACGATCGCTTTGGTGTCGATATTTTTAACACGGATAGTACAGAGTTTATACCACGACTCGCGCATACAAAGTATTATCAGGTTTGAACCGTACTCTACACATAAATCATTCATTTAAGTTTGAGCTCCAAAAACGATCATTGAAATACTTGTTTCCATTACGGCACATTTGATGTGTGTACTCCTCAGCATGACATTTGTCCTGCACTTGGAAGTAAAAAACGTAACTTGACTTCTGGCAGAAAGCCGTGGCACGCTGAAATAAATCAAACCCAACACAACAGATAGGGACAGTCAATCCTGTTATGCACTAAACCATTTAAAAGTTGGCACTAGCAATCTCACGACGTGTATTCAGTAACCAGTACAACGAAATTATGCTCCTTCAACAAAACTGCATGGTCAGTGTTTCTACAGGGATAAACTCCACTGGCCATAAAGCTCAAGAACTTTAAAAATCGCCTCTGGATGCTCTGCAATTTCAATTTAAAGCAGATATAAATTGGATGCGAAAAATAAAGAAGTCCAATAGCGGCTGCATTAGCAAAATGCCTACTATTTCTAAGATTAAAACCAAGTGTACCAGAGGCAGAAGTGCATATATTAGTAATATGTTTGGCGAGGGATAAATATCGATCAAATAGTACTCCCAAATCCTTTACCTCCTGCACGCAGGCCAATACCTGTCCCCCAATGCTATAACCGAAGTCAATGAGTTCCATATCCTCCTAAAATACTTCAAAACATGACATTTATTGATATTAAGTGCGAAATCATTGTGGTGACACCATTCATAGTGTATAAATCACACGTTAGACGCAGAGCATCTGAGATAGTATCAATACGATAGATTTTCAAGTCGTCAGCGTACGCCAGCCCATCACAAGAAAGCGATTCCAAGAGTAATAAATAGTTTAAAAAGCAGTAATCATGCGATGTGTAGGTAAATAAATGATCTGTGTAAGCAATATTTGTAAAATTAGCCATCAATTTCACCGTTAATTATTTTTTTTTAAATAGTAGTGAGGCTGTAACTCTTCTGGTTACCAAACTAGACAAGGAAAAATATTTTAATAGTTCAACTGGTGGGGCACTTCAGGATGCTCACCATACATTTTAATAAGTATTTTATAAGGCGTCGTCGTATAGTTTCAAGCAAAACACATCAATCGCCTACTCCATCAACGTTGGCTTGTAATTTTGAGCAGATGGTCGGACTATTAATGAAGGTAAATATATTTAAATCATCTGCATACAACAGAAACTCCTATTCAAACTTTCTGTAATATCATTAGTAGAAATATTAAAATGTAAAGGTCCTAGAACGGATCCTTGAGGTACTCCTGATGTCGCAGTGATAGAGTTACATAAAGTGTCATAAGAAAGAAATTATTGACGCTGTGTAAAATATTCTTCAAAATGTTAAGGGTGCGTGCATTTCGATCTTGGCAAATCCATTTTGGTTCGGAACTAAGATTTTCCTTGATCTGAAGTACTACTAGTAACAGTTGGATGGCGCCACGATATGCATTCTAAAATTAAATATCAAGGACTTCAAAACATTTCAAGGTCATTTTACCTGCTTCTTAATTTTCTACCGCTAGAAAGGAAAATTTGTAAATTTGGTCTGGCAGGCTTTCTTTGCAATTTGATTTTATACGTATGAATCTAATCGATACTTACTTGTCAACTTTCATGCAGAATTAGGGAGAAAGACGCGCGAACTTTAAGCATTCATTTGAATTTCTTTATAAAAATTTAAATTAAATTAATTTTTATACATTTACAATATGTTACATTCATTTTATTTATAAATTTAGTTATCCTTAAACATATTCTTAAATCCTAAAGGTACTTGATACGTTTGTAATTATCTTACAGGCTACTGCATCTGTGCGATATCATATCTTTGTTGATCATGTCTAATAATAATATGCAAAAGAGAAATATAGTCATATTGTCTTCATAACGTACCCCATTAGTTTAACATTCTAATAAATATGTTTTACTCAGCAAAAATGCGGGTAAAGTTAGTATAAATATTTACAAAATCCAAATGTCAATATGCCCGTTCATTTGATTTATATAGTCTGAATTTTCAGTCTTTTCATGTTCTTGTTTTATTTCTATTTTATATTTTGGCTCGTGGACGTTTTTAGAATGTATTTCTTTTTGTAAGTTTGAATAAGAGAAATTCTACATATTTTAGGCAAGTTTGGTCATTGATACGTTGTAAGCCCAATGAGATTACGAATGATAAGCAATTAGTAAAGGATATGTCCGTCATTATTTTGTCTTTTAGTTCATATTATAAGTTTTCAATTCAAATATCGCGCCAAAATATGCGATATCTGTTGTATTTTATAACATAATCAAGCCATATCCTGTGAACATTCTCTTGCATTTTTGTTTTGATTGATTATATTTTACTCTGTTATTAATCACTATCTGTATGTTTAAGTACGTCCCGGACATTAGATAAGGCGCTTCCAACCAAACCGTGAAATTCACCACCCAAACAGCGTCAAGTATTGGCACAATAAAGACGATAAAAACAGTTTTAAATATGTACAAAATTTTAACTCTACAAAAACCAAAATTGAAAAGCCTAGCAGCATTTTTCGAATTTTGCGGGTGAAGTTTGCACTGGGTGCAATTGAATAATACATAGAGGTGTACTCGCTGATATTTCACTGCAAAATTAGTTAATAGAAATATAATTTGTCATTAAATGTATCTACATCTATTTTTTGACCAATCTCTTGTTTGAGTACACGGTGTGTCTAGTAATTTCGCAATAAAAAGTGAATTAGCCTACATTTATACTACTCGATTGTCTTCCTAGCCAACTTGAAACACCCGCGAAATTCGAAAAATTTTGCAAGGAGTTACAGCAATTGTAGTAAAAATCTTCAAAACATTAAGTAAGGTAAAGGTATTTAACTCGTAACATACTAAATTTTATAATTAGTAACCGCAAAAATTGCTGTTAATTATAATTTTAAATTTTAATGAATAATTAAAGTAACATATAACACGAAATTAACCCCTAAATAATTGCAATATAATAGCGCCATCTATACTATACGTGCTACACTGTAATGCGACGTAAAAGTAACAGATATCTGTAATGTATGTAATGACCAACAAAAAATGTAAATGAATTTTATTTCATGGACCACTCAAAAAATTACACATATATTTAGCTACTTTTACTATTTTCATCTTCCAAATGTAAATACCAAGTGTACTAGCTATATTACATATAAATTGACTATGTAATTTTTAAATGTAGCCATTTTTTCTAGTACTTGCAAAGCCACTAACTTCCCATTTCATTTACGGCTTATATATTAACTTAATTTGAAAAAATGTACTACCGTTCACTTTGTTTAAACTTTATCTTCATGCTTAATGCATAAAATTTACATGCTTTGATTTTTAACGCCCGTAAAAATGGAAATAAAAATGCTATTTTTTGGGTACATTTCTCTACCATCAAAACCTTATCAAACGCAGCCAACTGCAATTTTAGGTAATTCTCTCAAGAACATAATGAAAGCTTTGGAAAAATTAGTATAGTTCACCATATGAGCACTCCCATCCTGCCATAAATTGGACAATAGAAAAACACTTGGTTACTGTTGAACATCCCTGCACAAGGCTGTGTAAAGTGGCTGCTCAACACACATCTTAAAAATCTTTGTAAAGTTACAAACAATCATGACTGATTGAAGATTATTAATCTTATCATGTTTGCCCTTCTTAAAAAAGGGGTAAATTGTAGTGTTTTTACAATTCTGAAAACTATGTAAAGAAAGGTTGAACAGTTTAGTAAGGAGCAAGATCAGGAGAGTAGCACAATCTCTAAGCTTAAAAGATGGACAACCAACAGTTGCAATAGCTTTCAGATTTTTGATATTCGTAAACCTTATCTTCAGTGGCAGAACAAACTTTTAAAAGTTAATATATAATAGTTGATACCACTTACAATACTAATATATTAATATTAATGTGGATGCATTGGCTATATCCAGAGGATTTGTGATGATTCACTATTGTATATTTATCATGTCCAAATGCTTTACTGGCTCCTCCTTAGTTTCTTTTAATTCCCTTGTTGTATTTACTTAGTATATGAACACAATTTGTATCATAATAAAATCATGTTTTTTGTAAAACACCTCCTTTTTAATGAAGATATGAGGATGAAGCAACCATAAGAGAAGTTATCATTCTACTAACCTTAGAATCATATACTCAGTAAGTACGGAAAGCTGATAGGGTAACGATATTTGAGAAAATATAATAATTATTCACAAGAAGAAAACAACACTCTTCTCGCTTAAGCAGTCTTCACTCATTTAAAAATTTCAAAAACAAATTAAAAACAGAAATACATAAAATTAATCAACATACCTTCAACTGAAAACTTTTCACTGCTTTCATATTTGCAAATGGCCTTGTGTTTCACTAAGTATGTTCTCGAGCTGAAACCGAGACAGCATAACATGCATGCAAAAACATCGTATGCACCATGTTGTATGTATGGAATAAAAATCACTTGAATATTTTTATGAAGGCTGTCCTCATATTCTTCTCCAAAATACACCAATAATTCTTCACCTTCCTGTATTTCCCGACTGCTTCGATAATATATCTTGCCTTCATGTTGAAATACAAGCATATTTTGCTCAGAACTGTTATTAGCTGGGTTAATGTACTGCATCCAATTTAAATACTTTGACTGTTCCTTAGCAACTACAAATCTCCCTCCTTTTATACGAAAGGTCCTCTGAGATGCGTTTAATCCAGTGAAAGGACCAATTCTTACACCTTCCGGAATAACTTTTAAAGCAAATATCCCAAATTGACCTAGTGATATCCTAATTTCCAAAACGTCATTTGGTAGTTCTTTAATCACTCTATCACAAGTAATGGTAGGGAT
Organism: Amphimallon solstitiale; assembly: GCA_963170755.1. NCBI lineage: Eukaryota > Metazoa > Arthropoda > Insecta > Coleoptera > Scarabaeidae > Amphimallon > Amphimallon solstitiale. The sequence goes on from OY720685.1 coordinate 14,894,972, forward strand.
GTGTTTGTTTAAAACATCAGTCAGCATATCACATTTGCTGCTATAGCCCTGATACTCTTCGTGAGAATGGTTTCCAACTGTTAAACAAATTTCTAATCATTAACAATCCGTAATTTATGAAATCGTAAGTTGTATAGTAAATTGAAATAAATAGTTTTACATGAAAATAAGGGTTGGTTCTCAAAATTCTCTAGCCAGACATTTTTAAAGTAAAACTCAAAATTAAACAATAGTTTCTTATTTTTGATGAGTATCACACTTGTAGCAAAGTACGGTTAAGAGTACTTACTACCAAGATTTACCAGTTATAAGAAAGCTAAGAAATTATTACTTACGGTCCAGATCATTTTCATGTTCATTCTTTAAATAATCAGCAGCACTGATTTCACCTAGTGTGTCAATACTATTTACTTTGAATGATGACAAATTAAGCTCGTCTTCAATACCATCACTTTTAACAATGATAGTTTCAAAAACAGTGGTTTTATCACCCTCACAATAATCGTCGTCAAGTTCTTGCTTTACATTAGTAGTGACTTCTGATAAACTAATATTCATGTCATATTTTTCAATTTCTTCAGCCATTATTACTTATTAGGGACTCAGTCGCCTTTGACACCTTTGATATTTGTGTCCCAAAAAATGGTACCGTACCGCGCACCCCACGCCTGCGCAACCACTTCTTCTATTCAGGAATAAACCAGTGGCGTCAGAACCAAATCGTTTATAATAAAATAATGTTAATCTATTTTTAACATTATGAAAAAGCTATATCAACGCATTTAAAATGTAATACAATATGCGTACAACACAAAATAATCCCGCCACGACTCAACAACTGATGGCTGACTACTGCGCACTCACGCACGTGTCGGTTTTACGGAGGACAATTATTCTCTCTATTGAAACTATTGTTTCTATTACATTAAAGCCTGGCGTCCACTGCATACGAGGCTGTGCTGTAATGTGCTGTGCCGTGCGAGTTTGTTTGAAGCCGTGGCGGGACCGTCCATTGCTACTGTGTATTTGCAAGCGAATTTATTCTGACATGCGATGCTTTCAAGTGTAGAAATAGAGCATAATTTGATGGATTTGAGTGTAATTTTATTTTAAACAATATAGTTAATAAAAGAAAATACAGATTTTGGATTGCAAGTCATATATTAGACAGAAATATATTTGGCGAATACAACACTTTAATACCCTCTTTGAGCAACGAAGATTTTAGGAAATATTTTAGAGTAACAAAGGAGCAAATTTTTAGAAATTCATGCGTTGATACGCTTTGATATTGAAGCGTTCGAAGATCGTAATAAATTTGAGAATTACTTTATCTCTGGTGTGGGGAGAGTTCTCTGGCAAAATATTGCAATTGTGCATTAATGCAGTATCAAAATGTTAAATGTTCATTGTTTTAGAAACCATTAAATTTTATTTTAATAAACACTTTAAAAACATTATTTTCTTTAAATCAAAACAACCATAACAATGTTAGTATATTATATATACATTTATTAGATAATAGTAATTTTAATTTTACAATTAATGCGTAAATTATCTTATAACAACTATGTTTTGCTTAATTTTGCTAGAGGTTGTAAATTAAAACTAACCTATAATTTACATTTTTGACAAGAAAATAAAAGTACTTCAATTTGTTCGCGCTATCTTCCCATATAATGTCTTCTTTTTTCCTGGTTTTTGTAATCTTTTTCATCCGTTTTCCACAAAACAAAATGCCTCCTAATAACTTCAATAAATTCTTCCATTTTGCTGTATATATACAAAGTACAACACCGCACACAGCTCGGTTAAAATCGGTCACGGTGCGAAGTGAAGCTGGCTCAGCAAGACACCGCTTCTCTACACCGCACAGTATAGCACAAGTGGACGGTTGCCTATTTAAAACATACATGGTCGAAAACACATGCTGGTTTCGCAAGCCACCGTACAGCACCGCTTAGCACAGCCTCGCATACAGTGGACGCCAGGCTTAAAAATTGTGATCAAATGCGAACTGCGCACGGGGCTGACGCACATGCGCAATAACATAAAATAAAGGCGCTAATTTGAAATGCCTAAAATCTTTGAAAAGTATTTAACAGAACATGAACTTTAAAATTAAAATCTGCATCTGAAGATAATGAAATACTTATTTATTAAGGGAAATTTGAAAAAACACTAAAAAAAAACAATACATTCCTTTTGAAATATTTACTGGTTATAAAAAAGTATTACTTTGGAGAGCTCTTATCTTAGAAGTTCCCCACGTTCTACTTCTGTTTGTTTCTTTGCATCTCTGTGCATCGCACAACATGCTTGATTAAAAGAGAAACGTGACTTTCATGTAAAATAGATGAATCAAACACATGTGTATCTAAGGATACAAAGTACTTATTTTCCACTAACAAGGTAATAGAAATTTAACATACATATAGCCCAAAAAACACTGCCTCTATAGGAAGTTTTGTACAAGAATATGGTGTGCTTGGACATCTTGTGAAAGCCGTATTAAAGCACCGCGATTTTCCAGGTACCTTACTCACACTATTTAAATCCATAGTTTTGTCCCAGATTGACTATGTAGGGCCACTAATTTTCCCTTTAAATAAAACAAATACGGAGATTATGGAGAGAATCCAATACCAAGCCAGTCGATTTTGCATTGGAGCCATGAAGTCTACTCCAACAGGGGACTACTAGTAGAAGCAGCTCTCCTCCCGATACATTTGAGACATAAATTGTTATCAACGAAGTTGGTGCTGAAAACGATGGGAATGAATAATGGCTTAATGGGAGACGTAGAAGAACTATCCAACATCGCTATGATAAGGAAATATAATATTTGGAAGAAATCGGCTCCTCCGTTCATGATTCAGGCATACAGAGAACTTTTCCCCTTTAAAAGAACTATTATATGTAACCCTCGTCCTCCTTGCTTTCGAAATACTTTCCTTGATCAAATCCTCCACATTCCCGTATATCTAAATTTTGCGAAGATAAATAATTTTCAAAACATACCTACTGGCCACATCAATGTAGTATTTAATATAATGGTGCACTCTAAATGGCCAGAGCATACATTAATATTCACAGATGCGTCCAAATCGGTTGAGAAAGGTTGTGTTGGGATTGGTATTTTTTGTCAGCGAGGGAATATAACAGGCGGACAAAGATTATATGAAAAAATGAATATTTTCTCGGCGGAAACTATTGCTATTCTCGAAGCTATAAAAGCTATTGAAACTAACCATCTGCAAAAAGCTATTATTTTCTCAGATTCACAGAGTGCTCTGCAAGCATTGCTCCGTTCGCAAATCTCAGCAGCAACGAACAACTATATTCTGGAAATCAAACAGAAATACTTTGAACTGTCGAGGTTGGGATATGACATTAAATTTATATGGATCCCGGGACACATGGGAATTCTAGGGAATGAAAAGGCCGACGAATTTGCAAAAAAAGCTTCAATTTCTGACTCTCAAGAAGCACATTATAGAGTCCCGTGTGTGGATATCCTGCCTATTTTTACTCGAGAGATATATCAGGATTGGCAAAGAGAATGGGACAATTTCACAAGAACAAAGACTAAAGAATATCATAAATTCTCTTTTCTATAAAAGAAATATATATCTTAAATTTTATCTCGTCTTTTATTTTGTACCTGTTTAATATCTAAATTGTAAATATAAGTTCATTTTTATGTCTATGTTTTCTCACTTTAAAATGTATGCAACTTAGTATACTCTTATGTTAAAATCTTTGAATACAATAAAACTTATTCTTATTGTCTCTTTTATATTTTATATACTTAAATTAAATCTTAATGCTATTACTATTATCTTTTTAATATGCAAGAGACCACGGCAATATGTATTCAGAATTAAATTTGAGAAGAATTTTATTATGAAAGTTTTTTGAAATTCCTACCGGAAGTAGGTCTTTTTCTTATCGAAAATCAGTTTTTTGCCAATATTTCGCAAGTAATGCTTTTTAGACATGTACGTTACGAGTATAAAAGTATTTAGAACTTAATTTTCAATACCTTTTGTATCAAAAAAATTTCAAAATTTGGACCGTAAATAAAACTTTTACTCTTATCGAAAAGCGACTTTTTGCAAATATGTCGTAAATTATGCATTCTATATATATATTTATCAAGAGTACAAAAGTATTTAGAGCTGGATTTGGAATATTTTTTGTATAAATAAAATTTCAAAATTCGGACCGGAAGTATCACTTTTACTCTTAGCGAGTTGCATTTTCTTTCGAATATCTCGTAAAGTATGCATTATATAGAGATTTATTAAGAGAATAGAAGTACTTATTATAGGATTTTGAATCTATAAAAAATTCTTAAAATTTGGCTAATTTTTCTATGAAATAAAACCATTTCAAACAATACTGTATAATTTGATATGCACATTCGTATATATATTTTTTAATTCTTTATTTCAAAAGTAGGACAATTTATTTTTTTAGATGAAGGAAATACAGCAAGAAAATACTACATATAAACTAAAAAATATATAAGTACATGGTAAATAATAAAATTTTATCATGGGCAATATAACTCAACAAATAGAGAAACTTATAATAAGCAATGTAGAGAACATATTTGTAGTTGAAAATAGAAATATGTATATACAACTGCATATGTGCCTATCTGAAAGAAAACATTTTTTAAATATTTTAAATATATTATAGAAAGATTAGAATTAAAGAAATTTACATTATTCGATGGCATTTTCTATATATTTTAAATCTCTCTTCTGACCGAATACCATACCTGTGCTTTATATCCATTTACAATAATGTGTAGGACCAACCATAGAGAAAATAAAGAAGAGCTCCAACTTGAATTACACGATGGTGGCTCCGCCATTTTTAATCCTATGAACTAATGCAATTTTAGCGCATGCGTGGTTACTCGTACATTTACCGCCATTTATCACATTGTCAGCCATGTTGTAGTATAGGTTCCGGGTATCGTATGGAAAATTGTTTGGAAAGTCTTTGTTTTAATTTTTATTATCCTTAAATCATGAGTGAAACAAGTTTATCGTGCTGCATTCCATTCTGTGCAAATGTTCGTTGTAGATTATTGGAAAAAAATACCTCACAAAATGTATGCTTTTTTTTATTCGATCCGAAAACTTCACGAGGAAGGAGGTGGACAAATGTATTGAAAATCCATTTTCCGGAATTCTCCGACACAACTGGAAAGCGGTACATATGCCAAGATCACTTTTCAGAAAAAATTTTTACAAGTACATTGAAACGTAGGCTAATAAAATTTGCAGAACCAGATATATTCAACAATAACATAACAGCTGTGATTTATTAAGTACCGAAATTTTACCTGAACATACATTTACAATGTTTAAAGAATATCATACACAGAAAGACCATTTAAAATATGCTCGAACGGAATTAATATATTGTATAGCCCATATGTATCATATTATCTATAAATATTTAGAAAAGCGAGGACATAATACAAATGTATATGAAAAGTTGAAGTTTTGCATTAGTGAAAATGTAACGTTTGAGTGGCTACAGTGTACTGTGCACAAATTTAATGTTAAAAATAAAATAGTTGAGTTAGTTCTTAATATGTTATTTAAAAAGTTTTTTTGTGAATTGGAAAGAAGGGTAAAGAATAGAATGAGGTGCCGTAAAAGAAAGTGCTGCTAAAATATTGACAAAAATTTCATAGTATAAATCTGGAACAAATATTGTGTTGTTACTGATGTTTGTGATTATTAGTGTAGTATAAATAAGTATATCTTGCAACATAACATAAGTGTGGAACTTGTTAGTGGTAATTGTTATATATAGATACATATACTATACAGATACAGATTAGGTACTTGTCATTTTCTTTCTTTTTTACATGTTTACGTTAACTGGCCTGATGACTGCATTGATTACCGAGGAAGACACCTTTACTGTGATATTTTTAATTGTTATAGAATATATTTTTTGTTAATATTTTTATAAGAGTTTACTTTCTGTTTATGTATTATTGTTATTATTATTACAAGAATCTACTTTTCGTTAATTCAGTTTGCATTTTATTTATTGTTGATACTTTGTAAAAATTTAATATCTGTAAATGTCTTTATTTATTGTTTTTATGAGAATTTTATTTATATTTTATATAATGTTATAATATGTTTAATTTTATTTATTAACTGTTTTCTAAAATTAAACTTACTATGTATAACAATTTTTCTCTTTTTATTTTTAAAATAGTTGACTTCCATGAAGTAGTGTTTTGTGAAAGTAGATGAAAATGTGTAATTGATTATTAAGTTGATAAATATGTCACTCAAATGATCAATTACTGCATTTTTATCTTTATTTAAAAATAATATTAAATTTTAATTCAGAAAGTATGGTATTTAAATATTCAAATATGGCGCTGTTGAAAATTAGTACCATTGGCTAAAAATGGCGGCGCTATTGTGCTTCGAATTTTAATACATTAAGTTGGTACTCTTTTTACTGTTAATTTCTCTATGGGACCAACTATAACCGGGGTGCGTTTCAAAGTTGACAAATCCATTTCGGTTCGTATCTAAGATTTTAGCGTTTCTTAAGTACTACTAGTAATAATTGGATGGCGCCACGATGTTAATTCTAATAAAAATTCTAACAAACTAAACTAATTCTGAAGATCTAAAAACATTTCAAGGTCATTTTACCTGCTTATTGAATTTCTACCTACAAACGTAGATTTGGTCAGGCAGACTTTCTTTGCAATTCGATTTTATACATATGAATCTAATCGATACTTGTCAACTTTCATGCTGAAGCGAGAAAGACGCGCGAACTTTAAGCATTCATTTGAATTTATTTATTTATATAATTTTATAAAGGTAGGTGATACTCATCCATTCGACTTTCTTATTTTCTTATTTCATATATATTTATATTTTGTAATTTATATTAATACAATGTTGTTCTCTTATTTTGGAAATAAACTAATATTATTATTATTATATAAAACCACACAATAAATAAACAGCAGTGTGTTTGTGTTATGCAAAATAAAACATTTTCTGTTACTTGATACATTTAGTACGTAGCCTGCATCTCTGTTGATCATGTCTAATAATAATAATAATAATAGTATGCAAAACTGAAATATAGTCATATTATTGTCTTCATAACGTACCAACGTTCTAATAAATATATTTCACCTGCTAAAAATACATGCAAAGTTAGTATTTGCAAATCCCAAGTGCCAGTTTGACAGTTGATCAGTTTTTTTCATGTTTTTATTTTATTTCTATTTTGTAATTTGGCTCCTGGACAGTTTTCAGAATGGATTTTTTTTGTGAGATTACTAAGTTCGAATAAGAGAAATTCTATATACATATTTTAAGGCAAATTTGGTCATAGGTACGTTGTTACTTTATATTATAACTTTTCAATTCAAATATCGCGCCAAAACGGTACCATTTTTAACAGAATGTATTGGTTCCTCTGTAAGTAAATTTAACAAGGAATTATAAGTATGGGATATCTTTATATTTTATAACATAATTTGTGAAGCTGTGAACATTCTCTTATTATATTTTACTGTATTATTATACACTATCTGTACGTTTAAGTACGTCACGAACATATTAGATAAGGCACTTCTAACCAGACCGTGAAAATCGCCATCCAAACAGCGTCAAGTATTTTTACAATAAAGATGATAAAAACAGTTTTAAATATGTACAAAGATTTAACTCTACAAACACCAAAAATAAAAAGAACAGTAATTGTAATAAAAATCTTCAAAACTAAGTAAGGTAAAGGTATTATTTTAATGTTAATATATTATAAATAATGAGGCTATTATAAAGATTATTGTTATTAATCGAAACTAGAAAACCGGCGAACTGACCTCCGGAAGAAAGAGTGGGCAGGCATATGTGATTTGAACTAGGGATGCGCACGATATATTGTTTTGTAAAAAAGTATGGATGTTTTCTTTTCGATAATCGTGATTGAAATCGATATTTTTTTATTTAATAATATTGACTGTTATCGATTTTTTTATTCGATAATATCGTTTAATCAAAAATGCCATTCTACTTATATCCCGGTAAACAATCTTTGACATTTTACACATTTATTTTACATTAATATACAAAAGAAACAGTTCATATTATACAGAATACAATAGAATATATGTTTAAGAAAGAAGTTGGAAATTTGAAAAATACCTACTGCGATGTTTGCTGTTTCGTAGAAATCATAATCCGGAAGCGGCAGCGGAATATTGCATTTCATAGACTTGACATCTCGTATAGTTCGCCGAATCGCCTTCATAGGGTGTTTGGTATCTTTATCACAATTACTATTTCCTCAAAATTGTAAAGAAGATATGTTTTAAGATGTTTATTTTTTACTTGTATTTATGTATGTGTTTTATACAACTAGAATTATATATTTAAGTTTTGGATTTCTTATACGTTATAGATACAAATTTATATTTTGTTTGTCTTTTTATTGGATTTTTTTTTGTTTTTTGAGTAAATATATATTTTAAGTTAAAGATTTTATTTGTTACTAAATGGCTTGAAAAGCCACAGCAAAGAACTTTTAATATAAACATGATAAAAATGTCGATATCAAGGTATATCGATATTCTTCATTCAATATTTGTTTAAAATCGATTTTGAATTTTTGATACATTATTCGATTCTAATATCGATATTTTTGAAACGTTGCGCATTGGAATTTTTTAATTTGCTAATTTGCTATATAGTTTGAACTATAAAATTTGATGAATATGTCAAAAATACTATAGACATGGTGTGCAGTTTCTATTTAAAAAATAAACGATTTCAAAGTTCTGAAAACTGCTAACAAATAAAATGTACCTATATTTACATTTTAAGTAATTAGCAACAACATTAACAAATTTTGAAGAAAAATGTAAAACGTTCTTAGCCGACAGTTTCTTTGCGAACTTCGTAAATATAAAACAGCTATTAGGCTTTTGTCGGCGTAAACAGTCCCAGTTTAATTGATTTACATAATTCATCTCATTAGTAAAAGCATAGGCATCTTTCAATTAAGGATAACAGAAAACTCCATATTTTAAAATATTGCAATTTCATTAAACTCGCAAATTAAACTATGTAGTTACTTTTGGTTTTGTGGTGCCAACCAGTGATGCCAACTGTTGATTGTCTATTACGTACTTTCAAATAACTCGTAACATACTAAATTTTATAATTAGTAACCGCAAAAATTGTTGTTAATTATAATTTTAAATTATAATGAATAATTTAAGTATCGCATAACACACAACTAACCTCTAAATAATTGCAAGATAATAACGCCATCTGTATTATATGTGCTACACTGTTAGGCGACGTAAATGTAACAGATATCTGTAATGTATGTAAAGACCCACCAAAAATTTAAACAAATTTTATTTCATGGATCACTTAAAAAATTACACATGTATTTAGCTACTGTTACTATTTTTACCTTCCAAATATAAATACCGAGTGTACTTGCTATATTACATATAAATTTACCGTGTAATTTTTAAATGTAGCCATTTTTTCTAGTACTTGCAAAACCACTAACTTCCCATTTTATTTACGGCTTATATATTAACTTAATTTAAAAAAGAATTCGACCGTTCACTTCGTTTAACTTTTATCTTCATGCTTAATGCATAAAATTTACATGCTTTGATTTCTTACGCCTGAAAAAATGGAAATAAAAATGGTATTTTTTGGGTACATTTCTCTCCCGCCAAAACCTTATCAAACGCAGCCTTAAGTCATGTGGTTGTTTCATACGTAATTGCATTTTGTTTTTTTTTATATAGTTTTTTTTGAGCAGTTTCTTTTATTAATTTATGAATAATATCTTTTATGCCATTTTGTTAAGGACGTAATTTAATTAAAGTTTTTGTTAAACTGCCAAAAAATAAATCTATAAATAAAGTTATCGATGTTTAAAAACATCGATGTTTGGTAATCGATATTTTGCAACCATCGATGTTGGTCAACGATGTTAACATCGATGTTTGATATCGATGTTTACCTACCGATGTCCCATCCTTAGTTTGCAGTGCTCACAGTGCCATCTCTTTATTTTAATCCCTAGTTATGTTCGTCAAAAGAAATCCTAACCTCTTTCCAGAGAATAGGCAACTTTACACTAATAATTTGACCATGACTACTGGGGGCGGGGAGACTGATTTGAGGGTACCACTGCCACAGATAAATATCCAGATGGCCCATGATTAACAAATTTTTGTAGCCCTAAAATGGTTACGAACACCAGGCTACGCCACCGTCGCCGGGTTACTACCACCAGAGGCGATGCATATTTGATAAATTTATATAATCTGCAGTTTAGTTGTAATTTAAGAGATTGAAACTTACAATTGGTATTCTATTTAACGACAGATGACGCTCCTAAAAAAATTATTATTTTAGGTAATTTATTTCGGTACTGAATAAGTTACTTTACGTATATTTTTTTCTGTTATTTGAAAGTATTATAATTATTTTTGTCTAATAATTGACAAAACCATTTTTACTAAATATAGGATTCAAAATTTCATTTAATTTCTACCTATATGATAATAAGACTTAAGGTCTATAGTTGCTTGCAATCATTTCTGCACAAAAAACTGTTACATCAACTATGCACACAAAGTTACCTTGGGCCTACTTTTTTTTTCTATTTATATGATTTATTGACTATAAATTCCAAGAGCTCCTTCTTTGAGTAAGATTAATGTTTGGGGGAATATTATTATAAAAATACAATCTAGGAAGAGGATTGATTTTAGTGAACAAACTGGAAAATATCCTAATGTAAACACTTATATAGGTATAGCACAGATAATATACAGGCTGGCGCACCACATTTCCGTCGATTTATATATACGAAGTGACAAAATGTTTTAACACTTTGCCACATTACGGGCACGTTTTAAAATTGTTTTGAAATATACAGAGTGATTCAATAAAAGTTGCGTACCAAAGTTATGAAAATTTAAATGGAACACTTGTATATTATGGCATATTTTGATACTATAGGCTAAATGAAGGCTACTTACTGTTATACTCCCTATACATAACTTAACAGAGACATTTAACTATTTCTGTCTTATATATTTGAGCGAATTATTTTAAATTGTATTTATTGTTTACTCAAAGCATCAGACTCTAAGATAAGTTAAAGTTGAAATCTAAAAATTATACAGAGTGTTTAAAAACAATCAGCCTTATTCATAATCATCACCCTAATAGGGTGTTAGTACTCTACTAGTAAGTAGCTACTAACATCCTACTAAGACGCTATTAATTTACCTTATTCATAAACGCTTATTTAGTGGCTACTAAGTAGTAGAATGTTAATAGAAAAATGCATATGGCAACAGGGTAATATGAAGAACGATCGTGCGCACTGATATACAAATTTAAATTTGCGGTAATCACGATAGAAAACAAATATTAAAAGGTTAGAATTTACAATTTCAGATTAACTAAAATCTGCAAAATAAGAAGATACGATTATATATAAATTGTATGTATAGCAGAAAAAGTTTTCATGGATTATGAACAAATACATGTTAGAGCAGAATAGCAAGAAGTTGAGAAAGGTCAAGTTAATGGGGCTCTAAATCCAAAAATGTTCTAGAAATGGCTTAATCCACTGGAAATATATAATTCAATAATAATAGAATTTCTATACAACATATATGTAGAATGAAATAAAATAAGTTACAAACATGATAATCAATAGTTGGAAAGACGTTATAGGTACTACACATTAAATTATATATATAGTTTATTCTTATATTTTGCATTAATAATAATCTATGCGATGCTAAGGCAAGGATTTGTGATACACTTGCAAGGTAAAAAAACAGTACTGATGACTTAGAGAATTTGGAAAAAATGTTCATTAAACAGGAGATTTGAAGTAATTCTTCATTAAAATTAAATGCTAAGAAAAATGTAAACAATATTAGGTGATATTAGTATGATTTCAGAATGGAGATATAGAAGGTATTTTGATTAGTGATAATGGATATGCATGTTCAAGATATCTGTTAACTTCATCACGAACACTCACGACAAGTCCTGTGTTAAAATATAAGACTCCATATATCAACGAGAAATGTCTTTTAAAAAGCATTTGAAATTATGAAGAATAAATTTGGATGCTTTTTTCATTAAACTGGACACAACAAGGGCATCGATAGTAGCAATATCCATTATGAACATTGTTCAGTATTCTAGTGAGGTATAGGAGTGGGGAGCCCACGGGACACACATTATTTACAGCAGTAGGGTAGAAAGAGTATAAGAGAAAACATATCACTGTTCATATATTATTCATTAGTTTTGTGACGTCGTAACAACTGTGTTATTGTATAAAAATTGTTAAACTAAACTTATTCATTAGATATTTACTCTTCTCACATAATTGTTTTATTAAACAAGGGAACATCCCAAACATTTTGGTCCTTCAGCCATATATATATATATATATGTTGTGTACACATTTATTGGAGCATCGAAGAGTCGTACATGCATACATACAGTGCATACCTATCATACATACATAGTGCGAGAGCGAATACAGTATACCAGCGAGGAGCGTGTGAGAAGGAGAGGAGCATCAATGTCCGAGTCAGACGAAGTTTTTTGCAAAAAAGTCAACACAGCTGCACATTGGGCGTCACAAAAAGCATGTAAGTCAGTATCCTATTCATTTAATATTCCTTTTTTACTTCCTTTGAATATACATACATTATTATAAGTTAACACAACATGAGCGAGGAGGAATTAAAAAAATTCCAGAAAGACTGTAAAAGCAGCGGTTACACGTATATACAATTTTGTAAAAGAGTATACCGACGGAGATTTAGAACAAATTGCAATTAGAGATATTAAACTCGAGGAACAATGGGTAAAATATGATGAGATACAAAGTCAATTAGAGAAATTAAATATAGAAAATGAGAGTGACAGAGATATTTTTGAAACATCATATTATAACGCAAAGTGTGCCATAAAGAAAATAATGAATACCAACGCCAATGTTAAATCTGTTATAAAAGCGACAGATAAAAACGAACCAATAAAATTACCTCACATAAATATTCCAATTTTCTCAGGGGAATATCAAGCTTGGCAAAGTTTTCACGATATATTTGAATCATTAATACACGAAAACAATAGTGTACCAAAAATACAAAAGTTTTACTATTTAACGAGTCAATTAAAGGGTGAAGCACTACAGATAATAGATTCTATCTCAGTATGTGCAGACAATTATGACGAAGCATGGAAACTTCTAGTAGGTAGATTCAATAACACGCAATTTTTGGTGAACATACACATCAAATCACTTTTTGAACTATCACAAATAACAAAGGATTCTGTGACAAGTCTAAGGCATTTAATAAATGATACGAAGCAACATATAAGATCATTAAAATCTTTAGGTCGTCCAACAGAGAGTTGGGATGATATAATCATTTATTTAATAACACAAAAGCTTGACAATCAATGCAGGCGTGAGTGGGAGTTGCGTAAAGACGCAAATACACAAGAATTACCAAAATTGGAAGAACTTTTCACGTTTTTAGAGAAACGTTGTTTTTCATTAGAAGCCATGGGAACAGTCTCACATGAGAAAACAAAATTTCAAAAAACAATTCATTCACATCATTCCACAGAGAATAGCAAAACAAATGGCAAAGGTTGTAAATTATGTGGAGATTATCATGCATTGTACAAATGTATGAAGTTTCTCAAACAAGAGCCAAGCGAGCGAACAGAAACAGTGAAAAAACTCAATGTTTGCTTTAATTTCCTGCGTGATTCTCACAATGTAGCACAATGTACATCTACATCTACGTGTCGTTTGTGTCAACGAAAGCATAATACGCTAATTCATATAGGGAGAAATAAAACCGAAAATAGTCATTGCAAGAACAGTACTGGGCAGAGATCAGAGTCAAACACAAGGAGCAACGAGCAAGCCATAATTCCGAGGCAGAACTTTGCATTGCAACAATTAAATAATTCATCAGAAATATTACTAGCTACAGCACTTATTAATGTTAAAGATATGCAAGGGCAGTGGCAACAATGTAGGGCTTTATTAGATAGTGCGAGTCAAACAAATTTTGTGACATCTAAATTGGTCGAGCGGTTACGCCTAAGAACTACAGATAAACACATTCCTGTAGGAGGAATAGGTCAAATCTGCACTAAAGTAAACAAGAGTGTTTTGATTCATATATCATCACGAATGAACAATTACAATAAAACATTAGAATTCTTGATATTGGACAAAATCACGAGTGAGTTGCCAACAATAAGAATCGATTTAGAAAAATGGAATTTACCATCGAATATACAATTTGCTGATCCTAATTTCAATATACCAGGAGAAATCGATATGCTGATAGGAGCAGAAATATTTCTGGAGATTTTGAAGGGTCGAACAATAAAATTCCATAAAGATATACCACCAATACAAAATACAAAATTAGGCTCAATCATTTCAGGGCGAGTTCAACATTCGTTAGTCAGTACTTTTCAGCCAATTTGTTTGACAGCAGAAGAAGCAGTTGAAGCACAAATGAGACGATTTTGGGAAATAGAAGAAGTTTACAAGAAACATCTATCGACAGAAGAGATTGAATGTGAGAAACAGTTTCAGGAAAACACTACTAGAAACGATACAGGGAGATTTATTGTAAAACTACCGTTTAAACAGCCACCAGAGCAAATGCTAGGAAAATCGTATAACACAGCATTTGAACGTTTCAAAAAATTAGAAAGAAAATTCAAACAAAACAAAGAGTTTAAACAACAATATTCGCAGTTTTTGGAGGAATACTCAGAGTTGGGACACATGGAAGAAGTTCTGAATGACGATGTCTCAGAAGGATATTACCTACCACATCATGCAGTACTCAAAGAGACTAGTTTGAGTACAAAGATTAGAGTTGTTTTTGATGCATCAGCTACGACAGACAATGGTGTATCTCTTAATTCTATGTTAATGGTTGGTCCATCCATACAAGATGATCTGTTCAATATTCTATTGCGTTTTAGAACACATCGATATGTAATAACAGCTGACATAGAGAAGATGTACAGACAGATTCTTGTGGATCCCAATGATGTCAAATACCAAAAGATATTATGGAGAACTGAAGACACTCAACCCATCAAGGTCTATCAGCTCCAGACGGTAACATATGGTACGGCGTGTGCGCCATACTTAGCTATACGTTGCTTACGTAAACTAGCTGACCATGAGCAAAAACTTACAAAGAGAACCTTATTGTCACAAATAGCACGATTGTATGATCCGTTGGGATTGCTTGGTCCCATAGTGTGCAAAGGCAAGATACTATTGCAACAATTGTGGCAAAGCAAATCTAATTGGGATGAGCCAGTATCTCGAGATATTTTGGATACTTGGACAACGTTCTCATCACAGTTGGGGGAGTTGCGGGAACTACACATTTCTCGAAGAGTAACTTCCATTGAACCAAACAAAATTCAGATCCATGGATTTTGTGATGCTTCAGAGCTAGCATATGGAGCATGCATTTATTTAAGATCTACTAATGACATTACTTGTGAAATGCACCTGCTTTGTTCTAAGGGCCTCCTTTTGGGTCGTCGAATAATTAAATTCCGCCTTACTTAAAGTCCTACTGGCATAGGCGATCACTCTTTCGGCACCCTCTATTATTTGTATTAAAACGACTCCCAAACCTTTCTCACTGGCGTCGGTATGCAATTGGAATGGTTTGGAGAAGTCCGGACACGCGAGAACTGGGCTCTCTGTCAGTGCTTTCTTTACGGCGGCGAATGCGGCGTCTTGTTCCGTCGTCCATTCCCAACGCACATCTTTTTTAATTAGTTTTATAAGCGGAACGGTAAGTTGTGCGAAATTTGGTACGAACCGACGGTACCACGACGTTTGTCCCAGGAAACCACGTATTTCTTTCTTGGTTCGCGGCGGCGGTACATTTAAAATAGCAGCGATCTTGTCCGGGTCTGTACGGATTCCGTCCGGTGTTACAGCATGCCCTAAATATTTTATGTCCTGCTTGGCAAAAGTACATTTGTCTGGTTGAAGTTGAAGGCCTGCTTCCCGTAAACGCGCGAAGACATTACTTAAATTTTTCAAATGCTCCTCAAAAGTCTTGCCTAAAATAATAATATCATCCAGATATACAAACGCGTATTCTGCCATCTCAGGACCTATCACCGAATCTAATAGGCGTTGGAACGTCGCTCCCGCACTATGTAATCCATAAGGTAACGATACGAAATGAAATAGGCCCTTTCCCGGAATTGTGAAAGCTGTCACGGGTCTGCTATCTTTTTCTAATTCCACTTGCCAGTACCCACTTTTAAGATCAAGCGTCGAAAAATATTTACTGTCGCGGAGTTTGTCAAGAATATTTGAAATGTACGGCAAAGGATATGAATCTTTAATCGATACGGAATTAATTTTGCGGAAATCGACGCAGAACCGAACGCCACCGTTCTTTTTCGTGACCACGACGATAGGAGAACTCCACGGACTGTTACTGGGTTCTATTATACCGTCTTGTAGCATCTTGTCCACTTCGGCGTCGATCAGTGCTTGCTTCTTCGGGTTGCATGGATAATATCGTTGTTTTATTGGGGCGGTATTCGGTTGCAAACGGATTGTGTGACGTATTAAATTCGTCCGACCAGGCACGGTAGTAAATTTACTTAATTCTTGGTCAAGGAATTTTTTTAAAGCGGTCTCTTGGCGGTCCTGTACTTCGGAGATCCCACAGCTCGCGGCAAAGACTGCATTGTCTCCCTTAAAGTACAGTTTCCTTTCGGAAAAATCAAGAACAGCCCCAATTTCCTTAAGAAAATTAATTCCGAAGATGATTGAGCATGGGCTCTTCGGCATAATTACAAAATTAACGTCTGTAGTTCGGCTACCCATGCGGACCGGTAATAAAACTGAGCCAGGTGACTCTATAACGTCTCCATTTGCGAGGCGGACTTTAGATTTTTTATTCAAGACGCGTTGTTCATTATTTTTCAACAACCGGGCAACTATTGATTCGGACAAAAACGACGAAGTCGCTCCGCTGTCCACGAGGGCTCGTAAACTCTGGTTATGAATGTGTACACGGATCCACACGCGATTATCCGGCACTGTCGAGTCTTTAATACATATGTTTGCGGATTCAGGCGGTTTTACTGCTTGCGGACGGTCTTTGCCTGCAGACCGCCCTTCTCGGCGTTTCCCTGGCATCGGCAGTCAACGGAACGTACATTTAACTTGCCACACCGTGAACAAAACATTTTAAATGGGTTACGGCAATAACCACGCGTATGTCCTTCCTTGCCACATCGCCAACTGCGGTTTTCCGGATGTGATAATTTTTGTAATGGCGACGGCGGTACAGGAAATTGGCGAGGCTTATTATCCTGAGCGACATATGATAAATGATGCGAACGCGAAGTACTCGGTTTATCGCTGGGCGGGCGTTCCGGTGCTGATAGCGCACTTTCTTTCTTACAAAAGCGCGCCTGCTCTTCCAGCAATAATTCATAGTCGGCAGCGAGTTTAGACAATTGTCTGAGGGATTGTATCGCGTCCCTACGTATATACATCCTGTAACTAGGTGACATGTTACCATATACACGTTCCAATTTATCGCCATCGGACATATCTTGGCCGCGTCTCATTAACGTTAATATGGCGGTTAAATAATCTTTAAAAGATTCCCTTGGTTTTTGCAAACGAGCGCGTATTTCTTCTTCGATTGAAAAGTTATACCGAGGCGGAAGATATTGAAGTTTAAAGTCTTCTAAGAACTCGTCCCATGTACCCCATATTGTTTTATTATTTCGGAGCCAAAGCAGTGCTTTGTCTCTAAAAAGCTCAGGCAACGCGTGGAGCATATGTTCATCTTTAATCCCGTAACATACTTGAAGTTCTTTGACTCTTTCCAGGAAAAATACAGCGTCCGAGCTGCCATTAAAATGAATACCCCATTTCCTTATTTGAGCACAGATTTCCGCGGAAGAAATCTGAACTTTAGTGTCTCTTTGCGGTGGAGTGTTTCCCTTATTCGCGGAACCCGTTTTACCCTCTTTCAAAAAGGTGCTAATGCGTTTACGTACGTCCTCGACATTACCGGTAGCGTCTAACCCTAAAGACTCTGCTGCGGCATTTAAGTCCTCTTTTTTCAAGGTATATATCCACCCAAGAGGGTTTGGATTTTTGCCTTTATCTGCATCAGTCATTTTATAATTTATAATGTACCAAATTAAAATAAAAAATGTATTGTAGTTGCAATTTATTCTCCTATCCTTTTACTCCCTCACAATTAATAAAGAATATGTACGTTTTACTATCCTTTAATAA
The DNA here is from genome assembly GCA_963170755.1 of Amphimallon solstitiale. Taxonomy (NCBI): domain Eukaryota; kingdom Metazoa; phylum Arthropoda; class Insecta; order Coleoptera; family Scarabaeidae; genus Amphimallon; species Amphimallon solstitiale. Next base: position 14,913,416 of record OY720685.1, read on the forward strand.
AAACTTATCTCTATGTATGTACATAAATTGTGTATCAATTTTCCTATCTTATTTTTTTAAAAATAAGTATACATGTATTCTGGCGGAAAACTGTGAAACTAGTCAAACAGTTTTATTAAACACGGCGGAATTTTAATGTCGGATTTTAATTTTTAAATTTCTTAAAACACGGCCAAACGTTATGGGCGCCATTTATAACCTGGCTAGTCTACTTTTTATATATGACACGGTGCCATTAGCTTATGTAACAACAGAGCAGGTTAGCAGGTTATAAAATTTGTCTTCTGAATGTCACCAAGATACACGGCACTCCTGGCTGCCTATATGATCAGGCGTCAATGTTGCGACTGATAAACGTCTTACCGGTGACAGCAATGTCAATATGTTCGGGCAGTTTAAGTTAAAACAGAAATATGACGGTTACAGTGTGGTGCCTTGGGGACAAAAGACTAAATACACATCGACTAGCACAGCGGAGAATAAAAAAACGTGAGTACTTCTTGTTGTTTTAATATAACTTGTTGCTCTTGAATATTCTGCTTTCCCTATCTCATTGTCAAACGGTAAAAATAAAGGAAAACGCGTGTAGAAATTCATTTGAAAAGAACAGACTAGTTAGCTTTTATTTCAACTAAGACAATGTTAAATAATGTCAAACAATTAAACAGTTCTGTAATTAAACTATCGATACAATTGATACACAATTTCGTTTATTATTATTATTTTACAATTTACAAATTCTATGTACATAAGTATTATACAAAACAAATATACGTCAATGACCTCTATAAGTCACGTATGAAACTAAGTTAGGACGTAGATACACTTTTAGTCCCTGAATTATCACTTACGGGTCCCAGAATATTCCATTTAAAAACATAAACAAATTGATACTTGGAATAAAATACACGTCGGTCAATTTCAAGTGAAACGTATGCTCAGGTTTGTTTAAATTATTTTACAACTAATTTCCGTATATTGTCATGCCCGCAGGAGAATCTTTACAAGTTTGTTGCGACTAAAATTTATTCGACCGGCACGGATTTGAACGTCTAACCGATAGCTACACGTTGAAGTACTATTATCTCTATATTTGTGGTACAGAGCGCGAACAATATATTTGAATTTTTACGGCGCGTTACAAATAATATCGGAAATCTGACATTTCTGAAAAACAAAGAATAAATATTAAATGCGGAAATATATATAGTCACGGCATTTATAGCCTGACTTTGACGGGAATTATAGGTTGTAGCGGTAAAATGTCTATTCCTCCACGACCCTGGGTCTGAATGAAAAAGACACTTTCGGATGTGTTTAGCGGATTTTGAAACGATTATTTCACGGCACAGAAAGGCCTGAATATAATACGTTTCTAGGATTTAAACCAGACTCTCCCACGCCATCAAGGCTGAGTAGAGAAAGGTAAAGGCGGCGGTCGGATAGGAGAATAAAATGAACGAGACCCACTTGCTGGGGCCTTTATATATCCGTAAACCCCCCTATGTCTGTAGGAAAAACTCGTTCAAAACATACAAATTGCGCGCGATTCGGACGTGAAATGCGCGACTACGAGCATGACGTATACATTCGGTACTTTTCCATTGAAAATAAACAAATAACATGAATGATAATTACATATGAATATATACACAGGTCCGTCCAAAACATTTTATACAATACTTGAACAAAATAACACACATACATTTAATTTAATATTGATAAATAAATTAATTATGGACCTAAAAAATGTTAGTTTGTACAATTAACGAGGGACTTCGTTACAAGGTGGCACCTCTGAAACGAATTTCCTTGCCAAGACTAGAATTGTGTAGAGCCTTGTTGCTGGCACATCTTTTGGAGGTTGTGAGAGAAGCTCTGGACCTTCAAATCGAAAGGACAGTACTGTGGTCGGATTCTACTATAACACTAGCATGGATTCGTACTCCATCCCATAAACTTAAGACATTTGTAGCTAATCGAGTTGCAGAAATTCAGCGTCTTACTAAAGTACATGATTGGAGGTGGACAAGCACAAAGGATAATCCTGCAGACCTTATCTCACGAGGATGCTATGCCAGAGATCTTATGGAGCATGAACAATGGTGGCATGGACCGCGTTGGACGATTCAGGACGAAGCGGAGTGGCCGAATGAGGATTTTGTACTTGACGTGCCAAGAGAGGTGTTGGAGTATAAACCGATTAATACAACATGCCTTGTGAGTGTCCACAAGTGGGATATTTACACAAAATATTCAGATTTGAATAAGTTACAACGTATCATAGCAACATGCTTGAGATTTGTTAAATTCCCAGACAGAGTTAGACGAAGAGGACCATTGACAGTCAGAGAACTAAACTATGCATTGCATGTATTAATTAGAAGAGCACAGTTAGAAGAATTTCATGAAGAAATACGCTGTTTGAAGAAGAATGAAGAGATTCCAGCTAGAAGTAAATTAAAATCACTTACTCCTTTTATGGACAATGCTGGCCTTTTGCGAGTTGGTGGAAGAATTCAAAATACAGACTTCAGCTATGACAAGAAACACCAAATTATCTTACCAGCAAATCACACTCTCACAAAATTAATCATTCAACACGCACATGTGATAACTCTTCATTCAGGCACACAATCACTTCTGAATCATATTAGACAAACATACTGGCCAATAAACGGTCGCAATCTGATCAAACATATCATACATGACTGCCATAGATGCTTTAAATTCAAAATTGCAAATACTCAACAAAATCAATTAATGGGTGATTTGCCAAAATACCGTTTTGAAACAATACGTCCATTCATCAATGTTGGCGTAGATTATGGTGGTCCCTTACTTATTCGATCAAGTAAACTACGAAAAGCAGCAATATTGAAATCATATATTTCACTTTTTATTTGCATGACAACAAAGGCAATACACATTGAGTTAGTTTCAAGCCTATCCACCAGTGATTTTATGGCAGCCTTTCGTCGCTTCATCGCGAGACGAGGTCGACCAGCAAACATATATAGTGACAATGGAACTAATTTCCAAGGAGCCAATAATGAATTACAAGACTTGCAGAAGTACTTAACAAACAATAAAGACCAAATAGCTACTGATTTAGCAACAGAATCAGTACAATGGCATTTCATACCTCCAAATGCACCTAATTTCGGTGGTTTGTGGGAAAGTGGAATCAAAAGCGTTAAGTATCACATTAAACGAGTGGTTGGAGAAGCAAGATTGACATTTGAAGAAATGTATACGTTATTAACAGTCGTAGAAAGTTGTGTTAACTCCAGACCCATCACACCAATTTATGACGATCCTACGGAGATTACAGTTCTAACTCCTGCTCATTTTTTGACATTCGCACCACTTACACAAATCCCAGAACCTATCCTCACAAATTCCAATCCCAGCCGACTGACTAGGTGGCAGTTGGTACAGCAAATGTGCCAACATTTTTGGAAGCGCTGGTCCCAGGAATATATCCATCATCTGCAGCAGCGTCCCAAGTGGCACAAGCCTCAGCCAAACTTAAGGATAGGAGACGTAGTTATCATAAAGGAAGAGAACACACCACCACTGGCATGGAAGCTGGGAAGAGTGGAAGACGCGCACCCAGGCGGAGATGGACGAGTTAGAGTGGTAACAGTGCGGACAAAATCCGGACTTATCAAACGAGCCATATCAAAGTTGGCTCCGCTACCAGTGGAAAATTAAGTATTGAAACCATTGTTTCAATGGGGGGCGGAATGTTCAGTATTCTAGTGAGGTATAGGAGTGGGGAGCCCACGGGACACACATTATTTACAGCAGTAGGGTAGAAAGAGTATAAGAGAAAACATATCACTGTTCATATATTATTCATTAGTTTTGTGACGTCGTAACAACTGTGTTATTGTATAAAAATTGTTAAACTAAACTTATTCATTAGATATTTACTCTTCTCACATAATTGTTTTATTAAACAAGGGAACATCCCAAACAAACATTATAAAAGGAAAAATTGCAAACAGCGGAATCTTCACATTAAAAAAGTATCTCCCCACTTTCATTAACTTTGTATGGAATTAGATTGATAATGTGGATAATGATTTAAAATGATTATTAATGATAATGTTGGCAATATTTTTAAGCATTAGATTAGCATATAATGAGACATTTTAATTAAAAGCACCTATTATCATAAGTATGTTTTATTTAAAATAAAGTCTAAATATAAAAATATCTTTATACACTCATTCCTTCCTTTTTCTCTTTTAACAATTTCATTTTGTATGTTCATATCGCGGATCTTTTTCATCTGTAAGTGTTTCCATTTCAATGTATTTAATAAAAAAGTTATAATCCTGGATCTAAAAGAAGTCTGACAAATATGTGTATTCGTACCAATTTGTTTTTTTAGGTTAGCTTTAACGGTGAGCTGTAACTTTAAACATACCCCTACACGCTACTAACAATTTAGTTGGCTACTAGGCTTAGTACGCTGTTAAATACGATTATGGATACGACTTTTTTTAGTAGCGTGTTAGTTGGATCTTAGTAGCCACTAACTTTCATTATGAATAGGGCTGAATATTATTATTATTACTTCACATTATTTACTATTATTACTAAAAACTATATTAGTAATTTAGGATTTTCAATTTCAAACTTTAAGGCTGTATTACACTTACCAAGTTATTGGCCAAGAACTTGATCAAGTTAAAATTGACGACAAGTCGTGTATTACACTTGTCAAGTCGACTTGGTCAATTTCTTGGCCAAGAACTTGGTGGCTTAGAACATGTTCTATTTTTCTTCTCAACTTGATCAAGTTTTTAGTGATTTCTAGTAATATTCATGTTATAAACTTTTTTGCCAACTGCCTATAAAATGTAAATACAAATTCCATTTTAGAAAATTGTTAAAAATGACATGTTAACTTGATACTTCTTGAAAGAATTGTATGCGTAAATTATTTATTTTCTTTTGCATCTCTTGTGCAGTTATTTTTACATTCAATATCAAACGCAAATCTTCGGTAACTTTATTAATTTTTTTGTTTCGTACTTTTGCACTATTGGTACTGCTAATTCATTTAAAAACTTGGCCAAGAAATTGATAGGTGTAAAACAGTCAAGGTCAACAATAACTTGATCAAGAACTTGCCGACAATTTCTTGTCCAATAACTTGGTCAAGAACTTGGTAAGTGTAATACAGCCTTTAGTTTCGTGCAATTCATTTTTTAAATGGCTAATATTTATTAACCTAACGGTTTGATTGGTTTTGTTTCACAATAATTAAAAAGCGTCATAACTAGGTAAACAACAAATACATACTTTATTAAGCAAATAACAAACTTAAGTAGTAAAAGAAAACTAATGTTTTAACAAGTGCTCAAAATGATGTCCTTATTTTTCAATACATAAACGAATTTTCTCTTGAAAGTACTGTTTAACTCTTGTTAAAATACTTGGTGTTAAAGAACGAAACGCTATTCTTATTCTGTCTCTCATATCGTCTGGTGTAGTTGGTGGTGTATCATAGACAATATTTTTGAAATATTTCCATAAAAAAAACAGAAGTCGTTAGGTCTGGAGAATTTGCTGGCCAATTGAGTGGACCGCCGCGTCCTGTCCACCTATTGGGATATTGCCTATCCAATTCATTTCTAACATTTACTTGAAAATGCGCTGGTGCACCGTCTAGTTGTAACCACATTCTTTGTTAGTTACCATCGAAAAAGAACGTATCACTAGCGTTCCAATTATTCCACCCTACACATTGACACAACATCTGTGTTGCCTTCGAGAGTTCTAAAAAAATGTGAATTTTCGTCACTGTAGTAGTGAAAATTATGTCTATTAACTAATCCGTTATTGTGGAATGATGACTCGTCCGTAAAAAGTACAAAATCCAAAAGAAATTCATCTTTATTAAACTTCTCTAGAACCCATAAACAAAATATGAATTGACGATCGTAATCTACTTCCAAAAGTGCTTGGTGTAATTGAATACAATACGGGAAAAAGCTGTGCCTTTTTATAATTTTTCCGACGCTCCGCCTGCTTAATTATTCCACTGGCTTCACTTATTTTTCGCTGACTTGTATGCGGCTTTTCTACAAGAGATTCGATAACAACAAAATCATTTTCTTCATTTCCCATAATGGGTCTTTGCCTTTCTGGTTTCTGATAACACTTGCAATAAACTTTCTAATGACCGCCTGTCAGGGCGATGACGCGTGTTAGGATATTTTTAAGCATAAACTCTTGATGCTAGCAAGTAATTTTCGTCAAACTCTCCAATTACTAAAATCATATCCACCTTTTCGCTTTGAGAGTCGGTTCTCATTTTAAATAATTGAAATTATTGAAACCACGTTGAAGAGCGATGACGTCTTAACTAATATGTCCTCTGTTTTCCTTAAATGAACTAAAATTGAAGGGCTACAATAAAGCCTATCTTATGGGCTCTCTGCTTCTTTCTCTGTGCCACTGCATAGCTCCACTCCACTTTCTACGAAAGGGGTCCTTACTACAAGGCGATTAAGGCCTTTAATATGCTGCCTGGGGAAATCAGGCGGATTGGGTCCTTGAACTGCTTTAAGAGGCATGTTAACATTTGGCTTCTTGATAGGTGCTATTACTCTTTCAATTTTAATTATTAATGTAAATTGTATTACTTTTCTAACTTTAAACTTTTAACTGTCTGTATTAGTTTAATTAATTTAAAACCCTCTCAATTGCTTTTCGTCTCTACATGTGCCTTTTTATGTATTTTATATTTATATTGTTTTCATAATTTGTATTTACAAATACTACGGTTGTTCAACACCGTTTTCACCGACGTTGCTCTGTTACTAATGTAATCTTGTGGCAATAAAGGATATTATTATTATTATAAAGGTGAACGGTACTCTCCAGCGAACACTCAACTGTTATCAAGTGAACAGTTGAAGCTGGAACGGTTCCGAATCCGTCTGCTGAATGCGACCATTGAAACTGATAATTCTATACTGAAACCAGAGCCAGTTTATGCACGTCATACCTAATGTGTGACGTTTGTAACGAACCTGCAGCGTTAATCAAATAAAAATTTCATTATTGTACATATTTGTTATGCCTGTAAATAATCATTCGAAATATGTATACGGTGCGTTTCAAAAGTCTGGAACTATTGAAATAAAATTCTAACAAACAGCTTTTGAGAAAAACCCTCGGACAGGTCAACTTAAGTTTTCAAAAACACATCATTTTGTATCAATTAAATTCTTCGATCGCCTTTTGTTTTCGAGTTATGACGTCATCGATTTTTTTTTAATTGCAACTCAACTATAAAAAATAAATAAATAAATAATTTTTTTACGATTTTTTTTATTTTACTACAGAAACGGGAAAGTTGGCAATCTAATTATCATAAATAAACTAAATGAGATGTTCAAACTGATTTCCATTTACTTCTTGGCAATATCCCAGGCGATATTCGAAATCTTGTAGAACATTCCGGAGGGTTTCTGGACGAATTGCTCTAATTTCGGTCCGAATTCTGTTCCTTAAATCGTCAACTGTAACTGGCCGATTGAAGTATACCTTGCTCTTCAGGTAGCAAAAAGAAATCGAGTGGCGTAAGATCGCGGGACCGTGCAGGCCACTCAATTGGCTCCCTTCTACCAATCCAACGATTGGGAAAAACTTGATTTAAATAATGAAAAATGTGGAGGCGCTCCATCTTGTTGATACCATAAGTTATTATTTGGCATGGATCTTCTTCATTGGAATAAAGCATCGCAAGAGAGGGTGTCAGGTCATCTCTCAAAAAATCTAAGTATTTAGCACTCGTCAACGTCCCTTCTATGAAAAATGGTCCCAAAATTCGATCTCCAACAATTCCCGCCCAAACATTAACTTTTTGTGGAAACTGCGTGTGGACCTCTATCATCCAATGAGGATTTTGGGGTGCCCAGTATCGGCAGTTCTGCCGATTTACTGCTCCATTAAGGCAAAACGTGGCTTCGTCCGAAAATAATACTCGACTGACAAATTCGGGATGGGTTGTGCATCGAACCATCATATCCTCGCAGAATTCCATATGGCGATCCGGATCATCTTCATTAAGTACATGCACTAAAACTGCCTTGTTGGGATGCCATTTATACTTTTCCAATGTCCTCCACACCGAAGATTTACTGATTTCATAATTTGCAGCCACCTCTCCGGCTGTTCTTGTAATTGGTTCCAGTTCTGGATACTTAATGTTAAAGAGCTCGCAAAATTCATCTTGAGTTCTACATCTGTCTCCATATCCCTTCATCATTAACATTTCTAGTCTTTGCTTTTCACTTAAGTATCGTATCATTTTGGTAATAGAGTAATGCGTCAAAAGTGACAGTTCGCATAGTAAATAAAAAATTTCAAAGCTTACTCAATTTTTTCCTCTTTCAGGATTTAAGGTCCCTTATTACAGAAACTATCAAGGTCTGGGTCATGCTTGGACATATTTCTGTATTCAGAATTTCAAGTTCTATCCATATCCATCGAAAAAAATATGGGTTGCAATTTAAAAAAAAAATTCGATGACGTCATAAATCAAAAACAAAAGACGATCGAAAAATTTAGTTGATACAAAAAGATTTGTTTTTTAAAACCAAAATTGACTGTCCGAGCGTTTTTCTCAAAAACTGTTTGTAGGAATTTTATTTTAATAGTTCCAGACTTTTGAAACGCACTATATTGTTGTTTTAATTAGTGATTTTGTGTAACCGTCTGTATATATGTATATTTCTTAGTATTTTTGATAATCTGTATAAAGTTGCATTTAATTGTGAAATCTTCGTGCGCACAATGGAAAAATACATGGCACGTCACATTTTGCGCACGGACTTGTGTGTACAACTTTCACAGTCAAGTGGGAGACCTTTTGGCGGGCTCAAATAACTATATAAGACCGAAAAATTTGTATGTAAAGCACTTGTTTCCTACAAGCCATTCAGATCGTCCCTTAGAGAAAGATCTTCCCTTGAACATCAGGTTTTGATACTTGTAGTTCTTTCCTATCCCGGTTTACTTCTCGTCAAGACTCAAGAAGTCAATGTCCGTCCGTCTTGGCAACACTCAGGTCCCGGTACCAGAGTTTATTAATTACTTCCGTAAGTCGATCGAGTCAAGGCATTTGATTACCTTACTCTCCAATTCCCGAAATACAAAACGTGAGGAAACCAGTCATTAAATTATCCGTATACATTTTATGAAATTAATTTACGAGTCGCAAAAAGTGCGTCTCAATGTATTCAATCGAATATTTAATTTTGTTTTGTCATATTAAAATCCGGAACTCAGTAACATATGAACATTTAAACACAATAAAGTCATTTAAGAATAAACTGCCGGTACGTAAATAAAGCCGACGATACGACTAATCAACGAAAGAAGAATGTTAAATACCTCATGTATTTCGATTGTAATTTTGTAGAAAAAAAAATTATGTTTATAATTTTACTTTACATTGGATGAAATAAATGCGTGGTATATGTATGTAAAGGTGAATTTATGTCTACTCTTAAAACATTTTGAATAAATTGAATTGAAATTAAACACCTGTGTTTTGCTAATCTTATAATTTCTATTTTCTATCAAGAAGTAATAATCAATTAAAGGAATGCGTACCCTGGTTTGACTTTATTTCTTTCTATCACTCTACAGGTACCCGATGGTCATCGACACTATTAATGAACACAGTTTCTAAACATTAATCACAATTATTCCGTAAATAAATACTTGAGCTAAGGACAGCTGTCAACCGGCGAAACCTAATAAGATGCATCTGACCATAGATACACATGCCGGCGATGTTAAATTTGCAGCGAGGTTCAAGCCGTTTCCTTAGTAGAAACAGGTTATCTCAAAATGCTTTATTAAAATTAGTGTTAGGTAATTTATTTTCTAATGTAGAATGGTAGCTCGCATTGTCCATTATAATCACAGATGGTTTTTTCAAGTTTGGTATTAACTGAATTTCCAACGAGGAATGAAATGTGTATTGATTCATCTCTCCGTGATAACAACAAAGAAGCACGTGGAATGAAGCGTTTTTTGTATCCTCATGGAGAATAATATAATGGGTCCTATCCGTTTTCAGTGATTTCACACTTTTCTTATTACCATCTTGCCAAGATCTGCATATGCTACTATTTTCAAAGATCCCTGTTTCATCCAAATAAACAAATTCGATTTCTTCGGATCTCATATTTCTTACATATTGCTGCGGCTTTCGCTTTATTAAAAATAAAATATAAAAGTGTTGAAATATGCTTTTGACTCTTAGTTTTAGTTTTACTCTCAGGGTTCAAAATTGTTTTCTTGATTTGAAATAGTTAATCGTAATACAGCATTTCTTTATGTTCTGGGTTCTAACTGTGTTGTTTGATGTTTACTTTCCTTACCCTTTTTAAAATTGATTTATTTGCTCTCTCACTTATTCTAATGTCTTTACTTCTCTTTGGGACGGGTATAAATGAATAAAAGGATGGATATCAATAACATTTATTTTTTTATTTATAATCCTAAATATATAAAAACATGTGGTTATTTTAACCTATTTATATAATACTTAAAGATTCATTTATATGATTTATTTTGTCCTTTGAAATACAAGCATCTTGCAATCCTTCTTAATTTAATGTGTTATGATTGTTTGTCTAATTCTCTTTATATGTGTTCAAAGCCTATCCTCTCATTTTAAAGATAAGCCTAGTTGATTGATATCCTTTATTGAATTACCTAATCCAAGATTTGCACGTCGGACTTCGGTTAAACAATAATGGAATTCATTAAATGTTTAAATAACATTTATTTTATTGTGATTGAAGCTGAATTATTTATATCCTTTATTGAGTCACCTAATCCAAGATTTGCACGTTGGACTTCGTTTTAAACAATAATGGAATTCATTAAGTGTTTAAACAATAGTTTGTATTTATTATATTAAATTTGAACACACATAAATGAATGTATTTATTTATTGATTATTAGATTGCAAGTGAAACTTTATTATCACGCTTGTACTTACGCCGATTCGCTGTAGAACTTTTCGAACTCATCCAGGAAATTATTGGATTCCATCTTTGTTGGTAGTCCTTATATAAATCTTAAAAGCGTTTTGCCTTTGTAGATTTATAATTTCCTTTGGTTTGTCGGTATCCAATAGAGAACCCTTGAAGAACTGTTGAAGAACTCACGAAGAACTGTCGAAGAACTCATCAAGAACTGCCTATGTGACTATTTTGGCTGCGTTGCCCCCTTTTATAGGCAAGAAAAATTGAAGAACGCTAATTTTTGTTTATATTGAAATTGTTTTTCATATTCTCGTTTGATTTTGCTTAACTGCTCCCTCTGTGACGGATTTCTTAACCATTTGTCTAATCTTTGTTCCCATTTGTCGATCACTGCCATTTTGGAATTTCAACTTTGTTTACATTTTTATGCACTCGCATTCTCAATCAATATCGGTCGATTTTATTTATTTGGCAAGTACTTTCTAATTTGTGTTATATTATACTTTGTCTAATAACGTATTTTTGTTTCAGCTTGAAGTTTCTTGGAGTATATTCGTGTGGAGAAGAAATAAACAAATCGTATATCTCAACGTACATTCAATATTATTTTATTTGGAAGATACCAGTGAAACGTGCATATTGCCACATAGACTTTTATTTTTAATAGTTATAGTGATTATAGTAGTGATACTTTAAATGATTGAACAATATTTCTTTGTGTTCTCGCAGTTAAAAAATGCATTCTTTAACTTGACCTACTTTTCTGTTAGTTGCTAATATTGTTTTAAGGTCATTATATATCCTTTTAAAACTGAGGTCAGTATTTGAACATTGTTTTATACAACATGTAATTCTTATATGTATTCTAATTTGTTTGAAAATTTCAAGTATTTATAATATTTGGATCTGTTTATCGTCTATCATTCATAGGGTATATGCAACCCACGTCTCATGAATGTTCATAGTGTTGCATATTCGCATTCTTTTTCAGGGGTCAATTATTTTTATTTAAGTGGAATATAAAATTAAAATTAGTGTACTAATTATGTATCTACTTGTGTATCTAATGATTTATTAAATAAATTACCTTAAAATACGTTCGTGTCTTGTTTATTTGTGTTTATTTTTAAAATATTGACGAACTATCTACCTATAGCTAATATTTCTTATTTTTGTATATTTTCTTATTTTTAAAATTTAAAATACCACAGCAATATGCTTCTAAAAAAAGTAAATCTTGAAAATATGATGTGCGGTAATTCCATAAGAACAGTTCTAGAATTATCTTTTAGCCATCGAAAAGCAATTTTCTTTAATATAATATTTAATAATGTTAAACCACCTTTAAAAATGTCTCTTTCTTTAAGTTCTTTTAATATAGAACGTTGAATTACGTGCTGCTTTTTTTTATACATTTCATACATTGTACCCCTTATATCTACTTCACTAGTTCTAGCAATTTCCGTAACTCATTTTCTTCGTGGTCTTTTTTTTAGGGTTCAGTATTGGCTGCTCATTCTTGATGCAGTGCCCAATTCGACTTACAGTCACCATACTAATATTTATGCTTCACTAACTCTTTACCGAAAACATTATTAACATTGACAGCAGGTTAGCAACTTTAGCGATACTGAACACAGAAATGGCAAAATGACATCGAATTTTACTCTCAATATACAAAAAAAAAACTATAATTTGTTAAAAGAAATATATAATGTGCTTCTGTTAAGTTAAACAATCCGATAATTACTAACCCCTATAATATTAACAAAATAGTTCATTAAAATCAAAAATGTAGGTTATTAATAGTTATTATAATTCATATAAATTTTAAGTTGTGAGGTTGTCATGAATCGTCATAAATACGTAATCGCTTACGTGCATTGACTGACTCGCCGGTTTTGCTATATGTATATAGTTTTACATTCAGATATCAATGATTTGTTTTTTTAAATATTAATTCGTTTTTGGTTATAACCAGGGCGCGGACACAAGCGAGTCATGACTCATCGCCCATGGGCGCACTATTGAAATGTTGTATTTTTAAAGAGGTTTTAATTTTATTTATATAATTGGATAACAAGTGGCTGGTGATCTATAAAATACAAAATACCTTATTATGTGTTCATTTTCTCTTCTGTAAGACTTGTTCTCTTTGAATTAAGTACAAACTTGTAGATAGAAAACGTCCTTTCTACATCGCAACTGTTTATATTTACGTAATGGAAATATTCTTTTATTTTAGCGTATTTAGCATACACAATTGCCGCAATGTTATTAAATCTGGATTTCTATTAAAAACTGCGTCTAACTTTTGCCGAAGGCCACATCCGAAGTCACTTGGAATTATTAATAGACACATCTAATGTGGTTAATCCATTTTTACTTTCTTATACGTAGTATAAGGAAGTATTGTGAAATTTTCGACCTCGAGATTTTTGCAGATGTCCACTTTTTGAAGTCCCCTGATACCGAAAAAGTGGTTTTTAAAAAATGTCTGTGTGTCTCTGTGTGACCACGATATCCGCTGTAGATACCAATTCCAAATGTTGTATTTACATGTCTAATCTCCCTCTTGAGATCTGATTAGTTTTTCAGTAAAATTGGTAGACCGGAAGTAGCAGTTTACTTCAGTGAAAAAATTAAATTTTCAATATTTCGTCAACTACTAAGTTTAAACAAATTTATAAAGAATTCATATGTACTTGAAATTAAAATAGATAACAATTTTATTTAAAAAGTTTTCCGAAGCTGCTACCGGAAGTAGGTCTTTTACTCCTATCGAAAATCAGTTTTTTGCGAATATTTCGCAAGTCATGCTTTTTAGACAGGTACGTTACGGGTATAAAAGTATTTAAAACGTAATTTTCAATATCTTTTGTATAAAAAAAAATTTCAAAATTCAGACCGCAAGTACCACTTTTATTTACTCTTATCGAATAGTGATTTTTCGCGAATATGTCGTAAATTATGCATTCTATACATATCTATCAAGAGTGCAAAAGTATTTAGTGCTAGATTTGCAATATTTTTTGAATATATGAAATTTCAAAATTCGGACCGGAAGTAACTCTTAGGGAGTAGCCCTTTTTTTCGAATATCTTGCTAAGTATGCATGCTATAGCGATTTATTAAGAGAATAGAAGTATGTACTTAGAAAAGGATTTTGAATAATTTTTGTGTAAAAATTTTTTTTAAATTGTATAGTTTGAAACGCTCATACGTATAAGGAAGTGTGTGTGGTGGTCACACCTCATTTTTTAATTTGAGATTCGATTTTCAAAATATGTCATTAGTTTAGACAAATTTCCAAAGTGTTCCTGAAGGAATAACAACTGATTTTTTAAATTTGGGATTTGTGTTAGTTCCTTGCACTCAGAAATACTTCGAGCACCGTCATTTAAACATGTAACGAAATTTTGTAAACTATCGAAATTCTCTGCATAAAAACTATTTCTGTGGATGTTTTAGCAAAGCTAAGTGACGATATTTTACAGACTAAATTTCGGAATCACTGACAATTAATTTTCATATCAGAAAAAGTAAGATAAACAACGTTCTATATCTAAATAAATGATAACTAAAAATGTAGTAGTAGTAGTATGTTGAAACATACGCGTACATATTATAAATATATATTATATTGCGAAATATAAGGTAAATATAATAAATTTTAAAAACTCGTCACCCTTGTACCTGCGCCGATGAAGAAAGGATTTTATTCATAAAATTCCTTATTTTATGGCAGTTTTTTCTCTGATTCTCTGGAATAAACAGATGTTACAGTTCGCCCTATGAATTAGTGCTATTCAGATATAATGTAAACAACACACAGTTGTTTATATATTATTTCTTTGCTCCGTTGTAACTTCGTCGTAGTTTAACTCGGTCATGTCCGTGGCCTAGTTATAACCTGAGATCTGATATATTATGTAAGTCATACATTACTTCATATAGTTAAATATTACAATGCATTCGAGATAATTATTAATTATGTATATTTATGATTATACATCTCATTACAGTTTTAATATCAAACAATGCCAGTATTACCTTACACTATCTAATTCAAACACATACAAAACCAGTATTTTAATGAGGCCGAGCGCATCTTGTTTTCAAATCCCTGATCCGATTGGTGCTGGTTTTGGAATTTGTTGTTTGCAATCCTGTGTATGGCAATCTAGTTCTTTAAGATGTTTCGCTTTTGTATGTCATTGGTTTTTGTATGTTTTTTTAAATTAAAATTAAATGATTAGTTTTTATATGTACTTTTAAATTACTTTTTTTGTTTGTTCCATAGTCACAAGAGCCACACTTAAAATCAAATTATTTTAAATGATTAGTTTTTATATGTACTTTTAAATTAGTGTTGTTGTTTGTTCCATAGTCACAAGAGTCACACTTAAAATCAAATTCTTTTAAATGATTAGTTTTTATATGTACTTTTAAATTACTTTTTTTGTTTGTTCCATAGTCACAAGAGTCACACTTAAAATCAAATTCCTTTAAATGATTAGCTTTTATATGTCTTTTTAAATGACTTTTGTTGCTTGTTCCATAGTCACAAGAGTCACACTTAAAATCAAATTCTTTTAAATGATTAGTTTCTATATGTCTTTTTAAATGACTTTTGTTGCTTGTTCCATAGTCACAAGAGTCACACTTAAAATCAAATTCTTTTAAATGATTAGTTTTTATATGTATTTTTAAATTAGTTTTGTAGTTTGTTCCATAGTCACAAGAGCCACACTTAAAATCAAATTCTTTTAAATGATTAGTTTTTATATGTCTTTTTAAATTAGTTTTGTTGCTTGCTCCATAGTCACAAGAGTCACACTTAAAATCAAATTCGTTTAAATGATTAGTTTTTATATGTCTTTTTAAATGACTTTTGTTGCTTGTTCCATAGTCACAAGAGTCACACTTAAAATCAAATTCTTTTAAATGATTAGTTTTTATATGTATTTTTAAATTAGTTTTGTAGTTTGTTCCATAGTCACAAGAGCCACACTTAAAATCAAATTCTTTTAAATGATTAGTTTTTATATGTATTTTTAAATTAGTTTTGTTGCTTGCTCCATAGTCACAAGAGTCACACTTAAAATCAAATTCTTTTAAATGATTAGTTTTTATATGTCCTTTTAAATGACTTTTGTTGCTTGTTCCATAGTCACAAGAGTCACACTTAAAATCAAATTCTTTTAAATGATTAGTTTTTATATGTCTTTTTAAATGACTTTTGTTGCTTGTTCCATAGCCACAAGAGTCACACTTAAAATCAAATTCTTTTAAATGATTAGTTTTTATATGTATTTTTAAATTAGTTTTGTAGTTTGTTCCATAGTCACAAGAGCCACACTTTAAATCAAATTCTTTTAAATGATTAGTTTTTATATGTACTTTTAAATTACTTTTTTTGTTTGTTCCATAGTCACAAGAGTCACACTTAAAATCAAATTCTTTTAAATGATTAGTTTTTATATGTGCTCTTAAATGAGTTTTGGTATTTGTTCCATAGTTACAAGAGTCACACTTAAAATCAAATTCTTTTAAATGCTTAGTTTTTATATGTATTTTTAAATTAGTTTTGTAGTTTGTTCCAAAGTCACAAGAGTCACACTTAAAATCAAATTCTTTTAAATGATTAGTTTTTATATGTATTTTTAAATTAGTTTTGTAGTTTGTTCCAAAGTCACAAGAGTCACACTTAAAATCAAATTCTTTTAAATGATTAGCTTTTATGTCTTTTTAAATTACTTTTGTTGCTTGCTCCATAGTCACAAGAGTCACACTTAAAATCAAATTCTTTTAAATGATTAGTTTTTATATGTCTTTTTAAATGATTTTTGTTGCTTGTTCCATAGTCACAAGAGTCACACTTAAAATCAAATTCTTTTAAATGATTAGTTTTTATATGTCTTTTTAAATTACTTTTGTTGCTTGTTCCATTGTCACAAGAGTCACACTTAAAATCAAATTCTTTTAAATGATTAGTTTTTATATGTCTTTTTAAATGACTTTTGTTGCTTGTTCCATAGTCACAAGAGTCACGCTTAAAATCAAATTCTTTTAAATGATTAGTTTTTATATGTGCTCTTAAATTAGTTTTGGTATTTGTTCCATAGTCACAAGAGTCACACTTAAAATCGAATTCTTTTAAATGATTAGTTTTTATATGTGCTCTTAAATTAGTTTTGGTATTTGTTCCATAGTTACAAGAGTCATACTTAAAATCAAATTCTTTCAAATGGCTCGCTTTCATATGTCTTGTCAAATATTTGTTATGTTTTGCTCGGAAACCACATAGGGAACATTTAAATGTTTTCATTCGATCTGGTGAGTTTGATTGTTCTACTTTTGTATGTGCCGAGTCTTCCTTTCCGCCAACAGAACTGTGCGTATTTTCCACGTGCAACTTCAGATATTGTTTTGTCTCGAATCGTCTATAACAAATCCCACATTTAAACTTTTTCAGTTTAAAGTGCTGGCTGATGTAGTGGTGCTTGAGATCTGCTTTATACTTTGTCCTATACTTGCACTGCTCACACTTATACAATTGGCAGCGACGTTTCTTGCGTCCGTTTACCGCTGTCACTTGATTGCTTTGCGTCGGTGCCCTGCATTTCCTAAAAACATATAAAAATATGTAACCTTAATCTCCGATACGACAAACTAATTACAAACGTTACGACTAGTAAGTGTTGAAAATAGGCAACCAGTCTCATCCCTGCAACTAGAGCATACTGCCGTATGTGGCGCTATATGTATTTTTAAGAATTGTATTTTTGATTGTAAACATGTATGTATGAAATGTATAAAGTTTGTAGAACTATAAAAGGCAGTAATAGACAGAATAAACTAATGTGTAGAAGTGTTGTGTTTTATTATTAAGAAATTATTTTATCAGGGTTATGGACTCAGACACGTTTTAGTTAAAAATATCTGGTTAAGAAAACAACGAACCTCCATTTTTGATTCCGGAAAAAAAAAAGGACGCCACACGAATATAAGTATTGTGTAGAGTGTAAAATATAAGAAAATGATGTCTAGAGATAAATTTGCAATTGTTCAATTTGCCGGCGAAAACTTTGATGCGTGGTCGTTTCGCATGAAAGCAATATTAAGAGAGGCTGGAGCACTTAAGGCCGTAGAAGAAGAAACTTTCGCAAACATAGATGCAAATGAATCATTAGAGGCAAAGGCCCAGGCTATTATAATTAGTGGAGTGGCAGATAGTCATTTGGAATATTTAAAAGAAAAAACAGCATATGAGATGTTTAAAAAATTGAAAGATAATTTCAAGACAAAAGGAGTACGTAGCAGAATATATTTAAGAAGAAAATTAACAGAAGAGAAATATTGTGAACGGAAACCGTTAATGGAGCATTTTATTACAATGGAGGAAATGTTTTCGCAATTAAAGGATGCAGGAAACGAGTTAACTGAGGAAGAAAAAATAAATTACATCTTATTGTCAATGCCAAGAAGTTATGAAAGTGTCATTACTGCATTAGAAACAATAGAAGATTTAAAATTAGCCTTTGTAAAAAATAGACTACTCGGTGAAGAAGAAAAAAGAAAGAAATTACTACGAAAAGATACAGAAAAACTAGAAAGCTCATTTTTGTGTTATACATGTGGCAAAAGGGGGCACAAACAGTACCAGTGCACAAGGCATAATACTTCTACATACAGTCAAGGATATGGCCGCGACTATAGACAGGGATCAGCTCGTGGAGAAGGATTAGATCGAGGAAGAGGATTTAATCGAGGAAGAAGGCCTGATCGAGGAAGAGGTTCCAGTAGAGGCAGCCGCAGTCACAATAGAGGTTGTCACAGTCGAGGATTTCAGTATTCAATGGATAGATCTATGTTGGCTGAAACAGAACAGGTAGAAGATCAAGTTTTCCTTTGTGATCAGGAAGGTAGGTGCAATATGGAAGATCTAAATTTGGTATGGTATTTGGACTCTGGTTGTTCTGACCATCTGGTAAATACCAAGGACTATTTTGATGAATACATAGAACTAGGAATCCCAAAGAAGATAAATGTGGCCAAGAATGGAATTAATTTAGAAGCTGTGGGAGTTGGAAATCTTAGGGTAAAGTATTTAGTTTATAATAAATCCATTTTTGTAACAATAACAAATGTATATTATGTTCCTGAGTTAAGAAAAAATTTATTATCTGTATCGAAAATGAGTAGTTGTGGTTATAAAATTGTTTTCCATAAAAATAATGTAAACGTATATGATAAGTTTGGTGAATTAGTACTTTTAGGCTATAAGGATGGATCTTTGTATTCTGTAAATTCAATTATAAGAAATTTAGAAAGTAACTATGTATCTAAAAATGACAGGGAACTATTGCAGTTGTGGCATAGACGGTTTGGTCATTTGAATTATAACAACATAAAATTATTAGTGCAAAAGAATTTGGTTGATGGATTGAATGACATTAAAAACAGTAAAATAGAGCAAATACTATGTGAAAGTTGTATATTAGGTAAAATGACAAGACAGCCATTTAATAATAAAGGTCATAGAGCAACTAAACCATTAGAATTAGTACATACAGATGTTTGTGGACCAATAGGCCCATCTACTTGGAACAATTGTAACTATTTTGTGACATTCATAGATGACTATACACATTTTGTAATGGTGTATTTAATAAAAGATAAATCTGAAGTGTTTGAAAAATTCAAAGGGTATTATAATTATGCTACTAGACATTTTAATATGAATTTATTAAAGTTAAGGTCAGATAATGGTGGGGAATATGTTTCAAAGGAATTTAAACAGTTCTGTAGTGATAAGGGTATTCAGTTACAGAACACAGTGGCATACAACCCAGAAATGAATGGCATGGCTGAGAGGATGAATAGGACATTAATGGACAAGGCACGCACAATTTTAATAGAATCAAGGCTACCTAAAAGCTTCTGGGGAGAGGCTGTATATTATTCTGCGTATGTAACTAATAGAAGTCCAACAATATTGAAAGAGAAAACACCTAGTGAATTATGGGAAGGACGGAAGCCGAATGTGAAAAATATGAGAGTTTTTGGCAGCATTGTATACAATCATGTACCAAAAGAATTAAGAAGAAAATTTGATGCAAAAGGAAAGAAGATGCTTATGATAGGATATTGTACAGGAGGATATAAACTATGGGATGAAGACAAGCAAGAAGTTGTAGTTGCGAGAAATGTTATATTTAACGAGGGACCAGAGGAAGAAGAAGAAAGAGTATTGGAGGGATTAGAAAATAGACAGGAGTTCCAATTGATTGGAGAAAACAATAAGGAAAAAGGAGAAACAAGAATTGAAAGAATTGATAAAGAAACTGACAATGATGTACACGAAAATAATCCTATGAGGGATTCAGTTGAAGGACAACAAGAAAATAAGGAATTCAGAGATAATGAAAGAATAAATGATGAACCAACAAATGAAGAAAGACAAGAAGATAATATAAAAGAAAGGAAAAGAAATAAGCCTAAATGGCAAGAAGATTATATTATGGATTTTAATGAAGAAAATGATGCAATGTTTGCTTTGTATGTAGGACAAAGTGATAATCTGCCGACCAGTTATGAAGAAATTGAGACAAGAGAAGACAGGAAAGAGTGGATGAATGCAATACGAGAAGAGATAACTACACTACAAGAAAGTAAGACATGGGTAAGTGTACCAAAACAAGATGAGATGAAATTAATTGACACAAAATGGGTATTTACAAACAAGGATGGTATGGATAAAACCATATACAAAGCAAGACTGGTTGTTCGAGGATATCAACAACCAGACACTTTTGATAATGTATACTCCCCTGTATTGAGATTACAAACTCTAAGAATTATGTTATCAGTAGCTGTTCAAAGGAATTATTTTATTCATCAAATGGATGTAAAAGGTGCATTCCTATATGGAAAAATAAATGAAGAAGTATATTTGAAACCACCTCAAGGAGTCGACATACGAGATGGACATGTTTTAAAGTTAACAAAGTCACTTTATGGTTTGAGAAAATCCCCAAAGTATTGGTACGAGTGCTTTACAGATACAATAATAAACTGTGGGTTTGAAAGATCTGAGAATGACTATTGTTTATATTATAAAGATAATTTGTATTTAGTACTGTATGTTGATGATTTGTTAATTTTGGGAAATAATTTGCAGAAAATAGATGAAGTAAAAGAAATGTTATTCACTAAATTTAAGATGAAAGATTTGGGAGACAACAATTTAAATTACTTGGGTATTTTAATTACTAAACACTCAGAAGGTATTTTTATTAATCAGTCAAAATATTTGAAAAACATTTTAAAACGTTTCGGTATGGAAGATTGCAGGAGTGTAGAGTCACCTATGGATGCTAATTTTAGATTTAATGAAAATTGTATTATTGATGTGTCATATGAGAAACAATGTAGATCTTTGATAGGTTCATTGATGTATGCAACAGTAGGTACTAGACCAGACCTGGCTACTTCTGTGTATTATCTTGGTAGGTTTCAATCAAAGCCAAGCGTTGAATTATGGCAAGCACTTAAAAGAATTTTACGTTATGTTAAGAGAACGGTTGATTTTCAGTTGCTGTATAAAAGAGATTGTTCAAATGTCCCACTAGTGGGATTTGCTGATGCCGATTGGGCTAGAAGTAGCGACAGAAAATCAACTACAGGATATATGTTTAAGGTTTATGAAAATACAGTAGTATGGAGGTCAAGGAAACAGACAACAGTCGCTTTAAGCACTACAGAGGCAGAATTTATGTCTCTTTGTGAGGCAACAGTTGAAGCCTGTTGGATTAAGAAACTGTTATTAGATTTAAACATTAATGTTAGTGTTATAACCATGTATGAAGATAATCAAAGTACAATCAAATCTGTGAGAAATCCTGATCAAAAACGATTAAAGCACATGGATGTGAAATTCAATTTTGTGAAACAAAAGTTAGAAGAAGGTATTATACAAATAGAGTATGTTTGTGGTCAGGATCAGTTAGCAGATGTCTTAACAAAGCCGCTGGTTACGAAGCGTTTCAAATCGTTTCTTTCTATGCTAGGTTTGGTTTGCAGGAATGAGATCGTTGAGGAAGAGTGTTGAAAATAGGCAACCAGTCTCATCCCTGCAACTAGAGCATACTGCCGTATGTGGCGCTATATGTATTTTTAAGAATTGTATTTTTGATTGTAAACATGTATGTATGAAATGTATAAAGTTTGTAGAGCTATAAAAGGCAGTAATAGACAGAATAAACTAATGTGTAGAAGTGTTGTGTTTTATTATTAAGAAATTATTTTATCAGTAAGTGCACGAATTTAAAGGAAATAGCAAATCACTTGACACAAAACACGATTGTAATATGAACAAACCGATATAGGCCAAGAACTTGTGTTACGTTTAAAATGCAGCATCCTGTTTATTTTATCCATTTTAATTCTCTAAATTTGTAATTACCTTTCGTATTTGCGGTAATCTGGATACTAATCATTTGCTTGACTGGAATTCAATTTTAATATTAACACCTTTTCTTTAATTATTTGCTATATTAAAAATTTGATATTAATAAAAATCTCTTTTCTAACAGTTCCATTTTTTTAAAAAAATTAATGCGTATTTGAATTTTACATTTCTAAATTCTCTAAGAATTGTTTGTTTCTTTATGTCTGAGAAAAGTCTTTGTTCGGCTTTGGTGCGGCATTTCCAATGTTTTCTTTTTTATTGCACATTTAACAGATCTTCTCTGTATTTCGATACACTTGCTTCTTTGCCACGCAAATTCAACATTTTGATTCGTGTCAAATTAAAGTAAGTTGGAACGAACTATAACAGTTGGGCTGGACAAAGAGAAAACTTACTGTTGTTAACAGGATTGAAATATTGCTTGTTATGAATATTGTAATTAAACAAGCCCACAGAGAAGCAGACATTCGGCGCGACTGGTAAACATCATAAAGCAATAAATCACCCATTTGCGTTGTACTGCGGAGACAGAATGTCTATCGAATGTTCTACAAACATCGAGAGGAAGATGGAGTATACGCGAATGCTTCCAGATGTTTCGTACGGGTATATAAAAGGCAGTTGAACGGAGATGAATTAATTTCGGAATAAGAAGTAGTCGTCGCGCAGACCAGTAGAAATAAATAAATAGTTCTTCAAGTGGTAGTGCAATAAAGACATAAATAATACCGTGTCATATAAATAGAAGTGATATAAATACGGTAGTGTGATATAAATATACGGACATATAAATAGCAATAGAAATAAATACCTGCGTTAAATTTAAATTGTAGTATTTTAAGTGCGATACATTAGTTTTATATTTTTATATTGTAATTAATTTTAAGTGTATGAATATACAGACTGTTTTAAATAAATAAATTGCACGAGTTGTTTATTGTGAACCCGAAAACGTTACAATATAATAAAATAAATAATTAATAATGATTAATCGTTTATTAAAGACCAAAATTATATGCTAATGAACAATACCTAACATTTCTTTCGGAACAGTAGGCAAAATGTTGTTCCAAATATTCCTTGTGTCCAAAGTGGATTTTGCATATTGGGCACTGCGTACATTCTGAAATCACAAGAAAAACATACTGAACTACAATGAAAAGTGACAAAAGGATGGCCGGTTTTTCCAACTCCGACTAAACCACTCGGTTAATTAAACAGTGTTTAAGGATTTATTATACAAAGTTGGCAACATATTTGCTAGTGCATCTGATCTAAATTTGTATATTTTGTTCTAATAATACTGGCGCCATTCTCGACATTTGTATGAGATGGCAACTCTATATCTGGTTTTAAAATACTCCAAAAGAGGCCACTAAGAGTATGATATCCAAATTTTAATACTATACCTAGAATCGCCGAAGAGCGATTCTAGTGTACTATACTAAAAGTGCGTGATGACAAAGTGATCGAGGCATCCAATGCATAAAAGCGGTCGGTGGCAAAGATCGTTTATATTAGGCGATTAGGTAAACTGTAATAGTATCACAGATCGCAGGTGTCTGAGGATTACAACGTGCTATTTTATAGAGACAATACAATTTTAATACGTTTTGATAGAAAAGATTTGAATGTGCACACTTTCTTATGTCAAATACTGCGGCGATACCTACTTTACAGATATTGATCCTTGAATGAATTTATGTGCCTGTGTGCATACGACTTTGATCATGTGAACCAACGTGATTACCGAATCTGTTCGGCGATTTGAGTGTAGATATCATCGAGTTTGGTATATTGTTACATTGAAACAGTTCGCACTACCACACAAGGGATGACGTTATTAAAGGGGAATCCCAATTGTTCTTTGCGATCTTGTTAGACATAAACACATACATAACTACTTCTCTCAACACATTTTTACTTTCTTATATGCAGTGTTCGAAATGGACCGGAACGCCGTTCCGGTTCGTGAAATCACTGTTCCGTTTCGTAAAAATTTTCCTCGTGTCATATCGGCTTCGGCTTCCTATTAAAAAACTGGCCTAAAAAGAGGTCACACGAGACTAGTTCGATCGACAATAAGAAAATAGTACTTGAAAAAGATGATCAAAATCTTCCCAGCACAAGTGGCACGAGTAACATCGACGCGAACAGTGATTTTATCACACATACCTGCTTGTTGGAATATCAGACAGTACGAGGCATTCAAGGAAAACAGTGACTGGCTCATCGTCGAAAATCAGATCCTGGGCTATTTAGTTTGGTGCAAAGTGGATTCTTTCGCCATTCACAGTAATAAATATCAAATAGTTTCAAAACTGCGGCAAGAATGTTCAGTAAAAATGGAAAGACTCATGAGTCACAGCAATCAAGCTTATATAAAAAAATATTTGGACACAAACGTTCAGAAGCTCATAATAAAGCCATAGATTTATTAGAGCAGTCTAAAAAAAGACTATTGAAGGAGGCATTGGCAAGATGGCCAAAACATTATTTACTACCACTGAACGAGTTATCAGAACTATTTACAAAATGGCGAAAAATCAAAGGCCGTTTACTGATTTGCCTGTTGATATACATAGATCCCAATGGACTACCTATGGGTAAGATTTTACATTTCCACAAAACGTGTCATGACGTTGTGACTCATAGTGCATTTGAAATGATAAACGCTATATGCAAAAATATTATTGACAATAAAAAGAAAATCTGTCTTGATACACGAGTCAACAACCCTAAGCAAAAAAAACTACTTTACACCCCTATTCTGTAACTTGATCGTTATGCGAACGATTATCGTAAAGAAAGTTGTCGTTATCCCGTCCGTAACGATTTTCGTTGGAAAGCGTATTCAGTAAGTCACATCGTTATCAGTTCGGTCGATGTCGGTCATATAACGAAAATTCAATGTTTTCACCAGGGACTGTACAGATGTTACCATCTTCATATTGCCAATGTGTCAGCTGTTTAGGCGATATCAGTAAACAAATTGCCGGGATTGTAGGTTATATACATAAAACTATTGATAAGCACGTACTATTTTTAATAGATGTTTTATGGTAAAATGTTCTTTGCCGGGATTGTAAAAATATACCTCTTGTAAATTCTGCACAAAGCGTATTATATTAGTATACTATATTGTAGATCGTAAAATAAATTGATATTTAAAGTTTATGGATGAGTTTATGAATATGGTTAGATTCCTTGACGGTATGTACGTTATTTTCAAATTTACTTGTTAAAGGAGTTTTGAGTGTTAAGCAAGTGTTTTTTCAACTGCGATTAAAATGTATAAGAGGAAAAGTAGTGGTGAAGTTACTGCCCAACAGCAGACCATTTATTTAGATTTTATGAAAAGTAAACTTTCATTAAGAACGAATAAAAATATACCAGATGATCAAAATGCTTGGGATGAATTAACAGGTATTTTAAATGCATGTGGAGATGGCCCACAAAAAACAAAAGACCAGTGGAAGAGGGTATGTATTCATTATATTTATAAATTATTATAAATTTCTTATCCCTAAACTATTAGCATTTTTAAAATATATTATGCTTTTCTGATACTGTCATTTGAGATTAATAAATGTTATTAAAATGACGAACTTCTTTCTAAAAATAAGTAATGTTATTGAATGAAATTGATTAATAAACGTAATATTTTTTACATTAGAGTTATGTAAAATATTTTATGAAAATGCTAAACATATAAATGGCTAGATATAGGTATGTTTTTATATATATATTTTTTGTAGACATTCAAAGATTGGAAATCCAGTACTAAAATAAGACAAGGCTGGGTAACATATAGCAACAGCAAACCGGTGGTCCTATTCTATCTACATCCACTTTTTTGGAAGAAACACCAGAAGGCATAAAATTAATTCATTACTATGCATAAAAAATAGTTCAAAGTGTATTTAAATTTATTCTGATAAAATTAATTTTACGTATTCTAACTCTAATTGTAAGTTCTACTGATATTGTCATATTTGTTACAGGAAGAATATGTCGAAGATGTCATTAAATAGTGCACTTGATGAATACAAGGCATCACAAGAAAAACAGTTGGATGTTTTAAATAAACTGCACTTCAGAATTTTAAAAATTTTAAAATTGAAGAAAATTATTAAATAACAGATTTTAAAATACAAAATAACAAATATGAAAATTACTGAGCAAATATGTCTGATCCAGAAAGTGAGACAGATTAAAATGAATGCTGATCATATTTTACTTTCATTATTTTTATACTATATATTATGAGGTACTATATAAATAAAAGTATTTCCCCTGCAATTTTCTTTTTAATTTTATACCCGTATATCATATTACTTAAATTTTAATGCATAATTTAATGAATTCACTAATTAGATGAAATTGAAACAAATTTAACGAGGTAACTATGTAATTTACCCTTAATTTATCTAAAGTTATTTTGAATATACTGCTCCGTAACTCTTCTCCTTCCATGAAGCCAATTATCGTCTCCATGATATGGAATGTTATCTATGTCAATATTTTCATTTGCAGGGTCGGGTATATTATCCTTGACTGCCATATTGTGTAGAACAGCACATGAATAAATATTTCTGCCAGAGTTGCAGGATTATAGTGAAGTGTTTGTTGACGTAAAGACACACCTTATTTTCAATATCCTATGTATCTCTCCACAGAGTTCCTGGTGGTGATATGGTTTATGGTATATCGTCGTTAATATTTTTAAAACATTTGGTACAGCAGATATTCTTTGTGAAATATTCAATTGAGATGACAGTATATTAACTAAATTGTCCGCCAATTGTTTATTTAATCCAAACAAATTAATAAAATTATTTTCAGATAATTGGAAGGGATTACTTGTATCTCTTTAAAACCTATTTTCTATATAATTGTTCCTAAAATACATATTACTTTAACAAAAAAATCTTAAAATTTATTTTAAAATTCATCAATATTCGCCAATACCAATAATAAAACATGTTGATCCATACTTATTTCGTCTAATTAAAATTAAAATCAAAGTAAAATATATTTTACTACAATATTCATTCACACACAATTTTTTAGCACTGCATAACGACAGCTCTTTACTAGTCGTAATGGAATACAACTTCATAACGACTTTTCAACGATTCCATAACGATCGAACAAGTAGAGAATACGAATTTTCCACCGTATCGATTTTTGGGTCAAATGCGTTCGATAATGCGTAACGATCAAGTTACAGAATAGGGGTGTTAGTTGTAGTAATAAGGTCATATTTCGAAGATTCTTCTTCAAATCTAGAAGACACCTATGTCTTTAACCTTGATTTAAATGAGCTGACTGATGCGACTGCCGAAAATATCACAATGGACCGTTTGACATGCCTAAATAAATATGGCTTTGATCAAACTTTTCTGGAAGAGTGCATCATAGCTTTTGCCTGTGATGGACCCTCGGTTATAATTGGAGAGAACTCTGGAGTAGAAACACGGTTGCAAACAATATTTCCAAATTTATTAGAGTGGCACTGCTCTAATCACAGATTAGAGCTTGCTGTCAATGACTGCGTTAATGAAGTCAGTGGTATCAACCATTTCAAAATCTTTATTGATAAATTATACTGTGCTATCGAGAAAGATTGTAGACCACGTGATTAGTAGTTTTCTAAAATCTGGTGATTATCGTGTTCATACGTTTATGAGATTCGCGTATGGCTAGTATTTGACAGTAGCGTACATTTTATTCACAAATTCTGCTGTCATTGTTGACAAGTCAAATATAGCTGCATTACGGAAAAAGGAATATGTATGTATGGTGCACCACTGTCTAGAATATTTTACCTAAAACATTCAATACTACCAACTGCTGTTAATTGGGTTGCCTAATTTGGTAGTCACGTGGTCTACAGGAATTGTTGATATCGCTGTACTATGATATCAAAAATTAAATTGGTCTATGTTGGTCATGGAATGTAAAACGCTTGTCTTAGTTTAAATCATCCTTTTGAAATAATTCAATCATTGTCAAGCTACACTGACATTATCAATAACCTACAAATGTGTTACCTAGTTAGTTCAGCTGTAAAATAATAATTAACTACAAGTTATGAAATAAATAACGTTTTTATTAAACAGAAAAACTAAATTACAATACATAATTGTTGGAAATGTCCCCCGTTTTGTTCAATGCACAAGTTTACGCGCCTACTCATGCTGTGAAAAGCGTTTTGCAGCATTTCTGGCGTTATGGTTGCACATTGCTGAACAATTCTTTGTTGCAGTTCTTGCAAATTATGTATCGGATTTGCGAAGATCTTATTTTTTAAATAAGGAAAGATAAAATAGTCCATAATTGTCAAACAAGGTGATCTCGGAGGAAACTCAACTTCCGTATGCAAACTTAACAGCCGGTCATCAAAAAACTCGAGGAGAAAAGCAAGATTTTCTCGTGTAGTATATGCTGTTGCACCGTCTTGCTGGAAATAACCGTATTGAAGTTCATCATCGTCTAACTGTTGCACAAATTCAGTCAAAAAAATATTTCTGTACCTTTCTGCGTTGACGGTGAAATTGAAAAAAATTGGCCCAATCATTTTTCTGCGAGAAACTGTCATCCAAACACCAATTTTCTGAGCATGTAGTGGCGTTTCAATAAAAATATGCGGGTTATCAGTGCTCCACATTCGCATATTCTGTGAATTGATGTATCCCGAAAGGTGGAACCAAGCTTCGTCAGAAAAAAAGTTAAGTTCAGTAGATCGTCATTCATTAAATTATTAACGAACCAATGGCAGTACGCAAGGCAGAAGAGCTTGATATGATTGCATCTTATATAGATGCATGTTCGAGTCCTTCTTTACAATCGTTTGGAATGTTCCATAAGAAAGCCGAATTTCTTGAGAGGAACGTTTTAAAGGTTTTGTAGGCTCTTCTTCAATACGTTGACGAACGTAATTAATAACTTCTTCTGTACGAACTCTTGGTCTACCAGCACCTTTTTTATGCGCCACAGAACCAGTTTCGCGAAACACTTCAACACAATTTGTAAGGCATGCATAAAAATTGTCCGGTAATACTGCAACGGCTGGGAAGTGCTTTCGAAAATTGTGCAAACACAAACGTTGACTGTATTCTCAAGTTCCATTAACTAGCACATCCGTTCGAAAATAGGCTTCAATCACGTAAATTTTGTGCTCTGTGGTGAGAACCATGATTCAAAAACCGTGCAGGATTAGAAAACTTCAACACAATAACTTGAGAGATTTTGACATTCAAAAAATTATGACATACCTAAATGTACGATGCACGCTACGACAATCATTTTAAAATCCCATGACCACCATTGACCAATTTAATTGTTGATATCCCGGTATAACTTGTACGACCAATCGCCCAAAAACCAAAATGAGCTCAAAAAGACAACAGCTTCGCTTGAGGCGCAAATTTTAAGAATCGGAGGTATTTTATCTGTTCAATGGGTTGCATCAAGCAAACGTACAATTAATTCTGTATTACATAACTACCAAGCACTTTGTGAACATTTTGACACAGCTTCTAAGGATTTGACTAGAGGTACAAAAAAAAAGCCCAAATACAATAGTTTACTGAACATTTCGACTGATGTAAAATTTTTAAAAAAATTACATACTAGAAGTTGCAAGTTTCACTTTATTTTTTTATTTACCTAATAAAAATAAAATTCGTAAGCATCCCGGTTCGTGAAAAAGTCCATTTCGAGCACTGCTTATATGTAATATAAGGAAGTATTGTTATGGGGAGAATTTTTGATCTCGTGATTTTTGCAATGTCCACGTTTTGAAGTCCCCTAATACCAAAAAAGTGGTTTTTAAAAAATATCTCTCCCTCTGTGTGTGTGACCACGATAGCGGTCAAAAGGCTGTAACTATCAATTCCAAGTGTTGTATTTACGAGTGTAAGCTCCCTCTTGAGATCTGATTAGATTCTCACTAAAATTGGTAGGCCGGAAGAAGTAGTTTACTTCAGTGAAAAAATCGAAGTTTGTTAATATTTCGTCAACTACAAGTTTAGACAAATCTATAAAGAATTCATATGTACACAAAATTAAATTTGAGAAAAATTTTATCAAAAAAGTTTTTCGAAATTCCTACCGGAAGTAGGTCTTTTACTCTTATCGAAAATCAGTTTTTTGTGAATATCTCGCAAGTCTTGCTTTCTGGACAGGTACACTAATAGTATAGAAGTATTTAAAACATAATTTTCAATACCTCTTATATAAAAAAAATTCAAAATTCGGACCGGGAGTAACACTTTTACTCTTATCGTATAGCACTTTTTTGTAAATATCTCGCAAAGTATGCATTCTATAGAGATTTATTAAGAGAATAGAATTTTGAGTAATCCTTTATAAAATAATTGAAGTAACACATTTACTCACATGTATAGTTTCTCAAAATGATAAACATATTTAAAACTTAATTTAGAACACCTTTTGCATAATTTGAAACGCTAATACGTACAACACCTCATTTTTCCATTATTGTAAGTTATATTTATAATCTTGAAACGACATGCAGTTTACATAGTATTATGTATTTTTATAGGAATATATCATGGATTTGTGCGAATTTATTGCATTTATCTCAAAAATTAAAGAGCATCTTGGAACAGATCCTATTCATTTTAATACCAATACATTATACACCTCCAACAATTAAATTACACTACAATTTAGTAGATTAGAAGAAAAATTACAAATGTTCCATACACATCTTTGAGTTCAGCAATTCCAGGTAGTATAAGTTAACACAAAACATTACAAACGCAAAAACGGCATGTTTTGTAAACCAGGATGGCTGCCAGAGCAATTCAGAAGATAAACATTTTGAAATTAGTGTTTTTGGATTCTCTAATCATGTAGCAATCAACAAACAAAAAATCATTTGATTATAAAATGGTCAAGCGACCACCTTTGGATCACTTATGGAATCACCCATAACCGCTGTTTATAATAACAAAAATTCAAGTCTCTTAGGTTATGCGCATGTGTAAGAAATCCTCATTACTCTGTTTAGTATTTTATTACACAGGTTAAAATGTCTAAAGGCGTCCTCAATCAATGATTAGCGGTAACCAGTGTTGCAAAAACCCAAATTTGTACTAACCGGTACATTAACCAATGATTACGCTAACCGGCATTTTAATCGGAGATGGAAAAACCGGCGCTAAAATTCATATTCAATCATTGTTTTAAAGACCATAAAGTTGATATTAAAACAAAACGTTATTATTAAATTACTTTCTTAACATACTCATCAATTTAATGAACTGTACCTATTCATTGGCAGAACTAATTTAAAAAAGGGGAACTATACTAACATGCTTTTAGTAACGTTTTAAACATTTAAATAAGAAAATCAAAAAGGATTTAAATAATGTCTACAAGCTTTGAAAGAGCTTTTAATTCCCAAATTTGACATACCTTCAAATAAAAAGTTGCTACATGCATCCTCAGGGCACATTGTTTTATGTTTGGCCAAATATGATTTCGAGCTGAATCCAAGACAGCAAAATGTGCAGGCAAATACATTCTTGATGATGTATTTCCTAGTGGGAATAAAATCCACTTCAACATTACCAATCTGGCTGTCTTCAAATTCTTCACCAAAATGCACCAGTAATTCTTCACCTGATAGAATTTGACGAGTGCTTTGATAATATAGATAATCTTCATGTTGAAAAACAATTAGGTTTCGTTCAGAAATATTCCTGGCAGTGTTAATGTACTGCATCCAATTTAAATACTGTGATGTACGCTTCTCAAATACAAGTTTTCCTCCTTTTATTTTCCATGTACATTCTGTTCTACAAAGTCCAGTAAAAGGACCAAATGTTACACCTTCAGGAATAAATTTTAAAGCTAATATTCCAAACTGTCCAAACAAATGTTGAATTTCTAAAATATCATTTGGTAATTCTTCTTGTGTTCTGTTATTGGGATTGTCTGGAGCATGTCTGTTCAAAATATGTACCAACATTCCACACTCGATACAGTAGTTTTCATAATATGCCCGACAATGTTCACAATCTGGTGGTCAAATTTAAATCAAGTAAAAACCAGGCAATACAATATTCACATATATGAACAAGAAAAGAAATGAAAGCTTATTTGGCCATTCAACCAAGCTAGACTTTACTAATATAGGTACATATAAATGTGAATTTTGAAAATAAATATGTTATTATTTGGTTTATTATACAATGAAACACTAATATTTAAAACTTAATTGCACTTTCAATAGAGTGGAAACAAGCCAAAAGACCCAACTGAGTAAGATGTAATTAATAGTTATTTAGCAGTTCAAATAGTTAATTTATTTAGGCATTTACTTACATAGTAGTCCATTATCAAATTCAATTTTTATACTACTAGGATTGAAATCTTCCTCAATTTTAACACTGTCGTTTACTGCGTTATACTGTCCTTCAGTTGATTCCATTTCCATTTTAATATTATCTAAAATAGTGGCTGCCTCATATTCTTTTATATTGTCTTGCCATTTCATGCCATCTTTTAAATCAAAATTGTTTAGGGTAATAACAGTTTCAGAGACATGAAGTTTATCATCCTCAAAATCGTTTTGTTCGTTGGTACTCGATGTATTTATAGAAAACAAAGAGTTATTCACATCACAATTTTCAATTTGGTCAGCCATCACCACTACAATTATTATTGTGAACCATCTCCCTAATCTATGACCATTCGCCATCAAGCCGCCATTTTAATAAGCGGAAAATTCTACGCACTCTTGCCAACTCACTACAGACAATTCCCCTGAATATGTATCCACCAATTAAAAACAAAAACAGAGGTGTGGACTCCACACGACTTTCTTATAAGTATGTCGGCCAGGGCTGCCGTTTCAGTACAATTGTACTGAATTCAGTACAAACAAAGCCGTCTCTATCTTACAAGCCGTGCTGGTGGAGATTTGGCAACGTCGAAAGTAGTCCGTAGTTCTGTGTCCGTAGCTTAGTAACATTACAGAAGTAGTTGTGGTATTTTGGTGACAATTTAATTCATCTGTCAAAAACATGACATTTTAATACACGCTGTGTTAGTTTGCCATCGGATAAACTGCATGTTTGCTAGCGGATAAACTGCATGTTGATTTTCCATGGCAACGAAAATTCAATTCTGACAGTATCGTTCAAATAAATTTCATACATAAACATATGTATTTTTCTCTTTCTTTTGTATATGTATTCAAAGGAATGTTAAATAAAAATATTTCGGTTTATTAATATTAATTAAATGATTCATTAAATTGTCTTACCAAATACCATTCGAGTTTGTGTTTATTTCCGGAACAAACTTTCATTTTGACAAAACTCAAACTTTGTTGCTTAAGGGTAACCAATGATCTAATACTATTATACTACTAGATGCACTGTATGCTATGTCTTGCTGATTAGGAAGTGACCCACACCATACGAGAAAGAAGGAAAATATATGAGCGTCGAAAGTTTGACAAGGATGAACAAAATTGACCGTTTTATGTGGGCAAAATTCAAATATGTTGCTATAGCTTGTAATGGCTTATAATGTTTAAAAGTATTATTTTGTTAAAAATATGCTATATTAAGAGAAAAGTAAAGGTATTGCAACTTTAATAATCAAAAAGATAAATAATTAAATATATATTATTAATATGGTATTAAATATATTCTGTTTAATAACATTTTAAAGGTGTCTATGCTAGTTGCCATTCTTCATTAAGGAAAGAAAATTAAATAAATATGACTTTTAATGACTATGAGATAACTATATGATTTTGTTCTTCTAATAATACCTGTTTTAGCATGTTTGATGATCATTCACTTTTTATTTAAAACACGCGTAGTATTAGAAAAATATTTTAAAAATCACTACACATATCAGTTGGAAATTTTGAATTGAACACTACAATTTTTCAAAATATTATGTTCTGAAAAAATAAATATAGAAACTGACAGCTTTTCTTAGGTGTTCCTTAATTACAACTTCTGATATATTCAAAATAAAAGATAATTAATGCTTAATTTTTTATTAAAATATATGTACATATAATTAATATGAATTAACAAATACGTAAATGGTAAATATGTGATCGAAGAAAAATGGAGAAAGATATATTAAAAATACATAAAGCTGGAATAACAATTTGTATTATTTCGTGAGGTGTTTTTTCTGTGACTAATTCAAATACTTCAACATTAGTTACATTTGGGGATTCTGAGCTATAAGGTAAATAGAACATTAAAAATATCTAGGTAGAATAATAACTACAAATAGAAATCTTACTTTAACAGTTCTTTGCTTGGTGCATCAGTAATTTTTAATCGTTGAGATCTGCTATTACAGGGAATTTTTCTCAAGTGAGCAGGAAAATTGAAAATACTTTGAATTGCATTTTGGGGCAAATATTTTCTTCCATAACTTATAACAAAATCTTCAGGAGCAAAATGCTCTGAACACAATCTTGAATATTTTGATGGCTTAAAATCCTTTCGTTTAGTACAAATTATCCACTGCTTGCATAGTACTTGATTAGATTGAAAACTATAATTTTTTATATGAAATCTACAAATCATGTATTTTATTAAGAATAGTTAACCTGTGAAATAATACGTTCATTCTCTTTTCTGCCCTATTAGTACAACCATACGCTGCACATGACATTACCATTGTGTCTTAAATATGTGACTCCAAGCACTGCGAAGCTGGTATATATAATATTCAACAATTTAAAATATTTATTTGTAATTTTGTTACTGATAATAGCACTTTTAACCAAATATATTACACTAAATCCATGAGAACAACACTGTTAAATTATAAGCTGAAGTTAACATTTGCCAATATTCTAGATGATTCTCAATTTATATACATTACCTATATCAAATAAAAATGAAATTCTTAAAATGTGTCTAATTACAATCACAATTTTATAAATAAAAATAGTTGATTGAATCATCATGAATCCACAGTTGTCTTTATACTTGTATTTCTTTAAATAAAAATAAAATCAGTGGTGTATGAAATAAAATCAATACTAGAAGAAATCTATTAATAAAATACATAATCCAAATTACCAAAAAGACAAATAAATATGTATAAATCAACAAAATTGAGAAAGTTTATATACAAAACCATGCGATATCGCCATGTTTTGCCCACAACTAACGGTTTTCTATATCTGTCTCCTTTGTATGTAGAGGTCAATTCCTCTCTCTCTACAGTCCATCTAGTAGTTCTATATTATTAGATCATTGAGGGTAACACGACTCGAACAAATAACAAAAGGTAAAACCGCTCCACCTTCGGTGTCGCGGTTTTACCATGTTATTTGTTCTCGTCAGTTACCAAGCAACAAAGCTTTCGTTCAAAATGAAAGTTTGTCCGGATAAACACAAACTCTTATGGTATTACCCCCGATAAATATCCAAAACTTGTAAGTTATAGTGTTTTATGGGACGTGAAATAACATTTACAACAGTTGATGACAAATATAATTTCAGGTAAGACGCTTGCTATTAACATTCTAGCCGAGGCATTTCACATAACCTAACAATTTTACTTTCATAAGGTTGTTGTTGTTGACAAATTTTATACAAGAAATTTCTTTTAAATTGTAGATGCCAAGACGGTGTGTTGCTCCTGGCTGTCAATCTAACTACGATAGTTTTTTAAAGAAAGAACCTCCAGTATCAACGTTTTCGTTCCCAAAAAACGAATCAAGAAAAGCAGCCTGGTTACGTGCAATTCCAAGGAAAAATTGGAGCCCGTCTGCCTCTTCTGCCATTTGTATAAAACATTTTGCAGATCACTATGTAATAAAAACCCAAATTTTCAAAAATGCAAATGGGGAAATACAAGAATTACTCCTTCAACATCCAAAGCTTACTGAAGATGCAATGCCTACCATATTTCCTAATTTACCAGTGTATCTAACGCGAACACTGCCTGTGGAAAGAAAGTCACCTGCTTTAAGAAAAGAAGAGAATCTTAAAAAAACAGCCACAAAAATTGAAACATTTTTAAGGGATGACATTATAAACACATATGGAGACTTTGTGAAAAGTTTTTGTAGCCAGTTAAAAGACATTACAAAATGGAATTTCAAAGTTTGTGGTAATGGTGTGTGGTTCTATCTTTTAAGTGTTGATTTCGAATCAAACATTACACAAGATCATCCGTTGGAAGTATTAAGTAGTGTGTTTGTTTCCAGTGAACTAATTATTAATGTTTATTTAAAAGGAAGACAGATTTCTTCAAATGATCTTAAATGGCTTTTCCCAGAGGATCTAAAATTAACAAGGTGGTCACAGTTAGAAAATCTGCTTATAAGGTATAAAAATTTTCCTCATGAGGTAACAACTGAAACTGTTGACTATTGTTTAAATAAAATAGAGTATTTTGTAGCTAAATGTTTAGAAATAGTTGAACAGGATGAAACATTTTTACATAAGAATCTGTTAGAAATAATTAGAAATCAAATTACTTTAATATCGTCTAAGAAAAAGATCTATACTGCTAGTACAATATTATTTACATTCCTTATGTATTCTCAGTCACCAGCGGCATATAACGTTCTTAGAGAATATTTTATCTTCCCTCACAAACGTTATATACAGCACATTTCTGGTTCTCTACATTTGAGTCCAAATATTGAGATAAACACAAGCCATTATTTAAGTCATATCATCAAGCAGTTGAGTGATAGGGAATTGTATGTATCACTTCTTATTGATGAAATTTATGTTAATCGTACCCTCACTTTTAAAGCACAAAATGTTACTGGTTTTGCAGAAAATAAATCAACAGAAGTTGCTAAAACGGTTGTAAGTTTTATGATTGCTTCTTGTTTTGGAAGTTACAAAGACATTATTCGGTTAATACCAGTTAGTGGTTTGACTGGTGAAGATTTAAAAAAATATACAGTAGAAGTAATTCAGCACATACAAAAATTTAATTTTAAAGTGACAGTAGTTATAACAGATAATAATCGTATCAACCAAGCCATGTTTAGACTCTTTTGCAATGATAACTTTTTCACAGAAAATCCAGACTTTCAAAATGTTCCTTTATTTTTGACATACGATTTTGTACATATTTTTAAGAATATTCGTAATATCTGGATTAATTTGAAAAAGAATTTCTGTACGTTTGTGTTTCCTGATTTTGACAATGGTAACATCATACGAAAAGCTTCTTTCAATCATTTGAGGCAGTTTCATAACAATGAAAAAGATATGTTGATTAAAAAGGCCTTTAAATTAAATCACAAAACTTTATACCCAAGTAATCTGGAAGACAAAATGTCAGATTAGTAGAAAATGTATTTCACTGTTCTACGATCGCTTCTTTAAAGGAGGTTGAAGAATATTCTGAAACAACTATGTTTCTTGAAATAATTAGTAAGTGGTGGAATATAGTTAACACAAAAAATATTCTTAAAGGCATTAAGAAAAGGAATGAGTGGTCGGGTCCTATTTTTAATGTTAATGATCCAAAATTTGAATTTTTAATAAAATTTGTTGGGTGGATTAGGAGGTGGAGAGAATTATGTACTCAACAAATTTGTACTGGTCTCAGTAGAGATACATTTGATGCTATTGAACGAAGTACTGTAGTGTTGATTGATTTAATTAAATACTCCTTGCAAAATTGTCATGTAAACTACGTTTTACCAGGAAAATTCCAAACCGACAATTTGGAACGCCGATTTGGACGCTACCGTGCTCTTTCAGGATGCAATTATAATGTATCTTATCAGCAACTGATTGAATCTGAAAAAAAAATCCGCATAAAACAAATTCTTGAATTGGTAAAACAAAGTAAATTGTCATTACAAGAAGTAAGAGAGGACGTAACAGACGATGAAGATATATCTAGCGTCAACGTTGATGATTTTTATGACTTGTTTTCCAATAATTACGAGTATCTAGAAATTTGTGAATTGGATCAAGCCACAACTTTGTATGTCTGTGGTTTTGCTAGCAGTTCAATTTTCAAGAAGTTAAGTTGCTTTAAATGTCAAGGCAGAATAAGAGAGTCGAAAGGGGACGAATCTGGATGTTCTTATTTTGATAGTCTTCAAAGAGGTGGTTTATGTTTACCCACAAATTATGTAATTACAATTTTTTATCACATGCTCGCGTTATTTGAATATATTATTAACAATATTGAATTAAATTCATTGTTTTTTAAACATACTAATCAAAAGAAAATTTTGATGGCTCTCACATATGCAAGTTTAAAAAATAATGAATTCTTTAATCTTTATGACGATTGTGTGTGTGGTGTAACAGCAGTACAGCTGGCTAAGAAATGTTTTTCAATTTTTAGTAATATTATGTTAAATAATTTTACAAAACTGAAAGCCAGTTCAATACTCACTCATGGTATATCAAATGGTGCCAAAAAACGTAAAATTATGACCTACAAGTAAATAAAAATAATTATGTAAATTATTGTTATCAGCTTGTATAAATAACTATTTAAATAACTATAATAACTGTTTTTGTATGGAAATATAAAATGAAATAAATGTCTGATACTTTGACTTTTATTGTTTTCTAACAAAATAGATCATGTTTCTACTAATATTTAAAAATAGACCAATTTTTTTGAATAATTGATTCTACACTTATTTTTTGTGGAGCTTTTGAATAGGCTCTCCGTTGATACAGCGGTAGAGCGGTAGGACTACTAATGTGAGTCTTTGCGACGTTGCCACATGTAGTAGCACGGCTTGTAAGATAGAGACGGCTTTGGTAAAAACACTTATAAATCTGTATACTACCGATGATGTTTGCTTGGCAAACGAAATGTACACTTCTGTGCAATAAATTGGCGTACACTTAATATACGCTTATGTAAATATGACTTTTGTTTGAATATCTGTCATGTATGACAAATTGAATTGACGCTATAATTCCATTTGTCAACTTAACTTAAGCCATTTTCACAATGGCAAAATAATGTCAAAATTAGCAATAAGACGTGTACGCCAATTTATTGCACAAAACTGTACATTTAGTTTATGAAATAAATCATATATATTTTTGTGAAACGAGTTTTTCTTTCTAATTAATTACTTACGCCCGGTTTCATAATACATGTGTCAAAGTCCCTTTAACCAAAGTCTACTTTGAGTTAAAGCTGACTTCAAGGTGGAGTTAAAGTAAATGCGTTTCATAATGCTTTCATTAAGCAGGCAGATCGGGAACCGATCCTGCTCCAACCGTTCATTTCACAACACAGGGTTGCCGTTGCTGGCAACTTGTTGCCATTTTGGGCAACTTCCAACCAACTCTGGCAACATGGCAACAACTTTGTATGAATCCAAAAAATGGCAACATTTTACATATACAAAAATTAACACCATATAAGTATTTCTATGAAATTTATCATAATTAAAAGTAATAATAGGAATACTTAACTTAAAAAATATTTGTCTTGCTACTTATGTATGTATGTATTACATATGTTGATATGTATCAATGATATCAGGCGCTAAATGGGCAAGTTCAAAAGCATGTATACGCATTTTAATGCCAGCGAAGGCAAAACAGGGAATTCCCGATCTAGTGAGTCTAAGGCGTTAAATGCGTATACACATACAATGGTAAAAGGTACAATAAAAGTAAGTATTTGTACACAGAAGTGAGCGGTGTTTATTAGTATAGGGAGCGATACTGTTTGTTTCATTGTAAGAAAAATAAGACAGATTTTTGGGAAACTATGCTAAAATAAAGTTGGGTGATTATCAAAATTTGCGTTCGAAATATTGTCTCTCCCACATAGCAGTGCTACAGTGGAAAGAATATTCAGTGCAATTAATTTAAATAAGTCAAAAATTTGGAGTCGCCTTAGTACGGAATCATTATCTGGCATATTATTAACTAAGTAATTTATTAAAGACAATGGAGGAAAGTGTTACAATTTACAATTTGGAAAAATCGAAAAACAGAAGTAAAGTACCTAATTACACATATATGTAATTTTAAATATTGTCCCAACCTTCTCCATTATCTTTTGTTGATTATCTTATTTTGTATTTCTAATGGTTCTAGAACTCTTAAAAATCAATTACATATAACCAATAATGCCATTATTTTGGTATGGGTACTGGAAAAAGAGTCAATTAATGTTTAACAGCTTTAATTATTGATCGTTAAACGATATTACCACACAAAATAGTTAACATTTTGGAATTATGTACATATATTAATAGTGTAACGAAACCAGTAGACGTCCGGGCGACAACAAAAGAAAGGCAGACTTCCGAGCGACAATAAAAAAAGGTTGTAAATCATCTCGACGCAACTGGTAAACATCATAAAGCAATGAATCATCCATTTGCGTTACACTGCAAAGAGACAGAATGTCTCTTGTTCTACAAAAATCGAGAAGAACACTGGCGTTTATCTGGTGTGTTCCAGATGTTTCGAACGCGTATATACGGCGGCTGGGTCACCGACGGATGAGTAATTCCGGAATAAGAAGTTCCTTAAGTAGTCGACACGCAGACCAAAGTAGAAATAAATATAAGAAATAAATAAATAGTTCTTTAAGTGGTAGCCGAAGAAAAGAAATAAATATTAGAGTGTTATATAAATAGAAGTGATATAAATACGGTGCAGTCTTTATTATAGTGCAATAAAGATATAAATATACGGACAATAATATTAGTAATAGAAATAAATACATGTGTTAATTCATTTATAGTAGTTTTAAGTGTGATACATTAGTTTTATATTTTTATATTGTAATTAATTTTACGTGTATGAATATACAGACTGTTTTAAATAAATAAATTTTACGAGTTGTTTAATGCGAACCCGAAAACGTTACAATAGTTTTATGATTTTGGCAACATTTGGCAACTTTTGAATGAAAACGTTGGCAACTCCTGTGACTCAACCGCGGCAACGCTGTCACAACAGTTGAATGTTCGCTGGACAGCAGTGGCACTACGTGTGTCATAGATATCTATACATCGACTTCTGTCTACCTAGTTCGTACCACGTGTGCATATCTATGATAGAAAGCGATATACATTCTTGCCCCAAATGCATCGCCTTCAAGCGACAGCATTTGGGGTCTCGCCTTAGACAGAGACATCATTGCTTGCGTATTTAGCAATGTATAAGAGCGAGATATAATAAATGAGAGTTAAGGCGGTAATAAAATATTTCAAATGTAAGCATAAAAGAAAACGGCGGATTATTAATAATTATATATCATAGGTAGTAAACATCTAAAGATATTCGAAAATGTCTATTCATTTGTAAATAGTACATCGTCTTGGTAAGTAATAACTAATAAGACAACTATATGGACTTATTCTGCATAATGTGTATTGTAGAATTATATATTTTTTCATTTTATTTGTAGGTATTTTCGATAATATAATTAGGTACCTACTCAATAAAATTAAAATGAAGGTGATCAAGACCATTGGAAAGCATTCCTAGATTTTGCAGAATAATATCCAGTGTTGTTAACAAATAAATTCTATGCAGCATTTGGAAACTATGTGGCATCATGTCGGTGAACAGTTAAATAGTTTACGGCATAGTAGGAAAGTTATAGAAAAGTGGACAAAAAGTAAAACATTCATATTTAATATATTTAATGATGACTTCATAAATTAATTTAATAATTTTCTGAAACTACAATCACAAGTTGTTCAAAATATAATGATATACTATATATATAATTATATTATTAT
This sequence comes from Amphimallon solstitiale, assembly GCA_963170755.1. NCBI lineage: Eukaryota > Metazoa > Arthropoda > Insecta > Coleoptera > Scarabaeidae > Amphimallon > Amphimallon solstitiale. The sequence goes on from OY720685.1 coordinate 14,955,675, forward strand.
CCAGTTTATTAATATGTTATTATATTGAAGTAACAGTGTGCAGTATTAATTGTTTTATAGGCTGTGCAAAGTAAAAGCTAAAGATGCCAAAATTAATATGAATGCAAGCATTACAGCTGGTGAAGCTGTAGATTATCTTCCTCTTACAAATGCAGATAACCGATTACTAAAAATAATTGGAACAAACAGCATTAAAGGTGAACCAGAGCAAAACAAAATTGGTAATTGAAGATTGTACTAATTAATATCTTTTTTTTTAGTCACAAGAACATATAATATGGATATTGCTTATTCGATTGTATTGCGAATGCCCTCAACAAGTGCGTTAGAAGAAACCAATGTACTACCTGCTCACCAATATAAATATTGGTCTTTTGGAGTGTCTGACGAATTATTAAAATTAAGTGACAAAGCACTCGATGTATTAAAAAATATTGATAACTAATTACACACTTAATTCTGTCTTAAGTAATTTAACGAATGTAAGTATTCCATAGCTCAGTCTATGAAAATGCTGCCAAAAAAATTGTAATGTTTACTTTAAATAAAATGAGTATATTATTCAAAATACAATTTTATTAAATTGTGTTGTACAACATTTCCCTCGTTAATAATAATTAGGTAAATTATTGTCCATCTTCTTCATCTAGTGGTATATCATAATTGTTTTCCAACTAGGCATCTATATATAATATATACAAATATGATGCAATATAGAGCATATATTAACAATTAAACCAACTTTAATCGAGGCGTAAAACTTTCTTCAGCAGTAATCACACTGATGTGAATAAATAACATCGTGGTAAACACATATACAGTTGTAATAAATATAAGATATTTCTCCACTTGTCTTGAATTTATGTGATAATAAGGTTAATACTCCAATTAAACAAGGACTTTTTTTTATTATTTTATTTTATTCAAGTATAAATTTGAAATTTTAATTAAAAGAAGAGGTACTTTTCATTGCTGCCATATGTTAAAATTATAGAGATTAAACCGAATAAACAATAATAATAAATTGTTTTTCTGCATTAAGGTTTGACGTAGTTTTTACTGGAAGGGCTAGTTTTTCCAACCCCGAATAAAATACTGAGTGAACTCCAATATTATAATACATTTATTTCTGCACAATACCCTTGTTTATTAATACTATAGTTATACAACTGAAGGTTAGTTCGGGTAGGTAGCCAACAGAGGGGTTGGGCAGTAGGATGTGCCCATTCATATGTTTTCCCGCTAAATTTGTTGTAGTAAAAGCAGTCTTCTCGTAGTAGTAAAGAGAAGCCAATGGGAGCTTAAAGGAAGTGACGCAATTATCCAATTACACCAATCGTGTTTGTTACAATTTTGTAGGCGTTTTGCTTTAGATTTAAATATCAGTCTACTGACACTAATTTTTCAAATTCCAAAAATAAGTGATGATGTGATTGTGGATGTTAAATGTTATTCTAAAATACATATTGCAAGACGATGTAACGAAGAAATGTCATTTTTCCTATATATTTTATCTTATAATTGACAATGGATATTGCAGTTATACAAGCTGAAAAAGGTTCAAAGTACTAACCTTTAATAAAATCTTTGCTTGCTTATGAATTAGTTTGTTTGTATAACTTGTTGGGTATGTACTATCCTCAACAATAATTGATGATTATTCATTCAGACTTGTATCATGGCAATTGTTGTTACGATTCAGGCCTAGATAAAATAAAAATAACTAGAACCATAATAAAATAAGTAATGTCAAAGCCAAGTACATTTAAGTGTGTATCTAATTAACTTTTATGAAGTGATATACCTCACTTCAACCAGTATGAAGGCTAAAATTCTACATATATAACACAATAAAATCCATGAAGATTTCAAACAATTGCAATTAAACGTGGGTGAAAGAAAAATTAAATAGTAGAAATATAAGTAAACTAGTTTGATAATGACGTGTAATGTCAAAACTGCAGTCACATAGTGATTAAAATAAAGTGAAGTTATTCAAATTTAATTGAGTGTTTTATTTTACTTATGTATAAGTAACAGCCGAAAGTGTTACATATTTTAAACTAGTTTTGTTTGATAACCCCTACGTAACTTCAATTATTAGGAATTACTATTATTGAAAGCAATTTTTAAAATCGCAGGTAAATACAAATTGAAGAAACGTCCATATACAGACCATGTGTAAGCAGTACTTACTATATTGATAATTACCAAGAATGTAAATGTATAATGAAAGTTGCTGCGACTTCCCTGACGAGCTGAGGTATTGTGGGTGTAAAAGCAGGATTAATTATAACACTTCTACAGTAAGAAGGATAGTGTTTCTATTATAATAATAAATTTATTATATCAATAATAAGATATACAGGGTGGCTGACAAAAAACGCCCCAAGCCGTAGCTCCGTTATTTACTATCCGATTTTAAAAAACGAAATATAAAATAAAATGGTTAAGTAAATACTATCAATTGGCGTAATCAAAATATTATTAGGAACAGAAAGTTTGAACATGCGACAGTCAATTTTTTTTTATAAATGGCAACGAATATTATTAATTAATGTTTCGGATAAAAAATGTTTTCCTGATTTTGATGATGAATGAATCAATTTTTCAACATAAGTTTCAAGTGTGCCGTGAATAGCAATCAAATGCATCAAGTAATAAATACTGTCAATTAGAATGTAAATGTTAATAAATACTGTCATTGTGACATTTGTGTATCGGTGTGACATTAGTTCAACGTTCTGATTCTTTCTGTGAGTTTAATTTATCATTAACATGGATATCAATCAACTGACCGACATGTTGCAAGTATACTTTGAATGTAATCGAAATAGTGCTGAAGCTGTGAGACTCTACAGTTATCGTTATCCGACAAGAGAGGTTCCAGACCGTCGTAAATTCGGAAGAATCGAACAGAATTTAAGAAAATATGGAGCCGTCAAAATGCCAAAAAGTAAGAGTCGACAGTTTAAGGAAAATACAGAATTGGATGTTCTTTTATGCGTGGAAGAAAGTCCATGGACTTCTACTCGGAGAATTGCAAATGAGGTCGGCGTATCGCACCAAACAACACAAGCGATACTCAAAAAGCACAAGTTCATATCATACATCTCTCAAAAAGTACAAGCACTATTGGAAAATGATCATGGTCGAAGAATGCAATTTTGCAACTTTTTCTTAAATGTTACACAACGCGACCGTAATTTTTATCGAAAAATTATTTGGTCGGACGAATGCAGTTTCAGTAATAATGGCATTTTTATCAGAAAGAACAATCGATGTTGGAGCCAAGAAAACCCAAGAATTATAATTGAGAATAATTTTCAGCAAAGATTCAGTTTAAATGTATGGTGCGGTCTTTGGGGTGATCGATTAATTGGCCCATTTTTCATAGATGGCATCTTAAATCAAGCAAAATACCATCAACTATTGCGTGAAAACATTACAAACTTTTTAGATGATTTGCCAATTGCCGAGCTAAACAGAATGTCCTTTCAGCAAGACGGCGCCCCTCCTCATAATGCCTTAATAAATGTTGAATGGTTAAATGCGACATTTGCTGAGAGGTGGATAGGGACCAATGGACCAATTCAATGGCCCGCTCGTTCGCCCGACCTTACGCCGCTGGATTTTTGGTTATGGGGCTATCTTCAAGATCAGGTTTATTTTACTAGTCCGGAAAATATAGACATTTTACGGCAAAGAATTCTGAATTCTTGCCGTAAAATGTCTATATTTTCCGGAGTAAATGTATGGTGCGGTCTTTGGGGTGATCGATTAATTGGCCCATTTTTCATAGATGGCATCTTAAATCAAGCAAAATACCATCAACTATTGCGTGAAAACATTACAAACTTTTTAGATGATTTGCCAATTGCCGAGCTAAACAGAATGTCCTTTCAGCAAGACGGCGCCCCTCCTCATAATGCCTTAATAAATGTTGAATGGTTAAATGCGACATTTGCTGAGAGGTGGATAGGGACCAATGGACCAATTCAATGGCCCGCTCGTTCGCCCGACCTTACGCCGCTGGATTTTTGGTTATGGGGCTATCTTCAAGATCAGGTTTATTTTACTAGTCCGGAAAATATAGACATTTTACGGCAAAGAATTCTGAATTCTTGCCGCGAAATACCTCCTAATTTTATACTCAACGCCACTAATGGAGTAATTAGAAGGTGTCAACAAGGCGGCAGACAATTTGAACAATATTTGTAGATAAGTTTCGTATTTATTTGTATTTTTTAAAATTTCCATTCCAATAAAATGATATTAACCACGGCACACTTGAAACTTATGTTGAAAATTGACGTGTTATACATCATCAAAATCAGGAAAACATTCTTTATCCGAAACATTAATTAAAAATATACGTTGCCATTTAAAAAAAAAAAATTGACTATCGCATGTTCAAACTTTTTGTTCCTAATAATATTTTGATTACGCCAATTGATAGTATTTACTTAACCATTTTATTTGATATTTTGTTTTTTAAAATCGGATAGTAAATAACGGAGCTACGGCTTGGGGCGTTTTTTGTCAGCCACCCTGTACATTAGGGTGGAGTGAAAGAGGGGGTAAAAAAAAAATATGTATATATCGAAATGTAATACCTCAGAAAAGTTGCCTAACACTACCTTTAAGTATCTGTAAGAGTTTGGAAAAAATGGAACAATATCTTCTGCCTCCCCAGTTGTTGTGAAATTTAGAAAAAAATTATTTTTTTTACAGTACTGTAAATAAATTGGAATTTTTATAATGTTGCATAAAAAATCATTTTATACAAATTATAAGCTAGTTAACAGTCTCCTGGGTCTTTTAAAAAAATATTCCACAAAATACTTACCTTAGCTGCCTTCTCCGTCTTCCCAAATAGACGCAATTTCTAGTGATTTCGAATACTTTTTATAAGTTTTTTTTCTAGGAAAAATTTAACAACAAAAGCATACTTTTGATATTTATTAACAAAATTATCAATTTTACAGTTATAGTAAAAAAAAATTTTTAAAACATGCTACTTTTTAAATGCAAATTCTGATTTTGTGTTAAAGGAAGGCATGTCTTTTCTAGAATCGGCTCGTGTCCTTATAAATCCATCTCTAGAATCAGGACCACAAACTGCAGCAGAAGCTTCTGTGACGAGCTTGACACACCGTTCAACACACTGTGTGTGACAAGGGTACTTTCCAAAATCAATATCAATTGACTCTGGATTTTTAATCAGTTCTTTCAGATCTTCTGTGGAAACTCTAGAAAGTATGGGAGGTTCCGTTAGGTTACACTTTTGCCAGTCGATCAGTTCATAGTACTCATTTGCATTAAAACAGAAAGGAGAAAGTTTAAATACTCTAACACTATTTTGCGGCGAAGAACTTCTTGCTTTTAAAATTCGACGAAGTCCAAGTTCTCGTATATGCTTTCTTTCGTCAGTAATCATACTAAGAAGTACATTTTCATGATGTCCAAAAAAGCCATTTCGTTGTATTACAGTGTCTACAATTTGTCTCAACTCTTCATCTAAATATCGAGATAACTGTATCATTTGCAAGACGTGTTTTGCACCATCTTTACATGTTGGCTTTGACTTTATAGTAAACCACATCGGGGCATAAACCTTCATTACATATTCTGCTAGCTTGGTCAAGTTTGGGCTTGGATTTACACTTGAAATATAAAGTCTAAGAATGCGATTCGCAGTCGTCACCCACCGCGAATGAGCCAGTTTTCCAGGATTTCGGTTTGAAACAGACGTATTGCGACCACTAGCAATTACCTGACATATTTCAAACAAATATTTTTGATCAGTACTTAACTCTTCCAAAATATTTTTTGGTATTTCGGGTAAATTGCCTTTAATGGTTTTAAACTGAATTACTGGCAAATTATCGCACTTCTCTAGCTGCTTTCCGATAGCACCTGCAAACCCACGAGGCCCGGTAGTGTCTCCATCTAAATGATTAAAAAGATGTCGAAGTGGAAGTTCATTTGCGTGTAACATACAAACAAACCACTGCAGCGGTTTTTTATAGTGTTCTTCTAAGAGTCTTATTACACCGCCTTTAACACCGGTGTTTCCAACTGTCCCGTCACAGCCAATAGCTTCTAATTCCGTAGTATCAATGTCGTTTTCTTCTAACATTTGAACGATGCTTGTTTTAATACTTAGTGCTGAACCAGAAGTAGGAGACACATGACCGATATACTTACATTCTGGTTCTTGCACTAAACTTATATGTTCTTCTATAATCGTTTGACGGTAGAACTTGCTTCCTTTTTTGACTTGGGCTAGAGTCTTATCTTTGCGCCCGTCAAAGTAGATACCACGTAACTTAATCATATTCGGAGCCATTTCTTGCTCCCGGAGATTAGAACGAGTTTTACGCCTCTCCCTCCTAACTTTACTTCGATCGATAATTTTAGAAGGATCTTCTGGTGTTACTATTCCAATATCATTTAGAACGGCAGACGCAAGAGCAGCGGCTGATCTATCTGATATTCCATGTCTGTCGCATGTTTTTGCAAATGTCGTGAGCTGAATTCGCATTTGCTCTTTCTTTTTAATATTTTCGAATGTTGAAGGCGTGGGCGGTGGTACTTGAAGCAATTCAAACTCACTATCAGAGGATTCGTTAGACTCGGAATTGGAAGATAACTCACGGGCAGCTGACACTCCCGGATCCGTTACTTCTAAGGTAGCTAATGTTCGAGAAGCATCCTTTTTTTGCCTTTCTTCTCTTTTTATCAGCTTTGTCGTTTTCTTTACATCCACTGCACTTATTATCATTTTTCTTGCTCCTCTTTGATCTAAGAGGAATTCTTGCTCATCAACAGACACCTTTTTAGTTTTTTCACAGGTACAAGAAGCAAAGACTTTGCATTTGCACGCTGCTATATCAAAAAGTGTTTTACTTTCGTCTCTAAAACGTTCTATTTTAGCTTTGTAAGTTTCACTAACTTGTCTGTTTTTAAACGGCTTCATAAGTTTCATAAATTTGTCATGATATGATTTCAGAAGCTGTAATATCCTGGCATGAGAAACTGTAGCAATAGATGCTTTATGCCAAAGTTCTCCCAATTTTACCGCAACCTCTTGGGATATTTCAGAGAATACGGGTTCTTTTTTACTTACTTTTTTATTGAACCTAATCCAGGCACAAAACTTCATAACTTGTTCGTAGGTTGGTAGAACATTTTCAGGCAATTTCGACGGTTGTCCAAACACGGGGCAGTTTACAGCACATCTTGTTAATCCGGATGGCCCTGATTTGGCCATTTTTAAAAAACAGAACTACACGTAAAAAACAAAACACGCACTAACAAAACGCTAAACGTTCGCGACTAAGTTCTCATGTAGACTAAAAACAAAGCCAGTAGGAGGGTGCGACGGTGGGGGAAACGCCGCGCCGGCACAATAACGCACCTTTGCGCGTTAGATCTTGTCGACGCATGCGCAAATTATTCATTTAGACGAGTCCGGACAGTTTACAGGTGCGAAAATTTGCTTCTTAACCGTTTTATTATAACTAAAGCAATTTATTGATGTTATTGGCGGTCAAAATTTACTGTGCGGAAAAACTAATTTTTCTTATATTTTAAGGCCTTTGGGGAGGCAAAAGGCGCACTTTTTTGTTAAAATTATTTATGGTGCATGGTAAAGCATTCCTTTGTTATAGCTTTGAGTCCTATTAGAATTTTATATTATATATTTTTTAAAATACCGATGGAGGCTTAACTATTCCCAAAAATTAAATTTTTTAAAAAAGTTAGGGCTGTTGGGGAGGCAGAAGAAAAAATCGAATTAGAAAAAATAATATGTCAAAATGATTTAATCTAACATAGGCATAATTTCCGCACTATTAAAATTAAAATTTCCAATTTTCGTTTTTTCGCTCCACGCTACTGTACATACAGTTTACACAATAGCACATCAAGCAAAAATGTAATGATAACATCAACACAGGGCTAATTTATGTCATTGACATTGTAGAATGCTTCTTGAAGGAGAATGTCCTTTATTTTCCCTTTAGATACGAAAGTAGAAAGATGTCTACACATAACTTTGATTTTGTTAAATAATTACCAGTGACGTGTTGTACTGAAGTGGCTTTTGTCCTATGTAATGCGGGATGTGCAGCAAATGGTGATGAGGGGTGGAGACTTCTGTAATCTCACCCCTAGTCATGAGGTGTGACAGCTTTTTCAAAGCCCTCCTTAGTTGTTGCAGAATATGTGTCTAGGCTAATGGACTTATCATAAGTTCTCTGAAGAGAGGTTTGCAGCGAATAGTTTGTGAAACACAGACAATTGCTCGAACAGCCTTCTTCTGCAGGATGAACACCTTTTCTACATAGGCCTACTTACCCCATATTGGTTAAACATTGTTGATATGTGATTTGATAGTCCATAGTATGTCGTTATTCCAGTAGACTACCAGTTAAAAATCTGATATGTCTAATTGCATGAGTGGCAGAAGATAAGTGTTTGACTAATTTAACTAATCTGCGGCTTCCATGTTAATCTTGTGTCTAGTCTAATATCAAGGAATTTTCAATTCGTAGAATATATGTTTGATCTATGTTTACTAGTAAAATAAATTGTCTCACATTTATCCTGGTTTAGTGATAAATGATTGGCTGTGAACCATTTAAATTTCTAAATTCTGAAGATACCAAAACCTTAAAACAATGTGGTGTTTATAATGCATTTTCTTTGTAAAACGTACTACATTACTGGTTTGAAAGCCTCACATAAACCAGTCAAGTTGATGAAACCATGCAAAGCAACTTAATAAATGTTGTGGTTCGGATAGCTTTTAATTACTTTTTCTTCTTTTACATAATACCTATATCTAGTCATACCAAATATATAGAAGACTGTTGAACACATAGAAAAAAATTAGAATAACCCCAAACTCTGAACCCGAAACAGACTGACATTTCATGTAGGTGAGTATTTAATAAAAATGCTGACTTTTTATACCGTTTTCTTGTTTAGATTTATTTCTTTAAAAAACATGAATACGTTTTTTAAAAACCTTTTGTATGTCTTTTTTTTTATTATGTTATAAAAGGGTAATTGTGAGTATAATAAGAGAAAAAAATAGTAATCCTACGATTCTTCAATGAAACATTTACTTAAATCTACTTTATCACAGTTAAGCTATATAGGTTATGTTGATATGTAATTCAAGGGCAAACGATGTGAAAAGCAAATCAAACAAAATATACTCTTATGTAAAATTTAATAGAAAATATCAAAATATATTTACATTTTTTATAAACTTCCGGATTAAATTGTGGGTGTGGCGTTGAGAATATTTCATTGGCTGAGCACTTTCATTCATTCGTATTAATCCATTTGAAAGATATCAGAGGACGACACTTTACTACATAAGAAATATTTAGTTTTCTCTAGGTTGTATAACTATAGTATTTATAAACAAGGACAATACCTTTAATATGTTGTATCTTACTTTTCTAGTAACTTTTTTCAAAATTATGTATTAGGTTGGTCTTGGAATGCATCAATGGCGCATGCGTACAGAATACGCTCACTAAGTGAGCATAGCATTTTTCCGCTCACAAAAATGGCGACCGCTCCTGAACATGTTCAGAGTGAGCGCTCATCTACTGCACATGATCACTGAACAGTTGCACAACTGTTGTGTCTGCTGAATGAAAGCAATGGTATTGGGATGTCACTTGCTAAAGTTAATTTCCATGTAATGTTTCTGTGTTGGTTGCAATGTATTATAGTTTCTTTTTCAATTTTACGAGTTTCTATTGGCTTTCCTGATAGTTTTACGCGCCTTTTATGTTTGACAATATTGTCTAACTATAGCTTGAATTCGCTTTCGATATTGATAGTGACAGTTTATTATTAAATATATTGTGCAAAATGTGTAACCACAAAGAAAAGGGAAAAAAGAAAAATAGAAATACTTTGGAATGTCTGACTCACAACATTCGACTTTAGACGCTACACGCTAGTACTGACCATATGGCGCGCGGATCGGATTCAATTGCAGAATGGCGGCAGTTTGCACATTTTGTGGTCGATCATTTCTTATTTGAATAATACAGGCCAATAGTTCATTTAGCCATGTTGCGTTAGCAATTATTCTTGTCTTATCAACAATATTAACGTGTGACATTTTTAGGAAATAATGTATCGTTGACAAATTGATGACATTTATGAAGTTGGGACTACTATGTTCTATTCGGTAAAATTTAGAAGCCAGCAATAACAACTAAAAGCAAAATTTTATGTAAGAGTTGTCCCACTTTTTTTTGTCCGTAACTGTACCTGCATTATAATTTTAGTTATAGAAATCACATATTAAATATATTTTTCTATTTATGTCTAAAATTCTAAAATATTACCCTAACTATACCGTGTACCAAAATTATAACTATTTTATTTGAAAATCGACTTCATATACCTACCCTTCGTCTATCTTTCCTCATAATTCTCGAGGTAAGTATTTTTACTCATATTGATTGAATGACTGCTTTAATGGAAACCGTTGATTGAAGGAATTCCTTCAATCAACGTGGAAACTTTAAAATGTAATATTTCTGCACAAAATAAAGTAATTAACCTGTATTACCTTATATAACGTTGAAAAAAAACTATACGTCAAATTTATTACTATATTAACAGAGATTATAAACATTTATATAAAAAAACCATTGTTGTACACCAGTTTATTTAATTCAAACTGCCGCCATTCTGCAATTGAATCCGATCCGCGCGCCATATGGTCAGTACTAGCGTGTAGCGTCTAAAGTCGAAGTGTTGTGAGTCAGACATTCCAAAGTCTTACCCTAATTTTAGCAAGGAGGAATTGTTGCTCGTGCAGGAAGTGGAAAAAGAAAAACTTTATATAGAGTGCAAAACAATAAACAAGATTTCAAGTGCCGAAAGCTTTGAAAAATAATTAAGAGACTATAATTATTATATCCTATAAAATGTCGTTGACTTTGTAGGAAAAAGCATGGAAGAGGAGGATAACTGCGAAGTACAACAATAAAACTTTCCAATGCACGAAGCTGTGACCAGCCTAAGCCAAAGTGTAGCACTTTGATACATAACTTTGGTATATATAGAATAACTCCTTAAGAAAACAGTGAATTAATTGTGTTCAATTTTTTGTCAGTTATTTAAGAAATTTGTTTTGTTTGATACAACTATCAGATATACAAAAATAAAACAATGAAAACATTTAAATTTACTTTTATTAAATAAATATAAGACTAGAAAGCAGAAATAAATAATTTACAATATTAATATATGTCTGTACTTGCACTCATAAAAAATACAGTTATAGATGATATAAATTTCATTTCAAAAAATTTAGTATGGCTTATCATTATATTACGTATACATACTTTCAATATAGAGTTTCATGCTATGGATTTAGCAAACAACCTTTTGAAGTATTCCGGTGAGACAGAAATTTCAATTTCATATAACTTATGAATAGTATGAAGAAGAAAATATATGTACATATTACAAGTTATTAAAATGTTTACGATTAACAAACGCTCATTCCTAGCCTTCTGTTAAAATTATTAACAACTGCCTCTATGTTCTCTGCTTCATGCACATTTAAATCAGCCTCCCATTCATCTGGTATTTCCTTTTGCATCTCAATTGCAATATTGTGTAGTATGACTATATGCATTCTCCACTAAAATATATCATTTATTAGTAGTGATACAATAACTTCATGATAGTACCTACCAATTTGTAGGAAGTGAAATTAAATGTTCGATTCTTAGTTAGTCTGAATCTATTGAAAAATTCATTGTCATTGAATTTATTCAAACCGTTCTCCCTATTTCTATAAAGTTTACGTCGGTCGTCTTACGACTACATCAACCTCATCTTCTGATGAGGAACTAGAACTCGTTTGCAATATGTATTGGTTCATTTTATTAGATAGTATTCGAAATAAATACCAGTGTATATCTATTTCCAAATTTAACAAGGTATTCGTCAACAACACAAGCATGCTGATCAAAGCCTTTTGGCCAAGGTCATTAACAATTTTAGTTTATCCCCCACCTGCAATGGCGCTAGTCTCATAGATATGTTTTATTTTGGAGTTTGGTGCACATGCTTATAGCACTTTAGTTGGCAGTAGTGCTATTCTATTAATTGACATCTGAGCGTGCATCTGAGTCATCAGACATCAATTGTTGGTTGTGTTTACGCCATTTAATCTTATTATTGAATTTAGTACATTAGTTCCGTGAATTATATATATTTATCTATGTTTATCTTGTATATATATTAGTTATTTTATAGTATTTTTGGTTTAAGGTGTATGTACATAGTTTTTATTTGTGCGTCTAATATTTCTGTATATAAATACTATTTTGTGTAAATAATTTTCAAATTTGATTGCGAGTTATACACTTTTGCATCATGGTAAACCAGTGTTGTGTGCAGAGATAAAGTAAGGGGTATAGATAGGTCACTATTAAGAAATGATTGAAACCGTTATTTGCGCCATCTCTTGATTTGTATCCCCCAACTAAACTAGGTATTTACAAAACGCGGTAAATTTCAAATTATTAATAGTATTTATTTAAGAATAATCATTCATATATTTATTTTTATTTGGAATACATACTAAATAAAATTATATTAAAATTTTCGTTTGTTAATAATTAACCTACTAACATTAGTTTCCTTTTGTACACTAACATTTAATGGGTTAATTTTTAACAAATTCAAACAAAAATTTTGTATATATCTTTATTTATTATATATTCCAAAGAAAAATAAACATAATGACTCTTCTTTGTACAGCTCTATTAATTTTATTCATTTGCTAACAAATAGCAATATATTTATTGCTTATTGCATCGGTATTATGTATCAACGTGTTAAAGTAAATATAAATTTTCGTTATGTAATATACCTTGAAAAATAAAACAGAACCCAATGCTTTTGTCAAAAATATATTTTGTGTATTTGTACAAATATTAATAATGCAATATATTGTTATCTTAAAAAAGTTAATTATTATTACATACATGATTTCAACATATTTGAAACTAGGACATTGATTATGTATAAGAAGATAGTCCAAGTCCATAAGAAAAAGGTTGCGCCTAAAATCAACATTTTGGATGTCACCACCAGTGGGGCGCTAGTCGTCAAAGTGTCCACATGTGGTGGGGGTAATTTTCAAGGTAGTTGAGATTTAAACCGTTAACCAACATAATAAATTCCTAGTTTTGGCTTTTCAGTAAACAGATGACGCTGTAAGATAAAGTAAATAAATTTAATTTAATTCTTATATAGGTAATAATAATAATTCTGATCATAAACTGCGCAGTCATTAATAAAATGTGTATATATGTACTAATAGTATTAAAAAATATTTTATTTACGTTCCACTCTACGAAAAAAGCATTTATACACATAATGAATATACATACATACTTATGTATACCTATATAAAAACGTTCAGCTTTGCCGAAGGAAGAAGGCATGAATATGTATAATCTTTTTATTTGTATGTTTTTTTTGTTTAGTGCATGACGCCAAACTGATTCATTGTAGGCTTTACAGGCAAGGAAAGAAAACAGGGGTTTTAAAATATAACAGACTTATAAATCATATAGCGTGAGTGATATAGTACACAAGGCATTTGAATGAACAGGTAATTCATTCATTCCTTTATGGATATAAAAGCAAGTTTACTTAAATACCTATGCATGTAAAATCTCTGAATTTTACCGCAAGCCTCTTTGCATCTATTTGTTTTACAGACTAAAATAAATTATTGAAAGTAATTCATATTTTTTTATAGGCGTATTAAAAGTACTGAAATTAATTGTATTTGTTTCCTTTAAAAATTAATCGTTCTCAATAATACACAACCTTCTTACTTTCTTATATGTAGTTTAAGGAAGTATTGTGATGATGAAAATTTTGGACCTCAAGATTTTTGCAGATGTCCACGTTTTGAAGTCCCCCGATACCGAAAAAGTGGTTTTTAAAAAATGTCTGTGTGTGTGCGCTGTGTGTCAGTGTGTGTCAGTGTGTCTGTGTGTGACCAGGATAGCGGTCAAACCGCTATAGCTATCGATTCCCAATTTTGCATTTACTAGTATAATCTCCCTCTTGAGAACTGACTAAATTTTCAGTCAAATCGGCAGATCGGAAGTAGTAGTTTACTTCAGTGAAAAAATCGAAGTTTGCCAATATTTCGTCAACTACTAAGTTTAAACAATTTATAAAGAATTCATATGTACTTAAAATTAAAATTAAGAACACTTTTAGTAAAAAAGTTTTTCTAAATTTCTTCCGGAATTAGGTCTTTTACTGTTATCGAAAATCAGTTTTTTGCAAATATTTTGCAAGTCATGCGTTTTAGATAGGTACAGTTCTGTTCATAAATAAGTAGGACAGCGATTGCACATATATTCATGTGTCAATTATGGTATAAGTTCACAGGACTAAACACTTGTCCTACTTTTTTTTGCACACAACTGTACGTTACGAGTATAAAAGTATTTAGAACTTAATTCTCAATACTTTTTGTATAAAAAAATTCAAAATTCGGACCGGAACTAACACTTTTACTCTTATCGAATAGCGATTTTTTGCTAAATGTCGTAAATTGAGCATTCTATATATGTATATTTATCAAGAGTACAAAAGTATTTAGAGATGGATTTGGAATATTTTTTGTATAAATGAAATTTTAAAATTCGCACCGGGAGTAACACTTTTATTCTTAACGAGTAGTACTTTCTTTTGAATATCTCGCAAAGTATTCATCCTATAGAGATTTACAGTCTTTTTCTTTTGGTTTTCCCCTTTTGTCAATTGTGTTTCACAATTTGTCAAATGACTTTCCCAATTCCTGTCATATTGACATATATGTCAAATTAAATTCTTTTTTTGTCAAATCTCTTTCACTTTATATCAATTACTTTTCCCATGTATGTAAATTATATGTTTTGCTTAATAACTACTTACCAAGCTGTGCATCATTTTCATTTACCTAGTTTGACGTACCCTTGAAAATAAAGTATACATTTGAAATTTTAAGTTATCTAATTTATTCTTGTTTAATGTACATAGAAATTGATAAAAACATACATGTATGCAAAGCATTTTCAAATATCACAAATATGCACAGCACAAACTATCGAAATATATAAATGAAGAAACAATTAATTTAATATTTCATTTTGTTTTAAACAATCACCCAGATATGTTTCCATATGCTGAACATAATGAAGACAATTATCTACAGTTATTTGTTCAGAAGCATTGTGTATTGCTGCATATAATTCATCCTCATTTGTCGGCTGAGTTCTCTTTATTATGTGTTTCCATTGTTTAAATAATTCCTCTATAGGATTTAAAAATGGACTGTGAGCAGATAAAAAAACTTCAAAATGCTCATGACTTCTAATGAGATTGACAACTTCTTCATTTGTATGAAATCTAACATTATCCATAACAAAAAAGGCGCCTTGTATGTTATCATTATGTAAATGATTAATTAGAAAATCTTTCTTACTGTATTGGGTAAAATTCCAAATTGCTCTCCAATATTATTTGCCGTGAGCCCGTTGTTCATAGAACGAATTATTAAAGCTCTTAAATCATTATTTATTTTACTATTAATTCGATGATTCTCCATAATAGATGAATATAAAATGATTAACACGCTTCGTGAAAGTCAATTGACATATAGTGAAACACATTTGACAAAAATAAGGAAATTATTTGACACATCGCCGCCATATTATAATAAATGGGAAAGTCATTTGACAAATTGTGAAACACAATCGACAAAAGGAAAAACCAAAAGAAAAAGACTGTATTAAGAGAATAGTAGTATTTATAATAGGATTTTGAATAATTATTATATAAAAAAATTCGCAAAATTCTATAATTTGAAACTCTCATACGTATAAGAAAGTCGTGTGGTGGACACACCTCAATATTTTTTTTGTATATAGTAACATCGATCTGCGTGATATATAAAACCAACATTATTTCCAAAATTGATCCTTTCTCCTTTTATCACATTTTGGGTTTATGTCTGAATGCAATTTTGAGCGCTTATAAATGTTTAAAAAATCAAATTATTAATTAAAAAATTATCGTTTAAAGATAAAAATTTCTATTAAATTATTTTTAACATAATCTATCACAAAAAAATTGTCCAGATACGTCAAAAAATATTGACAGGAACTAACATATTTGACGTAAATATAATGTGGCTTTTCATTATGCAAAAAATGAGGTGTGGTCACCACACGACTTTCTTATACGTGTGTGTGTGTGTGTGTGTTTCAAATTATACAAAAGTTGTTCTAAATTAAGAGTTAAATACTTTTATCTTCTGAAAAAATAAACAAAATGCTACTGTACTACTTCTATTCTCTTAATAAATCTCTATAGAATGCATACTTGGCGAAATATTCGAAAGAGAGTGCTACTCCCTAAGAGTAAAAGTGTTACTTCCTGTCCGAATTTTAAAATTTCTTTTATGCAAACAATTTTTCAAATGTAGTTCTAAATATATTTCTGCTCTTGATAAATATACATATATATAGAATGGATAACTTACGACATATTTGCAGAAAATCGCTATTCGATAAGAGTAAAAGTGTTACTTCCGGTCCGAATTTTTAAATTTTTTTATACAAAAGATATTGAAAATGAAGTTCCAAATTGCAGATGTCCACGTTTTGATGTCCCCTGATACCGAAAAAGTGGTTTTTAAAAAATCTCTCTCTCTCTCTCTCTGTCTGTGTGTGTGTGTCTGTGTGTGTGACCACGATAGCGGTGTCAAACCGCTATAGGTATCAAATCCAAATTTTATATTTACAAATATAATCTCCCTCTTGAGATCTGATTAGATTTTCAGTAAAATCGGCAGACCGGAAGTAGTAGTTTACTTCAGTGAAAAAATCGTATTTTGCCAATTATTCGGCAACTACTAAGTTCAAACAAATTTGTAAAGAATTCATATATACTCAAAATTAAATTTGAGAAGAATTTTATTAAAAAAGTTTTTCGAAATTCCTACCGGAAGTAGGTTTTTTACTTTTATCGAAAATCAGTTTTTTGCGAATATTTCGCAAGTCATGCTTTTTAGACAGGTATGTTACGAGTATAAAAGAATTTAGAACTTAATTTTCAATACCTTTTGTATAAAAAGATTTTCAAAATTCGGACCGGAAGTAACACTTTTACTCTTATCGATTAGCAATTTTTGCAAATATTTCGTAAATTATGCATTTTATATATATTTGTCAAGAGTACAAAAGCATTTAGAGTTGAATTTGAAATATTTTTTGTATAAATAAAATTTCAAAATTCGAATCGGAAGTAACACTTTTACTCTTATTGAATAGCGATTTTTGCAAATATTTCGTAAATTATGCATTCTATATATATTTGTCAAGAGTAAAAAAGTATTTAGAGTTGGATTTGGAATATTTTTTGTATAAATGAAAATTCAAAATTCGGACCGGAAGTAATACTTTTACTCTTAGCGAGTAGCATTTTTTTGCAAATATCTCACAAAGTATGTATCCTATAGAGATTTATTAAGAGACTGGAAGTACTTAGAATAGGATTTTGAATAATTTTTGTATAAAATAATTTTTAAAATTGTATGATTTGAAACGCTCATACGTATAAGAAAGTCGTGTGGTGGCCACACATCATTTTTATACTCGTACTATACCCGTCTCAAAAGCATGACTTGCGAAATATTTGCAAAAATATGTTTTTCGATAAGAGTAAAAGACCTACCTACTTCCAGTAGGGATTTCAAAAAACTTTCATAATAAAATTTTTCTCAAATTTAAGTCTGAGTACATATGAATTCCTTATAAATTTGTTTAAACTTAGTAGTTGATGAAATATTGGCGAAATTCGATTTTTTCACTGAAGTAAACTTCTACTTCCGATCTGCGGAATTTACTGAAAATCTAATCAGATCTCAAGAGGGAGATTAGACACGTAAATACAAAATTTGGAGTTGATTACTACAGCGGTTTGACCGTTATTGTGATCACACACACAGAGACACACAGATATTTTTTAAAAACCACTTTTTTGGTATCAGGGGACTTCAAAACGTGGACATCTGCAAAAATCTCGAGGTCGAAAATTTTCGTCATCACAATACTTTCTTACACTACGTATAAGAAAGTAAAAGCACTCACGTTACACACTTCCGTATTTTAAATGGTGTCGAAGTACCTATGCCAGGCACATTTCATTCGCACATTGTATTCGGCATTTTTTGTCCGAGATAACAAAAAATACGGTATTATCATTCCTCTACAATTACTACCTAATTCATTCCCTGACAGTAAACATATTCTTTGTTTGTCAAATTCATGTTAAATAAATCTAGGAACAATTTTTGTTCATATTATTTATAATTTTTGCCATACTTTGAAATTACTGTTTATTAATATAAGAAATAAAGCTGTTACATAATATAAAATTACTTTAAAAGGCTTCTTAGTATATTTATAGAAAAATTATTAAAGATGTTACATTCAAGGTAAATATAAGATTTTATCTTCAGTATCCTTTTATGGGAAGTGTTATTTTTCCTGACTATTTTTGTATAGCATTTTATTACATTTTAAATACATTAAAAAGAAAACTTGAGATTCTTTACTCAAATATTAGAAAGAAATAGAGAAAGAAGTAATAAATAATCCGACTTCATACAATACATCCCTTCATTCGCGTGTACGTATATTATGTATATGGATATATGACAGGTATATATTTTTAAATATCTGTAAAAAAGCAAAATATATGTTGGTTACTTTGCTCTCTGCATTTGGTTTATCTACGCAAGAGTTTATAAAGAGCCACACGAACTATTCCTTCGTAGATAGCGCGGTGATGGTTTTAAACTTGAATGCAGTCACGCGCGAAAATGCAATTTTTCATATTTTGGATAGTTAGGCGACATCTTCCGCTAACATTTCTAATTATTTTGATTGTCAATGGACTTGGTATATCTTCTTATACATAATCAATGAACTAGGATATTTTGAATACATTATCTGCGGCGTTTCTGATATATGTTCTGGGCTTGAATAAAAATGGCATCTTTAGGCCGTTTAACTCTCAAATCTTTCCCTTGGAGAACCCTGTTGACTCCATTTACCCAATTATATATTGTAAATGTCAAGAATTGTAATAGAATCCTTTCAATAACGTCATTTGTGTGGGGACATTGCGTAAAATTAAAATTTACTTTATCTTTTAAAATATTAATCAAAATATTAAAAAAAGATTTTTTAAAGCATACATGAGGTATTAACTTTAATATAATATCGTATGACGTATATAAACCTTTAATAAAATTAAGGGTGCAATATCTTAATCTATACGGAACGTTATTGGCAAAGTCTTTTTCAGACACCAAGTCATGCCATTCCTTTACTTTATTTTTTGTTATAATATTATGTTTGCAAACATTGCATTTATAAAATGTGCCAATTTTTTTTGAAATAAAACCGCTTATGTACGTAATCGCAATTTTATCTACATATTGCTGTGGTATTTTCTTGTAAATAAATGAATAAATAAAAATAAAGAAACAAACAAATAAAGAACCAACAGAAATAAAATATTATTATGTTTATTTTAAGTAAAAAAAAAAAATAATTTTTTATATATCCAATATAAATTACAATTTTATATATTTCAATATATAAATACAGAAAAGTCACTAATTAATGTAAATGTATGTAGTTTTAATTATATTTTAGTGTTTACTAAAAATTTCATAGCTATGCAATAGAATATACAAGAATGCAATGTGGGTTGCATACCCGTAAAAAAATAAGAACAGTACCAATCAAACGGAAATGGTATTCAACAATATACATAAAATAATGTAAAAATAAATAAAAACCAACCTCAATGAGAGCACGTAAAGGATACAAAATGAATAACAATTTTATTTCCATTACAGACAGGAAAATCCTGACGTACATTTTAAATATAATAAGGAAGAGCCTGATTATAAAATCGCAGTACACATAGCACTGCAAATACTCACGAGAAGGCAGCAAATCCACACAAAAAAGAAGTTAAACGCTAAAAATAGAGAAAGGATCATGCTAAGGGACGGCTTCATCACACGGGTAAATCACGTAGAAGCAATAAAATTGCACGAAGCAGGAAGCACTAGATTCCATAAGGGTGAATAAAGGCTTGCACTCAACGCAGCGCATTATTAACAAACACTATAGCAAGGACAAAGGCTGTTACGTTGTAAATTTACTTTGACTATAGTTCGCGGAAGATTGTGTACCTTTTGTCTAAATACGTGGAATTTTGTATAAAGATCGTGACTTTTTGAGCGTACCCTGTATATTGTCTATTTCACCGGTCACTAAGACTGCCTGCAGTATGCTTCCGTGGGTACTAAGCCTACTATTGAGCCCTCACCGCTCTAAATCACATACCGCGAATATGACAGATATATTTTGTGTAAGATCGGGCATTTACACCCTGTTTTTGTGAAAGCCTCTTTATCTGAATAACTAACTTTAATTATCTTAGCTCTAGCTTAATCTAACCTACCTGTAGTTTCGTATTTTACGCATTTGCAATTATTTCTACGCCTTGCTTAAGTATATAAAATATCTTCTTATATATATTGCGACCGATCCCTGCCTAATGCATTTATTAGTGATCTGTAAACGTTTTGAGACGTCAGTCAAGATATTGTGTAACTGTTCCTCATGTTTTGCGTATTGCCAAACACAGTATCTCGAGCAGGCCCCGAGTTTTATTGTCTCGCCTTTTTCCTTCGCAGTCGTCTCTCTAAAAATGTAAGAAGTTTTAATTAGGGAAATGCTCGGGACAGTAGGTCATACTATTAATTGTTTGCCGATCATTTGTGGCCTTCCTTCGTTCTTCTAAGTATTAGGCATCTTCCGTGGCTTCATCCTGGGACTCCCATTAGGGGTTATGGACGATAATAACATTCTGAAACATAAGTTTATGATCGGTCTCGTGACCGTCTTCGGCAGCGTTTTGATATTTAAGCTTTGGTATTTCGTTA
This sequence comes from Amphimallon solstitiale, assembly GCA_963170755.1. NCBI lineage: Eukaryota > Metazoa > Arthropoda > Insecta > Coleoptera > Scarabaeidae > Amphimallon > Amphimallon solstitiale. The sequence continues at coordinate 14,976,778 of OY720685.1, forward strand.
ATTACCTGTAGAAATTCTGTACTCTCTCATAATGGGATAGAAACTATGTGTGGAAGATTGTTTGTTTATTTCTGTCAGATTTATCGGTTATGTTCTACAGATCTGTCTGCTCGCGGAATGCCAACGTCTCGCATAAATTTTCCCTCGTGCTGTCGGCGCTATAACTTTCTTCGTACAATTGTCGGTTATTCCGTTTATTCTCGTTTCGCCTAAGTCATGTTCTTGAGAGGTTTTATTTTAACTATCGCACCTCTTAGACAACTGCGAGGTCACAATTTAATCCTTATTAAATTACCGTTATTATTTTATTAACTTTGTAATAATCAGATTGACCTGAATTTTGGTTTTGTCACTACCTTAATTTCTGTAGCTCTATATTGAGGCAAATATTTAATTAAAATTTAATTCTAGTAGATTCATTATAAGTTCAATTATCCTTTGGATAGATTTTATTTAAATAGTAATTAAACTCAGCGTTTCTCCTCCGATTCAATAGAGGCTTGTTTTATGATGTGTTGCATTTGAAATTTAAGTTTTGAAAATTATTTTGCACGTTTAATTATTGCCGTAAGTTTGTAAATTTTGCCTTTCGAAGATCAATTAATTTACCTGAGCCAGATAAATTCATTCTTGTAGTAGCCAACTTTGGTTCTCGAAGCTCAGGGTTTTCTTGAATTTTTATGTAATCGTTTTCCTAAATTTTACCTTTAGTTTAATTTTTGTCTTTGCTAATCAACAGCCTTCAATTGATTTCATTCAGTTCATGTAAGCAAACCGACGTTTTCTTTATATTTAGCGAATTTTCCTCATTTTAGACTAAGACCTTTTACTGATTTATCAATTGTTCTTTTGCGCTTATAAATTTATATGTATACTCACACCTATGTATTGACATTGCCGTTGTGGCATGTATATGAAAACTTTTGTACACCTAATGTAAGGTGAAAGAAACGTTTCGGCAACCGACCAACTCCTGCTGATGCGCAGAGTATATGTTTAATCATTAAGTTTTTTTTATTTTTTTTTATACTTACTAAATTTTGCAACTATCACATAACGCTTGTTCTTTTATTTATCAACTGTCTAATTGCAGTACACTTTATACCAAATTAACTTTACATTCAACGCCAGTTTTTTTTAATACCTAATTTTCACAATTTCATATTCATTATAGTCAAATATCCATACAACACATCAGTTTAATTAAATTTTGTTACGTTACGAATACCTTATCTTTTATTTCATTTACCTCTGCATTTCTTAATTTTTATTGTGACAAGCACGCACATAAGATTGGGTGCTTCGAATATATACAGGGTGTTCAGTAGGTAACCCGCTGGAGGGACACAGCCAGTGGTAGTTCGAAGGAGGCGCAGGTAGGTTATCTGTAGATAGCATAGTGTCCTGGTGCCCGGACAATCGTCGCAAGCGTCGTTGCCGACCGACGCTCTACTTATAGGTGTTCTCTTTTACCTGAACCGTCACGCCGTCTGCGACAGAGTTAGCTCGGCCCTGCGTTATCCTGTTTAACAACCCCCTATTGCGACTCCCCGTTTCATATCTTAATCAGCCGTTATCTTATTGCGACGTAGATCCGGTAGCAAAAAAAATTTGGCGCCCAACGTTTCGGCCGATTTTTGACCATCTTCCGGAATTTTTTTTTAAATTTTCAAATTTATCGCCTTGTCCTTGGTGGACCACGTTTCGGAAAAATTTTGACCATCTTCCGGAACATTTTCTTGAATTTTGCAAATTATCTCCCTGTCTTTAACAGCCAACGTTTCGATAATCTTTTTCTGGACCTTTCTTTCAGTAATAAGGAAAATTTGGCGCCCTAGCGTCTGGACTTTCTTTTTTTTTGTGATAGGGGAAAATTTGGCACCAACGTTTCGACCAACTTTCCGCCATCTTCGATTTTCCTTTATTATTATTTTCGTGTGTCAACCAAGTTTCGGCCTATTTTCCGCCATTTTCAGAATTTCAGACAAGTTTTCTTCCCCCTTCCGTACGAATTGACACACCAACGTTTCTGCCATCTTTTCTCCACCTTCCGGAACAAAATTTTTTTTTTCCTTCGCTACCCAACGCTCCAACGAAGTTTCCGCTACCTTCACAACAATTTCATGCGTTCGTTGTGGGCCGAACGTACAACAGTTCGCACCTACGTTTCGACTAAGTTTTCGCCGCCCTCAAATTTTCTTTTCCTTTTGTGTGTCATCTATCAACTCATAAGTTGACACCGAACGTTTCGACCTGGTTTTTACCATCTTCAGGGAAATTTCTCGTCTTTTCTAATTTTCCTTGGGTTTGGTTGCTTTGACGTGACAACGTATCGTTGCCTAACGGTTTGGACAAGTTTTCTCCATCTTCCGGAATATTTTCTTTGCCTTTAAGTATTTCAGCCACTAACATTTCGTCGTACCGCACAGTGGTGCTATACTTTGGAGAAGCTACTTGTTTTGTATTAGCGTTTCGGCCCTGACCATTTTCAGGAATAAATTTTGAATTTTCTCGATTTAAGCCCGTTTCTCGTTTAGGTGGGTAAGTGGACGTTAAGTTTCCCTTACCGCTCAGTTTTTCCGTATTTCCGTCTACTCCCTCACCTAATCTAACTTCGACTGTTTATATTTCGTTTTCTTCCTTTTTTTTGGGAAAGGTTATCACCTCACGTTACAATTTTATCTTAGGTTCTGAACTACCTTGTCTTTCAGATTATATTTGCGTGTCTTAGGACTCGAGTCTTTGCTTGCTGATCCCGGTACCGCCATTTCTTTTATATTTCTTTCTTTTCGACTTTCTGCTGAATTAACCTTCGCTATGGCTCCTAAATTTGAGATCAATCGTCTTTTGAAGGAAGACCTTGAATATTTACTGACTGTTATGGGTGCTGTGGTGCCATCCACTTTGGACGGAATGCGACGAATGTATCGACGTCTGCTAGGGTATGCTAGGTCTTATCCGTCGGATACAAAGCTCACGTATCCATTTACATATGCAGAAGACTCCGCGGCCATTAAGGATAAGCTTACGGTTATCGAAGGGCTCATCGATCAGTTCGTGGGGAATCGTGAGTCTTCCGAATTTCAAAAAATTTCTACCGCCCTTGCTTTCGTATTGCGCCGAATTCAGAACTCCGTCCCAACATCTTCAGCGGAAGTGGAAGAATGCCATGCGTTTCGGAGTCGCGTTGCCGATCTGGAAGATCGCATCCGCGATAAGGCTCGCACCCTTGAACGCGCCTCAACATTCAGTTTATTACAGTCACCCACTGCCGGTAACCCTGGTCCTCAAGGGAGTGAAGAGGAATTTAGTGACGAGGAGGATCCTATTCGATCTCCTGTTAATGCTTTTACTGGTCCAGTCCACTCGACTTTCGCTAGTTTCTCTCCTAAACCCGTCCCCGTTGCCTCTTGGAATATTACGTTTAGTGGACAAAAGAACTTTTCGGTCAGTGCTTTTCTGGAGCGTGTAGCTGAGCTGAAAATCGCTCGTAACTCCTCAGACCAGTTATTATTCAATTCCGCTATAGATTTATTTAAGGATCGTGCTTTGGTGTGGTATCGGGCTAATCGTCATCTTTACTCTAATTGGTCAGAGTTAGCTGCCGGTCTACGGGAAGAATTTCAGGCCGTAGATTACGACGACCGTCTTATGGACGAAATTAAGCAACGGACTCAAGGTCCTAACGAACCTATTGGACTATACGTATCGGTCATGAAAAATCTCTTTTCTCGTCTTTCTGATTCAGTCCCTGAAAAAACTCAATTACGAATTCTGCAACGTAATATTCTGCCTTTCTATCAAACGCAATTGGGTTTAACTGAAGTCAATTCTATCGCGGAACTCCTTAAATATGGGAAAGTTCTCGAAGCCCGCAAGGCCTCTGCTGAAGCTTATGTACCGCCTCCCTTACGTGCTAAGACACTCGAGCCCGATTTGGCTTATGTCAATGCCGAACCAGTCCCGAGTTATTCTCGAAGTCGTGAGACACCCGTTACTCCCGTCTCTAATCGCTCTCGTGTTCATGTGGCACCCGTTTCAGCAAATCCTGTCACATGTTGGAATTGTCGTCAGACAGGACATCGTTACTCCCAATGCGCTTTACCTCGCAAACGCTTTTGCTATCGTTGTGGTCGTCCAGAGACCATTGTATCTTCTTGTCCGCAGTGTTCGGGAAACGCCCGACGTGCGCACTAAGTGGCCGTCCGGTGCGTACAGTATACACAGCGGCCTATCGACAAATTAGAGCCCGGTTAGATTTTATACTCGAACAAGCCATAGGGGATGAACGCCCCTATCTTAAGGTTCACATCTTTGGTAAGGAGTTTCTCGGACTTTTGGACACAGGTTCATCACGCACTATTTTAGGTGAAGCAGGTTGGTCCGTGTTAAAGGGTTTTGTTCCGCTTAAATCCTCTATGTCCTTTTGCACTGTTGCCAACGGTTCACGATGCCGAATATCAGGTGAAGTTGCCCTGCCTATTAATGTTAGGAATCGTTCTAAGGTCTTTGACGTTTTGGTGGTACCTGAACTACCGCATCAACTTATCTTGGGCGCAGACTTCTGGCGAGATATGGGTATCGTCATAAACATGCGCAGTGGCGATTGGGTATTTTCAGACGCACCCGACGTGTCTTCTGTCGATGTCGAACCACCGGTGTTATCTGATGAGCGTCAACGTCAGCTCGAGGCTATCATCAATCAAAATTTTCCTAACGTCGATAAGGAGGTGTTAGGTTGTGCCAAAGGTGTAGAGCACACTATTATCACTAGTAGCCCTCCGATTAAGCAACGCTATTATCCGATATCTCCGGCGGTGCAGAAAGTAGTCGACGCTGAATTAGAGAAGATGTTGGCTCTCGGTGTCGTTGAGAGGTCTCAGAGTGGTTGGTCTTCACCCATTCTTCTCGTGCCTAAGAAGGATAAGACTTTTCGATTTTGTGTCGATTATCGGAAGCTCAATCAGGTCACTGAGAGAGATGCCTATCCCCTTCCCTACGTATCAAATACCTTAGATAAATTACGAGACGCCAAATATCTTACGTCTCTCGATATAAAAAGTGCGTACTGGCAAATTCCTGTTGCCGAGTCTTCCCGTCAGTATACCGCCTTCACCGTGCCGAATCGAGGTTTGTTCCAATTTTGTCGTCTCCCGTATGGTCTCCACAACGCACCTGCCTCCTGGCAGCGTTTTATTGATAGAGTTTTGGGTCCTGAATTAGAACCTTACGTTTTCGTTTATCTGGACGATATCATAATTGTCACTCCTACCTTTGAAAAACATCTGTCTATCTTAGAGCAAGTTTTATCTCGCCTGCGTGACGCTGGCTTAACGCTTAATAGAGACAAATGTCAGTTTTGTCGCGACGAATTGAAGTACCTGGGCTATGTGGTTAATCGTCGTGGGTTGATGGTCGACCCTGACAAGGTCAAGGCTATCATCGGAATTGCCACACCCAAAAATGTTTCTGAAGTCAGACGTTTAGTAGGTATGGCTTCATGGTACCGACGTTTCGTCCCTAATTTCTCTACTGTTATCTCCCCGCTTACTGATTTGCTACGGAAAAATCGTCCCTTCGTTTGGACGTTAGCTTGTGAAGAAGCTTGGACATCTTTGCGTGAACGCTTGGTTTCCTCCCCGATTTTGACATGTCCCGATTTCCAATATGAATTCATCATTCAAACTGATGCTAGCGACTATGGTCTTGGAGCCGTCTTGACTCAAGACATAGACGGACAGGAGAAAGTAATCAGTTATCTAAGCCGTTCTTTGACACCTGCCGAACGTAAATTCTCTACGGTTGAGAAAGAATGCCTTGCCGTCCTCTGGGCTATAGAAAAGCTTCGCCCATATATCGAGTGCTCACACTTTACGGTGATAACAGATCATTACTCCCTCTGCTGGCTGAACTCTCTTAATTCTCCGTCGGGTAGATTGGCTCGATGGGCCGTACGTCTTCAGCAGTACGACTTTACTATCATCCACCGTAAAGGAAAATTCAATGTCGTTCCGGACACTCTCTCCCGTTCAGTCCCCAAATTGGATATCGTTCAAGTCAACCCTAAAAGCCAAGACAAATGTTACGTTCGTATCTTAGAACAAATTAAGAGACATCCCGAGAAGTACCCTCAATTTCAACTTATCGGTGGGATACTTCGACGTTACGTACCGCCTAATAGCGCTTTTCCCTCTGAGGATTCCGATTCATGGAAAATCTATGTTCCTAAGGAACAACGACAAGAGGTCTTGTTAGAATGTCATAACGAGCCCACAAGTGGTCATCTGGGCATTGCGAAGACTCTCGCTCGCATATTGCAACACTACTATTGGCCTAAGATGTTAGGGGATGTGATTCGTCATATCAAAGCCTGTCCTAACTGCAATAAGGCGAAACCTCTTCAAAGAGCTCCTGTTGGTCGTATGGGTGGACATTCTAAAGTTACTAAACCATGGGAAGTCCTCAGTGTCGACATTGTGGGTCCTCTTCCGAGGTCCAAGCGCGGTTTTAATTACATTTTAGTGGTCTCTGATATCTTCAGTAAGTTTGTTCTGACCTTCCCGTTACGTAAAGCTTCCTCCAAGTCTATTATCCGACATCTTGAAGAAGATGTGTTTCTGATTTTTGGCGTACCTCGTTCCGTAATTTCCGATAATGGCGTGCAGTTTCGTTCTAACGACTACCGTTCTAAGTTAAAAGAATATAAAGTACGTCCATGCTATACTGCAAATTACCATCCTCAAGCGAATCCCGTGGAACGTGTGAATAGGGTTATCAAAACCATGTTGATCTCGTATGTCTCTGACAATCATCGCGAATGGGACGTCTATCTTCCCAAAGTCACTTGCGCCTTGCGCACTGCTAGACACGAAGTCACCGGACATACGCCCTATTTCATTAACTTCGGTCGTGAGATGAATCTCACTGGAGAAAGAATTTCCGATGCCCCTATCTCTGACGGAACTCCACTTGTCGAGGTCCGCGACCCGGAAAAACTAATAGAGCGTTCCGAAGGATTTTCTAAACTGTATCGTGACATCAAATCTCGCTTGCAGAAAGCGTACGAGCGTGCTACGATACTCGTCATAGACGAGATGAATTCTTGGTAAACCAGTTGGTCTGGCGTAAAAATTTCGTTCTTTCAGATGCCGCCAAATTCTATACCGCCAAATTGGCTGACAAATATGTCGGGCCCTTTCAAATTAGTAAACGTATCTCCACTGACATTTACGAACTCAAAACTTGCGAAGGTAAATTGCTGCCCGGGGCGTGGCACGCAAATTTACTGAAACCTCAACCGAGTGATGATTAAGATCTATCTTCTTACGGGTCTAACTGCCTAAAATTATCGCTATCTCGATTTTGTCTTTTCGTTACCTGTACCTACCGTTACCTTCACGGCCTGTAGTGAGGGCTGAAAGAATTCTCCTACCGTGATCCTGCGTGAAGTAAAAGGCTTCTAAAGGGACTCGGACCACTATTGTTCCCTAACACCCCGGAACAACCGCTTTCTGTCCCCTTAGGACTCTCTCCCTCTCTCGTGTTGTCGTCATCGGGTCTTCCGTTTCGGATCTCCCGGGTCGGATCTTCTGGGTCTGCCACTGCCCTCTCCTGTTTCCGGTTGTCTCCTCGCGCGGCTGTGTGTACGACCTCTTCCGCGCGGTTGCGGTTCCATCTTGGAAAATCTGTTTCCTAACCCGCAATTACTAACTAAGTAGCTTTGCTACATCAAGAAACTATCGCTTCAGGGCAAACATTTTCCGTATATCGACTTCTGTTAGTGTGATTACCGGCCCCATTGCACAGCTTGTATCTGTGATTCTGTCTATGCATTTATCTTCCCGTGCCTTTATCGCTTCCGTATGTTTCGGATCCCCCCGTGTCTCTGCATATACGGAATGGCAGCCTTGCTAGGGGAGTCCACACTATATTTCGTTTACCCTATCTGACATGACTACCTTTTAAGCTAACTAATGTGGCTTAACTACCGGATTTGACTTTCTTATTTGTGAAGGTATAAAGAGTGATGGTCCCTTCTGTGTGATAATCCTCAGCCTTCTAAAGGTCGTGTCCTGGCGACCTTTTTGCTTTTCTTACCTTCAAAATGTTACTTCCAGGAATCGGATATGACTTCAGCCTTTATGGTTTATCGTTTGCCTTCAGCATTTCAGTCGGGACAACGCCGGTCCAGACTTTAAACTTTTGCTCTCTAATACCTATTTTTGTTTGGCGAACTTCTCTCGTTTTGTTGTCTTCGGATGTTATGGATGTCGAAACAGCATATCTGTACCTCTGGGCAGTTGCACCATTTTTCTTTTATTTTTTTGTCACTTTCCCGTACCGGCCGAATGCCGAAGGGCCACGTGGTGGTTATGGCCAAGCTGTCTGGTGTTGCTGTGACTGAGTGTGGATATGTGCGTTTGTGTAGTAGACAACGTCCGTTTCAGAGCTCTCGCTTACCCTTTTCACTATCTTTATCCCGTCAGCCTAAGTTCTCGGTGCAAGAAATTGCTCTGCGATCAATTTCTTTCGCTGGAAAGGGGGGAATTGTTACGTTGTAAATTTACTTTGACTATAGTTCGCGGAAGATTGTGTACCTTTTGTCTAAATACGTGGAATTTTGTATAAAGATCGTGACTTTTTGAGCGTACCCTGTATATTGTCTATTTCACCGGTCACTAAGACTGCCTGCAGTATGCTTCCGTGGGTACTAAGCCTACTATTGAGCCCTCACCGCTCTAAATCACATACCGCGAATATGACAGATATATTTTGTGTAAGATCGGGCATTTACACCCTGTTTTTGTGAAAGCCTCTTTATCTGAATAACTAACTTTAATTATCTTAGCTCTAGCTTAATCTAACCTACCTGTAGTTTCGTATTTTACGCATTTGCAATTATTTCTACGCCTTGCTTAAGTATATAAAATATCTTCTTATATATATTGCGACCGATCCCTGCCTAATGCATTTATTAGTGATCTGTAAACGTTTTGAGACGTCAGTCAAGATATTGTGTAATTGTTCCTCATGTTTTGCGTATTGCCAAACACAGTATCTCGAGCAGGCCCCGAGTTTTATTGTCTCGCCTTTTTCCTTCGCAGTCGTCTCTCTAAAAATGTAAGAAGTTTTAATTAGGGAAATGCTCGGGACAGTAGGTCATACTATTAATTGTTTGCCGATCATTTGTGGCCTTCCTTCGTTCTTCTAAGTATTAGGCATCTTCCGTGGCTTCATCCTGGGACTCCCATTAGGGGTTATGGACGATAATAACATTCTGAAACATAAGTTTATGATCGGTTCTCGTGACCGTCTTCGGCAGCGTTTTGATATTTAAGCTTTGGTATTTCGTTAATTACCTGTAGAAATTCTGTACTCTCTCATAATGGGATAGAAACTATGTGTGGAAGATTGTTTGTTTATTTCTGTCAGATTTATCGGTTATGTTCTACAGATCTGTCTGCTCGCGGAATGCCAACGTCTCGCATAAATTTTCCCTCGTGCTGTCGGCGCTATAACTTTCTTCGTACAATTGTCGGTTATTCCGTTTATTCTCGTTTCGCCTAAGTCATGTTCTTGTTTGCGTATAATTATAAGTCACAGTGTTAACCCCTTTTCGGTCAAACTCAAACTTGTGGTTGTAATTTTATTTGTATGTTCCCGATTGTCTGTTTGGAGGTATTTCGCGTCGTTATGTTTTGACAGGGCTGTGCGTGGAATTGAACGCGCATGGGATATGAAGAGGTTCCCGCTCCCGACGGGACTTGTCGGTCACATCTTGCATAAAGAACAGTGAGTGCAAATTGCTTTTCTTCCTTTAGTACTTATGTACATTATCCATGTGGATAGTTTTTCGCGTATGCGGCTTAATCTGGAGAAAGCAGAAATTACCGTACCTTTCTTTGGGATATTAGCGTGAATTTATATCGTCGTACCGTTATCAAAAAAAATTCACGTATAGCCACGTGTGTTGGCTTCTTCGTTGAAAATTTTGCACCCTGTGGTGACTTGAAGTCGTTTACCGTGGAATCTCCATTAATTGGGGTAAGTGTTTATATCTCTGCGTTAATTTTCGGGATTTTATCTTTGGGTTTTTTTTAAAATTTTAATAGGATTCTTTTGTCGGGCGCAAAAGCCCTCAAAAGCCGTTAGGATTCTTTGACGGTCATTTAGGCCCTCCGAAGTCTTTTCTGTGGTGAAATCGCCTATAACAGTGGATTTTATCCATCATCCAGCCCACCTGTTGAGTGGAATTTTCCAACAAGGGAGTCGCCGCCATCTTGGGCATCTGCAGCGTCCTTCCGACAACCATTTTGCCAGCTAAGGTTGTAATTTTACATTTATATTTTACGTCCGAATTTCGACGACTTTTCGACTGTGAACAAGACTTCAGTCCGCCTAGTTTTGTCCGAGAATTTTTGAGAGGTTTTATTTTAACTATCGCACCTCTTAGACAACTGCGAGGTCACAATTTAATCCTTATTAAATTACCGTTATTATTTTATTAACTTTGTAATAATCAGATTGACCTGAATTTTGGTTTTGTCACTACCTTAATTTCTGTAGCTCTATATTGAGGCAAATATTTAATTAAAATTTAATTCTAGTAGATTCATTATAAGTTCAATTATCCTTTGGATAGATTTTATTTAAATAGTAATTAAACTCAGCGTTTCTCCTCCGATTCAATAGAGGCTTGTTTTATGATGTGTTGCATTTGAAATTTAAGTTTTGAAAATTATTTTGCACGTTTAATTATTGCCGTAAGTTTGTAAATTTTGCCTTTCGAAGATCAATTAATTTACCTGAGCCAGATAAATTCATTCTTGTAGTAGCCAACTTTGGTTCTCGAAGCTCAGGGTTTTCTTGAATTTTTATGTAATCGTTTTCCTAAATTTTACCTTTAGTTTAATTTTTGTCTTTGCTAATCAACAGCCTTCAATTGATTTCATTCAGTTCATGTAAGCAAACCGACGTTTTCTTTATATTTAGCGAATTTTCCTCATTTTAGACTAAGACCTTTTACTGATTTATCAATTGTTCTTTTGCGCTTATAAATTTATATGTATACTCACACCTATGTATTGACATTGCCGTTGTGGCATGTATATGAAAACTTTTGTACACCTAATGTAAGGTGAAAGAAACGTTTCGGCAACCGACCAACTCCTGCTGATGCGCAGAGTATATGTTTAATCATTAAGTTTTTTTTATTTTTTTTTATACTTACTAAATTTTGCAACTATCACATAACGCTTGTTCTTTTATTTATCAACTGTCTAATTGCAGTACACTTTATACCAAATTAACTTTACATTCAACGCCAGTTTTTTTTAATACCTAATTTTCACAATTTCATATTCATTATAGTCAAATATCCATACAACACATCAGTTTAATTAAATTTTGTTACGTTACGAATACCTTATCTTTTATTTCATTTACCTCTGCATTTCTTAATTTTTATTGTGACAAGCACGCACATAAGATTGGGTGCTTCGAATATATACAGGGTGTTCAGTAGGTAACCCGCTGGAGGGACACAGCCAGTGGTAGTTCGAAGGAGGCGCAGGTAGGTTATCTGTAGATAGCATAGTGTCCTGGTGCCCGGACAATCGTCGCAAGCGTCGTTGCCGACCGACGCTCTACTTATAGGTGTTCTCTTTTACCTGAACCGTCACGCCGTCTGCGACAGAGTTAGCTCGGCCCTGCGTTATCCTGTTTAACAACCCCCTATTGCGACTCCCCGTTTCATATCTTAATCAGCCGTTATCTTATTGCGACGTAGATCCGGTAGCAAGGCCCATATAAATAAATAAATGTATTCCACTCATTTCTATTTCACCGGTAAATAAAAAAAAAAAAAAAATAAAAATTATGTTGACTATGAATATTCACAGAATAAAAGAGATATTGTTGAATACACATTTCAATATGCATTTTGTACATAGTTCTTTATATTTATAAGTATATATATATCCACTTCAGGAGGCCCAGGCTAAAAAGATAAATAAATAAAACATTAGTTAATAATATAATGTAGATCAGAAAGGACTTACACCAACAAAACTTTGTTTAAAGATTGACGGACCTAGAAAACTCCCCGAACACAAAAAGGTGGTTCAATGACCTCGAGGAAGAAGGCCCGAAGAAAGAAAAGGATAAGAAGCATCCAAAACAAACCAAGGCGATAAAGACGATATGTAGCGTATATCCGATATTGCCGATGCCTAAGAACAAAAAAGGGAAGGTTAGAGTTAAATTAATTAATGAAAGGAGAATTTATATCAAAAACAGCAAAGAAAGCAATGAATATATATATAAATACAACGCAAATTGGAGGTAAAGTAAATATAAAAAAATACAATAAAAGAATACTTACTAACAAATAAAATCATTCAAAATGTCCATGGAATAAAAATATAGAATATGTAAATAATAACAACAACAAACATGGTGGAAACAAGGTCACGTGATTGCATAATTTCAATAGTTATCGAAATTAACACGGAGGGCGTGACAGACGAAAATTCAAACGAAAGGAACGACTTAAAAACAAAAATAAGCCGTTTGGCAAATGTTTATCATTATAAAAGACGACGCACAAGCGAAAATAAGCAGTCGATAAGAAGTCCTGATTCTCTTCAAAACTTAAAGAAAAATAGTTAAACCAGTGCGCCGAAGAAATAAGGAATCTAAAGGCACAAAACGCCTTGAGATTCAGACGCCGTAGTCGCAAGAAGCGGCAACGATAAGTGCGCGCCAGGAGACGCGAAGTACTGCGATTGGATCGCATAAAAGCCACAATAATAAATTTAATAAAAATGGAGGGACTGGGCTACCAGGAAGAATTCGAGATGCTATACGACCTAGAAAAGTGAGTACAAGCACTATAAAGTAAAATCCATCTTGCAATCCTAAAGTAAATAAATGAAAGAACCTTCATGACTGTTTCATAACTAATAGCAATAAAATTTTAGAATATTATTTAAACAATTAAAAATAAATTCTTCTTTGAATATGTCCTGGGTCGACGTGTGAATCTTGGCTCAAGGCGGTTCAACGAAGTATTAGTAAATTCTCCGGATAGCAATAAAAATTTAGAATATTATTTAAACAATTAAAAATAAATTCTTCTTTGAATATGTCCTGGGTCGACGTGTGAATCTTGGCTCAAGGCGGTTCAACGAAGTATTAGTAAATTCTCCGGATGGCAATGAAAATTTAGAACGTTATATAAATAATTTAAAACAAACTCTTCTTTGAGTAAGCTCTGGATTGACGTGTGAATCTTGGTTCAGAGCGACTTAACGAGGTGCTAACGCTTTTATAGAATAACGGCAATTTCGAGATATGAGCATACGTGAAGGTTAGAGCAGTGAATTTTATTTTTATTCATGATTAACAATTTTATAAAAAAATCAAGGGTTGCAAGGTGCTTGTACCGCGGATGAAAGAGACTGGAGATGACAATGGAATATATATTGTATTGTATTGCATAGTAATGATATTTAATAATGTTTTTGTAAATATATATATATATATAAAATAAAATAAGTTGTGCTGACATTCTATATCTACTTATTTATACCCATCCCAGGGAGATCTAAGGAAAGTCAACGTCACAATCACAGCTAGAACTCACTATAAGTATAAGACTGTGACACATCATCCGATATAAAAATATGATAAATTCATACTTATACCCTGAGATTACTAAAATAAATTAATTTATTAATTTAATTTTTGGTTATTAACCAATATAGAAGAAGTCACAGCATTATTTTGGCGACCCAACGAGAAGGGCTGTGTTAAAGCCTACAACATTTTATATATTAATTTGGCGCATACGTAGTAGGCTTATCATTGGCCAAGATTTAATTTGGCACCCATACGTCGAAAAGCTTATCGTTGGCCAAGATCAACCTTAATTTGGCACTCAACGATAAAAGGCTGTGTGAATTTACTTTCCTTAAAACGCCATAAGCACACAATATTCTCCTATTGGGACAGGGTAAATAAGAGATAGAATAAAAAAAAAAAAAAAAAAAAAAATGGCTGATGAAAACAACAAGAAAAGCGGAAAACCTGAAAAGGTTGAAGATAAGGAAACAAGACCACAGTTTACCAGATACAGAGATAATTCTCGCAGCAACCGTTCAACCTCTAGCTCAGAATCAGAGAAACAAGAGTTGGAAGGTGATCAAGTGGAAGAACCGATCGTTGGAAGTACATCTCTCAAGAGAACAACCGAAAAATCATCGGAAGATAAAATGGATAATTTGCTTCAAGTCCTATTGCACATGAAAGAAGAAATGAAATCAAATAATGAGAACATGAAAGACATGAAAGAAGAAATAAAATCACACAATGAGAAGAACAATGAAAATCTAAATAGAATCAACCAAAAGATTGACAAGGGATTTCAAGATCTTAGATCGGAGACATTACAGCTAAACGCTAATCTAGAAAAGAAATTAAAACAATCCGTATCACTCCTAACGAATGAAATAAATAATAATGCAGGGAAATGTGAGAATGGATACAAGTTTTTAAAAAACGAGATAAATGAAAGAGCAGATAAGACGAAAGTACGATTTGAAAAGGTAGAAGGAAAGGTAGAATCTTTGGAAAATAAAATAATAGACATCAAGATTACAAACAACGAAGAATTAAGACAACTCTCAAATGAAGTTGAAAATTGTAAAATAAAATATGGAACATGTACGGACACAATGCTAAGATTGCAAAATAGGACTGTGACATTTGAAACTACCCTCCAAGTATTAGAGGACAAAGTAAGGCACGGGGTTAACATACCTAGCGCACCTTTGCCTCATATAATAGGTAGTGCAGAAAATATACCAAAGTTTACAGGAAATAATAAGGATAATCCCATGGCATTTTTAAGAACAATTAAAACCTACATGAGAGGAATAACAGATGAGATGTCTAAACTACATTTTATAAGAGGTTGTCTTAAGGACTACAGTCTGCTATGGTATGATACGATTATTGATGAGTTGACAACGTATCGAGAATTCGAAATACGATTCATCAGGCAATACTGGGGACAAAATGCACAACGAAGAATACGACATGACTTGGTATTTGGGAAATACAGACCAGGTTCTTCAAGGGAAAACTACGTAATAAAGAAATACTCTTTCATAAAATATATACTCCCAGTCATAGAAGAAAGTGATGTCGTATCGCAACTAGCTGCGCACTTCGATAATGATATAGTACAGGCCGTAGCATTACAAGGAATAGAAACCATTGAGGGATTGCTGGAATTAGTAAAAAGAATAGATGATGTCGACGAAAAGGGGAACACCTCAAATAGAGGAAACCACAACGATAACCCAAACAATTATCCCAGAAACAGATTCTATAGACATAACAATGAAGGGAACAGATTCTATAGAAAGAACAATGAAGGGAACAGATTTAATAGACAGAATAATGAAGGGAATCAATTCCACAGAAACAGACCAGATTACCAAGGGTACAACTACTATAAAAATAGGCAAGATAACAAAGGGTATGGAAATCAATCATACAACGAGAAAAGGGAAACTCAACCGAGAAGAAACCCAAATCAAAGTAATAAAAGGGAGGAAAGGATTCCAGAGAGAGATAGAAGAATCAACAACGTACAACTAGAATGGGACAACAAAGAGATAGATCCCAAGGAAAAGGATGAATCTAGGGGTGCAATACCTAAAGATTCAAGATATAAAATCAGCGAGAGAGAATGGGAAAATAGATCACAAGCAGGAGCGACTGCAACAAATTTTTAGAGAAGCCAGTCAAAAAGAACACAAAAACGCAAAATATATATAAATACGAAGATCTGATGAAAATAACCACTGAACTACCACACATACCGATCAAAATTGGGGAGGAAAGAATAGAAGCACTACTAGATAGTGGATCACAACTATCACTACTCGACTACAGCGTCATAAATGAAAAGTTAGAGAAACAAGGACGATATATTCCTATAAAGAAGATTAATTTAGTAACAGCAAATAAAAAACCTCTGATAACCATTGATAAAGTTTTCTGCATTAATGTTAAAATAAATGATTTAAACCTACTGACAGAATTTGTAGTAGTAAATAATTTGAATTGCAATTGCATATTGGGAATGGACTTTTTAAGTCAATATAGTACGAAACTGGATATGAAGGACAAAACTTTTCACATAAGAAATATGATAATTCCATGGAGCGAAGAAGCACCGGAAAAGGAAATTTTAATTAATAATTTATATGTAGAAGAAAGAGAAAAGGAACTCACGCAAGAAATGATTAACGATTCATATGACAATAAATGTACGCATCTCGTGAAGCATCCAGAAAATAAGGACTTCACATCAAAAGGGGATGGTACAAATATAAATTGCAATGAAAAATATAAAAATCATGTGAGCAATCTTTTAAATAAGCACAAGAGACTGTTTGACGACAGCCCTGGCTTAGCAAGAAATTACGAGCATAAGCTCGAGGTAAATGAAAAGAAACCCTTCTATGTAAAAACATATCCAATTCCCAATAAGTATAAGGAGCAAGTGAAATTAGAAATTAAAGAAATGCTGAAGAATAACATAATAGAAAAGGCAGAGTCGAACTTTATCAGCCCAATTGTCGTTGTAGTAAAGAAGAGCACGGAAGATTCAAAGGAAACAAAATTAAGATTATGCTTGGACGCGAGAAATATTAATTCCCTCACTACACCTAATTTTGAAGCACCCCAGAGCATGGAAACGCTATTAGCAAAGTGCACAGAGGCCCAGTGGTTTACAAAAATAGATTTAAAAAGTTCCTTTTGGCTGGTACCATTACACAAAGATTCTAGAAAGTATTGTTCGTTTATATTCAACTCAACAGTGTACTCGTTCAAAGTCGTTCCGTTTGGAATATCCACAGCTACGGCAGCTTTAGTAAGAGCTATGCAAAAGATATTGGATCCACACGAAGAATATGTCTCACATTATGTCGATGACATATTAATTTTCAACAAGGACATTAATAGTCACAAAATATCAGTGGAGAAGGTCATGAAGACATTAGCCGACAACAATCTAAAGATCAACCTAGAGAAATGTGAATTTTTCAAGAATAGCGTAACGTATTTAGGATACGTCATTAATGGGAAAACAGTAACCATAGAAAAAGAGAAATTAAAAGCAATAAGGGAATACCCAAAACCAAAAAACATAAGAATGCTAAGAGGTTTCTTAGGTATGATAAATTACTATAAACATTTTATACCAAAAATATCAGATCAGACGTGTATGCTATTCAAGATGATAAAGAAAGGAGTTAAATTCAAATGGACTCCAGAAAGGATAAAAGCGTTTGAAGACATAAAGAAAAATTTCTGTGAAGCTTTGACGGTCAATCTACCAGATTTCAACAAAGAATTTATAGTAAGATGTGATGCATCCAGCAATGCAATAGCAGCAGAGCTATTACAAATTAAAGATGGGATAGAAACACCTATATGTTTCATATCAAGAATATTAAAGGACTACGAGAGGAACTATTCGATCTCAGAACGAGAACTCCTATCAGTGGTACATGGATTGTCAAAACTTAAATACTATCTACATGGAAATACCTTTTTAGTCGAAACAGATCATTTGTCTTTAATTTTCCTAATGAAAACACGCTTTAACAATTCAAGAATATATAGATGGTCGCTCCAATTATCGGAATTCACGTTTAGGATAAAACACAGAAAAGGATCCGACAATGTTGTAGCAGACGCTTTAAGCAGAGCACAAGGAGGTAGCAAGCAAAGACAGGCGTATCAAATAAATAATTATAATATAGAAAACGCTCCAGAGTTGTACAGCAGAGAGAGCATTCTAGAGAGTCAGAATAAAGAAGAGATAAGAGAAATAAGAGAAAAGATACGAAGGATACAAAATTACAAAGGTTTCAATATAATGAATAATGTCATATACAAAAGGATAGGAAATAAAAACCTAATTGTACTAGATAAAGATCTAGCAATAAAAATAATCAGAGATATCCATACAAGATTAGGCCACCCTGGAAATAGGAGAACATTCCTTGTTTTCAGGGAGGAATTTTACACATTGAAAGACAAAAATTTGACGGCGATAGAAAATAAGAAATGTAAGCAATGTCTGTTGGGTAAATACAAAAATCGTACAAACCAAAATATAATACACAGTATAAGGGTAGAGAACAAACTGGACTTGGTGGCAGCAGATTTTCTTGGTAACCTAATACCAGGGGAAAGAGGTCACTGCAACATCTTCGTCATGGTGGACGTCTTCACCAAGTATGTCAGATTGTACTCGACGAAGAAATACAATACACAAACCGCCATAAATTGTATTAATCGGTTCATCAACGAACATGGGAGGATAAGAAAACTGTTAGTTGACAACGCGTCTTATTTCAACAATGAGAGATTCAAACAAGAATTAAATGAAATAGGTACAGAGGTGATATTCACAAGTATTAGACATCCACAGGCGAATCCCAGTGAAAGATACATACAGGAAGTAACCAGACACTTAAGGATGTTAACTCACGAGAGACACAACGCGTGGGTACAACATTTAGAAGAAGTGGAAAACAATATGAATTTCACGCCAAGCGTAACAACGAATGTAAGCCCATACACACTAATGTACGGCAAACGACCACCGAGGCCATGGTGCCGAAATACTCCTATAATAGAAAACATCGAAGAACTCACGGACCAAGCTAGGGCTCAACAGAGAAACATAGCAGAAAAATACACGAGAAAGGAAAATGAGAAGATAAAATTAAACAAGACATACCAGATAGGGGACCTAGTGGTAGTAAAAAGCTATCGTCTAGGAAGAAGACACCTAAACAAATGCGCTAAACTAGACCTTCCGTACGTAGGACCGTATAGGGTAAACAGAGTATTAGGTGACGTAACTTACGAATTGAAGGAAGTGAACAACGAAGAAGTGAAAGGAAAATATCACATTTCGATGTTGTACGATTACGACGAGGAATAAAAATTTTACATAATGATATGTAAATAAATATGACAAAAATAAAAAGGGACAGCTCCCAAGAGTATACTATTTAAGAAATGTAAATAAACATTAAGAAAACAAAAAGGGATAGTTCCCAAGACTATATTATTTAAGTTCTATATAAATAGATATTAAGGAAATAAAAAGGGATAGTTCCCAAGACTATAGCACTTAAGTTAAAATAAATAGATATTAAGAAACAAAAAGGGATAGTTCCCACGTAAGAATATAGAAAATTTAGACGTAAGAATATTAGCTAAGTAAATGTTTAGAAAAATACCATTAAGTAAAGAAAATGCAACATGCCCATATTTTTCGTAGTCAACTATGGCATATTGACAGTTTCTTAACTTGGGATATGCTGTGGTATTTTCTTGTAAATAAATGAATAAATAAAAATAAAGAAACAAACAAATAAAGAACCAACAGAAATAAAATATTATTATGTTTATTTTAAGTAAAAAAAAAAAATAATTTTTTATATATCCAATATAAATTACAATTTTATATATTTCAATATATAAATACAGAAAAGTCACTAATTAATGTAAATGTATGTAGTTTTAATTATATTTTAGTGTTTACTAAAAATTTCATAGCTATGCAATAGAATATACAAGAATGCAATGTGGGTTGCATACCCGTAAAAAAATAAGAACAGTACCAATCAAACGGAAATGGTATTCAACAATATACATAAAATAATGTAAAAATAAATAAAAACCAACCTCAATGAGAGCACGTAAAGGATACAAAATGAATAACAATTTTATTTCCATTACAGACAGGAAAATCCTGACGTACATTTTAAATATAATAAGGAAGAGCCTGATTATAAAATCGCAGTACACATAGCACTGCAAATACTCACGAGAAGGCAGCAAATCCACACAAAAAAGAAGTTAAACGCTAAAAATAGAGAAAGGATCATGCTAAGGGACGGCTTCATCACACGGGTAAATCACGTAGAAGCAATAAAATTGCACGAAGCAGGAAGCACTAGATTCCATAAGGGTGAATAAAGGCTTGCACTCAACGCAGCGCATTATTAACAAACACTATAGCAAGGACAAAGGCCCATATAAATAAATAAATGTATTCCACTCATTTCTATTTCACCGGTAAATAAAAAAAAAAAAAAATAAAAATTATGTTGACTATGAATATTCACAGAATAAAAGAGATATTGTTGAATACACATTTCAATATGCATTTTGTACATAGTTCTTTATATTTATAAGTATATATATATCCACTTCAGGAGGCCCAGGCTAAAAAGATAAATAAATAAAACATTAGTTAATAATATAATGTAGATCAGAAAGGACTTACACCAACAAAACTTTGTTTAAAGATTGACGGACCTAGAAAACTCCCCGAACACAAAAAGGTGGTTCAATGACCTCGAGGAAGAAGGCCCGAAGAAAGAAAAGGATAAGAAGCATCCAAAACAAACCAAGGCGATAAAGACGATATGTAGCGTATATCCGATATTGCCGATGCCTAAGAACAAAAAAGGGAAGGTTAGAGTTAAATTAATTAATGAAAGGAGAATTTATATCAAAAACAGCAAAGAAAGCAATGAATATATATATAAATACAACGCAAATTGGAGGTAAAGTAAATATAAAAAAATACAATAAAAGAATACTTACTAACAAATAAAATCATTCAAAATGTCCATGGAATAAAAATATAGAATATGTAAATAATAACAACAACAAACATGGTGGAAACAAGGTCACGTGATTGCATAATTTCAATAGTTATCGAAATTAACACGGAGGGCGTGACAGACGAAAATTCAAACGAAAGGAACGACTTAAAAACAAAAATAAGCCGTTTGGCAAATGTTTATCATTATAAAAGACGACGCACAAGCGAAAATAAGCAGTCGATAAGAAGTCCTGATTCTCTTCAAAACTTAAAGAAAAATAGTTAAACCAGTGCGCCGAAGAAATAAGGAATCTAAAGGCACAAAACGCCTTGAGATTCAGACGCCGTAGTCGCAAGAAGCGGCAACGATAAGTGCGCGCCAGGAGACGCGAAGTACTGCGATTGGATCGCATAAAAGCCACAATAATAAATTTAATAAAAATGGAGGGACTGGGCTACCAGGAAGAATTCGAGATGCTATACGACCTAGAAAAGTGAGTACAAGCACTATAAAGTAAAATCCATCTTGCAATCCTAAAGTAAATAAATGAAAGAACCTTCATGACTGTTTCATAACTAATAGCAATAAAATTTTAGAATATTATTTAAACAATTAAAAATAAATTCTTCTTTGAATATGTCCTGGGTCGACGTGTGAATCTTGGCTCAAGGCGGTTCAACGAAGTATTAGTAAATTCTCCGGATAGCAATAAAAATTTAGAATATTATTTAAACAATTAAAAATAAATTCTTCTTTGAATATGTCCTGGGTCGACGTGTGAATCTTGGCTCAAGGCGGTTCAACGAAGTATTAGTAAATTCTTCGGATGGCAATGAAAATTTAGAACGTTATATAAATAATTTAAAACAAACTCTTCTTTGAGTAAGCTCTGGATTGACGTGTGAATCTTGGTTCAGAGCGACTTAACGAGGTGCTAACGCTTTTATAGAATAACGGCAATTTCGAGATATGAGCATACGTGAAGGTTAGAGCAGTGAATTTTATTTTTATTCATGATTAACAATTTTATAAAAAAATCAAGGGTTGCAAGGTGCTTGTACCGCGGATGAAAGAGACTGGAGATGACAATGGAATATATATTGTATTGTATTGCATAGTAATGATATTTAATAATGTTTTTGTAAATATATATATATATATAAAATAAAATAAGTTGTGCTGACATTCTATATCTACTTATTTATACCCATCCCAGGGAGATCTAAGGAAAGTCAACGTCACAATCACAGCTAGAACTCACTATAAGTATAAGACTGTGACACATCATCCGATATAAAAATATGATAAATTCATACTTAGACCCTGAGATTACTAAAATAAATTAATTTATTAATTTAATTTTTGGTTATTAACCAATATAGAAGAAGTCACAGCAATATGCAACATCTTTGGTTTCTGTAATTATTGATAAATCTATGGGTTTTACAACAACTTCAACTTCATTTTTATTAGAATTATGTGACAGGAATTCCTTCACATTATTTAATAAATTGCTGGAGTCTTCATTTCGCAATTCGATCCCAACGAATGTCTACCTACATAATTATTAATTAAGAGAGATTTAAAACTCCCTATGAATGTTATTGGTGATGGTTTAATATTCCTACTCCCATGTTGCCTCATTTGCCCGAAAAAGTTTTCAATGGGATCCTGATTTAGGAACCGTGTTCGTAAGAATGAAATATTATATGTTTTAATCATGTAATTAAACAATTCTTCGATACTGTTTAAAGTTACCAACCAATTTTTAACTGATGGTGGTGTTGTATTGGTCCCCTGATCAGCAACAAAATACATACTTGATAATAATTTCTTTGCACATTTCCAAAATTTTAAATGATTCGTGGTACTTCGAAGTGCACAATGAAGAGGTTTACCACTCTTTGGGATATGGCTTGTACCATTGACACTATCAAATAGGTCGTCCATGAATTTAATAAAATGCACAGTCTCCATTGCTCTTTCGTTCAGTAGCCGTCCATCAACGCCAGTTGTGCCTGCAAAATTCGTTATATATTGAACTGGTCTTGTATCTTAGCCACGACCAGTCAAATATGTAAAATATGAATATTTAGATTTTCGTTCATGTTTGAAAAGATTCACTTTTGGGCGAACCCTTGTACATTGTAGTTAAAATAATTATTATTGAATTGTTCATATAATTAAGGTCAAATGCGCATACAATGTGCGCAGACTCGCATCACACATAACAAAGATATAAAACATTTGTATCCTGCTCATTGGTTTACTTATAAAAATGTTTACTTTGGGTCGACAAATATGGCCATTGCAAAAGTATGATTTATAATAAAAATCGACTAAAATTGTTAAATTTGGAAATTAATAGGGATACTTCAGTATCAATACTTGATGTATCATAGGTTTTTGTAAACAATTGGAAGGTTAAAACAGTGTAAATTTTGTTAGCATCCTGAAATGGAACGAATGGACGTTGGCAATAAATGTCTTTATCAGGTCAAATATAACTTTAATTCAGTAAAGAAACGAACTTTTGGGTACACACATATTGAACCAAAAGCCCTTTACATATTCAAGTCCTGTACAAACAGGGCATGAGCATTATTGAGATTTCACCACATGTTTGAATATAGGTTGTCAAAAGTCACCCTTAAATAATTTTATTTTTTTTATATAAATGAATTTTTGTCTGGTAAAAAGAAACGGAAATGAAAAAAAAGAAACGATGTAATTAAATGTTAAGAGAACCATTGTAAACGCCGTTGCATTAGAGATACACATATTGAGTATGTTAGGCAAATCAAAAATTATAAAAAATAATATTTTTATGAGCAGAACTGTACTAGGAAAATCAAACGCGCTACTATTAAAGTTTTTAACACGCGTTTAATTGTCAAAAATCAGAATTCTAAATTTGAATATAGGAGAAATAAATTTCATAACACTTTATGAAGGCAATAAAATCGCGAAATAATAGGGTTTGCCTTTTGAAATGAACGGATGGTTGTTGACTTGATTGAATTTTGTTGGTTGCCTTGACAACCACCATACAAACAAGAGAAAGTATAAAAGGACAGTACCTTGATTTAAAAGGGATTCTTCTGCAATAACCAACCAGTAAGGTTGTGTTTAAATGGATTCTTCTACAACAACCAAGCAGTAAGGTTGTGAAAAGAACAGTGCCTACAAGATTTACACACAACCAGTAAGGTTGTTCTAAATATTCGCGAGCATCCCACTTCTGTGAAACAAAGTGCGGGCTAGTGCAACTACACACATTGAAGTCAATCCTGTGTTTTCGATATTGGAAAAACCAAGGATACAAATAACGTACTGGAAAGAAAGAAATAATCAACAAGGATATTAACTTCAACTACCAGGGAGTTAACCAAACAACGAAAAAAAATACGAACCTGTGTCCAGTCATCTACAACGAGTCAACACATCTGAACAAGGTGCCGCCAAGAAGATACACCAGGGGTGCCTATCAAGAGAATCAACTCGGAGGGTCAAGACGTTCCTTCATCTACAAGCATCTGTGGAGCCCCCTTCAAGAACGACAGCAGCACCTGCATTCTTTCCAGCCAGCGAACTTAAAGTTAAACAAACAAAACTGTATGTAAAGTGATATTGATATAAGGTCACGTTCATTAGAAGGAAACAAGATAAACTTGTAAATGACTAACAGTCAAGTCAGACTTAAGTGTAATCCGAGTTTTTTTACCAAGACTAAACGTTCATTTCTCACGTAGCCGGTTTTAAATAGTACATAATAGCCGGATAGTTAAATAGTTAACCTATGATTCAAATACCATTCATGCATTTTAAATTAGACAACGATCTAAGTTTAAAACTTACGTGTTACATTAGTTTATTTTAAGAAACGAAGAGTCATTAACTTCCATATAGAAATCCACGTTGAATCAAATTGTTTACCATTAGTAAAGTAGACCGATTAAATATTGTTATGTGTATGCCTAATATGACTTGCGTAGAGTAATTTGTTCATGTTATTCCAAGTAAAGGTCATGCCTACAGACATTCTTGATAAGGATGTTTTAAACTGTAAATATAAAGCTACACTCAATTCAATAATAATAAAAAACCATAATCTAATAAACACCTGTGTTTTCATTTGACCCAGTTATACTATCCATCAACCTTGACCGAACAGCTGTTTTAAAAAGCATGCTCGATCGTACATTTGTTTGTTAGGTTATCTACAAGACCATCAGGAATCGGCCCCTTTCTACGTGTTTGTAAGCTGTAATACAGAAGTAAGTCGTGTACTCTTCCTCAGGTTCAACAACCGAATCCCTTTTACGACCCATTAATGAGATTTAATTATATTAGAGCTCAAATTCAGAACGTCAAAACCAACAACAAACTGATTTCTTTCAGGTTCACATAACCTAGCTATCATAGAGCGCGTAAATTTTTTTGAATTTCTCTGCATCACGTGGGTGTGACCCAGGTGCACCAACTGTGGAACTGAATTTGAACTGTTACAAATTCAGTCGCTTAATAAATACTTCAAAGATTAGTTCTAATATACAGGGAGCAGTCAAATAAAATAAAACACCATTTTAATTTTATTAACAATAAACTAGCACATAGATAAATAACAGAGTCCATGCTATTTTAAATAAAATACGTTACCCACCTTATAGTTAGGCAGCCAACATAGCTAGCCCGAGGCAATTAAATATTTGAAATAAAAATTCAATTTATAAAATAATTACAAGACATTCTAAACGGTACTTACCGTATCGTATGCAAGTGCTTTTCAAGGGTAATACGCCTGTTATACTCCATATCAATATTTTATGAAGCTTTTATGAATAATAAATATTACCTGATCTTATAAATAATGCCATGACGGACGCCACAGTATAACTAAAAGTTTGTGAGGCACAGCAAACTTTCATCTTGCGAATCCTCTCTGGAATAATATGGTCATCTTTTAATTTCGGCATCGCTCGGAATTCACCAGACGCATTATCAATATAATACGCATCTACAATATCCTTCCACTTTGCAGTAAATTTTTTATTTTGTTTTATGAATACTACATCTTTTGTCAATAAATTGTTACGTATCCCTTTGAGCAAATGCGGAGGATCATATATGTGGAAATATGTCTTATTATTAATCACATATTTATTGTCGCCATGTAATTCATTACCCATTCGATTAGCATCTTCTTTTGATCTAGCAACTAAATAATTGATTGCCGCAACGTTAGTTGTTCCCTGATCGCATACTGTCGCAACTACATCTAAACCACATTCCACACATTTGCGTAGAATTTCTTTTATGCAGCGTACCAGATCAAATTTGGCTGTTGCATTATGTGAGAAATAATAACAAATTGTTTGCTTCCAATTTTTTACAATGCCCCTCAACATAAAAACCAATGCGGTGTCTGCTATTTTGTTGGAAACATCTCCTGCACCAAGTTGTTCGAAACCAATAATTTGTTTATTCGCTCTATTAAAATAAAGATGTGGTTGGATACTCATCTCATCCCATATTAATGTGCAACATTTATGAGAAGCGGGTATTCGACTAATTGTTGTTTTTATTGTCTCAAATATTGCATCACATAATCCTGGCTGCACAGGAACTTTCGACAATAAACTTTTCATGGTTTTTACACTGGGCAAAGCAAATAGCTGCGATAGTAGTTTATATGCCTTTCTACTTTGTTTATATAGAATGATTCCTAATATTTTATCACTTATGGTATGTCGTCGCCCTTTTGTTTTCCTCAATGAATTTCTAAGTTGGCTATTGATAAATTGAACAATTGTTGTATTATATGGAGCAATCACATGTTCAATTAATTCTTCACCTCCAAGATTTTCTAAACGGGTTAATCGTTTTTTTAAAGCCAAATTTTTTTGTTTCTGTTTAGAAAGTAATCTTCTAAAATTTGAAGCTTTCCTATACAATATTTTCGCCTTGGGTGATAATTCCATTTTCTTATGTACCCCAACCTCACGAAGAAGCACTTTAGATGTTGTTCGTGTGTCTGAAAATTATTTTTTTTTATGTTAACACCCATTAAATTTCATGCAAATTGAAATATGGTTTCCAATATTTGATATAATCACTTTTAAAATCATATTATAAAAAACATTAGGGATATTTTTTGAAAATTATATTACAAAATAGTAATTAAATATTGAACTTCTAATCTACTTATAGAAGATAACACTTAATATCTATCTACTGAAAGTATTCGGTTTACCTATAAATTTTCTCATCTCCCCTGAGGTAGAGGGTAAACAACTTGATTCAGCCAAAGTAGATTGTTCTGATAACATTGGAGCCAGTGTATGTTCTGTAAATAAAAATACATTATTTCATTACATTAAATATATTCTGTTATTAAACAATAATATCATTCTAATGAAGTAAAAAGCAAGATATAAATTAAAATTCTAGCAAAATAATTTTCCTCACCTGTTAATGTTATTGTTTGGTTTATACTAGTGCTTGGTAGTTCACTTGTAATACCTTCCATAGGAATTGGTGGTGAGTGTTGTACTGTTAAAATATAAATGCTATACTTGCAGTTCATAATTCATACATATTTATATTTATACCTGGTCCACATATCAATGAGGGTAATGATAATATTGGTACTGCTGTTTTTATTAAAAACATATTGGAAGATATGTCCTCTTTTCTAAAATGTTTGTGACATACTCTATAATTACTACAAACTTTTTCAGGATTTAAAACTATTAAGTTAGGGTTTCCACAGGCCTTCAACCATTCCTCATATCTCCTTAAATCAACGTTTGGATTAGGGAAGCGATGCCTAGAAGACTCTCTATCCTTACAGCCACTTACTGCACAATTACGAAGCTTCGTTTTATTGGAGCTAAATTGATAACACATACAATTCACTATATGTATTATTGCCTACAATAATTATCTTACCTATCACCACTTATTCACTATTTACACAATTCAAAATTGTTCAATATTAACACTAAAAGATATCTATACACAACTATTATACACTATTTACACACTTAATAATTAACCAAGTCTTAAAATAAAATATTATATATACACAACAAGTATCATAAATTTAAATACAAAGAGTTAGAATAAATATGAACCAGAATTTATAAAAAAGATAAAATGGAACATAACCTATCACTCTAAGTCCTTGTTCACAATGGACATAAGACATAAGCTGTACGTAACATAAACGTAAGGCGTAAAGTTAAACGCATATGACTAAACAAATAAGACGCGTCAAAAGGATAGGAAGACAAGAATCGCGTATAAGTGGCGCCATCTCATGAAGCATATGTATAACACTGCTATTGATCGCGAAAATTATATATCGAAAACCGTAACACATAACTTAAGAGAAAAGCAATGTTAGTAAAAGAACCTATAGAGTTCACTAACGTTTAAAATAAGGTTTCAGGTTAGAATTTATTATTATTTTATTATTTATTTTAGTTGCAATGTGACGAAATAGGTAAGTTATCGCGCTAGTGCTTTCCAATAATTGTTTTCTGGTTTAGACTAAAATTTAATGTAACGCGAAAAGTTAATTATAATTATAGAATCAGTGATTTGAATTGTCTTACTGTTTTTGCTTGTTTTACTTTTCCATATAAAATGACTGGGAGGAATACACATCACTGTTGCGCACCAAATTGCAAGAATGTATATTATTTATATATTACAGATACTTCTTACAGAAATAAACACTTTTTTCAAGTTACTGCAAACAGGGAAATGATTTGGATAGAATCAGTTCGCAAATTTTGTAAAGCTGATTTTAACCTCCCGAGCAAAAATAGTTTCTTTTGCGAAGACCACTTTGAATTAAAATGTTTTAAAAATACTAAGAAGAATAGTCTCAACAAAAATGCAGTGCCAACAATATTTTGTGAATCAAACATTAGCTCAACATCCGTTAATTCTCTTAATGGTAACATTTGCTTGAAAAATACTGTAGAGTCAGTTAAACAGTTTGTTAGTGAAACATTAAAGAATGCTGAAATTAATAAATGCCAAACATCAGTTTCAGATGATTTTTCAGAACCACCATTTAAAAAGCCAAAATACACTTATTCCAAATTGCCATCTGTAAATACCACTGCGAGTACTAGTACTGTTATTGTTGACGACACCATGCCGGATGAAGCAGAATCAAATACTGGTTGTGTAAGTACTTCACCTAATACTTCATTTTGTCAAAACTCTACTTTTAAGTCGAATACAAGACAGCAACAAACACTTTTGCAATCTCTCAATGTAAAAAGAGGGTCTCACCTTTCAAAAGATCTTAAAAAGTTTTATTATTTAGACCGTAAACAAAAAAATCAGATTTTAAAATTAAAAACAAAATTATTAAAGTGTAGAAATAATTTGTTCAATGTTCGTAATATCGCTTATTCCAATTTATTCACAAATTTATCTCAACGTATCGATCCTATCGGAGTAAAATTTATTGAATCACAAATTAACAACTGTAAAAAGAGACGTCCTATATATAACTCAGAAAATAAAGCACTTGCTTTAGCCATTTATAAACGGGGTCCAAGGTGCTATCGATTTTTACAGAAATTTTTCATACTACCTTCTAAATCTTCCATTAGAAAATATTTAGGCCAAATACCTTTAGAAGTAGGAATCAATAAAAAATTTTTATCCAAATTATCAGAACGTGTAAAGAAAATGTATCCAAGGGACCGGGTTTGTTGTTTAGTATTTGATGAAATAGCTTTGTCTGCTGGTTTAAATTATAATATTTCTAAAGATCAAGTAATCGGATATGTAGATCTTGGATCTCTGGGTAGACAAAATGAAGTAGCAAATCACGCTTTGGTGTTTTTGGTGCAAGGTATTAGTAAACATTGGAAGCAACCTATTGCATACTATTTTACTAAAGATGTGGTAAAAACACATGATTTAAAAGTGTTATTGCCTGAAATAATTTCAGCTTTACAATCTTGTGGATTAACAGTAATTTGCACAGTTTGTGATCAGGGTTCCACTAATAGATCAGCCATCAGACAGTTACTTTTAGACTCGCAAAATAAATCTACTTTTAATGTTAATGGTCAAGAAATTATTCCTATTTTTGATGTTCCTCATTTATTAAAAAATACCAGAAATGCTTTATATAAATATAATATAAAATTTTCACAGAATAAGACGGCTAAATTTAATCATATTGTTCAATGTTATGAAATAGATAAATCGAAACGTTTCCAAGGTTTACGAAAGTTACATGACCATTATTTTGATCTCAGTCGTAGTAACATTAAAATGAAAGTTAAAATTGCAGCACAAACATTAAGTGCCTCTGTAGCTCATGAGATTGAGTCAATGGTTAGTAATCCCAGTACCGGTATACCTGCTGAGGCTATTCATACAGCAGAATTTGCTAATGATATCAACAATCTTTTTGATAGTTTAAATTCTCGGTTAATTCAATTAAATAAAAATAGTTCTTTAAAATCTTGCGTCACTAAAAACTCAGGACATATGAAATTTTGGAGTAGCATGTTAGAGAAAATTAATTCTTGGCAATTTGAATCAGTTGAAAATAATAAAATTAAAAACATTCTTCCTGTAAAATCTGGTTGGATTTTTACGATAAAGGGTATTCAGAAAATTTGGAAAGAATGTTCAGAGAAACATGGCTTCACCTATTTAAGAACGAGATATTTAAATCAAGACCCTGTAGAAAATTTATTTAGTTCTGTTCGGCAGTGCGGTGGATTCAATGATAACCCAACTCCTTCGCAGTTTATTTCAGCCTTAAAAACATGTATTGTTAATAATTTAGTAAGTAACCAAAATAGAGGTTCAAATTGTGAAGAAGACGGGGCAACCCTTTTGGAAAACCTTCAGAAGTTTTTTGTAAACGATCCTGAGAGTAGTAGTACTATAAATAATAATAATGAAAATGAAGAATTTAAAAATTTTGTTGTTCCAGTAGTTTTAGAATCAGACATTTCCGATGAAAAATTTGATACTCAAGCCGTTGCATATGTTTGTGGATTTTTAATAAAAAAAATTAGATTATCAGAATGTATTTATTGTAAAAAGTGTTTACTAACAGAAAATTTAGAACCACAACATATTTTAACCATGTTTAAGGAATTTGATGATTCCCGTCGTCTGAACTACGTTACTCGAAATTTGGTAATTTATGTTATTAACATACATGATGCAACAATAAATTTCTTAAACTCATTTGGTCATATCAGTTCATTACGAACAAAATTGTTATCCGTATTAAGTCAAATAGATTTTTCATGGTTTTCATGTTCAGAACATTTTCATCAGATTAAAAGTCAATTATTAGATACCTCTTCATTATTAATAATAAGAAAACATTTTGACGATATCAATAGTAATTTTAAAAGTCACACTCGCAGAAAGGCAATTCAAAGAAAAATGAAAATCCTTTGTCAATCTAAAGTTTGATTAAAGATTGAAAACAATTATTTAAGTATATGCAACCGTTGTTAATTGTTTTTAGAGTTTATATTTTGTTAATTTGTTTAAAGAATGTTAAATTTTATTTTAAAGTAATGACAGAATATGCATTACTTGGCATATTTATCGATTCCATTCGCTTTTATACCGGTTTTGTGCCAAATATATGTTTATTTCGGTGATTATTTACTGAAGAAATTGCGTACATTGTTTTTGATTTTTTAATGGATATAAATAGTTTTTTTAAGCAATGGTAGATACATATGTCTACGATTCTACTGATTTTTCTAACTCATACTGTTACTATGAGTACTTACTTAAACTTTCACTGAAAATAATAATCAGTAGTACATCGTACTGACGAGAACCAATATAGTTCGAAACAAATGTATCTAACAATAATATTTTTCATAAAGACAGATAAAGGTAAGTATGTTTGTCATATTAATCAATATTAATTACTAGTGATTATATTTTCCTATTTACAACAGAATAAAGCATTTAAAAAACAACTACTGCTTCTTACAATTTTTAGTCATTGCTTAAAATGTGAAACCAATTATAGCTAAATGGATATATTAAAAAATTCTATCTCTAATACCATTATTGTGTAACTTATATGAAATAAAATTCATTATTTATTGACTACGAAATTTTGTAAAAAATCAGGTCAATTTTTATATTAGAACTTGTATTTTTTTACGAAAATTTGTAGTCAATGATTATGAATTTTATCCCATATATATATGTTGTACTATAAAAATTGTGGCATATTTAAATTTACCGCCAACTGCTGGGTATTGAAGATTGTTTGGGAGTGACATCTATTGTACAGTTTTTGAGTTATATTTGTCTCAAACCAAAAACGCATAGGGCAATGTAGTTGCTATTTGTTTACATATGGAACGTTAGATGGCGCTAGTTGAGTCGTGCTTCCCATGAAAGACAGAGAAAAGAATCCTCTTATTTAGTTACTCATATGGTTAAACGTATGAGAAACCAATGCAGCTATCCACAGTGGCCGTAGTGCTTATGTCACCTTATGTCATGTTTACGATTCCTTACGTGTGAACATAAGAAATACATAAAGTTGAAATAAATTCAACTTTATGTTTTTCTTATGTATTTCTTACGTATAATTTTAGTAAAATAAGCTTTTTGAGGTTTCACAACTTAAACCGATTGGTAACGATATTATAATAAACGCGGGAAGCCTGTATAATCCCATACCACAGTATACCATCCCATACTTTCGAATCCCGTCAATTTGAATTGCGACGATTTTGTTCTGATAACGTGAAAAATACAAAGGCTTTATCGATTTTAAATAATATAATTTAATATATGTATCTACTACAAATTACTGCAATAAGTTGTAATTACTCCATATGAGTAAATATTTGTTGGTGCCATTTACATATTGACTAAAAAAAGAAAATGTGATTTAGATGATGGAAAAGGGGAAAGTAGATATAGAACTTCTTTTATTTCAGTTGGTCAGAGCTGAAGCATATTTATATCTAACAAGGCACATAGGAGCTACAAAGATGTGATATACCAAGATGTCTGGAAAGGAATAGCCGAAACACCAGACATCACAAGTATTTTAAACATTAGTTATAGCACTGGTTTACAAAGGCGTATTGAATATTATCAATGAGTGATATATGCGAAAGAGCATGGAACGTTACACATGAGAAATTGTTAATTCAAAAGTGCTGTTTGAAATATGTGTGGAAAATGACTGGGATTGTGCTATGTCGAATACCTCCACATACTACTTGTGAAGCATCTCAAGGCATGCAGCAATACAAAAAATAACCTACACTAAGTATTTTTACATTAGTACTGAAACCACCACCAAAGCCGAGCACCATGGTGCAGCATATAATGCTTTTTCTGTCTTAATAACCTTTCCTAAATGTAACTGAACCAAATATTCTTGAAGTGTAATTATAACATTCATTGAATTAAAGTGCATTGTCTAATGCATGAATGCGATTAAAAAGCTAATCAGCATATAACATGGAAATAGTTAAGGATTACGATGTTAATAATTTCATTATCTGAGGATGTAATAGTACATTATAATGGAAAAAAAATGAATTGAAAACAAGTTACAATCCTAAGATAGAGCATTTAATATTTGTGTATGTGTGAAAAAAAAATTGTATGTATAAATAAAACACGATGGTAAAATAAAGAACAAAGGGTTTTATTTCAAATTAAGATACCTGTATTAGTAAAATACAGATACACTGATTCTTAGAGACTTTATAATGTAATTTAAATAGATAAGCTTTTAATTTGTGTGGTTAAATGAAGTTCATTTGATATATTTGAAAATACATATTATAAATTAAATAGGTTTTACAGACTGGATTTACTCTTCTTGTTTTTACCGGCTAAACCCACTTATTTTCCTTTGACATTTATTTTTGTTACTTTTCGTTAATAACAATAAGGGTAATATGCAGATTATTATCCATTCTAACAGAAATTTCAGTATTGTCAGAATTTTTAGAAATTACTAACCTTAAAACGTCAAAATAAATAAACAAAATACCACTATAGCGCATGCGCAAGTCCTTACGTTTATGTATTCTTTATGTTCATTGTGAACAGTACTTGAATTTTACGCATTATGTATCTCTTATGTAAATCTTACGTCTTATGGGTTTCTTATGTCTTATGTTTCTTATGTCCATTGTGAACAAGGACTAACTTGCAATACATAAGCACGCGCCCGCTAAAAATGGCTACAAGAAATGTAAGCGTACGTTTAACTGTACAGGGTTCTATTTTTCAGCAAGCAGAGCCATCTTTTGAATTGTATCCCCCAACTAAATTTATGACGTCACAAGGATACAGCAAATCCTATACTAGTGCCCAGCCCCTGGTTGTGTGACAACTTGTACAAACACAAGTACATTGATTATGTATAAGAAGATAGTCCAAGTCCATAAGAAAAAGGTTGCGCCTAAAATCAACATTTTGGATGTCACCACCAGTGGGGCGCTAGTCGTCAAAGTGTCCACATGTGGTGGGGGTAATTTTCAAGGTAGTTGAGATTTAAACCGTTAACCAACATAATAAATTCCTAGTTTTGGCTTTTCAGTAAACAGATGACGCTGTAAAATAAAGTGAATAAATTTAATTTAATTCTTATATAGGTAATAATAATAATTCTGATCTTAAACTGCGCAGAATCATTAATAAAATGTGTATATAGGTACTAATAGTATTAAAAAATATTTTATTTACGTTCCACTCTACAAAAAAGCATTTATACACATAATGAATATACATATGTATATATAAAAACATTCGGCTTTGGCGAAGGAAGAAGGCATGAATATAAATCCTTTTATTGGTATGTTTTTTTTTTGTTTAGTGCAAGACGCCAAACTGATTCACTGTAGGCTTTACAGGCAAGGAAAGAAAAGAGGGGTTTTAAAATATAACAGACATATAAATCATATAGTGTGAGTGATATAGTATACAAGGCATTTGAATGAACAGGTAATTCATTCATTCCTTTATGGATATAAAAGCAAGTTTACTTAAATACCTATGCATGTAAAATCTCTGAATTTTACCGCAAGCCTCTTTGCATCTATTTGTTTTACAGACTAATATAAATTATTAAAAGTAATTCATATTTTTTTATAGGCGTATTAAAAGTACTGAAATTAATAATATTTGTTTCCTTTAAAAATTAATCGTTCTCAATACACAACCTTCTTACTTTCTTATATGTAGTATAAGGAAGTATTGTGATGATGAAAATTTTGGACCTCAAGATTTTTGCAGATGCCACGTTTTGAAGGCCCCCGATACCGAAAAAGTGGTTTTTAAAAAATGTCTGTGTGTGTGCTGTGTGTCAATGTGTCTGTGTGTGACCAGGATAGCGGTCAAACCGCTATAGCTATCAATTCCCAATTTTGCATTTACTAGTATAATCTCCCTCTTGAGAACTGACTAAATTTTCAGTCAAATCGGCAGATCGGAAGTAGTAGTTTACTTCAGTGAAAAAATCGAATTTTGCCAATATTTCGTCAACTACTAAGTTTAAACAATTTATAAAGAATTCCTATGTACTTAAAATTAAAATTGAGAACACTTTTAGTAAAATAGTTTTTCTAAATTCCTACCGGAAGTAGGTCTTTTACTCTTATCGAAAATCAGTTTTTTGCGAATATTTCGCAAGTCATGCTTTTTAGATAGGTACGTTACGAGTATAAAAGTATTTAGAACTTAATTCTCAATACTTTTTGTATAAAAAAATTCAAAATTCGGACCGGAACTAACACTTTTACTCTTATCGAATAGCAATTTTTTGCTAAATGTCGTAAATTGAGCATTCTATATATATTTATCAAGAGTACAAAAGTATTTAGAGTTGGATTTGGAATATTTTTTGTATAAATGAAATTTTAAAATTCGCACCGGGAGTAACACTTTTATTCTTAACGAGTAGTACTTTCTTTCGAATATCTCGCAAAGTATTCATCCTATAGAGATTTATTAAGAGAATAGTAGTATTTATAATAGGATTTTGAATAATTATTATATAAAAAAATTCGTAAAATTCTATAATTTGAAACTCTCATACGTGTAAGAAAGTCGTGTGGTGGACACACCTCAATATTTTTTTGTATTATAGTTATACCTTGTCTCAGAATAAGAAGGAGTGATTCAAATATCGCGCCAAAATGGCGTATATTTATAAGGTATTTCATTGGTTCTTGCGTAGGCAAGTTTAACATGGGAAAATAAGTTTGACAAAACGTAATTTTATGTTTATAGTCAAGCCATAACCTAGTCTCTTACATTTTTACTTCGGTTTATTATAGTTTATTGTGTTATTAAATAAAATCCGTACTTTTATGTACAACACGAGCATGAGTTGATCAGACGGCTTAAGACCTAAGGAACAAGTGATCAGCAGTGCTGCCGTTTCAGTACAATTGTACCGAATTCAGTACACTATTCCCAAATCCAGTACGTCAGTACGCCATTTTGCAAAAAGAGCTAATTTCAGTACAAACTTGGAAGTTTCAGTACTAAATTAAATCCAAGTAATAATAATATAATACTAATAACAATTACAAAAAACGAGTATAGAAATAGTTTAAATATAGATACGGTCAAAAATTTATTATTTGCCAAGCAACTGATTGGCAATATCGCATGACATCAATGGGAACCTAGTGAAGAGCATATTAATTTTGATAAAAAATAATTTATAACATTTTCCAGGGTTTTTCGGCTACCTTTCACGATTTGTCGTCCTTTCTGTTTCACTATTAATCAAAAGACATTCGCATTTATCAAATGAGTGTCACCTTTTGTCAAAATAACTTCATGAATTGTAATTATTGCAACATGGAACGTGTGAGAAGGCGAAGGCAAAATGCCAAAATTAGTAACGAAATATGCACATTAATTATTAATTCTATGAATCAGGAAAAATCTTCTGTTGAGGAAGACAGTTTAATGTAAAATCGAATACAATGTGTAAATTTTATGCAAAAAATATGCAAACGAGACAAGTACATAATTGACCTCCTGACCACAGAATACAAGAAGAATAGAAATTCTTTCATAAATTGTGTATGAATTTGTTTATGTCATTATGTATTTACTGTCTATTTTACACACATATAATAAATATGCATTATGCATATATTATTTACATAAGAAGAGGGAAAATCATTTGACAAATAGTAAAACTGTTTGAATAAAAAAGACAAATCGTGAAAGGCACCCGAAAAACCCTGTATAATATTCAAAAATTATTGTAAGAAGCTAAAAAAAATGTGGATATAATATGGTTGTGGTAAATGGTTATTTAAGAGTGAGCTGTTGTCTTGTCATATGTATTTTATCGTCCCTTGATACTAAAAAAAAGCTCATCTGTAATTTTTTCTCGATTCAGTACGTTTTTTGTAAATTCAATACGAAAATTCAGTACGTTTTTAGAGCTAGTGGCGGCAGCACTGGTGATCAGGTATTTAAAACTTTGAATTTGATGAATCTGTCAAAAATACTGTACGACAGTGCAAAAATCAAACGTCCAACAAATAATATCATTGCAAAAATAACTATAGATGAGTTCATACCATAAATGAACTGAACAACTCACATATATTCTAGAATTGACGCATTAATTTCAAGTACGTGTTAATTAAATACTAATTATATTACCACATATTCATATACATGTTATATTTCAGATATGTCAAACGTAAAGAAACCTGTACTAATAGAAAAAGGTGAAAATATCTGGTGGAGAATATTTGGGAAAAAGTTTGGATTGCCACAAGTATAATGAGTGCACGACAAGCTTTGTTGATAACCTGTAGAATACTTCATATATGTTCTGAATTGATACATAAGGTGAAGTTACTTCAAAAAAATCCCCTTTCAGAATATCAGTTATTCGAGAACTTTTGACAGAAGCAATTACAAATGTTACAATAAGTATTTGGAAAAATTGTGCCGACCATGTAAATTTTTAATCTTGTGAACACTAAATTATTGTTAATTTCCAATATATAATAGAAATAAAAATGTGTTATACTTTATATATTTTCAAAATACATAAATTTTAATAGAGAAGAATAATTAGTAATGTGTAGGTATATGTAATTATCTATGCAGGTCGTGTAAACAACTTCAGCCGATGTAAATTTTTCAATTTATTACTGTTCTATGTAAGCTTCACATTTCCAAGAGTAGCTGCTTGAATTTACCTCCTCAAGGTTTGTAGCAGTAATACGAATGATTTATCTGTACAAGTTCTTTATTGATATTTACAATAGAAACTAATAAGCATAAACTTTTTCTGCAAGTTCTTAAGGACGTTTTGATAAAAGGTAAAAGGTTTGATTCATTCTTGCTCGCTGATACAAATATTTAATAATAAATAGACTTGATTCACAATTTTCATGTTGATATAGCACATTCACTAAAATGTGCAGTAATTATATATTTATAATGGCAATCCTTCTCAAAACGCTCAGAACAAAGTCTACTCTTTTCATTTGTAAATTGGGCTTACATCTTTATCCGTAGATTCTTCTAATGATTTTTTTTGAAAAACTAGAATGAACAGATTTGAATGTTAAGAGATTTATATTCATCAAATTATAGATGTATGCACCTACTTGTGTTTATAACTTTACTCTCACTTGTGTTTATAACTTTACTCTCCTCTTTTCAATTGGCGTGCACTCGTATTGCTGCTTTGACTGGTAAAATGAAAAGCGGCACACCCATCTATTTTAATGAAAGTAGTAAATGAAACACAAAACAGCTAAATCCTTAGTTAGTATTAATACAGTTCGTCTAACCTCAATTGTCATGATGTCATATCAAATTGTCTACTAAATTTTAAGCTATGTGTTCCATGTTTTGGCGGGATATTTGAATCACTCCTTCTTATTCTGAGACAGGGAGTAACATCGATCTGCGTAATATATAAAACCAACATTATTTCCAAAATTGATCCTTTCTTCTTTTATCACATTTTGGGTTTATGTCTGAATGCAATTTTGAGCGCTTATAAATGTTTAAAAAATTAAATTATTAATTAAAAAATTATCGTTTAAAGATAAAAATTTCCATTAAATTATTTTTAACATAATCTATCACAAAAAAATTGTCCAGATACGTCAAAAAATATTGACAGGAACGAACATATTTGACGTAAATATAATCTGGCTTTTCATTATGCAAAAAATGAGGTGTGGTGACCACACGACTTTCTTATACGTGTGTGTGTGTGTGTTTCAAATTATACAAAAGTTGTTCTAAATTAAGAGTTAAATACTTTTATCTTCTGAAAAAATAAACAAAATGCTACTGTACTACTTCTATTCTCTTAATAAATCTCTATAGAATGCATATTTGGCGAAATATTCGAAAGAGAGTGCTACTCCTTAAGAGTAAAAGTGTTACTTCCTGTCGGAATTTTAAAATTTCTTTTATGCAAAAAATATTTCAAATGTAGCTCTAAATATATTTGTGCTCTTGATAAATATACAGGGTTGTTATAAAGTAAGGGATATACTTTAACTTATTATAACTTTTTAACAAATTAAGTTAATATCAAAAACTAAACGAAATTTAATTGTTTAAATAATGGGATTTTGTATGCCCAAACCCAGTTACCGCAAATGTTCAATATGTCCTCCATTTTGATCTTGTAAAATCAGAAACCGTTCCTCTAAATTGTACACTGCATTTCTTAACATTTCTGGTTGAATTGCACCAATTTGCTCCGTAATATTGTCTTTTAATTCTTGTAGCGTTGTTGGTCTTCTTCTAAACACTAAATTTTTTAAATGACCCCACAGCCAGTAGTCCGCTGGGTTAAGATCAGGTGATCTTGGTCGCCATGAATTTGCAAAATGTCTGCTTAAAACGCGATCTTGAAAAACGTTAGTTAAAAATTCTTTAGCTGGTCGGAAAATGTGCGGAGGTGCTCCATGCTGCATAAAAATCATGTTTTCAAATCTGTGGTGCTCGTCTTGCAGCTGTGGAATAACATAATCTCTTAACATTTGCAAGTATCGTTCACCGTTAACAGTTACAGATACGGCTTCTCCATTCTGTAGCTCTTCGAAGAAATACGGACCAATGATAAAATCAGCTGTAAAACCGCACCAAACGGTGACTTTCTTGTCATGAAGACCTTCTTGAACAATTACTTGTGGATCTTCTGCAGACCAGATTCTACAGTTTTGAGTATTGACTCCACCATTCAGAGAAAAATGTGCCTCATCTGTCCATAAAATACGGGATAACCATTCGGGTTCAATTTCCATCTGAGCCAATAATCGCAAAGAAAAATCGTACCTACTAGCCAAATCTGCCTCCTTTAATTCAAACAGCATTTTGAGTTTATATGGATACATTTTTAGAATTTTGCGTAAAATTTTCCAGACCGTGGTGTACGGCATTTGCAATCGCTTGGATATCGCATTTGCACTGTTGATTGCTAGTGGATTACCTCTGGCTATGTCCTGATTTTCGTGAAGAACCTCTGCAACTTGGACATCACTAATGCTTAGTCTTCCTGATCTCGGAAGGTCAATTACCGAACCTGTTCTTTCAAATTTTTGTATCAAATTGCGGTACGCTTTCATACGACAGGGCCCCGCTCTCAAACCCATTCTCGTGCGAAACCTTCGTAATCCAGCTGTGTAATTTCTGCCGCATTCATAATAACACTGAACTAAACCAATTCTTGTTCGTAGGTCCATGCTATTACACTTTGAGTCGTTAAAACTTTACGTTTACTTGAGTTTTAATTTGAAAATAAACTCCAAATTGAATGATTTACTTTTAACACTTGTGTCAACAACTGTCATGACAACGCTTTTGTTTTCCATAGATACAACAAATCCCATTCCTTAGGCAACTAGATTTCGTTTACTTTTTGTTGTTAGCTTGATTTGTTAAAAAGTTATAATAAGTTAAAGTATATCCCTTACTTTATGATAACCCCACATATATAGAATGGATAACTTACGACATATTTGCAGAAAATCGCTATTCGATAAGAGTAAAAGTGTTACTTCCGGTCTGAATTTTTAAATTTTTTTATACAAAAGATATTGAAAATTAAGTTCCAAATATTACTTTCTTATACGTAGTATAAGGAAGTATTGTGATGATGAAAATTTTCGACCTCGAGATTTTTGCAGATGTCCACGTTTTGAAGTCCCCTGATACCGAAAAAGTGGTTATTAAAAAATGTCTGTGTGTCTGTGTGTGTGTGTCTGTCTGTCTGACCACGATAGCGGCCAAACCGCTGTAGATATCAATTCCAAATTTTGTATTTACGTGTACAATCTCCCTCTTGAGATCTGATTAGTTTTTCAGTAAAATCGGCAGACCGGAAGTAGTAGTTTACTTCAGTGAAGAAATCGTATTTTGCCAATTATTCGGCAACTACTAAGTTTAAACAAATTTGTAAAGAATTCACATATATAAGAGTAAAAAAGTATTTAGAGTTGGATTTGGAATATTTGTTGTATAAATGAAAATTCAAAATTCGGACCTGAAGTAATACTTTTACTCTTAGCGAGTAGCATTTTTTTGCAAATATCTCACAAAGTATGTATCCTATAGAGATTTATTAAGAGACTGGAAGTACTTAGAATAGGATTTTGAATAATTTTTGTATAAAATAATTTTTAAAATTGTATGATTTGAAACGCTCATACGTATAAGAAAGTCGTGTGGTGGCCACACCTCATTTTTATACTCGTACTATACCCGTCTCAAAAGCATGACTTGCGAAATATTTGCAAAAAAATGTTTTTCGATAAGAGTAAAAGACCTACCTACTTCCAGTAGGGATTTCAAAAAACTTTCATAATAAAATTTTTCTCAAATTTAAGTCTGAGTACATATTAATGCTTTATAAATTTGTTTAAACTTAGTAGTTGATGAAATATTGGCGAAATTCGATTTTTTCACTGAAGTAAACTTCTACTTCCGATCTGCCGAATTTACTGAAAATCTAATCACATCTCAAGAGGGAGATTACACACGTAAATACAAAATTTGGAGTTGATTACTACAGCGGTTCGACCGTTATTGTGGTCACAGAGAGACACACATAGAGACATTTTTTAAAAACCACTTTTTTGGTATCAGGGGACTTCAAAACGTGGCCATCTGCAAAAATCTCGAGGTCGAAAATTTTCGTCATCACAATACTTTCTGACACTACGTATAAGAAAGTAAAAGCACTCACGTTACACACTTCCGTATTTTAAATGGTGTCGAAGTACCTATGCCAGGCACATTTCATTCGCACATTGTATTCGGCATTTTTTGTCCGAGATAACAAAAAATACGGTATTACCATTCCTCTACAATTACTACCTAATTCATTCCCTGACAGTAAACATATTCTTTGTTTGTCAAATTCATGTTAAATATATCTAGGAACAATTTTTGTTCATATTATTTATAATTTTTGGCATACTTTGAAATTACTGTTTATTAATATAAGAAATAAAGCTGTTACATAATGTAAAATTACTATCAAAGGCTTCTTAGTATGTTTATAGAAAAAATATTAAAGATGTTAGGTTCAAGGTAAATATAAGATTGTATCTTCAGTATCCTTTTAGGGAATGTGCTATTTTTCCTGACTATTTTTGTATAGCATTTTATTACATTTTAAATACATTAAAAAGAAAACTTCAGATTCTTTACTCAAATATTAGAAAGAAATAGAGAAAGAAGTAATAAATAATCCGACTTCATACAATACATCCCTTCATTCGCGTGTTCGTATATTATGTATATGGATATATGACAGGTATATATTTTTAAATATCTGTAAAAAACATAATATATGTATGTTGGTTACTTTGCTCTCTGCATTTGGTTTATTTACGCCAGAGTTTATACTCAGCCATACGAACTATTCCTTCGTAGATAGCGTGGTGGTGGTTTTAAACTTGAATGCAGTCACGCGCGAAAATGCAATTTTTCATATTTCGGATAGTTAGGCGACATCTTCCGCTAACATTTCTAATTATTTTGATTGTCAATGGACTTGGTATATCTTCTTATACATAATCAATGCACAAGTACCATGTACCATCCTGAACAAGATTTCAAAATGTGCGAGAAGTTGACGGATAAACACGTATATGAAGATAAAATGAATAAAATGAAAGTTAAACTGGCAGCACAAGTCTTCAGGCAAAGAGTTAGTGCGCTAATGCGAAATTTACCAAGGCTAGGTATGTTGTTCTTATTGTATTATGTTGGACAGCATTCATATAAACATTTTTCAGGTGTTAATTTGTTATCGCACACTGCCGTGGATACTGCTGATTTTTTATTATTCGTAGACTATCTGTTTGATAGTGTTAATGGGGATAAATTAATTTCAACAAAAAAATTTAGATGTTCAATAACCTCTACAAGTCCACATATGAAGTTTTATGACGAAGCAATCACAGTTTTGAGCACTGTCAAATTTATTAGCAAAAATGGAAATATCGTTGCCGTGCCTACCACGCAAAACTGGATTAGGACACTAAAAGGTATTAAGTACTTGTGGAGTAAAGTTAATACTGAGTGGAGTGCACTGGAGCACAAAACAAGTAAAAAGACTGTAGTGCAACATCCTCTAGTTTTTCTCAGCCCGAGGAACCTGAACCAAGACCCAGTGGAGAACTTTTTTGGGTGCATACGAAGTCATGGTGTCAGAAATGTCAACCCGTCATGTACGTCTTTCAGACAATCTTTCACTTCCCTTATAGTAACTAACTTCTTGTCAAAGCACTCTCCAGGGGCCAACTGTGAGCCAGATAATTGTGAAGAAGCTCTTGACACACTGACGGTTTTTTTGCAACCACATCAAAGGTTCAATAATCGTGACAAATCCAGTATCACGTTAAATACTGCTAATACAGTTACATATACAACCCCAGTAAGAGGATATACTTCTGGATTTGTAGCAAAAAAAATTATAACAGCAACCCATAGCTGCAAAACATGTAAACGTGAGTTACTTACGACGTGCAAACAGAGTCCGAAATATGAACTCATTAATATTAGAGCTTATACCTCTAAGTCATTGACGGCTCCAAACACGTCATTTATGCAATTATTTTCTAAATATATATATAACCTACGTTTGTATACTGATAAATATGCACATATGAAGGATATTAGATCGATTTTGTATACCGTATTTGATGTAAACGATTTTAATTATTTTACGTGTAAGGATCACAGTATATTTAGTATGTTTAAAAAGTATTTAGTTAGATTTTATCTATTTAATTTTGCCAGAAACATAAATTTATCCTTAAGAGGCCTAGACCAACATAAAAGAAAGGATTTATATGAGCCATTAAGGCTTATGGCATGCAGTAAGTATGGCAAAAAATACAAGAAAAAATAAAGATTATTATTATTATTATTATTGAAGTTTTATTTACCAAAGTAAGCTTTCTTGACTAATAATTTCGACATTTTAATTTATGTGTTATTCATGTCATATTACGACATGAATAACACATAAATTAAAATATAAAATAACTGAAATCTAAATAAATTTTGAAAATAAAGCCGCGCATATTTAAAAATTGTTTAGTTCGTCCCCCACGCACAATGGCGCTGCAAGAGTCGAAAAATTTACTATTGCCGTACATCATCTCTTTATGTATTTTATCTATGAACACAAGTATATTATAATTATTATGTGAGGTTATACCGTACTTGTCCTTAAAGTAAATAGTTAAAGTTGGTTAAAGCTGGAAAATCGTGACTTTGGCCTAAAGTGACTTTGTCGTTCACTTTAAAGTTAAAGTGGAATTATGAAACCGAAATTGAGATCTAAAGTCAACTTTGAAATTTAAAGTTACTTTAACTTGATTATGAAACCGGCCGTTATAGGTCTCTTGTTTCTCAACCGTGGCGTCATCTAATAATGACCCAGTTAGGTAGATTAGGCGGCAAAACCCCGTATTTAAGTGAACCATTTGATCTAACTTTGCTAAAGATATATTAGTTGTGATCATTGCTATTGTAGAATAACAGTGATTATAGTTAATAATGGCTGACCGTGTTGATCAACTTAATCTGGATAATACAATGCCTTCGGCAAATACAATTTGTGTAAAGGAGGAACA
This sequence comes from Amphimallon solstitiale, assembly GCA_963170755.1. Lineage (NCBI taxonomy): Eukaryota > Metazoa > Arthropoda > Insecta > Coleoptera > Scarabaeidae > Amphimallon > Amphimallon solstitiale. Next base: position 15,021,659 of record OY720685.1, read on the forward strand.
GTGCCAAGAAGACAGTTTTGTAGAGCATAAAATGTATATTTCTGAAACTGCTGTTACTACAGACAATGCTGAATTACAAGACCCCATTTGGCATGCCAAAATAAAACAGTATGAAGAGTCCACATGTTTGGACAATATTAAAACAGTGTTGGCATCATCTGAAGTGGCTGAAGTACAAAATGACGTTAAAATCGAAAAAGGGTTTAGTGCTATTGATATTAAAATAGAGTTTGATAATGGACTACTGTGTAAGTAAATGTATATAAGGCTAAACATTAGATAGACGCCCACACAAATCATAAAGATTTTGAATAGTATGTAGTAGTGATGGCAAAATTCGAGTGAAAAATACCCGGTTACCCGCTTATTCAAATAATCTGTGTAATTTGGTTTATGAATGTGACGGATGATTGGTCAACCAGTAGGACAACCAAGTTGCCGCAAATCGAAGTACTCAATCGGACATTCAAATTTCGAATTGACTAATGCATTAGTCATACACTATCCCCCGGTACTTGTTTCTTGCTTTGCAAAACCGTCTACTCGGTTGTTGTAAATATAGAAATCATTTTATTGTCAATTATGTATATATTAATAATAAACACAATGTATTTACAAAAATACTAACAATAGCATTAGTTGCTTTTCCAGTGTTTTAATGGGGAAATCTATTTTAAGGTACATTCTTTTATAGTTTTGTATTGACTGGTGATGAAATATGAGGAATAAACAAGCCTGTTTGCAATTTGAATCTACAATTGGATGCACCTAGTTTGTGTGTTTTTGCAAATATCTGTTGTTTATTGATATATACAGATATATTTAATGGTTAGTGATGTGATCTTTATACATACAATTACTACTAAGTATACTTTAAAAAATGAAAATGGCATTTTTTATAAAGCAAGGTATGTGTAAATAGCAAGCTTATGTTGTACAGTATCCAGAAATGTATGTTTTATTGTCAGTGTGTAAATAAAAGCTATGAAATTTTTGCTACAGAGCCATATTTCAAGGTTAAAATCCACTAATTTTACTCACTTTTTCCACAATTAGATGGATATTAAATTTGAATTATAGTATTTTAAGTTAGAAAGTTGGTATATTTTATTGATATGTGGACAATGAAACTTACATTTTTGGATACTGTACAATGTAAGCTTTATATTTACACATACCTAATGTATTGGTTGATATTTTTCTTGTATTTAAATATTATTCGTGCGAACGTCATTGTAAACTCTTACCATTCAATAAATATTGAATCAAATTTTTATCATAGTCATATCTACGAACATTATTTTATTAATATAACTTGGTTTAATATTCATATGTATGTAAATGTTTATCTGTTAGTACATCTTTGGTAGTATTGCTGATGATTGATTTTACATCAGCAGTTAGATAATGGAATGTTATGCAAACTCTTGTTGTTCCTGACATTGCTATTGGTACTGTTTCTAGGGCAAGAAACTTCTAATAGAAGCAACTCTATTAGAAGTTTCTGATTGTCTTGTTTGTAAGGAGTGATCAAACATCTGCAGTATAAATACAAAATACACAGAGAAAAGTTAAGTGCATTTAGTATTTATTCTGTTTATAGAAAAACATAATTAAATTCCATTACAAACACTCACATATTTTTACTTTCACACCCGTTTTATGTCTCAAATACTAAGGTTTAACTTATTTCAATTGCCAATTTTAAATCTTTGACATCCTTATATAGAATATTACTTGATTATTTTGAGAGCTAAATAATATTTTATGATTCTGTATTTACTTAAAGATTTACCAAGTGATATGATTCTTAATCTGTGTGTATCTTTGGCCAACAGACTGTGAACATTGTGAAGCATATTACGTCGACTATTGCATCGAATGTGGAATGCTTGTGCATATTTTAAACAAATATGCCTTGAATAACGCTGACAGTGGAGAAAATATACCAAAGGATATTTTAGAAATCCAAGATTGTCTTGGGCAAACTGGAGTATATGCTTTAAAAATTATTCCTGCCGGTGTAAGATTTGGTCCTTTCACTGGACTCAGTGCAACTGAATGTCCCTGGGAAATGAATGGTGAGAAATTTGTTTTAGACAAAAATAAATGGAAGTATTTGAATTGGATGCAGTACATTAATCCTACCAGAAATACTCGTGACCAAAACCTAAATGTCTTTAAATTTGAGGAGAGTATATATTATCAGAGCACACGTCAAATTAGATCTGGTGAAGAATTAATGGTGTTTTATGGTGAGGAATACAAAAGCAGCCCGAATAAAATTGTCAGGATGGATTTTGTTATGACTACGAAGGACATCGCTAAGGACGTATTTGCCTGCTCATTTTGCTGCCTTGGATTCAGCTCGAAATCACATTTGGCCAAGCACAAAACTATTTGCGCTATGGATTCAGCTGAGACATTTTCAATTGAAGGTATTGTGAATATTTCATTTTGATGTTTGTGGAGTTGACTGTATAACTTTTTGCATTTTAAAAGATATTATTTTTAAAATCTTTTATTAACTGTTGTTTTTCTTTTGAAGATACTCTTTCAAACAATTACAATTGACGTAGTTGAAGAATATTTTCAGAAAGTAATTGCTTACGGTTTCGTATTAAATTATCCAATGTTCTTAAAACTTATTATACCTGTGCCACTTTACCTGTTATTATTCCATACATGCCTGATGTTAAATCGAAGATTAATGATTAACGCCCTTATATAAAACACGAGAATGAATACTTACATAACTACATGCTCTTATTTGGTAAAATTGAAAGAAAATTTATGAATTAATGTGGTTACACTCAAACACATGAAATTCTACAACTCTCATGAATTATTAGAAGTTATAGTATACAATACAGAAACTGATTCACAAATTAATTTTTACATCATGCATCATTGTGTAAAACATCAATAATTAATAAGCGAAATTTTCGGTTAGGAAAAATATTTAATCCAACAGCTGCTACACATCATTTTCTTTTCCTGGTTATGTGTAGACCATAAGTTGTTCAATTTTTCATAAAAATCATTTTGTCCTTCAGTAATATGATATTTCATGATTTTTGCATTTTACAAACGCTACATCATTGTCAGCTTTGCATGTAATTTAATAGATGTGTTTTTCATGCAATTTCAGAGCTCAGGCAGTGCCCTTTTTGCCAAATCCACTTGGATCCAAAGGAATATCTTGTATATCACAAGAGCTTCTGCTGCAAGAGGAATGCCAGGTATGATTGGAAGTGTGTGATGTAAAAATAACTTCTTCTTACCAAAACAGTTGATTATTTGCTCTTTGGTACACATAAGAATTGAAATGGACATTTTAAATTGATCTGAGGTACGACGACAATATTTGCGAATAATTTCAATATTTCGCGTATTCTATCTACTAGCTCTTTTATTATTGTTTTTCTACTCCCATACTTTAATTGTATTATTAGATATGCCGAACCTGTACTTTAATGATGTCCACTAAGATACAGATTTTCATTAAGATACAAGTTTATTTCCAATAAGAATACAGATTTTTCATTAAAATACAAGTTTATATCCAATAGGAATGCGACATTCCAATATTTAATCAATATTCAATATGGCGACTGCATATCTGACAGATATACACATTTTAATTAAGTAAATGTGACAGTTCTCTGCAATTTACTAGTAAGTAGTTAAAATTTGTGCTTTTTTGAAAATATAAACGGTAAAAATGAGGGATAATGACAGTGAAATGTAAAATTTGACTCCACCAGAAATTATGGAACAAGCCTTAGTAGCCACGAGCAATTTATTACCATCTAAATTCGCAAAGATGTACGGAAAATTATACGCTCAATTTATGAAATGGAGTGTTCAAAAAATAATGTTTTATTATGGGGTCATAGAAAAATAGTGTATGCAACTCGTATTTAATGGCTATTAAGACACTCGTATTCATTACAATACTCGCCTTGGGCTCGTATTGTAATTTTCTTGCTCGTGACTTAATAGCTATCATTAAATGCACATTGCATAATATACTATTATTATACATCTGTAATATTGAATGAGTTCTGTCTATACACGCTTTTGACTTGCTATATTAATATAATATTTGAATTTTTGTAAAAATGAAAAACATAGTACTTTAAAGACTACCATATCTAATGCGAGTACAATGTCCTAGAAGTCTTCTAGTTCTATTCTTTTACTTCAAACCTACTTAAATGCCGGGAGTGCAGCTGATCTAACCCAACAAAATGTGTTTGAAAAGAAAGAGAGTACCTTTATTGTCTGATTTTACTAAACCAGACAACATGAATGTTCTTTTTGTAGTTTTATATTAGATTGAAGGTTATGTTGTTATTGATGAAGTTTGAAATTGATATTTTCAATTTGAATAAACTGCCATCTGTAAATATATAAAATAAAATAAAACTACACTTTCAGATTACATTTCAGAATGAATGGGCGGGCAAATTGCATACAATTAATTGGTAAAATACACTAGAAAAAGAATGAAAGGATTAGTTGTTAAATATTTACAAGTTAGGGCCGGTTTTTCCAAATTTTGTGCAGTATTTCAGATACACAATCGCTGTCTGGGGAGATAATCTGATTTATTCAGCAGGTTTATTATTTTTTAAAGCGTTAAATATTACTAAATGGATATTAGATTAGGATTTAGACTGTATGTATTCTAAAATAAAAGATTAATTTAAGAACAGTGTAGTGAAATGTGTGCTTTTTCTCCATTTCGTGCCACTTGATAATAATAATTTGTTCTTGTGCTAGAGAACTTGAGCTGGGGTATTTCTGTCTTTGATATAAAAAAACTTAAGGCTGTGTTCCCAGATTGTAGAAACTCCGATTTCAAAGAGGCGTGTTCTGTATTTCTCCGATTTTTGTACACCGACGTACGTTTCGGACCGTCATACGAATCGCAAGTGGTGCGAAAGAGATGAAATATTTATGTTAAGTTGCAGCCCCATAGGCACTCTGATTTATGAGTGTACCGTGCGTTTGATTTGTTGAATCGATACAAGACATGTGTCACCCAAATCAACGTGGATTGTTGTATAACCATAAAAATGTTGGGACACAATACAATACAGGCTATTTCAGGTACCAGATAAAATTATTATTCTTCACCCAAAATATTGCAAGAAGTATTTCTTGTCGTTAGTAAGTAAATTATTATTTCAAAAATTAATCACAAAATTCTACGTGTAATATATATTTATTTAGGTAATATAACAAAATAATAATAATAATAATTTTTTATTTTCCCAACAGGCTATACCCTATAATAGAGAAAAATTATACAAAACAGTAAATAAATACATATATTATAATACACATACATAAACATACTTATATATATATATATATATAAACCACCCAATATTTCATTTGAAAATCCCCACACCCTCACAAGAATAAATCCAACCCCATCCCATTACCCACCCTGGCAAGAAGATATGCTGGAGTCAGTTTCATTGCGTTAGACCTCGCAAATGGCATCATAGACGTTGAGTTGTATCTCGATGTAACTCGTGGAACAACCAACAATAACTTTCGAGCATGAAGGGGCAGTCAATGTCGCCTCTGATGAGTTTATGCAAGAATTTCTGGCAGAGAACATCTCTTCTTGCTTATAGAGATGCTAAGTTGTGGCGTAATAGTAAATCCGCCTGAGGTGTGCCCCTTTCCCGATAAATACCTGCTACCCTCTTGCGTTAAAAATATGAAATATGCAAGAGGACAGAATGTATGATGTCACCTTCTATTGATAAACTAAAATAAGCAGTGACACTTGTCTACTAATAACCATTTAATCGCCAGCTTATCCCTCACAAAGCCTTACCTTTCACTTTCCCCAAGGTTGATGTCGAAGATGATGGTCAGTACTGCCGCTAACAAGTCGGGCAGCGCAGGTTCGTTCACTCAACAAGTGAAGGTGTTATGTAATAACGGCACCAGTTCCGATTAATTATACTGACCAGCAACTGATAGATAGGCCCGGAACAAGTCTATTATTAAACCCCAGATGAAATGAAAAGGAAAGCCAAACACACTCATACAAACTTAACAACAAGTTTATTAACTGATTAAATTGCCCAATTGACCAAAGAAAAGATTAAGCTTTTGCCAAACTATCATTCAAAGTCAACTACAGTAATGACTCTTTACAAATTAAGTACAAATAAGAGTAATAAAAAAAAACATTAAAAATAAAGAAACACATAAGTGCATACCAGTTGCAAATGTTTAAAATTCTGAAAGTATGTATAAATCGCTTAAGACGGCCACCAAATGTGAACCATAAATTCAAGTTACAATTGACAAGCTGTTATAATGATTTGAAGTAATCAAAAGAATTAACTCATATGTATGTGGCAAAACCTCGAGTTCAATTAAATACATGAGAAAATACTTAAAACTAGAAAATGATTACAAAGGCAACATATGCCAGGGAGTCTTCCCAATGTCGAGCAGTTTGGTCGCAATCAGCAACACATTAGCAAAAACGAAACACTCTATATATTAGAGGCTAACGACAAGCTGGTCGACACCAGATAATAGACTCTAAATGGTATCTAATACTAACAGCGCCAACAACTATTGCCTTACAAAAAGAAAACGTGAATAAAATTCAACAAGTTAAAGATCGTACAAATTACACATAATTATATTGAAATTGTTAATTAAATATACTAAAATCAAAGCAATAAATTTACGCAATACAAGTTGGGATGCTACAATGCAAAATACGCATCCAAAATATTAATTAAATTTAACACAAAAAAGAAAGGGCTATGTAGCAGGCCAATTCGACACGTAACCTCAAAATAAGGCCGCAACTACTATTTAAACTAAACGTTAAATGTAAAAAATGTAAATCTCAGTGACTCATATGCCACTACAAGATAAAACTAGTAATTACGTTGACTCTAATGATCAGTTAGACCGAAAAATAAAGTTAGATAGCACGTAGTGCTTAAAAACTGCACGTAAACTTACACAAATTTGATAGTGTCTGATTGCACTACGTGACTGTGCAATACACTGGCAATATTGAGCAAAACAGCAATAAATAAAGTCAAAATACCTTAATTTTGCCCCACACACACAGTTACGATTACAAATTCTTCGACGATACCACACTAGTTACAGGAAAATGTCTTCTCCAGTTATCCTTGGTTACCAACAGTCATCAGGAACTAACGCAGGAGGCTGCAGAAATAACTACGAGACTGCGCCATATATCTATCTTCACCAAAGGATACAACGTCTTAAACCTTCCGGAATTTTCCAAAGCTATCCCACATGGCAAACACGTGTTTCAGAATTTCCAAACGGAAATGCTTTGTCTAAAGTTCTACCCTGCGGTAATCGCAAACTAAAAATCGAACAGGGAACAAAATACAATTAGGATCAATCAGACACGTCATATGAGTACTTACAACAGCGAACCATCCTCAGACCAGAAGAAAAAATATCCTCGTACAGAGTTTCTTCAATAACGTAATAACCAAATTAAGCTTGAGAAATTATGAAAACATCCACCTTATTTAGTGATTTATCACGATATAAATTCAACATTCCAAATTAATTACCCAAGCACTGGCTGAGAAAACGCTGCTTTTGCGTGATTAAGTGTTATTTGTAAGACGGTTGGAACAGAAGAGAGAGTGTCAAAATTTCAATTAACGACGTTCGAAAGATTGCGACCAAGGCGACACCTAAGCGGACACGGAGGAAACACAATCACAGTATTAAAAATAATTCTTAGGCTTCCAACGGCAATTTCAAAGCGGGAAAATTATATTATTAATTTAGACATCCACCAAAATGAAATTTAATATAAGAACCAAAAGAATTAACAATAAATATCTATTACCGAAAATAAGTCACCAGAGTTTACACAACGCCACCTATACGCCAGCGAAGATGTGTTACCACAACAGGAGATAATACAGATCGCAAGCAGTACGGCAAAGAATATCTTGCGAAATTCCCCACGAGATGGCGGAAAAGGGTCAATGCGATTGATTTACCGGAGAGAACGATGACTTAAACCAAACCACATAATAAACGCATGCGAACATTCTATTTAGGGTAAATATTTATTCAAAAGAACAAAATTAATATTCTCAATTAGGAATTAAAAATACGGCAAAGCAAAAAAAAATGTAACATACCATCGATTTTAAATGACAGAAATTTAAAAAAATGTAACAGCTTAGTTTCAATGCAAAACACAAGTATTTCTTGTACTTAGTATGTAAATTATTATTTAAAAAAAATAACAAAAAACGTATATAAATTTACAAAATTATATCTGCAGTATATATTTATTTAGATAATATAACAAAAATATAACACAGCTTAGTTCCAATACAAAACACAAATATTTCTTGTCCTTAGTATGTAAATTATTATTATTATTATCTTATCATTAAACTCTGTCTTCTGAAGGTGCAAATGCTAAAAATATATACTACTACTCTTTTTAGTTTAATGTTTTCTCCTTCTCTCAATAAATAATCAATTTCTTTGTTTTCGACGGCTTGCGCAGGACTTAACCCCAACACTGCTATTTTATGTGGGCATTTTATTTCACATTGTCTATTTTCTGTTAGATAAAATGGTTCGCGGAATGCACTGAACAGACACACAAAATCTGGTCTACACAATTAAATTAAAATAAAACAGCAATATGAATTAAAAGACACTACAGCTGTTTCTCTACACAGTAGCTTTTTCAATCGATAACTATAAACTAATATTACATACAAACTTCTACCTTTATATCAAGTGTTGTTAATATTGGATTACTGACAAATATTACCGTAATTGCTATTTGTGATCTTTAACAATACCTAATTTATGGAAAGTACAAATTTACTAAAGTAACCATAAACAATTAGGGAAAACCTTTATTTTCATTGTCTAATTTATCATTTATTAGAAAACAACCACGGATTTAATTTACAATTTGATATTCTCCAGGTAGAAAATAAAAGCAAAAAACTATTAACATATTAAATTAACAAACTAAAACATTCAGAATTATTATTAAATGATAAATCAGACTAATTTGTCACCGTTGTTAAATCTCAGTAATCCAATATACGGGTAACACTTGATATATAGGTAGAAGTTTGTATGTAATATTAGTTTATAGTTATCCCTTGAAAAAGCTATTGTGTAGCGAAACAGCTATAGTGTCTTTTAAGAAATAAGTGTAAATCTCAAAACTTCATATTGTTGTTTTATTATAATTTAATTGGATATCATGGATTTACATCAAGTAAAGTTCGAAACAATTCGAAATTTTAAATCTGGTCTAAACACCCAATAAATGGGGATCGTAAAACCCTTATCTTTATGCCTCTGTTAGAGTACTCAGAACCGATAAATCTCGTCTGGCGAAACTCCGCCTGCTTGCCAAAACCGTACCATGTTTCACTTTAACATTTCTCCAACAATTAGTCTTGCAGAATGTATTCAATTTTCCAAATCACAAGTTTAATTAAGAAAACATTTTTTTAACTCTTTCAAGGATGTGGTCAGAATATTTTTTAAATTATTGTAGTATCGTTAATTTTCGGATATTTTTCTAATTTCAGTTTTTATTTTTTTTCTACATATATTTTCGGAAAAAGGACTATGCTATATTTCTAGCGCTGACTGCCCCAGGCGTGGATGGTATATCGGTGAACAATTATCTCTTAGATCCGGATAACTTTCCGTGAATTGGAAGACACTAAATACTCCACAATTATTTAATTATAGAAAGAGGCAGATCGCATAACAGCGTATCCTTAAACTGGATATTTAGACCTCGACATATTATAGATATACATATATTGTCACCGGCGCCTAACGAACTTTGACAAAGGGGACCGGTATTTATCACTGTTTTACTACCACTTACTGTGCTTAGCCCCCTTTTAAAGACTCGGACGTGTAGAGGGGCAAGACAAGAACATTCGAGCAAAAATAGGCGACCGTCAGACGGATGGTTATTCCCCTTATTTAGATGACGCTGCTACACAACAAAACTGGGAATTATTTAGATAAGAAAACCTTAACGGACAAAATGTAAATATTGCGTCTTTGAAACTGAACAAAGAGTTGTTCATAAACCAAATATTTTAAAACGGAATATATGCGTTGCAGATTTTAACGTTGAAAATTTTAAGACGTAATTTATTTAGAATTTAAAATATCATTTTAATTAATACTGATTTAAAAATATTTACCACGTAATATACACCCATAAACTATTGGTTACCATCGAAAACCATCCAAGTAATTTCTCTGATAGGACATTTTAATTTAAAATTTACAATAGAGAACACAGCCATTATAAACAGGATTGATGGGTAGTTTTTAGTGGTAGCAATTAGATCTAGGTGTGTTAATGTGATATATACAAATATGAAAAATTAAAAATTGAAATCGAGATGTAAATACCAATCTGACGTTTGAGTTTTACTTTGTAAATAAAACGTCAATTATTTTATTATAAAATGACAAAATTATGGCCGAAATTTGTATATTTATATAAATAATGGTCATTTACTGCGTTTACTGTTGATGAATATGTTGTACACTGGTGTTTTTATGACTAAAATAAATTAAATGTGATACTATATGCGATAGTTCTAACCTACAAGGTATGTTAAGTTTTCTTGAAATTGTGGCTTTTCGGTGCTTTTCCGCAAGAAATGCTATATAGAAAATAGTCTTCTTTTAAGGCCTTCTTTACGTTGGATTCGTTAAATTTGCCAATTTTGCACGCCATGTATTCTTGACTTTACCCATAAAAGTCATATTTACACAATCGTATATTAAGTGTACGCCAGTTTATTGCACAGAACTGTACATAGCACATATTTAAAATTTCTATTATTCAATAAATAACAAATGCAACAAACTTGAAACTGAAATAAATTTATTGATTACTTACTGCTATTGAAAAATACAAAAAATTTGTAAAAATAAAAAAACTAATACAATATACATATGTACATACATATATGAAATTAACAGTTACCAAAATTATGTAAAATATAGGTATGACATGTAACAAAATCATAAAAATGGGAAGTTTGCTGAAAAAGAAAAGTCTACATCTAGGCTCTTAAGCTATATTATCAGTCACACTATAATGGTATAAAATATTGTACTTTGCTTTGCCATATCTGAGATGATTTAACTTTCACCAAATTCCTGTGGAGTGAATAAAGCCAGATATTTTTACTGAAATCAGCTGTTTATTAAGAACAATACATTCATTGGTTTACACGATTTCAACATAATAAATGTTATGTTCTGGAGGAATCGGTGTGAACTTGACAGTGCCTGTAATAATTATTAGTGCAGAATTTAACTGCACGTCAACTTTACAGGCATGTACATTATTCATCCAAACCCAGTTCAGCTAAAAGAATTTAAAGTGTCTGCATATAATCTCAACGTAAACCTGCCAGCTTCTCTAGAATTTCTTCCATATTTTCAATTTCATTTGTAATTTTTCAGTATAGTTTAATATGATAATGACATCTAAAGTGAGTCTAAAATATGTTCGACTTAAATGATGTTTTCACAAGGTGCTATTAAATGCAATTACAAAAAGGGAATGAGCAAATGCAAGCATAAATTGCCACAGGATCTTAGAATCCACACGAATTAAAGTAAAGTCCCAGAATTGTAGTAGAATAGAAAAACTTCGAAAGCTGTATCATCCGCATCAGAGAAAATAATGTATTCGTAGTTATTAATTAATTAAATTTCTGTAGTAAGCTGAAAGTTACACATATTTAATATTATGCTTTTTTTATTTTTAATTATACTGTTCATTACATTAATAGAAGAAACAATACAATTACTAAATCACTGATGTAAATAATTATTAATTAATTCCAAAAAATACTTTTATACAGTAAAACAAATGCATATGAAAACAACAGCTGTCAATAATAACAGAAATTCAAATCTTCCTAGGTTATGCGCATGTGTATATAGTCCTAATCACTGTTTAATATTTTATCAGATATTTCTTTCGCCGGCTAAAATTTGGTCGATTAACGACGTTCTTAATCAACGATTAGAGTTAACCGGCGTTGGAAAAACGCAAATTTGTCGTAACCGGTGTTTTAATCAATGATTACGCTAACCGGCGTTTTAATCGGAGTTGGAGAAACCGGCCCTTAATGTTTGAGTAGGAATTAAGCGTGCATTATAAAATGAACTTATGCGCATTAACCAACTATTTTTTTCTACAAAGAATGCCCTACTGAGCATTTAGAAACTTCTGTTTGAGCATTATTTTTTTTAATTTCCAGAAATAAATTATTAAATATTAAGCGTAAAAACATTTATTATATATATATTATATTATAGAGCTATTCCTAAAATTTTATACCAATTCTATTTTTTTATTTTTTATCTTATCTAGCAGATGTTTGCAAATGTAATTTTGAAAAAGTATGGACATGTGCACCGTCCATCTTTCCAACTGACCTCGTCCACAGGCAAGAACAATCCAATTCTTTAGACTGCAAGTAATCTCTTTGCTTATTTCCAGTTTTTCGGCAGCAGGAATAACATACGTTCTTAGAGTACCATTAATCTTCATCAATACATTCAACTTTTTTGTTTAGTCGTGCCCACTGATACGACGTGGTCCAAGTATGTAAATCTATCGTAACTGAATCCGAAGCATGAATGATATAAAGAATTTTCATATTTTCTTGAAAATGATTCTATCTCCAGTACAAGGTGGCAAAATCTGGAAAGTGTACTCGTCTTTAAGAATAGGGTTTGTTGACTCGAGAGCTTTGTTTGTACTAGGAGTTCCTAGACATGCTCCTTCAAACCAATTTTTCTTTTTATTGTACCATTCTTCTTGGAAGTACTCTATAAATTTTGTTCAAGTTTGATTTTTCAGTTAGACTTTGAACTTTCTTTTGCACATTACTTCTCATATGTGCCCAACACATACGCACAGTACAATTTCCAAACACATTTTGAAATCCATTGCGTATACTGACGGCAGCATCGGCCACCAAAACTTTGGGTTTCATTTCAAAATGAAACAAATCAAAAATTGCCTCCTTCAAACTCTGAAAAGTAAATTTAAAATCGGCAGTTCGTTTATTGGTGCATACTGCTATTCCCAGTAAATGAAATCTTTTATCGCGGTCAGTTGTTCCTATTAAGAAAACAGGGAACCCCTGCCAAATCAATTTATACGTTGCATCTGCGTGGATAATGATATTCTTTTTTACTCCATTTTCTAATAGAATTTTACTGGTTGCCATGAATCTAAAAACACCGTCGTCCTCATCGGTTGTGAAATGTTTTACGATAAAAGCTTTGCTTCGTTCATTGGGGACAGCACTATTCTTAAGCAACCAACTTTCCAGTTCACCAACAGATATTTTTGGTGGACCGTAAATGGTTTTTCTTAATTTAGCCAGAAATTCTTTTATTTGGTTTATATTTGGTGGTGGATTATATTTCTAGGCAAGAACGTCCAAAATTGCTTTCGGTTTCATTTTTTTGGTAAAGAAATCCTTGGTTTCGTTCTTTAGTTTGTCGTTCATTTCGGTACCGGCCTTTGTTGCAACAGAATCGCAAGAATGACTTACTTGCGATCGAAAGAGGAGAAGATTTTTACAGGATGAATCCAGAATTAATTTAATACCAGATGCACATTGTTGTCCTCGACATTTAACCTTATTACATCGAAAATACTTAACTACACCAGACTCAGTGTTGTTTGTGCTTTTTAAGCTCCAACAAGTTTCCGATTTGACAAAATCTTCTGCATCGTTTCGGTTAATGAAGGTTCTTTCGTAATTCCATATTATAGATCTTTTCTTCGCGCGTTTTTTTTTCTGCCTTTGGAAACTGATCAGTTTCTGAATCACTAAATTCGAGTACAGATGCCATTTTATTTCACATTTACATACGCGAGGAGTCACAGATTCATACTCTAAGAATCTAACCAAACAAATAACATAAGAACGGAAACTGCGCATGACCGCCGAAGCAAAGAAGTCTTCCTAATAACTTACATTTATTTAACTTGATGCTCATTTATTCCGAATAATGTGCTTTTACTCGCTTTAATGCGCAATTACTCGTTTTAAGTTGAATGTATTTATTTACTAGCTTAATGATTTATTACTGTAAACAAAATAATTATATAGTGTCCAGAGTTATTTTTATAAAAAAGAACTATTTTAGTGAAGATTCATTTTGTTATCTGAGGGGTATTTTTTTTTAAATAATGGGCGCTGATGTTTTTGTTGGTGCGCATAGATTTTTTAGTGTTAACATACATACACAGAGGTGTATTCACTTGAAATGAATTGCAAAATTTTTTTTTACTGCAAGTTCAAGTTTTCAAAGGATCTGATATTTAAAAATGGACTAGTAACATTTAAATAATGCACAACTGTAGACTACATTTATTTTTAATAATGCTCGTTTAAATTGTAGTCTTAATGTTTTCTTTAAAACATTTAGAATAAATGTTACTATATTAAAAAGAATAAAAGGATTGAAAAAATAATGAATCCACGATACTTCTTTAATTATTATTGGACTAAGAACCTATTTTAAATGATTATCGAGAACATATGAAGTGTACATATACCCTATACAAAATATTTATGCACGCCTATGCATTGCGGCGGCCATATTGAGTTACCACTTTGGGCAAATATTATTTTTAACGAGACTCTCTCCTGTTCTATTCTTTCCTCGTAGGTTGTTACACCCGCAACAACGTCGAAACTAAATATTATTGACCAGGTGAGTCACAGTATAGGGAGATCACAATAATGTGGTGGTAGGTATTGAGAGACGCAGGGCCGAGATAACTCAAGCCGCAGATGGCGTGACGGTTCAGATAACTAAACTTATGAAATGAGCGTCGGTCGGCGACGACGCAAGCGACGTTGTCCGGGCACCAGGACACTGTACTACCTTACGGTAACCTACCTGCGTTCCCTACTGATCTGCCACTGGCTGTGTCCCTCCAGCGGGTTACCTACGGATCACCCTGTATAGGTCGGCTGCGCCAACCTTATTCAAGTGCTTGTCACAATAATAATAATAAAAAAATATATAAATATGTTGAGGTAAAATAAAAGAGAGATTACGATGAGTAGAAAGTGCTATATTGATTAGAGTTTTTTTTTTGAAAATATATTTGACAAATCAGAATATAATTTTGAAAGTCTATAAATGCAATCAGATTAAATTATTAACAAGTCTTAAATATTACAGACATTACCTCTGCGCAACGGCAGGGAATGGTCGGCAGCAGAAACGTTTCGTCGCCTCACAGGCTTTTCTACAATTGGTATTAAACAATGTGCCACCAACGGCAATGTTTTTACAATATGTGTTTAAGTTACACAAATATAACGAAAGTTGGTTTAAGATTAGCACTCAAGACTTAGAAAAAAAATACAGAGAAGGGAAATCATTAAATTTACAATAACATGATTTTGTTTTCAAAACCAAAATTAAGAATTAATCAAAGTAACTTGTTTACAAATGTTAAGTAATTAAAATAGCGTTATGAACAAAAAAAACTAATATTTATAACAAGTGAATCTACTGAGTTTTACGGTATAGAATTACATTTGCATAATTAAATTTTAATTAGCTCAGAAACTAGCAAAGCATACATAAAAAAGTTAATGTTTTAATGGCAAAGAATTATCTAGAATTTCTATTAAAATAAAGTTAATACATCTACGAGAGCCCTAATCAACTTTTACTTAGGGTCACTCTGTATACAGCAAAACAATTTGCAATTTCAAACAGTAATTAAATAGGATTACACGTGACCTCGCAATTGATTAAGTGGTGTAATAGGTATCTTATAACCTCTCAAATAGACTCAGAAAAAAAGGTAAGGTGTCCAGTTCACTGGCACAGAAATGTCGACAAATTACTCGAATAACACGTCGTAAATTATGAACGTAGTTGTACTTATCTGGCAATACAGGTCGTAGGTAGGCACGCTAACTGAAGTCAAGATGGCGGAGGCCCCCCTTGTTAGACGGTGAAATTCCACCCCAAAAGCCAAGATGGACGTGAAGGTACAACTATTACAGCGACGATGGAAGTCACTACGTTCATAAACGGGAATGTGCAGCGGCCATATGAAGGCTTAGCCCCGTGCTAAAAATCCTATTAAATTAGAAGGAAAAAAAACAGAGATAAAATCCCGAAAATGAACACAAGATTTACTCAACTCACCCCAGTTTTTAGTGGAGATCCGCGAAACTGACTCTCAAGTCACAAATGCACAAAATAGATTCAAAAGCCCAACCACGTGGGATTTCGTAAATTCAAAAAGCGATAAGTACGATATAATTTACGATAATTCACCTATATTAAGGTAACGACACTTGCTACTTATTTAATCAGAGCCGCTTACGCGTAATATCTTCATAGACAAAGTAATAAAATTACCAAAAGAAAATAAGTAGTTTGTACAGTTGTCTCTTATACAAGAAGGACTTGGAAAGTGAAAGTCAAAAACGTGTTTCCCCTATCTAATGCGAGTCAGCTACACGCATCCTTACAAATGTATCATATCACGGAAATGACTCGGAATGGAAGGCGGGAAGATTTCAAATAAAAGTTAACGAACGCAGAACTTAATGATAAAGGGAGCGCCAATAACGTGACCCACATAATTAAATACAGACATTCTCGGAATTTAAGTCGATGGTAAAATTTATTAAAAACACACCTATAATGTGCGGAAGATTAAAACGTTAGACAATATGAAAAGGAAAAGTTCACGCTTAAAAGTTGGTCACCTGTTTGACATTACACCAAGATAATGCCAACGACGACAATATGGTGACAATCAAAACAAACCTAAGATATAGACAAAATTTATTACGGAAGATACAACCGGAACCTGCAGGTAATCATACAAAAATTTCAAGCTTTTAAAACGCTTCGATAAGGCAGATAAAACCGACCTTAACCATATGTTACAGGGCAAACAACGAAGATCTAACCTCAGATACGCAACTGGAAGATATCAACCGGTGTTTACATTGCCGTCGCAGAAATGTCGAGGGCTGCAGCAACCGAAACAATCACGAAAAGAATTAATAGTATGCCCATTATCATACAAGATTTCCTTATTTGATATCTATAACGTTTCAGGGAGATATTTGCGATAGAAAAATATCAAACGGACGAAACATGTGTGTGTGTTTAGGAGTACGAATGTGTACAAGTGACAGAAAATGCAACAGAGCCTGACTGTTGTCTCGACGAATTTAATGCAACAACAACTACAAATAATTCCATAAATGCCACATATTAAATGCACTTCGTAGAGTACGGAAGATATAATTAAGCAGGTGTTGACAAAGCTTAAACAAAGCATATAAAAGTAACTGCTAATACACGTAACCGAGACTGCAGGTAGGTTAGAATAAGCTAAAGATAAGATAGATAGTTTACATGTCATAAGATACAGTATTCTTACTCATAAAGAGTGTATTTACCCGATATTGCACATTACACATCTGTTAAAGCCACATTACATAACTCAAAGTCCCGAGGGCAACCAATCATGTATAAGACACGCTCAGATACACAATTAAAGGTCATTTTCATACAGTGTACCGAAAGATATACAAGGTGCACTCGATTAGTCTCGCGCTCTAGTCAATTCCTTAAGAATTTCATTAATAACATAACCTTACGAGACCCACATACAAAATGAAATTTAGGGCGTAACAAGGTCAGAAGTGCCGCAACCAATGTTGCAACGGCGTACAGTTCTGGTAACAATACGTTCACTGGAGCGAGAGTATTGCTCGGATTTGTAGGTGTTATTGTAATTTAATGTTACTTCCCCAAAGTAACTGTTTATGACGTGTATCGTCTGTTTGGATAATTGACTTATATCAACAAATATCAACCTTTGTAAAACTCTTTCGCACGACATAAGGTGTTTTCGGAAATTAAACCCGGTCATTGGGGTTACAGCACGGTTAGCACGAATGCGTTCGTTAATTCAGTCGGGTAAAAACAACCGTGTTCCTAAATCGAAAAAGTAACCGGGTTCAACAACCCGGTTCGATTTTCATAACCCTGGTAAGTGAGTAGGGTAATGCAGGTTGTTTTACCCCCTCCCCGGTCAATTTCTTCTGTCGTATTGCCAGTACAGCTAAACTATGATGATATGAAGATAGGTATTTATAAGGTTATATGCAGACGTTTACGTTACGTTACTCAACGTGACCGCAATTGCGTTCGGAAATGTTTCATTTAACCGGGTAAAGTTACTGAACCTGTTAGGTACTTTCTAACCGGGTCAGGTTAATGCTATACATTTTCCGAAAACGCCTATAATTTGATGGTTCGCTACATGAAATTGTTTCGAACAGATTACGAAACTTCATTGACACATCTAGAATACAAAATAAGGATGAAAAGAGTGTCAAACTAGGATGACTCCAAAACCGTGTCGAACACGCTATAAAATAGGTTAACAAAAAACTGTCAGTAATATCATGGTACAAGAACTGCCATTTGTTTTACAGCTACATATTTTATAAATGTGTATAATAAGCTAGCACAAGCAAAAAACATGACAAATGCAAATAATCTTGAAAAAGTATTCGCTGCAAGCGACAATTTCTAGTGTTGATGAGTTTCCTATAGAAATGATCATGTTTATGTTACTCTATTTGTCGTGTCTGTTATGTGTTCTTAATTTGTTTAATTATAATTAGTTCATTACTTAAAGAAAAACATTGGTTGGTATCAAGCAGAGTGGTGAGAATCACTGTATTAATATTAACATGAACTCTTACTTCTGCAAGGGTATTTTTTCCCCATTAAAGAGCATTAGCCATTTGACGGTGAAATTAACTCCGCCCTTAAATTGATGTTTAGTACTATAAAATTAGAAATATTTATTTATCTGTTTATTTACTTATTTTCAGAAAGGGCATTTTACCGACATCGCCGCCCCCCAAACAAGCGACAACAGCATTGAACGGACACAAAAGGAGCCTCCGTCAACTTTATAAATGTGAGCAGTGCAATTACAGGACGAAGTACCAAGCAAATCTCAAGGAGCACACCAACAACCATCATTACATAGTTATAATGCATAAATGTGGGATTTGTAACGGGCGTTTTACAAGTAAAGAATTGCTCAGGCTACACGTGGAAAATACGCACGCTTATGTTGGAGGAAAGGACGACCAAGAACATTCTACAACTGATTATAGGAATACACATATAAAAGTAGAACAGTCCAGGTCACGAGATCAAAAGAAGATATTTAAGTGTTCGCTGTGTGTATTTCGAGCAAAACGCAAACACTCGTTAAAAAGACATATAAAAGCTAAACATTTGATGGAATTTGATTATAAATGTGATAATTGTGAATTTGAAACAAACCGCAAATATGTTTTAGAAGAACATATAAAAACCAAACATCTGAAGAAATGTGATTATAAATGTGATTCTTGTGAATATGGAACAAACCGCAAAGAACAATTAAGAGGACATATAAAAACAAAACATCTGACCGAATTTGAGTTTAAATGCGACTCATGTGAATATGGAACGAACCGCAGAAGTAGTTTAGAATATCATATAAAAACTAAACATTTGAAGAAATATGATTTAAAATGTGACTCTTGTGAATATAGAACAAACCGCAAATATAATTTAAGAATGCACATAGAAGTTAAACATTTGGAGGAATTTGGTTTCAAATGTGACAAATGTGAATATGGAACAAGCCACAAAAGTAATTTAGAATATCATATAAAAACTAAACATTTGAAGCAGTTTGATTATAAATGTGATAAATGTGAATTTAAAACAAACCGCAAGCATAATTTCAAAAGACATATAGAAACTAAACATTTGAAGTAATTTGATTATAAGTATGACTTGTGAATACATAACAAATTGCAAAGATAGTTTAAAACTACATATAAAAACACATTTGAAGGGACTTAATTATAAATGTAATTTTTGTGGATTTGGAATAAACTACAAACACTATATGGAAAATCATAAAGCTAAACATTTGAAGGAATTTAGTTATACAACGAGATCATTTTGAACTGTCCTGGGTTGGCAACAAAAAAGTTCCAGTATTATCAAAAACTAGGAAATATTTACTTCCGTGAATTGTTCATACTAAATTTACATGTTAAATGTCAAAACCATAATGAAGTGTTTTGTATTTTCGTATTTCTATTGATTTATTGTCGCTTTTCTGTTTATTTCAAGACAATATACCTCGTATACCCATGCCTTTTACGATACAACAGGATACGTTTATCGTTATGTCGCACTTTCGCAATGGAGCATTGCAAGAGGATGATGAATCATGGAAATATTCATTGGCATCGTGTTTTCAGCAATTTGTAACGGAATATGCAAATCTGAAAATAAACTTGGACACATTCACTCGTCATCGCAGTAGGATGATTGAAAGGTTTAAGGAAACGGGGAGTGTTTGTAAACGTAAACCTGAAACAGCACCAACAGTTTTAACTGAAGATGTCGCAGACATTAGCCAGCGAATGGACGTTAGTCCCACAAAATCTGTATGAAAGCTGTCTGCTCAAACTGGTAAAGAGATCTAATTAACTTAAACGTAATTTGTTATACAGCATTATGTATTTAAATTGTAGGTATTTCCGACAGAAGTGCTCATAAGGCACTGAAAACAAACATACATATGCACCCATATAAAGTTTCTGTACTATCACATTTACTGGAAATCACTTTGAACAGAGATTGAATTATTGCAAATGGTTTAGTGAGATATTACATGAAGAAGACTTGAATTGCACTTTCTTTTCGGATGAAGCTCGGATCTATTTGTCGGGGTATATCAACTCTCAAAATTACCGTACCTGGTCAACAGAGAATCCACATGTTTTTGTTGAAAGTACTCTCCATCCTATCAAAGTCGGTGTTTGGGTTGCGATGTTGAAAGACGGATTATTGTACCAATTTTTTTCTATGATACAATTAAGGCAATACGATACCGAGAACAAATATTGAACCCCTTCATTAACAACCTTTAAGAAGATGAATTAACCCTGGGGTACTTCCAACAGGATGGGGCAACTGCACATACCGCGCAGCAAACTATTAATTATTTGCAAGGATACTATGGTGATCGATTGATTAGTCGAAATCGATGGCCGGCCAGTTCTCCTGATTTAACTCCACTGGACTTTTTTCTCATTGACCATATAGAAATAAAGTATTTTGGAACAGACTGCATAATCTCGATGAACTTGAAGAGGCAATTCCAATAGAATTGCAAAATATTACACCGGAAACACTCCACAATGTGTTCAATCAATAATACGAGAAGACATGTCAGTCTATGCATCGAGAATAACGGTGTACATTTCGAACAACTTTTATAAAATGTAGTCATTTTGTGATACAATTATGGGATTATGTTTTACAGTAATAAAGTTCTAACGTATTCATTATTATTTATAATAAAAGATAAAGTGCAATTACTATATTTCTATAAAAAATTCTTTTATATAATTCAACTTAAAACAAACCCTATTTCATAGACATTAACCACAAGAAAAATGTAAATAGTAAACATAACCACAGCAGGCCATGACTTTATAAAAAAAGCTGTTTTCTCAATGATTCTCTTGATGTGCTACTTGATATAGTTATTTTTATCAATAAATAAATTAAATTTCTTATTTTAATAAATAGGTTGAACTGTATTATTTACCGTATAATTTTCTACAACTTTTTCCTTTACACATTTCTTCTAAATCTAACAAAATAACAAAAAAAACATTTTTGAAAAGTATTTAGTAAGCCATGCAATTTATCCAAAAAAACAAAAGGCCAATTAAATAGAGCTATTAAAACTGCAGGTCTTTTCCCATTTAATCGAATCTGTATATGTTGTAGCTTCCGAGAACCCCAAACTAAAGATAGATAATGGAGCATCCGGTAATATTGCCAGACTTCAGCCGCTATTAAGCTACCGTGCATATACGTGTTTGTATACTTTGTGTATAAACAGATGTGTTGCAAGAAACTCGTTTTCCATAAAATTTGATTGATCGTTTAGTAGCTTTAAAATATAAATAGAAAAAGAAAGAACTTGAAATTTAAAATTGCTGCATTTCTCATGCGTTTTTGGATTGAATTTGTTAACTGTATGCAAGGGGTGAAACAAAATGGACAATTTAATAAAGCAAAGGATTTTAAAATGTAAAAAAAAATAATTTGATTTCAGCTAACTTTTTTAATTAAACCTGTAAGCGAGTAAAAAACTGTATCTGCAACCGCTTTCGGACTATAATTGAAGATTCAACAATATCAAAAATATTGTCGCATCTTCTTTTATTACTGTAGACATTAAGACTGGCGGTGCATTTTCTCTCTCTCTCTCTCTCAAAACATAACGCAAACTAGTACGAGAAAAAAGTAAGAAGTAATTTCGATAATTATTTACTTTTGATAAATTCCAGAAGCAAGTACACTTTTATTTTCAAGTCTACGTTTTTCCATGTTGTACATGAAAATAAATACATTAATTTCATTGTCATTATGTTATTGAATTTTTCTTATTGATACATTCTGAATTGTATACGATGTTTGATTCCTTATTTATTCTTGATTTGTCAGCTTATATAAAGATAAACTTAAGAAAACTAAGAAGAAATATACTGAAAATTACAATTATAAATATTACACTTATTGGTAGAAATAACAATATGACAATAGTTGCTATGGCAGCTCTTCTTTTTTTTAGCTAATAAAATGAATATAATAAACCTGTATTTGATGTTATTTTTCTGATTATATTTTTTATGTAAGCAGTCAAAATGTTTATACTATCATACAGGTAATTAAATGAGGCACCAAATATAAAAGACAGCTTAGCGTTATAACTAAAAATATGCCAATGATATGTTTTAAGCGCATAGAGTGCACCAGTCCAAGTTATCGCAACAAAACCCAAAAGGAGTATGTATTCCCAATTTCATTTGTCAAGCTGCAATAGTTTCCAAAATACGGGGATCCAAGTATCACGATTGATCACTGACTCATAGATCATGAATCTAGTTTCTTTCCGATAAGTTAGATCTTTGAAACGCCGTACATAGTGTCTAAGGTGCTGACGAGAAAAATCGAAAATTAGTAAATATCTGATAAGTATCATAATTATTCTTATCTTTATTATACCTATTACGCGGCAATGATGCGACACGCAGCCTAAGGAAAAGAAGCGGGGCGAGGGCAAAGCTTTCATTAAAGTTGTTAACTTTATCGAACACTGAAAACTTGCCAAATTTGATCTGGAGGTTTATCAGTTTACACAGAATCTTTTGTGTTTATCAGGACAATGCAAAGGTTTGTTCCAACATGCAGTTCTGAACGGTTCTAGAACTAGTGCGCATGTCATTTAAGAAAAAGACTGTTGGGACCATGCAGTTCTGGAACTACAAATTCTGAGAACTAGCAGTTCAATGTTCGGTCTTTCAGAACGCGTAATTCAAGAACCGTTTTGAATTACGAGTTCTTCTAGAACTGCATGCTCCGAACAGTCTTTTTTTAAATGACATGCGCACTAGTTCTAGAAGCGTTCAGAACTGCATGTTGGAACAAACCTCAAGTAACGTGCAGGCAAGTATTTTGGTGATATTTCAATTTTTTTGAAGATAATATAACACATGTCTGCGAAAACTTGACCTGCTTTTTTACATGCCCCCAGTAGCATTATATATGCATTAAATATTTAACTTTCAATATTTTCTAAACCCAAATTAGCGACAGATTTGGTTTTATTTATAAAATATTATTTCATAATATTGAATAAATATTTAATTTCAAATATTGGAAAAACATTATTTATATGGATATATTATAAATATTATTTTGTAAACGTCAAGTAGATGTTTCATATGTACCTATGTGAATTAAATATTGCACTTTTATAGTTCTTTCTATACCCGAGATCATTACTGTATGTCTACTTTGCAGTGTAAATTAATTATAAATACCTAATTTGTATGTAATTTTTCTGATTTGTTTGATAACAAATAATATGTTTTCGGAAGTAACAGTCCGTCTTTTCAGCGCGTTTTAAAATCGCAGTCTGACGTAGGCTCCGGGGCATCTCGTGCGACTGCCCCGTCTGTATTAGAAATCAAGCGATGAAACTGGTGCGGGTAGCGCGCGTATATATGTGGGCGGCGGGGCACTATATGGTGCCGGGTCCTGGTGGCGGTCCAGTATATAATATACAGCGGTGAGTGTATGTTGTAATTCGGTGCAAATGCAACTATGAATTGCGTTAGTAACATAATCGAAATGATAGAAAATAACACACTGAGCTATGACATTACGATAGAATTAAAAAATCTAGGTCTCCCTAGACCAGATTTATTGATTAAACTAGAAGATCACAATTATAATATGAATAATTATAACAATATAAATTATAACAAATAGATATGCATACCGTTATGAGAAAATTCACTATTGTCATCTTGGATATTTATAGCTTGCTCTTCAGATTCAATGTTCACTTCATTCTCAGTATTGTCAGGAATTACATTTAAAATAATTGGTTCATTTTCTGGTACCGCCTCTTCAGACATACCAGAACATCCAGTTACAGATACCCACCCCAAAAAGTTGATCAGTTTTTCTTCGACATCTGTTAGGGGTTTCACTTTATCTTGCCCTCCTCCAGTGGCATGTTGTTCTTTTCGATAGTCGCGGGCCTTTAAATAAATACACTGCTACAAATAAAATGAATACGTACTTACCTTAGATATTTGAAAATATGTACGTTAATAAAATGCCGAAAGACACATTTCAATAATGATATTGAATTTTTATGAAAATAAAGATGTATCGCTATGTCAAGATTCATTTAAGTTAAAATAACAGCCTCTGTTATTTAAACTTAAATGATTTAACAGTTACGATAATGCTTTCATTCAGCAGACACAACAGTTGCGCAACTGTTCAGTGATCAGGGCCAGTAGACGAGCGCTCACTCTGAACATGTTCAGGAGCGGTCGCCATTTTTGTGAGCGGAAAAATTCTATGCTCACTTGGTGAGTGTATTCTGTACGCATGCGCCATTGATTCATTCCAAGACCAACCTAATACATACTTCTGAAGAAAGTTACTAGAAAAGTAAGATACAGCAAATTAAAGGTATTGTGCAGTAATAAATGTATTATAATATTGGAGTTCACTCAGTATTTTATTCGGGGTTGGAAAAATCAGCCCTTCCACTAAAAACTACGTCAAACCTTAATGCAGAAAAACAATTTATTATTATTGTTTATTCGGTTTAATCTCTATAATTTTAACATATGGCAGCAATGAAAAGTATCAGATGACAGACAGGTGAGCGGTCCTGTCCAGCGAACACTCAACTGTTGTGAAGTGAACGGTTGGAGCGGGATCAGTTCCCGATCCGCCTGCTGAATGAAAGCAATGGTATAATCGACTCGATTAGGCCCTATGTTTTATCATTGGTCGCATTCAGCAGACGGATCGGGAACCGTTACCCTTCCAACTGTTCACTTGACAACAGTTGAGTGTTCGCTGGACACGACCGTTCACCTTTATGTGATCACCTTCCATTTGGTACTTTTAACAGCTGCCATATGTTAGATTCTACAAATTAAACCAAATAAATTGTTTTTCTGCATTAAGTTCGGTGTAGTTTTTAGTGTAAGGGTCGGTTTTTCCAACCCCGATTAAACTTTTCTGTTAACTCCAATATTATAATACATTTATTTCTGCACAATACATTGAATTTGCTTATGCCGTGTTTACACGGTCAAATAATTCATGAAGTATTTGACCTTGAATTTATTGGAGCGTGTAAACGCTAAACTTGTCGTCAATTTTCTAGGGAAATATAGCAACATTTTAGTTTAAAATAAATGCCAACTTTCGCGTTGTGAACTTTCTGCCCCCGTGAATAACTTTTTGGTTATAAAAGTTAATAAAATCAATCGTATTTGTAAATGAATATTAATGTTCCAATAAATAATATGCAACTATTGCTATTCCACACAAACGTTGCAGAGGACCGACAAAAAAATCGATTGTCAGAAGTAAATAATTTCACTAAGTATTTGTAACAAATAATTATTTTAATGATCATGAGCCTTATAAAAAATGTTGGATTTTATTACTATACCGCATGTGTAAAATCATATTGGGGATAGGATATATGTATACTAGGCACACCGGCAACAACGCTCAATCGTGGCCGTAGTCATGGTACAAGGAAACAAGGTATGCTTTTGCGCATCTCTGGATGACGCGCATTTATCGAAAAAAATGTCACTTGATAACTCTGACAGAAGTCACTGACTGAACTCACTGACAGAAAGCATTTTCCAAGACTCCCATTAACAACTAAAATTGTATTTGGAGATCGTGTCGAACAGCGTCGTTCTGTGTTTGTGAGAGGAGGGGTCAATGGTAACAATGCCCCGCTACACACCAGAAAAAAACTGCAAATTATTAAATGGTACTATAGTGGTTATTCTGCAAAGGATTGCATAAATTTATTTCCGCAAATACGTATTTGCAGAAAGGCCCGCACCCTGTGAGCAAAGCATATTACATATTTTGAATAGTTTTGAAAAATGTCTTTGATTAAATAATTGCACAAAGTATAATCCTAGAAAGGTAAATCCACTAAAAGCTGAGGAACGAGAAGAGCGGGATATAATGATTTGTAGCACTTTCAAAGTAGAGGATACGCTATCTACCAGAAGTGTTGCTGAGGAATTGGGTGTGAGTAATTAAACCGTCGCGAACATATGGAAGCGAAATAAATTAAAATGTTTCAAATACTCGAAAACGCAAGAAATATTTCTAGACTACAATTTTAGAAGAATAGAGTTTTGTGAAACCGTAATGGAAAAGACAAATGAAAATGAGAATTTCATCGCAAATATTGTATTCACAGATGAATCGTCATTTCCATTAAATGGCAAGCACAATCCTTCTGTTGTTCGATATTGGGCTCGGCAAAATCAGCACAGATATTTTGTTAAACACACCCAATATCCCCAGAAAGTGAATGTCTGGACAGGTATTTTTAGTGACCATTTGCTTGGTCCATTTTTTTATTGATGGTACGTTAAATGCGGACAAATACCTCGATACGCTACAGAATCAGATACTTCCCGCTATTGATAATACCGGAATAGATCGGGATATTATTTGGTTCCAACAGGACGGTTGCCTGCACATAATGCGGTCAGAGTAAAGCATTTTTTAATGAATACTTTTCCTGATCGTCTCATTAGTGGAACAGGAAACATTCGTTGGCCTCCGCCATCTCCTGATCTATCGCCAAATGATTTCTTTTTGGTGGGGATACATCAAAAATAAAATATACAGTCCACAAGTTGGCAGGCTAGAAAATTTAGATATTTTGAGAAGGCTCGTCATAGAGGCTTTTGAATCCGTAACAGTCGATGTGATTCGTAATGTGCGAGAAAATTTTTATGATAGACTCAGACAATGTCTTGCTGCTGAAGGAGGCATTTTTGAACCTATGCAATAACATTTTATTTTTTAGCATTGTTTAGAGTATATTTTTTGTTTTCATTAGAATTCTGTTTTTAATAAATTTATATAATAATTTACTAAGAATTAATGTTTAATGAGAATTGTGCTTTTATTTTCTTACTGTGTTGTATTGTATTTCTGTTAAAAAGGACTTTATTAAAATAGTGTCCTGTGAATTCACAACTTTATTGAACTGGTAGTACTAGAGGTCGAATGCGCGTCATCCAGAGATGCGCAAAAGCATAGCTTGTTTCCTTGTACCATGACTACGACCACGATTGGGCGTTGTTGCCGGTGCGCCTAGTATACATATATCCTATCCCCAATATGATTTTACACATGCGGTATATAGTTTATACCACGCGATCATTTAAATTCTAAATTATAGCAGGCGGGAATTTTTTTATTAGGTTAACCAGAATGTCAATTATTGATTAATTAACATTTTGAAACGTCACTTTGACCATTCAAATTGTAAATTAGTACTTATATACACTCGGATACAAGAAAGATGATCCCTGCGTCACTACTATATAATTTTATCAAAGAATTATGTCAATGCTTTCATTCAGCAGGCGGATCGGGAACTGATCCCGCTCCAACCGTTCACTTCACAACAGTTGAGTGTTCGCTGGACAGGACAGCTCACCTTTATGTCATCGTCTGTCATCTGATACTTTTCATTGCTGCCATATGTTAAAATTATAGAGATTAAACCGAATAAACAATAATAATAAATTGTTTTTCTGTATTAAAGTTTGACGTAGTTTTTAGTGGAAGGGCTGATTTTTCCAACCCCGAATAAAATACTGAGTGAATTCCAATATTATAATACATTTATTACTGCACAATACCTTTAATTTGCTGTATCTTACTCTTCTAGTAACTTTCTTCAGAAGTATGTATTAGGTTGGTCTTGGAATGAATCAATGGCGCATGCGTACAGAATACGCTCACCAAGTGAGCATAGAATTTTTCCGCTCACAAAAATGGCGACCGCTCCTGAACATGTTCAGAGTGAGCGCTCGTCTACTGGCCATGATCACTGAACAGTTGCGCAACTGTTGTGTCTGCTGAATGAAAGCTATATCGGAATAAGAAATAGTATCAACTTGTATAACAAGGATAGCATAAGCGAATGCATGTGTTTTCAGTGCGATGCAAGCACGACATACGTTTCATAGAATTTATTTGAGCAAGACAAAGACGGAGTGATTGCATGCGCTGTATTATTTCATACACTTCCGTTTAGCGTTTTGGCTTTGACAACGCTTTGATATTTCTAGTAGTTTGATTTCGTTTCACAATTTGTTTGTTGTTTCAATCTTTATCAAACCAGAATGTCACGACGCGGTAAAACATTACGGTCACAAGCTCAAGGACTCGTTTTAAATTTATTAGAATATTTCGAGCAAGAGAAGGTTAATGGTGGTCCTCTAATATCCCTTACATCTGTACAACAGGTAAACATTGTGAGATTTAACATTTTAGAAATTCTAAGCTTTTAGCGAGTAGCAGATGCATTGACGGTAGGAGTAGCTTCAGTAAAACGTATTAAAGCCCGATCACTAAATAGTCCTTTTCTATCTAGTCCAGGGAAGAAAAGGCCCCATATAAATGCTAAAACAGACCATTTGGCAGAAAGCTCTAAAATGAGTATCCGAAATACATTATACACGATATATTTACAGAGTAAGACCTTAAAAATGTTGAGTATTGAAGTAATAATATCTTTAATTTTAGAAAAGCATGTTACAGCAGTGGCGGCTCTTATATTTATAGGATGTAACTTCATTTCATGTAAAACATGTATACAATTTCGATCACATTTATTTGATGTAAATAAATTGTATTTATTGTTTGTTTTGTACCCACGTTATTTCTCAATAAAGTTCTATTATCATTTGTATCTTGACATATGTTAAATTTAGTACATTAAAATACTATTGGGTTTATATTACATATTTTTAATAAACGATAAAGGCGATTATCTAACTTAGTTATCTAATTATACATAACCTAAAATTAGATCGATCAATCTAACCTGAAAACGTAGGATGTCATCATTATAATTTCCATGTTCATTTTATAGTTTACAGTACTTATCATGATGGCGAAGTATTGATTTGAATCATACGATATTAAAAAATGACGCAGGGATCATCTTTCTTGAATCCGACTATACCAACTTAATTTAAATTTCACAGCCTGCTCTAATTTAGAATTTAAATGATCGCGCGGTATATAGTAATATACACAATAGTTTGTGATTACTACAATCAAGTACATATAAAAATATTCGGATGTGCTTTTCTATCTATCATCAAACTATAAGTCCATATTTTGTGAATATAATCGCGTATTATTAACCCCTACAAATATAAGATTAACAAGTTCCGCGTAACCTCCAAATTGATAAATGAAAATAAAAACATTTCAAAGTTGCAAGAAAACAAATGTCACTATTTGATGGTTGGTACTAGTGGATATCGTCAATAAAATATTTGATGAACGTTTGCGTTTACACGGGTCCAATAAATTGATGAATGTCTTCATGAATATATTCGTCAATTTATTCATCAATTTATTTTACAGTGTAAACAAGGCATTATCTTACTTTTCTAGTAACTTTCTTCAAAATCATGTGTGTGTTGAAATGCATTAATGGCGCAAGCGTAAAGGATACGCTCACCAAGCGCATAATTTTGCCGCTCGCAAAAATGGCGACCGCCCGCAACAGCTGCTCTCATTTCTGAAATAACATTTAACACGATTTAATAGTTACGGTAACATGTTTAGATCGGTTTGTGATCAAGGCATCTTATGCATCAAAACGGTCGGAGGCAAAGATCGTTTACATACATAAGCCTGCAAACGACTTTGGTGTGATCACGTGAACCCAACATGATCACTGAATTTGTTCAGCGATTTGAGTATAGTTCGCGAAGAAGTACTTTTCACTTATGTTTATTCTTTAAGACAGAAATCGTCGTTGTACTGAAGATTAGCAGTATATATATATATATATGCTTTGTAATACAGTATTCTTCACAGCTTGAAATGTCAATTATAAATCCTTAAATTTATGTATCTTGTGCTAATATGAAATGTGTGTTTTGTTGAAATTATCACTTTAATCTTAATAATAATGTTTTCGGTAATGCACAGAACATTTATTTTATTCTGCAAATGAGTACTTTGGAAAATAACATTGATACGAAATCAAAATTTATTTTTCTTTTATTTTATACACATATGTATTTGTCATATAAATAGAAATTATTATTTATAAAATATATTTTCAATTTTAGTAATATTTTCCATACAGGAATGAATTTAAAACCTTGCGCACTAATACAAGACTGGCATTGCTTGATATTTAAATCTCCAAGAGGACAAACGATGTCTTTTGTCAGTTTTAATACTCGATGTGTACGTGAGGTTGGGAGGCATTAACCGATGAGCCATATAACAGAGCCATCGCTGTATTTAATATTCTGTCTAATTACAAAAATAAACAAATCTATAAATAATTTACATTTTATTACATACTGATTTTCATATAATTTCAAAAAAAATATTTTTGGTCAACCGTTCGCGAAGTAACCAATTCGCCAACACAACACAGTCCGCGATATACAATTTCGCGGCCGTTAAAGTAAATACACATTTTAACACATGTTTAATCATACATTCTAAGACTTATTTCGACAACTATTAAGCATTTGCAGTTTATTATATTCGTCTCATTTCCATGGTAACGCATGTAAAGCAAGTAAACAAACCACTTTAATTTTGCACCTTTAGTGTTAAATTAAATTATGTCTCAATTTAAATTAAATCGATTGAAAGATTTAACGGTTGCCCAAAAAATTGTGTGTATATCTTGTCCGCGAAAACCTTTAACGTACTCGAGATTGTCTTGCCTCGATCGCAAGCGGCCTCGGAGACAATTTCTTTCTGCGTACGTTAAAGTGTGTTTCGCGGCCTTGATATACAAATAACTATTAAAACATACCTACAACTTTAAACGACACTAATTAATTAATTCTATTGAATAAATCCGAAGTAAGTCTGAAAGCAAAACATGTTTCTCTTAAAAGTGACAAATCTTAAAAGGTTTTCTTGTCAACTATAATAAATAAAAAAAAAAGTGAATAACTACAAACTATAGTACAAATTGCTACCTCCTCATGAATTCAAAAGGGCGCAGAAAAAATGGCGTCGACAGAAACTAAAATATTCATCCGTTCGGCACAGTTAGCAAATAAAATGTTTAACTAAGCTAAAATAATGGCAACGCCGCAAAATATAACACCAAGTTTCGGAAGGTTCGTGCTTTCACCTTCAGGAATGCCTTACCTTTCACTTCCCTAGGTACACCTGACAAAGATGGAGAGGGGCACTGCCTCTTGATCAGTCGCGAAGGCCGTGGGCTTACATAAAACCGCAGCTGGATGAATTTCGGACGCCACCCCTATTATGTAATATGCCCCACCCCAAAAGATCTTTAATGCAGGGAAAAATCAGTTTATAATACACAGGGTAGAAAAGACAAGACAGAACGCAAAATATTTCCAAACACAACAATTTATTAACTAAAAGTTGTTCTAATAGTTATGAGAAAACATCTGAATGTAGAAATTAAGGAAACATTGAAATTATGAAATATAGCAAGATCAAATGAAAATTTTAAATTGCCCCCAGTTATGTTATACAAGTTATGATTAAATAAAATTCAAATTGAGGATTCCAAGTTGAAAACAAGTACAATTTAAGTGACCAAAATTTTCAGACGCGTATTATATCTAAATTTTCTTAAATAAAATTAAAACTAAGCATCCTGTATATAAAAACAAGAAAATAAATCACTAAATGAAGTTATCGAAAATTACACCAAAGGAAAAAAAAGGGTTAAGGATATAAATTTAATTTATAGTGGCTTAAGGACCTCAACACTAATATTACCATCAATTAAAATGACAAATTGGTCAAAACCTCTCGTGACTGATAATTAATTACAGTCAAACCGGCAAAATTCTACAAATACTTCAAAATCACAAAGTACCAGGTGGCCAACTAAGAATGGCCGCCGGTTTTATCTCAGAAACCAGTAGTCATATTGCTTCCGGGTAAAAAAATTTCAAGTAGAAGTGCCCAAAAGAAAATGTTGGAAATTATTTAGGATTTTGTAAAATGTCCGCATGGGGGCGTAACAGTCAGGATCATTGTTAAAATTTAGAATTTCTTCATATTTTTACAAATTAAGAGGTATTGAAAATTTTAAATTTTATTCCTTACACATTCTTTAATACTTTTAGTCTTGCAGATTTTTTACTATCTATTGAAATAAAGTGGTGGGGGCAGTTCAAATGTTTCTTTAAGTTTGGTCTCATTTAAAAGGGCGTTAATTGCTCTACAAACTGAACTTGTGTTTTTGTATCTCGGACTTTTGCCGTCACCGGTAGATGGCGTTAACTGAAATGTAAGCAAATATTAGGCTTCTTCTCAAAAAAGTTAAGTTATTTTTTTACATGAGCTAATAAAGAATTAAAGCCTCAACATTTCGGTAAAAAAAAACAAATTTGTATATTTTTTAGAACACGAGATATTGACAAAAATAGATGAAAAGGCATACATTCTCTTGCTTTTTTTTCTTTTTTTTATTATATACATAAAATAAATTCTATTTTTTGTTTGTCTTCTTCAGTAAAATTCTAACACGCAGACCAAATAATAAAATTTCACAAAAGCGAAAAAATATAAAGATGTAATACCTACGAGTAAGGAATAGAACAGGAGAGATAATAACGTGGTGGGGAAATGGGTATTTTTAGACGGAGTCACCACTTTAAGGGAAGTCAGTTATATCCTGTTATGTCAAAAATGACGTTTTAGTGTTTCTATAATGGTGAATTGTGTGGCTTGTGGTCGTTCTAAAACGGCAAGAACGTAGAATATCACTTTTTCCCTTCATCGGTAAGTTATTTCATTGGCATTCAACATAGGCAATAATAATTTAAAAAATGTTATTTTAAATAACATGTCATACATCTGACATGTCTGATTATGTGTTCAGTGGCGTAACATACATATCCAAGTCATTTAATATTCGTTATATTTTTGAAGCAGATTTCCTTTAAACCCGTTTATAATATATTAAAAAGAAGAAGAGAATTGAAAACATAATACACTCACGATATGTCTTTAATTATTTTTGGACTAACAACCTATTTTAAATGATTATCGAGAACACAGGAAGTGCACATATACCCTATACAAAAGATTTATGCATTACGGCGGCCATATTGAGTTAGTATTTTGGACAAATATTATTTTTAAGGAGACTCTCTCCTGTTCTAATCTTTACTCGTAGTGTAATACCAATGCAAAATATATAAATGTAATAAATGAAAAAAATGTATAACATTTCGTTGGTTCCTGCTTAAGAAACCAAAATTACATGAATGTAATTTTATGCTAAACGTTCGAAAATAATAATAATAGAATTTATTGGCAGAAGATATAACATAAAACATACCTATAACAAAATGTATTTAAAATTTTTATATGCTATGATTTGCTGTACTAACAATTAATACTATAAGAATAAAACTAATATTAAACACTTAAATTACTACAATTATATAACTATAAAGATTGGTTTGTAGCATTTTTAATGACGGCTTAATTGTTAATACAAGCCTGCAACCTTTGCTGAGTGGATAAAACAGAAGTTTCGATTTCCGCCTCCGATATGTTTCGTACTGCTGCTATAATTTTCACCATCATATTTTTGTCTTGTTGTAGACCGGTTTTCCAAAACAATGTTCGTAACTCTCCCCCATAAATAAAAAACTGTGAGATCAAATTTATCCAAACTTGTCAGACATTGTTTTAGGTAAATTATTATTATAAAGTATTACTGTGGTCTATGTAAAACGTTATCGGATAAAAATAGCCGTAACCGGTAAACAGATAATCAATAGGCAGATGAATGTATGAGTTAAACATAAGGGAATCCAGTATGGAACGTGAAAAACAACCGTTATGCTTAATGCTTAAAAATATCAAGATTTTAATCAAATTAGTTCAAATGCTTAGCTTTTATATGTATTTCTAAATGATTTTTGAAGTTTGTTTCATATTCACAAGAATCACATTTATAATCAAATTTCTTCAAATGTTTAGGTTTTATATGTTTTTGTAAACAACTTTTGTGGACTGTTGCAAATTCACACTAGTCACATTTATAATCAAATCTTTTCAAATGTTTCCTTTTTCTATGCACTTTGAAATTATGTTTATCGTTTGTTCTATATTCACATGAATCACAATTATAATCAAATTCTTCCAAATGTTTAGTTTTTATATGTATTTCTAAATGCTGTTTGCTGTTTACTTCATATTCACAAGAGTCGCATTTATAATCAAATTTCTTCAAATGTTTAGTTTTTATATGTGTCTCTAAATGCTGTTTGTTGTTTACTTCATATTCACAAGAGTCGCATTTATAATCAAATTTCTTCAAATGTTTAGTTTTTATATGTCTTTTTAAACTAAGTTTGTAGTTTGTTTCATATTCACACGAGTCACATTTATAATCAAACTCTTTCAATTGTTTAGTTTTTATATGTCTTTCTAAATGCAGTTTCTTTTTGTTTGTTTCAAATTTACGAGAGTCACAGTTATAATCAAATTTCTTCAAATGTTTAGTTTTTATATGTCTTTTTAAACTATTTTTGAAGTTTGTTTCATATTCACACGAGTCACATTTAAAATCAAATTCTTTCAAATGTTTAGTTTTTATATGTATTTCTAGCCGATGTTTGTTGTTTGATTCATATTCACAAGAGTAACATTTGTAATCATATTTCTTCAAATGTTTAGTATTTCTATGTCTTTCGAAACTGCTCTTGTTGTTTGTTCTATATTCGCATGGGTCACAATTATAATTAAATTCTTTCAAATGTTTGGTTTTTACATGTATTTTTAAATCACCTTTGTTGTCTGTTGTAAATGTACATGAGTCATATTTACAATTAAATGTTAAATGTTTAGTTTTTATATGTCCTTCTAAATGCTGTTTTCTGTTTGTTCTAAATTCACATGAGTCACAATTATAATCAAATTCTTTCAAATGTTTGGTTTTTATATGTATCATTAAACTCCGTTTGTGTTTTGCTCGAAATACGCACAACGAACATTTAAATACTTTCTTTTGATCTCCTGAGCTCGATTGTTCTACTTTGATCTGTGTGTTCCTATAATTAGTCGTAGAATGCTCTCGGCCATCCTTTCCTCCAACATAAGCGTGCGTATTTTCCGTGTGCAGTGTGAGGGATTCTTGAGTCTTGAATCGCTTATAACAACTCCCACATTTATACATATTAACTATGTAATGGTGGTTGCTGGTGTGCTCCTTGAGATCCGCTTGATACTTCGTCCTGTAATTGCACTGCGCACATTTATAGAGTTGACGGAGGCTCCTCTTGCGTCCCTTCAATGCTGTTGTCGCTTGTTTGGGTGGTAGTGTCGGTAATATGTCCTTTCTGAAAATAAATAAATAAATATTTCTAACTTCATAGTACTAAACATAAATTTAAGGGCGGAGTTAAATTCAACATCAAATGACTAATGCGCTTTAATGGGAAAAAAACACCATTGCAGAAGTAAGAGTTCATGTTAATATTAATTCATTGATTCTCACCAATTTGCTTGATACCAACCAATGTTTTTCTTTAAGTAATGAACTAATTGTAATTAAACAAATTAGGAACACATAACACACACGACAAATAGAATGACATAAACATGATCATTTCTATAGGAAACTCATCAACATTATACATTGTTGCTTGCAACGGATACTTTTTCAACGACAATTTGAATTTATTTGCATTTGTCATGTTTTTTTCCTGTGCTAGCTTATCAAACATATCTATAAAATATGTAGTTGTAAAACAAATGGCAGTTCTTGTTAACCTATTTATTAGCATGTTCGACACGGTTTCGGAAGAATCCTAGTTTGAACCACGATACACTAATACCGGTATGCTCACTTTAGCTGTCAATGACGTCATTGCGGAGCAAGTCAGGTTGACAGTTCTCATATGGGGTACATTTTGACCCAGTTTGAAATTGTTTTATCGTTTTTTTAAGTAATATTCTATTTAATATGCCTGGTAGTGTTGTATACGGTTGTCGTAAATACAATTGAAAAAGTAGAGATAGTCAGATTAAGTAATACAGGTTTCCCAAGGAAGAGACAATGCAAAATGTATGGTTAATTGCATGTAAAAGGCAGGATTTAATAAATTTGAATATTGGTATTTCCAGAAATCTGATTTTATCATTGTTCCTAATAAAGAAAATATTTTGGCATGTATCTGTTCCGTTCATTTTAAGCCATCATGTTTTCATACATTACTCCAACAAGAATTACTGTAATTTTCCAATAAATCATGCAGAAATTTAAATTCAGATGCAATTCTCAGATTTAAAGAAAACACAACTTGAAGCAATAAACAATGAGTTGAAAATCTTTAAAAAGTAAAAAATAGATGCTTTGGTAAAACATATACAGATGGTCAAAGTACTTTAGGATCGAGCAGTAAAATGTGTGAAGCATGGACATAGACTAATTTTGAAGTTTTAAAGTGTCCAATGCTTATTAATCATCTATGAAAGCAAATTATTTGACTCATACGTTTTCCAAAATTGTCACCTTAAGAGCAACATGTTTGTACATCTGCAAATGTTTATAAAGTATTTTGAGGAATTCTATACATCATAGCAACACACATAGTTTTTTTTGCTTATTAAGAATTTCTAAATTATTATTAACTAATTTAGGTTGCTTTTCATTAATATATGGAAAGGATATAGTAAGAATAGTATTTGGATTTCAATTTCATGCAAAATTTCTTTAATAGTGTTAAAAACATTGACTCTTACTGAATTGAAATAAACTTCTTGAACTATCAAAGTTATACCTTTTACAAACATTTGGCCTAACCTTCTATGGTATCTTTCTTAAGGAACATATAATACATTATCTGCCTGTTATAAATATTTGTAATTTGTTCAAATAGTGTTTTTATCAAACACAAAAACCCAATAGTCTCTTCAAATTAAAAAAATTATAAGGCAGAAAAAGGATGAAATAAAAGTTATATTTGGCAGTTTTATTTTAACTTAATATTATTATAATACAGAGCTTCTTAAAATTCTGAAATACGTCACTACTGTTATTGTTTAATCTAGAATCAAGATTAATTTATGGCTTGAAATCATGGAGTCAGTTTTATGCTCTTGTATTTCGGTGGGTAATTTATAGAGACTGTATTTTATGCAAAATGCATATTTGTTGTTTT
This sequence comes from Amphimallon solstitiale, assembly GCA_963170755.1. NCBI lineage: Eukaryota > Metazoa > Arthropoda > Insecta > Coleoptera > Scarabaeidae > Amphimallon > Amphimallon solstitiale. Next base: position 15,059,692 of record OY720685.1, read on the forward strand.
TTGGTATATTCCTTCTATACTATGTACTTATCCATTTTCCACCCTCAGAATACGTTTTTTACCATTTTTTTAGTGCATATAATGCATATTTGGACACTTTACCATAACTGCATATGCACGTACATATTTCATAATTATTTTGCATATTTATGCATATATTCGCCATTTTCATAAGAACCATAATAAAATCTGATATTTAAAGATATTTAATTTGTTTGTGTAAACGTGAAGGGATTGCATTCCTTCAACTTTGCATTAATGACTCATTAAAAGTCCATCTCATTAATAATGAGAAAGTCCATCTCATTAATAATGAGAAAATAGGATTTAACTCTACTGATAATCGGTTTACAGGGCAATTAGAACTTACGTAAGAAATCCTTTTCAGAAATGTAGGTATTAATGCAGGTATATTATACCGGACGACTAATATCAATATAAGAAAAAGAAATAATTTCCTTCATAGTTTGTTCATTCGAAAACGTGTTAAGGTCTGTGCTATTTGGTGAAACAAAAGTGTTAAAAAGTTTTGAAAATGCCGAAGATAGCTAAAGCGAAGTCATCTCTGATAAAAAATTGGATAAGTGATTGCAGTGCACTAAAAATTATTGACGAAGAAAGTGTTTTGTGCACTCTCTGCGACAAAAGGGGAAGTTGAATTTTGAAATATTTTGTCAGTAACAAGTTCTACAATTATGAGAATTTTTTTTGTGTTCATAAATATAATGAAACAATTTCATAATAAATTACACAGGCCTGCATTTTTCAACACTTTGAAAGTTGATTTAAAAATTTTAACTGTTTTCTAGTAATTGGGTAGCGCTGATTTCAAATCTGCTTTTAGTTTTTTGTATCACGTAAGGTTATTTTTCAAACCAGTAAAATCCAAAAATATAGAAAATACACGATTTATTTAATTTATAAACTAGTTTTATAATATATTTAAAAAAATGCAAAAATATACACATAGAAATTATTAGAAATAGTTATTTATTCCTTATGCTTTTTAAAAAAACGTTTTCGTTTTTGAGAAAAGCTTCGTTTGGTTGTTTTTCTGTCATATTCAGCTGAAGGAAGATCTCTTCTCAATGTCCAAATCGGCCATCATTTTTTTGTCCCAGCGCCCTTGGTATCTTTTTTCCATCTCTTTAATATCCTGGTGAAATCTTTCTCCTTGCTCTTCACTCACGTCCCCAAGATTTTCTGGGAAATAGTCCAAATGTGAATGTAAAAAGCGAATTTTTATGCTCATATTGCAACCAAGAATCCCGAATTTTTCCAGCATATTTTCAACGATCTCAACATAGTTTGTGTCTTTATAATTCCCTAGAAATTTATATACAACTTCGTTAAAAGCATGCCATGCATGTTTTTCCTTATCTTCCATTACATTTTCAAATTCTTGATCTTTCATCAAGCTCCTAATCTGTGGGCCTACGAAGATTCCCTCCTTTAATTTTGCCTCTGACAGAGTCGGAAATGTTTTACACAAATATTTAAAACAATTTCCTTCTTTGTTTAATGCCTTAACAAATTGTTTCATAAGTCCAAGTTTTATGTGAAGTGGTGGAAGTAACACTTTTTGAGGGTCAATAAGACTTTCGTGAATTACATTTTTGGTTCCAGGTGTTAAAGTCACTCTTTGTGGCCAGTATCTTTTTATCCAATGCTGTTCTCGATTTCTGCTATCCGACTCGCACAGGAAACATGGAAATTTAGTATATCCAGACTACTGACCCAAGAGAAGGCCTAAAATTTTTAGATCTCCACACACTTCCCAGTTGTGATTTTCATATTGTATTCTTAAAAGTAATTCCTGTAAATTTTCATAGTTTTCCTTTAAATGAACCGAATGGCCGACCGGAACAGAAGCAAAAACATTGCCATTATGTAGAAGAACAGCTTTAAGGCTCCTTTTTGAGGAGTCGATGAAAAGTCTCCAGTCAGAAGGTGTGTACTCAGGAGCTCCGAGGAAAGTAACTAGATCAGCAATTGCTTGGCAGTACACGAGTGGTCCGTTTTGTGCAAAATATTTTACAAATTCAGCCTCACGATTTCTATACCAAGAGAAGGTAGTTTCTGGGGCAAGCAATTTTTTTTGTTTCAACCTAGACCCCAGTACTTCAGAAAGATCTTTTGAAAGTCCCAAATCTCTTACTAAATCATTTACTTCGGCTTGTGAAAATAGCTGAGGTTGGTTTTGACCTGAGGTTGATGGTTCATAATCACAATCCATCTGTACGGAGCCGGAAGTTGAAGAGGTTTCAGTATCTTCTTCTAGTACTTTGGGGGGTATAGGTATCGGTACATCATCACTGTGAGGAACTGGTCTGATAGCTGATTTAATATTGTTTGGGTACAAAATATGTTTCAAAGTTTTTCTATTATGCCCCTTAATATCACAAAAACAGAAGTAGCAATCGTCAAGATGATTTTGCGGTTCTCTCCAAACCATCGGTATTCCAAAAGGAAGGCTTTGTCTATTTCCTTTGGTCCAATGTCTTAAACCTTCTTCACATACCTTGCAAACAACGTGCGGTGCCCAATCTTTATCTTGATCTCCTAATTTGATTTTGAAATAACCATAATATGCAGTTTTCACAAATTCACCAATTCGTCTCTTAAACTTTTTCAAGACGAAATATCCACAAATATAACAAAAATCATCTGGTTTGTTTTTGCAACACCGGCTAGACATATTTTTAAGCAATGTTTATTTATCAAATACCACGCACAACACTAAATACAAATAAATTTTACTTATTTACTGATCAACACTCCGAGCTATAATGAAGTAAATGACATTAAAATATACATTTTGTTTGGAGTGATAAACTTAAAACCCTTTTTCGCAGTACTAATACAGTGAAAGCATTATAAATAGGATTTAGTCGGTAAACATTCCCGGAAATCCTGTGCACAATGAATACATGTAATAAAAGATTTACACATTACTACATTCATTTTAAAATGTATTAAAACGCCTATTATAATACTTTTTTTTATATACATATATATATATATATATATTTTTAAATGTGGGTGATAGAGACCAACTGTATTTAAATTAGTTATTGCTATATAAAAACTGAGCTTAACAAACAAAAATCACGTCATCACAAATTTTATGCAGGCCTGTGTTATTATTAGATATGTTTAATTTTATGTTCTTTAAAGCTAATATATCTTTGTAATATTTCTTTGCCATAAACACCAAAATAACCAAAATCAATCAAATTTAAACAACTGGAGAACTTTACAAAACCAGACAATTTATTTTTCTAGTGTTTGTAGTAATATAATAATTAATAATAATTATTATAACTGAATGTTAAAAATACATATTTGTTACACAGATTACCTGCCAGAAGAAATTTCAAGTAGTGCAACATTTGAACACAACATTTCATCAGAACAGGGTTTCTGAAAATTTAAATAAACCGCGGCAGCAACTTTTGGAGGAAAGTTTTCTCAATAATTCGAAGAATCCACAAGAAGCATTTTCCAAAGATTTGTGTAATCTTTTTGTGGGTTGTAATATTCCTTTACATAAATTGGACAATCCGATATTTCAAGAATTCCTGAAAACTTATTGCAAAGTCGATGATAAACCCATTTATGTACCCAGTTCCTCAGCTCTACGCAAGAAATACATCAACGAAATTTATGAAGATGTTACCGATGGTATTAGAAAGGAGTTGAAAAACCAAAATCTTTGGCTCTCTGTTGATGAAACTACCAATACGAAGGGCCGTCCGGTTGCTAATTTGATTATTGGAACCTTAAATGGTTCAACTCAATCTAAAAGACATTTAATTAATGTAGGTAATTTGGACAAAACAAATCATGTTACCATAGCCAGGTTTATTAATGAGTCCTTAGCGAATTTCTTTTTACCCGACAAAGTACCTTTTGAATAATTTCTGTTAATGGTAACTGACGCCGCTTCGTATATGTTAAAATCAGCTCAAAGTCTGAAATTATTTTTTCCATTTTAATCCATTGTACTTGTTTGGCTCATGGTTTAAATAGGGTTGCTGAAAAAGTTAGATTAGAGCTTACAGATGTAAATAATTTAATTAGTAATATCAAAAAAGTATTTTTATAAGCGCCCTTACGAGTGCAATTATATAACGAAATGCTTCCCGGCATTCCATTGCCACCAGAACCTATCTTAACAAGATGGAGAACATGGCTTAAATGTGCTGTGTTTCTTGCCGATAATTACGAAGGCTTCAAAAATGTTGTAACTCAATTTGATTCAGCAACCAGTCTTACCATAGAAAAGTGTAACGTAATTTTCAATAATTCGACAATACAAAATCAGCTATCATATATTAAATCTAATTTTGCGATAATTGAGCAGGCAATTACTAGATTAGAAGATAGAAATTTATCTTTAAATGATGGTGTTGGCATTGTAAATGATATTGAAGAGAAAATTGGAAAAGTCAACGGATTGACTGGAAAAAGAATTAAAGAAAAATTAGCCGCATTTCTAAGCAAAAATGGAGGTTTTGTTAGATTAAAATCTATAAATAATGTAATTAATGGCAATTTTAATGAAGACATTAATATAAGCCCCTCATTAATACCTAGTTTTAAGAATGCACCAATCACATCTTGCGATGTTGAAAGAACATTTTCCCAATATAAACATATACTTACAGATCGTAGACATAATTTAACTATGGAAAATTTAAAGAAATATATGGTTATTTATTGTAATAAATAAATACAGTAGTACCCCGTTATCCGCTGACTCCGTATCCGCGGTTTCAGTCATCCGCGATTTACGTATGATGAGCAGAAAACGCGTTATATCAATAAATATAAAAGTTATATGAGCATTTGTCGATATATCGTCGTATATATGAGTCATCCCCTGAATTCGACGCTCTCTTATGATAAGTTAAACAAGTTGGTACGTGCTTAAGGGGCCACTCGCTTTTACTTGTACATATAAACGCTCCTGTTAACTATGAGTTTAGTACTATTCGAATTGTCGGACAAGACAGTGTTTGCAATAGTTTTTAAATAAAGCAAGTAAATTTGAAAATCATTTTAAAATGGCTTCTAAACCAAAAAGAAAACGTGAAATGCTCACTATTAGTGAAAAAATAAAAATCATTAATATGATTGAAATAGAAAAAAAATCTATTGCAACTGTTGCTAAAATATACAATAAAAACGAATCTTCGATACGAGAAGTGTTAAAAAACAAAGATAAGATTCGAGCTAGTTTTTCTAGTGCACCCCAAACTGCAAAAGTTGCAATCACAATACGTAATAAAGTGTTACTTAAGGTAGAAAATGCCCTAAATTTATAGGTGGAAGATATGACAAGAAAACATATTCCTATCGATGGCAAAGTGCTACAACAAAAGGCGTTGGTTTTATATGAAGATATGCAGACCCAAGATTATACTGAAGAGGAAGGAAAATCGTTCACAACAAGTAGGGGGTGGCTGCATAGATTTAAAACTCTGTTTAATCTAAAAAAAATAAAAATGACAGGGGAATCTGCGTCGGCTGATCATGTAGCTGCTGCCCTGTTTCCAGAAAAATTTAAACAAATTATTACAGAAAAGAATTATCATCCTAAGCAAGTTTTTAACTGCGATGAGACTGGTCTTATGTGGAAAAAAATGCCTCAACGGACTTATATTCATAAGACTGCAAAGAGTGCACCAGGCTTTAAAGCAATTAAGGATAGACTTACCTTAATATTTTGTACAAATGCAGCTGGTCATATGATTAAACCCGGACTTGTTTACCGATCACAGAATCCACGTGCTCTTAAATACAAAGATAAAGCTTGCCTGCCTGTGTTTTGGCAATCAAATCGAAAGGCGTGGGTTACGGCTGTTCTATTTACACAATGGTTTCATCAATGCTTTATTGCGGAAGTGAAAAGATATTTGGAAAAGGAAGAATTACCATTTAAAGTCCTGCTGATACTAAACAATGCTCCTGGGCATCCTGTGTCACTAGGCACAGAAGATAAAAATGTTGAAGTGCTCTTTTACCACCTAACACGACCTCATTGCTTCAACCCCTTGATCAAGGTGTTATTAGATGCTTTAAAGCCATATACAAGGTGTGTATAAATTGGCGGACCCACTACACGTGGCGACATTCTTGGTCAAATTTTGAGTTAAAAGTCCTAATTCTAAAACGATGTATCACGCTTCCTTTGTCTTCAGAATGAATTTGAAAGAAACATACATTTGGCAACATTGAACACGCATATGCTAGTTATAATCTTCGGAACATTTTTACACGTCGTCATGTGAACTTTACATTTTAAATTTAAAAAGAAACAAACGAAATAAAATTGGTTTCTTAGATTACATATTTATTACGAAAATATTACAAAGTTTAAAAAATTGTTGATAATATTGACGAATTTTTGTTCATGTTCTTGATAGAAATCAATGTAATTATTACCTACATAATTGTTCGAATTGAAATCCATCAGTTTGTAGACAGCTGCAATCTTTGTGGTATCGTTTGTACTATTCGCTCAAGTCTTTCTGGTGTAATTTCTAATACTGCGGCTTCAATTCGGGCTCTAACTTCGTCAGCGTCCTGTGGAGGTGTAGCGTAAACTTTACCTTTAATGAAACCCCAAACAAAAAAATCTAATGGATTGAGATCGGGCGATCTCGCAGGCCACAAAAGGGGACCGCCACGACCAATCTATCTGTCTGGGAAGTGTTCAGTCAACCAGTCTCTTATATTACGAGCAAAGTGCGCAGGAGCTCCATCATGCATGTAAATCATATTACGGCGTACGTTCAGCGGTATCTCATCAATAACTTGTTCTAAAACATTTAAATAATCACCGGCAGGCGATTTGATAAGTAAATTGGTCCAACTACCCTGTGGTTTATTATACCCAGCCAAACGTTAACAGAAAACCTTCTTTGGTGACAGTATTCGCGAAATTCATGTGGATTTTCATCTGCCCAATGATGAAAATTATGAGTATTAAACACACCATCTCTGGTAAACATGCACTCATCACTCCAAAGAATACGTCTTAAAAGGTCACCTTCTTCCTGAATTCTATTTAATATTGTATTGCAATAATTGATTCGAAATAAGTTATCATTTCCGTAAAGAGGCTGAACTTTAGAAACATGGTATGGATGAAGCAAGTTTTCTCGTAGAACCAAATGAACAGTCTTATTACTGGGAATATTTAGTGTAGAAGCTAATTGACGGGTACTCGCAGAGGGATCTTCCTGCATTGTGGCTAGAACTTGCTCTTCTAATTGCACGGTACGCCTTTGCCTTGGTCGTCCTGCGTTCGCATTTCTTGGAATAAAGGAACATGTTTCACGAAGTCGTTGGTCCAGCCTTCGAAATACATTTTTACTTGGATGCCTCCGATTTGGAAAACGCACTCGATATTCCTGCCCTGCCATGCTAGCATTTCCACGACAGAAACCGTATATCATGTACATATCGGCATATTCGTTGAACTTAAATTCATAATAAACAAACAGAACAACTAGTAAACACGAAAACCCGAAAACTGATTAAAACTATACAAATAAACACGAAAAATAAGCAAGTCCAATGAAATAGGTAGATTACAAAGTGTCAAAATTTGACAGTAGTAATGTATTTGACTAGAACAATATTAGGCTGCCTACTTATTGTTTTACAATGTTGTCAGATGTGTTTTTCGTCAAAATAAGTTAATAAACAAATATTAAAAACAAACTTTAAAATCAAAAAGAAAACTTTAACGAAAGGATAATAACAACAACTCTTCTTTCTTCTAAATTGTAGCTCTTTCTGTCAACAAATATCAAGTAATAATGCTTATTTCAAGACTGAAAGTCCGAACTTTAGGAACCTCGTGCAAAGATATGGAGCATGGTATAACATTTTCGTATTAGGATTTTGGACTCCGAATTTAACGAAGAACATCGCCGCGTGTAGTGGGTCCGCCAATTTATACACACCTTGTATATTCGACAGGTTTTCGAAATGCTGTATACAATGGCTAACGAATGCTCTGATATCGGGCTCATGGAATGCTGGAAGTCATTGACAATTGCTGACGCAATTCTATTTATCAAAGGAGCGATGGAGGAATTAAAGTCAGAAACGATAATAGCATGTTGGAAAAATCTGTGGAATGACATCGTCCTTAGTTCTGAAGACACAGATGATATTAATTCACATCTAACAACGATATTTAACATAGCGCAGAAAATAGATGGAGAAGGATTTAACGATATAACCCAAGAGGAACTCAGTGATTACATAAACGAAGAGGATCAAGTATTCACCAACGAGGAATTGGAAGACCTTGTGAATTCTTCTCCAGAAGCGAGTGACGATGAGGATGAGGGTCAACAAGAACCGCCAGCATGGACGCTTGAAAAATTTTCAGCGATATTTCGAACTGCTCAAACATTAAAAGAACAGATAGTAGAAAATGATCCAATAATGGAATGCAGTATTAAAATTACTCGCACTATAACAGACGCCTTGAAACCTTTGGAGGATTTGTTTATTGAAATGAAAAGACAAAAACGACAACTACCAATAACAATGTACTTTGAAAAAGTCGACAAAACTATCGATAATGCACAGCCATCAATATCGTTTGCTTCGGATCTAAGTAAACAATCGACTGCTAACTTGGACTTGGAGGAAGATGAATGAATATGTAGCTCATGATGATAAAGTTTTTCTTGTTGTGTATGTAAATATGTACTACATATATGTACATATTGCTGTGGCAACATAACCATTTGGAATACAATAATTATAGTATTGTCATACATTAGGCTTTGCCAAATAAATTATGTTGTGTGCTGTTCCAGCAACATAACTAATAAAGATGATGATAATTTTTATTATCCTATATATATATATATATATATATATATATATATATATGTTGTCACTGGATTCCGGGTTTTCTTCCGCGTTTCCACTGCTTGGTCTTTGGAAAGACCAATGTGGAAACGCGGAAGAAAACCCGGAATCCAGTGACAACACATACTACTACCCGCGGAAACCTGAAAGAGAACATATATATATATATATATATATATATATATATATATATACTTGCCTCACGGATGATACGCAGCCCGGTATATAGCGCAGGTCTCCTGCAGCCCGGCCTTCAAATCAAGAATTAAGCTGTATATTATGCAATTTCTAGCACTGTAATTCCCTACAATGGCGAGCATAGTGAGAGGGGTAAACTTATATAAAATAAAAATTTGTTTAGATTTGTTAAATCTTGCGTGTCCCGATATGTATGACGGTCTTTTAGAAGCCCAAATGTATATGCTTATATAGTCTACCGATTTTACGAAGCCCAGCGATGTTGCCAAATATTACTTTGCCCATTCCTTGATATGCTCATAGAGAATGCATTGTTAGATCAGCTGCAAAATATTTTATATTACGTACCTTAAAATTGCTAAGCAGTACCTACTTATTCAATTTTGGAATATTGAAGTTATTTTTTTCAATGGTATCCGAGATTATTATCGACTAATTCAATATAAATTATACTTAGTGTTATTTTAATATTTAATTTAAAAGACACAACTGCTTAAAAAATAAAAATCTTTCTATTGGAACTAATATATTGTATGTATTGGCAAACATGTATAAGAATAATATAAACTATTGTATGTGATACTGGGTACAGTAACAACTCGAGAATTCATATCAAAGGCTGAATAAAATATTAACATTCGTAGAAGTCATAAAATTCTTACTAAATCTGTTGATATTCATTTAGTTAGCATTTGGTCAGTAATTAATTTTAACCAAATTGAAGTACGTAGAAGCGTTTATCCGCTAACTATGAATTTTTCAAAAATGTCGGGAAAGGAAGAAAGTATCTATTAGTAGCGACGTAGTACTGATCATTCAAATATCAGTTCAAAAATTATTTGGTTTGTCATCTTAGAATATTTTCCGTTAAATAACGATACCACCGCAATCATGAATAACAATAATTATTTCATTGATATGTTTAATGTGTAAAAATGTAATAAATGTAAATGAATGTAATAAAAATCGCAACCGGTGCCCCCCGCCCCTGTTGGTGGCAGCTTTTCGAAACCTCGTTAATTTAGACGAATCAAAGAAAATTTAGGCCGCCACGGCACCTTTAAGAAACCGATGCAAGAACAGCACCGATTTAAAGAAAATTTTGAAGTAGATACTCTTCTCAGTGTGCATGAAAATCTGGCTATTTCATACACATACCTAAAAAAAAGTGGAGGTAATAGAGGAAACTGATGAGATTGGAGAGAAATATTTTGTAATTCTTATTTAAAAATGAATTCCAGAATTTGTGCCAACGGACGAATAATAATATTAATATTGGTAGAAATTATAAAATTCTTTCTAAATCGGTCGTAACTATGGCAATGATTTTCAGTCGAAGACAAGTTTTTAATATGAAGTTTCTAAAGATGGAAACTTGGAAGAAAGATAACTTCAAATGATAAAGAAGTGTTTACCGTATCACTAACTATGGCAAAAAATAATAAGTAACAATTTATAAGAGTTGCAACAGGTGGTAAAGGATCAAAAGTTTTTTCGACGCGGATTCAAGAATATATAACTATCTTACTCAAAATTTGGCAAACTACTGACTTCATGCCGAGTGGATGGTTGAAGGAAACGTCACCAGCTGTTTAGCTAAAAGTTGTGGCAACAAAATTCAGAAAGCATACTGCGACTTTGCAGTGAATGAGCACGCAACCGAATTAATTATTATGTAAAATAGTGCTGTAGACTTTTATTTTCAAATTACGTCAGGATGTTTACTAAACGGCAAATTCTGCCAAGGTCATACTTTTGCTTGAAAAGGAATTTCGAAGACAAAGCTTGAATTAGATAAAAACATTCTATAAGTTTCGATTCAAAGGAAAATGAAGACCTGTGAAATATAGAATACATCCCAAAAAGTGTTTTGTGTTCTGTTACGGTTGACAGAGAGTACTGAATAAAGAAGGATTAAGTGTAAACAAAAACTGCACGAAAAACATGCATTTGACTTGCCAGTAAAAAGGCATCTGGATGCTTTCGATGGTTAGATAAGGAGAAAAATTTGTGCTAAAATATGTACTTCCAATTAATTGCGTTTAAAAAATAAAGTAACGCCCAAAAAGTGCGAATGTGATCAAAATCTCTCAAAACACAAAGAATGTTTGATTAGAATAATAAATGGGTAAGAGTGAAAACCCTAGTTTATAATTCGTTTAGAGGAACATAAATTATTTTCTCATAACATAAAAAGTATACAAGACATCTTTTATTTTTTTTGTATATATAAAAGTTATATTTTTATGTTTTTAAATCAGAATATAAAACAATTTTCAATAAATTTATTTACAAAACCACCGAATTTGATAATTATTTAATATATCCTTCTTTAAATATTTCTGTAATTAGCATTTAAGAAAAAAATAAATTACCTATTTATCCTAGTAATGCCATATTAATAGCAAGAAATATTACGAGTTTGTAGCTAGGTATTTCTGTATTTTAATAATTAGTTACCGTTAACTTTGAAATTACATAATGCTTCGTATTAAATCTTTACATTTCAAATATTAGCTCCAATACTTTCAGATTTATATTTTATTGAAATTCTTTGTCTTCTCTATAACAAATCGAAGCTTATAGTTTTACAATTTCTCAAATCTCCATTATATGTACTTGCATTTTTCTAGAAAGCGTTGTTGCCAGTTTTAAGGGCTTCCTATTCCGTGTGAAACATATTTGGCTCGTAAAAACCGTGGAACATATGTAAAGTATATACATTTGAAGTCATGCGCCCCTGCCGTGCGTTACTGTGAACTAATGGCGTATATGTTGCGGTATCCCACCTACTTACGAGCCCCTATGAAATTTTGTAAAACGCAATAGATGGCAATATCTATCGCAATAATGCTTTATACACACTTGTTTTTAGGAAGCCCGATTTGGGCTTCGTAAAAACAACAAGGGCTTCATATGATCCGTGCAATATGGCATTTTGGGCTTCTTAAAGGTGCTTTATGTGTGTATATATATATATATATATATAATTTATCTTAACAGCACGTACTTTGTAAGTATACGTGAATTCTATCAGTGTATCTAAATTTCTATTCTCTCATCAAATCTCTTGTCTTTTTTCTTTAATTGGGATAAGGTTATAGCTTATTCAAAATAAAAACCAGAAACCATATAAAACATAATTGTATAATTTATTCAACATTATTTCACAATAGATAGCATTGCTATACTATATTCACCATTTTATTAAAAAGAAACATAATTACCTATGTACCATAAGTACCTTGTCCTAGGTTGTAATGTTATATAGTACGAATATATTTTTTTATGCTTAATCAAATAAAAATAAAATTCAATTAACGTTAGTATACTATTGATATTTTTTATGCTAATTCTATTCCATCAGAGACATTATATTCGCACGTAATGCTCTGACAAACTTAGAACTTCGCAATGGTCAATGTTCGGAGAAAAAGCTTGAATCTGATTACTGTCTATAACCATTCACACGTATTATATCCAGCATCTCAGAGTCCGTTACCCAGAAACACTTTCCTTCTTAAAAATCTAATTTAAATCAGTAATTTATAATCAAAAATTTATTGTAAACATTAATGATGCCTAATAAAGTGCCAGAAAATATACATTTGCACGCTATATCCTCTTAACACCCAACACCATTAATAATTCCATTTTTGTGTTCTTGAAACTAATGAATGCTTATTACTATTACAGGAAAATATTTATTATCCCTGTTGCACAACGTTATATTTCAATACACGCATAGCAACATCGATAAATCTTTGTATCAAAAACTTACTTTGAATCATTGAAAAACTTTTCAAATTCAGCCATTTGCATCTCCATTATTTAAAAATACAAAATTATTAACCAAAAAAAATGAATGAAACTTAAATACAAATCGAAACAATCGTGGTGTATCTGACCCTACGATTTTAAGTCGCTTTTAATCTCTTTCCAGATAACCAGCTAATCCAACTTGTTCATTCTTGTCCTCCAATTTATATCCCCGGGAAGACACGTGACCGCTTTCAACGCCATCTTCAGAAACTACCATTTAAGTTGTCACCCTGCGTCTTCAGTGAGATCTTTGCTTACCAAATTGCCGTTGTGATATGAACACACACACGCACTTATTGTCTTTTGACAGTTCCTTCACTTTAAAATGTCAACACCTTGAGAGTTGTTTGTTTATATTTTAAAAGTTTCTCACTCAAATTGTCCAGCATTTCTCCAATGTAGGTATACTTGTATTAATATAACTCTTCTTTATATTTGTTTATGAATTTATTACCTTCTTTACTATTTTCCAACATAATTCTTATTTTTGTTTTATTTCCAGCTCTCGGCAAAATTGAAAATACATTGTAAATAACAGGTATTCTTTTAATAAGATTACTCGTACTACCACGATCCATTTGGTTTGCCTTTTCATTGCTTCCCTCGATCCAGGACTTTTCCAACGGTGATATATTTATCTGTAATAAACTACAAACCAAGTTTACATTATATTTTCTTTTTGTAGGTCATCAAACCGTACAAAACATCTCTACAGTCTATGAAATATAATACTACATATACGAATTCATGAATGTACTTTATTATTGCCACCTATCGTTTATAAAAACACTACTGCAGATTGTATGGTCTCAGAATATTTTTATTTATATCCTTTTTTATTTATTTATTTATATAGTCATAAGTTTAAGGTAAATTTTTCATTTTGCATGATTTATTTAATAAAGTTTTATTACCTTATGCACGTTCTCAAGTTTACATAATTTATTCAATTACATTCTTCTCCCGTGCATATCGGATTTTGTTTTCTTCATACAATTTTATTGCATTATATAAAGTCAGGTTGTTTTTCATTATACACAAACCATACATCTTGTTTCTCTTTTCTATAAAAGAAATATATATCTTAAATTTTATCTCGTCTTTTATCTTGTACCTGTTTAATAACTAAATTGTAAATATAAGTTCATTTTTATGTCTATGTTTTCTCACTTTAATGTATGCAACTTAGTATACTCTTATGTTAAAATCTTTGAATACAATAAAACTTGTTCTTATTGTCTCTTTTATATTTTATATACTTAAATTAAATCTTAATGCTATTACTATTATTTTTAATATGCAAGAGACCACGGCAATATGTATGAACTTATATATTTATTAAACTTAAATTCTATTTGTGCCACAGCACAAGAATATTTATTTATTTATTGTTTATTTATTTTAAATAAATATTATATAACTTATTTTTTCTTGTTTCATTGTTTTAACTTTGCTTCATATTTCATATTGTACTCGAAAATAAACCGTTCGCTACTATCCGCGGTTTTCAGTATCCGCGGAAGACCACAGAACCAAACCCCCGCGGATATGGGGGCACTACTGTATATAATTTGTAAATACGACAATTTATTGTAATAAATACATATACAATTTGTAAATACAACAAATGAATTTTAATTTCCTAAAACATAATAAATAAATGCACATCATATTTAGGGATTTTTTAAGTGCATATTGCATGCATATTTGGCAAACTTTTTAGTGCATATTTTCCAGTCTCTAGTAATTTATAATTATTGTAAACATACAAAATATGTAAACATAACATACTCCAGCCAAGTTGTATTTGCTTTATTCAAATCTTGGTTTATCTTCTCTTCAAATGTCCGAGACCCTTCTATTAAAAGAGATGTAGCTGTACATTACCGCTATCGAATACTTCAGATCTATGCAATTCACTAAATAGGATTTACATCTGTGCAAAAGAAAATATTATAAGCCTCAAAATATATGTTAAATAAATATCTTTATTTACATTTTGGCAATGATTTTATTCACTAAATGAAACATCTATCAATTACAGTTTTCAGATTTACACAGACCATTAATGCATAACTGTAGCCTCTAGATAGTACAGTACACAAATGAATTCACAGAATAAACTATTTTGCATTGTGTATTGAAAATGTAATTTAAACCCAACAAAAGCATTTAAAATACCACTTAGCCTGAGTACTTCAATAATTGCTTATATTATTAAATAAACCAGTATAATCAGAAACTACTATTAAATTGGGTAATTTGAATTTCTGGAATTACCATTTTTCAAATTTATTAAATCCTGCCTTTTACATGCAATTAACCGCACATTTTGTACCGTCTCTTCCTTGGGAAACCTGTAATACTTAATCTGACTATCTCTACTTTTTCAATTGTATTTACGACAACCGTATACAACACAACCAGGCATATTAAATAGAATATTACTTAAAAAAACGATAAAACAACTTCAAACTGCGTCAAAATGTAGCCCATATGAGAACTGTCAATCTGACTTGCTCGGCAATGACGTAATTGACAGCTAAAGTGAACATACCGGTATTAGTGTATCGTGGTTTGAACCTATTTTCATCAATATTTTGTATTCTAGATGTGTCATAAGTTTCGTATTTTGTTCGAAATAATTTCATACAGCGAACCATGAACTTATGTCGTGTGAAAGAATTTCACAAAGGTTGATATTTGTTAAGTGCCTGCATATTGAGAGTGGTGGCAAGAGATAGGAAATAAATAGGAACCAAATCGGCCACGTATCTCAAGCAGCTGTTCTACACCTTCTAAATGCGCACCTTATCGATAACATCAATACAAAGAGCACAAACTGCCACACAATAATTAAATAAAGACAGAAGAAAGGTCTCCCAAACTAAAGCCTTGGTTCGAGTATTATAAACAGATCTATGTGGATAGAGAGCTTTGAGAGTAGCATAAGGCAGCCCAATGACTCTGGAGACGTAGTCGCTCTATCTAAATGTATTGTCAACTATTATGCCTAAATTTTTCGCACAACTCGACAGCGGTACATCAACACTTTCGATTTTAATTTTAATGTCACAGGCAAGCCGTTCCACGTCCTTCGGCTTCCCGAACAATAACCGCTATGCACTTCTCAGGGTCGATTTTCAACCCGTGATTTTTAGAAGAATTACTAATATTATCCAGATCACCATTCAATTTGCCCAAAGCAGAATTCACATCACCCGGGCAGAAACTAATATAAATTTGCGTGTCGTCAGGATACATTGCCATGTACGAAACGTTAAGAGGCCTGTGGCAACAATAATTATATTATGGCGCTCTGGGTAGATTATACGCAAAGGCAAAATAGACTCAAATAATGACACCAAATGAGTTACAACCATGATATCCACCTACATGCTATCCTCGTCATTTAAGCTGCCGCTACTCAGCGAAGATGGAGCGGTTCAAAACGTTGTGAAGCTAAAACTACCAGGGCGCCACCGCGTCAATTAGAGAATTAACGGAGTTTAATAGAATTAATTTAAAATAAAAGAAAAGCGAGAAAAATTGAATTTTATGAACACCAATATAAGTATAGATTAATAAATTTTGAATTGCTGAAGTTATAACAAAAAAAAAAAGAAGAATATAAAGTCAAGTGTGAAGCAGTAATTAATTAAGTTATCAAATACAAAAATCAGAGCACACCTAAAGTTTAAAATTTCACAGAGGGTACGAAAAAAAAACTTGCAAATTTTGTTCGCTTACAGCGTAGGTCAAACGACCACTTAAACTACATACTAACAATTTTAACCAAATAATTGAATTCACAATTACTGTGAGCTTAAATGCTTATTACTCAAATAGTAATAAAAAAATGAGGTGTGGCCACCACACGACTTTCTATACGTATGAAAGTGTTACTTCCGGTCCGAATTTTGAAATTTCATTTATACAAAAAATATTCCAAATCCAACTCTAAATACTTTTGTACTCTTCATAAATATATATAGAATCCATAATTTACGACATATTTGCAAAAAATCGTTATTCGGTAAAAGTAAAAGTGTTACTTCCGGTCCGAATTTTGAAATTTTTTTTATACAAGATATATTTAAAAGTACGTTATAAATACTTTTATTCTAGTAATGTACCTGCCTAGAAAGCATGACTTGCGAGATATTCGCAAAAAACTGATTTTCGATAAGAGTGAAAGACCTACTTCCGGTCGGAATTTCGAAAAACTTTATTAATGCAGTTTTTCTCAAATTTAATTTTAAGTACAATTGAATTCTTTATAAATTTGTTTAAACTTAGTAATTGACGAAATATTTGCAAAATTCGATTTTTTCACTGAAGTTAACTACTACTTCCGGTATGCCGATTTTGCTCAAAATCTAATCAGTTCTCAAGAGGGAGATTATATTCGTAAATACAAAATTTGGAATTGATATCTACAGCGGTTTGACCGCTATCGTGGTCACAGACAGACAGACAGACAGACACACACACACAGAGAGAGAGACATTTTTTAAAAACCACTTTTTACTTTCTTATACGTAGTATAAGGAAGTATTGTGATGATGAAAATTTTCGACCTCGAGATTTTTGCAGATGTCCACGTTTTGAAGTCCCCTGATACCGAAAAAGTGGTTTTTAAAAAATGTCTGTGTGTGTGTCTGTCTGTCTGTCTGTGTGTGACCACGATAGCGGTCAAACCGCTGTAGATATCAATTCCAAATTTTGTATTTACGTGTATAATCTCCCTCTTGAGAACTGATTAGATTTTGAGCAAAATCGGCAGACCGGAAGTAGTAGTTTACTTCAGTGAAAAAATCGAATTTTGCAGATATTTCGTCAATTACTAAGTTTAAACAAATTTATAAAGAATTCAAATGTACTCAGAATTAAATTTGAAACAAATTGTCTTAAAAAAGTTTTTTGAAATTCCTACCGGAAGTAGGTCTTTTAGTCTTATCGAAAGTCAGTTTTTTGCGAATATCTCGCAAGTCATGCTTTCTAGGCAGGTAAATTACGAGTATAAAAGTGTTTAAATGATAATTCTAAATATCTTTTGTATAAAAAAAATTTCAAAATTCGGACTGGAAGTACCACTTTTACTCTTACCGAATAGCGATTTTTTGCAAATATGTCGTAAATTATGCATTCTATATATATTTATTAAGAGTACAAAAGTATTTAGTGTTGGATTTGCAATATTTTTTGTATACATGAAATTTCAAAATTCGGACGGGAAGTAGCACTTTTACTCTTAGCGAGTAGCACTTCTTTTCGAATATCTTGCAAAGTATGCATTCTATAGCGATTTATTAAGAGAATGAAAGCACCTAGAATAGAATTTTGAATAATTTTTGTGTAAAAAAATTCTTAAAATTGTATAGTTTGAAATGCTCATACGTATAAGAAAGTCGTGTGGTGGCCACACCTCATTTTTTGGTAACAGGGGACCTCAAAACGTGGACATCTGCAAAAATCTCGAGGTCGAAAATTTTCATCATCACAATACTTCCTTATACTACGTATAAGAAAGTAAAAAATAGAGGTGTGGCCACCACACGACTTTCTTATACGTATGAGCATTTCAAACTATACAATTTTTAGAATTTTTTTATACAAAAATTATTCAAAATCCTATTCTAAGTACTTTCATTCTCTTAATAAATCGCTATAGAATGCATCCTTTGCAAGATATTCGAAAAAAAGTGCTACTCGCTAGGAGTAAAAGTGCTACTTCCGGTCCGAATTTTGAAATTTCATGTATACAAAAAATATTGCAAATTCAACTCTAAATACTTTTGTACTCTTAATAAATATATATAGAATGCATAATTTACGACATATTTGCAAAAAACCGCTATTCGGTAAGAGTAAAAGTGGTACTTCCGGTCCGAATTTTGAAATTTTTTTTATACAAAAGATATTTAAAATTTTCATGTAAATACTTTTATACTTGTAATGTACCTGCCTAGAAAGCATGACTTGTGAGATATTCGCAAAAAACAGATTTTCGATAAGAGTAAAAGACCTACTTCCGGTAGGAATTTCGAAAAACTTTTTAAATAAAATTGTTCTCAATTTTAATTTTAAGTACATATGAATTCTTTATAAATTTGTATAAACTTAGTATTTGACGAAATATTGGCAAAATTCGATTTTTATACTGAAGTAAACTGCTACTTCCGGTCTACCGATTTTACTGAAAAACTAATCAGATCTCAAGAGGGAGATTATACACGTAAATACAAAATTTGGAATTGATATCTCCAGCGGTTTGACCGCTATCGTGGTCACAGACAGACAGACACACACACACACACACACACACAGACATTTTTTAAAAACCACTTTTTTGGTATCAGGGGACCTCAAAACGTGGACATCTGCAAAACTCTCGAGGTCGAAAATTTTCATCATCACAATACTTCCTTATACTACGTATAAGAAAGTAAAAGTGCTACTCGCTAAGAGTAAAAGTGCTACTTCCGGTCCGAATTTTGAAATTTCATATATACAAAAAAAATTGCAAATCCGGTTTTAAATACTTTTATACTCTTGATAAATATATATAGAATGCATAACTTACGACATATTTGCAAAAAATCGCTATTCGATAAGAGTAAAAGTGGCACTTCCGGTCAGAATTTTGAAATTTTTTTTTATACAAAAGATATTGAAAATTATGTTCTAAATACTTTTATACCCGTAACGTACTTGTCTAACAAGCATGACTTGCGAAATATTCGCAAAAAACTGATTTTCGATAAGAGTAAATGACCTACTTCCGGTAGGAATTTCGAAAAACTTTTTAAATAAAATTATTCTCAATTTTAATTTTAAGTACATATGAATTCTTTACAAATTTGTATAAACTTAGTAGTTGACGAAATATTGGCAAAATTCGATTTTTTCGCTGAAGTAAACTGCTACTTCCGGTCTACCGATTTTACTGAAAAACTAATCAGATCTCAAGAGGGAGATTATACACGTAACTACAAAATTTGGAATTGATATCTACAGCGGTTTGACCGCTATCGTGGTCACACACACACATTTAGACACACAGACATTTTTTAAAAACCACTTTTTCGGTATCAAGGGACTTCAAAACGTGGACATCTGCAAAAATCTCGAGGTCGAAAATTTTCATCATCACCATACTTCCTTATACTACATATAAGAAAGTAAAAAAGAAATTACAAAAGGTATGTCATGTGTAACAATTATTTAAGTACACTCCGTATAATAACAAAAGAAAATTTAAACACACATCAGAATGAAAGTCAAAATCTAAATTCAATAATAATAATAATACGTTTATTAGCAATTTTCTTAAATTTTGTACATATTCTTATTTACATTTTACGTATAACAACAAACTGAACTCAAAAAATAGGCGTGCGAATCTAATATTACATATTAATTGTCAGCATTCATCGGTTAATGCAATAATGCAATAACCGACTAAATTCAAACATGCACATGTAAAGGGGCCCACACACTGCGTTTTTGTTCGACGAACAAGTCTGTTCGAACAAAAACGTCGCAAAACCGAAGTGTGTGGGTCGAAAACCGTCGCTGAAAATAATCTGGTTCGGCCTGTTTATGTACGTCGAACAAAACCGTCGAACAAATCTGAAGTGTGTGGGGTAAACAGTTTTAAAAGACGACGATTTTTTGCAGTGATGTAGTTCTATGTAGTATTATATATTCATATTTATTTAAGTCCTGTTATTATAACTCTAAAATCTTTACCATTTCAAGTTTAGTTAATCCACGTAATTTCAAGATCTGTACACTAACTTATTGTATTCAAATAATGTAATTTAAAACATACAAATATTTTACAAGATTTAAATTACTGCACCTATAACACAATTCTCCGAAGGTAATTATTCCCCACATTAGAGATTTTGTAAACAACTTTCGGAAAGTCCAAACTGTTTATCACCCTGATCTTATATTCCTTTGTAATGGTATTGCAAGAATCTATTCTTCTCGATTTATGTCTGGAATTTTTAAAGACATTATTGACCAGCTGAAATACATTGTTGCAATATCCACTATGAATGCCGTTAATTATACTTACCAATCTTAAACAGGAGGGAGAACATGTTAACAATTTTGGAAATGAAAAAGGCACTAAAGTCGCTAACCAAGAGTCGCCAAGAAGAATTTGTGTCAGTGAATAGTGTTCACTTACTAACGTATATTTATTAAATCAAGAAGTGTAAAGCGTAAATCGAACAGAATCAATATGACGAATCTTCGGCAAATTAATCGAAAGGTTTTATTAGAATTTATAGAACTCTATCGCAGTCTTCCATGTTTATGGAAAATAAAATCGAGCGAATACAGTGATCGCATTAAGGAAGACAGAGCGTGTGAACAACTGTTGACAAAGTTAAGAGAAGTCGATTCAAATGCAACAAAAGAAGAGGTAAAGAAAAAGATTGATTCGTTAAGGGCAGGCTTCAAAAGGGGGAATTAAAAAAAGTAAATGTATCGAAAAGAAGCGGCGCTGGAACTGAAGACGTTTATATACCCAACTTGTGGTATTTTGAAGATTTGTCATTTTTGAGTGACCAAGAAATCAGTTCAAGATGTAGTTTTATTTCATTATACTCACAGTACATTGATTTACTTTAACAAAAAGTACTTAATTTACATTCAGAAAATTTGGTAAATCTTGAAGCAAATATAACCTCAAAGTAAACTTCAGAAATCGTAAATTTTACTCGTCGTTCACAATACTAACATTGACGTACTAAAACTATTACATCATGGATTTTGATGACGAAGGTAGATTGTTTGGTGCTTTCTGCCCTATCCATACAGCAATAATAAACTATTATGAAAATCAAAAACAAGTCCAATGTTATTTTGCGTACATTAGATATAATGAAATTCAATGTAAATAAAAATAATATAATAATAAATATCAATTTATCTACATTTCTGATTATAAATTTTAAACAGAAATATTTTGTATGATGCAGTTGGTACTATTGTATTCAAGAGATTACAATAACGGTGGTGGCGACTAACAGTGATTATATTAATAAGTCAGTGAGGCTTACAATATCCATTAAATTATTCCCAATATTTTCACAATTGTTTTGAGATTCTCTATAAATCAATTTAACATTTGTATGTGTCAATAAGCACATACTGAACATTTGGTAAGAAAATGTCATTTATGCGTCACTCTTTTCATGTGTAATCATAGAAAATGCAACATACCTGGCATTCCTCTCGAAGCAAAAGGCCTTATGGTGTCCGAGATATTCCTTAGAGCCCAAGTGAATTTTGCAAAATGGGCACTGCACGAGGTCTGAAATTGTGTTCGTTAAATTTTATACACGACTGACATTGATGCATTCTTTGTGGTACGCAAATAATAATAGCTTATAAAATATTTTAAAGAAGTGTTATCTCTTTAAAATACAAAAAGTATATATGTAGTCAATTTCAGAAACATCAAATGAGATATTCACAAACCTTCAATTGAAAACTTTCCAGCTGCATCCTCAACACATAGGGTTTTATGTTTGGCCAAATGTAATTTAGAGCCGAATCCAAGACAGCAAAATGTACAGGCGAATATGTCCTTAACAATGTCTGCTATGACAATTTTATTTTGGCAATATTCCTCACCGAAATACACCAGTAATTCATCACCAGCTGGGATTTGACGAGTGCTTTGATAATATGTATTATCTTCATATTGAAGGACACGCAGCTTTCCTTCAGAAGTATTCTTGGTAGGATTAATGAACTGCATCCAATTCAAGTCCTTGGAATTATTTTTGTTCAAAACAAATTTCTCGCCTTTTCTTTCCCAGGGACATTCTGTTGCACCGAGTCCAGTAAAAGGACCAAATTTTACACCTTCAGGAATAATTCTTAATGCATATATTCCAGTTTGTCCAAAGCAATATTGTATTTCTAAAATATCATTTGGTAGATCCGCACGTATCCCATTATCTGCACTCTTCACTGCATTCTTGTTTAAAATGTTCACAAGCATACCACATTCGATGCAGTAGTCTATGTAATATGCTTCACAATGTTCACAGTCTGTTGGTCAAATATACACAAATTAAGAATCAGAGCATTTACTGTGACTTGGTGATTTTGTAAGTAAGTACAAAATGATGAAACATATATTTAATACTGTCAGTTCTCAAAATAGTTAAGTAATATATTATATGCAGATGTCAAGAAGCAGTGAAAATTTAATTGGCAGTTAAAGTAATCTAAACCTCAGTATCTGAGATATAAAGAAAAGATTTGAAAATAATAATATGACAGCTTGTTTATAATGGAATATAAATCCTTTTACTTGAGATTTTATTTTTCCATAAACGGAATAAATACTAAATACACTTTCACCATTTATGTTTAGGTCTTATATTTTATATTCATGCTGCAGATGTTTCATCACTACTTACAAATAACTAAATAGTACCAACAGTAACTTCAGAAGCAACAAGAGTGATTAAAATGCTCTACTAACAAGAATTTAGTTGCTAATATACATTTACATACATATGTTAAACCATGCTATATTAAAAAAAATATGTCGTAGATATGGTCACGATAAAAATGTCAATTTATTCTCATTCAATATAGCTCGTGGCTATTGTTTTTAACTTGTTTTACATCTGTCAATATAATGAACTTGAAATTGAACTACAAATTGAACTTAAATTGATAGAAGTAAAACAAGTTTTGTATGAGTATGCCTACAACAAACATTACAATTAAGAGCTATTAATATGCATTTACTCACATAGAAGTCCATTGTCAAAATCAATTTTAATATCATCAGCAGTGATGCCTCCTTCAATTACAACGTTATCATCCTCACTTTGTGCTGTAGTCACTTCAAGTGATGTCAATTCTGTTTTAATATTGTCCAAACATGTGGACTCTTCATATTGCTTTATTTTGCCATGCCAAAAGGTGCGTTGTACTTCAGCATTGTCTTCAGTAATACCAGTTTCAGAAATACACACTTTATCCTCTATAAAACTGTCACCTTGGGAGTGTTCTTCCTTTACATTAAATGTATTAGCCGAAAGTATTGCGTCATTCATATTAATTTGGTCAACATGATCCGCCATTATTAACTGAGACTATACTCTATTCAGTCTAAGAATGGAGTAGATGGCGCTACAATATGAGCACAGTTTACACACGATGAATTTTGTATTTTGACAACAAATAAAACATATGTTTACTGTCAGATGGATAGCAGGAATATACATTGTATATGATATCATTATATTTTGATTTTTACGTGTTTATTGACATTTATTTAAGTAAGACTTACATTGCTTTTAAAATGATAACCATACTAACAATACATGAAAAGGCAAACAGCTAATTAGTGTTTGTTAAGTTTTCCAAAACAGAATATCGCTCACACAAAAAATATTAAAATATAAGGAAAACATTGAATAACACGTTGTGTCTACATGTAAATAGAACGCGTACATTTTACAACATTCAAGAATGTAGGTATCATTATCAATATGTGAGTAAAAGGTGTAAAGGGCAATATTTCATCTTAAAATCCAATAAATTTTAGATACTATTTCCATTAGCAGATATTTCAATTATCTTATTTACAATATCTAGAAATTGATAAAATACCTTAACAAATGAATATTTCACCTGCGAGTTCTAAGAAGAACTAATTTTTAAGAATATTAACAACAAATAACTATGTAAAATACGGAAATCGACAAACTCTTTGAACAAAACTGTCAGTACGAAAGGAAAGTTAACGAAAGTGATAAAATACCTTAACAAATGAATATTTCACTTGCGAGTTCTAAGTGGAACTATTTTTTAAGAATATTAACAACAAATAACTATGTAAAATACGGAAATCGACAAACTCTTTGAACAAAACTGTCAGTAAACAAATTTTTGACAGAACGAGCTAAATGCGATTATTTTGCCGGTGTAAATGCACACTCGATTTCAACCTATCACAAACGTTTATTTTAAGCCCTATCCCAATGCTCCATTCTCAGACTGAATAGAGGGTATAGCGTAATGAAGCCATCACAGAGCACGTCAGGGTAGGGATGGGCGATAAACATCGATGTTCATTGAACATCGATATTTTAGGATCGATGTTCGATGTTTGCAATTTAGAATTATCGACAAACTATCGATGTTAGAAGAAATATAGTGAACATCGAACTTTTAAGCTTGACAAAATGAATTAGCACTAATCACAAAAATAAAACAGCGTCCTCTGTTGACAAATACAAAAATGTTTCCTAATAACACCTCACATACAGGCACACATACAGGCTGTTGTACAGGGTTGCCGTTGCTGGCAACTTGTTGCCATTTTGGGCAACTTCCAACTAACTCTGGCAACATGGCAACAACTTTGTAAGAAATCCAAAAAATGGCAACATTTTACATATACAAAAATTAATTCCATATAAATATTTCTACGAAATTTGTCATAATTAAAAATAATAATAGGAAGACTTAATTTAAAAAAGAATTCTTGTACTACGTATATATGTATGTATTACTGGTAGAATTACACATAGAGCGCTAAATGGTCAAGGTCAATAGAATGTATAAACATTTTAATTACTGCCAGGGAAGGCAGGGGAATTCCCGATTTAGTGAGTCTAACGCTTTAAATGCATATACACATACAATCGGTAAATGCTATAATATAATGGAAGTATTTGTACACCGAAGTGATCGTTGTTTATTCAATTAGTATAGGGGGCGATAGTGTTTTTTCCATTGATGTAAGAACAGACAGATATCCGCATTTATCAAAATTTGCATTCGAACTATTGTCTCTCCCACATAGCAGTGCTGCAGTGGAGAGAATATTCAAAGGTAATATAACGAGAGCTTGACAAATAGTCGACTATTTCATTGTCATCAATTTTTCGAGTGTGCGCTACTGTCAATTTGACGAGACCAAAATTGGCATTAATAATTTGACTAGAGCACGAGAGCTTTAGCTCGAGGGCTTTAGTCTTTAATTATTAATGCCAATTTTGGTTAAGTCAAATTGGGAGGCACACGAGAAAAATTGAAACAATGTAATAGTCGACTACTTATCAAGCTCGAGCTATATTTGTTAAGATTATTTCCTAAACCAAGTTTCATAATAAAAAATGAGTTGTCAAATCGATGTGATTATCAATAATTTCATCCGAAACATCGCTAAATCTCTTTTTGTCGGACATTTTCATCTATTTGACACGTATGCCACTTAATGAAAAAATACATACTTGATTTGTTACCTACATTTAAAATAGTCGATTTGTAATAGTCGCTGATATCAAGAACCGGTACCTTTCATTGGTTAATTTCAACTTCAGTTTTGATTGTGATTGGACAAAATTTAAATTTGACAGGTGAAGGAAATAATCACTACAATTAATTTCAATAAATCAAAAATTCATCATTATCTAGCAACTAAGACATTTATTAAAAACAATGAAGGAGGGTGTCACAATTTACAATTTGGAAAAATGGAAAAACAGAAGTAGAGTAATTACATATATGTATATGTAATCTTAAATATTATCCCAGCTTTCTCCGTTATCTTTTATTGATGATTTACCTATTAAATATATATAAAATATTTATGTAATACATTTTAATAAAAATCTTGTAAGTTATTCTTGAATAAATTAGTAAACTAATTCAACTAATGTTTAACAGCTTTAATTATTGATCGTTAAACGATATTACCACACAAAATAGTTTAAATTATGGAATTATGTACAAATATTAATAGTTTTATAATTTTGGCAACATTTGGCAACTTTTGAATGAAAATGTTGGCAACTCCGGCTACTCAACCGCGGCAACGCTGCTGTTGTATGTGACTATACTATCCCAGAGACATTTCAGCATGGACTATACTATGGACACAAGCCTCAAGACAAGCATTATGCGTAATAAATAAGGCAGCTGTCAAAAGAATTCAAACATTATGGTCAGACATAGCCACTCTCGCCACAGTATTTTACGAATAAAAGAAGTAATTTCACAGTGGTATACCATATAAATTCGAATATTTCATTTTAGGCTCTTTTAAATATTACTCAGTATAAATATTTAAATAATATATAATTGAATACCTAAGTTTATAGTACTTTTAATGTGCAGAATAAGAGTTAAATTATGTATGCACGCAGAATGAGTGAAGGAGGTAAACGTATTTTCATACAAAAAGAAGGGAGATAGACACTACCAATGTATACCTCTTCGGGGAATTCCCTAGTGCGTACAATCATACACGTATAGATGCAAGATGACACAGAAATATAAAACCATATCCATATGTATCTCGGTATTTGCCAGCGTAGTCAAAAAAAAAATGCGAGACTATAAAATCCCAAATAGAAATCGTCCTCTTAAAAGTTTTGATACACGTAAATGTATATATTTTTTAAGTATCAAACGATTTATGTCATGTGGTTGTTTCATGCGTAATTGCATATTGTTTTTTATATAGTTTTTTTTTTGAGTAGTTTCTAACGTTAACTACATATTATAAATGTATACAGGGTGAGTCATTAGTAGCTGCTTCTTCGATTGCTCTTTTGTGTTTTAAATAAAAGAAAAAACAGTTAGTGGAGGATCCATCGTTGCTTGTGGCGCATATTGTAAACATACTTTAAGCTCTGGCACACTTCCGGTTTCACCGGAAATGCACGAAACTTAATTTTTTTAAATGACTCACCCTATATTTTTTTGGATTTTCTTGTACTGCTTTAAATTGTCTGTTCGATTGTTTTTTCTTTTTCAAAATTGAGCCAATAGTTTTTGAGTTATTAATTTTTTTTTGAAAATATTTGATCAAAACACGTGTTGAGAAAAAAATCATTTTCACATTGTTTTTAAAAGCAAAAACATTAACTTTGGTGGTGCTTGTAGCCAAGATAATTCTGCATCATTTGGTAAAGTTGCATTCGACAATATCTCAATAAACTTTGTTTTTTCAAAGCCTACTTCCTGAAATTTTCACATACCAAAAACTTATTTTTTTTAAATGGAACACCCAGTATTTTATTGAGGCATTTTGTTCCTTTTTTTGTTCTCTTTCATTTTTGTTAACAATATCCTATACCTATCTTTTGTAATTTCTCAGATAATCACTATAGGAGCAATTAGCGGTCAATTAATGAACTACGAGCGCTGTTGTTCTATGCACCAAAATATTCGTTCAACCAATGGAAGGCAGGGATGGCGCCCGACTTCCTTAGTCAACTGTCAAACAAAGTAAATGTTATATCCAACTATCCCAAAAGTAATAATTTTATAGAATGAAGAGCATCGCATTTCAATTTTTTAATTCCTGCAATGTCCAGTTGCAGTATTTCATTTTTAACACTGTTGGTTAACATCGAAATAAAATAAAGGTTATGTTTACTGACATATTTGAAGATGTCTTCAAAAAGTTTTGAAAATCCGTTCGTAGATAGCGAAGATACTCTCCTCCATTAACATTTTCATCAAAGAAATAAGGTCCAATTATGTAACTACCCACTATTCCTCCCCACAGTTTTAATGACCAACGATTTTGAAAGTTTGCAGGTGTGATAAAATGGGGAATTTTATGTGTTATAATAACGGAAATTGTGACGATGAACGTATTCACTTGAATAGAAGGTTTCGTTGGTAAACAACAAAAAATTGAGAAAGCCAGGATAATTTATCTGCTGCCAATTGACAAAAATGTGTATGAATATGCTACGGGTGAATTTCGTATTTCCTAATTATTCTGGATTCTCAAATTTGACTTACATCTAACTGCCGACTAATTTTCGTAGTACTAGTATGGGGGTGTTCAACTACACTCGCATGTACCATAAACGTCTTATCCTCACCTTCTTCCGCTCTTTCTTTCATATTCAATGCTTTCTGTTCACTCAAACTGTCCACTTTATATTTTCGAAGGCTTCTGGCTTCGGTTGACTTCTACCAGGGATCGCTGTGCATAAAGTCTGCATGCTAGCAAAGAGTTTCTTTCAGATTCACCCAAAATGTCAATCATATCTATTAACTCTTCAAAAGAATAATTCATTTGGATGATAACTAATAGCGATGCTTCTATAAGTTTGACATAAATGTATACCTACTTTCTTTAACAGTTGACTCAGGCAGTCAGCCGCATTCCAGCCTTTATTGGACCAATATTTGGGTGCAGACAACAGCGCCCGTAGTTCTTTAATTGACCGCTAATTGCTCGTATAGTGATTATCTCAAAAATTAGAAAAGATAGGTATAGGATATTGTTAACAAAAATGAAAGATAATAAAAAATGGAACAAAATGACTAAATAAAATACTGGGTGTTCCATTAAAAAAAAATAAGTTTTTGGTATGTGAAAATTTCAGGAAGTAGGCTTTGAAAAAACAAAATTTCTTGAGGTATTGTCAAGTGCAACTTTACAAAATGATGCAGAATTTTCTTGGCTACAAGCACCACCAAAGTCAATGTTTTTACTTTTAAAAACAATGTGAAAATGATTTCTTTTCTGAACACGTGTTTTGGTCAAATATTTTCAAAAAAAAATTAATAACTCAAAAACTATTGGCTCAATTTTGAAAAAGAAAAAATAGTTGAACAGGAAATTTAAAGCAGTACAAGAAAATCCAAAAATATATAGGGCGAGTCATTTAAAAAAATTAAGTTTCGTGCATTTCCGCTGAAACCGGAAGTGCGCCAGAGCTTAAAGTATTTTTACAATATGCGCCACAAGCAACCATGGATCCTCGACTAATTGCTTTTTCTTTTATTTAAAACACAAAAGAGCAATCGAAGAAGCGGCTACTAATGACTCACCCTGTATATGTATATGAGCCACGTTTCTTTCATTAATTTTATGAATAGTGATATCTTTTATATCATTTTTTAAAGGACGTAGATTAATTAAAGTTTTGTTAAACTGCCAAAAAATAAATCTATAAATAAAATTATCGATGTTTGGTAGTCGATATTTTGCAACCATCGATATTGATCAACGATGTTAACATCGATGTTTACGGACCGATGTCCCATCCCTACGTCAGGGATGTGGTCTAGAGTTATGTGGTCAGAGATGGGTCAGAGCGTCCAAAAAGTGCGGCTACATAAGAAAAAAACGCAGGGGACGGTGCCTTATCCACATGCGTCGAGAGTAGATGCTTTCATTCAGCAGGCGGATCGGGAACCGATCCCGCTCCAACCGTTCACTTCACAACAGTTGAGTGTTCGCTGGACAGGACCGCTCACCTTTATGTCATCGTCTTTCATCTGGTACTTTTCATTGCTGCCATATGTTAAAATTATAGAGATTAAACCGAATAAACAATAATAATAAATTGTTTTTCTGCATTAAGGTTTGACGTAGTTTTTACTGGAAGGGCTAGTTTTTCCAAACCCGAATAAAATACTGAGTGAACTCCAATATTATGTCATCGTCTTTCATCTGGTACTTTTCATTGCTGCCATATGTTAAAATTATAGAGATTAAACCGAATAAACAATAATAATAAATTGTTTTTCTGCATTAAGGTTTGACGTAGTTTTTACTGGAAGGGCTGGTTTTTCCAACCCCGAATAAAATACTGAGTGCATACACATTTATATTATTTATTATATAATACATTTATTTCTGCACAATACCTTTAATATGTTTTATCTTACTTTTCTTCAAAATTATGTATTAGGTTGGTCTTGGAATGCATCAATGGCACATGCGTACAGAATACGCTCACTAAGTGAGCATAGAAATTTTCCGCTCACAAAAATGGCGACCGCTCCTGAACATGTTCAGAGTGAGCGCTCATCTACTGGACTGATCACTGAACAGTTGCGCAACTGTTGTGTCTGCTGAATGAAAGCGATGCCAACTTAATTCCTTACAATACCAACCACATAACATTTATAACATAGAGCGTGTTTCCCCTAAACAGTGTAACATGTCGGCAAATTCTAGAAATGGTCTTGACGGTGATTTTTCATTCACTGTTCTAAAGCAAACGTCGATTTTAAAATCGCGGTGATTTTAAACAGCTCTTTTAATCACAGCGAAAGCAGGAGCCGTTTATTTTCGCCGTTCGCTTTATTTGAAACAGCTGTTTCAATCACCGCTCTCCGAACTGTTTATTATTAAACGGTGAAAATAAACGGCTCCTGCTTTCGCTGTTCGCTTTACTTGAAACAGCTCTTTCAATCGCCGTTCTCCGAGTTGTTTAGTTCGGTGAAAATAAACGGTTCCTGCTGGGTTCCTGCTTTCGCCCATGTTTCGCCGTTCGATTTTAAACAGCTCTTTGAATTGTTTAACTATATGCGTAGTGAAAATATATTCGCGGTGAAAATGCATACCTTAACACAATAAATTCCCGTTATACGTATAATGGAAATTATTGAATTGATGATAAACTACCTAAATATTAATATACGCATATTAGGTATATCAGTAGGTATTTTGCATTTAATTTATGTTTTATATAAAACACATGAACGTGCAAAAAGACTTGAAAAAAAATTTAAATTAACAATATATAGTAAGTAACATGATGACATGTTTTTAGTTATTTAGATGATCATGTATGTACATAAATAAATGCACAAAGTGTGTATGGATAATAAATATAACTTATAAAGTAGAACATAAGTAAAAAGTAACTTCAAACAATGAAGTATATTTCATTATATTTATGAAATATAAAGTTTGCTTAGGCACTGACTTGAAATATAACGTTTGCTTAGACACTTCTTTCAAACATACTGCAATACAGAACGTTCTGGTCACATAATTATAAGTTTTAGCCTTTGATACACAACACCATATTTAGATAACTAAATAATGACCTTAGTAAGTTAATTTAATAAGATAATTGTTTAATAAGAGCACTTATAGTCAAATTTTAATTATACAAATCTGTTTGTTTGCCCACAACGGCCATCTTGGATTTTATTTGACAGGTCGTTGGATTACCCTATACATAAGTCACAAATAAAATAGATTTTAGGTTATAATTATTTAGGTTATTTCAGAGAAATAGAGTAGGGGAGAACGCGCTTCGACGAGTGCGCATCCAGTTTTAAGCAAACGCTATTGTGGTCGCCATTTTGCAGGGTAATTGGCACTTGTGTTGTTGTAATTGTCAAGCTTGGAGGTTATTTTTAATTAATTGTATTAAAAAGGACTTGTGTGTGTTATTAACATGTCGTGCTCTGTGTTGGGCTGCAGTAACAGTCGAAGATTTAAGCCGGAAGGCATTTCTTTTCACACGTAAGTTTGTTTACATTTTTCTAAGTCAATGAACTTTACATGCGAATTGTTGAGCTAGGTATAAATATTACCGTAATAGAATGAAAGAATTGCATCTTTAAGAGCGCGATTAATTCTGCACTATTTGTAGATTTCCACGGGGTGATTCATTGAAAATGTGGTTAGATGTGCTAGGAAAAAATGTTGAAACGTGGACCTGGTCCAAAAATAAAGTTATTTGTTCCAAACATTTTTGTAAGGCTTGTGAGCAACCTTCAAAATGGCGGAATTCAATTTAACTTAGTTGGCGCATCTTTAAGCGCGTTCTCCCCTACTCTATTTCTCTGGGTTATTTAGGTTGACTTATGTATATTTCAAAGTCAAGAACCACAGAAGTAAATAATTCTATAGATAGCTTTACATTTCATGGCTATTGCGATCCAAAGACTTTTTGATCATACGTTATATTAAACTACATTATTAATGATTATTTATTATTATGAAAATATAAGTTTACTAACTTTGTTAGAACGTAATCGACTTTGCCTATCAGATAAGTAACATTGAAAGAATTGGTTCGTTACAGCTATAGTGAAACATATTTATGTCAAATTGAATATATTATTTAAAGTGAAGTAAATCTTAAAATCGCAGGCGGAAATATTTCTTTACTTGAAAAAGATATTTATTTGCCTCTATTGAAAAGAACCCTTTTCATCATAATAAATACGAAATTAATCACTGTGATTCCAAGAATTTGCAAACGGTGAAAACAGTGATTACGAAATCACTGTGAAAAATCACCGTGACCAATATCTGCTCTCATCTCTAGCAAATTCTCACTTTTTCCCGCTTCTTTGTTCGATCAGCATTACCTTTTCTGATTCACAGAAAGCGACTAAAAGCGACTACTTTTATTATAAGTTTTATATTTATTAGCCTTATTACCGTTGTTTTAAATAATAATTAATTAGTTTTCAAGGTTAGGTAAGTACTTAGGCTTGGAGCGAAGGCGGGAAATGTATCATTCATCAGGAAAGTGTCAGTATTGTGATAAAGATTTCGCCAACTGCAAACTGAAGAACCGTCACATCAAGAGAGTACATAGGATAGTCGTGGAAAATTCTCGAAAAAGCCGCATTTTATGTCCATTGTGTGAAGAGGGAAGCGACGTCAAAACATATGAAAATTTGCGGAGACACCTTGAAGAAAATCACGGAGTAGGAATTGAAAATTTAACTCTTCAATTACCTAGCAGTCAGGCGTACGAAGTGTGGAAAAATGCAGAAAAAATAGAGACCAATTATGCAATGCACAGATCAAGCCAGTTGAAGGACCACAAGGAAGTACACTATGAGTGCAACAAAAGTGATACAAGAGGTAGAGTAACATAATTATGTATTCCTCAATTTTTTCCAATACACAGAACTAAATGATTTTCTAGGATATCAACCGAAGTATTGCAAAAGGGCCGAGAAATCTGGGGGGACAATAAAAATGCATGGTGTGTGCCCGTCCAAGTTAATTGTCAAAATTTATAATGGTAAGAATTTATATTTAGTGAAGCTTTTTATAAATTTTATTTTCGAGTAGGTGGTAAAGTGACCGTCAACTTTTTGAAAACACATGCTGGGAACTGAGAAACAAACATCTGTCGACAACAGAGAAGAATATGGTGGTGGAGAAATTGAAATCTGGGGTACCAATAGACAGAATTTTGGAAGATGCAAGAAAATTGGAAATGCCGAAACTAGAAAGGATCAATTTGCTAAGCAGGAATGACGTCACTTATTTATCAAAAAAATACAATATTGACAAGAAGAGAGACAACAACGAGATGGTGGTAGATGGCAAGAAGACCCATCACCAAGAAGAGATTGAGCAATTTGTGGAAGAGAAAATGACGGAACATATAGCAGACCAAGTGGATGAATCAAATAGGCGAACTATTCAGGAAGAACATTTGATTAATTGGATACACGGCTTGGATGATGAAGCTTTTGACAGATTCAGGAAGAACATTCAAGGGGCCATGACAGAAGAGGATCAAAGAAGAAACAAGGCAACAACAACCAAGAGGAAAATGGAAGAGCAGAAATATTTTCCTTCAAAAAAATGTAAAGTAAGTATTTATTTACCAAGTTATTTTTGTTCAGGTATGTATTAATATGTATTTAGGAGTGAAGACAGAAAGAAGAGATTTCCTAAATCAGAAAATACAGGGTTAAAATGAGACACAAATGGGTAAAAAGAAGAAAATACTGAACCGAATCATGCAAAATAGATTAGCTATATGTTTTTAAAAATATTATTGCCTTGCATAGTTTATTATAGACTGAATACAAATTGTTCCTTTTAGATAGGTACCTATTTTGTATATACCACATATAATAATTTATTTTTGTTTGTGTTTTGTGTAACAAAATAAGGTTGAAAAATATTATCTACGTACTCAGTACTCTCATAAATTCCTGTAGGTTCTTCTTATGAGCAGTAATTGAACCTACTACAATACAGTTAATATCATGCAAAGCTTTTGTTCCATTTTTCCTATATTTTATAATTTTTTAGTCAATATTTAAAATAAAATCAAGACCACTTTCATAGATGGCGTCTCTAACTGTAATTTTAGATTTTATTTTTTTAAATATTAATTATCGTCAGAATATTTTTTAGACAATTTTAGTTGTTAATTTTCACAGATGAAAGACAAGTTCAAAAAACAACAAATTTAAATTTGCCGCTAATGTCACGCGTTGACGTCCGCCACGCATGCGCATAAAGCGCGTCCCCTGCGTCTTTCCTGTAGTCTGTAATTCAGCATTGTCTGTAGTAACAGCAGTTTCAGAAATATACATTTTATCCTCTACAAAACGGTCTTCTTGACACTGTTCCTCCTTTACAGAAATTGTATTTGCCGAAAGCATTGTATCATTCACTTAATCAATGCGGTCAGCCATTAACATTTATGGTAAACAGGATCTGGTCACGGCCTTTACGAATTTTAATTCGGTTCCTATTACAAACACGAAGCGCTAGTAGTTTATATACGAAGTTTACCGAATACCGATCGTCATAACAAAACATAAAGGCGCGTTATTTGTGAAAATCCTAACCAACCGTTCACTTCACAACAGTTCAGTGTTCGCTGGACAGGGCCGCTCACCTTTATGTCATCATCTGTCATCTGGTACTTTTCATTGCTGCCATATGTTAAAATTATAGAGATTAAACCGAAAAACAATAATAATAAATTGTTTTTCTGCATTAAGGTTTGACGTAGTTTTTAGTGGAAGAGCTAGTTTTTCCAACCCCGTATAAAATACTGAGTGAACCCCAATATTATAATACATTTATTACTGCACAATACCTTTAATTTGCTGTATCTTACTTTCTTAGTAACTTTCTTCAAAAGTATGTATTAGGTTGGTCTTGGAATGAATCAATGGCGCATGCGTACAGAATACGCTCACTAAATGAGCATAGAATTCTTCCGCTCACAAAAATGGCGACCGCTCCTGAACATGTTCAGAGTGAGCGCTCGTCTAGTGGACATGATCACTGAACAGTTGCGCAACTGTTGTCTGCTGAATGAAAGCATTGATAATTCATAATCAAATTGTTGCGTTGTGTTGTTTGCATTGAGTTTCATTGGTTATTTAGACTTGTAAGTTGGAAGGAAGTATGGTCGTAGTCAAATATTCTGTAATCACGTGTACCTACTGGTAGCACTTCACCGAAGGGCAAGTTTCTTTCCTTATTTGATTGAATACGTAAGCGTAAATAGTGCACAAATATAAAGAAATATTGTTCTGTATGTATTTACAAAATCAACATTGTGCAGATATTAATCAGTGCGTTGAAAGAACTGCTGATCCATCCCTTAAAAGGACCAATCCTGCTAAAGTGTATAAAAACCATACATAGATATACATTTAGAATAAACAGTTTTAAGAAATATATAACTAAATTTTAAACGAATCCATGAGTTCTAGTAGAGAGGATAATTTTTGAACTTATTAAAATAAACAAGAAAATGAAGATTTAGCCCACTTATCAAGAAAATCTCAGTTTGTATGAAACAATAGGTCCGAAAGGTATTGATTTCCAATATGACAGTTATTCTGATGACAACATGGATGAAGATTTTGTTCTTGGTGTTGAAGCTTGCTGACTTTAACTTTAAGAACTTTGATGAACTTTCGTTTTTTGTAATAAAAGTGCAAGCCACATATTTTTGAAAATTAAAGGTTTTAAAAAAATGAGTACTTCTTACTAGGAATTTTGCTCTGCATTAAACTATGTCAATTTTCCTTTCTTGTGTTTATAATGTCACGCTTCGATTTCAACTTTCTTCAGATTTCTCAAATGTAGCATATAATCTTTAAACACCGAGTCTTCATTTATTGTTTGTTTCATATCAACATGAGGCACATTTTAATCAAATTGCTTCAAATGCTTAGTTTTTACATGTATTTTTAAATCACCTTTGTTTGTTGTAAATGTACATGAGTCATATGCAATTAAATGTTAAACCTTTAGTTTTTATATACACTTTTAAATGACTTTTATTGTTTGTTCTAAATTCATAATATTCACATTTGTAAATAAATTTCTTCAAATGATTAGTTTTTTATGTCTTTCTAAGGGCCGGTTTTTCCAACTCCGATTAAAACGCCGGTTAGCGTAATCATTGATTAAAACACCGGTTAGGACAAATTTGCGTTTTTCCAACGCCGGTTAACTCTAATCGTTGATTAAGAACGTCGTTAATCGACCAAATTTTAACCGGCGAAAGAAATACCTGATAAAATATTAAACAGGATTAGGCCTATATACACATGCGCATAACCTAGAAGATTTGAATTTCTGTCATTATTATTTCTGTTATTATTGACAGCTGTTGTTTTCATATGCATTTGTTTTACTGTATAAAAGTATTTTTTGGAATTAATTAATAATTATTTACATCAGTGATTTAGTAATTGTATTATTTCTTCTATAAATGTAATGAACAGTATACAAATAGCATAATATTAAATATGTGTAACTTTTAGCTTGCTACAGAAATTTAATTAATTAATAACTACGAATACATTCTTTTCTCTGATGAGGATGATACAGCTTTGGAAGTTTTTCTATTCTACTACAATTCTGGGACTTTACCTTCATTCGTGTGGATTCTAAGATCCTGTGGCAATTTATGCTTGCATTTGCTCATTCCCTTTTTGTAATTGCATTTAATAGCACTTTAGATATGTCATTAACATATTAAACTATACTGAAAATTACAAATGAAATTGAAAATATGGAAGAAATTCTAGAGAAGCTGGTAGGTTTACGTTGAGATTATATGCAGACACTTTAAATTCTTTTAGCTGAACTGGATTTGGATGAATAATGTACATGCCTGTAAAGTTGACGTGCAGTTAATTTCTGTACTAATAATTATTACAGGCACTGTCAAGTTCACACCAATTCCTCCAGAACATAACATTTATTATGTTGAAATCATGTAAACCAATTTGGAAACAAGATTTTCTCAATAAACCTTCTTTGATTAATGGACATAAAATTAGTTAGAATGCATTGTTCTTAATAAACAGCTGATGTATGATCTTTCAGTAAAAATATCTGGCTTTATTCACCCCACAGGAATTTGGTGAAAGTTAAATCATCTCAGATATGGCAATGCAAAGTACAATATTTTATATCATTATAGTGTGACTGATAATCCAGCTTAAGACCCTCGATGTAGACTTTTCTTTTTCAGCAAACTTCCTATTTTTATGATTTTGTTACATATCATATACTTTACATAATTTTGGTAACTGTTAATTTCATATATGTACGTATATTGTATTAGTTTTTTCATTTTATAATAATTTTTGTATTTTTCAATAGCAATAAGTAATCAATAAATTTATTTCAGTTTCAAGTTTGTGGCATTTGTTATTTATTGAATAATAGAAATTTTAAATATGTGCTATGTACATAGAAATTCTCATGCAATATTCACAAAATAAGTACTTAAACCTTATTTACTAAAATGAAATTTCTAATTACATATAAAGAATATAATCTTTAAAAAAATAAGGGCAAAAAGCACAAAGAACAAATTCAAATATAGGAAATAGCGCCAATATTATTATAACAAATATGCTAATTTAGATCGAATGTACGAGCATTTTTGTTACCAACCTTCTAAAATAAACTCTTAATCACCGATCAGATAACCGCCGTATTTCTTGGCGTTGAAAAACGCCGGTTAGAGATAATCAACGATTAAGCGTAATCAATGATTAGTTAACCGGATACTTTAACCGGTGTTGGAAAAACCGGCCCTAAATGCTGTTTGTTTCATATTCAAACGAGTCACATTTATTACTAAATTTCTTCAAATGTTGATTTTACTTTCTTATACGTAATATAAGGAAGTACTGTGATGACGAAAATTTTCGACCTCGAGATTCTCTAGAATGTTCATGTCTTGCCCCTCCTTAAAAGGGCGAAGCACATCCAAAATGATTCACTATTACAACATTCATTATTGCAACAATTACATCTTTATTTTCTCTTCAGTAAGTAACAGTGATTAGTCAGTGAAGTGGTAGTGGAATAAGTATTAGCTGAGGCTCCCGGCGTCGAAGTCGCTTGCCCTGCGGTGAAGTTGTTCATGGAAATGAGTTGTTGATATCCTCAGTATGGATACACCGGTCAGGGTGATTTTAAACTCAATTTCCAAATAACAAATTGTTTGAGTATTTATCGTCCTTCATTTTTTACGGCGTTGGTCCGGATTTAGGGGACATCTCATCGACACAGGGCCCGTTTGTCTAAACTTGTATCTGTGTGTGTTGCAATAGTCACTATTATTTTCTTTTTGTTTTATTGTATATTCGGTCAAATTATTTTGAATGTATTAAATATTTGTAAAGTTTCTAATATGTGTAATATTGAGTCTATAGAAATTTTAAGGTAAGTGGTACACCATATTTGATTAATTAGTTTGACCGAATTTGACCAATTAATTTTATTAGATTATTTATCTGTCAAACCTGTTCTTATTGTTTTGTTTTTTATGTATGCACC
This sequence comes from Amphimallon solstitiale, assembly GCA_963170755.1. Classification (NCBI taxonomy): domain Eukaryota; kingdom Metazoa; phylum Arthropoda; class Insecta; order Coleoptera; family Scarabaeidae; genus Amphimallon; species Amphimallon solstitiale. The sequence continues at coordinate 15,098,981 of OY720685.1, forward strand.
GTCTCTCTAAAATTTAGTTTTCTTTGTTTTTTGTATTAAATTAGTAACTATTAGACTCAAATGAAATTAGTGTAAGTTAAGTAAATTTTCAACAACAACAAAAGTAGTTAGTCATTCATATTTGTGAAATCAACATTTCGATTTTATAATTATTTTTATTCATGTACTAAACTTCCTCTATCCATTTTCTCTTGTTTTAATTTAATAAATGGTTATTGTTTTTAATAATTTGTTTTCTTGAGGTAGGCCTAGTATTAGTGCAATTTCCGATTTTAATTGTGCAATATTTTAACAACAGTGACCCCATCTTTATTATTATAAAATGGGTGGCGCAACGGGCATTAGTTAAGATCTTTTTGAGTAATCTCACGCTCTTACTAATAATCTGAGCTAGATATACAGAGTGGGTTACAGATATAATAACATCGACGGTTCTACGTCGAGGTCGACATCTGGAAATATTTTTAATCATAAGCGATTAATAGTAATTATTAACGGTAAGTGCATGCTCTGATTCACGCAATTATCTTGCACCCTGAATTTGTGGATCTCATTAATTGGTGACGCCGCGACGAGCATAGTCTCCGATCAATTAATTTATTTCTATTAAGGGTTTTCTAAAAGTAAGAATATCTCGCAAGTCATGCTTTCTAGGAGGTACATTATATATTTTTAATCATAAGCGATTAATAGTAATTATTAACGGTACGTGCATGCTCTGATTCACGCAATTATCTTGCACCCTGAATTTGTGGATCTCATTAATTGGTGACGCCGCGACGAGCATAGTCTCCGATCAATTAATTTATTTCTATTAAGGGTTTTCTAAAAGTAAGAATATCTCGCAAGTCATGCTTTCTAGGAGGTACATTACGAGTATAAAAGTATTTAGAACATACTATTCAATAATTTTTGCATAAAAAAAATTTCAAAGTTCGGACTGGGAATACTTTTACTTTTATCGAATAGTGATTCTTTACAAATATGTTGTAAATTATGCATTCTATATGTATTTATCAAGAGTACAAAAGCATTTAGAGATGGATTTGCAATGTTTTCTATATAAATGAAATTTCAAAATTCAAACCGGAAGTAACACTTTTAGCGAGTAGCACTTTTTTTTTTAGAATATCTGGCAAAGTATGCATTCTACAGAGTTTTATTAAGAGAACAGAAGTACTTAGAACAGGATTTTGAATAATTTTTGTATCAAAAAATTCTTAAAACTCTAGAATATGAAACTCTCCTTCGTATAAGAAAGTCGTGTGGTGGCATTTTTCTGTATGTACTTCTAAATGCTGTTTTCTGCTTGTTTCATATTTTTCAAATGTTTACATTTTACATGTGCTTTTAAATTACCTATCATGCTTGTCCTATATTCGCACATTTATAATCAAATTCTTTCAAATGTTTACTTTTTATATGCCGTTTTAAATTTCTTTTCACATTTGTTTCATATTCACAAGAATCACATTTAAAATCAAATTTCTTCAAATGTTTAGTTTTTATATGCCGTTTTAAATTTCTTTTCTCGTTTGTTTCATATTCACAAGAGTCACATTTATATCTAAATTTCTTCAGATGTTTATTTTTTATATGTCTTTCCAAACACCATTTCCCATTTGTTTCATATTCACAAGAGTCACACTTATAATTAAATTCTTTTACATGTTTAGCTTCTGTATGTCTTTTTAAATTACTTTTGATGTTCGTTTCATATTCACAAGAATCACATTTATAACTAAATTCTTTCAAATGGTTAGCGTTTATATGCACTTTCAAATGACATTTACTGTTTGTTCTATATTCACATTTGTCACATTTATAATCAAATTGCTTCAAATGTTTGGTTTTTATATGTCTTTCTAAATGCTGTTTGAAGTTTGATTCATATTCACAAGAGTCACATTTATAACTAAATTCTTTCAAATGGTTAACGTTTATATCAGAGAAATAGAGTAGGGGAGAACGCGCTTCGACGAGTGCGCATCCAGTTTTAAGCAAACGCTATAGTGGTCGCCATTTTGCAGGAAGGCATTTCTTTTCACACGTAAGTTTGTTTACATTTTTCTAAGTCAATGAACTTTACATGCGAATTGTTGAGCTAGGTATAAATATAACCTTCAAAATGGCGGAATTCAATTTAACTTAGTTGGCGCATCTTTAAGCGCGTTCTCCCCTACTCTATTTCTCTGGTTTATATGCACTTTCAAATGACATTTACTGTTTGTTCTAAATTCACATTTGTCACATTTATAATCAAATTGCTTCAAATGTTTGGTTTTTATATGTCTTTCTAAATGCTGTTTGAAGTTTGATTCATATTCACAAGAGTCACATTTATAACTAAATTCTTTCAAATGGTTAACGTTTATATGCACTTTCAAATGACATTTACTGTTTGTTCTAAATTCACAAGAGTCACAATTATAATCAAATTCGTTCAAATGTTTAGTTTTTATATGTCTTCTTAAAGACTTTTTGTATTTTGTTCGAAATACACACAACGAACATTTAAATACTTTCTTTTGATCTCGTGAGCTCGATTGTTCTACTTTGATCTGCGTGTTCCTATAATTATTCGTCGAATGCTGTCGGCCGCCCTTTCTTTCAACGTAACGGTGCGTATTTTCCGCGTGCAGTGTGAGGGATCCTCTAGTCTTGAAGCGCCTGTTGCAAATACCGCATTTATACATTTTAACTAAGTTATAGTGGTTGCTGATGTGCTCCTTGAGATCTGCTTGGTACTTCGTTCTGTACTTGCACTGCTCACATTTATAGATTACGCGGAGGCGCCTCTTGCCTTTGTTCAATGCTGTCATCGCTTGCTTGGCCGGTGGTGTCGGCAGAATGCCCTTTCTGAAAACAAAATAAATAAATATTTCTAATCTCATGGTAAACATCAAATTAAATTTAAGTCTTAAGTTAATTTCACCACAAAATGGCTAATGCGCTTTAATGGGATAGATGACTTCGCCACCTGAAGTAAGTTAATGCAGTTATTCCCAACACTCTCTTTGAGTGTTGGGAATAAACTAATCAGAATTAAACAATTTACGAACAACTATTGGCGTAAATTGAATCGCGGTATATTTAAATACTGTATATAAAAACACATAACAACATGTGACAAGTAGAGTAACATAAACATGATAATTGACAGTTTCTTGTAAACCTACTCTTTAGAGTGTTCTACACCCTACATGGTCCAGGAACTATCCTAGTTTGATCCTATTTTCATCCTTATGTTCTACTCTACATTTTTCATATAAGTTTCGTATCATGCATGATGGTAATAATTTCATATCAGCAACCATCTACTTAAACCATGTGAATTCATATGACAGGGGTTGATATTTGTTGATGATTAAATATGATCATCAAATTCCCTACATTAAATGGTGCGATATAGACTCACACTCTGAGAGGCATCAAAACAATTAATTATTAATATAATTTCTTCAGCCAATGCCAATGCCAATTTGACACAAACTGTACCAGAATTTACAACAGACAATCCGCTGAGCCTCTTTGCAAAACATTTAATTTATCTCTGCAAACATCTGGTTTTGCTGATACCTGGAAGGTAGCTAGTACAGGTCCTTTACACAAAGAGGAGATAACACTAATGGAGCAGATGGATGTTATTTACACGGACTTTACTCGTGCCTTTGACACCAATGATCATGCTGCACTACTGAGGAGAATGAGTTTGTTTCGTTTCAGCAACTCATTTCTTGGTTCTTCACCTTGCTGAAAGAAGTAACATTGTATACCACAATGGCTACAAATCAGTGCCCCGGGGGTCCAATTTGGACCCTTGTTATTCATATTCATATTCATTTATTACTAGAGCGCGGACATGACCGAGTAAAACTACGACAGAGTTACAATGGAGCAAAGAAATAATGTAAACAACACACATTTACTGAATAGCACTAATTCATATGGTGAACTGCAACATCTGTTCACGCTCGAGAAGAGTCCGAGAATGAGAGCAAAAAATGGGCATAGAATAAGGAATTTATGAGTAATATTCTTTCTACATCGGCGTAGATAAACTGAGGGGTTTTAAAATTTATTATATTTACCTTATATTTTGCAAGAGAAATAATGTAAATATGTATATACTTACTGTTATTTAGTTTCTATAACACACGCGTACATTTTTAGTTATCATTTATTTAGATCTAGAAAGTTGTTTATGTTGCTTTTTCTGATATGAAAATGAAATGTCAGTGATTCCGAAATTTATTACAAAGCCTGTAAAATATCGTTACAGAATGCCAAAATATCGCACGTTCGTCACTTAGCTTTGCTAAAACATACACAGAATTAGTTTTTATACAGATAATTTCGATAGTTTACAAAATTTCGTTAAATGTTTAAATGACGATGCTCGAAGTAGTTCTTAGTGCAAGGAACTAACACAAATCCCAAATTTAAACTATCAGTTGTTATTCCTTCAGGAACACTTTGGAAATTTGCCTAAACTAATCACATATTTTGATATTTTGAAAATCGAATCTCAAATTAAAAAATGGATTAACCACATTAGATGTGGCTATTAATAATTCCAAATGACTTCGGATGTGGCCTTCGGCAAAAGTTAGACGCAGTTTTTAATATAAATCCAGATTTAATAACATTGCGGCAATTGTGTATGCTAAATACGCTGAAATAAAAGAATATTTCCAGTACGCACATACAACCAGTTGCGATGTAGAAAGGACGTTTTCTATCTACAAGGATGTACTTAATTCAAAGAGAACAAGTCTTACAGAAGAGAAAATGAACAAATAATAAGGTATTTTGTATTTTGTAGATCACCAGCCACTTGTTATCCAATTATATAAATAAAATTAAAACCTCTTTAAAAATACAACATTTCAATAGTGCGCTCGTGAGCGATGAGTCATGACTCGCTCGTGTCCGCGCCCTGTTTATTACCCAACAGATACAACTACTTACAGGGTAAAATATAAAAATTAACAATGACTTGTAATAGTTCACAATACGATACAATAATAAAATACAGATAACAATAAAAAAAACATAAACATATCGTTCAAAAGCAAAATTGATAACAGTGCTTATGGAATAAGGAAAATAACGTTATTACTTCCCCAAGAATGGGTCAGAGCATAAACGATTGGCATTTACACACATGTGATGGAGCGGGGCAGTTTCTTGTGTTTTCTCCTTAATGATTTAGTAGCAAATTTAAATGTGGGTTAAATTTTAATAATCCAGCTTGATTATCATTTTATTTGGCTTGATTTCTTCATTTTCGTCCCACTCTTATCAGCGGCGCTTGTTGATCGTTTGCACGTCACGCACGGACATTCTTTTGCGACTCTTCACTTTGATAACAAGCTTGGTGGCGTTTGTTAGTTAACTGTGCATTTTTTACACTCATTATTTTTGGTTGGAAATGATTAATCCATTATCATCGTCTGTTATGACGGATTATTAAGTAGTGTAATGCAGTTCTGAAGATTGTGTAGTTATTTTGAAATATTTTTGGAGTATAATTTTCTGATATCGGTTGACCCGGATGTTTTTGGTTATCTACACGTGCTCCCGCTTGAAATTGTTTGAGCCTTGATGTTGTTATGGTACACGTTGACGAGTAGGAGGACAGTCAATCAAGTCAGGTATCTACTTAATTATTTTTCAATTAATTTGGAACTGTTAATGATTCATTTTCTTAACCTTATTGTTTGATTTTCCTTTTAATATTCCTCCGTTAGAGCTAAATTATTATCTCTATTTAGAGAAATTCCGTAGACGTTTATGTTGTAATAATGTTGGCGTTAAATTTTGGAGTCTTTAAGACTTTAGACGTTAATGTTGATGACCTTTAGAGATTAGATTTCTAATGATGTTGGAGGATTGCTGATGTGTTATATGGTATAACCCTTCCTTTTCACTGGAAATAGCTACTCCCCCCTCCCCCCGGGCAACGGGTGGAGTTTGCCTTTTAATTGCGGTTCCAGCTAACGAGGACTGAGTAGAGGCGAGTTAAGTTCTTAATTATTTCTTTTACTTTAATAAATGATAACAGCGTCGTTGATATTGAAGAGAGCATCAAGACACGTCCAGTCAATCGAGGCAATGGCATTGTATAAAGATGGAAAATCTGTTCTATATAAGTTATTTAACATCTTTGTTAATGATATAATAACTTCCATCGATTGTCACGTTTTGGCCTATGCGGAATATTTTTCATCAAATCGATTCATTGACTATTTTAGAGTATAACAAACAATAATGAATGAGCTTTCAACGTAGAGTACATAAGATATTTAAATTTTTCACAGCTAATTCTCATAATTCAAATCAATTTAAAGTGTCTATCTGAATTCTTATATACAGGGTCCGGCAGAAAAAATGCATGGATTTCGCATGGCTGTTGTTCTCGTATGGGTGGGGATACAAGAGTGTGGTGGGGCTGTGTAGGTACGCTATCTCAAAATGTTTCAGTATACCACGATGCCTTGGTCAGTTGAACAGCGTGCGTTCGTTGTTGAAACTTATTTCAATAATAACGGGTCTGTCATTTTGAAATGCAGTTTTACTGACCAGTGATGAAGCGCATTTCCGTTTAACTGCCTTTGTTAATAAACAAAATTATCGTTATTGGGCAGCAGAAAACCCTCGTGAACGTCATGAAACCCCTCTGCACAGTCAGCCAGTGACAGTTTGGGCGATGGTGTCTGCATTTGGAGTGTGGGAGCCTTCTTTTTTTGAAGAGAATGGAGCAGCTGTTACAGTGACATCCGCTCGTTATATCCACATGTTACAAACTTTTGTGCAACCGAAATTGCAACAGCTCGATGGCGAAATATGGTTTCAACAGGCCGGGGCCACTGCGCACACATCACATGCCTCCATGCAAGTTTTAAATTAGATGTTCCCCGGTCGCATTATTTCCCATCGCGCCGACTTACTATGGCCGCCGCGTTCACCCGATCTCGCGCCAGCTGATTTCTTTCTCTGGGGCTACCTCAAAGAAAAAGTGTATAGTCACCATCCTCGAACCATAAATGCCTTGAAAGAAGCAATTCGTGCGGAAATGGCAAACATAACGCCTGAAATGACAGAGCGCGTTATGCAAAACTTTAGATATCGCCTAACCAGTTGTATCGCCAACGAGGGACGCCATTTAGATGACATAATTTTTCATAAATGAACTTTAAAATTGTATAAACATTTTGCAAAATATTTTTTTTCTATTAATTAAACCATTTTTCATTTACACTCCTTGGAAATCCATGCATTTTTTCTGCCGGACCCTGTATAATCAACGAGCAAATGAAATACTGTTTTGGTAATTAAAGGTTATTTGGCCTCACACTTCTCATGCGTAATTATATATCAGGCAATAATAATACCTGGCATTCCTCTTGCAACAGAAGCTCATGTGATACACAAGATGTTCCTTTCGATCCAAGTGGATTTGGCAAAACGGGCACTGGTCGAGATCTGGAATTGCACGAAAAACACACCCATTGAATTACATGCAAAACTGACATTGATGCAGTGTTTGTGGAATGCAAAAGTCATAACAATAAATTTTTATGTAAAGAAAAATTGAACAACTCATGGTCAACATATAACTATGAAAAGAGAAGGAATTGTAACAGCTGTTGGATTAACCTTTTTTTCCTTGCCGAATATTTCTCTTATTAATTATTGATGTTTTGGCCAATGAGATACAGGATCGATTGGAATTTGCAGGAAAAGTGTATGATGTAAAAATTAATTTGTGAATCAGTTTCTGTATTATATTCTATAGCTTTTAATAATTTATGAGAGTTGTAGGTAGAATTTTGTGTTTCAGTGTAACCACAAATAACTATTAATTTATATATTTCTTTCCAATTTTGCCAAATAAGAGCAGCTAGTTATGTAAGTATTTATTCTCATGTTTTGTATAATAATAAAAATATTTATTATAGCAATTGATTTACATCAAGGAAATATCTGCCACGTCAATAAAAGTAAAAAACATTAGGTTTACACAAAGGTATAAATGTACATACACAAATACATAATAAGTTCAATCATTGGAAAATTCAACAATGTATCACAAATATACATGAAATTAAAATTTTCAAGTGAAATGGGTATATATCACATATCACATATATGACAAACATCATATTATATAAAAGTCAACGTGCAACAAGAATTATAATAATAATAATAATAATAATAATAATAAAACTTTGCTTATTGTATGAGAGTAGAAAGTGGCATAGAAATGGCCGCAGAGCACAACCAAGTCAGTCACCTTTGAAATAATTCTCGAACTCCTCAATATTATAAAAGACATTTGCGAGCAATACATCCTTTAGCCTCCTCTTAAATACGTTTACACTCTGCAGTGACTTTAACCTCTCCGGAAGCAGATTAAATAATCAGCATCCAGCACTGATGGGTGATTTCTTGTAGTACATATAATTTACCTTGTCCAAACGTATATCCGCTTTTGCACGAGTATTATAATTGTGACAGTCAGAATTTTTGAGAAAAGAATCCTTATGTTCGAAAATGTATGTTCTAAGTAATTCTTTTTGGTTTTCTTTCTGTTTGTATATATATTTCTTTTCTTTATTTTGAACTTTTTCCTTTATTTTTGATATAACGACAAAGTGATCGCTCCCTATTTCCGGTCCTCTTCTTACTTTTGTATCAGTCACGATTCTTCTATTCTTTTTGTCAACTAATATATAATCAATTATGGACTTCTCTCCCCTGCTCTTAACTTCCCTGGTATATGTGTGTATATTTTTGTGTTGGAAAAGACTATTAGTTATTACCAAGTTGTGTATCATGCAAAAGTCTAGCATTCTTCTTCCATTGTTATTTCTAACCGTCTCTCCGTTTGTTCCTAATACTTCAGTGTATTCATCGTCTCTTATACCAACTCTACTGTTGAAGTCTCCCATTACAAAAATTATTCCTTTCGCATCTTCTACCACCACTGTTAATTCTTCCCAAAACTTATTTTTGTTATCTGCTGTGTCGTCTTCATTTGGTCCGTATACTACTATTATTGTTTTCATTATGTTTCTCTCCTTCATCTCTATTAGTAATATTCTTTCTGACCATGCCTTCCAGTCATGAATTTGGTTTTCTAATTTTTTGTGTAAAATGCATCCTACTCCTGCAGCTGCTCTTCTTTCTTTTCCCACACCACTGTATAATAAAGTGTGACCATTGTCCATCTTAACTCTTCCCTGTGCCTTTTTCTTCGTTTCCGTAATTGCTAATATGTCTACTTCTAACTCTTCGAATTCCTTTTCTAATTCCTTTTCTTTTCCTGTTATACTTTTTATGTTCCACGTGCCAATTTTCCATATTATGTTTTCTTTATCCTTACTTTTCCTTATCTTTTCTATTTTTTTTTGTGTCATCGTTATCATATTTATCATTATTTTGTTTATTCTCCTTTATCGTGTCCTTTTTCTTGCCCGGGTCATCATCTTCATTTCTACTAGTCTTTATTATTAGTTTTTTGATATTAATTTTGCGATTTCTTTTTTTCTTTCCAATTCTCCTTCCTTCTTATTCCAATTCTCTTTTTCTCTATTCCATTTCCATTGTTCTCCCTCCACTATTATCTTTTGAAATCCTATCTTGACGGTTTTTCCTTTCATTCTCTCTTCTTTGGCCTTTCTACGTATCTTTTCTTGTATTTCTCTTTCCTCCTTCGTCATATCATCGTTAATATATATCTTTTGTTCTTTGTATTCTCTTAATTTACCCTTGTTTTTCATCATTTGTATCTTATCATGTGTATTCTTCAGTTCTATTAAGCAAGTTTCTGGGCCCAGTTGTTTCACCGCTTTAATTTCTATTTGTATTTCCATGTACTTCTGGATAATTTCTTCTACCACTACTTTTAGGTGCCCTTGATCACTCACATCTATTTTTAATCCCTGCATAACTGCATTATTTCTTCTATTCACTCCCTCCAGTCTATCTAGTCTTCCTTTCACACTCCTAATTTCTTTTTTCAGTTCTGCATTTTCTTTGATTTTCTCATTTTCCAATTTAATTCCTTTCATTTCTTCCATATATTTATCTTGTTTTCCCTCTATATGTTGCACTTGTGTAACCAGTCCTTGTATCATTTCCATTAACTTGTCTAATTTATTTTCGTCATCGCTTGCTCCTTTCTCCGTTGTTTTAGTTGTCTTTTTATTCTTCCTAAGCATTTCGGTTATATCTCTTTGTCCCCTCTTTCTTTTTCCCTCATCTGTTGTGCTCCCATCGCTATCCATTTCCAACAGTGTTCTTACTATTTTAGTTTGTCTTATGACGGGCCTTTTCTTCTTATCGCCTATATTTATTTTATTGACGCCCGACTTCTCTTCAGGGTACCGTACTTTATTTTATTATTTCTGTTTCCAAATCTCTGGTATGGTTCGCAGCACCGTACTTTTTTCTTTAGTTGTTATTGTTGAAATATATCCGTGTGTGTCGAATGCCCGAGTCGACCTCTCGGAGGCAGTCAACACATGTTTTATTAATCTGAATAAATTGTCTTACCTTCTACTTTCTTCTTGTATTTCTGTATCACTTCTACTTTTTTTTCTTCTTCACAGTGTCACCTTTCTGTGTACTATTAACTCGGTTTCTCCCTATTATTGGGTTAAAAATCCGGAGCCGATATATACACGTCTACACTATACTAATACATGGACGAATTGGAAGAAGCAATACATAAACAGAGAGATGGGAAAGCACCAGGCTGCGACAAGATTACGGCAGAAATGATTAAAAATATAGGACAAAAAGGAAGAGAAGTAATGTTGAAAATATATAACAGAATATGGAGAGAAGAGGAGATACCAAACGATTGGAGGAAGTCATTAATAGTACCAATATACAAGAATAAAGGAAACAAAAAAGAATGCAATAACTACAGAGGAATAACCCTTCTAAGCACTGCAATGAAGATTCTTGAGCAAATAATAGATAAAAGACTAAGAGCAAAACTCGAAAATAAGCTACACGAATCACAAAGTGGGTTTAGAAAAGGAAGGAGCACACAAGACCAAATATTTTCCGTGAAGCAAATAATACAAAAAGCCTATAGAGAGCAGAAGAAAGTATTTTTAGCATTTATAGATCTAGAAAAAGCATTCGATAAGGTACCAAGAGAAAGACTGTGGAATATATTAAAAGAGAGAGGGGTCAATGGAAAAATAAGACGATTAATACAGAAAATATATGATAATAACACCAACGCTGTAATAGCTAATAATTTAGAATCAGAAACCTTCAGAACAAAGGAGGAACTCCGACAGGGAGGAAGCCTGAGCCCAATGCTGTTTATAGTTTATATGGACGACATTATCAAAAGGTGTACAAAAGAAAGTAAAAAGATCAGAGTTGGACACATTAACTTAAAGCTAGTCGAAGTTTCACAGGGAGCATTCGCAGACGACATAATAATTACAGCTGACAGTGCGGAAGATCTACAACGGAACTTAATAATATGGAATACGACACTAAATAACAGTGGAATGATGATGAATAAGAATAAAACCAAAGTAATGGTAGTGGGAGATGAAGAGATAGATATGAAAATCGAAATAGAAGGAATTGAAATAGAAGAAGTGAGAACGTTCCAGTACTTGGGAGTGAGAATTGATGGAAAAGGGACCCAGGACGCCGAGATTAACCAACGAATAGAAAAAGCAACAAAGCTGTATTATAGTATGAGGAATAAGTTCATTAACAAAAAAGAGATATCCCGCGAAACAAAATTAAAAGTATATAAGGCAATATACCGACCGATATTAGTATATGGATGCGAATCCTGGATATTAAATACAAGACAAAAAAGTAAAATACAAGCAGTAGAAATGAAATATTTAAGAAGAGTCAGAGGAGTTACAAAGATGGAAAGAATAAGAAATTCGGAAATAAGAAAAGATCTAAATATACAGTCAGTGTTGGAACATATTGAGCAAAGACAGTTGGGATGGTGGGGACATCTATATAGAATGGAAAATACGAGACAGACAAGAAGGATATGGGAAGCAAGAATAATGAAAAATAAAAGAAGAGGAAGGCCAAGGACGACATGGAATGATGTCATAGCAGAGATTTTGAGGAGGAAGGGCAAAACTTGGACAGAGACGAAGAGCATGGCGAGGAATAGAAATGAATGGAAAAGATTCATAAAAAGTTAGAAGAGGATAAACGCCCCACACCATTAATATGGTAGAGGGGATTATTAGATTATATATATATATATATATATATATGTTCGAAAATGTATGTCAAGAGCTTCAGAATATAAATTGACGTCACTGTTGGGATCTTACACGTCAGAAATGCATCTCGACACGAGTCTTGGTTTTATATTAAATATTAAACGAATAATACGTTTTTGGATAACAAAGACCCGTCTAACGTCACTACACTGTCCCCAAACAGTAATATTAAATGAGATTGCCGAATAAACGAGGGCATAATACACCTGTAAGAGTGTTTCACTGCACAACATGCGCTTCAAAGTACAAATAATGTAGAAACCCTTATTCAAATTTTGGCATATGCGATCTATCTCTTCCTCCCATGAGAGATGGCAGTCAATAATTGAGCCCAGAAACCTCACCGACGCGCTCTCGCCCAAGATACTTCCATTGAAATCAAGATTTATGTTAATTGGAGACTTTCGTTTGTTGTGAATCTCCATAAGTGCAGTCTTTTGAATATTGACCACCAAAGCGTTTTTGTTACAATAATAAAATTGATCCATCACAGTCCTAAGTTTACAATGTAACATATCAGGATCTGCATCCGACACTATTATATTGGTGTCGTCCGCATACATATAGACATTACCGTGACTTATGTGGTCAGGCAAATCATTCACATATGCTAAAAATATTAATGGACCCAAAACACTCCCCTGAGGAGTTCCCAAGTTTAAATCAAATTTATTTGACTTAGTCTGATTCATTTTTATAACAATTTTTCTATCATTCAAATAAGAGACTATCCATTTGTTAATGGAGCCTCGAAGACCCATATTATATATTTTGTCCGAAACAAAGTCGCTCCTTACAGAGTCGAAAGCCCTTGAAAGATCAAAAGACACTAAGGCCACATACTCCCCCCTGTGTAAGCAATCGTACGCGTATCGTTTTCGTTTTCAATTGAATGATTGATTTGTTTTTTCATTCTCCTATAGTTTTCTTTTAATTCGTTATTGTCACTACCCATGCATAGCCAACCCATGCGCCTTGGCGAATCCAGTTGATTCTGCAAGTCAACCGAAAAAATTATGTTATGTTTATGTGAGTAGTTATTCTTTCCTATCCGACATTGTTTCTCTCTTGTTGCAGCAGAAAAACACCACAGAAATAAATACAAAAAAGCAGAGAAAAAAGAATCTATGCTATCGGGCCCACTGTCTAGTTCAGCTGAATACTTTTTAAACAAAAATCTAAATTCATTAATATCTAAGTTAATACGCGTGATCGTTTTAACATTTGAATCCAGGTCAGAGCAGGTGCCAGGAGAAAAACCGACAATTTGACCCATATGGTCAGAAAAACCAGTGTTCACATTAGTAACATTAACTATGTCCGGATCATTAGTAATAATATAGTCAATCGCCGAGGAGCTAGAATATGAGGATGTTGAAACAATTCGCGTGTATCCAACCTCCATAAATGTGAGTTCGAATGATTTCAATATATCCTGCAACATTTTAAATTCTAAACTATTACTACATTGGTCTATATTCAAATCTCCACACAAAATTATAGTAGGAAACGCTTGTGTAGCTCTCAAGAACACCTCGCACAACAGAGCAAAGAACGCCTCAAGCGCTACACTGTTCCTGTTCGGTGGTCTATACACACTAATAATGCAGAATTCCCCATTATATACTATCGCTGAACATTCTGCAACCATTTCCACGCTAAGACTCTTTATAAATCCCACATCTTTACATAATGACGCAATATTATTCCGGACAAAAATAGCAGTGCCACCATGAACATGGCTGCTTCTACAGAAGGAACAAATTAGCTTAAATTTATTTAAATAAATCGAGTCAATATGCGCTTCAGATAACCAGTGCTCATTAAATAATACGAAAGAAAAACCATACTTATCAATAAATAGATCTATTAAGTTAACTTTGTTTGAGAGGCCCTGTATATTGATATTAAGAGTGTTTATCATTAATCTTATATTATATGGTATAATTATAACTGGTAAAGTGGCACAGGTATAATAAGTTTTAAGAACATTGGATAATTTAATATAAACTGTAAGCAATTACTTTCTGGAAATATTCCTCAACGTCATCAATTGTATTCATTATCATTATTATTATTCATTAATGAATTTAAAGACAATATCTTTTAAAAATGCAAAAATTTATAAAGTCAACTCCACAAACATCAAAACGAGATATTCACATTACCTTCAATTGAAAACGTTTCGGTTGTATCCTTAGCACAAATAGTTTTATGTTTCGCCAAATGTGATTTCGAGCTGAATCCAAGGCAGCAAAATGTGCAGGCAAATACTTCCTTACTGATGTCTTTCGTAGTCGTAACAAAATCCACCCTGACAATTTTATTCGGGCTGTTTTCATATGCCTCACCAAAATACACCAGTAATTCTTCACCAGATCGAATTTGACGAGTGCTCTGATAATATATATTCTCCTCAGATTTAAAGACAATCAGGTTTCGGTCACAAGTATTCCTGGTAGGATTAACGTACTGCATCCAATTCAAATACTTCCACTTATTTTTGTCTAAAACAAATTTATCGCCATTCATTTCCCAGGGACATTCTGGAGTGCTGATTCCAGTGAAAGGACCAAATTTTACACCGGCAGGAATAATTCGTAAAGCATATACTCCAGTTTGCCCAAGACAATCTTGAATTTCTAAAATATCGTTTGGTATATCTTCTCCACTGTCAGCGTTATTTAAAGCATATTTGTTTAAAATGTGCACAAGCATTCCACATTCGATGCAATAGTCGATGTAATATGCTTCACAATGTTCACAGTCTGTTGGCCAAAGATACACACAGATTAAGAATTTATATCACTTGGTAATTCTTTAAATAAATACAGAATCATAAAATATTATTTATTACTGTTAGCTCTCAAAATAATCAAGTAATATACTATATAAGGATGTCAAATATTAAAAACTGGCAATTGAAATAAGTTTAACCTTAGACATAAAACAGGTTTGAAAGTAAAAATATGTGAGTGTTTGTAATGGAATTTAATTATGTTTCTCTATAAAAAGAATAAGTACTAAATGTATTTAACTTTTCTCTGTGTATTTTGTATTTATACTGCAGATGTTTCATCACTCCTTACAAACAAGACAATCTTATTAGAAGTTTCTTGCCCTTGAAACAGTACCAACAGTAATGTCAGAAGCAAGAGTTTGCATAAGATTCTATTATCTAACTGATGATGTAAAATCAATCATCAACAATATTACCAAAGATGTAGTAAAGCTTGTTTTACATTTGTCAACTAATTCATGAATTCATTCATGAATTAGTTCATGAACAAAAATTGATGAGTGTAATACAAAAAACGACGTCGATTCCAATTCATGAATTAATTGGTGAACTAATTCATGAATTAGAACATGTTCTAAAATATAGTCAATTTTCCAACCAGCACCAATATTTATTTACATCGTATGTGATTTAAAATTTACTGTTACAGGTGATTACGGTTGGTCATCATGATACTCATGAACAAATTCATGAATTTATTGTTAAGTGTAAAATGATTGAAGATCACCAATTTTATATGTATATAAATTTATGGATTAATTTATGAATAACTTCATGAATAAATTGACAAATGTAAAACAGGCTAAACAGATAAACAGTTACGTAAATATAAATATTAATCCAAGTTCTATTAATAAAATAATGTTCGTAGATATGAACATATTAAAGTTTGATTTCAATATTCATTGAATGGTAAGAGTTTACAATGACTTTCACACGAATAATATTAAAATACAAGAAAAATATTGAATAAAACATTAGGTACGTGTAAATATACAGCTTACACTGTACAGTATTCAAAAATGTAAGTTTCATTGTCCACATATCAGTAAAAAATACCAACTTTCCACTTAAAAAAATATAATTCAAAGTTAAAATCCATCTAATGTGGAAAAAGCCAGTAAAATTGGTGGATTTTAACCTTGAAATATGGCTCTGGAGCAAATATTTCATAGCTTTTATTCATACACTGACAATAAAACATACATTCTGGATACTGTACAACGTAAGCTTGCTATTTACACATACCTTGCTTTATTAAATAATGTGGTACAAGAAACCGCCATTTTCATTTTTTAAAGTATACTTAGTAGTAATTGTATGTATAAATATCACTTTGTTATCCATTAAATATATATATAGCAACAAACAACAGGTATTTCCAAAAACACACAAACTAGGTGCATCCAATCATAGATTCAAGTTGCAAACAGGCAACTATAAAACAATCTACCTTAAAATAGATATCCCCATTAAAACACTGGAAAAGCAACTAATGCTATTGTTAATATTTTTGTAAATACATTGTGTTTATTATTAATATATACATAATTGAGAATGAAATGATTTCTATATTTACAACAACCGAGTAGACGGTTTTGCAAAGCAAGGAACGAGTACCGGGGCACAAAGTACTAATGCACTAGTCAGTTCGCAACTTGAATGACCGATTGAGTACAGCGATTTGCGGCAACTTAGTTGTTCAAAAACCAAAGTACACAGTTTACATGAATAATCAGATACCCGATTAGTTTTCACTCGAGTTCTGCCATCACTACTACATATTATTGAAAATCTTTATAATTTGTGTGGGCGTCTATCTAATGCTTAGCCTTATACATATACATTTACTTACACAGTAGTCCATTATCAAACTCAATTTTAATATCATCAGCACTAAATCCTTTTTCGGTTTCAACGTTGTCATTTTGTACTTCAGCCACTTCTGATGATGCTAACTCTGTTTTCATACTGTCCAAACATGTGGACTCTTCATATTGTTTGATTTTGCCATGCCAAATGGGATCTTGTAATTCAGCATTGTCTGTAGTAACAGCAGTTTCAGAAATATACATTTTGTCCTCTACAAAACTGTCTTCTTGGCACTGTTCCTCCTTTACACAAATTGTATTTGCCGAAAGCATTGTATCATTCACTTGATCAAAGCGGTCAGCCATTATTAACATTTACGCAGAGATTAGAATCAGTGGCGCAGTCAAGCCAAAATTTTTATCCGCGGTTTGTATTGCGTGAAGGCCGATATAGAAGGCGCTGGCATCAAAAAATTACAGTTTTCAATAACACTAAGCAAATAGCGGGCGATTCAAAATGTATTTGGTAGCGGGAAATTCAAAATTAAGTTTATTAAAAATTAGGGTTTAATACCGCGAGATCAAAAATATATTGATAAAGGTTTGCCATGGAATGTAAAAATCTGTCTTAAGTTATATCATTAAGTGTCATACTGTCATTAATATTTGTCATTTTAAGAGAAAATATAATGCAGTGTGACACTTAATGATATAACTTAAGACAGACTTGTACATTCCATAGCAAACCTTTTTCAATATAATTTTTGATCTCACGGTACATGATCACACCACTGTCATCAAATTGCATACTATTTACTAGTTCCCGTAGTAATGAGGAATCATTGCTAAGGAAAACAGTATGCAGTACGATATTCAATTACAATGCTGTAACCACACAATAACGTTTTAAAGAAAAGAATTACTTAAATAATTACACTTTAATATTGCTACGTAGAAAAGGTACAAAGTACATTTATGAATATTAATAACTAACATCTAACACGTATGTTTTAGTTAAATTACCAGTACAAAAATAAAGAAACGAAGAATAGCATAATCTACCAAAAGTAGAATATTCGACTAACAAACATATTTTTAAAATTAAGATAGAATTTCTGTTGAAAAAGCACAAGTACCTACTCAAAATACTACAAAGTAGAAAAGGTATACATTTATGATTACTATTGAAAAATTATAACTAACATCCAACATGTGTTTTAGTTAAATTACCAGTACAAAAATAAATTAACGAACAATAGCATAATCTACCAAAAGTAGAATATTCGACTAACAAATATATTTTTATTAATAGAATAAAACACCTTTTTCACAAAAAATAGTTTAATAACTAGATGTCACATTTTGTGTGCACTGCACACATCGTCAGTAATAACAGTTACTACTGACGATGTGTGCAGTGCACACGAAATGTGACATCTAGTTATTAAACTATATTTTGTGAAAAAGGTGTTTTATTGTATTACTATTTCTATATTACACAAGTGTTCAACATATATTACTACAAAGATAGTTTTAACAATAAGATAGAATTGCTGTTGAAAAGTACAAGTACCTACTCAAAATACTACAAAGTAGGTAATTAATGGTGGAATTCTGTAACTTTCTCGGAAGCTGCGGCTATCGTAGGCCCTGGCAACGAAGTGACGTTGCGATGACGATTTCAGAATATTGAGAGTTAGTGACGTAGCACTGTCAAAACGTTCGTGAGTAAAGATTTTGTTGGTTATATTGTGGTTATATTATTATTATATAACTATTGTTAATATACTGTTCCTGTTGTTATATTTATAGTTTCTGTTAGTTTATTTGTTATAATTATTATTGTTTTATATTTGCAAATATGAATGGCTTTATAGCATTATTATTAGATGAAGATCACAACAGGTAGGTAATCGATAATATAAAATATATAGAGTATACATAATATTCTCTATTTTCTTTATTTTAGAAATTATATGCGTATATTCCGCAAACGTTTAAGAGATCACGGAAATCCTTTTGAAATACCAAACAGGCATTTTAAACAAATGTTTAGACTGAATAAGGACACTGTTCAAAACCTGATCCAGTTATTGGATGGACATATTGAACAAACAAATATACCATTACATTTGAAGGTTATTATCATAAACATCACTTGAAATGCATATTAACTTTATAGTGCACATT
The DNA here is from genome assembly GCA_963170755.1 of Amphimallon solstitiale. Classification (NCBI taxonomy): domain Eukaryota; kingdom Metazoa; phylum Arthropoda; class Insecta; order Coleoptera; family Scarabaeidae; genus Amphimallon; species Amphimallon solstitiale. The sequence goes on from OY720685.1 coordinate 15,118,081, forward strand.
ATATATTTGTTACAGGTCTTAACAACATTAAATTTCGTAGCATCAGACAGCTATCAGAATAGTGTTGGTATTAATAGCTTTGTTTCTCTCAGTCAGAGTTCAGTAAGTCGAATAGTTCATCAGGTCTGTCTTGTAATATCAAACAATTTATTCCCTGAATGCATAAAATTTCCCAGTGATTGTGAATCGAAGAATCGTGTCAAGCAAGGGTAATTATGTTGTATCAAAATATTCTAAAAATAATTCTTTATTTTGTTTTTATGATAAAAAATGGGAGACCGGAGATGTATTTTGTTTAATCGATAGCACCCAGTTCATATATTTACCAAGGGTAATTAAGGGTACCTTTTCTAAACGTTCTAAAAATTATCCTTCTGTATAGTTTTTATAAAAAATGGGGTGCACGAGATGTAGGTGTAATTGATGGCACACATGTTGATATACTTGCTCCACCTTTAGCCAATGAAGAACACTCTCCTTTTGTATATATATATATTTTTTCTATTCACATACTGTAATTTTTTTTTTCTAAATTTCAGCACTACTTTTATGGTAAGGTTGATAAAAGAAAATATATTTGACAATAAAATGTGTTTTATTTTTGAATATTTATACAAACAATCTCTATTTGAGTACCTATTATTCAAAGTTCACATTTCTAGTTCAGTATTATTATTTTTGTTTTTGATCTTTATTGTTAAGATTTAATAGTAAACATATAATTCATATCCAATATTAGTATAATTATCCGAGTCAAATGTCATCTATTGTTTTATAATACTTGCTGGTAAATTTATTAAACAATAATTTTTTATATTCTTTTGAGTTGAAAAAGTGCAAATTTCAGCCTAATGAATATTACTCTCCTGTAAAAACTGCAAATAAAGAGAACTTTCAATTACTATAATTTCAGAGGCTCGACAACAAAATCCTGCAAATGATTTGGTGTACCAAGTACAACAATACATCACAGGATTGGTCGATTTTCTAAATACAAAATCATCTATATCCTTCAACCATTTATATACTTTGGCCTATGCTATTAAAACTTAATGTTACCTTTTTGGATCCTCAAACATTAATCGTTCAATATAGTTACACATTGATAAAATCTTTGCGGTTTGATTTACAAATAAAGTCATTGACTAAACAGGTAAATTTCCTCTTATTTTCTTCAACATAATATAAAGTTAAACATCCTCTCAATTTGATGTAGTTTTATTATTAGAAAATCTTATGAAAAAGTCAACTTTAAATTGTGAAGTTATTGTGAACACGATACCATAATAGAGTTTTTCGAACATTTAGTTTGTGCACATTTCACATGCTTTATGTTGTGTGGATATTGTCTGCTAGGTTTATGTATTTTTTTGTGTTTAGGTACTCTTGTAAGAAAAACAATGTCGACTTTATAGGGATACCTGTCCTTGTTGGCTTTATAAAAAAATTACATATCATCATCCATAAATGTGCCTGAAAAAACATTTATCTGCAAATTCACTATACACTAGTGCGATACTACGTCCTTTGAAACTCTCCTAATGATAACAGTTCTTGTTGAAATTTTCCAGTGTTTCGTGCTATCTTGGCAGCAGTATAAACATATGTTTATACTATATCTTGGCATTACAAAATGTTCTGTACATTTTCTTAAAAAAAAAATGTTAGCAATCGCTATATTATATTTCAAACAATTTTCGTATTAGTTAAAATTTTAAATTGAAATATTTTGGTATATGTTTAGGAGATGATATGTCTGTTTACATGTTAAACATAAAGGTTATGTACAAAAAATCGTAAATTGACACTTCTACGTCACTAACTGCAAAAATTCTGAAATCGTCATCGCAACGTCACTTCGTTGCCAGGGCCTACGATAGCCGCAGCTTCCGAGAAAGTTACAGAATTCCACCATAAACCCGATAGATACACAATGACTTAAGCCACAGCCGTCTTTACTTACAAGCCATGAAGTTAAATTTGGCAACACCGCCTAGTTGCCCTCAAGTGGGTCTACTCGTGGACTTTAGCAGGTGCTGAAAGTGAGATAGATTAACCGTGTACCTAATCTAAAATAGGTTTTTTGGTAGGTAATTCTTTCTTTAAATTTAGGTAGGTAGGTATAATGTGACGAAGAAAGGATGTATAAAAGGGAAACGTATAAAAAACATTATTAATATTTCAACATTTTTAATAATATTCGCAATTGTTCAAAGTGATAATTTTCTCGTTTGACCACTTTTTTTGGTGACATACACTATTTTTATTTCTGCTATAATTATTTAACACTATATTGTTCATTGGTGTTCCACATTCAGATACAACATTAAAATCAATATAAAAGTTATCAGACTTTATAGACTTTTAATTGCTAATGAGGTTAATATCTTTTGATGATTATTTTTGCTCAAGAATTGTTTTTCAATTTTTATATTTTTTGTTATAAAAGCAAATATTGCACATAAGTGAAAATACAAATAACCTACTTCATCAGTCCTCCTCTCTGCAGATAACCACAATAAGCATCACCAAACAAAGCACCATTACTTTTCACTGCAAAATTTGTACTATTCACACACTTAATTTTAATTTTAATTGAATAAACAGCATAACCACTATGTATGCTTGTAATATTCAGCGTTTATACATAAATCACTGCATAAACTACCTAGATATATCTTGCTAACAAATTTTGTAATAGAGACCAACGAGTCAACTTACGGGTTTCAGGTAACACCCACATAAGATTATTTGATGCTAATTCGGTATTATTAACGTAAACTGTACCTATACACTATTTATTAATAACGATACTTGAAACCATTTTTACACTTTCACCTTCCTTGTCTTTATATGACTCAAACCGTTGAATTTCACCTTCATCAAAATGTTTACAGCAAACCACTGAATTCCCTGTGGTGACGAAATGTTCTCTATTAATTGCTCGTAACCACTTTTTACGTAAGTAATTTTCCTTTGAAAATGAAAAGGTTGTTTGTAGATCTTCCTGTTCAAGTGTGTTGTACTTCGATTTACACAATGAGAAACAGCACAATCATGGCATCTAAAACATCACACAGTTGTAAAAAGATGAACAAAACTAGTAAATGTATATTGTTCTTACCTTCTCCAAATGTATTTGTTAATCAAACTTATAAACAGCAAACAAATGATTGCAAAGAACGTGTTGACACTTTGAGGTTATCTTTAATACTGTTATCGGCCACATTTACGAAAATATGAATTGTTTACCCATAGGTACTTCCCGAGATTGATTTTAACTTTGTAAATACTTCTTCTCAAATGTTTTTGATTCAAACTCACGTAAACTTTAGCTAACAAACGTGACATGCATATCATATGCACATGGTCTTACATAGAATGAGACCCACACGGGCAGTTGCCAAATCTCCAACTTCATGGCTTGTAAGTAGAGACGGCTGTGCTTAAGCCCATGTTTACTACCACCATTTACAAAATCTTGTATTACATAAATGATGAACATAAAATAAGGTGACATAAATAAAAATATGGATACATAAGATACCTAACAAATTTAAACTTTTCATCAATATATAATTAAAAGAGTGACAATTAGGGCTTAAAAACTAAATAATGTTAATTACATGGCTATAGAACAAAACAAAAAAATTAAACCTGCAATAACTAACACCAAATTGGTTAATTTATTGTTGTCGTAAAACAAATGAGACTTCCAATGATATGGCTGCCTTAAGCTCCATGGGTGGCCTCATGGGATGGAGTGTCGGCACTGCATTTCTGTTGAGGTGTACTGAATGAAGGTGTGCATAGTATGTTGTGTCAAAATGTAGGCTACAAAGTTTCTTATTACATGTTGTACTGGCATCTAACACAGGTTTCATGCCCATTTGCTGTTGCCAAGTTTCGCTCCTGAATAATAAAATATAATAATTACAACTGTATACTAACAAATATCAACGATAGTATAAAGGCACATTTTCATTATAGGAAACTGCACAGGAAAATCATTAAGAAAAACCATAAATGCTTCTGTACCAAGAAATCTGAAGTTTCTATTAACACTGCTAAACATGGATTGATTGCTTGTGAAAAAACATAATATAGAAACTTAAAAACAAGTAGTAAGTTTTTCGTGTAGTTTAAAGGCTTTCTTGTACACCCATAGGGTTAAACTGCAGTTGAGGTGTCGGGCGACTAGTGTACCTTATAGAGAACCTCTAATTGAACACCTTTTTCTTATAAAATTATCAATGCAAACATAGAGAAATGGAGATAAAAAATAAATTAGGTACTGACCAAGTCAATTTTGCAGGTTACATCTCATGTAAGGTATCCCATATAGATCATTGAAATCATGAAAATCACTATAATTGATATTTATTTCACATAATCACACACAATTTAGGTCAATTTGTATGTTTTCTTATGACTTCTGCGATTTTAAAAGCACCATCAAATGTCAACGAAAACAGCTGATATCATGTGATCTCGTATTTACAATTTTGCTAAAATTCAATCAAAGAACGTGGAAATCAAAGGTAATTGTTGTGTTGTGAGCTTAAATAAACATCATTTATTGCGATTTTCATTATATCAATGCTCTATATGGGATATCTCACATGGGCTGTAACCTGCAAGATTAACTCGGTGAGTACCTCTTTTATTTTTTATCTCCATTTCCCTACATTTGCATTGATAATTTTGTAAGAAAAAGTTGTTCAATTAGAGGTCCTTTATAATGTATACTAATCATTTTGTCAAAAATCGCCTGACATCTCAACTACAATTATTCTTACTTATATTATACTCCTAATAATTGCAAACTTTAATTGGTGTAATCGGAAACCAACAAAATCCTTGCTACAACCAGGTGGTCCTTATTGCACTTAGAATCAGAACTACAAACAAAAAATCTCCAGCTCACCTTCGGGTTATATGTCAACTATTAGTGCCATTAGTTACTTGTTCGCATTCTCGGAAAATATGCATCGCTCTTGCTTGTACGCCGCACATACAATTGATACAATGCACCAGCTTCTATCCATTTTTTAAGTCTAAAAATGCATTATGTCAACTTAGTAAAATTATCATATTACTCTTTACAAAACTTACGGTACGATTATAACACCACTAACTAAGTAGTAATAAGAAAAATAATGTTTAGCAACACACACAAAATTTGTAGGTTAACGGCCTGTACGCGCTTGCATAAAGTGACAGCACAGTAGTAGCGACATCTCAATTATTCGGTTAAAGTCATGATTCAAATTTACTTCTAGGTCTCTTGTTTCTAACACCGTGGCGCCGTCTAGGTGCGCCTGCATTAGGTAGATTAGGCGGCAAAACCCCTCATTTAAGTGAACCATCCGATAATTCGTGCATTTACGTAAAGAGGATCTGGTCACGACCTTTACCAATATTGAATTTTAATTTGGTAATAGCAAAACATAAAGGCGCGTTATTTGTGAAAATCCTAACCTAAAATTATATGCGTCATTCCGTGCGTTCAGGGAGTTACGGCGCCGCTAGCGCTGAGCCTAGCTCGAGCGGTGTCCTGAACCAGTGCTGCCAACCTCATGGATACTGCTTTCCCTTCCCAACCGTTAGGAATTCCCTATTTTCAAATAAAAATCCCCGAATCGTGAAGTTTAAAATTTAAATACGAATGTGAGGATGAGGTAAATAATTGTCAAAAAACAGAGGGTACATGAATATATTTCTTGAAAAAAATAACGGGTAAACAAAAAAAATAAAATTAACACAAACATAACTCTTAACATAGTTAATGGCCACTAGCACAAACAAAATTAAATAATATCAACGTGTAAACAAAACAGTACAATGAAAATAGACATTTGTTTAATTTTTAAAATCATATACATTATTAGCACAAAATAAGTTATAGTGTTGTTCTTCTGGATCAAAAGACGTACAGTCAATATTTTTGGCAGAAAATGCCGACCTAACAACACAAATGGCATTTAGGCTTTTTTCACCTAAACAGTTACGTCTTTTGGTTTTTATATCTGTGACGCATGAGATATTCTCTCGGCTTCCGCGTTCGAATGCGGCAAAGATAAAATTATTACCGCTAATTTATAAATATTTTCAAACGGATATGTCCCTTCGAAGTCTGTATATGCACTGATATTTTTCCACATTTCGTCTACTGGTAATGTGGATAAGTCTTTTACTTCAGTCTCATTAAAAGCGAAAGGTAAATTTCGCAATTCGTTCATTGCTAAATGCACAGGCACAATATGTTTGTATTTATCACACAGATTAGGCAATTCGATTAAAGTAATTCCTGATATATATTCCCCTCCATTGTCGCAATTTAATCTTGATATTTTCGTAGAAAACTTAGCTGTCACTAAAGCTTCATATTCCTGAAAACATTTTAATACTTCACTCTTTTGTTCTATTAAATATACCATACCAAAATGAGTGTAATCATCTATTAAAGTTAAGAAGTATCTTTTACCATTCCACGTTATGGGGGTTATTGGTCCACATACATCACTATGTATTAGTTCCAAAGGACGTCTTGTATTTTTAACTTTACGATTTTCAAATGCTAACCTAGTCTGCTTTCCTTGAATATAAGTTTCACAATATTTTTCAAAATTGTTTTGCACATCTTTTGTCGCTATGTCTATTCCTTCGATCATGTCATTCGAAACTAATTTTTTTAAACTTTCTTTCCCCAGATGGCCAAGCCTTTTATGCCATAATTGTACACGATCCTCAAGTACAATATTTGCCAGTTCCTCAGTCGGTCTATCTAACTGAAATATTAGCTCATATAATTTTCCACTTCTATTTCCTTTAGCAAGTAGGCTGTCTTTATTATAAATTTTAACTTCCTTGTCATAAAATACTATTTTCATTCCCTTTTCTTCAATTCTATGAATTGAAAATAGGTTATACAGCAAATCTGGAACATATAACACATTTCGAATAGGTATTTTTATATGTTTACCATTTACTTCAGATAAAATATCTATGTCACCAATACTGTGAGCTTCCAACGTCTGTCCTTGTTTAACTACTGCAATCTTTTGTGGTTCTTTTAATTCTTTTAAAACTTTAAAAAAACTTGCATCATTTACCATATGATCGGTGGCACCTGAATCTAGAAACCATTTTATGCCACAGTTTGCGTGTTTATTACCAACCATAAAAGCAATATCTTCCTCAACTGTGAGATTTGCATTCCTGTTGTTATTAAAAGAATTTATTTTGTAATTGTTTGAGTGTTCAGTTTTTCTTTTTGTAATGTAGCAATCAGCACGTTTATGTCCCATTTTTCCACATAAGTGACATTTATATTTAAACTTTGTGTGACCTGTGAAAGCAGTACTTGTTACTTTTTCATTTATTCTGTCATTTGTCTTCCTTTTCAGCTGATGATCAAGTAATTTTCCTTTTACAAAATTAAGTGTTATTTTATCATCTGCCATAGTATCAATAGCTGTTACTATTGTATCAAAACTTTTTGGTAGGGTCAGTAACAAATGACATATTATATCTGCCTCATCTAAAGTTGCTCCACAATTTCGTAATTCCCGAATACTTTTATCAAATTCCAGAAAGTGTTTCTCTAAATTTCCGCCATCACTGAATTTCATGGCCAACAGCTTGCGTCGTAAAAACAACTGACCTATTATTCCTTTCCGTTCAAAAGTTTTTGCCAATGTATCCCATACGTTCTTTGCAGTTTTGCTATCCTTCACATACTCCAAATGACTATCGGCTATTCTTTGAATGATCATTGATTTGCACTTACGATCCTTTTTCTTATTTTCTTCTTCCTCTCCAATATCCTTGTTGACGTGATCCAATAAATCATGTTCTTCTAACAGAACTTCCATTCTAAATTTCCAATTATTAAAATTGCTTCCATCGAACAAAGGAATCTTGTATCTATCGTCCTCCATTTTGTGTATATAATTATGTTTGAAAAAAAGGTTTCAAACAAAATAACTTTGGATGAAAAGAAATCAAACCACAGCACTAAGCACGTCTTGGGCCGATAACCTGTTAGTTGTTGTATTGAAATAAAGCCAGCCAGTGGAGTAAAAATATAGTTTACTTTCTATTTAAGATATTACAAAATAAAATTTGTCATTAGCGAACAACTTGCTTGCGGCTACTACTTAGTGTGACTACTTTCACGCAGTTTTACATATATATACAAGTACCCGGCAAATTCAAATAAGTTTGATTGTCCATCAACATTTTTGATATGTTTATATAGGTATTGAAATGTATTTTGAAATAGATATAACTAACAAGTAATGTCAAACAGCATAATTCCTTCTAATTTGGCACTAAATTTAATCAAAAATATTAAGAGGTGCTACTGAAACTAATGAGCTATATATATAATATTGTTTGTTTTTGGGCCTTATCTTCTTATTATATTTTCGTGTTCTAAAATACATTAGTATTGTATGCATAAGTATAGATAGCTACATAGTCTATTAGGTAACGTAACTTAAGACTTTTACACAAGATCTATCATCAGAATCGAGTACGATAAATGTTGGAATAATAATATATTGCTTCTTCAACCACAACAATAAAACACACAATGTTATCAGTTTATGTCATATTTATTTATCAATAGGATAGGCGATTTATTTATTTATTTATACACTTATTACAAAGTAGCATTCAAAAAATACATCAATTAATTAAAATTGAAATGAACAACTATTCACAGTGCCGATAAATATCTCAGCCAACACTGCTAATATAATAGTGTTAATCGTTACATCATCTTCAACTAAAACCTCAAAACATTCCAACGAATTTGCTAACATCAGATTTCAATAAGTTAAATATTGGAAGAATATTGTTTTTACAACTACAGTAATAAAATAAATACACAAAGTTATTTCTTTGTAATAAATTTATGTATCAGTTATAATTCTGTGGTTATACCTACTCTTACTGCAACATTAGCATTCAGAAAATTCATCAACTAATTGAAATTGAATTTAATACTGTTCACTTGTTCACAGTGCCGATAAATATATCAACCAAAACTGCTGATATAATATTGATAATGGATTACGCCAACTTCATCGAAAACTCCCACATAATCCATATAATAATTCACTGTAAAATGTAGTATTAAATATTTAGACACACTTTATATTATAGTAAATAATTTACCATCTCTCGGTCAATTCTAAAATAAGGATTTTATATTGCTATCATATATTAATTACAAACCAAATACGTTGACTTTATTTTTAGTTTAGATTTTAAAAGTACGTATGTCACGTCTTCATACTTCAAACAATAATAATAATTAAATTAAATAATAATAAACTTCACACCAGCGACATCTGAGTTGGTAATAGAATTCTGCGCAAAAACGTAATAGATTTACCTTGTTTCGTAATAGATGGCGCAGCTATTTTCAAGACTGTATAAAGTCCCTGAATAGTAGGCTGAATAGTTAAAAAACCGCAATACGGTAACCGTTTTTTGTCCAAAATTTGACAGCCAATAATATTTTTCTTGATGTAGGTATTAGTTGGATGTACCCCAACCAGCAAAATCACAATTTTGGCGAAGGATCAAAATATATATTTGCTAATGTAAAACAAGTGTACATATAGTGATTTTGCTACAAGAATACTGTTCCAAAAATATAGGACACAGCCAGGGCCGCCGCGTAGGGGTGGCAAAATTGTTCACCGCACAAGGGCGCCTGGGCCAGGGGGGCGCCAAAACTTATAGATAGTACTTATAGTTTTTTAATTTAATGTTACTTAAATAAAAGTTGTTAATTATTCGCTTGCAATTTTTTATATTTTCTAAGCAATAAAATGAGATTTGATTTTTATTTTAATTTTATATTTTAATTCTATTTTACTTTTGTTTTCGTTTCTGCGGGCTGTTTTCGTTTGTGCCGATGCGAACAATAAAAACACGTTCCGTGTGGAATTCGAGCTACCACACGGAACGTGTTAAAAATCTTAGAATTTGTAACATGTAACAACAGGAATTGGGAATGTTTTGTATCGGCATATATTTATTCTTTATGTGCTGAGAAGCTGTTGCGGTTCAACGTCGTTGTTTAGTATGCCTTATTTTTGCAATGATAATACATATTCATTTTTTAAATGTGACAACCAAAAGTCGAGGAAACGAGGAAACCAATAAAGCCCAAATTGAAGAAAATTTTTTAGGATTTCAATCTGTCGACGACACTACTGGACAGGTTCTGTTTGAATTCATAAATGGACATTTAAAATCGTTGGAACTAAATTTTTCAGATTTACGAGGCCAATCTTACGATAATGGTGCTAATATGAGAGGAAAGCACAAAGGATTGCAACAAAAAATTATTGAAAATAATTCGAGGGCACTCTATCTATCCTGCTCTGCGCATTCTCTAAATTTAGTTGTAAATGATGCAGCTAAAATTTCCTTCGAAACAGTTAATTTCTTCGGAGTAGTGCATGAGCTTTACAACTACTTTTCTTCATCCGTTAAACGTTGGTCTATTTGCAACAGTATGTTGAAAATCTAACTTTAAAGTCACTCTCCAACACCAAATGGGAAAGTAGAATTCAAGCTTTAAGACCGTTGAAAAACGATTTGAAGGGAATTTTGAGAGCGTTAATAAATATTCAAGAAGATCAAACAAGAGACATGAAATCAAGAATTCAAGCAAAAAAAATGATTCAGAAGGTTTCCTCGTTTAAATTCATTTGTTCCATTAACATCTGGCACGATATTTTAAATTTAGTAAATGTGGTAAATGAAATAATGCAAAATTCTAAATGTGACTTACAAATCGTGACTTTACAAAATTTTATATCAGAACTAAATAATCCTAGATCAGATGAAATGTATGCAAGCATGCAATTGCCAATGCAAGTATCGTTGCTAATGATTTGGTGGTGGATACTGATTTTCCACAAAGTCGAAACAGGTTTAAAAAGAAACTATTAAAAGATGAACAAACCGACGAACCAATCAACAATCCAAGACAAAAATTTAAGGTTGAATTTTACGATATAATATTAGACACTGCCATTTCTTCAATTACTGAAAGATTCAGTCAATTAAAATAAGATTACAATAACTTCAAGGTGGTACACTATATACCTCATTTAAAAAACTGGAGTGACAATGAAATTCTAAAACATTGTAAAGAATTAGAATAAAAATTAACGGATACTAAAAACGTTAATGAAAATGACATTGATGGATTAAATTTGTTCGAAGAAATAAAATCTTTGCGATGTTTTACCAAAGAGGATATGTCACCTGTTGATGTTTTAAATTATATTTATGAAAACAATCTTACCGATACATTTCCAAATATTGCAATAGCTTTACGGATTTCTGTAACCCTGCTAGTTTCGGTAGCTACTGGAGAACGAAGTTTTCCAAAACTTAAAATTATAAAAAACTACATGCGATCTACCATGGCGCTGGAGAGATTATTATCCGACTTGTCAATTATATCCATAGAGAGCGAAATTTTGGATAAATTAAATATAAAGGAATTGATACGAGCGTTTGTAGCAGCTAAAGCTCAATATTTGAATATATTTTCTATTTTTTATATTTTACTTAAAAAATGTTTTATCATTGTTTTGTTTTTAAAATTTATCAAATAATAAAAAACAATAAGACAAACGTGTTTTAATAATCTAAAGCTTTTCAGTTCGAAAGTCAGATTTTGAATACTATAAAACAGTATATCACATATAATTTGCAGCACTTTATAAGAGTCCAAAAGAACCCCATAAAGGGGCGGGGGCGCCAAATTTCAATTTGAACAAGGGCGCCTAATACCCACGCGGCGGCCCTGGACACAGCCGTAGTAGCAAAACCACTATACGCATACTTGTCCTACATTAGCAAATATATATTTTCATCCTTCTCTAAAATTGTGATATTGCTTTCATTCAGCAGACACAACAGTTGCGCAACTGTTCAGTGATCATGTGCAGTAAACGAGCGCTCACTCTGAACATGTTCAGGAGCGGTCGCCATTTTTGTGAGCGGAAAAATTCTATGCTCACTTAGTGAGCGTATTTTGTACGCATGCGCCATTGATGCATTCCAAGGCCAACCTAATACATACTTTTGAAGAAAGTTACTAGAAAAGTAAGAAACAACAAATTAAAGGTATTGTGCAGAAATAAATGTATTATAATATTGGAGTTCACCCAGTATTTTATTCGGGGTTGGAAAAACCAGCCCTTACACTAAAAACTATGCCAAAACTTAATGCAGAAAAACAATTTATTATTATTGCTTATTTGGTTTAATTTGTAAAATTTTAACATATGGCAGCAATGAAAAGTACCAGATGACAGACGATGACATAAAGGTGAGCGGTCCTGTCCACCGAATACTCAACTGTTGTGAAGGGGATCGGTTGGAGCGGGATCGGTTCCCGATCCGCCTGCTGAATGAAAGCATTGTTGCTTGGGAAGATTTGGAATTAAAGTAAAAAAAATCGTTGAAAGATCAACGAAAACGTAATAGATTTATATGCTTTCGTAAGGACGTAATAAAACATAGTGAAACGTAACAGATCTGTTACAACTGTAACAGCAATCGCAACACTGCTTCCAGCGCCGTAACTCCCAGAACGCACGGATTGATAATTCATAATCAAAGGGTGCGTTTCTAAATGCTCATCGATGAACTCCGAACACACCGAAGTGTACCTAAAATGCTTTTATGTCAACGGTGTAACTCAACAATCTGTTTCTGAAATTTTTGATGGCTAATCGGTGAAACACCCAGTGCTGCCGGAGCCATACGTCTGCCTTACCCGCATAAGCGAATGAGAAATACCCGCTTTTACCCGACATTTCAAATAGAAAGCGCCAAATTTAAAAGTGGTCTAAAATAATTCGAATGTATGTAAGATCTTCAACCTCCCATATCTTTAATGCCTCTTTTTGTCGCCATTAAAGACGTTAGCGTTGCGGTGCCTAACGCATTTCTGTGGTCTGTCTTGATATTTTTCAAATCACTGAACATTCTTTCAACAAATGCGTTTGAAAAGGGCAGAATATAAAGTAAGGAAAGCACTACTTTCATATTGGGGAAAAGAAGAACATCTGCAGCATTTTTCAATTCAAACACCATTTTCCAATAAACTTCACAACTTAGTTCACAATCTAAACCATACTCCAAATGATTTAAAAAAAACCATGCTGCTTCCATTCCATGTCCAAAATTAGAATATTTGTAAATTCTTTATTTATTGGAAATCTTTGTACAATTTTTTGCAGCGATTTTATTTTATAGGATTGGACCGTTTTGGTTCAAGAATTCTTAAAATGCTAAAAATTGGATCAGAAAAATCAAATCGCGTTTTAATGTCAGGGACAGGCTCTACATAAAAATTTAAACAACTTTTGAGAAACTGGTCAATTTCAGTTTGGGATGCATAATTTTTCAACATTTCAAAAGATTTAGTGGCAGATGTACCTAAATAAATTTTGCAAAGTGGCATAAACAAGCGAATATTTGTGTGGTCAACAGCTAAAACATTTTTCTCTTTCAAGTCACTGAAATTGATAGAATTGCTGCATAAATGCATCAACAATCTTTCTGTAGCGTTTAGATTTAATAGACAATAAAATACATATTGATATCTGATGTTGACTAAATCGAGTTAAGAAAAGGATATTTTAATTGTTTTATGTGAAAATACCCGATTTTACCCGCTTCACAATTTTACCCGACAGTCTGACTAAAATACCCGCATTTCGGGTAAAATACCCGCAATTGGCATCACTGGAAACACCAAACTCACCGACGATTTTTCTTGATGAGTTCGATGACATCGGTGATTTTAAGTTAGTGGGGATCATCTGGACATAATTTGAGGTTAAGTTGGTTCATTATAAAACTTAAATATCAACTTTCGAAAATGACTGAACAAAAGTATATGTATGCTTGCGAAAAGTGCGATTTTAAAAGTGAGAATTTTGACTTAGTTAGTCAACACGTACAGAATGATTGTTAATCTTCTAAGCTTGAAATTAAAGCAAGTACTTCTAATAAAGATTCACTAGCCCATAGTAAGTAACGTGTTTTAAATTATATTACATAAGTAAGCATCTGTTGTTATAGTATCTTCTTATGAATCTTTAAATGACGAAGTTGAAAACTTTTCATGGAACAATGAGTCAACAAAACTTTTGTTAACAATCAGGTTTGAAATGGATAATCAATTTAACAATCCAAAGAAAAAGAAAAAGCAACTATGGGAGGGCGTGGCTAAACAAATGGTCAGTATTGGAAATTATCATGTAGCGGGTGTAATCTGTGATAACAAGTTTCGTACAATGATGACAACATATAGAAAATGTAAGGACAAGTTAAAAACCTCTGGAAGTGGTACAAGTTCAAAGTGGTCTTATTTTGAAATTATTGATGAGCAATACGGTGGAAAAGCATCAGTAAGTCCTCAGCCTGAGTTGATAGGTAGTTCACTGGGAGAAGAAGAAAAAGATATTACTGAATATGTAGAAAAGAAGACTGAAGACGAAGAAAATATGTATGATTTGGAATATTTTAAGAAAAATGACAATGTAAAAAGGCAGAGAGTAGAAACAACTGCCCAGTTGTACAAGAAAAGAATGAAACTTGAGAATGACAGACACATGGAGGAGAGCACAAGGAGAGAGGAGAGATTTAAGGACAGAAAAATTTTGGAAGAGAGGAAGATTGAGGCAGTTAATAGATTAACTTCGGTTTTTGAAAAAATTGCGGAAAAATTACTTTAAATTTACAACTAACTTTCTTGTTTTGTTTTAAAGAATTTATTTTATTTTTCGATTAATATTTTTTATATTTATTACATTACATTTTTTGTAATAATAGATGAATTTTCTTTCTTGAACCTCACATATTCTGAATTATATCCACTACCTGATTTTTTTTTAAGCTGAGCAACATGATTATTTTGGATGTTTGGGAGATCTACTTCGGCATCAGCATAAATTTGTATTTCTATGTTTTCTAACGGTATCTTTTCTGCGATCCGGATATTGTGTAAAATACAAGCTGAAATAATTACATATTTCATATTTTCCATTTTAATTCTATTTAGATATTGCAAGCATCTAAATGCATTTTTTAAATGTCCAAATGCTTGCTCAATTAGTATTCGTGTTCGACTTAACAGTCTGTTATACTTCTTTTGGCTTTCTGTTAAATGTCCATTATCTTTAAAAGGTACCATTAAAAATGTATCTAAACGATATGCCTTATCCCCTATTAAGTGTGTATTTGGCATTAAGATTTCTGGATTTTGAATCAGTTTTTGGTATAATGGACAATTACGCCATACCCTGGCATCATTTACAGAGCCCGGCCAACCAACATAAATATCTGAAAAATATAATTTTGAGGTGCACACAGCTTATAATATTACAGAATGGTAGCCCTTTCTGCAGTAAAATGATGCACCATCTACATCTGGTTGTGGAATCTGAATGTGCGTTCCATCTACGCACCCAACAACCCCTGGAAAAAAAGTATTGGCATGGACAGCATTGAAGTCGCTGACAACATCAAACATATCTTCTCTTGAAGGCCATTTAATAAATTTATGTACATGGCCGCTTAACTCTTTTGTGAATTTATTTAAAATTCTATATGCATGGCCTCGGCTAACTCCGAAGCGATCTCCAACTTCTCGAAATGTTTCTTTTGTTGCCAGATACCACAAACTCAGCATAATACCAGCTTTGATATCTAAGGACGGTCTACCTACTATGTTTTTGTGCCAATCTCTTCCTAGAAGCTTGCATAAAATCTACAAAAAACTTTTGTAGACAATCAATAATTTTTAATTAAAGTAGGTAGTACTTCTGTAGATCCTTTTGTAATTCTAAAATGACTTCTATAGTCTATGTCGGGTAGTTCATTAAATATTGTAATTTTATGTAAAATATCAGAACTAATTCTAACTTGTTCAGGTATTTCTTCAACAATAACTATATCTTCGTCTGATGAAGATGTTATATTTTCTTCAATAATCATTTTAGTAATGTGAGAAACAGACCCCAGTGATGTCACTAACAAAATTTTTTGTTTTTCATTCATTTTGCAGTAACCAAATTGTTTCTAAATTAGCTGTCATCTATTTCACCGATGGCAAATAATCGTGGTGCGCTTGGTGACAACTGTTAGCATCGGTGAAGTATTTAGAAACACACCCAAATTGTTGCGTTGTGTTGTTTGCATTGAGTTTCATTGGTTATTTAGACTTGTAAGTTGGGGGGAAGTATGGTCGTAGTCAAGTATTCTGTGATCACGTGTAAATACTGCTAGCACTTCACCCATATATATAATACTACTATATCGCGTGTAGACAAGGAAAACTTCGCTCCAACATTGTGAAATAAAACATATGGTGCTATGCCGTTTAAGAGTCGCATTGCCCAAACTGCGCATGCGTTACAAATAATTTTTCAAATTTAGGTCTGTTTGTTTATCACATAGATTTATTTCTATAAATATTTGATTAAAGTTTGTAAATCGTCAAACAAGCATAAATAGTTTTAAAATCGACAAACCTCTTTATAATTAATAATTGTGCCTTGTTAAGTGTGGAAAAATAATTTAATTTCCCTTAATGAATGAAGAAATATCGTCGTGGCATCATGGGCAAATCATAGACAAACAAACGATCATACCGCAGAAATATATTTGTCAAAAATTGTACGAATTGTGGTTATGTTATAGTAAAAATTGTAAATTAATTAACTAAAACTCGCAGTCAGTTCAATTGCATTTAGGGTTACCATTCGTCCTCTTTTTACCGGACATGTCCTATTTTTGAAGTGATATTTTTTGTCCGGTATATATCTCCATATATTGAAGAAATGTCCGGTATTTAAGCAAACCGGCAGCGTCATCAGTTCTTGCACTCGGGACAAAACGGTAACTGCTCGAGTACTTGGCTTTCGCCGGTGTCTATAGTTAGTTAGTTCTGTCAGACAGTGTCAGAGTTCATTCGCTTTTCGCGTAGTCGTGATGTTCTTGGCTTCTTGTAATAACCTTAACATAAAGTAGGTTTTAAAAATTGATAATATGGGATTGATGTTAGACTTTACTTTGACCGCTTTTGTAGTTTTTTTTTCTTTGTGAATAAGAATAATGCCGAAAAGAAAATGCAAATTTTCTCAAAACTTTCAAGAACAGTACACAATGTTCAAAGTTACAAAAATTGAATCTGAAGTATATTGTCCTGTGTGCAAGACCAGTTTTTCTATTGCCAATAAAGGAAAACTTGATTTAGAACAACATCTTGGAACAAACAAGCACCAACAAAAAATTACAACAATAGAATCAGCTGCAAAAGTGACTTCATTTTTCAAACAAGTGAACACGATAACTGAAGATCAAGTGAATGCAGTAGAGGGAATTCTAGCTTTCCATACAGTGAAACATCATTTCAGTTTCAAATCTTGTCAATGTTCTACAAACTTAATAAAAAAATATATTACCTGACTCGGAAATCGCAAAAAAACTCTCATGTGCGGAAGCAATTGTTACGGGGGTGTTGGCACCACATAGTGTTGAGTTTGTTACAGCTCAAGCAAAAAAAATGTAACTTTATTGGCATAAGTACCGATGCAAGTAATCATGGAAACTTAAAAATTTTTCCTGTGCTAATACAATTCTTTGACAAGAAACATGAACTCACTGTCAAGATTATAGAGATCGGCAATCTTAATGATGAATAATCAGAAACAATTGTAAATTATTTAATTGAAGTATTCCAAAAATACAATTTACGTGATAATTGTGTTGCTTTTGCAGGTGATAACTGTAATACAAATTTTGGAGGGGCGAAAAGGGCTGGTAAAAAAATGTGTTTTCAGGTTTAAAACAAATCGTTAACAGCAATATTATTAGCGTAGCTTGCTCTGCTCATGTACCTAATAACTGTATACAAAACGGTACTGACTCTTTGCCTGTCGACGTTGAGTTTCTAGTTTTGAAAATTTACAATCATTTTTCTATATACACCATACGAACCGAATCATTAAAAAGTTTTTGCGAATTCGCCGATATAGAATATAAAAAACTTCTATTTCATAGTAAAACACTATGGCTATCATTATTCCCTTATCTGAATAGAATACTAGAGTTATATGATGGTCTCTAGTCCTATTTTCTATCAGACCAATCATCTCCAGTCACTATTCGAAAGTTTTTTGAAAATAAACTTAGTGAAGCATACTTTTGGTTTTTACATTCACTAATGTATTGTAACGTTTTCGGGTTCCAATAAACAACTCGTGCAATTATTTATTTAAAACAGTCTGTATATTTATATACTTAAAATTATATAACAATATAAAAATATAAAAACTAACGTAACACACTTAAACTACTACAATTTAATTATCACAGGTATTTATTTACATAACTAATATCTCTGTCCGTATTTATTTATATCGCACTATTTATATAAAACGGCACTACTATATTTGTTTACTTGGCTACCACTATTTATCTCTTCGCACTCGATCCCGCAATTGCCCCGCGATTACTTCCGTAATGAATGAATGCCGTAATCCAGTCGCCTTATATACCTGCATGAAAAGATTACTAGAGCATTCCTGTAAATTCTGTCTCCCTCTAGAATATTTGTAGAATATTCTCAGACATTTGTCTCCGCTTCCGATACAGTACCATGCGTAAGTGTATGACTCACCGCTTTACGATATTTACCAGCGAGAGAGATTTATGATCTTTTTTTTGTGCGTGTGGCAATTTCGTTTTTATCGCACCGAGAGGTCTGCTTCTTTTATTTAATGTAAACACATTTCGTTACAGTATGTATTTCATGGAACAGCGTATTGAAGAACAGTTTCTACCCTTAAAAATTAAACAAATATTTATCAAAAATTCGGAAATGGATACCTACTGAAATTATGATTTTGAAAAAGAACTTTTTCTATGTATATGAAAAGTGTCTGGAATATTTAGAAATCTGGACTGAACCTTTAAATCATTTTAAAAAATATTTTGGATGAGTTTAAAAACCCAAATTGACTGGAAGGACGTACAAAATTCAATAATTTTTTTTCAAAAAAAAGGTGTGAATATTAATGAGTCCAAGTTATTTAATCAATACTGTAATTTAAAAAACATTCTTGTTACCGCAACGCAACGTGATGACTTCACCAACTTGCTTTTTCATCAGAAATGGAATAGATATTTTGAAGCGTTCCCTGATGAAGAAGCAAGCAGTGAATTTCTGAAAATTTGTCAATTGTGCTTTTTACAATTCCGGCGCATAATGCGAACGTGAAAAGAGTTTTCTCCACTATGAACATACAGTGGACAGAAGAACGCAATCGATTGAGTGTGTCCACAATCAAGGCAATTCTGATAACACATTTAAACTTTAAACAATTTTCTTGCAATGAATTTTTTGATTATTTATTATCAGAGAGAAACTTGTTAAAAAAAATTGGCAGTTCGCAAAAATATGAAACTTATGCAGATTATTAGGTACCTATATTTAATTCTTACTTTGTGAATATTTTTGCAATTAGGCTTAGGTGTATATATACATATACATATATATAGGTATATATTTTATTATTAAGACGAAATAATGTTGTAGAGTTATATATGTTGTGTTTTTCTGTATTTTCATTTTATTTTTCATATATTTAACACAAATTATAAGTTAGTCAATAAACAAATATCTAAACATTACGTTGACAAAAGTTCGTTTTTTATTGTCCTCTTTGAACCCGGCTGAAATATGGTAACCCTAATTGCATTGCAATTGTGTTTCTTTGAAGATAGAAAGAAAAACACCTCTATAGGTACAATAATTTGTGATATAATAACAGCACTAGAATTATTCAACTCAATATGCAAGAATAATAAAGAATTAGATAATGTGGTATTCTTGTATTCTTGAATTACTGTCATCTACATCGGAGAAATGTACGCAAATAACACAGTAAATTGTACTTGAATTAGGTAATTGTATTACTATGTTACATATTAAAATATTTGAATTGCTTATATGTAATAAATAGGCTTTTATTAAACCTTACAGAGTTGCACACCTATCTTTTTGCCATGACCTTCTAATTTTTTTGGTATATGTCTAATAGAACATACATGTGTTCATAGAAAGTTGAAGAATGTTGATATGTCCACCACGGAATCCACAGATCCCATATGATATGAGATAATAATATGCCGAAATTGGGTGTTTTGGGCCGGTTATTGGAATTTATGCTATATTGCATCACTGATTGTGAAAATAACTTGAAGGATGAACACATTATTTATAAGATAGTGAAGTGATTTTTTTTAATTTGTACTTTGCTGAATATGTATCGTAATTTCTGTCACTAAATTATAATCAAGCACATATAATAGTATATTATGCAATGAGCATTTAATGATAGCTATTAAGACACGAGTAAGAAAATTACAATACGAGGCGAAGCCGAGTATTGTAATGAATACGAGTGTCTTAATAGCCATTAAATGCCAGTTGCATACACTATTTTTTCTACGACCCCATAATAAAACATTATTTTTTGAACATTCTATATCATAAATTGAGGTTAAAATTTTACATGCACCTTTGCGAGTTTAGCTGGTAATAAATTGTTGGTGGTTACTAAGGCTTGTTCCAGAATTTCTGGTGGACTCAAATTTTACATTTCACTGTCATTATCCCTCATTTTTACCGTTTATATTTTCAAAAAAGCACAAATTTTAAGTACTTACTTGTAAATTGCAGAGAACTGTCACATTTATTTAATTTTGTATATCTGTCAGTTATGCAGTCGCCATATTGAATATTGTTTGAATATTCGAATATCGCATATTTATTGGATATAAACTTGTAACGTAATGAAAAATCTGTATTCCTATTGGATATAAACTTGTAACATAATGAAAATCTGTATCGTAATGGACATCGTTAAAGTACAGGTTCGGCATATCTAATAATACAATTAAAGTATGGGAGTAGAAAAAATGTATTTTATATTTAAATTTACAATAAAATATGTTTTAGTTTAAAACAACTTGTAGATGGTACATTATAAAGATAATATTCATTTTGGAATTTACCAAGACAATGTGTGATGAGTTCTTCTGAACTTTTCCCAACATTGTGGAAGTAAATACTGCAGTGTTATGAACGGCAAGGTAGGCACGGCATCAGACGGTATTCCTGTTTTTCTGATATTGTTACATTCTCTAAATCTTTTTTATCATTTTATAAATTTGTATGTATCTATTAATTCATACAAATATTTATATTTCATAATAATTTTTTGTTGTTTTAATTCCAAGAAAGTATAAACAAAATAAATTTGCGAACATAAATAAAATAAAATTTAATTTTTTACTTCGTAAGTAGAAATTGTACTTTGATGTCATTATTGAATCAAATACAACATCAACATACCTTTTTTACAAGCAATAATATAAATTATTTGCAAGTCTCATTTCTGCTCATCTAAGTCTATGAGACATAGACATCAAGAAAAATGTATTGATTATTAATGTGCTATTAGATACACTACAGAAATTCAAGTGTATCAGAGTAATTGTTTGTTTATATTCTTTGCTACCATATGGGCGTAAATTAGGCTTCATCACGTTTTTATTTTCATGAATGGTTTAATCATTCTAAAATAAGAAAAAAAAGTTAACAACAAAAAAATTATATTCAATCACAAAAATGTAATGCTGATTAATTCCACAACTTTTTCTAAAACATTCATGTTTCAGTGTACATCTCGACACACAATTAAATAAAGGAACACAACAGGAATTTAATTAGTTCTTTACATTGTTGATTACGCGACATTATATTGAATAATGTAGGTACGTAGACAAATATAAAATAGATGTTTTATTCTTATATATAGCCAAAATACTAAATACAGTAATTTAAGTAATTTTATTTGCATTCTTAAGCTTAAAATACATAGCAAAACTATATGTTGAAATATAATACAATCTGACTTATATAACATACCTGAATCTTTTCGATTGTGTATGTAAAACATTAATTTATGCGTTTTCTGTAAATCAAAATGAAAGAAGCAGTATTTATATTCAATAATTTCACATACACCAATAAGTATACACAAATCAATGTACACAAGATTTTCTGTTCAAAATCTTTTCAATAAGACGAAATGAAATGATGGGTATTTACATTTAATAATATAATTTCACATATACTAATAAACATGTACAAATCAATGTATTAGTTGTAAGTTCACAAGTTTTTCTGTTCAAAATCTTTTCTGTTAATCAAAATGAAACGATCGGTATTTACATTTAATAATATAATTTCACATATTCCAGTAAGCACGTATAAATCAACGCAGAAGTTATAACTTGACAAGTTTTTCTGTTAATAATTCACTGGAATCAGGCTTCATATCGTTTATTTATTCTACCGCGTATTTTCTGGGTAATTCTACAAATTCACCGATGAACTAAACTTGCACAAAACTGAATTCAATAAAAAAACAACCTTGCGTATGCTTTCAGTAATATATAGTTATAGATGTCAATTTAAATCAGAGCGTGAATCAGAGGTTATAGTTATGTTTTCTGTTTATCTGTCATTTCAAAAAATTCAAAATGGACAATTTTAGTCGACGCATGCGCAGAACACGCAAGGCGGCCAATTCTATCTCGAAAAATTACACATTATCAAGATACAACACACGCAATATAGTAGTATTATATATATGACTTCACCGAAGGGCAAGTTTCTTTCCTTATGTGATTGAATACGTAAGCGTAAATAGGGCACTAATATAAAGAAATATTCTTCTGTATGTATTTACAAAATCAACATTGTGCACATATTAATCAGTGCGTTGAAAGATCTGCTGATCCATCCCTTAAAAGGACCAATCCTGCTAAAGTGTATAAAAACCAGTAGCGGCTCTTTAATGAGAGCAAGTGAGCAATTGCACCCCCTGGAATTTTGAAACAAAACAAACCAAGCGGCGACTAACTGTGAAAGTATTTATTTATTACGTATTCATTGTTATTGAACAGGAACGTGGCGCGTACGGCACGCGAAACAACCTACATGCACCGATCGTAGTCATAGATATAATGACGACTAAGACTAACAGCGCACGGATGTAAAGACCCCTCCACCGAGAGAAACATACCCATGTGCAAGCGCTACTGTTGCTGCGTTAAGCCATTAAACATTACATTGAAGGTGGGGAGAACTGTATTTTGTTCTAGTTCCATGTCGTATAATACATAGCATGTGAGCAAGATTCCCGTCGGCTCAACGCTGTTGTAAGATGAATTTCGTGTCTGCGATGCATAATAACACGTTTTCGCGGTTAACGTATGATGAAAAAATCGCAATAAAAATCTTAAACGGCCGATGCCTCAATTATGTTTAGGAAATAAACAATCTGTTAAAGGTAAAGACGTTATAAGAAAATTCAAAATGAATATTTATCAGAAAAATGACTGGATTTGTGGGTGTGAAATTAAAAATACTTTGTTTTGTTTTCCGTGTCTTTTGTTTGGTGGTGAACCGTCTTGGTCAAAGAACGGAATAAAAGACTTAATTCATCTTAGTGCTAAAATTACGAAACATAAAAATTCCGAAGGGCATTTGAAAAATATATTTAGTCTAAGAATGTTAGGAAAAAATAACATTCAGAATGTTTTAGATCATCATATAGAAAAGCAGTTCAACAACACAATGAACAGGTAACAAAATATAGGCATGTGTTAAATTTAATAATAAATTGCATTAGATTTTGTGGCGCGTTTGAACTGGCACTTCGGGGTCATGATGAACGGCAAACGTCGAATACCAAGGGCATTTTTCGGGAATTGATAAATTTTACGGCAGAATTAGATAAATCGCTCAGAGATCACATCGAAGCAGCACCGGTTTTTAATTGAATTTATAAATGATTTCCCAAATTTTAATGAAAAAGTGATAGGAACTGTTCTGCAAGTCAAAGACACGCAAAATGGACTTCGTTTATCGTCAGATGTAATCAAACTGTAGTGTTATATTTATTATTCCCTCAAAACAAACTGTACAATGAACAGTACCTGTCTGGAACAGTATGTCGGTGAAACTTATAAAGATTGGGTAAGCGTTCTTGTATTATACTTTTACTTTCTTATACGTAGTATAAGGAAGTATTGTGATGATGAAAATTTTCGACCTCGAGATTTTTGCAGATGTCCACGTTTTGAGGTCCCCTGATACCAAAAAAGTGGTTTTTAAAAAATCTCTCTCTCTCTCTCTCTCTCTCTCTCTCTCTCTCTCTCTCTCTCTCTCTCTGTGTGTGTGTGTGTGACCACGATAGCGATCAAACCGCTACAGATATCAATTTCAAATTTTGTATTTACGAATATAATCTTCCTCTTGAGAACTGATTAGATTTTGAACAAAATCGGCAGACCGGAAGTAGTAGTTTACTTCAGTGAAAAAATCGAATTTTGCAAATATTTCGTCAATTACTAAGTTTAAACAAATTTATAAGGAATTAAAATGTACTCAAAATTAAATTTGAGAAAAATTGTATTAATAAAGTTTTTCGAAATTCCGACCAGAAGTAGGTCTTTTACTCTTATCGAAAATCAGTTTTTTGCGAATATCACGCAAGTCATGCTTTCTAGGCAGGTAAATTATCAGTATAAAAGTATTTAGAACGTATTTTTAAATATCTTTTGTATAAAAAAAATTTCAAAATTCGGACCGGAAGTAACACTTTTACTCTTACCGAATAACGATTTTTTGCAAAATATGTCGTAAATTATGCATTCTATATATATTTATGAAGAGTACAAAAGTATTTAGAGTTGGATTTGGAATATTTTTTGTATAAATGAAATTTCAATATTCGGACCGGAAGTAACACTTTCATACGTATAAGAAAGTCGTGTGGTGGCCACACCTCATTTTTTAATTTTGAAATTATGCACTCGCTATGTGAACCACCCCGAGCCGCCACTGATAAAAACCATTCGATTTGTGAAATAGGTACATTATATTAACTCAATATTTTATGTATGTAATTTATAAGAGAACACTTTGCTGGACATTTGTATGATTGTGTCCTCAATATAGGTAATAACTAAGTAAAAACTGATAACAATTTATATACATATTTAAATAAAATAATGATTATATATTTAAAAGTCTAACAAACAGCAACAGATAGGTAAGCATTATTTAATTATAAAAATAAGGATATGGCGCTACTATTACTATTAACAAAAGTTACATCTGTATAATATTTGGTACAAAATATATCTATTTTTATTTTCTTTAATGTATGTTATGTATTGTCTAATATACAATAATTACTAATTTTTTGGATTTTCATTTTTTCATTTCCTGTGTGTATATTTTTCATTTTACGAGGGATATTGGGAAAGTAAGGTCCGATTTCTAATAAAACATAAACCATCGCAGATTGTTTCAAAAAATTATTTACATGTTTCTCTATTTTTCCACATAGTTTCCATGTTTGTTTAAACATTTGTCAGAACGTCCTGCGAGCTTTTGTATGCCTAAGTCATAGACGTCCGCCGCCTGTGAGGATAACCAGAGACAATTTTGTGTAGAGTTGTTCTACCCACATTCGGAAATTCCAATGCTAAAGTTGAAATTGTGAATCGCTGGTCTTCCCGAATCTTTTCGTCCACGGCATTGACCAAATCTTCTGTGATCACTGATGGTCGGCCTGATCGCGGTTCGTCATGGCACAGATAAATATCCAGATGGCCCATGATTAACAAATTTTTGTAGCCCTAAAATGGTTACTACCACCAGAGGCGCTGAATATTTGATAAATTTATATAATCTGCAGTTTAGTTGTAACACAATTTAAGGGTGCGTTTCAAAGTTGACAAATCCATTTCGGTTCGTATCTAAGATTTTAGCGTTTCTTAAGTACTACTAGTAATAATTGGATGGCGCCACGATGTTAATTCTAACAAACTAAACTAATTCTGAAGATATTGAATTTCTACCTACAAACGTAGATTTGGTCTGGCAGACTTTCTTTGCAATTCGATTTTATACATACGAATCTAATCGATACTTGTCAACTTTCATGCTGAAGGGAGAAAGACGCGCGAACTTTAAGCATTCATTTGAATTTATTTGTAAAAATTTAAAATTACGTTTCTTTTATTTATAAATTAAGTTATTCTTAAACATATTCGCTAAAGGTAGGTGATACTCATCCATTCGACTTTCTTATTTTCTTATTTCATATATATTTATATTTTGTAATTTATATTAATACAATGTTGTTCTCTTATTTTGGAAATAAACTAATATTATTATTATTATATAAAACCACACAATAAATAAACAGCACTGTGTTTGTGTTATGCAAAATAAAACATTTTCTGTTACTTGATACATTTAGTACGTAGCCTGCATCTCTGTTGATCATGTCTAATAATAATAATAATAATAATATGCAAAACTGAAATATAGTCATATTATTGTCTTCATAACGTACCTATTAGTTCAACATTCTAATAAATATATTTCACCTGCTAAAAATACATGTAAAGTTAGTATTTGCAAATCCCAAGTGCCAGTTTGACAGTTGATCAGTTTTTTTCATGTTTTTATTTTATTTCTATTTTGTAATTTGGCTCCTGGACAGTTTTCAGAATGGATTTTTTTTTGTGAGATTACTAAGTTCGAATAAGAGCAATTCTATATACATATTTTAAGGCAAATTTGGTCATAGGTACGTTGTTACTTTATATTATAACTTTTCAATTCAAATATCGCGCCAAAACGGTACCATTTTTAACGTATTGGTTCCTATAGTCCATTCATTTTAAGAAAACAGTAGTTAACGCTGCGATCGGCGACCGTATCACACCGAAAAATTTTTGTCTGTAACATCAACTGTCAGAAATTTTTGACATACAAATACATTAACAAATATTATGCGATACATTTTTTATCATATCTTTTTATTTGAAAACTAAAAAGAAATTTTACACATAGTTCAAAAAATTGAAGACTCCAGGGGATGAAAGTGTAGGTGTGGAGTAAATTTGCCTGGGCTATTAGCCAATCAGAATCCAAGAAATAATCGCCTATCTTACCTAACACTGTTTTCTTAACGTGAATGGAGTATAGTAAGTAAATTTAACAAGGAATTATAAGTATGCGATATCTTTATATTTTATAACATAACCTAGCCATAATTTGTGAAGCTGTGAACATTCTCTTATTATATTTTACTGTGTTATTATACACTATCTGTACGTTTAAGTACGTCATGAACATATTAGATAAGGCACTTCTAACCAAACCGTGAAAATCGCCACTCAAACAGCTTCAAGTATTTTTACAATAAAGATGATAAAAACAGTTTTAAATATGTACAAAGATTTAACTCTACAAACACCAAAAATAAAAAGAACAATAATTGTAATAAAAATCTTCAAAACTAAGTAAGGTAAAGGTATTATTTTAATGTTAATATATTATAAATAATGAGGCTATTATAAAGATTATTGTTATTAATCGAAACTAGAAAACCGGCGAACTGACCTCCGGAAGAAAGAGTGGGCAGGCATATGTGATTTGAACTAGGGATGCGCACGATATATTGTTTTGTAAAAAAGTATCCATGTTTTCTTTTCGATAATCGTGATTGAAATCGATATTTTTTTATTTAATAATATTGACTGTTATCGATTTTTTTATTCGATAATATCGTTTAATCAAAAATGCCATTCTACTTATATCCTGGTAAACAATCTTGGATATTTTACACATTTATTTTACATTAATATACAAAAGAAACTGTTCATATTATACAGAATATAATAGAATATATTTTTAAGAAAGAAGTTGGAAATTTGAAAAATGCCTACTGCGATGTTTGCTGTTTCGTAGAAATTATAATCCGGAAGCGGCAGCGGAATATTGCATTTCATAGACTTGACATCTCGTATAGTTCGCCGAATCGCCTTCATGGGGTGTTTGTTATCTTTATCACAATTACTATTTCCTCAAAATTGTAAAGAAGATATGTTTTAAGATGTTTATTTTTTAGTTGTATTTATGTATGTGTTTTATACAACTAGAATTATATATTTGAGTTTTGGATTTCTTATACGTTATAGATACAAATTTATATTTTGTTTGTCTTTTTATTGGATTTTTGTTTTGTTTTTTGAGTAAATATATATTTTAAGTTAAAGATTTTATTTGTTACTAAATGGCTTGAAAAGCCACAGCAAAGAACTTTTAATATAAACATGATAAAAATGTCGATATCAAGGTATATCGATATTGTTCATTCAATATTTGTTTAAAATCGATTTTGAATTTTTGATACATTATTCGATTCTAATATCGATATTTTTGAAACGTTGCGCATTGGAATTTTTTA
The DNA here is from genome assembly GCA_963170755.1 of Amphimallon solstitiale. Taxonomy (NCBI): domain Eukaryota; kingdom Metazoa; phylum Arthropoda; class Insecta; order Coleoptera; family Scarabaeidae; genus Amphimallon; species Amphimallon solstitiale. Next base: position 15,146,547 of record OY720685.1, read on the forward strand.
ATTTGCTAATTTGCTATATAGTTTGAACTATAAAATTTGATTAATATGTCAAAAATACTATAGACATGGTGTGCAGTTTCTATTTAAAAAATAAACGATTTCAAAGTTCTGAAAACTGCTAACAAATAAAATGTACCTATATTTACATTTTAAGTAATTAGCAACAACCTTAACAAATTTTGAAGAAAAATGTAAAACGTTCTTAGCCGACAGTTTCTTTGCGAACTTCGTAAATATAAAACAGCTATTAGGCTTTTGTCGGCCTAAACAGTCCCAGTTTAATTGATTTACATAATTCATCTCATTAGTAAAAGCATAGGCATCTTTCAATTAAGGATAACAGAAAACTCCATATTTTAAAATATTGCAATTTCATTAAACTGGCAAATTAAACTATGTAGTTACTTTTTGGTTTTGTGGTGCCAACCAGTGATGCCAACTGTTGATTGTCTATTACGTACTTTCAAATAACTCCTAACATACTAAATTTTATAATTAGTAACCGCAAAAATTGTTGTTAATTATAATTTTAAATTATAATGAATAATTAAAGTATCGCATAACACACAACTAACCTCTAAATAATTGCAAGATAATAGCGCCATCTGTATTATATGTGCTACACTGTTAGGCGACGTAAATGTAACAGATATCTGTAATGTATGTAAAGACCCACCAAAAATGTAAACAAATTTTATTTCATGGATCACTTAAAAAATTACACATGTATTTAGCTACTGTTACTATTTTTACCTTCCAAATATAAATACCGAATGTACTTGCTATATTACATATAAATTTACCGTGTAATTTTTAAATGTAGCCATTTTTTCTAGTACTTGCAAAACCACTAACTTCCCATTTTATTTACGGCTTATATATTAACTTAATTTAAAAAAGAATTCGACCGTTCACTTCGTTTAACCTTTATCTTCATGCTTAATGCATAAAATTTACATGTTTTGATATTTTACGCCCGTAAAAATGGAAATAAAAATGGTATTTTTTGGGTACATTTCTCTCCCGCCAAAACCTTATCAAACGCAGCCTTGAGATTGAAACCTACAATTGGTATTCTAGTTAACGACAGATGACGCTCCTAAAAAAATTATTATTTTAGGTAATTTATTTGGGTACTGAATAAATTACTTTACATACATTTTTTTCTGTTATTTGAAAATATTATAATTATTTTTGTCTAATAAGTGACAAAACCATTTTTACTAAATATAGGATTCAAATTTCATTTAATTTCTACCCATATGATCATAAGACTAAAGGTCTATAGTTGCTTGCAATCATTTCTGCACAAAAAACTGTTACATCAACTATGCACTATGCACACAAAGTTACCTTGTGCGTACTTTTTTTTTCTATTTATATGATTTATTGACTATAAATTCCAAGAGCTCCTTCTTTGAGTAAGATTAATGTTTGGGGGAATATTATTATAAAAATACAATCTAGGAAGAGGATTGATTTTAGTGAACAAACTGGAAAATATCCTAATGTAAACACTTATATAGGTATAGCACAGATAATATACAGGCTGGCGCACCACATTTCCGTGGGTTTATATACTATACGAAAAGTGGCAAAATGTTTTAACACTTTGCCACATTACGGGCACTTTTTAAAATTGTTTTGAAATATACAGAGTGATTCAATAAAATGTTGCGTACCAAAGTTATGAAAATTTAAATGGTACACTTGTATATTATGGCATATTTTGATACTATAGGCTAAATGAAGGCTACTTACTGTTATACTCCCTATACATAACTTAACAGAGACATTTAACTATTTCTGTCTTACATATTTGAGCGAATTATTTTAAAATGTATTTATTGTTTACTCAAAGCATCAGACTTTAAGATAAGTTAAAGTTGAATTCTAAAAATTATACGGAGTGTTTAAAAACAATATTATTATTATTATTACTTCAAACAGATACATTATTTACTATTATTACTAAAAACTATATTAGTAATTTAGGATTTTCAATTTCAACCTTTAGTTTCTGGCAATTCATTTTTTAAATGGCTAATATTTATTAACCTAACGGTTTGATTGGTTTTGTTTCACAATAATTAAAAAGCATCATAACTAGTTAAACAACAAATACATACTTTATTAAACAAATAGCAAACTTAAGTAGTAAAAGAAAACTAATGTTTTAACAAGTGCTCAAAATGATGTCCTTATTTTTCAATACAAAAACGAATTTTCCCTTGAAAGGACTGTTTAACTCTTGTTAAAATACTTGGTGTTAAAGAACGAAACGATATTCTTATTCTTTCTCTCATATCGTCTGGTGTAGTTGGTGGTGTATCATAGACAATATTTTTGAAATATGCCCATAAAAAAAAAACAGAAGTCGTTAGGTCTGGAGAATTTGCTGGCCAATTAAGTGGACCGCCGGGTCCTGTCCACCTATTGGGATATTGCCTATCCAATTCATTTCTAACATTTACTTGAAAATGCGCTGGTGCACCGTCTAGTTGTAACCACATTCTTTGTTAGTTACCATCGAAAAAGAACGTATCACTAGCGTTCCAATTATTCCACCCTACACATTGACACAACATCTGTGTGCCTTCGAGAGTTCTAAAAAAATGGGAATTTTCGTCACTGTAGTACTGAAAATTATGTCTATTAGCTAATCCGTTATTGTGGAATGATGACTCGTCCGTAAAAAATACAAGATCCAAAAAAGTTTCATCTTTATTAAACTTCTCTAGAACCAGTAAACAAAATACGAGTTGACGATCGTAATCTACTTCCAAAAGTGCTTGGTGTAATTGAATACAATACGGGAAAAAGTTGTGCCTTTTTATAATTTTTCCGACGCTCCGCCTGCTTAATTATTCCACTGGCTTCACTTATTTTGCGCTGATTGGTCTTTGCCTTTCTGGTTTCTGATAACATTTGCAATAAACTTTCTAATGACCGTCTGTCAGGGCGATGACGCGTGTTAGGATATTTTTTAGCATAAACTCTTAATGCTAGCAAGTAATTTTCGTCACACTCTCCAATTACTAAAATCATATTCACCTTTTCGCTTTGAGAGTCGGTTCTCATTTTAAATAATTGAAATTATTGAAACGACGTTGAACAGCGATGACGTCTTAACTAATATGTACTGTAACTGTCAAATAATTTATCTGGCTGAAGTAATAATAATTCCGCCTACTTTTGAGAAATAAATTGCCAGGAATTAGTGTTTGAAATTGATAATCCTAAATTACTAAAGAACTGAAAACTCTTATAGCTGCGACCATCATCTGACTAAATTGAACAGAGAATTTTACACTCACTTTTTGAAACGAACTGCGATATGAATGTCTAATAAAGCTACTAAGTTGATGTAAACATTTTTTGTTAAATAATCTGCTAAATAGGTAACCGAATAACATTATTATGTTTCAGTGAAACGACAATAATTACAGATTCAGAATAATCATAGAAATTATAATTATGAATGACGGACTTCAGTGAAATCATTCCGGGCTCTTTTTATGCTTCATTCAAAGCGAGATTGTAGATGGTGATACCATTAAGCAATTTATAGGGCAAAGTATGAAAATGATTCTTAATATTCGAATACTGGGATTTATTTTATATTCAATTTTCTTATGGCATGTAAATGTTTTATTGTAAACTGACTCAGCGTTAAAAGTAAAATGACGATCCTCATAACTAAGAAAAAACATACGGATACTGCTTTTTTGTACATAGGACAAAATTGATTTAAAGAGTGCTAAATTAACAAGTCATTACTCCAATCGTATAAAGTGTAAATTAATTAAACATATTTTAACAAAAAAAATGATTTAATCCGTGCCTGAGGTGAACATAAAATTTAACAGCGTGCCAAAACAAATGGGTACACATATACAGGGCAATCCAAATTAAGTGTTCACCATTGGTAACTTTGTTATTATTAAAGATACAAGATTGTTTAAATTAGCAAACTTGTAGTACTTTTAACGCTCTTTAAGATGGAAGAATAAAAAAAAACAAATGAGCAACGCGTTTTAGAGTTTTGCCGAAAAATATTTTTTTTTCAATTGGAAACCCCTGTATATTATATCATTTTCTGCTAGAACTTTAATTTTTAAACAAAAAATCTTATAAGAAATTTTTTACTGGGATTAAAAATACTTGAGTTATAATGAATACACAAAAACAGCTAAGTCAAGTGCATTTCTATGTATCTATGAAAACGACGATAAGTCTTTCTACCAAACATCAAATATTAGTACAGTTTTATTAGTTTTTCACTCATAAGTTTCATTGTGCTAGTTATTAATTTGACAAAAAAATGATTTTTACCTATTCAGAAAAGTGTGATATCTTATTTAGTGTGCAGAAAATCCTCTAGGAGGGCAAAAGAACACTACGCTGAATTATATCCACTCCGAACACAACCACATGAGCAATATTTTCTGAGACTTTACCGAAAATTTAGAGGCAATGAGAGTGTTTTTGCCAAAACAAGGACAAAAAGAACTTTTATAAAAAGCGAGGCCACGGAAATTGCAGTTATCTCATATTTTGAGGCCAACCGTGAGAATTCCATACTAGATATTGTCAATGAATCTGATTTGAGTCACGGTACTGTGCATAGGATTCTGAAGAAACACAAATTCATTCCTTATAAGTGCAAACCAGTTCAGGTTTTTTTGCCAGGGGATCCAGAGAGAAGAATGTTTTTTTGCTACTGGTATCTTAACTTTTGTCGCCAAAATGTAAACAACTTTCGTTATATTTTATGGACCGATGAATCGAATTTCTCAAATTCTGGAATGTACAATAAAAAAAATCATCATTACTGGTCAAAGGAAAATCTTCTTTTAGTAAATCCAAGACGTCCACAAGTCCGTTTCAGTTTTAATGTTTGGTGCGGTTTAATCGGTTCATGGATTGTTGGTCCTTTCTTTTATGAGGGCACTCTAACTGGTGAAAGGTACATAGAATTTTTGACTGAAATTTTGAATAATTTCTTAGACGATCTGGATCTCATAAGTAGACAGAATCTGCATTTTCAGCAGGATGGCGCACCTGCGCACAACTACAGAGGTACTCATCAACTTCTAAATACTATTTTTAACACTTCATAGATAGGAACAAATGGTCCTATTCAGTGGCCTCCCCGATCGCCAGATTTAATGCCGCTTGATTTTTTTTTATGGGGTTATTTAAAGAACCAGAATATAAGCAAAGGTACGAAAACGTAAACGCCCTAAAGATTGCAGTTAGTGAAAAGATAAACCAAATAGATGGTAGGACCATACTGAAGGCAGTTCGAGAAGTTCGGAAGCGTGTACAAAAATGTATTGAACTACAAGGTGGTATTTTTGAACATCTTCTATGAAAAAAATTAGTGATTTTTATTTTCTTTTAATGATAAGTTTATGTATAAAATAAAGTTTATAAAACTAATTTAGCTGCTTTCGTTTATTCATTATAACTTGTTATGCTTATTTTTGCGTTTTGATAATGTTCGTATTTCTTATGATATCGCACTGTATGATATTCTAAATTGCAACTTTTCGAGCGTGCCTGGTATATATATCTCCGGTGAACTAGTGTGACATGCTATCCCTATTGTGCTAACTCACTTCTATTGCTTTCGCTAAATTTATTGAAAACTAATTTTTGGGGACATTCCCACGATAAGGTTAATTACTTGTGTAAATGTACTTAGACCTACGTATAAAATAACTATTTTCCGAGGCCATTTGTATTGCCATTTCGACCTACCTGCATTGTGTACGTATTTATAATTACTTCTCCAGTTGTAACTTTGTTATGTTCTTCGACATGTTGCCTTTCGGGCTTCGACTGATGGGTACATTTGTTTGTTTCCACCTTAGTTTTACTGCTTTCCTGTCCTCAACATTGTAGGGGGAAATTTAGTGATAGAATATTCATTTAACACCTTGCTTGTTTTACTACACCTGAATCAAGTAATATGGCAATCGAATAACCTCTTATGGTTTTATAGACTGTTCTTCGCTAAAAAGGAAAAAGTATTTTGTGGCATGTGAATAGCCTTAAACTCCGTGCTTACTTATTTTCCTCCTTCCCGAGCATGCACTTGTTGATTGACAGCGTGGACGCGTACGGAAATTTCATTGTAGGTGCCTTCGTGTACATAACCTTCAGAAGGGAATCGTCGTATCTTCCTGCGATATACTATGCCTGCAAAGTATGTATAGATCGGGACTACGCCCGTCTGTTCGTGGGCGTGTGTATTTTGGTCAGATTTAGTCTATTTACCTGGGTTCCGGACATTGTTAATGTGTGCTGGGGTTTGTTTAGCGTTTGTTTACATATTCTTCTGATTAGACGTTTTGCGTGCGTTGGCGTATCTGATGGTTCGCGCATTGCCAACTTTCTGGCGTGAATGTTCCTTTCACATTACCTAACTTTATAAATTGTGTGTGCATTGTAGGGGTGATTCAGTAAATTTTATCTTCATCTATGATATGAGCATGTCTGTGTGTTTAATTATATAGCTCACGTTATCGACTCTCTCTCCTTGTAATTAGATCCTGTGTTTGTCACTGTTATTTCAATTCTCCTGCTTTTTATTAGGAACCCTTTTCCGAGTGTGTCAAATTATGGGCGTGCGCGCGGAGTGGTTGTATCGAAATTATCCGGAAGACCACGTTCTTGACTTCACTTTTCGAGTGCCTTTTGTATAAGGTACAACTGTGCAACTACTTATTTTCTTTTGGTAATTTTATTACTCTGTCTATGAAGATATTACGCGCTTACGCGTAATATCTTTCTCTGATTTAATAAGTAGCAAGTATCGTTACCTTAGTTTGGTAAATTATCGTAAATTTTACCGCATTTAACGTTTTCTTTAAATTTACGAAATCCACGTGGTTGGGCTTCTGAATCTTTTTGTGCATTTGTGTGACTCAAAGGGTCAGTTTTGCGGATCTCCATTTAAAACTGGGGATTTTATTGTCGGGCACGAGATAGCCCTCAGTAGCCATTTACTGAAATTGGCCGCCCTACATTACGATTGAAGAACGTAGTGACTCCCATCGTCGCTGTTATAGTTGCATCTACACGTCCATCTTGTCTTTCGGAGTGGAATTTCACCGTCCAACAAGGGGGCCTCCGCCATCTTGATTTCAGTTAGCGTGCCTACCTGCGACTTGTATTGTCAGCTGAGTGCAACTATATTTGTAGTTTTCAACGTAACATTCGACTAATTGTCGATATCTTTGTGCCAGTGCTCTGGTTTTTTTTTTTACTTTACCTTTATTTGATCTGAGATTATTTGAGTGGTTTTAAATACCTACTGCACCACTTTATCAATTGCGAGGTCACGTGCTATCCTAATTAAATTATCGTTTTTTTTATATATTGCCAATTGTTTTGCTGTATACAGAGTGACCCTATGAAGAATTGATAAGGGCTCACGCTGTTGTGTTGAATGTTAATCTTTGTCTTAATAATTCTAGTAAATTCATTACCGTAATAATATTTCTCTTTGATGTGTTGAAAATTTAATTTAATAATAATTCTAGAACATTCATTACCGTAATATTTCTCTTTGATGTGTTGAATTTTAATTTAATAAAATTCTAGAAAATTCTTTACCGTTAAAAATTTGACTTTCATGTATGTTTTTTTAATTTCTGAGCTATTTAAATTATTTAAGTAATTGTAAAATTCTATATCGTAAGCTCAGTAGATTCTTTTGTGCCAATTACTAAATTTTCCTTTGTTTTTTTTGCAAGCGTCATTCAAGATATTTTCATTTGTAAACAAGTTATTTAATTAATTCGTAATTGTTATTTTGTAATCAAAACCCTGATTTTGTAAATTTAACGCTTTACCTTTCACTTAATTATATTTTACTTTAAAGTCTTAAGGGCTAATCTTAAATCATTTTTCTTTAATTATATAACATATAACATAGAACATCGCCGTTGGTGGCATTGGTAAAATACCTTTTGTAGAATAGCCTGTAAGGCGACGAAACGTTTCTGCAGCCGACCATCCTCCTGCCGAAGCGCAGAGGTTCTATTTGTTAAATTTTAAAAAAAAATAAGTTAATTTCCAAGGTTGAAATTTTTGATAAATTATCAAGATATTCTTGTTCGAATAACGCAGTATATCTCGTGTAATGATTATACATGTTTGTTAATTTGATGCAATTACAAAAAAAAGAACATACAAATAATATAGAACTTTCTACACATCGTAATTTCTCTTTTATTTTTACCTCAACGTATCTTGTTTTCTTTGCTATTGTTGTGACAAGCATTTGAATAAGATTTGGCGCAGTCGACCTATACAGGGTGATCCGTAGGAAACCCGCTGGAGGGACACAGCCAGTGGCAGATCAGTAGGGAACGCAGATAGGTTACCGTAAGGTAGCTCAGTGTCCTGGTGCCCGGACAACGTCGCTTGCGTCGTTGCCGACCGACGCTCTTTGCATGAGTTTAGTTATCTGAACCGTCACGCCATCTGCGACTTGAGTTAGCTCGGCCCTGCGTTTCTCAATACCTACGTCCACACTATTGCGATCTCCCTATATCGTGACTCACCTGGTCAATAATAATATAAGTTTCGACGTTGTTGCGGGTGTAACAAACTCAAGTATTTTTAATCCCAGTAAAAAATTTCTTATAAGATTTTTTGTTTAAAAATTAAAGTTCTAGCAGAAAATGATATAATATATAGGGGTTTCCATTTGAAAAAAAATATTTTTCGGCAAAACTCGAAAACGCGTTGCTCATTTGTTTTTTTTATTCTTCCATCTTAAAGAGCGTTAAAAGTACTACAAGTTTGCTAATTTAAACAATCTTGTATCTTTAATAATAACAAAGTTACCAATGGTGAACACTTAATTTGGATTTCCCTGTATACTCTATTTGGTTTATTTTCTTATATAAAATCTCACTCGGAAAACGGAAAATAATGTTTGAATTTATATCATCTGAAATTCAAGAATTCCTAATTTATATTGATAAGTATGGTGTGTTTACATATTGCCGTGAACTTTACCTTAGAATTTAAGACAATACTGTACATAAATATATAATGTTAGAAATAAACATGATTAATGTTGACACCAAGATATACTAGTACATTTAGATTAATATTAGCAATAAGAAAACACACTCGTAGTTTAAGAAACATTTATTTTAAAATAAATTTTATTAAGCCATACAATAACACAGGTATGCACATAGGGTATAAGCATTTTAATTAAGATTATATGTATATAAACACTATTTAGATATAAGTGAGGCAAAACCTCAACAATAATAGTAAATGTCACAAATGAATATTTATTTTCAGAAGTGATAAACCAGAGGTAATGTTTTATTTAGAAAATAAAGAACCTGACTACAGGTTAGGAACAAAAAGAGCTCTGAGTATATTATGCAAAGAACCTACATTTAAAAATGGAAAGACCCTTAAAACCAACAACCGTGAAAGAGTGATGTTAACCAACGGGACGATTGTAAGAGTCAATCATTTAAAAGCAATTAAATTATACTCAGAGAATAAAATAAGATATGCTCGTAATGAATATGAAGAGGCTTAATGCACTCATATAACTTAAAGATAAAATACATACAGTTGCGATGAAAAGGATATTAAAATAAAGTATATCATAAGAACAGCACAGAATCGTATAATATTTCAATATACACAACAAAAAGTATTAATTCTCTTCGTAATACGAATAACAGCAGTCCTTTTCATGGTTCCAAACTTTGTGCACATACAAATAAACATCTATAACCAAAGAAATAAGCAGCATTATTATAAAAGCAATGATTCATTACAGCATATTAAACATACAAAATTCTCCAAGAACGGAAAAATGGTTCGAGGAAAGAGCAGCACAGACGGAGGGACTGGCAATTGAAACAATAACCAACTTCTTTCCATTCTTTCCGATCAAAAGCAACAAAACAAAGGTGCGAGTAAGGCTAGCGCTCGGACGAAGAATCTACCTGAAAAACAGTAAAAGTAGCAATGAATACATTTATAAGTACAATAAATATTTACGATAGCAATAAAAGAATAAAATAAATATCAATATACTTACTGTACATTAGATATAAATAAATAAAACAACAAATACCGTCGTTGGTAAATGTGGAGAAACATCAAATGTCAGAAATAAACATAATAAAAATAAACGCCAACCTAAAATTTGAGAAGAATAAGAAGAGATATGGAATAAGTATCGAGATATCCGCTAGAGGCGCCACGACGAACAATTTGAAAATAAAAGCACGCAAAGACAATCAAATAACGAGCGGCATTTATTTTCAACTATAAAAAGGGAGTTTTTACAGAAAAAGAGTTAGTTGTTAGCTGATACCTGTGACTTTAAAAACTTCCAATACACAGCAAAGTGATAGCATCTTTTAATACATTTATGCGTCAAGCGAGTAGTGGTTAAGTGGAGTTTTTACACACTTACCATTACTATCGCAGTGTAAATAAATAAACAAACCAACTAACAACTCACAAACTAAATAGAAGCATACACGCTCCTTGAGGAATAATTCCCAATTGTTTTATCGTCGCCATATTTACAAGAAGTAAGCGTCACCAGTAAAATTATAGAAGATTCAACGGAAGGAAGAATCAACAAGAATGGACAAACAATTTCAAGCAGAATTCGAAGAATTGTATGAATCTACGCAGTGAGTAGTTAATAATATTGTCATTACAATTAAATTCAATCAAAATACACAGGTTCTCTCCAAGCACTCCATTTCTTTTAAATAATTATTTATTTAAATAATAGAAAGTAAATATAGGGACACAATATTTATTAAAAATAAAGAACACTTGTCTTAATAGTGTACTGTGTGCGAATACTTGCACAACGGACCAGTGTTCAGTAAAAAAGACATTAGTAAGCACAGCTTTGAATAATAGTCAAACTTTTACAAACAGGAACGCCTAAAAGCTTCGCACTAAGAATCTAAAGACTCCGTGAGAATAGAGGTTTAGACAATTAGTTTGTGATGCATTAGGAACGTACCTGGGGTGGTGATTGATCCAAGCTTTATGTAGTACGTGTGAATGTTTGCATAAAGCCGACTAGTCAGTACCTTCATTATCAAGTCAACATAATTTGGACCTAATATACAGGCCTTTAGTAAGAAAAGAGTGAAGGTGGAGAAACCCTGTACTGACTGAATTCATATTAAAATAAACGATTACAATATTATCATGAAAACTGCTACTTATATAGTATTGTAAACAAGCAAATAAAATAAGTAATATACATGCAACAATAAATTTTAATTATTGTAATTATTAAGCAGATAATACATATTTTTTTATACACAAATAATCTGGTGTCATAGTTATTTGAATTCCTATCCCACACAACTTTAATATAATAATAATTAAGGAGAAACAAGTAAGGAAAGAAGTAAATCACAGTAGAACCTACGAGAGATAACAATTTATGTTGTTTTGCCTATAAAGCTAGCATAAACTACAATTTTATTTATTTATCTAACTAATAAATAAATAAATTATATAAATTTCATTTAGAGGCAAATACTACAGCATATATACGGCGCCCAACTTGCTGGCTGTGTTTTTCTTACAAAATAAATTAAATACACAATTTGTCAAATATCAAAGCTAAACTTAAAAACACAACTTGCTGGCTGTGTTTCTTTCCTTGCAAAATAAAATTGTTTCTTTCATGTAATCTTATTCAAGTGGGATAGGATTCATTTAAATTTCTATTAAGTAAAATATTAGATAGAAAGCGTTATTTGTACACAACAAAAATGTCAGACAAAGAACAAAACAGTAGCAAAGGTGAAAAACCCAATATTGAAAAAGAAATAGAAACAAAGCCACAATTCACTCAATATAGGGAACCTACGCAACTAACCTCGGACTCAGAGTCGGATAAGACTGAGACAAAAGAGGATGATTCAGGAAATGCGACAGTTGAGGGAAGCATACTCACAGAGGGCACAAGTAGTACAACAATGGAACAAAAATTTGAAAGCTTTTTCCATAAATTATTCTGTAAAATAGAGGAAAATAATAACAGAATAGAGGAGCATAATAAAACCCTAAGCCACAGAATAGAGGAGAATAATAAAACCCTAAGCCACAAAATAGAGGAAAATAATAAAAATTTAAACAAGAATTTAGAAAGAATCAACTCAAAAATAGACGAGGGATTTAAAGAACTAAGGCAAGAAACACTAGAAATAAATGCCAGATTAGAGGAAAAACTGGACAAAACAGTAGCAGACCTGAGAAAACAAATAAATGACAACACAGAAACGTGCAAGAATACAAGAAAATTCTTTGTACAAGAAATGGTAGAAAGAACTGCGAAGACGCAAGAAAACTTCAATATAGTGAATGAGGAAATAGTAGCTATCAATAGAAAAACAATACACAACGAAGTGGAAAATAAAGAACAAATAGAGAAAATTACACACAAGATAGAAGACTGCGAAACAAAATATGAAGCTTGCAATAACGCTGTGTCCAATCTACAAGGGAAAACATCAACTTTTGAACACACGATCAAACAGCTTGAGGACGAAGTAATGCACGGGGTTCATACACCTAGTGTGTCTTTGCCACAAACTGTGGGAAGCATAGACAATGCACCGAAATTCTCAGGACACTATAAGGACAATCCAATGATATTCCTGAGAACAATTAAGACATACATGAGAGGCATAACGGATGAGACATCCAAACTACACTTTATAAGAGCATGTCTCAAAGACTATGCACTCCAATGGTATCACATGATAATGGATGATGTGATAGACTTTAACGATTTCGAAAGGCGATTCACAAGACAGTATTGGGGTCGAACGCAACAAAGAAACATAAGACACGACCTGATATTTGGAAAGTATAGGTCTGGATTATCTCGAGAGAACTATGTCATAAGAAAATATTCTTTTCTCAAATACATTATACCCAGAATAGAGGAAAGTGACATAGTATCGCAATTGGCTGCACACTTTGATCACAATGTTACTCAGACCGTCGCACTTCAAGGAATGGAAACAATAGAAGAACTCCTTGAATTAGTAAAAAGATTAGACGACATAGATGAAAAGGGCTATAACGTGAACCGAGGGAATGGAAACATGAACAATCAACCTCGAAACAACGACAGCAACAACAGAAACAACTACAATGGGAATAGGCGAAACAATAATAATTACCAAAATACCTATAACCCGGACAGAAATAATGATGGCAAAAGGAAAGATAATAGCAAAAATTACAAGAGGGAAGAAAAGACAAGTAAAGAAGATAAAAGAATTCAAAATATACAAATTGAAAAGGAAGTAAAAGAAGCAACAACAAAACAAAATCAAGAATCTAGGGGTGCGATACCAAAAGAAAACAGGCATAACTCAACAAACAAAGAGTGGGTGAATGCAGCATATTATTCTGGTGCAACGTCGCTGGATTTTTAAATAAGCCAGCCAAGAGAAAACGTATAATACAAAACATCTATAATTATGATGATTTAAAAAAGATAACCACGGAACTACCACATATAAAAATCAAGATTGGGGAACAAGAGATAGAAACATTGCTGGATACTGGAGCTCAACTTTCACTTTTAAATAACAATATCATGAACAAAGATATTGAAAGTTTGGGGTGTTATAAACCCATAAAGAAAATAAATCTTATTACTGCAAACAAAAAATGTATGATAACAGTAGATAAAATCTTCTGTATAAATATAAAGATAGATAATTTAAATTTATTAACCGAATTCATCATAGCACCTAATTTGAATAGCGACTGTATATTAGGGATGGACTTTTTAAGCCAGTATGGTACGAAATTAAATATGGAAAATAAATTATTCCACATAAAGGACTCAACAATATCATGGAGCAAAGAAGCCCATGAGGAAGAGATCCTTATCAATAATCTATATGAAGAAGATGCTCAAGAAGAAATCACAACAAAAATGGATTGTAGTTTACACAATGAAGTTAAGAAAAGTGCACATCCTGTGAGGCAACTTCAATGCGGAGACCTCACGCAAAATAGGGATGGTACTAAATTAAATTGTAATAAACTGTATATAACCCATGTGAATTATCTTTTGAGTAAGCATATAAAGTTATTTGATGATAGTCCAGGATTAGCCAAGGGTTACGAACATAAACTTAAAGTCGACGAGACACAGCCCTTCAGAATAAAAACATACCCCATTCCAAAAAAGTATACAGAGCAAGTCAAATTAGAAATAAAAGAGATGTTGAAAAACGGCATAATTACAAGAACGGAATCAACGTTCATAAATCCAATGGTTGTAGTAATAAAGAAGAAACTTAATGATGAAAAAGACGTCAAATTACGCGTATGCCTTGACGCCAGATGTCTGAACTCCAGAACCGCACCTAATTTTGAAGCCCCACAAAACATTGAAACCCTATTGACAAAATGTACAGACGCAAAGTGGTTTACGAAACTTGATTTAAAAAGTTCTTTTTGGCTGGTACCATTGCACAAAGATTCTAGGAAATATTGTTCCTTCATGTTTAATTCATTAGTATACTCTTACAATGTGGTTCCATTTGGATTATCGTCAGCTACTGCAGCACTAGTAAGAGCAATGCAGCAGATCCTGGATCCACATGAAGAATACGTCTCACACTACGTAGATGATATTCTAATATTTAATAAAGACATAGAAAGTCACAAAGAATCAGTAGAGAAAATCCTGAATACATTAGCAGAAAATGGTTTAAAAATAAACCTCGAGAAATGCGAATTCTATAAAAATAAAGTGAATTATCTGGGATACATAATTGATGGAAAGACGATATCAATAGAGGAGGAAAAACTTGAGGCGATACGAAAATATCCCAAACCAAAAAATATTAAAATGCTTAGAGGATTCCTAGGAATGATAAACTACTATAAACACTTCATTCCTAAAATATCCGACCAAACTCACACGTTATACAAAATGATCAAGAAAGGAGTAAAATTCAAATGGACCCATGAAAGGGAAAAGGCATTCATCGACATAAAAGAAAATTTCTACAAGGCATTGATCATAAATCTACCAGATTTCAATGAAGAATTCATACTAAGATGCGATGCCTCCAGCAATGCTGTAGCCGCAGAACTCCTACAAATAAGAAATGGGGAAGAAATACCCATATGCTTCCTATCAAGAATTCTAAAGGATTATGAGCAAAATTATTCCTCGTCAGAACGGGAATTGCTATCCATTATATATGGAGTGTCAAAATTAAAATATTACCTACTAGGAAACACTTTCCTACTTGAGACAGATCATTTATCTCTAATATTCTTAATGAAAACAAGGTTTAATAATTCACGAATATACAGATGGTCTCTCATACTATCTGAATATTCATTTAAAATAAAGCACAGGAAAGGTACAGACAACATAGTTGCAGACGCACTAAGCAGAGCCCATGGAGGTAATAAACAATCACACTCATATCAGATAAATGAATATGATATCGAACATGCTCCAAATTTATACAATCGAGAAGATATCGAAGACAGTCAACGAACACCTGAGATACTAGAAATAAAGCACAGAGAAGATAGAGAACTCACGTTAAATAAGAATAAAACATATCAAATAGGAGACCTAGTTGTAGTGAAGAACTATCGACTAGGTAGGAGACATTTAAATAAATGTGCAAAACTGGACCTACCCTACAGTGGACCTTACAGAATAAGTAGGACACTAGGAGATGTAACTTATGAACTACAAGAAGTAGACAATAGAAATATAAAAGGAAAATACCATGTGTCCATGCTACATGACTACGATGAAATAAATGATCAATAAAATTGCATTTGTAGTTCACGTTAGTTGTGAAAACATAATGTACACATTTGTCAATTCATTATTTCATAATGGCAAACCATGGTTTTAACAACTAAGGGATATGCCGTGAACTTTACCTTAGAATTTAAGACAATACTGTACATAAATATATAATGTTAGAAATAAACATGATTAATGTTGACACCAAGATATACTAGTACATTTAGATTAATATTAGCAATAAGAAAACACACTCGTAGTTTAAGAAACATTTATTTTAAAATAAATTTTATTAAGCCATACAATAACACAGGTATGCACATAGGGTATAAGCATTTTAATTAAGATTATATGTATATAAACACTATTTAGATATAAGTGAGGCAAAACCTCAACAATAATAGTAAATGTCACAAATGAATATTTATTTTCAGAAGTGATAAACCAGAGGTAATGTTTTATTTAGAAAATAAAGAACCTGACTACAGGTTAGGAACAAAAAGAGCTCTGAGTATATTATGCAAAGAACCTACATTTAAAAATGGAAAGACCCTTAAAACCAACAACCGTGAAAGAGTGATGTTAACCAACGGGACGATTGTAAGAGTCAATCATTTAAAAGCAATTAAATTATACTCAGAGAATAAAATAAGATATGCTCGTAATGAATATGAAGAGGCTTAATGCACTCATATAACTTAAAGATAAAATACATACAGTTGCGATGAAAAGGATATTAAAATAAAGTATATCATAAGAACAGCACAGAATCGTATAATATTTCAATATACACAACAAAAAGTATTAATTCTCTTCGTAATACGAATAACAGCAGTCCTTTTCATGGTTCCAAACTTTGTGCACATACAAATAAACATCTATAACCAAAGAAATAAGCAGCATTATTATAAAAGCAATGATTCATTACAGCATATTAAACATACAAAATTCTCCAAGAACAGAAAAATGGTTCGAGGAAAGAGCAGCACAGACGGAGGGACTGGCAATTGAAACAATAACCAACTTCTTTCCATTCTTTCCGATCAAAAGCAACAAAACAAAGGTGCGAGTAAGGCTAGCGCTCGGACGAAGAATCTACCTGAAAAACAGTAAAAGTAGCAATGAATACATTTATAAGTACAATAAATATTTACGATAGCAATAAAAGAATAAAATAAATATCAATATACTTACTGTACATTAGATATAAATAAATAAAACAACAAATACCGTCGTTGGTAAATGTGGAGAAACATCAAATGTCAGAAATAAACATAATAAAAATAAACGCCAACCTAAAATTTGAGAAGAATAAGAAGAGATATGGAATAAGTATCGAGATATCCGCTAGAGGCGCCACGACGAACAATTTGAAAATAAAAGCACGCAAAGACAATCAAATAACGAGCGGCATTTATTTTCAACTATAAAAAGGGAGTTTTTACAGAAAAAGAGTTAGTTGTTAGCTGATACCTGTGACTTTAAAAACTTCCAATACACAGCAAAGTGATAGCATCTTTTAATACATTTATGCGTCAAGCGAGTAGTGGTTAAGTGGAGTTTTTACACACTTACCATTACTATCGCAGTGTAAATAAATAAACAAACCAACTAACAACTCACAAACTAAATAGAAGCATACACGCTCCTTGAGGAATAATTCCCAATTGTTTTATCGTCGCCATATTTACAAGAAGTAAGCGTCACCAGTAAAATTATAGAAGATTCAACGGAAGGAAGAATCAACAAGAATGGACAAACAATTTCAAGCAGAATTCGAAGAATTGTATGAATCTACGCAGTGAGTAGTTAATAATATTGTCATTACAATTAAATTCAATCAAAATACACAGGTTCTCTCCAAGCACTCCATTTCTTTTAAATAATTATTTATTTAAATAATAGAAAGTAAATATAGGGACACAATATTTATTAAAAATAAAGAACACTTGTCTTAATAGTGTACTGTGTGCGAATACTTGCACAACGGACCAGTGTTCAGTAAAAAAGACATTAGTAAGCACAGCTTTGAATAATAGTCAAACTTTTACAAACAGGAACGCCTAAAAGCTTCGCACTAAGAATCTAAAGACTCCGTGAGAATAGAGGTTTAGACAATTAGTTTGTGATGCATTAGGAACGTACCTGGGGTGGTGATTGATCCAAGCTTTATGTAGTACGTGTGAATGTTTGCATAAAGCCGACTAGTCAGTACCTTCATTATCAAGTCAACATAATTTGGACCTAATATACAGGCCTTTAGTAAGAAAAGAGTGAAGGTGGAGAAACCCTGTACTGACTGAATTCATATTAAAATAAACGATTACAATATTATCATGAAAACTGCTACTTATATAGTATTGTAAACAAGCAAATAAAATAAGTAATATACATGCAACAATAAATTTTAATTATTGTAATTATTAAGCAGATAATACATATTTTTTTATACACAAATAATCTGGTGTCATAGTTATTTGAATTCCTATCCCACACAACTTTAATATAATAATAATTAAGGAGAAACAAGTAAGGAAAGAAGTAAATCACAGTAGAACCTACGAGAGATAACAATTTATGTTGTTTTGCCTATAAAGCTAGCATAAACTACAATTTTATTTATTTATCTAACTAATAAATAAATAAATTATATAAATTTCATTTAGAGGCAAATACTACAGCAATATGTATATGTTTTTTGTCGTTCACTAACAAAAGTGAATTGGTTTTTTGTTGTCGACTCAAGGCTAAATGTGTTTGGGATGAGATGAATAAAGAGATTGTATTCAGGTTAAATATTAAAAATAGTAAATAGATCTTAATTCAAGTTCCCCAATATCGTCATCTGGTGTCGGTTAGTTAAACTTAAAAGGTAACTTATATTACAAATCTTAATTTCATTTTACCAGCAAACATGTGGTTCAAATATAAAATAATGGTAAATTCTAAATCGTAGTGTCCTCTATTTTCCTTAAATGAACTAAAATTGAAGGGCTACAATAAAGCCTATCTCATGGGCTCCTGTTTCTTTCTCTGTGGTCATGGACATTTTCCCGTCCGTCCTTAAAAGCTCTCACCCACTTACGCACTTTGCTGTCACTCATCGCATTGGGGTCATAAACTTCACTAATTTGTCTATGAATATCCGCTGCTGAAACGTTCCTTGCTGTCAAAAACCAAATCACTGACCGTATTTCACAGTCGGCGGGCTGATCAATTGTTTTAAACATTTTGAACGGACACTGTAAACAACACACAGCTACAATATCAATGCGAATGGCGTCGTTTGACGAGCAAGGCATGTCGGGATTCGGTGCGCATGCGCGTTTCCATTTTCGCGCGACATTCGATTATACGACGATTCGGACCTTACTTTCCGAATATCCCTCGTATATATGGATTTATTGGTATTTACGAAGTTCATTCAATGATTAACATGTTGCAATTTGAATATGAATTTGTAATAGTACGGATTTTAAATAATATAAAATAATATAAACTTAAATTTAATAGTGAAATTAAATTTAATAAAATTGATTTATTGATGAAATGAATTTACTTAATGAACACTCCTCGTACTTAGCTCAGGTAAATAGTTCGGCTTTGCATAAGACTCTCAATTTCAAGACGGTTCGGGTAATTAGACACTAAGATTATTTATCTGAACGTACTATTACTTCTTTTTTAAAATCCAAATTTCTTATATTAAGGTAGACAAACAATACGCAAAAGGATGTTTAAATATTATTAATATATTGATTAAAACACCATCAACACAGATCAGGTTACACACAAATGTTACAGAACAAAACATAATTCAAATGGTATGTCTCAATACAAATTACGCATCAATTTCAACATAGGCAAATATAATAGATCGATACAACAACGTTGCCTTACATAAATAATATCGCGTGAATTTAACTAGATTCTAATTCATTATTCACAAAATTTGCATGCATGATAGAGGCCTTTAAATCAAACTACGTTGGGTACCTTCATACAGATGCGATGATGGTGGAAATGGTGTTTTCATCAGCAGCTTTCTCCCAGGATGGATTGAAATTGCCGTCTTCTTTGTCTCGTACTCGAGCACACACTTGTTTTTAATAAAACTTCTACCTCACGTAGTACACTATTGGTTTTATTAAAATTATATCTCTTTTCTCACTAGGCTTTTCTCTTACTTTTAAATAATGCTTGAAATTACTATATTTTTAGTCGCACTATTAGCCTGTGAGATCGCTCCACGTTGGGTGTGGTCCAGTCGTTATTTGACAAAAGGGACCTGCGAACCTACTTGTTCACGGGCTAGGGAGCCTCTGACTCTTCCTCCTTACTTAAGGCATATCACACCGTATTCTTTTAGGGAATTCCCCGAGCCACTTATGTACTTTACCTCCACTCAAACTCTGTTCGTGAGAACATGCACTCGCAAAATATGTAGCGTTCAAGGTTGCCCACATGTTGATTGTACACACACCGTTTCTTGTTAATGCCGCCTAAACTCTTGTCTGAATTTGATAACATTGGCGCCACTTGAGTTTCTTGCACACAGATACACCTACGCACTATTTCTTTCTTACATATACAGAATTTATATAGAAACATTTTAAACAGGAATATAATAATTTAATACAAATAAATGAATAATATATGTTTCCTGATCTGTGTTGACTTATTATCTACCTTAATTTTATGATATACATTACCTTAATATAAATAATTTGGATGTTATGGCATATTTATATTTTATTCATTATATACAGGGCCTACCGTTACAAATTGTATAACTGTTGTAATGTTCAATGAATCTGTATATTATACTCAGATATATTATACTACTATATACTTAATTTTAGATGTGTATTTTCGCGAGGTTTTGTGACGTAAGAGTCATAGTTCGTATTACAACCGCATAGCGCTGTCAAGAGTTCCATGATAAGTATTAAGGGTGGCCTTCGTGTTCATTTCTATATCTTTGATGGTAAAAGAAAAATTACAATTTTTTTTAGAATGCAGCGCCTTGATGCCGAAAATGTGAACTAGAGATGATGACATTAGTCTGTGATAAATATTAGAGATTTCAAAATTGATTTTTCAATACCCGTGATCACAATAACAGTGATTTTAAAATATCTTCCAAGCAGCAAAAACACAATTCTAAAGAAAAACGAAAATATATATTTGCTAATGTATAAAGACAAGTGTGCATATAATGATTTTGCTGCTAGGGCCGTGATAAATTGCATTGTGCTTATATAAGGTATTATCTAAATAAATACATACCTATTTTAAATGTTATACCTAAATCCAACTCGTGATAATTGTACGTGGGAGGCTCTTAGTTTTTATCATAACTGAACAGGCGTAATTAAGTGGAAATATAAATAAAAAAATTAATGACCAAACTAATAAAAGACTCACATTGCTTGATATTTAAATCCAAGAGGAACGATGTATTTTATCAGTTTTTGTACTCGAATGTACCCGAGGTAGGGGGGCTCTAACCGATGAGCCATATCACAGAGCCGCCGTTGTATCTAACATTCCGTCTAATGACAAAAACAAACAATTCTATTACATTTTGTTACGTAATGAATTACTGATTTTCATATTATTTTCAAAAAAATATTTAAAACATACCCACAGCTTCAAACGATACTCTACTTTGTATTAATTCTATCGTATTCTATTAAACATAACCCAAACAAGCTGAAAGCGAAAAATGGTCGCATTCAGCAGACTGATCGGGAACCGTTCCCACATTATGGAGATGGAAATAACCTGAGGCGCCAATGTGAACAGAAGTGCAAGAGATATGGACACTAAATCCTCAATGTCCCATTGGGGTTTCGAAATAGCGAATGACAAAATTTCATTATCCTTTTTTGAAACCCTATCTAAAATAATCCTCCATCACTTCTTTTCTTATAATTTTAAGATAAAGATGATCCATGCTGCCACTAAATTGAATACTGCTTATCTAATACACAACTTCTTCTGGGTATCGGAAATATTATTCGTGTCCTTTTCTACTACAGTAGTTAGTCTAATTACATTTTGGTCCATCGGCTGTATAATAAATAAGTGATGTGGCATTAGAATGGAGAAACATTATTACGATCTTTTTAATTCATCTTCATTTGGATATTGTAAAGAACCCTAAATTCTATAACGGCTCCACGTTGGGACACCATAATGAATAGGAACCCTTCAAATTATTTGCCCGTTAGTTTATATATTTTTAAATAAAATGCAAAAATTGAATGGTTTTACCAAGCTAGCCCATATTTTATCCCAGGACGATCCATGTCAAGAGATGTCAAAAAGTAATCTTCGGGTATTAATTGGTACAGTTAAATAAAACGAAGTTATTCTAATTTAAATAACATTTGTATTAGAAATCAAGATTTTTGCATATACTAATACAAACACAAAAAATATACACAAAATAATATCAATTTTAATTACAATAAACACATTAACACAATAATTTCAGAGCGCATTTAATACTGAAAGATTAGTTATGATTTCTTTATATATTATCGTTTCTATGAAATAAAATGCACCATACATTGTTTGTTTTTCAATGCTCTTCAGTATTTATATCAATACTAACAACGTAGGTCTTAATATTTTTAAAACAACATTGGCAAGCAAATTACAATTACAAATTCAATCTTAGATTATTATATTAATTAATTACTTCTCTACATTAAGACAAATTTTAATATTTGAGTTTATCTGGCACTCGCACAAAAATAACTTTTAAATACCATTTTTGTTTGTCTCCTATTTTCACTGGAAAGACCTCGTTGTCGGTTTGCTTCCTGAGAGCCTCTTTCTGACTATAGAGACGCCTGGAGCTTCTTTAATTGCTTTTCGAACTTCTCAACTTTTTATACGAAACTTATGTCAAACTTTACATTCTTAAAACTTTTTAGTCGACCGTTTTAGACCAATAAAGAACCTCTTAGTTCATTTATGGGGTTCATCAAATATTTGTCGACCGGTACATTTGAGTCGACTTACTTCTTTGAAGTCTACTGATCGACTTTTTGTCCACTTCTTCTCTTCAGATCTAGTTGTCTACTTCTTTCATCCATCGGGCTTCGTTCCTTAGAACGCACATGCCTATCTCTCTTCACCTCTGCACATTTATCGCAGTTATCGTTCCCATACATTCCATCACGCACGAGACGGCGAATACATAAAAACAGCGCCACTAGTCTTATAATATAATCCATAAAAACATTTGCTTATCTAACTAGTGCTTAAATCATACATAGATATACATTTAGAATAAACAGTTTTAAGAAACATATAACTAAATTTTAAACGAATCCATGAGTTCGAGATGAGAGGATAATTTTTGAACTTATTACCCAAGAAAATCTCAGTTTGTATGAAACAATAGGTCCGAAAGGTATTGATTTCCAATATGACAGTTATTCTGATGACAACATGGATGAAGATTTTGTTCTTGGTGTTGAAGCTTTCTGACTTAACTTTAAGAACTTTGATGAACTTTCGTTTTTTGTAATAAAAGTGCAAGCCACAAATTTTTGAAAATTAAAGGTTTTAAAAAAATGAGTACTTCTTACTAGGAATTTTGCTCTGCATTAAACTATGTCAATTTTCCTTTCTTGTGTTTATAATGTCACGCTTCGATTTCAACTTTCTTCAGATTTCTCAAATGTAGCATATAATCTTTAAACACCGAGTCTTCATTTATTGTTTGTTTCATATCAACATGAGGCACATTTTAATCAAATTGCTTCAAATGCTTAGTTTTTACATGTATTTTTAAATCACCTTTGTTTGTTGTAAATGTACATGAGTCATATGCAATTAAATGTTAAACCTTTAGTTTTTATATACACTTTTAAATGACTTTTATTGTTTGTTCTAAATTCATAATATTCACATTTGTAAATAAATTTCTTCAAATGATTAGTTTTTTATGTCTTTCTAAATGCTGTTTGTTTCATATTCAAACGAGTCACATTTATTACTAAATTTCTTCAAATGTTGATTTTACTTTCTTATACGTAGTATTGGCGATTGACTTTACCGTTGGGGGCGCTTCAGTCGTTTGACAGTTCCCGGCTGAGAGCAGTATTCATATTTCATTGCACTCTTGCTTATATTGAATGTAGTTGGTCCGACACGTGCTAGTTTATTTACTAAGTTGTTTTAATTTTTTTATATAAACTTTTGTCTTAAAAAGTTGAAAACTGAGTTGTACGGTGAGTACTTACAAAGGTTTCTTAAGAAATTTATTTATTTAGATCATTTATTTATCTAGGTTTACATTCTCTAATCATTTACAATATATTTTTTACAATATTCATAAATCAGTGTATAAACCGTAATTTTCAGAAAATACAATGGAAAAACGGGAGGCACATGTTATGCTACTTTTGTGGCACATGTTTGAATATTTAGAGGCCAATCATTTATCTCGAAACTTTATTGAAGGTGAAAGAATAGTGAATGCTGGACACATCATTACAGTGGGGACGTTAAGTCATGAAAAAGAAAATTTTGTGAATGTGTTTGCCCTGTGTTTGCAAACTAGCGCCTTGAGTGAAAAGCCCCACGAAGTGACTGGTGAATTTGAAGTGACGAGTAGTCATGTAAAAATTTGCAAGATGAAATGCTCATGTAAAGCTGGTCTTTCTGAAAAGTGCAAACATATTGCAGGAGTATTATATTTATGTACCAGGTTATTAAATATATTTTTAAAAGGTTCATAATTATTATATTATTATAATTTTATAGAAAAAGCATTAATGAATTGGACAAGTTATCTTCCACTGACATAAAAAAATACTGGTCAAAAAAAGTATATAGTGAAAAGTATGCCCAAATTCCATTGAGTCAATACAAATGCACCAGTTCACAAACAGCGTCATTGCTCAGCGAAAAAGAGTCAGCATGGACTGTGGACTTCCTTTCAAACCAGTTACCATCATCTAATCTTCGAAAGCAAATGTAAGTAAAGATAACTAGTTTTCTATTCTAAAAATAACTTTACTGTGTACACAATAATTTTAATCAAAAAGTTTGATATATTAAATCCTATTTGCTTCTTTTAATGACAGGGATGGTAGAATAGGTATTGAAAATAGAGAAGAAAATAAGGAAAATTTTGATTCCGAAGAATTTAACGATATTATTAATTGGATGAAGAAGTCACCATTTATGGAAAGGCTAGATGTATTGAAGGTGGAC
The DNA here is from genome assembly GCA_963170755.1 of Amphimallon solstitiale. Lineage (NCBI taxonomy): Eukaryota > Metazoa > Arthropoda > Insecta > Coleoptera > Scarabaeidae > Amphimallon > Amphimallon solstitiale. The sequence goes on from OY720685.1 coordinate 15,171,637, forward strand.
AGGCAATGCTGCAGAAGCTTTTTAGAAAGTCTAAAATGTGGTGCCTTGCAAGTGTGCAATGTAACAAAGGCAAGCCAAGAGAGATGGTTTAAAGAGCGACAGTTTAGAATAACTGCCTCTCGATGCTATGAAATATATACATACCGTGGAGGTTATTGGGCCCAAAAAACTGCAAAGTATTTTTGGCCCAAATCGTTTACCAACAAGTATGTCAAACATGGACGAAAATATGAAGCTTCCGCTCGAGACCTCTATGCCCAGTTAACTGGTGCTAAGATTTTACAACCTGGGCTTATAGTATGTGAGAAGCAACCATGGCTGGCATGTACTCCTGACCGTATAGTTGTTGATGACGAGGGGAATCCACAAATACTATTGGAAATAAAATGTCCCTATTCAGGTTGTATTCATGCGTTTAATGTAATTATTCTAATTCAGTTTTGTAGGCATCAACTGTGGGGTAGAAGAATTTATCCAAAATTGTCCATATTTAACAAATGACATCAATGGGCCACGGTTAAAAGAAAAACACAGTTATTATGGCCAAGTTCAATTAAGCTTGGCAATTTTAAATATTGATGTGTGTCATTTTCTTTTATATTCTTCTAAGACCCAAGAATGTCTCAGAATTGATGTACAAAAAAATGACGAATTTTATACAAAATTGCTGCAAACATTGCAGGTAAATTATGTAAATAATATGATTCACAATTTGTGTGAAACAAATAAAAATTCTTAATTTTATTGTTTTTTATTTGGTAATATAACTACAGTGTACAGAATAAAAAAAAAGTTAATAATAAGTTGAAATCAGAATCTCGTTTCATCTAAAATTGGAGCGGATAAATTAACGACAGCACAAATAACAATAAAAATATCATCAATTTTTTTAATAAGTGTCCAGGGAAGTTTTTTTGTAAAAATTTCGAAAATTTTTATTCTTTGGTTAGAACGTTCTACATGAACTCTTGCTCTTGCAATTTGAACATTTAATAGGGCATCTGACTTTGACAATTGTTTTTCATCTCTCAAAAATGGGGGACGAATCAGTTTAATAAAGTTTTGTGAAGTTAGATCCTCTATTAAATATCCCTTATCTACCATTATCGCGTCTCTACCCTTTTCTAATTGTTCTATTAACTTACTCTGCTCAAAAATAACTTTATCGGAGGCTCTTCCTCCATAGCCTTTACTGACAAATGTGATCAAACCTGAAGGGCTTATACCTGTCATAAACTTAACTGTATGAGTGCCATAATAGTGCGAATAAGTCATCACTCTACAGCACAGGCATTTAGGCTGCTGTAGTGGGATCTCTGTACAATCTAATATCACTCGTACATTATCAAATGGGCCGAAACATTTAGCCATGTTTTTTCTGTTGTTGTCAGAACTTGGCCAATAAATTGCAGGTCTTAACACAGTGGCCAGTTTACTTATCATACCGTGAAAAATTCTTTTGCATGACTTGCCAGTTATTTTAAAGCAAATCGCTAAAACTGCATAAGTAATTCCCATTTTTAATTTCATGAATGTTAAAATTATTTTTTCTTTCATTGTTAAAATAGAAACCTTTAATGGAGGAAAATATTTGTTAATTAGCACTATTATTGCTTCTAGTAAATTAAAACTGCACAAACCAGTTAAAGAATTGAGTTGCGAGTCAGTATGAATAATTGAAATAAACGGTATAATAAGGTCGCCACTTTTGACTTGAACACCCTCACTCCTTTGTGATATGGATGTTTTATTTGCATGTGTATTGCAAAGTTCAAGTAGACTGTCCACAGCTTCCCTTTCTTTGGCAGTCAAGGAATGTAAGTTGCCACTTTTTTTAATTACAATATGATGGTCATCACTTAACTTTTCCGAACCATCAAATTCAAGATCATTATTTGTACATAAATTTTCAACAAAACTTGGTGATTTTCTGGCACTTTGTTGCAGTTGTCTACACCTCCTCGTCTGCTTGGGTAACTTTGAAAAACTTGATAATGGCAGATTTCTTGTTGGTACTGCAGTTTTTCGCAATCTTGGAAATTTTCGTTTATTACCTAGAAAATATATATTGCTACATACCTACATAAATACCTGTATGACTTGTTAGAACAACAACTAACCTGGAATTATAAAATCCTGATTTGTAAAGTGCAGCGAGCAGACTCTCATGGAATCCGTCACTGGTTTCCCCATTCTCAGAGCAAGTTCCCATGCTTTTCTTCGATCAATTGCTTCTGTTACATTTAATTTGTTTATTCTCAAAACTGTGTTTGAGTTGAGTTTGGGAAATAAATGAAAACTTATCTCTCTAGACCGCCCTTTTTTGGAATGGCACCCAAACACACAGCAGTTCATGTTGCATTTTGGTCTTCTGTCCATTCTATGTTTTTAGGCTTGTAGAGTGAAAACAAATTTAAAAACACATGCAGGAGAATGTTGGCGCCACAAAGTGGTTACCTGCGTTACCTGATGATTTGAGAAAGGTTGCGCAGGTATACACAGGTGCATGAACACATAATATGCTTTCAACACTAATACACTATTCACGCTACAGTACTGCTGTCAATAGTTTGAATATTTGCCGCTAGGTGTCGTATTGACAAAAGTCAATCGCCAATAAGGAAGTACTGTGATGACGAAAATTTTCGACCTCGAGATTCTCTAGAATGTTCACGTCTTGCCCCTCCGCACCCTCGCGTCTTTAAAAGGGCGAAGCACGTCCAAAATGATTCACTATTACAACATTCATTATTGCAACAATTACATCTTTATTTTCTCTTCAGTAAGTAACAGTGATTAGTCAGTGAAGTGGTAGTGGAATAAGTATTAGCTGAGGCTCCCGGCGTCGAAGTCGCCTGCCCTGCGGTGAAGTTGTTCATGGAAATGAGTTGTTGATATCCTCAGTATGGATACACCGGTCAGGGTGATTTTAAACTCAATTTCCAAATAACAAATTGTTTGAGTATTTATCGTCCTTCATTTTTTACGGCGTTGGTCCGGATTTAGGGGACATCTCATCGACACAGGGCCCGTTTGTCTAAACTTGTATCTGTGTGTGTTGCAATAGTCACTATTATTTTCTTTTTGTTTTATTGTATATTCGGTCAAATTATTTTGAATGTATTAAATATTTGTAAAGTTTCTAATGTGTAATATTGAGTCTATAGAAATTTTAAGGTAAGTGGTACACCATATTTGATTAATTAGTTTTACCGAATTTGACCAATTAATTTTATTAGATTATTTATCTGTCAAACCTGTTCTTATTGTTTTGTTTTTTATGTATGCACCGTCTCTCTAAAATTTAGTTTTCTTTGTTTTTTGTATTAAATTAGTAACTATTAGACTCAAATGAAATTAGTGTAAGTTAAGTAAATTTTCAACAACAACAAAAGTAGTTAGTCATTCATATTTGTGAAATCAACATTTCGATTTTATAATTATTTTTATTCATGTACTAAACTTCCTCTATCCATTTTCTCTTGTTTTAATTTAATAAATGGTTATTGTTTTTAATAATTTGTTTTCTTGAGGTAGGCCTAGTATTAGTGCAATTTCCGATTTTAATTGTGCAATATTTTAACAACAGTGACCCCATCTTTATTATTATAAAATGGGTGGCGCAACGGGCACTAGTTAAGATCTTTTTGAGTAATCTCACGCTCTTACTAATAATCTGTGCTAGATATACAGAGTGGGTTACAGATATAATAACATCGACGGTTCTACTTCGAGGTCGACATCTGGAAATATTTTTAATCATAAGCGATTAATAGTAATTATTAACGGTAAGTGCATGCTCTGATTCACGCAATTATCTTGCACCCTGAATTTGTGGATCTCATTAATTGGTAACGCCGCGACGAGCATAGTCTCCGATCAATTAATTTATTTCTATTAAGGGTTTTCTAAAAGTAAGAATATCTCGCAAGTCATGCTTTCTAGGAGGTACATTACGAGTATAAAAGTATTTAGAACATACTATTCAATAATTCTTGCATAAAAAATTTTCAAGGTTCGGACTGGGAATACTTTTACTTTTATCGAATAGTGATTCTTTACAAATATGTTGTAAATTATGCATTCTATATGTATTTATCAAGAGTACACAAGCATTTAGAGATGGATTTGCAATGTTTTTTATATAAATGAAATTTCAAAATTCAAACCGGAAGTAACACTTTTAGCGAGTAGCACTTTTTTTTTTAGAATATCTGGCAAAGTATGCATTCTTCAGAGTTTTATTAAGAGAACAGAAGTACTTAGAACAGGATTTTGAATAATTTTTGTATCAAAAAATTCTTAAAACTCTAGAATATGAAACTCTCCTTCGTATAAGAAAGTCGTGTGGTGGCATTTTTCTGTATGTACTTCTAAATGCTGTTTTCTGCTTATTTCATGTTCTTCAAATGTTTACATTTTACATGTGCTTTCAAATTACCTATCATGTTTGTCCTATATTCGCATGAGTCACATTTATAATCAAATTCTTTCAAATGTTTGGTTTTTATATGTCTTTCTAAATGCTGTTTGAAGTTTGATTCATATTCACAAGAGTCACATTTATAACTAAATTCTTTCAAATGTTTAGCGTTTATATGCAATTTTAAATAATGTTTATTGTTTGTTCTAAATTCACAAGAGTCACAATTATAATCAAATTGCTTCAAATGTTTGGTTTTTATATGTCTTTCTAAATGCTGTTTGATGTTTGATTCATATTCACAAGAGTCACATTTATAACTAAATTTTTTCAAATGTTTAGCGTTTATATGCAATTTTAAATCACGTTTATTGTTTGTTCTAAATTCACAAGAGTCACAATTGTAATCAAATTTTTTCAAATGTTTGGTTTTTATATGCAATTTTAAATAATGTTTATTCTTTGTTCTAAATTCACAAGAGTCACAATTATAATCAAATTGCTTCAAATGTTTGGTTTTTATATGTCTTTCTAAATGCTGTTTGATGTTTGATTGATATTCACAAGAGTCACATTTATAACTAAGTTCTTTCAAATGTTTAGCGTTTATATGCAATTTTAAATCACGTTTACTGTTTGTTCTAAATTCACAAGAGTCACAATTATAATCAAATTCGTTCAAATGTTTAGTTTTTATATGTCTTCTTAAAGATTTTTTGTATTTTGTTCGAAATATACACAACGAACATTTAAATACTTTCTTTTGATCTCGTGAGCTCGATTGTTCTACTTTGATCTGCGTGTTCCTATAATTAGTCGTCGAATGTTGTCGGCCGCCCTTTCTTTCAACGTAACGGTGCGTATTTTCCGCGTGCAGTGTGAGGGATCCTCTAGTCTTGAAGCGTCTGTTGCAAATCCCGCATTTATACATTTTAACTAAGTTATGGTGGTTGCTGATGTGCTCCTTGAGATCTGCTTGGTACTTCGTTCTGTACTTGCACTGCTCACATTTATAGATTACGCGGAGGCACCTCTTGCGTTTGTTCAATGCTGTCATCGCTTGCTTGGCCGGTGGTGTCGGCAGAATGCCCTTTCTGAAAACAAAATAAATAAATATTTCTAATCTCATGGTAAACATCAAATTAAATTTAAGTCTTAAGTTAATTTCACCACAAAATGGCTAATGCGCTTTAATGGGATAGATGACTTCGCCACCTGAAGTAAGTTAATGCAGTTATTCCCAACACTCTCTTTGAGTGTTGGGAATAAACTAATCAGAATTAAACAATTTACGAACAACTATTGGCGTAAATTGAATCGCGGTATATTTAAATACTGTATATAAAAACACATAACAACATGTGACAAGTAGAGTAACATAAACATGATAATTGACACTTTCTTGTAAACCTACTCTTTAGAGTGTTCTACACCCTACATGGTCCAGGAACTATCCTAGTTTGATCCTATTTTCATCCTTATGTTCTACTCTACATTTTTCATTCCCTACATTAAATGGTGCGATATAGACTCACACTCTGAGAGGCATCAAAACAATTAATTATTAATATAATTTCTTCAGCCAATGCCAATGCCAATTTGACACAAACTGTACCAGAATTTACAACAGACAATTCGCTGAGCCTCTTTGCAAAACATTTAATTTATCTCTGGAAACATCTGGTTTTGCTGATACCTGGAAGGTAGCTAGTACAGTAGGGTACTTAGGCCGATTCTGGGACCTCCTCCCCCTCTCACCCCCTCACCCTAATGGCGCCCTCTACCAACCCAACTGATGTGGCGCCCCCTCGCGGTCGCCAACCCAACTAATGTGGGGCCCCCTCACCCCCTCGCCCTAGTGGCGCCCTCTGCCAACCCAACTAATGTGGGGCCCCCTCACCCCCCCTCGCCCTAGTGGCGCCCTCTGCCAACCCAACTAATGTAATATTTGGTTCAGAACCGGTTCTGTACCGGTTCTGAACTGGTTGTAGCACAACCGGTTCAGTTCAGAACCGGTTCAGAACTGAACCGGTTCAGTTAGAACCGGTTCTGAACTGGTTCTAGCACAACCGGTTCAGTTAGTATTGTGATGATGAAAATTTTCGACCTCGAGATTTTTGCAGATGTCCACGTTTTGAGGTCCCCTGATACCAAAAAAGTGGTTTTTAAAAAATGTCTGACCGGAAGTAGTAGTTTACTTCAGTGAAAAAATTAAATTTTACAAATATTTCGTCAATTACTATGTTTAAACAAATTTATAAAGAATTCAAATGTACTCAAAATTAAATTTGAGAAAAATTGTATTAATAAAGTTTTTCGAAATTCCGACCGGAAGTATCACTTTTACTCTTACCGAATAACGATTTTTTGCAAATATGTCATAAGTTATGCATTCTATATATATTTATGAAGAGTACAAAAGTATTTAGAGTTCAATTTGGAATATTTTTTGTATAAATGAAATTTCAAAATTCGGACCGGAAGTAACACTTTCATACGTATAAGAAAGTCGTGTGGTGGCCACACCTCATTGTTATGTTTTTTATTGCTTTTTTAGATTCCTTGTAGAGTGCTGTAACACATTTAATTAGGTTTTATTTTGTGAATAATTAACCGGTTTTGAATTATTTTGATTTTTGTCAAATTTTTTGTTTTTTCAATGCACTTTTTAAAACCACATATCTAAGGCTTATTTGAATAGAATTACGTCATATTTCTACTGCAAACAGGGAAAGGTATAAGATTATGAGTAATGTCTAAATATTTAATAAATCTCATACAGGGTGTTCAAAATTTATCGATTATTTATGTAATCTTACATTTAAGAAAAATCGTTGTCTTTTAACGGAATAGCCTGTAGATGAGCACGCCCTAGTATGTTGACAAATATCTTGCATCATACAGATATAGGTTTCCCTATGCCTATCTCTCACAGTTTTAGAGATATTAATGATTATTTTCTAAATTGAGTATTTTCAAGAAAAATCGTAGTAGTAAGCCTTGAGAAGTAAATTTGATCTGTCAAAATTGAAAGGTAGTTCATTTCGTTTCTAACTGGTTTTAAGTTGTTCACAAATATGCAAGACGAATTCAATAATTACTCTAATAGAGATATTTTAAATTTATTCTAATTCATGGTGAATCTCTTCAAATAATTGATAGAACATGTCGACTATTTAATGAAAGATACCCACATTTACCAGCAATGAATAAAACTAAATTTAAACGAATAGAGTCAAGTTTCATTCGTTTTGGTATTCAAGTCAAGAAGACAGTTCCAAAACCGATTACGGGCGACGATGGTAATGAAATCGTTGTTTTGGGATATTTTCATGCACATCCAACCAGTTCTATACCGGCGGCATCTGCAGATGTAGGAATTTCATGTACATCTATACATAGGATTTTAAAGAAAAATAAGATGCACCCTTATTCATTTCAAACTGTTCAGGCTTTTCGTCCGGGAGACCAAGATAGAAGAAGAATTCAGTTTTGCGAGTTTATTATAACTAAAACACAAGAAGATCCTGATTTTTTATCAAAACTTATCTGGAGAGATAAATCGAAATTTAATCGTGAAGGAATAGTTAATAGAAGGAATTGTCACCATTGGGCACAACAAAATCCACATGCCATTAGAGAAGCAAATTTTCAAGACACTTTTAGCTTCAACGTTTTTGCAATGATTGTAAATAACCGCGTTCAATACGAAATTTATAATGAGAATTTAACGAGCGTCCGGTATCTACAGTTGTTAAGAGAAGTAGTACTGCAATTTTTGAATAACCTACCACACAATCTCATACGGCAATGTTGGTTTCAAATGGATGGAGCAGCAGCTTCACATGAGGTATATCGGGAATTAAAAAATATCTTTGAGGATAGGTGGATTGGCCGTAATGGACCCTCGTTATGGCCACCTAGACCCCCGATCTGACTCCCCTTGATTTTTATTTATGGGGTCAAATAAAAAATGAGGTTTATGCGTCTCCCGTGCAAAACAAAGAACAGCTTATAGCTAGAGTAAGAGACGGTTTTCGAAACTTGAACGCTGAGCAAGTAAGAAAAGCAACTACAACAGAGTTAAGAAGAAGAATTGTGATTTGTTTAGAACGGAACGGAGATCATTTTGAACATTTGTGAATATCATTCTGAACGCATTATTTGTCTTTAATAAGTTGATTTTATTCACATTTTAGATTGTTATGGTTATTTTTGTTATCTCATATGATATTAAAGCCATTCTAAGCTTTGCTACTTATTTTCTTTTTTAACCTTCTCACACAAAGTTTGATGGATCAAAAGCAATTGGTGTAATTCCAAAACATTTTTCTTCACAGTTTACTGCTAATAATGCTCAATTTAGAAAATAATCATTAATATCTCTAAAACTGTGAGAGATAGGCATAGGGAAACCTATATCTGTATGATGCAAGATATTCATCTACTTACTAGGGCGTGCTCATCTACAGGCTATTCCGTTAAAAGAAAAACGATTTTTCTTAAATTTAAGATTACATAAATAATCGATAAATTTCGAACACCCTGTATTAGATTTATTAAATATTTAGACATTACTCATAATCTTATACCTTTTCCTGTTTGCAGTAGAAATATGACGTAATTCTATTCAAATAAGCCTTAGATATGTGGTTTTAAGAAGTGCATTGAAAAAACAAAAAATTTGACAAAAATCCAAATAATTCAAAAACGGTTAATTATTCCCAAAATAAAACCTAATTAAATGTGTTACAGCACTCTACAAGGAATCTAAAAAAGCAATAAAAAATATAACATTCCATTTAAAAAATCAAAGTTGGCTATGACTCCCTGTATAACCAAAAGTGGTTAATGAGTGTAAATATTTTATATTAACAGACCAAGTATCAACATTACGTGCTACAAATTTTCAAAACTGTCCTAAGGCGTTAACATAGAAAAGATCTAACGAACGGGTTAGGTGAAAACTCCTGTATATAAGGCAATAATCATACCTGGCATTCCTCTTGCAGCAGAAGCTCATGTGATATACAAGATATTCCTTCGGATCCAAGCGGATTTGGCAAAACCGGCACTGCTCGAGATCTGGAATTGCACGAAAAACACACCCATTGAATTACATGCAAAACTGATATTGATGCAGTGTTTGTGGAATGCAAAAGTCATAACAATAATAATGTTTATGTAAAGAAAAATTGAACAACTCATGGTCAATATATAACCATGAAAAGAGAAGGAATTGCAACAGCTGTTGGATTAACTTTTTTTTCCTTACCGAAAATTTCTCTTATTAATTATTGATGTTTTGGACAATGAGATACAGGATCGATTGGAATTTGTAGGAAAAGTGTATGATGTAAAAATTAATCTGTGAATCAGTTTCTGTATTGTATTCTATAACTTTTAATAATTTATATGAGTTGTAGGAAGAATGTTATGTGTTTGAGTGTAACCACAAATAACAATTTAATTTATATATTTCCTTCCAATTTTGCCAAATAAGAGCAGCTAGTTATGTAAGTATTTATTCTCATGTTTTGTATAAGAGTGTTAATCATTAATCTTATATTATATGGTATAATTATAACTGGTAAAGTGGCACAGGTATAATAAGTTTTAAGAACATTGGATAATTTAATATAAACCATAAGCAATTACTTTCTGGAAATATTCCTCAACATCATCAATTGTATTCATTATCATTATTATTTTTATTCATTAGTGAATTTAAAGACAATATCTTTTAAAAATGCAAAAATTTATAAAGTCAACTCCACAAACATCAAAACGAGATATTCACAATACCTTCAATTGAAAACGTTTCGGTTGTATCCTTAGCACAAATAGTTTTATGTTTGGCCAAATGTGATTTCGAGCTGAATCCAAGACAGCAAAATGTGCAGGCAAATACTTCCTTACTGATGTCTTTCGTAGTCGTAACAAAATCCACCCTGACAATTTTATTCGTGCTGTTTTCATATGCCTCACCAAAATACACCATTAATTCTTCACCAGATCGAATTTGACGAGTGCTCTGATAATATATATTCTCCTCCGATTTAAAGACAATCAGGTTTCGGTCACAAGTATTCCTGGTAGGATTAACGTACTGCATCCAATTCAAATACTTCCATTTATTTTTGTCTAAAACAAATTTCTCGCCATTCATTTCCCATGGACATTCTGAAGTGCTGATTCCAGTGAAAGGACCAAATTTTACACCGGCAGGAATAATTCTTAAAGCATATACTCCAGTTTGCCCAAGACAATCTTGAATTTCTAAAATATCATTTGGTATATCTTCTCCACTGTCGGCGTTATTCAAAGCATATTTGTTTAAAATGTGCACAAGCATTCCACATTCGATGCAATAGTCGATGTAATATGCTTCACAATGTTCACAGTCTGTTGGCCAAAGATACACACAGATTAAGAATTTATATCACTTGGTAATTCTTTAAATAAATACAGAATCATAAAATATTATTTATTACTGTTAGCTCTCAAAATAATCAAGTAATATACTATATAAGGATGTCAAATATTAAAAACTGGCAATTGAAATAAGTTTAACCTTAGACACAGGTTTGAAAGTAAAAATATGTATGTTTGTAATGGAATTTAATTATGTTTTTCTATAAAAAGAATAAATACTAAATGCATTTAACTTTTCTCTGTGTATTTTGTATTTATACTGCAGATGTTTCATCACTCCTTACAAACATGACAATCTTATTAGAAGTTTCTTGCCCTTGAAACAGTACCAATAGTAATGTCAGAAGCAACAAGAGTTTGCATATCATTCTATTATCTAACTGATGATGTAAAATCAATCATCAACAATACTACCAAGGATGTAGTAAAGATAAACATTTATGTAAATATGAATATTAAACCAAGTTCTATTAATAAAATAATGTTCGTAGATATGAACATATTAAAGTTTGATTTCAATATTTATTGAATGGTAAGAGTTTACAATGACTTTCACACGAATAATATTAAAATACAAGAAAAATATTGAATAAAACATTAGGTACGTGTAAATATACAGCTTACACTGTACAGTATCCAAAAATGTAAGTTTCATTGTCCACATATCAGTAAAAAATACCAACTTTCCAACTTAAAAAAATATAATTCAAAGTTAAAATCCATCTAATGTGGAAAAAGCCAGTAAAATTGGTGGATTTTAACCTTGAAATATGGCTCTGGAGCAAACATTTCATAGCTTTTATTCATACACTGACAATAAAACATACATTCTGGATACTGTACAACATAAGCTTGCTATTTACACATACCTTGCTTTATTAAATAATGTGGTACAAGAAACCGCCATTTTTTAAAGTATACTTAGTAGTAATTGTATGTATAAATATCACTTCATTATCCATTAAATATATATATATATATATATATATATTTAAAAGATATGTAGATGATTGCCTTGCATTGATACCAGAGAATAAAATAGATTATATACTAAATGTTTTTAATTCTTTTAATTCAAAATTAAAATTTACTATTGAAGTAGAAAAAGATAATACTATAAATTTTCTTGATCTAACTGTAATCAAAAACAATAACAAAATTAAAACAAAGTGGTTCAGTAAACCTACATCATCTGGACGATATATCAATTATAAAGCTAGTGTGCCACTCTGTTACAAAAGAAATGTTGTAACAGCTTTAGTTGATCGTGCCATATGCTTAACAAGCCCACAATATAGACCAGAAATATTAACAAAAGTTTATACCATATTAGAACAAAATAATTATCCAAGATCATTTATTAAACGAATTATCAAACAAAGATTACACAAAATATATAATAAAGTACAATGGGAAAATCAAAATAAACAAATACAAAAGGATATTACATATATTCCTGTTCCGTATATTGTTGGTCTATCTGAGAAATTAAATAATATCATTAAACCATATAATTTAAAATTGGCATATCATAGTAATAATAATTTAAGTCATCTATACACACGTTTAAAAGATCCTATTCCAAAATTAAAACGAACACATGTTGTATATAGCATTCCATGTAATGATTGTAATAAAATATATATTGGTCAAACTCAACAATACCTTGAGGAAAGAATAAAAGGACATAAGTATGCAAAAAATCCTACATCACTCAAGAAACATAAAGATAAGATGAAACACAATTTCAATTTTGAAAATGTTGAAATTCTTAAAACCGAGAACAATGCCAAAGTAAGAAATTTTCTTGAGATGATTGAAATAAAACGAAACAGCAATACAGTTAATGATAGGAATGAAATTGATGGTTTATCAAAAATCTATTTTCATATTTTATAACGTAAACATACTAATATATGTAATATATTTATAGTGTGCGTTTGGACAAAATTTCAAAATGACATTTATTTCTAAAATTGATTTTTGACAGTTTTTCAAAAAAAGACTGATTTAATTTTATTTCTAAATGCTATAACATTTACAAAATTAATAAGAAGTATATTTTATGGTATTGAAAATACCTTGTCAGGTATTATGAATATACAATAACATAAAACAATAAATTTTATAGGTAAGTTTCAAAAGCTTAGATGTGACCGTTCCTGTATTTAATTAAAATTTGTATTTTTCTTTACAGTTTTACTGATGAAGGCAATAAAAAATTGTCGAAACGTTTAAAACTATGTATTATTGAGTTATTTAAGGTCGCTAACACCAAGAGAAAGATATATATTTTTTATATATATATATATATCAATAAACAACAGGTATTTCCAAAAACACACAAACTAGGTGCATCCAATCATAGATTCAAGTTGCAAACAGGCAACTATAAAACAATCTACCTTAAAATAGATATCCCCATTAACACACTGGAAAAGCAACTAATGCTATTGTTAGTATTTTTGTAAATACATTGTGTTTATTATTAATATATACATAATTGAGAATGAAATGATTTCTATATTTACAACAACCGAGTAGACGGTTTTGCAAAGCAAGGAACGAGTACCGGGGGACAAAGTATGACTAATGCACTAGTCGGTTCGCAACTTGAATGTCCGATTGAGTACAGCGACAACTTAGTTGCTCAAAAACTAAAGTACACAGTTTATTTGAATAATCAGATACCCGATTAGTTTTCACTCGAGTTCTGCCATCACTACTACATATTATTGAAAATCTTTATAATTTGCGTGGGCGTCTATCTAATGCTTAGCCTTATACATATACATTTACTTACACAGTAGTCCATTATCAAACTCAATTTTCATATCATCAGCACTAAATCCTTTTTCGATTTTAACGTTGTCATTTTGTACTTCAGCCACTTCTGATGATGCTAACTCTGTTTTCATATTGTCCAAACATGTGGGCTCTTCATATTGTTTGATTTTGCCATGCCAAATGGGATTTTGTAATTCAGCATTGTCTGTAGTAACAGCAGTTTCAGAAATATACATTTTGTCCTCTACAAAACTGTCATCTTGGCACTGTTCCTCCTTTACACAAATTGTATTTGCCGAAAGCATTGTATCATTCACTTGATCAACGCGGTTAGCCATTATTAACATTTACGGTAAACAGGATCTGGTCACGACCTTTACCAATATTGAATTTTAATTTGGTTCCTATTACAAACACGAAGCGCTAGTAGTTTATATACGAAGTTTACCGAATACGGAGCGTCATAAATAGCAAAACAAAAAGGTGCGTTATTTGTGAAAATCCTAACCTAAAATTATATGCGTCATTGATAATTCATAATCAAATTGTTGCGTTGTGTTGTTTGCATTGAGTTTCATTGGTTATTTAGACTTGTAAGTTGGAGGGAAGTATGGTCGTAGTCAAGTATTCTGTGATCACATGTACCTATTGCTAGCACTTCACCGAAGGGCAAGTTTCTTTCCTTATGTGATTGAATACGTAAGCGTAAATAGTGCACAAATATAAAGAAATATTGTTCTGTATGTATTTACAAAATCAACATTGTGCAGATATTAATCCGTGCGTTGAAAGAATTGTTGATACCTCCCTTAAAAGGACCAATCCTGCTAAAGTGTATAAAAACCATTCGGTTTGTGAAATAGGTACATTATATTAACTCAATATTGTATGTATGTAATTTATAAGCGAACACTTTGCTGGACATTTGTATGATTGTGTCCTCAATATAGGTAATAACTAAGTAAAAACTGATAACAATTTATATACATATTTAAATAAAATAATGATTATATATTTAAAAGTCTAACAAACAGCAACAGATAGGTAAGCATTATTTAATTATAAAAATAAGGATATGACGCTACTATTACTATTAACAAAAGTTACATCTGTATAATATGTGGTACAAAATATATCTATTTTTATTTTCTTTAATGTATGTTATGTATTGTCTAATATACAATAATTACTAATTTTTTTGATTTTAATTTTTTCATTTCCTGTGTGTATATTTTTCATTTTACGAGGGATATTGGGAAAGTAAGGTCCGATTTCTAATAAAACATAAACCATCGCAGATTGTTTCAAAAAACTGTTTATATTTAATTATTTACATGTTTCTCTATTATATACAGGGTGTCTCTAAAAGGTGCGGAAAAAACGCTACCACACATTTCTGAGGGCGATCTAACCCAACTTACCTCAGTCCAAAAGTGGATGCACCATTGCATTGAATTGCCACAAGAATAACACCCAAATTACAGAAGCATATGTGTCCATATACGGAATGAATTTTTTATATCCAGATTACTCATAAACGGCTGCTCCAATCAACTCCTACCAGGTATACGTTTTCTAGGTAAAAAACATTGGAGAATAAGAATTTTTATTTAAAAGTTAAATGCAGTGTGTCTCAAAAAAGTTATTACGTTTTAAATGGATACAATATGCCGCAGGTGGCGCCCTCTACATTTTGCAATGAAAATGAGAGCAAATTTAAATTTTTTACCCCACGAAACCCCCCCAACCCAAATATTGTGACAATATACCAATTATTACAGAAATTATTTATAAAAAACTAAAACCTAATTGAACTTTTTACACTCTGTATCTCCGAAAGCATCCACTTTTGGACTGAGGTAAGTTGGGTTAGATCGTCATATTTTACCCTCAGAAATGTGTGGTAGCGTTTTTTCCGCACCTTTTAGAGACACACCAGTATAATAAAAGCCGAGTAGCCAATGGCAACCAAACCCGGTCAAAATCGACGAAAATTGGGTACGCGGGGGGAAGAACTCGTCTCTGGGTACGCGATATTGAAACCTTAAATTGTTCCTCGACGGAGAGATTTTCCTTCTAAGTGGAGCGAGTGCAGAGATATCGCCCGTTGAAGAGGAGCGTGCATTCGGTGTTTTAACAGAAAAATGGCTTACGTCATGACGATTCACGTGACAACCGATCAAAATCGTAAAAATGTCAGGTATGACAGGCACGCGCGAAAGAATTGTAAAAGTTTCACATTGACGAAGAAATTTCAGGCCGTCGAGGTTTAGAGTGCGGAAAGAGGGTTGGAAACTAAAAGAGTGGACTTTTCCGCGACGATTGAGTGCATTGTCCACGTGCCAAATCTGTCGCTGTCGAAGGTGCGACTCATTTAAGGCTTTTCTGCAGGGTAAAAAAATCTCGCGATGACGAGTTTGCGTGTCATTAATGACTATATATATTCACGTTCATCCATCGGTTGACAAGTTTAAATGTCAGAAGGCCGACAAATGAAGAGGTTTCGAAGAAGAAGTGCACAATAATTGAAACGTGGTACCTTTCAGATACGTATTAGTGTTATTATTAGCAATTGTTACTGCTTCTTTCCTATATGAATATATAAACAAAATGCCGACGGATATGATAAAATAAACTTAAAGTGTATTATCGCACGTAAGTACAGTAACAAATATGACGATCTTTCTATATTTTATTAAGATATGTTAAATACAATGACACTCTATTCATTATATATGTCATCGAAATGTCGTCACGATGACAGCTCACGAGAAAAGTACGGGATATTTTTTGCTTAAAACTGGACGCAAAAAAGTCAGGCCAATTTCATACAACGAACAACTTGAAGCAAGTCTAAATAAAGAACCATCTGAGTTTTGCCTGAATGTTGGAAATATATCAGTGTTCAAAATGTAATTATATAAATTTAAGCCATTTACGAATGGGATCATTTAATAACATTTCTCATCGATCTCTCTACGCATACAAATAATAGGGTGACTTTTCTTTATTTGTCAGATGTGTCCGAAACACTTCCAAATAAAATAAATACATCAAATAAGATTCCCATAAGCATTTATGTAATTTCGTTTACCAATTTTCAGTTATAAAAGCAAGCATTTAAAGTATGCGACTGCGGGTAGGCACCAACTAATCAGAAGTACATTTTCGGTTAAATGGTATTAGGAGCCAGCAAGATTTTCGATTGGGTTTTACAAAGTATACTATTAAAGCGTAATATGAAAATTAATTAATTCTCTCAATGACCTGAAAGTTTAAAACATGTTTTCTTAAAGTTCATCATGTTATGTTGTTAATTACATTTGACAATTGGAAAGACAATTTGGTTAAGCAATCTGACATTTCGTCCTCACAAGTTTATGTGTGAACGAACTATTGTCGCGATGACAGGTGGAACCACAATTTGGTTAAACATCTTGACGTCGCCAGTCTCACTTTTCATTGTCGTATAAATGTCACGATGACAGTCTGTCAAAGAATTTGAAGTATACACTATTTTTATCGTAAACTTGACATAAAGGGAGGCATAGTACTACCAATTTTATAGAACGAATGGCTTGAAACAAGATTTAATTACCGAACCGTCTTGGTTTTTTTTTTGTCTGTCTACGTTTACCTTGGGCTAGATGCACACAATTGATACAAAACCTGAGTGTCAACAAAGTTTTTCTAAATATCAGCGTTCAGTAAATTGTATAGAAATGTTGTTCGCTTTGTGGGCAAAGTCTTAATAAATAAATTCATTTGCCACTAATTATAAATGTCACAATAATATTTAATTTATTTCTAAGAGACATTTTGCTTAATATACGTCTTCATTCATAAACAAGAACAAACTGAACTGCGGTTGTAATTACTCAACATTGTCGGTCATTCAGGTACAGTTTCCAATATCGTAGTTATAAAAATTGAAGCAAAGGCGTCCTAATGTAATGATTAATAACATTTAACATCCACTGAAAGAAATATTATAACCGTTAATATTTACATTTTATTGCATTATCAATTATTATTATTATTATTACATTGTATCGATCATTTATCGTATTTTTAATGGCTTGGACACATCTCTGTCATCTTTCTACATACAAATATACATACTGCGTCTTTTATTTACATTTAGAGTAGCTTATGATATCAATATTAATTAGGGAACATAGTAATGTTTTTCATTTTGACTACTGTCATAGTTAAGTCAATTTATTGAAAAGTTCCACAGTGTTCTCAAATTAATATTGAAATCGTAGGTTATTCTAAAAAAAATTAATTGAAGGCACGGTATGTCTACAATGACATTCAATTTGACAATTCATTCTCGCAATAGATCAAACTGTCGCCACGATGACAGTTTGACGTTTGGGCAACTTTTATCATAAAACTTGAGACAAATAGAGTTAGAGTACTACCAAATTTAAAAAACAAAGAAATTTATATATGATACAACAAATCTTGATCATACAACCATCTTAGGTTTACCTTTTCGGCCTACTTACATTCAACTTAGACTAGGTGCACACGCATTATATCAAACCTGAATGTCAATGATATGTTCGAAGTAATCAGCTTTCAGTAAATTCTATAGAAATGTTAAACATTTTATGGGCAATTCAAACTCGAAGAGTTTCACGGACCACTGTAATAACAAAAAGAGCAAATATTCTATTAAATAAATGTGTCCTAAATAAAAAAAAAAGAAGGGGGGAAAGAATAGAAATTTATTTCTATTGACTATTGTCTCGGAAGCCCTACGTTAATTGTAATTCAAAGAAACGAATACATCATGCATACATATCACCTTTAATTTAACGATTTCAAGGGTAATGTAATTACTATTTTAAAACTGGAAGTACTACCAATATAAAGACAATGCGATTTAAAAATTTATCATACATGGTAATTCACTAATTATCAGTGACTTTATGATCGCGATCTACTTTATTACACAAAAGCATCCCTTCCTTAGAAAAAATAATTTAAGCATTACGCCCCAGATGCTGATCAAAATTGGTGAACACAGTATATTATTAAAATAAAATTAAGTAACAGTTAAAGGGTGTAGCGAAAATAAAAAAAATAGTGCACATCTATGTCGTCATCATTACTCATCTATTATCATTTTAACACCGATATATTTAACTAGAGCATACGCGAAATGTTGGTCAACACAACATTCACGTTAGGTGGCTTAAATGTTACAGGAAACGTCAGAATTGTCACAAAAATCCATCTGACTTTTGATTAATGTTGGCAATTTCACAAAAATTTAATTGCGGGTTATAAAACGTCAAAACGATCAATCGAGTTCAGTTCGTGATGAAATCTGAACTGCTTTCATGATGTTGACAATTATTTAAGAAAAAAAGTAAAACACCCTGACATCTGTCTGATATTTCATTGGTCATGTTCTTAAGCTCCATCGATATTTATTGTAGACCTTGACACAAAAACACATGAAATTAGAAATTTTATACAGCGAAATGACTAAAATATTAATGAGAAAAGTGCTATCAGATGCATTTTAGTTTTGCCTATATACCGTGCCTTCAAATACTTTCCGCATTAGAGACGGCCATGCTTTTTTTTTAATGGTTGGTGACAGTGCATAATTTTAATAGTTTGGTTATGTCATATAAATAATACCGCGCGATCATTTAAATTCTAAATTAGAGCAGGCTGTGAAATTTAAATTAAGTTGGTATATAAGTACTAATTTACGATTTGAATTGTCAAAGTGACGTTTCAAAATGTTAATTAATCAATAATTGACATTCTGGACAACCTAATAAAAAAAATCCCGCCTGCTATAATTTAGAATTTAAATGATCGCGTGGTCATAGGCGTCTATAATTTGAATTTAAGTATGTCAACTGTCAGAATTTGAAGTTTTCAAAAAATTAGCATGTACACCAACATTGATTACTTAAAAACTTCAAAAACAGCCTACTCTAATGCGGAAAGTATTTGACGGCACGGTATTAGACAATTACCTTAAAATATGATTTATATTATTATTACTAGGTGACAGACGAATCAAATTCCAATGTAATGACAATTGTTTTGTAACTATTCAATTTACTAAAGTAAATAATCCAGTCTAAAACAACAATTACTTCTACTAAATAGTTTGATTGTCAGTAGAAAGTTTGAAGTATGGGCAGCGTTCAATCATTTAATGGGATATGTTTGAAAATACACCATTAAATCAAATTGTTAATCAAACATTCTGATGATGGTTGATGATGATCGTGTCCCAGGCTGGTGGCTCTTATTTCGATGGATTGGTTGTAAACATGAACTACCTTTTTGTGTTATTTTTCCTTAAATACTTAATAAAAATCACAAAATGATCCAACAATTACGAATTATATTCTTTTTACAGTGTGTGTAAGCAAAATGTTTACACAGATATTCCAACGTCGGTCAGTATTATTTTTGGTTATTGTTTTTAGTTCAACTACCAGCGTCACTACTAAATATTTAAATTATAATAGGATCGTCTCAGCACGATCTACAGGCGACGACTCAATGCCACTGCAAACTCACTTTGACAGGAACAATTTCAGAGCAGACAAATGAAACTAATTTATTAATATGGAAGCCAGTTATAAATTCACTATTATAAATAAAATTAATAAGTCATACTATTCTATACCAACATTTTATTTAAAACTTGATTCTTCTGTGTAATGGGCATGCATTGTTCACAAATTTGCATTATAACAAAACTCAAAAGGTATGTCAAAAGATGTATGATTATTATTAAATATTACAGCCCAGAAATAACGTTTGTGGGCCATTATAATTGACAGGTTAAATTATGCAAAACTAAAATAAATCTGATATTACTTTTTTAATAATGATTTAGTCCTTTCATTGTGTAAAACTAATAACACTATGAATCTTTTAGTGTCAAGTATTGGTATTACGCTAAATAGCATCTAAATTTCAAACTTCAACAAAGAAAAGTCAGACTGACGTAAGATGCTTTAAATTAACTTGAGTTAAAAAAATTGTTTGTGCTATTTCCATCGTTTGTGGAAACTTGATATTCCAACGTTTCGGCAGTCCTTCTACTGTCGTCATCAGGGTTCATTTTTGTATAACTACTTTACCACTCGACTAATTAAGAAAAAAAACTATTAGCAAAAAAGGAAAGATTATTTTGAGGTTAAAAATATTTGACAAATGTCAAATCCACACCTTTTTTATAGGTTCAGTGTGTATGCGCAATATGCTATTTTTTTCGTGTTAGTTAGTAGTAGTAGTTATTATTCTCCGGTCTCGGAATATTCATCTACTTATCTGACAAAATAGACCATATTCAAAGAACATTAATAAATATCAAGGAAAGAGCGTTCCATTAAAAATAAACATCTTATATGGCACAATGTGCTTGCCGGCTTTATTAAGTACGTGTGTATACATTGGAGAAACTAGCAGACCCCTAAGAGTCAGAATAAAAGAACACCAAAGAATGGTCAGCTTAGGGGAAACAGAAAAATCGCAGCTGGCGGAACATGCTTGGGAAGAAGATCACAACATTGCATGGAACGAGGCGACAATCCTGGCCAAACAAGAACACGGCCAAAAAAGAAAAATTACAGAAACAGTGTATATGAAGATAACACCTGACACGATAAGTACGCCCAGCCTGGAGATCAAGAATATCTGGCTCCCTATGATGATAGAATGTGTTAACCGAAGACCGGCAGCCACGAGACCGGAGAATAATAACTACTACTACTAACTAACACGAAAAAAATAGCATATTGCGCATACACACTGAACCTATAAAAAAGGTGTGGATTTGACATTTGTCAAATTATGTCAAATATTTTTAACGTCAAAATAATCTTTCCTTTTTTGCTAATAGTTTTTTTCTTAATTAGTCGAGTGGTAAAGTAGTTATACAAAAATGAACCCTGATGACGGCAGTAGAAGGACTGCCGAAACGTTGGAATATCAAGTTTCCACAAACGATGGAAATAGCCCAAACAATTTTTTTAACTCAAGTTATACTTATCCATCGTCAACAATTTCACGTCATGAGTTACAAATTCGGTATGGGCCCGAATTAAATAGGTCTTTCAGACAATATGAAAAGACTAGGATTAAACTTGCCAAGGAAGCAAACCATCTAACCTTCCTATACAAAGCAAGACAACACAACGTCATCCCCAAGGGCTTAAGGATTAAACCTCCAGTCCAAAGTCAGAGAGCACAAAGGATTGCAAAAAGAGCCAGTGAAGCCTTAGTTAGGGAAAGAATCAACCATCACCGACTCGCAAAAATCAGGATCAAAAAACAATGCGAGGATATTAGGCAGAAGATCAAAGATGAAACCAATGAGCAAGATTATGAGCACATCCTTCAAGCAGTGGAAAGAAGCTACCAAAGAACAAACAACCAACATAAAGAGATACACAAGAGAAAACTGAACACCCTAATATATCAACAAAGAGAGACAGAAACACTAGATCCCTCCAAGACAGTCATCAATCTGTCAAGCAAACAGTTAAACAACCATGCTATCGAAATACTCAATAAAGGCATGAAGTTTGCAGTAGCAAAAAATCAAATTCCCACTATGGACATCATACTTGCCGCGGAAACAGCCGCACAACAAATAGAATCTCCAGAAGCAGCGGATGAATACCGATGGAAGATTAGAACAGCTATAGAAGATGCTAGATCGAGGAAAATCAAGCACAACACCGCGAGGGAAGAACAACGCAGCCTCAAAGAACTAAAAGCAGATAGGTCTATAAAGATACTACCAGACGACAAAGGGAATGCAACAGTTGTAATGGATGTGGAAACATACAACAACAAAATACAGGATGTTCTAAGGGCAGGTAAATACAAAGAATTACCGAAGGATCCCACACCATCAGTAGAATCCAGAATATATAGAACATTGTTCAAGTACAAATCAGCCTTCCCGAACCAAAACATCAGATATAGACTTACACCACACTATAGTAAGCCGCCGCATCTATATGGATTACCCAAGATCCATAAACCTGACATCCCTCTGAGGCCAATTGTTAGCTCCAGAAATTCTCCGTGTCATCCACTAGCCAAGTTCCTACTGGACATAATTACCCCAATATCAGGAAATACATAATCGGCAATTTCAAACACTGAACACTTCATCAACAAAATCAAGAACATAAACATTGGGGAAGAAGATAAATTGGTGAGCTTTGATGTTACTAGCCTGTTTACCAATGTACCAACAGGGCCTACACTAACAATAGTCAAAAACAAATTCTTCTTGGATGCCACATTGCATGAAAGAACATTGCTTAGTGTGGAAGCAATTGTAGAACTGCTGGCCATCTGAGTTAACACAACCTACTTCCAAGTTGGCGAAAAAATCTACCAACAAGAATTCGGAATGGCTATGGGTTCCCCACTATCTCCAGTATTGAGCAATATCTACATGGAAGACTTCGAACAGAGAGCTATGGATTCGTATAACCTAAAACCAAAGCTGTGGCTAAGATACGTAGACGATACCTTTGTCATATGGCCACACGGGGAAGATACAATAGAAGGATTCCTGCAACATCTGAACAGATTAGAAGAATCCATAAAATTCACCATGGAACTGGAAGCTTACAATAAGATTCCATTCCTAGATGTCCTGATCAACAAAAACGATAATGGCACACTAAAAACAAAAGTATATAGAAAGCCTACGCACACAGGGCAGTACCTACATAACGATTCCAACCATCCTCACAATGTTAAGGTTGGAGTCGCACGCTTCCTATACGATAGGGCACGAACGATATGCTCCGATGAAAGAGATAGAGAGGGGGAACAAAGATCCATCACTGAAATGCTTCAACGAAATGGTTACACGAAGAAAACGTTGTCGAAAGCCAAAGAGGTCCGGGCACCACAGGACACAACCCAAGAACAACAATAAGAAAAAGTACATACCACGGTCATCCCGTACGTTAAAGGGCTCTCGGAAAAAATCAGAAGAATTGGCAACAACTACAAGATTAGAACAGCCACAAAAACAATAAACAACAATAGGTCCGCTCTAACCAGAACAAAACCCGACAACGAAGACCAGCAAACAAAGAATTGCATATACAAAATACCATGCGAGTGTGGACGATCATACATTGGAGAAACTAGCAGACCCCTAAGAGTCAGAATAAAAGAACACCAAAGAATGGGCAGCTTATGGGAAACAGAAAAATCGCAGCTGGCGGAACATGCTTGGGAAGAAGATCACAACATTGCATGGAACGAGGCGATAATCCTGGCCAGACAAGAACACGGCCAAAAAAGAAAAATTACAGAAACAGCGTATATGAAGATAACACCTGACACGATCAGTATGCCCAGCCTGGAGATCAAGAATATTTGGCTCCCTATGATGAGAGAATGTGTTAACCGAAACAGGCAGCCACGAGACCGGAGAATAATAACTACTACTACTAACTAACACGAAAAAAATAGCATATTGCGCATACACACTGAACCTATAAAAAAGGTGTGGATTTGACATTTGTCAAATTATGTCAAATATTTATAACGTCAAAATAATCTTTCCTTTTTTGCTAATAGTTTTTTCTTAATTAGTCGAGTGGTAAAGTAGTTATACAAAAATGAACCCTGATGACGGCAGTAGAAGGACTGCCGAAACGTTGGAATATCAAGTTTCCACAAACGATGGAAATAGCCCAAACAATTTTTTTAACTCAAGTTATACTTATCCATCGTCAACAATTTCACGTCATGAGATGCTTTAAATTGCCGTTCCACCTGTCACCGTGACAGTAGTTCGTGGACAAAAATATACGTCTATACAAGTGTGCCAATAGCTTAGAAAATCAAAAATGATTTTTTTGGCGTCTTACAGGCAACGGTAATACAACTGTAAGCGGACGCGAGAGGCGATTCAAGCTCGAAGAGATTGATGGACAGCTAGTTTTTCCACATAGTTTCCATGTTTGTTTAAACAATTGTCAGAACGTTCTGCGAGCTTTTGTATGCCTAAGTCATAGACGTCCGCCGCCTGTGAGGATAACTGTTCGGTTTGAATTACGCGCTACACTACAGGGGACAGTAACACATACGGGTTGGCAGTATCGATATATATCTCAAGCAAGTTCTAGTTCTTACAGACGCCAAAACAGGTGTGCTTTATGTTAAGTTGTTTGTATGTTTATAAGTGTATATTCAATAGTATAAATGAATATAAGTTTCATTTAAAGCAGTTTACTTGTAACGAAGCTCCTTCGTTAATTGAGTAAAATATCATTTATTCACGTTTCATATCTATTTTGAATTGCAATTTTCAAATTATATATGTTTGATATTTTATTCAACCGTTCATTAACCGTTATTTTTCATGTTATGAATATTTTGTAATTAGTATACTATTTTATCTATTCATTTCTTTGGCGTTCGCGCTCTTAAATTATCCGTAGACGTCACGATTATTTTTCGCGCGTTGCTACGTCATGTTTACGTAGGAGGACCCCACTCTGCGTACTTGTTTTTCTTGGCGAGACGACCATATAAAAGCGCCGTCCCCGGTCAAGAGGTGGACAGAGAGATTCATCCTTCCAACCGTTCCCGACCATAGCACTTAGGCCTATTTGTCGTGAGTGTTATGGTACCGTCCTCTTTAATCTAAGCAGGCCCATTTGTCGTGCTTTGATTAAAGATCCGTAGAAGCAGGCCAATTTGTCGTGCTTCAATCCGTAAACCGTCTCCTTTAATCTGAGCAGGCCCATTTGTCGTGCTTTGATTAAAGATCCGTAGAAGCAGGCCAATTTGTCGTGCTTCAGTCCGTAAAACCTTTTCATTTAATTTCAGCAGGCCGATTGTCATGCTGTAATTAAGTACCTTTTCTTTTAATTGACGTAGGCCAATTGTCATATCTCAATTAAAAGTATTCCGAAAACCGTAGAATAATTAACTCATTTTTAATTATTTTCCAGACACTCGTAACGTCGTAATAGGTTATAAATTCTCGCACGTAAATTTCTTTATCTCCGAACTTATGTACAAATCACGTATTACCGCGAAATAAACATTGCATTTTTCCGCCGTAACTCCAACCGACCGCGCATTTTGCGATACCCGACAAATTTCACCGTTAATCGTTAGTAAAGCCCGGACAATGTTTTAAAGATGATAATAATTTTCTTTTATTGTGAAAACACTGAATATAGAATTATTCCTAATGTAACAAGACCTGTTGTATTTTCTATCACTGTTAAATTTGAAACACGAATGTAATTTTAGGTTATAGAGTAAATATTTTATTTATAGACCGTTGACTGCGATTTTAATGTTCCGATTTGATTTGTTTCACATCATTATTACGTCGTAGGCATGTAATTATTGTAAATATAATTGTTGTATTTGTATGTATATAATTTTGATTACAATAAACACAATAATATAAAATTCGTCTGTTGTATGGTATATCGATAGGTTAATTTTATTCATGCATTTCAAAGGTAAACAAACATCCGTCATAGCATCAACATAAGAGTATTAGATTGTAAAGAAACAAAGTAGTACGTACCCATATAAGTAATCTCGACTAGAGCTAGTTCGTGATACGTTTTTTTTAGATTCACATAGTCACTTTTCACCCAGTAGCACGAGAAGTCATTTTAAATTTTCTTTTGACGTATCCCCTACCGTTCCGATAGTTGGCTCGTTTACCGACATTAATCCGTGGATATGTGATATAGCTTTATGTAAGTATAGACTTCCCAACGTGCACCCGTGTTTGGATGAGAAACTACTATCAGTAAGCATTGAATCTAATAATTTAAAAGAGAAAGAAAAATAGGTAGTTTTTTTTTCTTGGCATGCGGTGGTTTCCCGTTAACTCCGAAAATAATTAACCGCAATTATTTATAAATTAACCACTGCATGACATACTCTGTCTAAGAAGTTTATTTTCATCCTTCCCCTATAAGGTTATGTGGCCCAGGACGTAAAGAAAATTTACTAATTTACTGATAGTAGTTTCAGACAGAAAGATACACATTTTTAACATGACAGACAAAATAGATGTGGCTGTAGTCAACAAGTTTGATGGAAGAAACTTCCAGCAATGGAATTTCAGTTAACCTGTGCACTTAAAGCCACCCTTAGCTTTAAGTGCACAGGTTAACTGAAATTCCATTGCTGGAAGTTTCTTCCATCAAACTTGTTGACTACAGCCACATCTATTTTGTCTGTTATGTTAAAAATGTGTATCTTTCTGTCTGAAACTACTATCAGTAAATTAGTAAATTTTCTTTACGTCACAGCATTACATCTGGCTCAACAAAGAAGCCAGAAATTGATCTGGACAAACCGGAGACAATAAGAGAGGTGGAACAATGGGACAAGAATGATTGTTACAATTATTTTGTTGTATTTTATCTCTTAATGGATTATTTTAGTTTATCGTTGAATACGTAATTTATTTTGGATTAAATTTATGTCATCTTCCTACTACTACTGTCACCTGGTGTGGACTTTCATAAGATCCCTATTGCCACGCGATCTGCCTTATCGCAGGTGGGTGTAACGTATACATGCGTTGACGGGTAGATGGCGTACGATGTTTTATTTAATAGATTTGGTATTTTTTAATTGTTGCTAATTTAGTTTTAGAGCTTCTTTTTGGGCTTAGAGTTATGTAACAAATTATTTATAATTATTTTCCATTTTTCTATTGTCATTTGAACCTGCATTTATGTCGTACGTTTAAAATATCAGATTGGGTCGTTCGGTCTTTTAGGGCAATTGTTCGTGTTCCGTTTGAGGTCGGTTTTTGACATGTTAGAATCTTTCCACAGATTACATACTCTTTATAGATAGGCAACTCCCCAAATATCTCACGATTAAATTTTTAGTTACCACTAAGGTCGCAGTGTCGTTGAAGTATTTTGGCGGGTTTTAAATTTAGATTTATATGATATATTTATAATTAGTTTCATTTTACTTTAACCAAATATAAATATAGTTGGTTAAAGTAAATGAAACTAAAAGTATTTATTTATACAAATACAAGTAAGTAACATCAGAAAAGTACTTTACTATTTAATAGGTAGTAAAATAAAACATCATTCATGTCTAAATATGATTTATATTAAATAAAAATAGAATAAGTAAAAAGTATGAAAATATAGATAGACTTTATTATTAGATTATTATACTGTTAACAAAATAACATTTCATATACAAAGTAAGTTGATAAAACAAATAATTCTTGCATCAACGTGCACATAACAATGAAATATTCAATAGTATAATACCAAACATAATAATTCCTAATAGAAAAAGTAAATCAGCATATTCCTTTAATTTATAAAATTACATTCAGTATTTTATTAGGGTTCCATATGAAAATTTTACTTTGTTATTATCAAACATATAAAGTGAATCAGTGAGTGGCAGAAAAAAAAATTTCATTATTTGTAAAAAATATGTGAGAATGCTGAAATAAAAAAGATTTTTTGAAAGTGTATCAAAGAAAAAACAATTATACAGCATGTTCAGTTTCTTGGTTAACAGTAATTACTTAAAATGAAAAGGAACAGCAAATCTTAATTCATTTTCTTAGTCAACTATTAGAGTCAAGTACCTACACTTAAAATTATTATTTCTAAAATAATATACACCGAATATAAAATTTAGTCTTAACATTATTATTCTTTCTCCTTATATGGGCACTAGCTTCTAAATTTAAGAAAAAGCTACGCTTTCAATGTAAGGACAACCTTACTACATCAAAGTATGTTTTCAATTTTATGTGAAGCAAACAATTATAAAATTTTCTAAATTAAGGAATGTATAAAAATGTTTGGTGTAACTAATTAGCAAATCTAATTTTTACAATTTTGTAGGTATATTTTTTATATCTCCTATATATATATATATATTATATACCGTGATATCATAAAGTTTCTAGGACGAAGATCGACTTAAAATAGAAAACATATGTCTGAACTTAATGCAAGTATTATAACTTAAGGACTTTGAAATTTATCTAGACAGTAACATTGACTGTCATCTATATAATATGTGGCTTAAGTTCAGACACATGTTTTCTATGTTTGCCCATCATCAATCATAATTTCTACTTTACTTCTTCAAACTGTTTCTTTGCCATGCTTCATGAAAATAATTGTTTTTCTTGTATAATATCATTGCATTTCCCAAATAATTTTATGAAATTTGTATGTGGACGTAGAAGAGCTCGTGGAGAATATGCTCTTGCATTTATTAAATTGTGTTCTTCTTGATCATAGTCTGATATTAATTCTCCTTTACATATCTGACAGGACTTAACTGTTTTCAATATGGTCTTTGCCATATAACCAGCTATGTAGCTGTGGCTGCTGATTACAATTTTATCATAGTTTGTAAATGTGAAAGGAGAAACTTCTTCAACAACTTCAGCAATTCCAGAATCTTCATTTGGTACATTCTCAATAATCTCAATGCTCGTAATAAACCCTTTCAATGTGTTTAAAGCACCCTCGCAATCATCTATTTCACAATTGGACGATGGAGAATGCACAGCCATAAAATTATTAATCAACAGACTTTTATAAGAGTAAGTGAAACTAGTACAAGTGGGATTTGTATTTCTTACTCCGTGACTTCTCATACAACCGAAGAAGTTTTCCAATGGGTCTTGGTTGAAATTTCTTGGACAGAGATAGTCAAACCCTACATCCTTTAACATATTCCATATATAAATAAAACCCTGCAATGTTGTTATCCAGTTTATGATTCTTGGTGGTACAAATTTCCTTCCTTCTTTACTACAAAATTTTATAGATTTCAACACATGTATAGCTTCTTTCCAGAAGTCCATATGAGGTGAAGATGCAGAAACCGCACATCGCAAGGTTTTTCCTTCTTGCGCACAAACTGCCGAGCCATTGACACTGTCAAATAGCTTGTCAGCAAAAAGCAAAAAATCTGCTGTGTCAGTCAGCTGCACTTTTCGGAAGACAATCACCACCTAGTAAAAAACAAACAAAAAATAGATTTGTGTTGATAATGTTTATGGTAAGTTGTTTCTTGTAACGTGAAATTTTGTATAATGAAAATCACAATATAAATATGCTTAAAATAATTGGAGTAAAAATGGATTTATAAAAACATTATTTGGAAATCAACTAAGAAATATTTTGTGTTGAAAAGCTTACCAAATTTTGCTAATCCTCTCATGACAGATTGAAATCGTTGCGAAAATACCTGTGCTGCTATCTTCACCTTCATTTTCTTGATTTTAGTAGGATATACATGGGCTTCAGTTAACCTGTTGCACATTTTGGTATCATAATTTCCTGTGTCAAGCTCATATTGTTTTATTACATCATCCCACTTAGCTACTTGTTCTTGCGACTTCCATTTAAATTGCACATTGGAATTTAGCATATTATTCCGAATACCCTTTAGCACCCTTTAGTAAATGCGGAGGATCATACAAAGGTATGACCTCTTTACCGCCTATACTAAATCCAAGTAACCTACTTTCTTTTCCCTCTAAACAGGATTCCCTCTCATAATTCTCTTTCAAATATCTAATAGCTTTTGCATTTGTTGAGTGTTGGTCACATATTGTTGCCAGAACGTGCAATCCAATATCATTAAGGGCAATAATGATGGTTTTTAAATTTCCTGCCATATCTACAGCATTCATTGATGACTCGACAAAATAAAAAGCAATTGGCTGCTTCCATTTGCTTCTTACACCTCTTGCCATAAATACCATAGCATGATCAGCTAACTTTTTTTTTCTTTCTACACCAGCATTTTCAAAACCTTCAATGAAATCATCTTTTTTATTATAATATAAACCAGCTTCTAACATAATCTCATCGAACAATAAGCAGCAGTACCTATCTTGCACATCCATTTTAGCAACACTGGTTTTTAAACTGTCTATAATCGATTGATTAAGTCCAGAAGAAAACGGAAGTTTATACAATAACTCTACAAGAGTTTTCCTGGACGGTAAAGCAAAAATTTTTCTAAGGAGCTTGTATCCTTTAGGACTCTGTTTCAGAAGAGACAAAGACAATATTTTATCATCAATACTAAACCTTCTTCCTCTACTTTTCTTAGGTTGCATTTTTATTTGAGATATTATAAATTTGAGGGAAACTTCGTTTACATTAGCACGTAAAAATTTTTCAGATTCTGCAAACTTAAGTGCTTCTTGTAAACGTTTTTCATTGTCAACGAGCTTAACATCCAATTTTCTGGCAATATTTTGAAACTCCTTCGCTAATTTATAAGCCTTTAACGATTGTGGTGTTAACTGTCTTCTGTGTTTCACACCCATATATCCCAACAAGCTTCCCCTTGTTTTGATGCCTAAAAAATGTCAAACTTTAAATATGACAAAATGAAAAACAGTAGTTAGTAATAACCTGCACGTGTAATATGCAATTTCGGTGATATTTTCCTCCTTTTTCCTGGTGGTATTTCAAGCATTTCAGAACCTAAAATTATATGTGTGTGTAATGAACAACTATCAAGTAAAAAAAAACGAGTACCTGCATGTGTAGAACTAACATCTTCTTCAGGAATTAGAGGTGCTTCTACAACTGATATATCATAATCTGCAAAACAACATTTTTTAAAATATCTAATGTGAAATGTGTTACTTTAGGTATATAAACAATATAACTTTGTATAGTTTGTTCCAATGCATATTTAACATAACTTCTTTCACTGATTTACCATGGGTCACATGTGACGACAATAATTCAATATTTAGAACTTTATACAAATTACCCACCATATAAAGATAGTTAAAAATAAATATTTTTCATGTAAAGAAAATAGTTATAAAATTTAGAGTATTCATTATGTATGTTGCATATTAATATAATATCGATTATCATTTTACCTGGTAAATGTAATGTTGGAAATGCATCATATTTTAAATTTGTTCGGTTATGATATTCCAAAAATGTACAAGTATTATCAAAATTGGAACCACATACTCTATAGGAACTTCGAACACGTTCAAAATCTCTCTGTAGCAAATCTTGTCGACCAATAACGTCCATCCATTTCTTCGCAATCTAATAGAACATTTAATCACAATAATATAGAGAACAGAAACATAGTTATTAAATAACAACATACCTCAATATCTTTAGGAAAAGAATACATTCTTTCTTCTTTATTAGTGTTTCTACACCCAGAAACACAACAAACGAAAACCATTATTACTATGTTGTGCAACTCGGACAACTACTCTAAAAACATGAAAATACCTATTTAAAAAAATAATAGAATAAAAACAAATACGAACGAAATTCAATTAAATTATAAATTTATGATTCTTTTACTAATCTGTATTATTTAAATATAATATGCTGCATAATTCATCGTAACTAATTTGTTTGGTAATTAATGAAAATGTTTTAAAAATGATTACATAGAATATAACTTACCTAAAGCTTAGAGTTCAAATTCACTTCCAAAACTGAACTGAATGTTTGAAAATGAGGAACCTAAATAATCACAATTTATTACTCCCCTAAATTTCTTTTTTAAATAATTGTTGCACTTACCAAATAAAACTAATTAAGTATCTATAGATGGTTAATAATGTCTATAATTTATTGTCTATAAATAATACAATTTAAAGAAAGTTCAATAACAATACACAAAAATAAACAAAAAAACACAACACAAACACTTCCGAATCTGCTACGCAAAATATCGGTCAGCGACAAAGCGTATCTTTAATTTTGCCCGGGTAATTTGAATTATTGAATAGCAGAGACTTTGCGACCTTAGTAGAACTAAAAAAAAAAATTGGCGGGAAAGGGGAGTCGGATACCCATGAATCTTTCTCTTGAGCTTTAACGGTCATCAAGGAAGGATTAAACACCACAAGAGCAGAAGCATATTCCTTAGCCATTACTTGAGAATGTTGTAGAGTTTTGAAGTTTTATCGTCTGTAATCGCTTACAAAAGCGGATGTTATAATACTTCTCAAGTGTTATTTTTGCATTTTGGCGTTTTGGTTGAATCTTGCGAGGATATTTTCTTCACTGGCTAGGAATTGTGTAATTGCTGTAAGTATAATTTCCACGTGTTTGACCGGTCTTAATTTGTGTTGTTTCTATATTTAAATATAGCTGCTAGTGTTAGTGCTGGCCTAGACCTCATTTGAGCACTTTTGTTGGGGTTAAGATTTAAGAACCACGTGCTATGGTTATCTTACGGTTCCAAGGAAATTTATTGCTGGATCTTGCGGTGAAGACATAATTAAGGTACAGATTAATGGAATACTGTAGCCTTCATACGCTAATTTCTTGAGATGTCGTTAGCCGAAGATAGGAGAGCAGATTTCTTGTAACGTGTGGATCCGTAGAAGGTATCGTGTTTGGTAGCTGTGGATGTGAATTTCTTTAAGGTACTGTGACTGTATAAATTTCCCTGATATTATCCAGAGTGTAGAGTTTATTGACCAAACAGTTTTGGTAAAATTTATGTCAATATCGAGTACTTTGAACAGTATATTTCAATTTTCCGGCCTAGCTAATTAAATAAGTCATCGTAATTTCCTATTTTAACTTCTTGTGGCATGTGAGCCTTTATGATTTGAATTAATTAAATTAACGTAGTTTTATTAATAATAGTGACCCCAATTTGGAGGTTACTTTGTCATTTTTGGAGACGTTACGTAGCCTTTTTATTTTTGGACTCAGAACTTGAACTAAATTTTGGATGTGTATGGGCAGTGTAGGTTTCACATCTGTCTTGTGTAACTTCTTAGTTGTTATTTAGTGCATTTAGTCAACCATTGTAATTTATTTTTGTACAATCTCATAAGAAATTATTGAATTAAACTTAATCACATTTCCTTATGTAAAGCATAGTTAACTAGCGCTAATTTTTTTTTATAGAATTAGATACTTTACAACTTAGAGTCTGCACTCTAATGTCGAATAGATTGTCGGTTGCCTCTGGTATACAGAGTGTTTTATTTCAGTGTTGACGTGTTGCAATTCACGATCAAACTGTTCGACTTTGGAGGGACTTTCGGCAAGTTGCCTTATAACTGACTTGTAAGAATATTGTTGGTTAATTATTTTAACTTTAAGGTTGTTTCATGTGTTCACCATTTTGAATTTCTTAAATTTTGTAATTGTACGTCATTGATAATTTTAAGTTGTGGATCACCTTGGGTGACCATTTAAGTTTTAATTAACCATTCAGGAATTTAATATTGGCAACTGAGTTGCGCTTGTGATTTACTTTTCATTGTTTTTTTTTCTTGTTTTGAATATCAGAGATTAGATAGTATAGCCGGTTATGTACAGTATTGGAATGAACTGTTGAGATCTGAAGTAGAATTTCAATAAACTGTTTGTTAAGTTTGAATGAGCGTGTGTTGGTCTTATTTTCTTATCACCTGGGGAGTTTTACATTGGATCTGGTCCGGGGTCTGTATATCTGTTGGGTTTAGCATATTTTTACGGATAGGCGCCCTGACAACTTAACCTTCGACTTAGTACGGTGTTCGAACTCGCCCTTCTCTGACTGTAGCTGGAGGCAGTGCTGACTCCCATATTTAACATCGACCCTTGGGGAAGTAAGAGGTAAGACTTGAGTGTTATAAGTTGGTGATTAATTAATAGACAAGCGTCTTCCTAAATTTTAATAGAAGGTTAATTACCGTGGTGGTGTCTGACTTACTACCTTCTTGGGATTTGGGTACCGAATTTGGTTAGGGCCTTGGCCATTTATAATTTAAATACAAGAGGGTAGCATGATGCTGTGGCAATGTTTACATTAACAGCAGCTATGGAATTAACCCAGATTACTCTAATTGAAAATTGTAAGACATCAAAAGAAATACTAGACAAACAAATCGATCTATGAACAAAAAACAGAAACTAACAAAATGTTAGTTCATGAAAGATTCCATCAACATAAAATGGAAACAAGTGATACTATTGCTCAACACATTGCTAAGGTAGAAAATCTTGCCCGACAGATTCGAGAAACAGGTGATACAATCAGTGATGCAGCAATAATGAATAAAATTTTAAGCAGTTTGCCAAGCAAATATCGTAGCTTCAGACAGGCCTGGTTATCCTTGGACGAAAATAAGCAAACCATTATAAATTTGACAGCCAGACTGTTAGATGAAGAAAGCAGTTTAACCGCACATGAAGAATCTGAAATTGCTCTAGCAACATCGACAAAAAGTTCAAAAGACAAAAAGAATAACTGGAAAGGGACAAAGAAACATGATAACCCCAATAGAAAAGAGGACTTTGTTTGTTATTCTTGTGGCAAGAAAGGGCACATGGCCCGAAATTGCAGAAATAAAAATAAGAATTCACATGTCAAACCTCGTGAGAAGAGTGCAGATACAGGTATCTCTGCATTTCAAGTAGAACAAGATATATTGGACTCAGGTACGAGGAATTACCATGATCATGACAATTGGATATTGGATAGTGGTGCTTCTGCACATATGTGCTATCGTGAAGAATATTTTTTGGAATTAGAACTGACAAGTGAAAAGAATCATGTGACCCTAGGAAATAATGATTGTTTAGATATAAAAGGAAAAGGTACTGTAAATATAAGAAAGTTAATAAATAAACAGTGGCATGATGCAATCATAACAAATGTGTTATTTATACCAAAACTAAAAAGAAACTTATTCTCCGAAGGTGTACTAACAAATAAAGGAATGAAAATAGTGAAAGAACATAATTATGCTAGAATTTATGACAATAAAAATCAACTATCAGCATGTGCAGTGAAAGAAGAAAATAACTTGTATCGAATGTTGTTCAAAACAGTGATGCTTGAAACAAATATTGTGACAACTAATTTCAAGACATTACATGAAAGATTTGCTCATGTGAATCTAAAATCACTACGTGAAATGTTAACAAAGGAACTTGTATCAGGAGTGAGTGTTGACAATACAGAAGATTTTTGTTGTGAAGCGTGCATTTATGGTAAGCAACACAAATTGCCGTTTACAAATTCAAATAAACATGTAAAACAGAAGCCTGGAGAATTAATATACAGTGATATATGTGGCCCTTTTCAAACAGAATCAGTAAGTGGTTACAAATATTTCGTTCTTTTCAAGGATGATTGCACTAGTTACAGAGTAGTATACTTTATGAAACATAAAAGTGATGTCTATGAATGTTTTAAAACATTCTATAGTATGGTAAAAAATAAATTCGGCTACAACATTAAAACACTACACACAGACAATGGGAAAGAGTATGTAAATCAGCACCTACAAAACTTTTTATGTCAGAAAGGCATTACATTTGAAAGAACGGCACCATACACCCCACAACAAAATGGGCGATCAGACAGGGAAATGAGAACCATAGTTAAAAGCGCACGTTCTATGATGTACTGCCGAGATACCCCTACTTACCTATGGGCGGAAGCTATTAACTGTGCAATATACATACTTAATAGGACACCTAATAGTCAGGTACTTAACAAAACACCATATGAAGCCTGGACAGGACAGAAACCGTTGCTATCCCATGTTAGAACTTTTGGAACTACTTGTTATTGTCACGTTCCAGAAGAAAAGCGGAAGAAGTTAGATCCAAAAAGTGAGAAATTAATAATGGTTGGATATGAAGGAAACAGTACAAACTATAGATTGTTCAATCCTACAAATAAAAAGATTACTATTTCAAGAAATGTGTTTTTTGTTGAAGAAGAACCAAGTGAATCAATGATACGTAAAAACTACGTTCCCATCGCAATTGGCAATGAAACGATTGAAGAAAATCCTACCAATGAGGATGATGCAATCCTAGAAGATGTTACGGCTAACAACAGCAACGAGGAATTAGAACATAACTTGCGTCCTCGTAGGAACATAAAACCGCCAAAGAGGTATGAAGTAAACCTTGTAGAAGTCGAGGCTCCGAAAACATACGATGAAGCGATGGACAGCGAAGACAGAGAATTTTGGAAGAAAGCGATAGAAGATGAATTACTTGCTCTAAAAGAAAATAATACCTGGACTGTCGTAAGAATGCCACCTGAAAAGAATATAATTAGCTCAAGATGGGTATTTAAGATTAAGCAAACACCAAACAAGAAGTATAAGGCTAGACTTTGTGCAAGAGGTTTTTCCGAGATGGAAGGCATAGACTATACAGATACCTTCTCACCAACTGTCAGATATGATTCGATTAGGGCTTTGCTATCACTAGCTGTAAAATATAACTATAAAATGATTCAGTTTGATGTAAAGACAGCATTCTTAAATGGTGACCTCAGTGAAGAAATATATTTAACACCGCCCGCAGGTGTGAGGATTGAAGAGGGTTATGTATGTAAATTGAATAAAGCATTATACGGCCTAAAACAAGCTTCACGGTGTTGGAATAGTAAATTTAATGAATTTTTAAGACACCTTGGATTTGGAATAAGTTCAGCAGATAACTGTGTTTTTTGTTACAAAAACAATGATACAGTGATATTATTGACATAGTACGTTGATGATGGCTTAATACTTGCAAACAGTAAGGAAGCTTTATATTTTGTTCAAGAGGAACTAGCAAAGGCATTTCAAGTGACGTTTGTCCGGCTGATTGTCCGAGCGGAGCAAAAGCGTTACCTGTCTCGATGACCGTTGTTGGAGCGCTTGCGATCGCCGCATGACCCAGCTTCTGGCGCTTGACGGTGATCCATTCACCGTCCGTGTCCTAGGAGTCCATGCCATTGTCCGGCTCTTCCAGTGAGGGGAGGGAGCCCGTGATAGCCGCCCGAAGGTTCGCCTGTTCTTGTTCGATGATCGCCTGAACGGAGGGGCTGAGAGGATACATAAGCCGGGGTTGGCGCAACAACCCATGCGCAGCCATCCCGACTTGCGTATCCCCGCCGGGGCGGTCCTGGGGGGGGGTCCGCCCGTAGCCATGCTCTTGAAGGGCACTAGCGCCTGTTCCTGTAACACACAAGCAGAGGTTGATTTTATATGAAATGCATACGCAAATCAGATAAAATCGGTTAGGAAAAACAAAATAAAACAACATGTGTTTTATTTGCCCTCAATCGGATGAAAATCCGTTAATCACATTTAGTGATCTGTTCGCCTAGTCGGATGAAATCTGAAGATCTCGCAGCTGTAGAAAAATCACGTCTGCTCTCGTCAGAGGTCGAAGACAGAATGACCTGAACTTCGTAAATACCAATAAATCCATACATACGAGGGATATTCGCAAAGTAAGGTGCGAATCGTCGTAGCTAATCGAATGTCGCGCGAAAATGGAAACGCGCATGCGCACCGACTCCCGATATGCCTTGCTCGTCAAACGACGCCATTCGCATTGATATTGTAGCTGTGTGTTGTTTACAGT
This sequence comes from Amphimallon solstitiale, assembly GCA_963170755.1. Lineage (NCBI taxonomy): Eukaryota > Metazoa > Arthropoda > Insecta > Coleoptera > Scarabaeidae > Amphimallon > Amphimallon solstitiale. Next base: position 15,209,695 of record OY720685.1, read on the forward strand.
GTCCGTTCAAAATGTTTAAAACAATTGATCAGCCCGCCGACTGTGAAATACGGTCAGTGATTTGGTTTTCGACAGCAAGGAACGTTTCAGCAGCAGATATTCATAGACAAATCAGTGAAGTTTATGGCCCCAATGCGATGAGTGACAGCAAAGTGCGTAAGTGGGTGAGAGCTTTTAAGGACGGACGGGAAAATGTCCATGACGAACCGCGATCAGGCCGACCATCAGTGATTACAGAAGATTTGGTCAATGCCGTGGACGAAAAGATTCGGGAAGACCGGCGATTCACAATTTCAACTTTAGCATTAGAATTTCCGAATGTGGGTAGAACAACTCTGCACAAAATTGTCTCTGGTTATTTTTAGGGGAAGGATGAAAATAAACTTCTTAGACAGAGTAAACTGCTTTAAATGAAACTTATATTCATTTATACTATTGAATATACACTTATAAACATACAAACAACTTAACATAAAGCACACCTGTTTTGGCGTCTGTAAGAACTAGAACTTGCTTGACATATATATCGATACTGCCAACCCGAATGTGTTACTGTCCCCTGTAGTGTAGCGCGTAATTCAAACCGAACACTCCCACGGAATATGCGCTACACTTGCAAATGTAACAAGCGTTACAATTTTTTTAAAAAAAAGTTGGACCCTCTTTTAAAGCAATTTTTCGAGTCCTATGGATTCGCATAATTTAGAGAAACGTGGCTTAGGAAGCGGCTTAGTAAACATATCGGCTGGCTGATCGTTTGTTGAGATATATTCCAAATCGATTTCTTTATTATAAAATTTTTCTCTAACAAAATGATGTTGCACTTCAATATGTTTTGTGCGCTTATGAAATTCTGGGTTCTTGATTAACTTTATAGTGCTCTGGTTATCGATGAATACTTTAGTTGGGAGTTCCATATTTTCTCCCACGTCGGGAAGTAGTTTACGGAACCACACAGCTTCTTTAGTTGCTTGACAAGCTGCAATATATTCCGATTCGGTTGTTGACAAACTCACCGACTTCTGACGTTGACTGCACCAGGTTATTGCCCCACCATTCAGTGTGAAGACGTAGCCAGACGTTGATTTTCTGGTTTCCAAGTCGCTGGCGTAGTCTGAGTCTGAAAAACCTTTTAAATTATCATTATTATACACATATTTTATACCTGTATTTATGGTTCCTTTCAGATATTTAAAAATCCTTTTGACAGCGTTCCAATGAGTGGTTGAATATTCATTTACATGCCTGCTCACCGCTCCCACGGCTTGAGCAATGTCCGGACGGCTGACCATGGCTGCAAACATCAGAGAGCCAACCGCCTCTCGGAAGGGTACGGAACCCTCAAGTGTTGTTCCTGAGTTGTCAGTTAAATTTGTGTGTACGTCGGATGGCGTACTGATTGGGTTGACATTTTCGAAACCAAAGCGTTTCAATATTTGCTTGATGTAACTCGTTTGATGTATGGCAATTGAACCATCAATATTTCTGGTAATCTCCATTCCAATGAAATAACGTGGTTCGACAAACGTCACTTGAAATGCCTTTGCTAGTTCCTCTTGAACAAAATATAAAGCTTCCTTACTGTTTGCAAGTATTAAGCCATCATCAACGTACAATGTCAATAATATCACTGTGTGATTGTTTTTGTAACAAAAAACACAGTTATCTGCTGAACTTATTCCAAATCCAAGGTGTCTTAAAAATTCATTAAATTTACTATTCCAACACCGTGAAGCTTGTTTTAGGCCGTATAATGCTTTATTCACACACCTGCGGGCGGTGTTAAATATATTTCTTCACTGAGGTGAGGAAATTCAAGCCATCATCAAATCCCTCAAAAACCGGAAGGCCCCCGGTCACGACCGCATCACCAACGCCGCCCTCAAAGCCCTCCCCAGGAAAGGCATCATGTCTCTGACCAACATCGTCAACGCCTCTCTGAGGCTACGACATTTCCCCGAGACCTGGAAATCAGCCCAGGTCATCATGATTCGTAAGCGTCTTCAAGACCCCGTCTTCCCACAAAACTACCGACCCATAAGCTTACTGCCGGCTATGGGAAAGGTCCTAGAACGTATCATCCACACCAGACTCCAAGAGCAGGTGGAAGAGCTGAACATCATCCAGCCGGAGCAATTTGGCTTTCGCCATTCCCACTCCACCACCTTCCAACTCCAAAGACCCGTAGATCATATCACCGAAGGCTTCAACAGGAAGCACACCACCGGAGCCCTGTTCCTAGATGTTGCCAAGGCCTTTGACAAGGTCTGGCACAACGGACTGCTCCATAAACTCATAACCGCAGGAATTTCACATCCTATCGTCAAACTTCTCCAATCATTCCTGCATGGCCGCTACTTCAAAGTTCGCCATAGACAGTCACTTTCTACCCCAAGGCCCATAGCTGCCGGCGTGCCACAGGGTGCGGTACTATCCCCACTTCTGTACACTATCTTCACCTATGACATGCCTAGAACCCCCGACACGCAGCTGGCACTTTTCGCCGACGACACCCTCATCTTCTCTCGCTCCCACGCCCCTTGGCTGGCCACTAGGAGGCTTCAAGAAGCCGCTGACGACCTAGAGGACTGGTTCTCCACTTGGAGGATCCAGATAAACCCAGCCAAAAGCGCTGCCATGCTCTTTTCCAAAGCCAACTGGCGTCGCAACGCCCCCGACCCCATTTCAATGTTCGACGTGGAGGTCCCTTGGACCAACACGACGACCTACCTCGGACTCACCTTCGACACAAAGCTAACTTGGAGACATCACCTCCAGGATTTAGCGAACCGAGCTCAGTCCACCCCAGTCCAGCTGTACCCCCTCCTAAGCAGAAACAGCAAGCTCAACATCAAGTCCAAAGCCCTTCTCTACAAGGTAGCCATCAGACCCAGAATCAAGTACGCATGCCCCGCCTGGGGGTACGCGGCCGCCTCCCACATCAATCTGCTACAAGTTCAGCAGAACAAGATCCTTCGCACCATGACCGGGGCCCCCTGGTACACCCGAAACTCAGTCATCCACAGCGATCTCGACATCCCCCTAATCCAAGATTACATTCGTAATCAAGCCCAAGAACACTTCAACAGGATTCCCGACCACGAGAACCCAACTATCTCTGGCATCAACGTCGATGCCCTCCACGGTAAACACCGTAGACCTCAATCTGTCCTTGTGCAATAAACTGCAACTTCAGAAAGCAGCGCCCAAACGCTGCACTAACTCTTCAAAGTTAGAAGTTCTTCTTCTAGAAGTTGAACCTCGTGTTCACTTCTGTCCTCTTCGGTGACTCTCCTTCACAGATTTGGACTCCAAAACCCCTCAAGAAATCACACAATCGAGAAGAAAAAGAACTAAGTTCATCTTCTATTCATGGACAACGAAAACGAAAACGAAAACGTACGAAGTTCATTCAATGATTAACATGTTGCAATTTGAATATGAATTGTTCATGTTAATCATTGTATAACTGTTGTAATGTTCAATGAATCTGTATATTATACTCAAAGATATATTATACTACTATATACTTAATTTTAGATGTGTATTTTCGAGAGGTTTTGTGACGTAAGAGTCATAGTTCGTATTACAACCACATAGCGCTGTCAAGAGTTCCATGATAAGTATTAAGGGTGGCCCTGGTGTTCATTTCTATATCTTTGATGGTAAAAGAAAAATTACAATGCTTTCATTCAGCAGGCGGATCGGGAACCGATCCCGCTCCAACCGTTCACTTCACAACAGTTGAGTGTACGCTGGACAGGACCGCTCACCTTTATGTCATCGTCTGTCATCTCTACTTTTTATTGCTGCCACATGTTAAAATTATAGAGATTAAACCGAATAAACAATAATAATAAATTGTTTTTCTGCATTAAGGTTTGACGTAGTTTTTAGTGGAAGGGCTGGTTTTCCAACCCCTAATAAAATACTGAGTGAACTTGTTATGCTTATTTTTACGTTTTGCTAATGTTCGTATTTCTTAAGTTATCGTACTGTTTGATATTCTAATTCGCAACTTTACGTGCGTGCCTGATATATATATATATCTGGTGAACTAGTATGACATGCTATATTTATTGTGTTAACTCACTTCTATTGATTACGCTGAATTTATTGAAATCTAATTTTGGGACATTCCTACGATAAGGTTAATTACTTGTGTAAATGTACTTAGGCCTACGTATAAAATAACTATTTTCCGAGGCCATTTATATTGCCGTTTCGACCTACCTGCATTGTGTACGTGTTTATAATTACTTTTCCAGCTGTAACTTTGTTATTTTCATCGGCATGTTGCGTTTCGGGCTCCGACAGCTGGGTACATTGGTTTGTTTCCACCTTAGTTTTACTGCTTTCCTGTCCTCAACATTGTAGAGGGAAATTTTGTGATAGAATATTCATTTAACACCTTGCCTGTTTTACTACACCTGAATCAAGTAATATGGCAATCGGATAACCTCTTTTGGTTTTATAGACTGTTCTTCGCTAAAAAGGAAAAGTATATAGTGGCATGTGAATAGCCTTAAACTCCGTGCTTACTTATTTTCTTCCTTCCCGAGCATGCACTTGTTGATTGACAGCGTGGACGCGTACAGAAATTTCATTGTCTGTGCCTTTCATGTACATAACCTTCGGACGGGAATCGTCGTATCTGCGTGCGATATGTTATGCCTGCAAAGTATGTATGGATCGGGACTACGCCCGTCTGTTCGTGTGCGTGTGTAATTTGGTCAGATTTAGTCTATTTACCTGGGTTCCGGACATTGGTTATGTGTGCTGGGGTTGTTTAGCGTTTGTTTACATATCCATTTGATTAGACGTCTTGCGTGCGTTGGTGTATCTGACGGATCGCGCAATGCCAACTTTCTGGCGTGAATGTTCCTTTCACATTACCTAACTTTATAAATTTTGTGTGCATTGTAGGGGTGGTTTTAATAAATTTTACCATCGACTTAAATTCCGAGAATGTCTGTATTTAATTTTGTGGGTCACGTTATCGACTCTCTCATTTGTAATTAAGTCCTGTGTTTGTCACTTTTATTTGAATTCTCCCGCCTTTATTCTAAATCATTTCCGAGTGCGTTATATTATGAGCGTGCGTGCTGATTGGCTGTATCGGATTATCCAGGAAGACCACGTTTTCGTTTCACTTACGTAGTCCTTTCTTGTGTGAGAACATTAGTGCAAACTGCTTATTTTCCTTTTTGGTAATTTTATTACTATGTCTATGTAGATATTTCGCGTAAGCGGCTTTGATGGAATAAGCAGCGAATGTCGTACCTTAGTTAGGTGATCGTAAATTTTACCGCATTTATCGTTTCTTTTGAATTTACGAAATCCCATGCTGATGGGCCTTTGAATTTAAATTTTGCACTTTTGAGTGACTTGTGAAGTCGTTTCGCGGATCTCCAATAAAATTTGGGGTAAGTGGTTGAAATTTTGTGTTAATTTTCGGGGTTTTATCTTGTTTCTTTTCTTTTCTAATTTAATAGGATTTTATTACTGGGCACGAGTTAAGCCTCAGTCGCCATTCACAGAAAATGGCCGCCCTACGTTACTGTTGAAGAACATAGTGTCTATCATCGTCGAACTAATAGCTGTACATCTCATCCTTCTTAGTGGCTTCTGGTGGAATTTCACCGTCCAACAAGGGGGCCTCCGCCATCTTGACTTCAGTTAGCGTGCCTACCTACGACCTGTATTTGTCAGATAAGTGCAACTATATTCGTAGTTTTCGACGTGACATTCGACTTATTGTCGATATCTTTGTGCCAGTGCTCTGGTCTTTACTTTACCTTTATTTGATCTAAGATTATTTGAGTGGTTATAAATACCTAATGCACCACTTAATCAATTGCGAGGTCACGTGCAATCCTAATTAAATTATCGTTTTTTTTTATATTGCAAATTGTTTTGCTGTATACAGAGTGACCCTATGAAGTATTGATAAGGGCTCACATTGATGTGTTGCATTTTAATCTTTATTTTAATAATTCTAGAAAATCCATTACCGTAATATTTCTCTTTGATGTGTTGAATATTTATGCTACGCAGCCTGATAGGTTAAACAGCAGTGAAGCTGGCTCTCAAAAATTTACTATTCGTAGAAAAGGGTTATAAGCAACACAGAAAAACCAACAAAGGTCGAATTGACGTACCACTCTGTATCGTCAAACAATATATTTCCTGAAGGGTTTAATGATTCTAAGCATTAACGTGCTTAATAGGCACAAAGATAAAATTTGCAGTACCAACCGTTTCAAAGTCCACACTTATCTGACACCAAATAGGCTGGCAAGGTGATGTCTTGGAGCTGAAGCGGAAAGCTGACTTCAGGGGCCTCCAGCCACAACTTAGGTACAGACAGGTATCGGTATAATAAAAATAAATTCACTCCAACGCCTTAATGAAGGTGCTTTCAGGGTGTGAAATATTTCACCCCTACCGGAAAAAGCCTTCTAAAAAAAATTAGACAACGAAACACACAAGATATTAGAGATCACGTCTAACAAAAGAACCAATTATATATAATTGTTTGAAACTCACCTTAGAATGAACTAAAAAGGCTCAACAAACTCTCAGAAGTTCTTATAGGTCCAAGAGAACAAAATGGAAGCCGGCCACGCCGTTAAAAAAACTCAAACGTGATTGCTGAATTAGCAACTCACAATCGATAAACCCATTAGCGGTACTTCAATTCATAACATACCCCATATAAAGTCGCATAAGCGTTAAAAATCAACCTTGATTAAATAAAAATTAGGGCGTATGCATTTCTTGCACCGAACTTCTGCACTTCTAGATGGCCTCGATAAAAGTGAACGAGTTCAATACGTCAATCAATTCACGTATCTCTTTCCGACATATATTACGAACGACAGTATTGCAACACACGGAAGACTTAACCATTACAGAATGTCCTAATTTGATATACAATATTCCAACCTGGCATTACAATATAATTATCATCAACACTCACGAAAGACATACCACGACAAGGCCAACTTGCAAATAACTTCCCAAATGAACAGGATAAAAATTAATATGCGACATTGATTCTGGCAACGCCAACACTAAGTGAACGTACTGTCTACGCCTAGCATGCTATTAATCCTACTTAGGGATATTACCTTGTAACTAAATTTCAGTTGTCTAAAACAGAATTGACAACCAAGCGGCAAGTAAACAAGTTATAGATAGATTTGAAATGGACTACTGGGAACCTAATCAGGTAATTAGAACGCAACATATTTAAACACTTCACGCAAACGTGAGGGCTTGACCCTCAACAATGACATACTATTGCAGAAAGAAAACGTAACTCTACCACGCTACCGCAAGATAGAACTCAAGTGAATAACCGATGTAACAGCAGGCATTCATCAATCTTGACCGCAACCCAGCAGTTGAAAATAAATAAGCAGGACACTAGGAAAGGCAGCTAACAAATAAAGATATCCTTTACACAGCAGATCAGATACCTAACAATTCAGTCCTGGGGCATTATACTAGGCCGAAAGCAACCTGTTCACATACAAATGTCGACGGGAAAACTACCAAACAATACAGAACTAGTATTATCCCTCGCACAAACGGTAGGTAATATTTGTGGAGAGCAACTAGTAATTAGGATATGTATAAATACAAAGTAAATCATTTGCAATGAAATCAGTAACGTAACCTATAAGCGTACAATGGCCAGAATCGTAGATTTATAGACACACAATGTCAAATGTCGCATGTACCCCTTAATATGACACACACACAGTTATTCATCGTTCTCAGACACAGGGAAAATCACGAGTTACACGTTTATAAGTCCGGAACCGGCACATAAACGTTCGCTAGCCCTAGATCTTGTACGATATGAATTTTAACAGATAACCCGAACAATTACAAAGTCATGCAAGTTAATAGATCGAATGTTAGAATATATCAGGGCATAAACAAAACCATTTTGTGGCACGTAACAAAATTCCCCCCTTTCCAACGAAAAGAAATTGGACTTAGGACAATTTCTTGCACCGAAAACATAGGCTGTCGGAATAAAGATAGTGAAAAGGGTAAGCGAGAGTTCTAAAACGGACGTTGTCTACTACACGAACGCACATATCCACACTCAGTCACAGTAACACAAATCAGCTTGGCCAGAACCACCACGTGGCATTCGGCCGGTACGGGAAAGTAACGAAAAATAAAAGAACAAGGGGTGTCGAGATTCTGCACAGACGCGCCCCGAGACTTGTCCAACCGACAGCCCAGCACTATTGGTAGCATCACGGGGGAAAAGGGTATAGACGGGTTAGATATCGGTGTGCCCGGCCGGCGGTGATCCTTACGACGGTCGAAGGCACAGGAATGAGGAGTGGGCACTACCAATAGGCCAAGATGCGGGAAAGGCAACCCCCGAGACGACACTCTGCAGACACGCGACGGTAAAAGAGACCCCTGGGTAAGGCCCTCGGTATCTCAAAACAAACAAAAATAAAAGGTCAACTAAAAACGGGTTTATTACTACAGATACGGGATACAAAGCGGAATAAGGAAGAGGTAAATAAAGGTAGGGTAGAGCTCAGAATGGTGCAACTGCTCAGAGGTACGGATATGCCGTTTCGACAACCATAACATCCGGTAACAACAAAACGAGAAAAGATCGCCAAACAAAAAGAGATAATAGGGAGCAAAAGTTTAAAGTCTGGACCGGCGTTGTCCCGACTAAAATGCTGAAGGCAACGATAAACCATAAAGGCTGAAGTCATATCCGATTCCTGGAAGTAACATTTTGAACGTAAGAAAAGCAAGAAGGTCGCCAGGACACGACCCTTGGAAGGCCGAGGATTATCACGCATAAAGGGACCATCCCTCTTTATACCTTCTCAAAGAAGTTAAGTCAAATCCGGTAAGTTGTGAAAACCATTCACAAAGTCAAAATAGGTACAAAACTACAGTTCCTCTCCTAGCTAATCCGTAAACATCGTGAGTGCCAACACGTGATTAAACCACATCACGTAACGGAAACGGTAAGGAAAGCAAAAAAACAAACACGATATACACGGACTTCGCCGTGCAATGAGGGGAACGAGAGCGTCAAGTCCGGGAAGAAAAAAGACCACTTTAGTCGCCTCTTACGACACGCAGGTACCACGTTAGGGATATTCTTATAGCCTCACCTACAGGCTAGTCAAAACGAAACGATAAGCGATAACGATACGATAAAGTTGACAGAGCGGTTATTCAGGCAACTGAATACGTGAGCGGTAAGTTTAATCATCACTCGGCTGAAGTTTTAAGAGACTTGCGTGCCACGCACCGGGCAGCAACTTGCCATCGCAAGACTCGTAAATATCAGTTGAAATACGCTTACTGATCAGGAAGGGACCGATATACTTATCTGCCAACTTAGCAGTATAAAATTTGGCGGAATCTGACAGAACGAAATTCTTACGCCAGACTAACTGGTTTTCCATAAACTCCTCCCGCCTATGACGAAGGTCATAGCGAGACTTAGCACGCTCATAAGCTTTTTGTAAGCGGCTCTTAATATCACGGTATAGTTTGTAGAAGCTCTCGGAACGTTCTGCTAGTTTTTCGGGATCATGGACCTCTACAATAGGCGTTCCCTCAGGAATCGGAGCGTCAGAAATTCTGTCACCAGTGAGGTTCATCTCACGGCCAAAATTAACAAAATAGGGAGTATGTCCAGTGACATCATGTCTAGCAGTACGTAGGGCACAAGTGACTTTGGGAAGGTAGACATCCCATTCCCGATGATTATCGGACACATACGATATCAACATGGTCTTAATAACCCTATTTACACGTTCCACAGGATTCGCTTGGGGATGGTAAAACGCAGTATATCTAGGACGTACTTTATACTCTTTTAACAAAGAACGATACTCATTAGAACGGAATTGCACACCATTGTCTGAAATGACGGCACGAGGTACGCCAAAAAGTAAAAATACATCGTCTTCAAGATGTCGGACAATATTTTTAGAGGAAGCTTTGCGTAACGGAAAGGTCAAAACAAACTTGCTAAACACATCAGAGACCACCAAAATGTAGTTGTATCCTCGCTTGGATCTCGGCAGCGGACCAACAATATCAATACTGAGTACTTCCCAGGGTTTAGTGATATTAGAATGTCCACCCATGCGACCAACAGGGGCTCTTTGCAGAGGCTTCGCTTTAATGCAAGTATGGCAAGCTTTGATGTAACGAATTACATCACCTAGCATCTTAGGCCAATAGTAATGTTGTGAAATGCGAGCGAGAGTCTTTGCAATGCCTAAGTGACCACTTGTAGGCTCATCGTGACATTCTAAAAGGACTGCTCTGCGTTGATCCTTAGGAACATAAATTCTCCAAGAATCCGAGTCCTCAGAGGGAAAAGTACTATTTGGCGGAACATATCGACGTAGCAATCCACCAATAACCTGAAATTGGGGATACTTCTCGGGATGACTCTTAAGTTGTTGCAAAATTCGGCGATAACATTTGTCCTGACTTGTAGGAATGACTTGTACAATTTCCAATTTAGGAACGGAGCGAGAAAGTGTATCAGGGACGACATTAAATTTACCTTTTCGATGGACGATGGTAAAATCGTATTGCTGAAGGCGTACAGCCCATCGAGCTAATCTTCCCGATGGAGAATTAAGGGAGTTCAGCCAGCAGAGCGAATAATGATCAGTTATCACGGTAAAGTGGGAACCCTCTATGTACGCTCTAAGTTTCTCTATAGCCCAAAGGACCGCAAGGCACTCTTTCTCCACTGTTGAAAACTTCCGTTCGGCGGGAGTCAAAGAACGACTGAGATAGCTGACTACCTTCTCCTGTCCCTCCACGTCTTGAGTCAACACGGCTCCAAGACCATAGTCACTAGCATCCGTCTGTATAGTGAATTCATATTGGAAATCAGGGCAAGTCAATATTGGCGAGGAAACTAAATATTCTCGCATAGATGACCAAGCTTCTTCACAAGACGACGTCCACGCAAAAGGACGATTCTTCCTTAACATATCAGTAAGGGGCGATATGACTGTCGAAAAATTAGGGACGAAACGTCGATACCATGAAGCCATACCAACTAAACGTCGGACTTCAGTGACATTTTTGGGAGTGGCAATACCAATAATCGCCTTAACCTTATCAGGATCGACCATCAATCCTTGGCGATTAACTACATACCCAAGATACTTTAATTCGTCACGACAAAACTGACATTTCTCCTTATTCAAGGTAAGACCTGCATCACGCAGGCGAGATAAAACTTGCTCTAAGATGGTCATATGTTTCTCAAAAGTAGGAGTGACGATTATAATATCATCCAAATATACAAAAACATAGGGCTCTAATTCAGGACCCAAAACTCTATCGATGAATCGCTGCCAGGACGCAGTCGCGTTATGTAGACCATATGGGAGACGACAGAACTGGAATAAACCCCGATTAGGCACGGTGAAAGCCGTATACTGACGAGAAGACTCGGCAACAGGAATTTGCCAGTACGCACTCTTTATGTCGAGAGAGGTGAGATATTTTGCGTCTCGCAACTTATCCAAAGTGTGTGACACATAAGGGAGGGGGTAAGCATCACGTTCAGTGACCTGGTTAAGCTTTCGGTAGTCGACACAAAAACGGTAGGTTTTGTCTTTTTTAGGTACGAGAAGGATAGGCAAAGACCAACCACTTTGGGACTTCTCCACCACTCCGAGAGCTAACATCTTTTCCAACTCGTCATCCACTACCTTTTGCATCGCAGGGGAAATAGGGTAGTAGCGTTGTTTGATAGGACGGCTACTAGTGATGATTGTATGCTCTACTCCCTTAGCACAACCTAACTCTTCCTGCTCTACATTAGGGAAGCTCTTTTTGATGACGGATTCAAGCTGACGCTGACGTTCATCGGTCAACACAGGAGTTTCGGTGCTTACAGACGCTACTTGGGGTTCATTAGAGAAGACCCACTCACCGCGGCGCAGATCTGGGACAATACCCATGACTCGCCAAAAGTCTGCTCCTAGTATTAACTGATGAGACAAATCAGGAACTATCAATACATCGATGATTTTGGATTGAGTTCTAACATTAATAGGTATAGAGACTTCACCTAAAATTTTGCAGCGTGTGCCATCAGCAATCGTGCAAAAAGGCATGGAAGATTTCAGGGGAACAAAACCTTTTAAAACAGACCAACCAGATCCACCCATGATAGTGCGAGATGCACCTGAGTCTAAAAGTCCGAGGAATTCCTTACCGAAAATCTGCACCTTCAAAAAGGGACGCTCATCTCCTATGGCACTTGAGAGGATAAAATCGAGAAGGACCTTATTCTGACGGTAGGCCGCTGTGAAGATGGTACGCACGGCACGGCCTGTTAGTGCGCACGTCGGGCGTTTCCCGAACAATGCGGACAATTCGACACTAAGGTCTCCGGACGACCACAACGGTAACAGAATCTCTTCCGAGGCAAGGTGCACTGCGAAAATCGGTGTCCCGACTTCCGACAGTTCCAACACACAACGGGGTTCGCAGAAACTGGAGCCACACGGACACGAGGACGCTCTGGGGTAGAATCAGCATTCACGTACGCCAAATCTGGCTCAAGGGTTCTACCACGCAGAGGTGGGGGCACGTATGCTTCCGCAGATGCTTTGCGGGATTCCAGGACTTTACCAAACTTTAGGAGTTCTGCGACAGTGTTGACTTCTGTCAACCCTAACTGGGTCTGGTAAAACGGCAGAATATTGCGCAATAGGATTCTCAATTGCTGCGCTTCGGGAACTGGGTCGGAAAGACGTGTAAACAAATTCTTCATGACAGAAACATAAAGGCCGATAGTCTCATTGGGACCCTGAGTCCGTTGCTTGATTTCGTCAAGAAGTCTATCATCATAGTCGATTGCTTGAAATTCGTTCCGCAGACCAGCGGCTAACTCCGACCAATTGGAGAAATATCCTCGATTGGCACGATACCAAATCAAGGCGGGACCAACAAACAAATCAATGGCCGAATTAAACACTAGCAGGTCTGAAGAGTTACGGGAAATTTCTAGTTCCGCTACTCGTTCAAGAAAAGCGCTCACGGAAAAATCCTTCCTTAAGCCGGAAAATTTAATTCCCCAAGAAGAAACGGGGACTGCTTTGGGAGCGGAACTAGTGAAAGTCGAATTGGCGGGAGCACGGAAAACATTTTGAGGGGACTGAGGGATGGGATCCTCGTCACTTGATTCCTCTTCACTGACTGGAGGACTACTCACACCAGCAGTTACATTTAGGATACTTCGCGTCGAAGCACGCTCAAGACCACGAACCCTAGTTCGAAGCTGACTTCCCAAAGAAGCAGTGCGTACAGAAAACTTCGTGCGTTCTTTCCTCTCTTCCGCGGTTTGTGGACATGCATTATCAATTCGTCCAGAAACGAATGCAAGGGCGGTAGAAATTTTCTGAAAATCTGAGGACGTACGAGTTCCTGCGAACTGAGCTAGAAGTCCCTCAATAAACACAAATTTAGCCTGAATGGCTGTGGAATCTTCGGCAAAAGAGAAGGGGTAATCTGGCTTAGCATAAGACTTAGACGTCTTAGCAAGCTTCACCAACTGTCGATACAAACTGCGCATTTCCGCTACTGAAGATGGTACATCGGCTCCATAAACAGCCAACTCATACTCAAGGTCTTCCTTGGTAAGGCGGTTGATATGCAATTTGAAATCCATAGCGGGAACTAAAGAAAGAGAATGTCAAGCAACTAAAGACAGAGGAAAAAAAATGGCGGAAAAGAAATTATTTAGGCAACACTTATTGCCCTATATTTGGATGATAACGGTAATTCAAAATATACAACGGTAAATCTCACGGTAATATTCGAAAAATTAATTGTCAAAATCTATTACGTATCTACTTCACTAGTAGAAAGACGCAAATAGCAAAAAAAAACTAACAATGTCTCTCTTAAGACACGAGAAAGAGATAGAATGAAAAAAAAATAATAACAGTAATCCCTGAAGATGATCAGGAAATGTTGAACCCTAAAGGCAAGGCAGTAATTTAAATATAAGAAAGAAAAAAAAATGTATTCCTGAAGATGGCCCAAAAAAAAATTATCGAAACGTTGGTTGTTAAAGACAGGGAGATAATTTGCAAAATTCAAGAAAATGTTCCGGAAGATGGTCAAAATTTTTCCGAAACGTGGTCCACCAAGGACAAGGCGATAAATTTGAAAATTTTCAATAAAAAAAAATTCCGGAAGATGGTCAAAAATTGGCCGAAACGTTGGGCGCCAAACTTTCTTTGCTACGCAGCCTGATAGGTTAAACAGCAGTGAAGCTGGCTCTCAAAAATTTACTATTCGTAGAAAAGGGTTATAAGCAACACAGAAAAACCAACAAAGGTCGAATTGACGTACCACTCTGTATCGTCAAACAATATATTTCCTGAAGGGTTTAATGATTCTAAGCATTAACGTGCTTAATAGGCACAAAGATAAAATTTGCAGTACCAACCGTTTCAAAGTCCACACTTATCTGACACCAAATAGGCTGGCAAGGTGATGTCTTGGAGCTGAAGCGGAAAGCTGACTTCAGGGGCCTCCAGCCACAACTTAGGTACAGACAGGTATCGGTATAATAAAAATAAATTCACTCCAACGCCTTAATGAAGGTGCTTTCAGGGTGTGAAATATTTCACCCCTACCGGAAAAAGCCTTCTAAAAAAAATTAGACAACGAAACACACAAGATATTAGAGATCACGTCTAACAAAAGAACCAATTATATATAATTGTTTGAAACTCACCTTAGAATGAACTAAAAAGGCTCAACAAACTCTCAGAAGTTCTTATAGGTCCAAGAGAACAAAATGGAAGCCGGCCACGCCGTTAAAAAACTCAAACGTGATTGCTGAATTAGCAACTCACAATCGATAAAACCATTAGCGGTACTTCAATTCATAACATACCCCATATAAAGTCGCATAAGCGTTAAAAATCAACCTTGATTAAATAAAAATTAGGGCGTATGCATTTCTTGCACCGAACTTCTGCACTTCTAGATGGCCTCGATAAAAGTGAACGAGTTCAATACGTCAATCAATTCACGTATCTCTTTCCGACATATATTACGAACGACAGTATTGCAACACACGGAAGACTTAACCATTACAGAATGTCCTAATTTGATATACAATATTCCAACCTGGCATTACAATATAATTATCATCAACACTCACAAAAGACATACCACGACAAGGCCAACTTGCAAATAACTTCCCAAATGAACAGGATAAAAATTAATATGCGACATTGATTCTGGCAACGCCAACACTAAGTGAACGTACTGTCTACGCCTAGCATGCTATTAATCCTACTTAGGGATATTACCTTGTAACTAAATTTCAGTTGTCTAAAACAGAATTGACAACCAAGCGGCAAGTAAACAAGTTATAGATAGATTTGAAATGGACTACTGGGAACCTAATCAGGTAATTAGAACGCAACATATTTAAACACTTCACGCAAACGTGAGGGCTTGACCCTCAACAATGACATACTATTGCAGAAAGAAAACGTAACTCTACCACGCTACCGCAAGATAGAACTCAAGTGAATAACCGATGTAACAGCAGGCATTCATCAATCTTGACCGCAACCCAGCAGTTGAAAATAAATAAGCAGGACACTAGGAAAGGCAGCTAACAAATAAAGATATCCTTTACACAGCAGATCAGATACCTAACAATTCAGTCCTGGGGCATTATACTAGGCCGAAAGCAACCTGTTCACATACAAATGTCGACGGGAAAACTACCAAACAATACAGAACTAGTATTATCCCTCGCACAAACGGTAGGTAATATTTGTGGAGAGCAACTAGTAATTAGGATATGTATAAATACAAAGTAAATCATTTGCAATGAAATCAGTAACGTAACCTATAAGCGTACAATGGCCAGAATCGTAGATTTATAGACACACAATGTCAAATGTCGCATGTACCCCTTAATATGACACACACACAGTTAGTCATCGTTCTCAGACACAGGGAAAATCACGAGTTACACGTTTATAAGTCCGGAACCGGCACATAAACGTTCGCTAGCCCTAGATCTTGTACGATATGAATTTTAACAGATAACCCGAACAATTACAAAGTCATGCAAGTTAATAGATCGAATGTTAGAATATATCAGGGCATAAACAAAACCATTTTGTGGCACGTAACATTTAATTTAATAATAATTCTAGAAAATTCATTACCGTAATATTTCTCATTGATGTGTTGAATTTTAATTTAATAAAATTCTAGAAAATCCTGTACCGTTAAAAATTCGACTTTCATGTATGTTTTTTTTTAATTTCTGAGCTATGAAAATTATTTAAGTAATTGTAAATTCTATACCGTAAGCTCAGTAGATTCTTTGGTGCTAATTACTGAATTTTCCTTTGTTTTTTTTTGCAAGCGTCATTTAATAAATTAACATTTGTAAACAAGTTATTTAATTGATTCGTAATTTTGATTTTGTAATCAAAACCATGATTTTGTAAATTTAACGTTTTACCTTTCACTTAATTATTAAAAAAAGATTTAAGATTAAGTGCTAATCTTAAATCTTTTTTTTAATTGTGTAACGAATATCACATAATACTGAAGATCGCCGTTGGTGGCACTTGTATAATACCATATGTAGAATAGCCTGTAAGGCGACGAAACGTTTCTGCTGCCGACCATCCTCCTGCCGATGTGCAGAGATTATGCCAGTAGTATTTAAGACTGTTTGTTTTTTAATTAATCCGTCTGTTTAATAATTTTCAAACTTTCTACTTGTCTTGTTTACTTCATTTCTAAATATCAATTTGTCTTGTTTTTTTGTATTTTTGCAAAAAAATAAAAACCATACAATTTAATATAGAACTTTCTACACATCGTAACTTCTCTTTTATTTTTACCTCAACGTATCTTGTTTTTTTCCTGCAATTGTTGTGACAAGCATTTGAATAAAGTTTGGCGCAGCCGACCTGTACAGGGTGATCCGTAGGGAACCCGCTGGAGGGACACAGCCAGTGGCAGTTCAGTAGGGAACGCAGGTAGGTTACCGTAAGGTAGCACAGTGTCCTGGTGCCCGGACAACGTCGCTTGCGTCGTCGCCGACCGACGCTCATTTCATTAGTTTAGTTATCTGAACCGACACGCCATCTGCGACTTGAGTTAGCTCGGCCCTGCGTTTCTCAATACCCACCTCTACACTATTGTGATCTCCCCATATCGTGACTCACCTGGTCAATAATATAAGTTTCGACATTGTTGCGGGTGTAACAATTTGGCGCCCTAACGTTTGGGGCCTTTCTTTTTGGAAATAAGAGAACAAGATTGGCGCCCAGCGTTTCGGCCAAGTTTTGACCATCTACCGGAATATTTTTTTTCTTCTTTTTGCAGTTTCCGGCCAATTTCTCTGTTCTTGTTGCTTCTAACGTTTCGGCCAACTATTCGCCACCCTCAGAACAAAATTGGGGCACAACGTTTCGGCCATTTCTCGCCATCTTCAATATTTTTTTTGTGTCATCCAAGTTTCGGCCAATTTTCCGCCATTTTCAGAATTTCTTTTCTGTCTCCTAACATTTAGACAAGTTTTCTTTCCTTTCCGTAACAGATTGGCACACCAACGTTCTAGGGCCTTTCTTTCGAGAATAATAGCAACAAATTGGCACACCAACGTTTTGGGTCTTTCTTTTGGAAATAATAGTAACAAATTGTTGCCCAACGTTACTGCCAACTTTTCGCCATCTTCCGGAATAAAATTGTTCTTTGTTACCCAACGTTTCAGCAAAGTTTTCGCTACCTTTCATAACAAATTGATGCCCATCGTTGTGGGCCTAACGAATAACAATTTGCACCCAACGTTTCGGCTAAGTTTTCGCCACCCTCAAATTTTCTTTTCTTTTGTGTGTCATCCATCAGCTAACAAGTTGACACATAACGTTTCGACCTAGTTTTCGCTACCTTCCGGAACAAATTTTACATCCGACGTTTCGACCAAGTTTTCACCATTTTCAGGGAAATTTCTCGTTTTTTTCAATTTTCCTTGTCATTGGTTGCTTTAACGTGACAACGTGTCGTTATTCAACGTTTCGGACAAGTTTTCACCATCTTCCGGAATATTTTCCTTATCTTCAAGTATTTCTGCCACTAACATTTCGTCGTACCGCACGGTGGTGTTATACTTTGGAGAAGCTACTTGTTTCGGATCAACGTTTCGGTCCTGACCATCTTCAGGCACAAATTTCGTAATTTTCTCGGTTTAGGCCCTTTTCTCGACTTATGTGTGTGGTTGCTGTCTAGTACACTCTTATATATTAAATATTATATAATATAGATATTATTAATTTAGAATACGATAGTAATGTAGCGATTTTAGTTAAGACGGTTGAATCTTCTTGTTTGTTTCATAATTTTAGGGAAAATATTGAATGTGCCTGTACAGAAAACAATGTGAAAATACTTTATAATTATTTATACTGTTTATAGAAAATACATATTTTTTATAAATATGTGTGGTTTTTATATAAATAACCAATACACAAATACTATTTTATTGGGTCATTCTGAAGTGCTTTGAAGGGCTTCTGAAGTGCTTTGAAGGGCTTCTGAAGTGCTTTGAACGGCTTCTGAAGTGCTACAAACAGCTTTGAATGGCTATTTTATTCAAGTGACCCTAGCCACCATAATAAGTAATTTTTAATCAAGTTCCAATTATGTGCTTCCAATATTAAAACACTATTCAATTAAGATTAAAAATGAGGTGTGGCCACCACACGACTTTCTTATACGTATAAGCGTTTCAAACTATACAATTTTAAGAATTTTTTATACAAAACTTATTCAAAATCATATTCTAAGTACTTTCATTCTCTTAATAAATCTCTATAGAAAGCATACTTTGCAAGATATTCGAAAAAAAGTGCTACTCGCTAAGAGTAAAAGTGCTACTTCCAGTCCGAATTTTGAAATTTCATGTATACAAAAAATATTGCAAATCTAACTCTAAATACTTTTGTACTCTTAATAAATATATATAGAATGAATAATTTACGACATATTTGCAAAAAATCGCTATTCGGTAAGAGTAAAACTGTTACTTCCGGTCCGAATTTTGAAATTTTTTTTATACAAAAGATATTGAAAAGTATGTTTTAAATACTTTTACACCCGTAACGTACCTGTCTAAAAAGCTTGACTTGCGAAATATTCGCAAAAACCGATTTTTGATAAGAGTAAAAGACCTACTTCCGGTAGGAATTTCGAAAAACTTTTTAAATAAAATTGTTCTCAATTTTAATTTTAAGTACATATGGATTCTTTATAAATTTGTTTAAACTTAGTATTTGACGAAATATTGGCAAAATTCCATTTTTTCAGTGAAGTAAACTGCTACTTCCGGTCTACCGATTTTACTAAAAAACTAATCAGATCTCAAGAGGGAGATTATACACGTAAATACAAAATTTGGAATTGATATCTACAGCGGTTTGACCGCTATCGTGGTCACACACACTCACACACACAGACACACAGAGACACACACACACACAGACACACACACACACAGACATTTTTTAAAAACCACTTTTTCGGTATCAGGGGACTTCAAAACGTGGACATCTGGAAAAATCTCGAGGTCGAAAATTTTCGTCATCACAATACTTCCTTATACTACGTATAAGAAAGTAAAAAGGACTCACCCATATTGTCGCTTCCATAGTTTACCAATATCATAATCTTTATGTGGGCATATCGATGATGGGGCTACCCCCATCACCCATACACCTAATATATTCAGAGTGGCATATTAAGCAGCACATTTTATAATTCAAAGCTAAGCAAAAATTCTGATGTTTTATGCGGAGTTGATTAGAGATTCAGCTATAAAAGATGGATTTTAAAATTACATCCATTATAGCCGAATAACCACCCCACCCCACCTTTTCCAAACCTAAATGCAAGCAAAGCATAGTTGAAAAAAATTAATTGTATATGTTGACATATAAAAATTTTGTCTAAAGAAGTTAATCTTTTATTCAATGAACATTGTGTATATACATATACAAGTTTTTATCTCTGGACAAATTGCTTTGTCATCATAATGTTAAAAGAATGTATAGAGAACCTACTTGATACATAATATGCATTTTTATTAATTCTCAATATCAGTTGTTTGCGGTTAACTTTATCGTCAGAGTAATATAGTGTGATTTATATACACGCATGAGAGGTTGAACATCCAAAATCTTCATTGATTACCTATATTGTATTAATTTCATAATTGTAACATATTAAGGGGATATAGACAGCGTCACACCCTAAAGCAGATGATAGTAGGTAGTAGTTTGTTATGTTTAGTATTAGTAAGTCTTGATCTGACGCATACATAGAGGAGAGAGATTTAATAAATTATTTAGTGTGGGAATAATTAATGAAAAAAATTTCATATATAAAACGGAAAATTATTTATCTTTTCTTTACAAACGTTACATTTTTTACGAATACAACGAATTCATCAATAAAATAATAAATGTCGGTAATGTTAATATGGAAAATGTTTTTTGACTTCAGTGTTCTGATAATACCACATTAATACATAAATTACTATAACAAAAAATACTTCGTTCATAGCTTATTATAGAGACATTAAATACATTATAAAAAGAAATATTAAAATATCGCTCTTTTCTTCTATTTTTTATTAAATTGCAACAGTTTTGTATTAAAATTTGTTTGATTAGAGAATCATTGACTTTTTCTTCAACTGGTGTCATCGCTTGATTGAGTTGCGTCATCATCGGAAATTAACTTATTAACGTTGGCAGATCCTAGGTCACACTTAAATTTAGCAAATTCAAAAGCCAATATTTCTAAGACACAATCGGTATATTCTGAGCTCCAGATACACTTCTGAATGTCGTAATTGTACTCGTTGAACTGATGACATTGAAATTTTTCCATGTACGTCTTAATATCAATTCCGATTTCCTTGTTCGCGGCCAGCGATGACATTAAAGTCTGATAGTAATAGGAAAAGTGTAATAACTCTAATCTGTGGAGTCTGCTTCTAATAGCCAATATAGCATTCATTAACATTGTAATGGATGTCCCATCTAGGATTAACACAATATCTATACGAACCACTTTCAATATGGGTTGCAGACGGCCGCTTTTCGTCAGTCTACGAGTAAATATTAATTTGATGGAATCCCCAATTGACAAGGGTTCTTCGTTGTTGTTGATGTTGGATACACAATCTTCTTCGAACGTCGCTTCATCTGAACACCTTTTGCGCTGGTTTCGTCGAACATTGACAA
Source organism: Amphimallon solstitiale (assembly GCA_963170755.1). Lineage (NCBI taxonomy): Eukaryota > Metazoa > Arthropoda > Insecta > Coleoptera > Scarabaeidae > Amphimallon > Amphimallon solstitiale. Next base: position 15,231,051 of record OY720685.1, read on the forward strand.
CATAATCTTTTATCTGAGCTTGATACTTTAAAAATCCATAAAACTCGTATTTTGTAAACGATATACATTTTCGACCATTCGCTATTTTGACAACTGGAAAGTAATCTCTTGCTGGACTCAATCCTGTTGATATATATGTACCATTGTTATTTAATTCATATTTAACTTCATTTATTAAACGATATTCCTTGTTTATATTATTTTCGTATTTTTGTAGTAAATTATCCATTAAATTGAATGGATATGATGGATTCATTGTAAACACTTATTACTAGCGATACAAGCTATTAATAAATGATTTTTGATCTTTCACACTTAATTAAATACATTTTTCACCTCCACCATTTTTTCTCCTCCTCTCAATCTCTCCTTTCTCGTGTAAAGTTGTATTTTTTTATAATAAATTCCGGTAAATGTTCTTTGTGTAAGTAGCAAATCAATTCCAATTTTATTAAACATTTGACCAGAGTTTCAATTAATATCTTTTCATCTAAGTATGACTCACATGCCTCGATGGCTTCCTCGTATTTTACACTCCTTAGATTACGTTCCTCATCTGATAAATATGATTCGATTCGATTTCCCTCCAGCAGGTTCTCAAACTCCAAATCAGTTAACATTTTTGCACATCTTACAACAGACGTCTTCAAGTCTGTTGCTTCCGGATATCTTGAATAACACATCCACATGATGTTTTATTATTTGTTCTGACTAGTCTTAGACACTCTATAAGATCAGTGAATGTGAGTGGAATGAAAATATTATTTTTATTTATACTTCAAAAACATATGCGCAGATAAGTCTATAACGTTTGTTTTTAATGTCTTGACCCCACACTGATAATCACAAAACCACAAAGTAACAATCAATGTTTGTTTAATATATTAGCGTCACCATGATATTTTAAAAAAACATGGAATACATTATTTTTTCTAGAAACATCTTATGATTTTTTTTGTTTTCTGCACTAAAAACACACGCGCGGATAAATCGATATCGTTTTTGTTTTTTAATATCTGGGTCTCACACACAAAAGAGATTTAATAATTTATTGCTATATACTACGAAAAACAATTAAGCGTTTTTATTTAACGCTTTAATATTGATTAATAGAAACATTTTACCTTTTAACAACTTGATTGTGTCATCTTGAATGTTAAAAGCGTGTATAGGCAGCCATCTTAACGAACGGGCACTAGAAGCGATTTGATATTAATATTTTCGTGACTTTTGGTCCATCCTGTATATATTAGTATTTTATTTAATTTATTGGTTTTTGGACAAGTCTGTATATAGCTGACACAACAGCGACAACTATAAAAACGTGGTCGATTTTGGAACTACAGATATTGAATTAATAAATAATATAAAGTAATAATACTATTTGTATATCAATGTTACATCCTTCAATTATATCGTTAAATATAAACTTTAAAAGTATTTTATTACTACGTCACCACACTGTATTAACCTTGTGTATTACCTAAATTCAATAAAAACATGCAAAGGATATATCTAACCACATTTTGTTTGTAACAGGAAGTGAGAGATAATGCTGTTTACGAAGTTATTTATCTGCAAAAATGTTATTCGACGGTAGACAGTAAACATATTTTTGTTTATTGAAAAAATATCAATTTTTATTATATTCTATTATATTCTATTTACTAGTGTATAAAATACATTATTGTAAATATCATTCAACATTGTGTTCTACTAGTAAGTACATTGACTTTTTCTATAATTTTTGAAACGCGAGTATGCAGAAGAGGTGTGTCTGTGTTATATGGACGCGGACTGTTTTATTTTAAAAGTGGAGAGTAATGATATATACCGCGACATTAAAAATAATATAACAAAATTCGATACATCGAACTTTTCGGCTAATAATGTCTTCAATATAGCGCAACAAAACAAGGCCGTTTTAGGTTTATTTAAGGATGAAAACGCGGGTAGTATAATGAGTGAGTTTGTTGGATTGTGAGCCAAGGTATATGCCCTATCGGTTGAGGGTAGGGAAATTAAAAAGCGAAGGGAGTGAAAAAAATGTTGTGCGAGATGAAATTAGTTTGGGGGATTATCGCGGTTGTTTATTCGAACAAAATTTAATATTAAAAACAGAACCTATTTAGGACTAAATTACATAATATCTATTCGGTCGAACAAAATAAACTAGCCTTATCACATCACGATGATAAACGCTGGATTAATGGGGATGGTATCCACACTCTGGCGTGGGGGCACTATAAGATCGATTTACCACCTCCTTAGCTGGTCCTCTGCGCATGCCTCGGATGGAGTTGATTTGCCGCTTCAAATTGAGTAAGTATCCCCTTTTTATTATATTCTATTTACTAGTGTATAAAATACATTTCAAAAATCACCAAGCAATCTTGAGTGTCAAAACAGCTCTAGGACGCCATCTTGGGTGTCAAAACGGCACTAAGAAGCGATTTGATATGGATATATATTGTATTTTATTTAATTTCTTTGTACATAAACCACAAAGTAAGAATAACAAGATAAGCGTTTTAGCGTCGACGTGAAAGAGAGAGATGGAATATATTGTTTTCTTCTTTTTTCAGTATTTGTTGTTGTTTTTTTATTTAATCATACATAATAATATATTACAAAGTCGTTAGGTGTGCTCCACCGCATGCTAAACGTATTACGTCACCCGCCATCCGTCATGGACCAATCATGTTGCCCCAAGTACAAAGAAAATAAAGAAATCGAAATGATGATGATGCTTACGGCAGTATCTCAGCATTCGAACAGTCAGCAAATTACGTCTTGTTTTGACCAAAAATTGCCTTATCTTATCAAGGCCACTACATTTTGGCCGCCATCTTACTTTTCTAACTTTGAAACGCCCTGTATATTCATATTTGACTGCTACGTCACCGAGTACCATGCTGTATATGTATTTAATTTTGGCGGCCATCTTGGATTCGCCATCATGCTTTTTCTAATTTTTTAAACACCATTTTAAAAATTTTGGCGGCCATCTTGGATTCGCCATCTTGCTTTTCTGACTTTTGAAACGCTCTGTATATTAATATTTGACTGCTACGTCATCGAGTACCATGCTGTATATGTATTTAATTTTGACGGCCATCTTGGATTCGCCATCTTACTTTTCTAATTTTTGAAACGCCATTTTAAAAATTTTGGCGGCCATCTTGGATTCGCCATCTTGCTTTTTCTAACCCTGTATACGTCACAAAGTACCATGCTGTATATGTATTTATAATTTTGAGACACCCTGTATATTGATTTTGCGCGCCGACCACAGCGCCATCTGCAAATACACGGTGGCCGCGTTCGGAACTAGCGTGATGGGCGAGGGGGTGAGGTGGAGTAAGTTGAGAGGGGGAGGGGGCGCCACCTTAGTTGGGTTCGTGGCCGTCAGAGGGCGCCACCTTAGTTGGGTTCGTGGCCGTCAGAGGGCGCCATTTCCGCCTCCGCCTCCGGAGGCGGATCTAGAACCGGCTAATCCTATCTACTAACTGTACCTATACACTATTTATTAATAACGATACTTGAAACCATTTTTACACTTTCACCTTCCTTGTCTTTATATGACTCAAACTGTTGAATTTCACCTTCATCAAAATGTTTACAGCAAACCACTGAATTCCCTGTGGTGACGAAATTTTCTCTATTAATTGCTCGTAACCACTTTTTACGTAAGTAATTTTCCTTTGAAAATGAAAAGGTTGTTTGTAGATCTTCCTGTTCAAGTGTATGTTGTAGTACGATTTACACAATGAGAAACAGCACAATCATGGCATCTAAAACATCACACAGTTGTAAAAAAATGAACAAAACTAGTAAATGTATATTGTTCTTACCTTCTCCAAATGTATTTGTTAATCAAACTTATAAACAGCAAACAAATGATTGCAAAGAACGTGTTGACACTTTGAGGTTATCTTTAATACTGTTATCGGCCACATTTACGAAAATATGAATTGTTTACCCATAGGTACTTCCCGAGATTGATTTTAACTTTGTAAATACTTCTTCTCAAATGTTTTTGATTCAAACTCACGTAAACTTTAGCTAATAAACGTGACATGCATATCATATGCACATGGTCTTACATAGAATGAGACCCACACGGGCAGTTGCCAAATCTCCAACTTCATGGCTTGTAAGTAGAGACGGCTGTGTACATACCTATTTTAAATGTTATACCTAAATCCAACTGATATAACTAATTATCTGTATAATTCAGCCCCGGCTCGTGATAATTGTACGTGGGAGGCTCTTAGTTTTTATCATAACTAAACATGTGTAATTAAGTGGAAATGTAAATAAAAAAATTAAAGACCAAACTAATAAAAGACTCACATTGCTTGATATTTAAATCCAAGAGGAACGATGTATTTTATCAGTTTTAATACTCGAATGTACACTAGGTAGGGGGGCTCTAACCGATGAGCCATATCACAGAGCCGCCGTTGTATCTAACATTCCGTCTAATGACAAAAACAAACAATTCTATAATCACATTTTGTTACGTAATGAATTACTGATTTTCATATTATTTTCAAAAAAATATTTAAAACATACCCACAGCCTTGTTTATTAATACTATAGTTATACAACTGAAGGTTAGTTCGGGTAGGTAGCCAACAGAGGGGTTGGGCAGTAGGATGTGCTCATTCATAAATTTTTCCCGCTAAATTTGTTGTAGTAAAAGCAGTCTTCTCGTAGTAGTATAGAGAAGACAATGGGAGCTTAAAGGAAGTGACGCAATTATCCAATTACACCAATCGTGTTTGTTACAATTTTGTAGGCGTTTTGCTTTAGATTTAAATATCTTAAAATATTTTGAATAAAGGGATATGATAAGTCTACCGACACTAATTTTTCAATTTCCAAAAATAAGTGATGATGTGATTGAGGATGTTAAATGTTATTCTAAAATACATATTGCAAGACGATGTAACGAAGAAATGTCATTTTTCCTATATATTTTATCTTATAATTGACAAAAGACTGCAGTACAAGCTGAAAAAGGTTCAAAGTACTAACCTTTAATAAAATCTTTGCATGCTTATGAATTAGTTTGTTTGTATAACTTGTTGGGTATGTACTATCCTCAACAATAATTGATGATTATTCATTCAGACTTGTATCATGGCAATTGTTGTTACGATTCAGGCCTAGATAAAATAAAAATAACTAGAACCATAATAAAATAAATAATGTCAAAGCCAAGTACATTTAAGTGTGTATCTAATTAACTTTTATGAAGTATATACCTCACTTCAACCAGTATGAAGGCTAAAATTCTACATATATAACACAATAAAATCCATAAAGATTTCAAACAATTGCAATTAAACGTGGGTGCAAGAAAAATTAAATAGTAGAAATACAAGTAAACTAGTTTGATAATGACGTGTAATGTCAAAACTGCAGTCACATAGTGATTAAAATAAAGTGAAGTTATTCAAATTTAATTGAGTGTTTTATTTTACTTATGTATAAGTAACAGCCGAAAGTGTTACATATTTTAAACTAGTTTTCTTTGATAACCCCTACGTAACTTCAATTATTAGGAATTACTATTATTGAAAGCAATTTTTAAAATCGCAGGTAAATATATACAAATTGAAGAAACGTCCATATACAGACCACGTGTAGGCAGTACTTACTATATTGATAATTACCAAGAATGTGAATGTATAATGAAAGTTGCTGTGACTTCCCTGATGAGATGAAGTATTGTGGGTGTAAAAGCAGGATTAATTATAACACTTCTACAGTAAGAAGGATAGTGTTTCTATTATAATAATAAATTTATTATATCAACAATAAGATATACATACAGTTTACACAATAGCACATCAAGCAAAAATGTAATGATAACATCAACACAGGGCTAATTTATGTCATTGACATTGTAGAATGCTTCTTGAAGGAGAATGTCCTTTATTTTCTCTTTAGATACGAAAGTAGAAAGATGTCTACACATAACTTTGATTTTGTTAAATAATTACCAATGACGTGTTGTACTGAAGTGGCTTTTGTCCTATGTAATGCGGGATGTGCAGCAAATGGTGATGAGGGGTGGAGACTTCTGTAATCTCACCCCTAGTCATGAGGTGTGACAGCTTTTTCAAAGCCCTCCTTTGTTGTTGCAGAATATGTGTCTAGGATAATGGACTTATCATAAGTTCTCTGAAGAGAGGTTTGCAGCGAACAGTTTGTGAAACACAGACAATTGCTCGAACACCCTTCTTCTGCAGGATGAACACCTTTTCTACATAGGCCTACTTACCCCATATAGGTTAAATATTGTTGATATGTGATTTGATAGTCCATAGTATATCGTTATTCCAGTAGACGATCAGTTATAAATCTGATACGTCTAATTGCATAAGTAGCAGAAGATAAGTGTTTGACTAATTTAACTATCTGTGGCTTCCATGTTAATCTTGTGTCTAGTCTAATATCAAGGAATTTTCAATTCGTACAATATATGTTTGATCTATGTTTACTAGTAAAATAAATTGTCTCACATTTATCCTGGTTAAGTGATAAATGATTGGCTGTGAACCATTTAAATTTCTAAATTCTGAAGATACCAAAACCTTAAATTAATGTGGTGTTTATAATGCATTTTCTTTGTAAAATGTACTACATTACTGGTTTGAAAGCCTCACATAAACCAGTCAAGTTGATGAAACCATGCAAAGCAACTTAATAAATGTTGTGGTTCGGATAGCTTTTAATTACTTTTTCTTCTTTTACACAATACCTATATCTAGTCATACCAAATATATAGAAAACTGTTTTAGACATACCTACCTGTTGAACACATAGAAAAAAATTAGAATAACCCAAACTCTGAACCCGAAACAGACTGACATTTCATGTAGGTGAGTATTTAATAAAAATGCTGACTTTTTAATACCGTTTTCTTGTTTAGATTTATTTCTTTAAAAAACATGAATACGTTTTTTAAAAAGCCTTTTGTATGTCTTTTTTTTTTATTATGTTATAAAAGGGTAATTGTGAGTATAATAAGAGAAAAAAATAGTAATCCTACGATTCTTCCATAAAACATTTACTTAAATCTACTTTATCACAGTTAAGCTATATAGGTTATGTTGATATGTATTCAAGGGCAAACGATGTGAAAACCAAATCAAACAAAATATACTCTTATGTAAAATTTAATAGAAAATATCAAAATATATTTACATTTTTTATAAACTTCCGGATTAAATTGTGGGAGTGGCGTTGAGAATATTTCATTAGCTGGGCTGCGTTCATAAACGTCACACTGCGTGCACTCTAGGGTAAAATTTCACACAAAGCCGTTCAAAAACAGTTGAGTGATTCAATGATGTACGCGTGTAATGTGTTCATAAAGTTCGCTCTCGAATCACTCGAGCGTTTGAAAAACGCCGGATTTGAAACCACGGTGAAGAAGACTCGACATGCGCACATGGAAGTATGATTGTAATTGCCGCTTCTGTTATGTGGGGTTATATGACACATGTGCTGTCATACTTGTCACTACTCTAAAACCGTTCATAAATACCAAAACGCTCTGTCAACACTCCAGCTGCAAAGCAAATTACTCACACGCCACACACACGATTATAACGATTCATTTATGAACGCAGCCCTGAGCACTTTCATTCATTCGTATTAATCCATTTGAAAGATATCAGACGACGACACGACGACACTTTACTACATAAGCACACATAAGAAATATTTACAGTTTTCTCTAGGTTGGGAAATAACCTGAGGCGCCAATATGAACAGAAGTGCAAGAGATATGGACACTAAATCCTCAATGTCCCATTGGCGATTCGAAATAGCGAATGACAAAATTTCATTATCCTTTTTTGAAACTCTATCTAAAATAATCCTCCAACACTTTTTTTCTTATAATTTTAAGATAAAGATGATCCATGCTGCCACTAAATTGAATACTGCTTATCTAATACACAACTTCTTCTGGGTATCGGAAATATTATTCGTGTCCTTTTCTACTACAGTAGTTACTCTAATTACATTTTGGTCCATCGGCTGTATAATAAATAAGTGATGTGCCATTAGAATGGAGAAACATTATTACGATCTTTTTAATTCATATCTTCATTTGGATATTGTAAAGAACCCTAAATTCTTTCACGGCTCCACGTTGGGATCACCTTAATGAATAGGAACCCTTCAAATTATTTGCCCGTTAGTTTATATATTTTTAAATAAAATGCAAAAATTGAATGGTTTTACCTAGCTAGCCCATATTTTATCCCAGGACGATCCATGTCAAAAGATGTCAAAAAGTAATCTTCGGGTATTAATTGGTACAGTTAAATAAAACGAAGTTATTCTAACTTAAATAACATTTGTATTAGAAATCAAGATTTTTGCATATATTAATACAAACACAAAAAAAATACACAAAATAATATCAGTTTTAATTACAATAAACACATTAACACAATAATTTCAGAGCGCATTTAATACTGAAAGATTAGTTATGATTTCTTTATATATGTATTATCGTTTCTATGATATAAAATGTACCATACATTGTTTGTTTTTCAATGCCCTTCAGTATTTATATCAATACTAACAACGTAGGTCTTAATATTTTTAAAACAACATTGGCAAGCAAATTACAATTACAAATTCAATCTTAGATTATTATATTAATTAAGATAAATTTTAATATTTGAGTTTATCTGGCACTCGCACAAAAATAACTTTTAAATACCATTTTTGCTTGTCTCCTATTTTCACTGGAGAGATCTCGTTGTCGGTTTGCTTCCTGACAGCCTTTTTCTGACTATAGAGACGCCTGGAGCTTCTTTAATTGCTTTTCGAACTTTTCAACTTTTTATACGAAACTTATATCAAACTTTACATTCTTAAAACTTTTTAGTCGACCTTTTTAGACCAATAAAGAACCTCTTAGTTCATTTATGGGGTTCATCAAATAATTGTCGACCGGTACATTTGAGTCGACTTACTTCTTTGAAGTCTACTGATCGACTTTTTGCCCACTTCTTCTCTTTAAGGTTCGGACTGGGAATACTTTTACTTTTATCGAATAGTGATTCTTTACAAATATGTTGTAAATTATGCCTTCTATATATATTTATCAAGAGTACAAAAGTATTTAGAGATCGATTCGCAATGTTTTTTATATACATGAAATTTCAAAATTCGAACCGGAAGTAACACTTTTAGCGAGTAGCAATTTTTTTTTAGAATATCTAGCAAAGTATGCATTCTACAGAGATTTATTAAGAGAACAGAAGTACTTAGAACAGGATTTTGTATAATTTTTGTATCAAAAAATTCTTAAAACTCTAGAATATGAAACTCTCCTTCGTATAAGAAAGTCGTGTGGTGGCATTTTTCTGTATGTATTTCTAAATGCTGTTTTCTGCTTGTTTCATATTCTTCAAATGTTTACATTTTACATGTGCTTTCAAATGACATTTATTGTTTGTTCTAAATTCACATTTGTCACATTTATAATCAAATTCTTTCAAATGTTTAGTTTTTATATGCCGTTTTAAATTTCTTTTCCCATTTGTTTCATATTCACAAGAATCACATTTAAAATCAAATTGCTTCAAATGTTTGGTTTTTATATGTCTTTCTAAATGCTGTTTGAAGTTTGATTCATATTCACAAGAGTCACATTTATAACTAAATTCTTTCAAATGTTTAGCGTTTATATGCAATTTTAAATCATTTTTATTGTTTGTTCTAAATTCACAAGAGTCACAATTATAATCAAATTTTTTCAAATGTTTGGTTTTTATATGTCTTTCTAAATGCTGTTTGAAGTTTGATTCATATTCACAAGAGTCACATTTATAACTAAATTCTTTCAAATGTTTAGCGTTTGTATGCAATTTTAAATAATGTTTATTGTTTGTTCTAAATTCACAAGAGTCACAATTATGATCAAATTCATTCAAATGTTTAGTTTTTATATGTCTTCTTAGAGATTTTTTGTATTTTGTTCGAAATACACACAACGAACATTTAAATACTTTCTTTTGATCTCGTGAGCTCGATTGTTCTACTTTGATCTGCGTGTTCCTATAATTATTCGTCGAATGCTGTCGGCCGCCCTTTCTTTCAACGTAACCGTGCGTATTTTCCGCGTGCAGTGTGAGGGATCCTCTAGTCTTGAAGCGTCTGTTGCAAATACCGCATTTATACATTTTAAGTAAGTTATGGTGGTTGCTGATGTGTTCCTTGAGATCTGCTTGGTACTTCGTTCTGTACTTGCACTGCTCACATTTATAGATTACGCGGAGGCACCTCTTGCATTTGTTCAATGCTGTCATCGCTTGCTTGGTCGGTGGTGTCGGCAGAATGCCCTTTCTGAAAACAAAATAAATAAATATTTCTAATCTCATGGTAAACATCAAATTAAATTTAAGTCTTTCACCACAAAATGGCTAATGCGCTTTAATGGGATAGATGACTTCGCCACCTGAAGTAAGTTAATGCAGTTATTCCCAACACTCTCCTTGAGTGTTGGGAATAAACATCAGAATTAAACAATTTACGAACAACTATTGGCGTAAATTGAATCGCGGTATATTTAAATTATATATAATAATAGCTGAGTAGCCCATGGCAACCAAACGACCGTCAGAATCGACGAAAATTGGGTGCACGGGGCGGGCAACTCCTCTCTGGGTACGCCAAATTGAAAGCTGCACTTTGGCATGTGGCTACGGGCGACATTGAATTTCCGGACGTCGAAGAGATTTTCTTCCCAAGTGGAGCGTGTGCAGAGATATCGCCCGTTGAAGAGGAGCGTGCACTCGGTGTTTTAACAGAAAAATGGCTTACGTCATCATGACGATTCACGTGACAATCAAAATAAATCTCGGGAAACGTCAAACTCAGTTGTAGCTACAGATTCACTTTTAAGACTGAAATACGAAATTTTGAAGGTTGCGAGCGCCCAACAAGACCCGAGGTCTTAAAGAACGGCCTTCTCGGGGTCTCTTAAATGCTTATTTCGAGTCGACAAACGCACGCAATGTAGGGCACGAGCACTTTCAAATTCGTTTGCAGACAGATTTCGTAAGAAAAATGGCCGAAATACGTCACAGATTCAATGTGCATGTGATTCAATGTACTACGGTCCCACGAAAAGTATCAGATTAATTTATCCAGTCCGACAAGTTCGGCATCTCAATCTCGACATAATACACCCGCCGCTTGACTTAACATTTTTATAGATATACAGCTTGATTGTTCTTTTAATGACTATATATTTGAATTATTAAAATACATTAATTCCAGAACGTGTACGCCTTAATAGGGAAAAGGATTGCTTTTAACATTTATGTGCCCTTATGACAACGATTACGCATACATGCAGAGTGGGCGGAGCTATCTGAAATTAATTTATCTCTTCTGATTAAAGTAAAATTCGGCACTTGGGAGTCTTTGTGGTGTCATTGATCACGTATCCAAACCGAAATGTCAAAAAAAAGCAAAATAGCCCAAGGATTTTTTGAAAATTGACGTATAAATGTGAAATTTTAGATACGAGGGTGTGTTAGGTCGCCGATCACAAATCCAAAATTAAAATGTCATAAGAAAACAAAATGGCGCATGATTTTTTTGAAAATTGACGTATGAATATGAAATTTTAGATACGGGGGTTTTGGGGGTCGCCGATCACGATTCCAAAGTCAAAATGTCAAAAAAAAACAAAATGGCGGAATATTTTTTGAAAATTGACGTATGAATGTAAAATTTTAGATACGGGGGTTTTGGTGGTCGCCGATCACGATTCCAATGTCAAAATGTCAAAAAAAAACAAAATGGCGGAAGATTTTTTTTGAAAATTGACGTATGAATGTTAAATTTTAGATACGGGGGTTTTGGGGGTCGCCGATCACGATTCCAAAGTCAAAATGTCAAAAAAAAAACAAAATGGCGGATGATTTTTTGAAAATTGACGTATGAATGTAAAATTTTAGATACGGGGGTTTTGGGGGTCGCCGATCACGATTCCAAAGTCAAAAGTCAAAAAAAAACAAATGGCGAAAGATTTTTTTGGAAATTGACGTATTAATGTAAAATTTTAGATACGGGGGTTTTGGGGATCGCCGATCACGATTCCAAAGTTAAAATATCAAAAAAAGCAAAACGGCGAATTTTTTTTTTGAAAATTAACGTATGAATGTAAAATTTTAGATACGGGAGTTTTGGGGGTCGCCGATCACGATTCCAAAGCCAAAATATCAAACAAAAAAAAAATGGCGGAAGATTTTTTTAAAATTGACGTATGAATGTAAAATTTTAGATACGGGGGTTTTGGGGGTCGCCGATCACGATTCCAAAGTCAAAATGTCAAAACAAAACGAAATGGCGGAAGATTTTTTGAAAATTGACGTATGAATGTAAAATTTTAGATACGGGGGTTTTGGGGGTCGCCGATCACGATTCCAAAGTCAAAATGTCAAAAAAAAAATGGCGGAAGATTTTTTGAAAATTGACGTATTAATGTAAAATTTTAGATACGGGGGTTTTGGGGGTCGCCGATCACGATTCCAAAGTTAAAATATCAAAAAAAGCAAAACGGCGAAAATTTTTTTTGAAAATTGACGTATGAATGTAAAATTTTAGATACGGGAGTTTTGGGGGTCGCCGATCACGATTCCAAAGCCAAAATGTCAAAAAAAAAACAAAATGGCGGAAGATTTTTTGAAAAGTGACGTATGAATGTAAAATTTTAGATACGGGGGTTTTGGGGGTCGCCGATCACGATTCCAAAGTCAAAATGTCAAAACAAAACGAAATGGCGGAAGATTTTTTGAAAATTGACGTATGAAGGTAAAATTTTAGATACGGGGGTTTTGGGGGTCGCCGATCACGATTCCAAAGTCAAAATGTCAAAAAAAACAAAATGGCGAAAGATTTTTTAGAAAATTGAGGTATTAATGTAAAATTTTAGATACGGGAGTTTTGGGGGTCGCCGATCACGATTCCAAAGTCAAAATGTCAAAAAAAAACAAAATGGCGGAAGATTTTTTGAAAATTGACGTATGAATGTAAAATTTTAGATACGGGGGTTTTGGGGGTCGCCGATCACGATTCCAAAGTCAAAATGTCAAAAAAAGCAAAATGGCGGAAGATTTTTTTTGAAAATTGACGTATGAATGTTAAATTTTAGATACGGCGGTTTTGAGGGTCGCCGATCACGATTCCAAAGTCAAAATGTCAAAAAAAAAAAAAATGGCGGATGATTTTTTGAAAATTGACGTATGAATGTAAAATTTTAGATACGGGGGTTTTTGGGGTCGCCGATCACGATTCCAAAGTCAAAAGTCAAAAAAAAACAAATGGCGAAAGATTTTTTTGGAAATTGACGTATTAATGTAAAATTTTAGATACGGGGGTTTTGGGGATCGCCGATCACGATTCCAAAGTTAAAATATCAAAAAAAGCAAAACGGCGAATTTTTTTTTTGAAAATTAACGTATGAATGTAAAATTTTAGATACGGGAGTTTTGGGGATCGCCGATCACGATTCCAAAGCCGAAATATCAAAAAAAAAAAAATGGCGGAAGATTTTTTTAAAATTGACGTATGAATGTAAAATTTTAGATACGGGGGTTTTGGGGGTCGCCGATCACGATTCCAAAGTCAAAATGTCAAAACAAAACGAAATGGCGGAAGATTTTTTGAAAGTTGACGTATGAATGTAAAATTTTAGATACGGGGGTTTTGGGGGTCGCCGATCACGATTCCAAAGTCAAAATGTCAAAAAAAAAACAAAATGTCGGAAGATTTTTTGAAAATTGACGTATTAATGTAAAATTTTAGATACGGGGGTTTTGGGGGTCGCCGATCACGATTCCAAAGTTAAAATATCAAAAAAAGCAAAACGGCGAAAATTTTTTTTGAAAATTGACGTATGAATGTAAAATTTTAGATACGGGAGTTTTGGGGGTCGCCGATCACGATTCCAAAGCCAAAATGTCAAAAAAAAAAAATGGCGGAATATTTTTTGAAAATTGACGTATGAATGTAAAATTTTAGATACGGGGGTTTTGGGGGTCGCCGATCACGATTCCAAAGTCAAAATGTCAAAAAAAAAAAAATGGCGGAAGATTTTTTGAAAATTGACGTATGAATGTGAAATTTTAGATGCGGGGGCTTTGGGGGTCGTCGATCACGATTCCAAAGTCAAAATGTCAAAAAAAACAAAATGGCGAAAGATTTTTTAGAAAATTGACGTATTAATGTAAAATTTTAGATACGGGGGTTTTGGGGGTCGCCGATGACGATTCCAAAGTCAAAATATCAAAAAAAGCAAAACGGCGAAAGACTTTTTTGAAAATTGACGTATGAATGTAAGATTTTAGATACGGGGGTTTTGGGGGTCGCCGATCACGATTCCAAAGTCAAAATATCAAAAAAAACAAAAGGGTGGAAAATTTGTTTGAAAATTGAGGTATGAATGTGAAATTTTAGAATACGGGAGTTTTGGGGGTCGCCGATCACGATTCCAAAGTCAAAATGTCAAAAAAAAACAAAATGGAGGAAGAGTTTTTTGAAAATTAACGTATGAATGTGAAAGTTTAGATGCGGGGATGTTTGTGGTCGCTTATTACGTCTTCAATTTGGTGATTCTTCGAAACGTGATTGAACAGGGTTTAAATTTAATACTTAATTTTTTCGTATCAACAGTAGATTCGCAAACATCAGAATCGTATTGTACATTGTCTCAATAAAAATGTTACGCTCACTGAGCTCATTGTTTCTTTCGATACTCTAATATGACATGTTTAACATTAAATTACCTTTCTCGCTCTTGAGTGTGAACCGGTTTCTGTAAAAAAACAGTTCGAGTAGAATTTCAAATAAAATATACTATTGGCTTAAAAAAATATATGTAGGGATGCTTCAAAAGTTTATAAAAGTGGACATTCTGAAAAGCGTCATGCCAGTGATCGCTTTTTACAGGAAAAGCGCTTCAATAGGGCTTCAATTTAAAACTTGGGCTTTTTACTTTTATTATTATTTCGTGCTCCTTTATTAACTATAGTGGATTTCAAAAAGGTTGACAGGCTTTTACACTTTCACATCAAAATAGTATTGTACACTGTCTTAATAAAAATGTTGCGATTTTTAATCTCATTGTGTCTTTGCATACTTTAACACGACTTATGTTTAACATTAGATTATCTTTCTCGCTCTTGAGTGTGTATCGGTTTTTGTTAAAAGCAGTTCGAGAAGAATTTTAAATAAAACATCCTATTGGGTTAAAAAATATATGTATATACAGGAGTGCTTCAAAGGTGTATAAAAGTGGACATTCTAAAAAGCGTCATGCCAGTGATCGGTTTTTGCAGGAAAAGGGCTTCAATTTAAAACTTGGGCTTTTTATTTTTATTATTATTATGTGCTCCTTTATTAACGATAGTGGATTTCAATAAGGTTGACAGGCTTTCACACTTTCGCATCAAAATAGTATTGTACACTGTCTTAATAAAAATGTAGCGCTTCTTGATCTCATTGTGTCTTTGCATACTTTAACACGACTTATGTTTAACATTAAATTACCTTTCTCGCTCTTGAGTGTGGACCGGTTTGTGTAAAAAACAATTCCAGAAATATTTTAAATAAAATATACAATTGGCTCCACAAAATATATGTATATACCGGGATGCTTTAAAAGTTTATAAAACTGGACATTCTAAAAAGCGTTTTACTTTCTTATACGTAGTATAAGGAAGTATTGTGATGATGAAAATTTTCGACCTCGAGATTTTTGCAGATGTCCACGTTTTGAGGTCCCCTGATACCAAAAAAGTGGTTTTTAAAAAATGTCTGTGTGCCTGTGTGTGTGTGTGTGTGTGTGTCTGTGTGTGTGTGACCACGATAGCGGTCAAACCGCTGTAGATATCAATTCCAAATTTTGTATTTACGAATATAATCTCCCTCTTGAGAACTGATTAGATTTTGAGCAAAATCGGCAGACCGGAAGTAGTAGTTTACTTCAGTGAAAAAATCGAATTTTGCAAATATTTCGTCAATTACTAAGTTTAAACAAATTTATAAAGAATTCAAATGTACTCAAAATTAAATTTGAGAAAAATTGTTTTAATAAAGTTTTTCGAAATTCCTACCGGAAGTAGGTCTTTTACTCTTATCGAAAATCAGTTTTTTGCGAATATCTCGCAAGTCATGCTTTCTAGGCAGGTACATTACGAGTATAAAAGTATTTAGAACATACTTTTAAATATCTTTTGTATAAAAAAAATTTCAAAATTTAGACCGGAAGTATCACTTTTACTCTCATCGAATAGCGATTTTTTGCAAATATGTCGTAAATTATGCATTCTATATATATTTATGAAGAGTACAAAAGTATTTAGAGTTGGATTTGGAATATTTTTTGTATAAATGAAATTTCAAAATTCGGACCGGAAGTAACACTTTCATACGTATAAGAAAGTCGTGTGGTGGCCACACCTCATTTTTTTTATAGGAAAGACGCTTCAATTGGGCTTAAATCTAAAACTTGGGCTTTTTACTTTTATTATTATTTTCTGCTTTTTTCTTAACGAGAGTAGACTTCGAAAAGATTGACAGGCTCTTACACGTTCACATCAAAATAGTATTGTAAACTGTCTTAATAAAAAGGTTGCGCTTTTTGAGAGCTCATTGTTTCTTTGGATACGACTTATGTTTAACATTAAATATCCTTTCTCGCTCTTGAGTGTGTACCGGTTTATGTCAAAAACAGTTCGAGAAGAATTTTAAATAAAGTATCCTATTGGCCTAACAAAATATATATATATACAGGGGTGCTTCAAAAGTTTATAAAAGTGGACATTCTAAAAAGCGTTTTTTTACAGGAAAGGCGCTTCAATACGGCTTAAATTTAAAACTTGGGCTTTTTACTTTTATTTTCATTTGGTCTCCTTTATTAATGATAGTGGATTTCAAAAAGGTCACACTTTACATCAAAATAGTATTGTACACTGTCTTAATAAAAATGTAGCGCTTTTTGAGCTCAATGTGTCTTTGGATAATTTAACACGACTTATGTTAAACATTAAATTACCTTTCTCGCTTTTGAGTGTGTACCGGTTTATGTCAAAAACAGTTCACGAAGAATTTTAAATAAAATATCCTATTGGCTTAACAAAATATATGTATATACTTGGGTGCTTCAAAGTAGTATAAATGTAGACATTCTAAAAAGCGTCATGCCAGTGATCGCTTTTTATAGGAAAGGCGCTTCAATTTAAAACTTGGGCATTTTGCTTTTATTATTATTTCGTGCTCCTTTATTAACGATAGTGGATTTCAAAAAGGTTGACAGGCTTTTACACTTTTGACATTAAAATAGTATTGTACACTGTCTTAATAAAAATGTTTCGCTTTTTGATATCATTGTGTCTTTGCATACTTCAGCACGACTTATGTTTAACATTAAATTACCTTTCTCGCTCTTGACTGTAACGATTTATGTCAAAAACAGTTCGAGAAGAATTTTAAATAAAATATCTTATTGGTTTAACAAAATATATGTATATACAGGGGCGCTTCAAAAGTTAATAAAAGCGGACATTCTAAAAAGCCATGCCAGTTATCGCTTTTTACAGGAAAAGCGCTTCAATAGGGCTTAAATTTAAAACTTGAGCTTTTTACTTTTACTATTATTTTGTACTTTTTCATTAACGATAGTGGATTTCGAAAAATTGATAGGCTATTACACGTTCATATCAAAATAGTATTGTAAACTGTCTTAATGAAAATGTTGCGTCTTTTTGTCTTTGAATACTTTAACATGACTTATGTTTAACATTAAATTACCTTTCTCGCTCTTGAGTGTGTACCGGTTTGTGTCAAAAACAGTTCGAGAAGAATTTTAAATAAAATATCCTATTGGCTTAACAAAATATATGTATATACAGGAGTGCTTCAAAAGTTTATAAAAGTGGACATTCTTAAAAGCGTTTTTTACAGGAAAGGCACTTCAATAGGGCTTCAATTTAAAACTTGGGCTTTTTACTGTTATTATTATTTTGTGCTTTTTTCTTAACGAGAGTAGACTCCGAAAAGATTGACAGGCTTTTACACGTTCACATCAAAATAGTATTGTAAACTGTCTTAATAAAAATGCTGCGCTTTTTAATCTCATTGTCTTTGGATACTTTAACACGACTTATGTTTAACATTAAATTATCTTTCTCACTCTTGAGTGTGTACCGATTTGTGTAAAAAACAATTCGAGAAAAATTTCAAATAAAATATACTATTGGCTTCACAAAATATATGTATATACCGGGATGCTTTAAAAGTTTATAAAACCGGACATTCTAAAAAGCGTCATGCCAGTGATCGCTTTTTACAGGAAAGGTGCTTCAATTCAAAACTTGAGCTTTTTACTTTTACTTTTATTTTGTGCTCCTTTAGTAACGATACTGGATTTCAAAAAGGTCACACTTTACATCAAAATAGTATTGTACACTGTCTTAATAAAAATGCTGCGCTTTTTGATCTCATTGTGTCTTTGCATACTTTAACACGCCTTATGTTTAACATTAAATTACCTTTCTCGCTCTTGAGTGTGTACCGGTTTGTGTTAAAAACAATTCGAGAAAAATTTCAAATAAAATATACTATTGGCTTCACAAAATATATGTATATACCGGGATGCTTTAAAAGTTTATAAAACCGGACATTCTAAAAAGCGTCATGCCAGTGATCGCTTTTTACAGGAAAGGTGCTTCAATTCAAAACTTGAGCTTTTTACTTTTACTTTTATTTTGTGCTCCTTTAGTAACGATACTGGATTTCAAAAAGGTCACACTTTACATCAAAATAGTATTGTACACTGTCTTAATAAAAATGTTGCGCTTTTTGATCTCATTGTGTCTTTGCATACTTTAACACGCCTTATGTTTAACATTAAATTACCTTTCTCGCTCTTGAGTGTGTACCGGTTTGTGTTAAAAACAGTTCGAGAAGAATTTTAAATAAGATATCCTATTGGCTTAACAAAATATATGTATATACAGGGGTGCTTCAAAAATTTATAAAAATGGACATTCTAGAAAGCGCTGTTTACAGGAAAGGCGCTTGAAAAGGGCTTAAATTTAAAACTTGGGTTTCTTACTTTTATTATTATTTTGTGCTCCTTTATTAATGATAGTGGATTTCAAAAGGGTCACACTTTACATCAAAATAGTATTGTAAACTGTTTTAATAAAAATGTTGCGCTTTTTGAGCTCATTGTGTCTTTGGATACTTTAACATGGCTTATGATTAACATTAAATTACCTTTCTCGCTCTTGAGTGTGTACCGATTTGTGTCAAAAACAGAAGGAGAATAATTTTAGATAAAATATACTCTGCTTTTTTTATTAACGATAGTGGACTTCGAAAAGGTAGTAAGAAAGTAATATTCGTTATAAATTAAATTTACTTTACCCATTCGCATACATACGTTTGCGAGCTATATGTTCGAAGTTCATCAGCATTCATTAGCATTCTATAAGAATGTTTGAAAGCGACGCCCATTTACCAAACAAAATTTGTTGTAAACATATTAAACACTATGGAGATACTACGTATATTTGAGTATGTCAATTAAAATGACGAGCCCGCGATAGCGGGCGAGTAGTATATATGTAATTCATTGAAAATTTAAAATGTTCTTCAATACAAGTCCTTCATTTTTAATTGACGTGCGAACTAATTTTGAGTATGTGACAGACGAATATTTCAATTATGCTGACCAAAATTTCATAATGAAAGCGCTGTTCCACTTCAAATAATTTGGGTGAAAATATCTCAGTGTCAAACTGATTATTAGGTTCTTTTTTATTAATATTGTGCATGCCTGTCTTAAATTGTTTCTGAGCAATTGACATACATTTTGTTAATCTACTAAATTTTTCCACTGTTATTTCAATAGCGTATTATCCCGATTGTCTCAATAAAAATGATGCACTTATTGAGCATATTGTTTCATCGGATACTTTAACATCATTCTTATGTTTAACATTAAATTATCTTTCTCGCTCTTCATTGTGTAACAGTTTGTGTAAAAAAAAATTCTAGAAGAATTCTGAATGAAATATACAATTGGCTTTACAAAATATATGTATATACAGAGTGTGCCACAAGTCTATAAAATCTTACATTCTAAAAACCACCACGAGAGTGATCGCGTTTTACAGGAAACTGTAAAAAGCTGTAAGCGGACGCGAAAAGGGCGAATTCAAGCTCGAAAAGATTGAAGCATTAGCTCACAAACATTCAACACAATAAATATTGCAATATATAATAATTGGCCCAATGATAATAGTGTATAGGTAAGAAATTTATAAATTCGATTACTTATTTGTTTATAAATACTTTCTACTCATTTTTTTCGTCCATGAATTAAGTTGTAAAAATACTTCAAAATATTATAAGATATTGTAAATAGAAAAAAGAAACTAAAATATATTCCTACTAGATTAAACAAGCACTTAATCATGTTGTTACTGTGTCAGGCAAATTGAGAAGTAATATCATACGTATTCAAAAAAGATTGTTTAATTATCATTGATGAAAATGAACGTCCCGCGACATCGTCAATTACAATAATTCAAAATAGAAATTCTATAAGGATGTTTTACAGTATTTTCGAATATAACAATAAGTAATCAATATTACCATAATACATATATTATATTTATATATTCCTTAAATTATAGGTGTACAATGTAAAAGAAAATAATTATGTACAGTGTGAACAAGGCTTTACCAACATTATTAAGAATCATATATAACTGACAGTTGTAATACAATTTACCACAAAGAAACACTGCAAATTATAAAAGTATAGGAATGGAAATCATTATAAAAAATGCCAATGAAATAAATATTATTTGTTATAGAACAATAATTAAATGAATTATTTAAAAGTATACATTCGCGTCAACAAAACATAATTTTAATAAAGCTATCTACAAGTTTGTATAAAATAAAATGTTTTTTTAAATTCTAATGAATTTTCATTTAAACCAAAAAGACCAATGGAATCGACATATGTATATAGACTGAAACACTATTAACAAAAACTATCAAACCACATTTTCCAACTGATGCGAAAAACACAGATTTCGAGATTATTCTAATTTTATAGCCACAAACAAAATTCAAACTATAGATAAATTAGGCAAACGTGAAATAAATCATCGGCAAGTCAAGGCACAAAAACCAATAATAGTAGAAAAATTATAAATAGAGTGAAAACTACCGTCTGTGAGGCACAGGAAAAGTATGTGAAAAATGTCAATATAACATTAAACGATAAAATACATCTTATTTCATGGACAGCCGTTAAACATTTTCAATTTAAAAACTGCTATTATCACTAAATCTATTATTAATCATTTCATCCTATAAGCATTCTGAATAAAATATTGCATAGTTGTAAACTATATACAGGGACGTATAAAAACAACTAAGCAATATTGAACATCTAAAACACAATTATATTTAGTTATTCGCTATATATCGGAATTATATGGTGTTTCAAAAACTGAAACGCAATAAAGACAAAATCCGCAATAAATTTAGAAGAATAAGGGGGAGCGGTTCCTCAACTGTAAGCGGAATAAGAGGCGATAGCGGGCCTTCAAGGCCTGCCGTATTAGCTAGTACTGTATATAAAAACACATAACAACATGTGACAAGTAGAGTAACATAAACATGATAATTGACAGTTTCTTGTAAACCTACTCTTTAGAGTGTTCTACACCCTACATGGTCCAGGAACTATCCTAGTTTGATCCTATTTTCATCCTTATGTTCTACTCTACATTTTTCATATAAGTTTCGTATCATGCATGATGGTAATAATTTCATATCAGCAACCATCTACTTAAACCATGTGAATTCATATGACAGGGGTTGATATTTGTTGATGATTAAATGTGATCATCAAATTCCGTACATTAAATGGTGCGATATAGACTCACACTCTGAGAGGCATCAAAACAATTAATTATTAATATAATTTCTTCAGCCAATGCCAATGCCAATTTGACACAAACTGTACCAGAATTTACAACAGACAATTCGCTGAGCCTCTTTGCAAAACATTTAATTTATCTCTGCAAACATCTGGTTTTGCTGATACCTGGAAGGTAGCTAGTACAGGTCCTTTACACAAAAAGGAGATAACATTAATGGAGCAGATGCATGTTATTTACACGGACTTTACTCGTGCCTTTGACACCAATGATCATGCTGCACTACTGAGGAGAATGAGTTTGTTTCGTTTCAGCAACTCATTTCTTGGTTCTTCACCTTGCTGACAGAAGTAACATTGTATGCCACAATGGCTACAAATCAGTGCCCCGGGGGTCCAATCTTGGACCCTTGTTATTGATATTCATATTCATTTATTACTAGGGCGCGGACATGACCGAGTAAAACTACGTTACGAGTTACAATGGAGCAAAGAAATAATGTAAGCAACACACATTTACTGAATAGCACTAATTCATATGGTGAACTGCAACATCTGTTTACGCTCGAGAAGAGCCCGAGAATGAGAGCAAAAAATGGGCATAAAATAAGGAATTTATGAGTGAAATTCTTTGTACATCGGCGTAGATAAACTGAGGGGTTTTTAAAATTTATTATATTTACCTTATATTTCACAAGAGAAATAATGTAAATATGTATATACTTACTGTTATTTAGTTTCAATAACATACGCGTACATTTTTAGTTATCATTTATTTAGATCTAGAAAGTTGTTTATGTTGCTTTTTCTGATATGAAAATGAAATGTCAGTGATTCCGAAATTTATTACAAAGTCTGTAAAATATCGTTACAGAATGCCAAAATATCACACGTTCCTCACTTTGCTTTGCAAAAACATACACAGAATTAGTTTTTATACAGAGAATTTCCATAGTTTACAAAATTTCGTTAAATGTTTAAATGACGATGCTCGAAGTAGTTCTTAGTGCAAGGAACTAACACAAATCCCAAATTTAAACTATCAGTTCTTATTCCTTCAGGAACACTTTGGAAATTTGCCTAAACTAATCACAT
Source organism: Amphimallon solstitiale (assembly GCA_963170755.1). Taxonomy (NCBI): domain Eukaryota; kingdom Metazoa; phylum Arthropoda; class Insecta; order Coleoptera; family Scarabaeidae; genus Amphimallon; species Amphimallon solstitiale. Next base: position 15,254,164 of record OY720685.1, read on the forward strand.
ATTTTGAAAATCGAATCTCAAATTAAAAAATGGATTAACCACATTAGATGTTGCTATTAATAATTCGAAATGACTTCGGATGTGGCCTTCGGCAAAAGTTAGACGCACTTTTTAATATAAATCCAGAATTAATAACATTGCGGCAATTGTGTATGCTAAATACGCTGAATAAAATAATATTTCCAGTACGCACATACAACCAGTTGCGATGTAGAAAGGACGTTTTCTATTTACAAGGATGTACTTAATTCAAAGAGAACAAGTCTTACAGAAGAGAAAATGAACAAATATTAAGATATTTTGTATTTTGTAGATCACCAGCCACTTGTTATCCAATTATATTAATAAAATTAAAACCTCTTTAAAAATACATTTCAATAGTGCGCTCGTGAGCGATGAGTCATGACTCGCTCGTGTCCGCGCCCTGTTTATTACCCGACAGATACAACTACTTACAGGGTAAAATATAAAAATTAACAATGACTTGTAATAGTTCACAATACGATACAATAATAAAATACAGATAACAATAAAAAAAACATAAATATATCATTCAAAAGAAAAATTGATAACAGTGCTTATGGAATAAGGAAAATAACGTTATTACTTCCCCAAGAATGGGTCAGAGCATAAACGATTGGCATTTACACACATGTGATGGAGCGGGGATTTCAGAAGAACATTTGTCCGAGCTGGTACCTGGGTACTAAGAACTTTACTTGAGAAAGAAGTGCAGGTGAGTCAATGCCATTGCTAACCAGTTTTACATTGAAGCTGCAGCTTGCTTCGTCCCGTCTTGTAACGTTATAAAAAGCGTAATTCGATTCTATTTTAAAATATTCATTAGTTATTTTAATATTATTTGTGTATTTAAACTATAAGTACCGCCATCTGCCTTGAGCCATGTAACTTAAGTATGTTGGTTTTAAGTCAGTAAGGCGTTGTACCGATTTCTGTTGTAGTTATCTGTAAATTTATTGATTATTTTTAAATCTAAATGTCCGAATATTATTTTAAGTTTCTTATGTTTTCTCCTTAATGATTTAGTAGCAAATTTAAATGTGGGTTAAATCTTATCAATCCAGCTTGATTAACATTTTATTTGGCTTGATTTCATCATTCTTCGTGCCACTCTTATCAGCGGCGCTTGTTGATCGTTTGCATGTCACGGACGGACATTCTTTCGCGACTCCTCGCTTTGATAACAAGCTTGGTGGCGTTTGTTAGTTAACTGTGCATTTTTTACACTCATTATTTTTGGTTGGAAATGATTAATCCATTATCATCGTCTGTTATGACGGATTATTAAGTAGTGTAATGCAGTTCTGAAGATTGTGTAGTTATTTTGAAATATTTTTGGAGTATAATTTTCTGATATCGGTTGACCCTGATGTTTTTGGTTATCTACACGTGCTATCGTTTGAAATTGTTTGAGCCTTGATGTTGTTATGGTACACGTTGACGAGTAGGAGGACAGTCAATCAAGTCAGGTATCTATATGATTATTTTTCAATTAATTTGGAACTGTTAATGATTCATTTTCTTAACCTTATTGTTTGATTTTCCTTTTAATATTCCTTCGTTAGAGCTAAATTATTCTCTATTTAGAGAAATTCCGTAGACGTTTATGTTCAAATTATGTTGGCGTTAAATTTTGGAGTCTTTAAGACGTTAGACGTTAATGTTGATGACCTTTAGAGATTAGATTTCTAATGATGTTGGAGGATTGCTGATGTGTTATATGGTATAACCCTTCCTTTTCACTGGAAATAGCTACTCCCCCGCCCCGGGCAACGGGTGGAGTATGCCTTTTAATTGCGGTTCCAGCTAACGAGGACTGAGTAGAGGCGAGTTAAGTTTTTAATTATTTCTTTTACTTTAATAAATGATAACAGCGTCGTTGATATTGAAGAGAGCATCAAGACACGTCCAGTCAATCGAGGCAATGGCATTGTATAGAGATGGAAAATCTGTTCTATACAGTGCGTTCATGATGAAAGGAACAAATTCGTTTAAAATTCAAGTACTTATTTTGCAGAAAAACGCTCGGACAGGTCGTTTAGTATTTTTAGTTGTGAATTTTTTGACATAAGAAAATTATATACAGAGTGTCTAAAGAAGAACATATGCAGCAATCATTGTTTTTTTTTTAAATAGAACATACTGTATATTATGCCATATTTGAATTGTATGGTAAATTCTCAACACTTTTTGTGGAACAAACCATATCCCCAAAATCAGCGGTTTTCGGAATAATGACGTTTGAAATGTGATAAATTAAAAAAAATACATGAAAATCGATTAATTTGAAGTAGAGCTTTTGTTGAAGATAAAATTTGCAATACCAGGTTGTTTTTGTTGGCTTTTAAAAAAATGTTCAAGGTGTCCTTGTTCAATTTAAACATTTTATTTCATTACCTATGTGTATTTTAATTTATCACAAAACTCATTATTCCGAAAACCGCTGATTTTGGGGATATGGTATGTTACACAAAAATGTGTTTAATGTGTTCAGAATTCATCCTACAATTCAAAAATGGCATAATATACAGGCTGTTCCATTTAAAAAAACCAATGATTGCTGCATATGTTCTTCTTTAGACACTCTGTATATAATTTTCTTGTCAAAAAATTCTAAACAAAAAATACTAATCGACCTGTCCGAGCGTTTTTCTGCAAAATAATTACCTGAATTTTAAACGAATTTGTTCCTTTCATCATGAACGCACTGTATAAGTTATTTAACATCTTTGTTAATGATATAATAACTTCCATCGATTGTCACGTTTTGGCTTATGCGGAATATTTTTCACCAAATCGATTCATTGAGTATTTTAGAGTATAACAAACAATAATGAATGAGCTTTCAATGTAGAGTACATAAGATATTTAAATTTTTCACAGCTAATTCTCATAATTCAAATCAATTTAAAATGTCTATCTGAATTCTTATATATAATCAACGAGCAAATGAAATACTGTTTTGGTAATTAAAGGTTATTTGGCATCACACTTCTCATGCGTAATTATATATCAGGCAATAATCATACCTGGCATTCCTCTTGCAGCAGAAGCTCATGTGATACACAAGATGTTCCTTTGGATCCAAGTGGATTTGGCAAAACGGGCACTGGTCGAGATCTGGAATTGCACGAAAAACACACCCATTGAATTACATGCAAAACTGACATTGATGCAGTGTTTGTGGAACGCAAAAGCCATAACAGATCATCATATTACTGAAGCACAAAATAATTTTTATGTAAAGAAAAATTGAACAACTCATGGTCAACATATAACTATGAAAAGAGAAGGAATTGTAACAGCTGTTGGATTAACCTTTTTTTCCTTGCCGAATATTTCTCTTATTAATTATTGATGTTTTGGCCAATGAGATACAGGGTCGATTGGAATTTGTAGGAAACGTTTATGATGTAAAAATTAATCTGTGAATTACTTTCTGTATTATATTCTATAGCTTTTAATAATTTATGAGAGTTGTAGGTAGAATTTTGTGTTTCAGTGTAACCACAAATAACAATTTAATTTATATATTTCCTTCCAATTTTGCCAAATAAGAGCAGCTAGTTATGTAAGTATTTATTCTCATGTTTTGTATAAGAGTGTTAATCATTAATCTTATATTATATGGTATAATTATAACTGGTAAAGTGGCACAGGTATAATAAGTTTTAAGAACATTGAATAATTTAATATAAACCATAAGCAATTACTTTCTGGAAATATTCCTCAACATCATCAACTGTATTCATTATCATTATTATTATTCATTAGTGAATTTAAAGACAATATCTTTTAAAAATGCAATAATTTATAAAGTCAACTCCACAAACATCAAAACGAGATATTCACAATACCTTCAATTGAAAACGTTTCGGTTGTATCCTTAGCGCAAATAGTTTTATGTTTGGCCAAATGTGATTTCGAGCTGAATCCAAGGCAGCAAAATGTGCAGGCAAATACTTCCTTACTGATGTCTTTCGTAATCGTAACAAAATCCACCCTGACAATTTTATTCAGACTGGTTTCACATGTCTCACCAAAATACACCATTAATTCTTCACCAGATCGAATTTGACGAGTGCTCTGATAATATATATTCTCCTCAGATTTAAAGACATTCAGATTTCGGTCACAAGTATTACTGGTAGGATTAACATACTGCATCCAATTCAAACTCCTCCATTTATTTTTGTCTAAAACAAATTTCTCGCCATTCATTTCCCAGGGACATTCTGGAGTGCTGAGTCCAGTGAAAGGACCAAATTTTACACCGGCAGGAATAATTCTTAAAGCATATACTCCAGTATGCCCAAGACAATCTTGAATTTCTAAAATATCGTTTGGTATATCTTCTCCACGGTCAGCGTTATTTAAAGCATATTTGTTTAAAATGTGCACAAGCATTCCACATTCGATGCAATAGTCGATGTAATATGCTTCACAATGTTCACAGTCTGTTGGCCAAAAATACACACAGATTAAGAATTTATATCGCTGGGTAATTCTTTAAATAAATACAGAATCATAAAATATTATTTATTACTGTTAGCTCTCAAAATAATCAAGTAATATACTATATAAGGATGTCAAATATTAAAAACTGGCAATTGAAATAAGTTTAACCTTAGACATAAAACAGGTTTGAAAGTAAAAATATGTGAGTGTTTGTAATGGAATTTAATTATGTTTTTCTATAAAATGAATAAATACTAAATGCATTTAACTTTTCTCTGTGTATTTTGTATTTATACTTACTGCAGATGTTTCATCACTCCTTACAAACAAGACAATCTTATTAGAAGTTTCTTGCCCTTGAAACAGTACCAACAGTAATGTCAGAAGCAACAAGAGTTTGCATAAGATTCTATTATCTAACTGATGATGTAAAATCAATCATCAACAATATTACCAAAGATGTAGTAAAGCCTGTTTTACATTTGTCAACTAATTCATGAATTCATTTATGAATTAGTTCATGAACAAAAATTGATGAGTGTAATACAAAAAACGACGTCGATTCCAATTCATGAATTAATTGGTGAACTAATTCATGAATTAGAACATGTTCTAAAATATCGTCAATTTTCCAACCAGCACCACTATTTATTTACATCCTATGTGATTTAAAATTTACTGTTACAGGTGATTACGGTTGGTCATCATGATACTCATGAACAAATTCATAAATTTATTGTTAAGTGTAAAATGATTGAAGATCACCAATTTTATATGTATATAAATTTATGGATTAATCTATGAATAATTTCATGAATAAATTGACAAATGTAAAACAGGCTAAACAGATAAACATTTATGTAAATATGAATATTAAACCAAGTTCTATTAATAAAATAATGTTCGTAGATATGAACATATTAAAGTTTGATTTCAATATTCATTGAATGGTAAGAGTTTACAATGGCTTTCACACGAATAATATTAAAATACAAGAAGAATATTGAATAAAACATTAGGTAGGTACGTGTAAATATACAGCTTACACTGTACAGTATCCAAAAATGTAAGTTTCATTGTCCACATATCAATAAAAAATACCAACTTTCCAACTTAAAAAAATATAATTCAAAGTTAAAATCCATCTAATGTGGAAAAAGCCAGTAAAATTGGTGGATTTTAACCTTGAAATATGGCTCTGGAGCAAACATTTCATAGCTTTTATTCATACACTGACAATAAAACATACATTCTGGATACTGTACAACATAAGCTTGCTATTTACACATACCTTGCTTTATTAAATAATGTGGTACAAGAAACCGCCATTTTCATTTTTTAAAGTATACGTAGTAATTGTATGTATAAATATCACTTCATTATCCATTAAATATATATATAGCAACAAACAACAGGTATTTCCAAAAACACACAAACTAGGTGCATCCAATCATAGATTCAAGTTGCAAACAGGCAACTATAAAACAATCTACCTTAAAATAGATATCCCCATTAAAACACTGGAAAAGCAACTAATGCTATTGTTAGTATTTTGTAAATACATTGTGTTTATTATTAATATATACATAATTGAGAATGTAATGATTTCTATATTTACAACAACCGAGTAGACGGTTTTGCAAAGCAAGGAACGAGTACCGGGGCACAAAGTACTAATGCACTAGTCAGTTCGCAACTTGAATGACCGATTGAGTACAGCGATTTGCGGCAACTTAGTTGTTCAAAAACCAAAGTACACAGTTTACTTGAATAATCAGATACCCGATTAGTTTTCACTCGAATTCTGCCATCACTACTACATATTATTGAAAATCTTTATAATTTGTGTGGGCGTCTATCTAATGCTTAGCCTTATACATATATATTTACTTACACAGTAGTCCATTATCAAACTCAATTTTAATATCATCAGCACTAAATCCTTTTTCGATTTTAACGTTGTCATTTTGTACTTCAGCCACTTCTGATGATGCTAACTCTGTTTTCATACTGTCCAAACATGTGGACTCTTCATATTGTTTGATTTTGCCATGCCAAATGGGATCTTGTAATTCAGCATTGTCTGTAGTAACAGCAGTTTCAGAAATATACATTTTGTCCTCTACAAAACTGTCATCTTGGCACTGTTCCTCCTTTACACAAATTGTATTTGCCGAAAGCATTGTATCATTCACTTGATCAACGCGGTCAGCCATTATTAACATTTACGGTAAACAAGATATGGTCCGACCTTTACCAATATTGAATTTTAATTTGGTTCCCATTACAAACACGAAGCGCTAGTAGTTTATATACGAAGTTTACCGAATACGGATCGTCATAAATAGCAAAACATAAAGGCGCGTTATTTGTGAAAATCCTAACCTAAAATTATATGCGTCATTGATAATTCATAATCAAATTGTTGCGTTGCGTTGTGTTGTTTGCATTGAGTTTCATTGGTTATTTAGACTTGTAAGTTGGGGGGAAGTATGGCCGTAGTCAAGTATTCTGTGATCACGTGTACCTACTGCTAGCACTTCACCGAAGGGCAAGTTTCTTTCCTTATGTGATTGAATACGTAAGCGTAAATAGTGCACAAATATAAAGAAATATTGTTCTGTATGTATTTACAACATCAACATTGTGCAGATATTAATCAGTGCGTTGAAAGAACTGCTGATCCATCCCTAAAAAGGACCAATCCTGCTAAAGTGTATAAAAACCATTCGATTTGTGAAATAGGTACATTATATTAACTCAATATTGTATGTATGTAATTTATAAGCGAACACTTTGCTGAAATAATGATTATATATTTAAAAATCTAACAGCAACAGATAGGTAAGCATTATTTAATTATAAAAATAAGGATATGACGCTACTATTACTATTAACAAAAGTTACATCTGTATAATATTTGGTACAAACTATATCTATTTTTATTTTCTTTAATGTATGTTATGTATTGTCTAATATACAATAATTACTAATTTTTCGGATTTTCATTTTTTCATTCCCTGTGTGTATATTTTTCATTTTATATATGGATTTATTGGTATTTACGAAATTCATTCAATGATTAACATGTTGCAATTTGAATATGAATTGTTCATGTTAATCATTGTATAACTTTTGTAATGTTCAATGAATCTGTATATTATACTCAAAGATATATTATACTACTATATACCTAATTTTAGATTTGTATTTTCGCGCGGTTTTGTGACGTGGTGTCATAGTTCGTATTACAACCACATAGCGCTGTCAAGAGTTCCATGATAAGTATTAAGGGTGGCCTATCGTGTTCTTTTCTCTATCATATTCAGCAGGCGGATCGGGAACTGATCCCGCTCCAACCGTTCACTTCACAACAGTTGAGTGTTCGCTGGACATGACCGCTCACCTTTATGTCATCGTGTGTCATCTGATACTTTTCATTGCTGCCATATGTTAAAATTATAGAGATTAAACCGAATAAACAATAATAATAAATTGTTTTTCTGCATTAAGGTTTGAGTTTAAGTTTTTAGTGGAAGGGCTGGTTTTTCCAACCCCGAATAAAATACTGTGTGAATTCCAATATTATAATACATTTATTACTGCACAATATCTTTAATTTGCTGTATCTTACTTTTCCAGTAACTTTCTTCAGAAGTATGTATTAGGTTGGTCTTGGAATGAATCAATGGCGCATGCGTACAGAATACGCTCACCAAGTGAGCATAGAATTTTTCCGCTCACAAAAATGGCGACCGCTCCTGAACATGTTCAGAGTGAGCGCTCGTCTACTGGATATGATCACTGAACAGTTGCGCAACTGTTGTGTCTGCTGAATGAAAGCATTGATGGTAAAAGAAAAATCACATTTTCTTTAGAATGCAGCGCCTTGATACCGAAAATGTGAACAACAAATGATGACATTAGTCTGTGATAAATATTAGAGATTTCAAAATTGATTTTTCAATACCCGTGATGATAATAACAGTGATTTTAAAATATCTCCCAAACAGCAAAATCACAATTTTAAAGAAAAACGAAAATATATATTTGCTAATGTAGGACAAGTGTGCATATAATGATGTTGTTGCTAGGGCCGTGATAAATTGCATTGTGCTTTTATAAGGTGTTTTCTAAATAAATACATAGGTACCTATTTTAAATGTTATACCTAAATCCAACTGATATAACTAATTATCTGTTTAATTCAGTCCCGGCTCGTGATAATTGTACGTGGGGGCTTCTAGTTTTTATCATAACTAAACAGGTGCAATTAATTGGAAATATAAATAAAAAAATTAATGACCAAACTAATAAAAGACTCACATTGCTTGATATTTAAATCCAAGAGGAACGATGTATTTTATCAGTTTTTGTACTCGAATGTACACGAGGTAGGGGGGCTCTAACCGATGAGCCATATCACACAGCCGCCGCTGTATCTAACATTCCGTCTAATGGCAAAAACATACAATTCTATAAATTACATTTTGTTACGTAATGTATTACCGATTTTCATATTATTTTCAAAAAAATATTTGAAACATACCCACAACTTCAAACGATACTCTACTTTGTATTAATTCTATCGTATTCTAACCGAAACAAGCTGAAAGCGAAAAATGGTCGCATTCAGCAGATTGATCGGGAACCGTTTCCACATTATGGAGTAGGAAATAACCTGAGGTGCCAATGTGTACAGAAGTGCAAGAAATATGGACACTAAATACTCAATGTCCCATTGGCGTTTCGAAATAGCGAATGACAAAATTTTATTATCTTTTTTGAAACTCCAACTAAAATAATCCTCCAACACTTTTTTTCTTATAATTTTGAGATAAAGATGATCCATGCTGCCACTAAATTGAATACTGCTTATCTAATACACAACTTCTTCTGGGCATCGGAAATATTATTCGTGTCCTTTTCTACTACAGTAGTTAGTCTTATTACATTTTGGTCCATCGGCTGTATAATAAATAAGTGATGTGGCATTAGAATGGAGAAACATTGTTACGATCTTTTTAATTCATTTTCATTTGGATATTGTAAAGAACCCTAAATTCTTTAACGGCTCCACGTTGGGATCACCATAATGAATAGGAACCCTTCAAATGATTTGCCCGTTATTTTATATATTTTTAAATAAAACGCAAAAATTGAATCGTTTTACCTAGCTAGCTCATATTTTATCCCAGGACGATCCATGTCAAGAGATGTCAAAAAGTAATCTTCGGGTATTAATTGGTACAGTTAAATAAAACGAAGTTATTCTAAGGGCGGTTTTTCCAACACCGGTTAAAGTATCCGGTTAACTAATCATTGATTACGCTTAATCGTTGATTATCTCTAACCGGCGTTTTTCAATGCCAAGAAATACGCCGGTTATCTGATCAGTGATTAAGAGTTTATTTTAGAAGGTTGGTAACAAAAATGCTCGTACATTTGATCTAAATTAGCATATTTGTTCTAATAATATTGGCGCTATTTCCTATATTTGAATTTGTTCTTTGTGCTTTTTGCCTTTATTCTTTATAAATAGAAATTTCATTTTAATAAATAAGGTGTAAGTACTTATTTTGTGAATTTTGCATGCGAATTTCTATGTACATAGCACATATTTAAAATTTCTATTCGAAATAAATAACAAAATGCAACAAACTTGAAACTGAAATAAATTTATTGATTACTTACTGCTATTGAAAAATACAAAAATTTTGTAAAAATGAAAAAACTAATGCAATATACATACATATATGAAATTATCAGTTACCAAAATTATGTAAAATACATGACATGTAACAAAATCATAAAAGTAGGAACAGTTTACTGAAAAAGAAAAGTCTATATCTAGAGTCTTAAGCTGGATTATCAGTCACACTATAATGGTATAAAATATTGTACTTTCCGTTGCCATATCTGAGATGATTTAACTTTCACCAAATTCCTGTGGGGTGAATAAAGCCAGATATTTTTACTGAAAGATCATACATCAGCTGTTTATTAAGAACAATACATTCTAACTAATTTTATGTCCTTTAATCAAAGAAGGTTGATTGAGAAATTGGTTTACACGATTTCAACATAATAAATGTTATGTTCTGGAGGAATCGGTGTGAACTTGACAGTGCCTGTAATAATTATTAGTGTAGAATTTAACTGCACGTCAACTTTACAGGCATGTACATTATTCATCCAGACCCAGTTCAGCTAAAAGAATTTAAAATGTCTGCATATAATCTCAACGTAAACCTGCCAGCTTCTCTAGAATTTCTTCCATATTTTCAATTTCATTTGTAATTTTTCAGTATAGTTTAATATGTTAATGACATATCTAAAGTAAGTCTAAAATATGTTTGACTAAAATGATGTTTTCATAAGGTGCTATTAAATGCAATTACAAAAAGAGAATGAGCCAAATGGAAGCTTAAATTGCCACAGGATCTTAGAATCCACACGAATTAAGGTAAAGTCCCAGAATTGTAGTAGAAGAGAAAAACTGTATCATCCTCATCAGAGAAAATTATTCCTAGTTATTAATTAATTCAATTTCTGCAGTAAGCTAAAAGTTACACATATTTAATATTACGCTATTTTTATTTTTAATTATACTGTTCATTACATTTACTGTTCAATACAATTACTAAATCACTGATGTAAATAATTATTAATTAATTCCAAAAAATACTTTTATACAATAAAACAAATGCATATGAAAACAACAGCTGTCAATAATAACAGAAATTCAAATCTTCTAGGTTATGCGCATGTATAGTCCTAATCACTGTTTAATATTTTATCAGGTATTTCTTTCGCCGGTTAAAATTTGGTCGATTAACGACGTTCTAACAACGTAGGTCGTAATATTTTTAAAACAACATTGGCAAGCAAATTACAATTACAAATTCAATCTTAGATTATTATATTAATTAATTACTTCTGTACATTAAGACAAACTTTAATATTTGAGTTTATCTGGCACTCGCACAAAAATAACTTTTAAATACCTTTTTTGCTTGTCTCCTATTTTCACTGGAGAGATCTCGTTGTCGGTTTGCTTCCTGAGAGCCTTTTTCTGACTATAGAGACGCCTGGAGCTTCTTTAATTGCTTTTCGAGCTTTTCAACTTTTTATACGAAACTTATGTCAAACTACATTTTTAAAACTTTTTAGTCGACCTTTTTAGACCAATAAAGAACCCCTTACTTCATTTATGGGGTTCATCAAATATTTGTCGACCGGTACATTTGAGTCGACTTACTTCTTTGAAGTCTACTGATCGACTTCTTTCATCCATCGGGCTTCGTTCCTTAGAACGCACATGCCTATCTATCTTCACCTCTGCACATTTATCGCAGTTATCGTTCCCATACATTCCATCACGCACGAGACGGCGAATACATAAAAACAGCGCCACTAGTCTTATAATATATCCATAAAAACATTTGCTTATCTAACTAGTGCTTAAATCATACATAGATATACATTTAGAATAAACAGTTTTAAGAAATATATAACTAAATTTTAAACGAATCCATGAGTTCTAGTTGAGAGGATATTTTTTTTAAAATAAACAAGAAAATGAAGATTTAGTCCATTTATCAAGAAAATCTCAGTTTGTATGAAACAATAGGTCCGAAACGTATTGATTCCCAATATGACAGTTATTCTGATGACAACATGGATGAAGATTTTGTTCTTGGTGTTGAATCTTGTTGACTTTAATTCTAAGAACTTTGATTAATTTTCGTTTTTTGTAATAAAAGTGCAAGCCACATATTTTTGAAAATTAAAGCTTTTAAAAAAATGAGGTGTGGCCACCACACGACTTTCTTATACGTATGAAAGTGTTACTTCCGGTCCGAATTTTGAAATTTCATTTATACAAAAAATATTCCAAATCCAACTCTAAATACTTTTGTACTCTTCATAAATATACATAGAATGCATAACTTACGACATATTTGCAAAAAATCGCAATTCGATAAGAGTAAAAGTGGTACTTCCGGTCTGAATTTTGAAATTTTTTTTATATAAAAGATATTGAAAATTATGTTTTAAATACTTTTGTACTCGTAACGTACTTGTCTTAAAAGCATGACTTACGAGATATTCGCAAAAAACTGATTTTCGATAAGAGTAAAAGATCTACTTCCGGTTGGAATTTCAAAAAACTTTTTTAAGAAAATTTGTTTCAAACTTAATTCTAAGTACATATGAATTCTTTATAAATTTGTTTAAACTTAGTAATTGACGAAATATTTGCAAATTTCGATTTTTTCACTGAAGTAAACTACTACTTCCGGTCTGCCGATTTTGCTGAAAATCTAATCAGTTCTCAAGAGGCAGAGTATACACGTAAATACAACATTTGGAATTGATATCTACAGCGGTTTGACCGCTATCGTGGTCACACACACACAGACACACAGACACAGACACACACACACACACACAGAGAGAGACACACAGACACACAGACATTTTTTAAAAACCACTTTTTTGGTATCAGGGGACCTCAAAACGTGGACATCTGCAAAAATCTCGAGGTCGAAAATTTTCATCATCACAATACTTCCTTATACTACGTATAAGAAAGTAAAAATGAGTGCTTTTTACTAGGAATTTTGCTCTGCATTAAACTACGTCAATTTTCCTTTCTTGTGTTTATAATGCCACGCATCGATTTCAAGTTTCTTCAGATTTCTCAAATGTAGCATATAATCTTTAAACACCGGGTCTTCATTTATTGTTTGTTTCATATCAACATGAGGCACATTTTAATCAAATTACTTCAAATGCTTAGTTTTTACATGTATTTTTAAATCATATTTGTTGTATGTTGTAAATGTACATGAGTCATATTTACAATTAAATGTTAAACGTATAGTTTTTATATACACTTTTAAATTACTTTTATTGTTTGTTCTAAATTTACAAGATTCACATTTGTAAATAAATTTCTTCAAATGATTTGTTTTTATATGTCTTTCTAAATGCGGTTTGCCGTTTGTTTCATATTCAAACGAGTCACATTTATCTCTAAATTTCTTCAAATGTTGATTTTACTTTCTTAAGGCCGTTTGACACTTACGTAAATTTTAAATAAAATTCACAACTTAATTCACACGCAAATTTTATAATAAATACATATCGTGGCATACATAAATTTTAGCTTGTAGATTTGGTTGTTAATTCACATGTAAATTATTTAGAACATGTTCTATTTTCTGGGTGGGTGTTTCTAGTAAATCTGCGCGCGCATCGATATGGGCAGGTAAATTGAATATCACTGCAATACACTGCGATATCACGTTTGGTAGAAGTTAGTTATTGCTGATTATTGTACTTATTGTCGGTATCTTGATTCTTGATCAACAGTATATAAAAAAGACATATTGGTCAAACGATCAAGTACGAGCATTAATTAATGAATATCAAAAGCATCCTGGTTTATATGCGGTGAAAACCAAAGACGATAAAAATTGACATGCACGATCCCACGCACTTTATTTATTTCCCTCATAAAGGTTTTTTGTTTTGTAATATTTTTTTCAATTAAATTAAGTAAATCGTTAAATTGTACACTTGTAAGTCTAAGAAAATTTTTGTATGCATTCGAATCTTCTATTTTCAACTGGTAATTTATCAGACTTAAGATGCCTTTTCTTTTTCGATTTAACCACGATCGAGCTCATGACTTTTTTACGTTTTTTACCACGGGCCGTTACAACTACGGTTGTTGCGATTATTATAGTAGTAGTTAGAAGTAATAAACTGTCGTCTACTGCGTCCATAACAAATCCAATAATATCCAATATTGATTTAAAAAGCAAACAAACCAACATAACCATAACCTCAAATCATAATATTTAGTATCTAGTGCGCATGTATAATTATAAATTTGTTAGCAAATTTTATGCAAAAAGTTGATGTGTGGCAAACAGGCATTTCTATTGAATTCACATGTAAATTTGTAATTAAATTTGTTATCAAAAGTTTGTGTATGATACTGTGTTAAATTTACATGTAAATTATGATGTAAATTTAATTCCTAATTTTGTATGAAATTTACGTAAGTGTCAAACGGCCTTTACACGTAGTATAAGGAAGTATTGTGATGACGAAAATTTTCGACCTCGAGATTTTTGCAGATGTCCACGTTTTGAAGTCCCCTGATACAGAAAGAGTGGTTTTTAAAAAATATCTCTCTCTCTGTGTGTGTGTGACCACGATAGCGGTCAGACGGCTATAGTTCCAAATTTTGTATTTACCAGTATCCAGTATCTCCCTTTTGAGATCTGATTAGTTTTTCAGTAAAATCGGTAGACCGGAAGTAGTAGTTTATTTCAGTGAAAAAATCGAATTTTGCCAGTATTTCGTCAATTGCTAAGTTTAAACAAATTTATGAAGAACTGAAGTGTATTCAGAATTAAATTTCTGAAAAATTGTATTAAAAAAGTATTTCGAAATTCCTACAGGAAGTAGGTCTTTTACTCTTATCGAAAATCAGTGTTTTGCGAATATTGTTACGTTTAAAAAGCAGCGGCGAACATTAATTCATTTATCCCCCTTGTATATTACATGTTAAATATTTTTTTTTAGATCAGTATTAATTCAAATTATATTTCACATTCCAAATAAAATTACGTCTTAAAATTCTTAACATTGATATCTGCGTCGCATATCTTTATCTAGAATATTCAATTTAAAATATTTAGTTTGTTAAGGGCTCTTTGTTCAAATTTAAGCTTGGCGACGCATGCATTTTTTGTCTGTCTAAAGTTATCTGAATAGTTCTCACAGTTTCTTGTGTGCAGGAATTGCGTATTTTCATTTTCTAGTAAAGTGTTCCGTCTGACCGACGCCTAGATTCTCTAGAATGTTCATGTCTTGTCCCTCCGCACCTTCGAGTCTTTAAAAGGGCGAAGCACGTCCAAAATGATTCACTATTACAACATTCATTATTGCAACAATTACATCTTTATTTTCACTTCAGTAAGTAACAGTAATTAGTCAGTGAAGTGGTAGTGGAATAAGTATTAGCTGAGGCTCCCGGCGTCGAAGTCGCTTGCCCTGCGGCGAAGATGTTCATGGAAATGAGTTGTTGATATCCTCAGTATGGATACACCGGTCAGGGTGATTTTAAACTCAATTTCCAAATAACAAATTGTTGTAGTAGTTATCGTCCTTCAATTTTTACGGCGTTGGTCAGGATTTAGGGGACATCTCATCGATACCATCGACACAGGGCCCGTTTGTCTAAACTTGTATCTGTTTATTGTATCTCTGTGTGTTGTAATAGTCACTATTATTTTCTTTTTGTTTTATTGCATATTCGGTCAAATTATTTTGAATGTATTAAATATTTGTAAAGCTTCTAATATGTGTAATATTGAGTCTATAGAAATTTTAAGGCAAGTGGTGCACCATATTTGATTAATTAGTTTTACCGAATTTGACCAATTAATTTTATTAGATTATTTATCTGTCGAACTCTTATTTTTGTTTTTTTCTGTATGTACCGTCTCTCTAAAATTTAGTTTTCTTTGTATTCTCTATTAAATTAGTAACTATTAGACTCAAATGAAATTCGTGCAAGTTAAGTAAATTTTCAACAACAACAAAAGTAGTTAGTCTTATTTGTTTATTTAATAATCATTCATATTTGTGAAATCAACATTTCGATTTTATAATTATTTTTATTCATGTACTAAATTTCCTCTATCCATTTTCTCTTGTTTTAATTTAATAAATGGTTATTGTTTTTAATAATTTGTTCTCTTGAGGTAGGCCTGGTATTAGTTAGTGCAATTTCCCATTTTAATTGTGCAATATTTTAACAACAGTGACCCCATCTTTATTATTATAAAATGGGTGGCGCAACGGGCATTAGTTAACATCTTTTTGAGTAATCTCACGCTCTCACTAATAATCTGAGCTAGATATACAGGGTGGGTTACAGATATAATAACATCGACGGTTCTACTTCGAGGTCAACATCTGGAAATATTTATTTTAATCATAAGCGATTAATAGTAATTATTAAAGGTAAGTGCATGCTCTGACTCACATAATTATATTGCACCCTGACTTTATTGATCTCGTTAATTGGTGACGCCGCGACGAGCATAGTCTCTGATCAATTAATTTATTTCTATTAAGGATTTTCTAAAAGCAATAATATCTCCCAAGTCATGCTTTATAGGAGGTACATTACGAGTATAAAAGTATTTAGAACATACTATTCAATAATTTTTGCATAAAAAAAATTTCAAAGTTCGGACTGGGAATACTTTTACTTTTATCGAATAGTGATTCTTTACAAATATGTTGTAAATTATGCATTCTATATGTATTTATCAAGAGTACAAAAGCATTTAGAGATGGATTTGCAATGTTTTTTATATACATGAAACTTCAAAATTCGAACCGGAAGTAACACTTTTAGCGAGTAGCACTTTTTTTTAGAATATCTAGCAAAGGATGCATTCTACAGAGATTTATTAAGAGAACAGAAGTACTTAGAACAGGATTTTTAATAATTTTTGTATCAACAAATTCTTAAAATTCTAGAATTTGAAACTCTCATTCGTATAAGAAAGTCGTGTGGTGGCATCTTTTTATGCACTTCTAAATGCTGTTTTCTGCTTGTTTCATATTCTTCAAATGTTTACATTTTACACGTGCTTTTAAATTACATATCATGTTTGTCCTATATTCGCATGAGTCACATTTATAATCAAATTCTTCAAATGTTTAGTTTTTATATGCCGTTTTAAATTTCTTTTCCCATTTGTTTCATATTCACAAGAATCACATTTAAAATCAAATTTCTTCAAATGATTAGTTTTTATATGCTGTTTTAACCTACTTTTCTCGTTTATTTCATATTCACAAGAGTCACATTTATAATCAAATTCTTTTACATGTTTAGCTTTTGTATGTCTTTTTAAATTACTTTTGATGTTCGTTTCATATTCACAAGAGTCACATTTATAACTAAATTCTTTCAAATGTTTAGCGTTTATATGCACTTTTAAATTACTTTTTTTGTTTGTTCTATATTCACATTTGTCACATTTATAAATAAATTCTTTCAAATGTTTAGCGTTTATATGCAATTTTAAATAATGTTTATTGTTTGTTCTAAATTCACAAGAGTCACAATTATAATCAAATTCGTTCAAATGTTTAGTTTTTATATGTCTTTCTAAATGCTGTTTGAAGTTTGATTCATATTCACAAGAGTCACATTTATAACTAAATTCTTTCAAATGTTTAGCGTTTATATGCAATTTTAAATCATGTTTATTATTTGTTCTAAATTCACAAGAGTCACAATTATAATCAAATTTTTTCAAATGTTTGGTTTTTATATGTCTTTCTAAATGCTGTTTGAAGTTTGATTCATATTCACAAGAGTCACATTTATAACTAAATTCTTTCAAATGTTTAGCGTTTATATGCAATTTTAAATAATGTTTATTGTTTGTTCTAAATTCACAAGAGGCACAATTATAATCAAATTCATTCAAATGTTTAGTTTTTATATGTCTTCTTATAGATTTTTTGTATTTTGTTCGAAATACACACAACGAACATTTAAATACTTTCTTTTGATCTCGTGAGCTCGATTGTTCTACTTTGATCTGCGTGTTCCTATAATTAGTCGTCGAATGCTGTCGGCCGCCCTTTCTTTCAACGTAACCGTGCGTATTTTCCGCATGCAGTGTGAGGGATCCTCTAGTCTTGAAGCGTCTGTTGCAAATACCGCATTTATACATTTTAACTAAGTTATGGTGGTTGCTGATGTGCTCCTTGAGATCTGCTTGGTACTTCGTTCTGTACTTGCACTGCTCACATTTATAGATTACGCGGAGGCACCTCTTGCCTTTGTTCAATGCTGTCATCGCTTGCTTGGTCGGTGGTGTCGGCAGAATGCCCTTTCTGAAAACAAAATAATTAAATATTTCTAATCTCATGGTAAACATCAAATTAAATTTAAGTCTTAAGTTAATTTCACCACAAAATGGCTAATGCGCTTTAATGGGATAGATGAGTTCCCACCCGAAGTAAGTTAATGCAGTTATTCCCAACACTCTCTTTGTGAGTGTTGGGAATAAACTAATCAGAATTAAACAATTTACGAACAACTATTGGCGTAAATTGAATCGCCATATATTTAAATACCACATATAAAAACACATAACAACATGTGACAAGTAGAGTAACATAAACATGATAATTGACAGTTTCTTGTAAACCTACTCTTTAGAGTGTTCTACACCCTACATGGTCCAGGAACTATCCCAGTTTGATCCTATTTTCATCCTTATGTTCTACTCTACATTTTTCATATAAGTTTCGTATCATGCATGATGGTAATAATTTCATATCAGCAACCATCTACTTAAACCATGTGAATTCATATGACAGGGGTTGATATTTGTTGATGATTAAATTAGAGGTGGGCATTTTTGGCATTATTACGGCCCGGCCCGGCATAACAGTCAGCCCGGCCCGGCCCGGCTCGACAGCTCGACCCGGCTCGACATGTCGAGCTCAGCCCGACTTGCCGAGCCGGCCCGACTTGTCGAGCCGGCCCGACATGTCGAGCTCGGCCCGACTTGCCGAGCCGGCCCGACATGTCGAGCTCGGCTCGACTTGTTCCATTTGCCCAGTCACAACGTATTATGTATTGAACGTGCACGGTCAGCTGACATGTATGTGCACCGTTGTTTATTTTATTTTATTTAAATATTACAGCTGCGTGTTCGCCGTCAAATAATATTTATTGACACAATAAAAAATACAAAATATATAAAACAAAAATAGCAACACAAAGTATGTATATATTGCAACAAAACATTGGTATAAAATATTGGTATCGTTTATCTGCGAATCGAAAATCCTGTCAGGTAGATGTTGGTAATTTGGACGTTGAAGGTATTTCCTCTATTCTTGTTCATTTAAAATATTTCTTCATGGGAGGATATAAACATGTACCTGTTTTATGAATAGATTTGATAGCATACTTTCCTTTCAAACCTTCACTTATATAAAATTTTAAATTTTTAATATTTACGTTTTTATTGAGATGTATTATTAAGTAAGTAGATAGATTTTTAAACCAGGGTAAAATTAAAACTATTGTGGGAATTTGATCAAAACTTAGTTCGAAGGTGGCTCTATTAAATGACACTTGTAAATTAATTACTGTTATGCTGTAAAATTCACTTTTGTATATAGTTCTCGTAAGATTATGTGTCTCGGTTTAAGTACGTAGAATTTGTATGAGCGCGAGACTTTTTGAGCGAACCTTGTACATCGTTTGGTTCACCGAGTGAAAAAGTTCGTTTGATGTATATCTGTGTGTGTGCTAAACCTACTATTGTGCTCTCGGAGCCCTAAGTCACGAACCGTGAAATTGACAGATGTGTAATATGTAATATCGGGCAAATACACTCTTTATGTGTAAAAAACTCTGTATCTTATGTAACTAATTCTAACTATCTTATCTCTAGCTTATTTTATCCTACCTGTAGATTTGTATTATCTGCATTTGCAGTTACTTTTTACGCCTTGTTTCAGTTTTATCAATATCTGCTTATTTATTACTTCCGAACTCTGCGAAGTGCATTTATTTGTGTTTTTAAATTCTTCGAGACGACAGTCAGGCTCGTCGTATTTACTGCCTCACGTGTTTATGTGTATCCCTAGACATAGACTCTCTTGTACGTCTGATCAAAATTCTTCCTTCGTAGTTGTGTCACTAAAAAAACAAGTGGGTGTTAAATAAGGAAATCTTGCGTATTAACGGGCATACGTTAATTTGTTGCCGTGGACTGATTTGTTCATAGCAAGCATTCATCTTCCCTGACTGCCTTGTTGCGCTTCTGTCGTTAGCTTTCCTTGGAGGGTTATGGCTTCGCGGATTTAACTGCAAAACATTAGGAGGTCGGTCTTTTTTTTAACCGCCGTTTGTAGCGTGATTTAAGAGTTTGGAACTCTCAATAGTTACCTGCAGAATCCCTTTTCTTTCGTATTAAATTGTGTCTACTTCTGAGGTTTGTTTTGTTTTCTATCTGTCAAACGTTGGTTACTGAGTTGCCGTGTGGCGTACGCTTCGCGCATTGCCAACCCTTTAGCATGTGTGTTCCCCTCGAATTGCCGACTTTGTTAATTCTACGTACAATTGTAGGAGTGTTTCGGTTATTTTCTTTTCGTCTAAGTTATGTGTAGGGTTGTGTCTAATTATATATAAGTCACGATGTTGACTCCCTTTATTGTCAATTTAGTTTTGTGCCTATTATGTTTATTTGAAATCTCCCGCCTTTCGTTCAGAGATATTTCCGGGCTTGTTACTTCTGAAAGAATGCGTGTAGCTGACGCGCATTAGATATGAAAGAAGGTTCCCGTTTTTGATGGGACTTACAAAGTCTATTCTCGTGTGAGAACATTGTGTGCAATCTGCTTATTTTCCTTTAGTAACTTTGTTACATTATCTATGTAGATTTTTCGCGGATGCGGCTCTAAATGGAATAAGCAGCAGATATCGATACCTTAGTTTTGGTTATTTATCGTGAATTTTTACCGAAATATCGTTACCTAAAATTTACGAATGGCCACGTGCTGGTTTTTTTTGAATCTAAATTTTGCACCTTTGAGTGACTTGTGAAGTCGTTTATCGCGGAATCTCCATTATAATTTTGGGGTAAGTGTTTGAAACTTTGTGTTAATTTTCGGGATTTTATCTTTGTTTCTTTTCTCTTCTAATTTAATAGGATTCTTATTGACGGGCACAAAAGCCCTCAGTAGCCATTTTTCTGGTATTGTCACCCCACTTTATCGTTGAAGAGTGTGGTGGATTCCATCGTTGCTACAGTGGTTGCACCTATACGTCCATCTTGTCTGTTGAAGTGGAATCTTTCATCGAGGGGCCCTCCGCCATTTTGGTTACCGTTGCGGCCATCCTGCGTCCATCTTGACAGATAAGTGCAACTAATGTTGTAATTTTCACCATAATTTTCGACTGTTTATCGACGACTTTATGCCAGAGTGCTGGACTTCATCTTACCTAAATTTGACCTAAGAATTTTTGAGTGGCTATAATAACTAATGCACCACTTAGTTAACTGCAAGGTCACATATTAATCCTAATTAAATTACCGTTATTTTTCTTGTTATTTTTATGCAAACTGGAATTGCTGAATACAGAGTGACCCTAAGAAGATTTGATAAGGGCTCTCACTGTTGTGTTGAATATCTAGTTCAATAATAATTCTAGTAATATCATTACCGTAATTATATAACTCTTTGTTGTGTTGAATATTTAATTAAATAATAATTTTAGTAAATTCATTACCGTAGCACTATATCTCTTTGGAGTGTTAATCTTTAAATTAGTAATAATCCTAGTATTTTCATTACCGTAATAATAATTTTCCTCTTTGATGTGTTGAATTTTAATCTTGAATTTGATAATAATTTTAGCACGTTTATTACCGTAAATTAGAAATTTGACTTTCACGTATGTTCTTTTTAATTTTCTGAGCTATTGGATTTAGTTGAGTCATTGTAGAAAATTTAAATACCGAAGCTCAGTAGATTCTTTTGTGCTAATACTGGATTTTCCTTTGTAACTTTCAATAGCGTCATTTAATTGAATAATAAATGTAAGCAGTTTATTTGGATTATCTCAAAATTTTGATCTTGTAATTTCATGTTTTACCTGTCACTTAATTAATTAGATTACTTTAAGTCTTATGCGCTAACTTTAATCAATTTTATTTTCTTGTAAATAATTAATTTAGAACTTCGCCGTTGGTGGCGTTTATTAATAACATATGTATATTGGCCTGTAAGGCAAGGAAACGTTTCTACGCCGAGCATCCTCCTGCCGAGGCGCAGAGGTTCTATTGTTTGTTTATTTAATTATCTCCTAAAATTTCCATTACTTTGTTAAAAAAAAATTTATATTAATTCATACAATTTTTCAATCTTAACTGTCAACATTTTAATTATACAAAACATTTATATATATTAATTCTACATTATATCTGACAACATTTTAATTATTTTTCAAAAAAAAAAGAACAATATTATCGTTAATATAGCACCTATCTTCACATCGCAATTTCTTTTTTTTTATTATTACCTCAACATACCTTACCTTCGTCTAATATACTTGTGACAGCAGTTGAGTAAGCGTAAGGTTAGGTGCAGCTGATTATACAGAGTGATCAGTAGGAAACCCTCTGGAGGAACACAGCCAGTGGATGCTCATAAGAGGCGCAGGTAGGTTATCGTTAAGGTAACATAGTGTTCTGGTGCCCGGACAACGTCGCTCGCGTCGTTGCCGACCGACGCTCTACTTTTAGGTGTTTTAGTATATCTGAACCGTCACGCCGTCTGCGACAGAGTTAGCTCGGCCCTGCGTTTTCCAGTTTCAATCATCTCCTATTGTGATTCTCCGTTTTCTTTAACTTAATTTAGTCTGCTATCTTAGTGCGACGTGGTCCCGGCGTAACATTACATATAACAATATTAGGTCTATAATACACATTGAATTTTCTAGAGTTCTTGGTTTCTGTAATAATAATTCCTCAATTGAATGGAAAACTAATAGTATGGATGTTAACGTAATTAATATTCCATCTAGAATGGCTTGTTTTATAGATTTCTTTAATTTTGAAGTTAAACCTGCTTTTTTAAAAAACATGTCTAGGTCTTTGCAGTTTTGAATCATGACGCAAACTGGATCGGATGCAATTCTGCTGCTGTCTGTTTTAGACAATTATTTATTATTAAATCATATTATGTCCAGCGGAAAATATTCTTCAGTAATTCTTTAATACACTACGAAGGTTTGATGCATTATTTGTCACAAAAACCTATGTTATCCTGTTGAATAACTGCATTAATTCAAAATTCGAAAGTTTAAGGAAATCCTTTTTAATATTAAATAAATTTTCTTATCGTTCATTGTTCCCAAGATAATTAAAAAATATTTCAAAGCAAAACCTTGTTTTATGATATGTCCCGTTAAAGAAATATAGTATATTTGCTTGTATAGTCTGACCAAAAATTTGTGTTGAATGATATTCCATACTCGTAGAAAGCTTTATACCAAATTTTATGACTGATTGTTTATTTATCAAGTTCGTTACAAAAACTTAATTTATTTCATCAGACATAGTTATTACAACGAACGACAATTATTATTAGTAGTACGAGATTATTGGTGTTTTGAATGCGTGAGGTCAATAATACATTGACTGTACATATTGGTTTGTATTTCTTCATTTGGAAAACTAAAGAAGATTATATAACTGCCTATATAACTAAACAACTATATTTCATTCTACACTTACATCCCTATTCTGTAACTTGATCGTTACGCATTATCGAACGCATTTCACCCAAAAATCGATACGGTCGAAAATTCGTATTCACTACTTGTTCGATCGTTATGGAATCGTTGGAAAGTCGTTATGAAGTTGTATTTCATTACGACTAGTAAATAGCTGTCGTTATGCAGTGCTAAAAACTTGTTTGTGAATTAAAATATTGTAATAAAATTAATTTTATTTTGATTTTAATTTTAATTAGAAGAAATAAGTATGGATCAACATGCGTTATTATTGGTATTGGCTGATAATATTGATGAATTTGAAAATAGGTAAATTTAAAGGTTTTTTGTTTTTTTTTTTTGTTAAAGTAATATGTATTTTAGGAACAATGTACGTATAGAAAATAGGTATTTAAGAGATACAAGTAATCCCTTCCAATTACCAGAAAATAATTTTATTAATTTGTTTAGATTAAATAAACAATTGGCGGACAATTTAGTTAATATACTGTCACCTCACTTAAATAATCCACAAAGAATATCTGCTGTACCAAATGTTTTAAAAATATTAACAGCTCTGTTCCTTTTTCCCATGGCTCATATCAAAAATGTGTTGGGTCAAATTATTTGTTTGGCTTAAGCCAATCATCTGTGTGCCGATATATAAAAGCAGTTGCTACTATTAAATGTCTGGGTTAAATTTCCGACGACAGAGGATGAAACAAATAGAACAAAATTAGAATTTTATGAAAAATTTAATTTTAGGGGAGTCATTGGCTGTATTGATTGTACACATTGCAGTGATCTTGAGTTGGGTTGTAAATTATAAATAAGTATAATCAAGATCACTTCAAGATTTATTTTAATCAATTGTTACTTTATTTATTTTTATCATGATGTGTATATAAATATCCATTGTCAATAATTTGCCAAAATTTACTTTTTATTTAAGTAAAATAATAAAAGA
Organism: Amphimallon solstitiale; assembly: GCA_963170755.1. Taxonomy (NCBI): domain Eukaryota; kingdom Metazoa; phylum Arthropoda; class Insecta; order Coleoptera; family Scarabaeidae; genus Amphimallon; species Amphimallon solstitiale. The sequence goes on from OY720685.1 coordinate 15,278,964, forward strand.
ATGTTAGTATAAATTTTTATAAAAGTCATAATATTAAAATAAGCATAAAATGTTACGTGAAGTATAACGAGAAAGTGTTTTCCCGCACGAAGAATACTAGTACCGGGAGAGATCGATAGTGTGGCTCGGCGAAAACAATATTCTTCGCTAGATGCATTAGATGAGTCATGAATATGTAAACAAGTTGATATTTACATGTTTGTTTACCTTTTTCAAAGATTGTTAATACGCTGCTTTCCTGAGTGGTGCAGCACTGCAGCTATGTATTTCTGGAGGTGGATACGTATCATACCGAACAGATCCGGACGTTTTTGTGAAGAAAATTATCGATATAAACCGGGACCCATCAGAAAACGGCAGAGTTGCTTGGTTAAACCGCACTCAAAAGAGGAAAAAGGAGAAGGTGAAAACCTCTTCTTCCTCTTGAATGTTATATTAACTTAAAAGTCTATTCATGAATTTGAACTTAGAATATTTTTAAAGAGATTTTTCGATACTTATAAAATTTTCAACAAGATTTAAAACTTGTAATATTTTTCGTAATAGTCGTGCTGCACAATTTACATTGAGATTTGTAATTATTTTAGAAATAATTATTTATGTACGGGACAATTTTATTTTAATTCGAACTTTGAATTTATTTATTTTTCTGGAATGTTTTGTTTTGTATGTAGGGTTACTACGCCATGCATTATGATAAAACATTTTAGTGACTGTAATGATTAAGTTGAATAGCGTAATAATTTTATTTTAGTGTAAAAATTTTCTTTACTACTTTATTTATCAGATTAAAGGATTTGTGACTAATAATTTTGTTTTATGTATATACAGAGTAATTGAACTGTGATCAATATTTAAATCATGGATGAATTTGAAGTGATGTATGAAGAATTAAGGTGATTTGATAATGTTTGTTATAAATGTGTGTATAGTGTTGTACCAATTTTTTTTGGGTGGTGTTTTGTATTGGAATCTCAAAGAAGGTAAAGTTTTATTTTAATGCATATATTTTCTTGTATGTATATCAAGTATATTTTGTAGTACTTGTGTGTTTGATGTTAACGTGTTGGGTAATACATCAGGGATGTGTGAAATGAATTAAGTAGTTATTTAATTCATAGCATGGAGTCCTGGTGAATCCTTAAAACACGAATTAGTCTTGGTGGTACTGTGTTGGGAGCGAGAAAAGGCGCCAGGCAGAACTAATCAGGGCTGAGTTAATTAATTGAATACACAAAGACTTTTATTTTATTTTATTTTTTTTATTAAATTTAAAATCTATATATATACCTTAAGGGGTGAGCACATTGTGGTATGTTCGGGTTGTGTCCGACGAGTTAAAAAGACATACTCGTAGGGTGGAACTTTGGGGTACCTACCAGTGTGAATTTGCTTTCTGATGGTACTGTGTTGGGAGCGAGAAAAGGCGCCAGGCAGGACTAATTAGGGCAAAGCCATTCCCTTAATGTTTATATTTTCTTCGTAAATAATGAATCGCGTAATTTTTTGGTTATTCATATTCCAGTACAATTCATCATATGCAATAAAATTTTATTTTATTAAAGATGTTGATTGTTTACATGTATCTATGACAAATATAAATCATGATAATCACGTTTACATTTAAAATATAAAATTTTCTCGACGTTATGCTTTCATTTATTTTAATTTCTTTATTATATTGACTTGTTGTTTATGATATGTGTAGTTTTGGATGATGTTTTTGAAATATTAATTTTTTTTTCTGTAAATATATATATATTTGTGTAATTAAAAAATTCTCATTCCTTAATATTTATTTTTAATAAATTAGATGATAAGATTTATTTTGCATTTTATTTTCTTTACCTGACCTGGAGATAATTAAAGAGCATTCAAGTTGATTGGAGAATTTATTTATATTTTCTGCCCCTGAGAGAACATTTTCTTTAATCATTCTAAACTGAGCTAGTTAAATGTAAAATTGCCTAACCTACTATCTAGCAGAAAATTTGTTGTATCTTAGTCTAGCATAAGGCCTAGCACTAGGATGCGTGCTTGATTCTTACCTACGCATTGATTGAATAATTTAAATTATTTTATATACACCTCAATTTGTAAGAGTCACAGCAACATGTTGCAATCGTGGCTCCCCCTGCAGATGATCCAGATTTTCCAGGCCTGGCATATATAAATCGCAAAGGATATCATAGTATTAACGTTCAAGTTATATGCAATGCTAACTTAAAAATTACAGGAATTAATACAAGGTAGAGTTCTCCCATTATAAGAAGTACATGTACGTCACTTCGTAAGATGCGCACTATGAGAGCAGACCTTACCCACAAATTTGCAAGCGACTCGTCCGAACGCGCTTTCGTTCATAGCGCATTATGACGTACATGTACTTCTTATAATGGGAGAACTCTACCCGGGATCGGTTCACGATGCAGCTGTATGGACAACATCATCTATTTATCAGCACCTACGACAAGAATATGAAGCAGGTAATTATAAAGAAATATAATCATGTAATATATGAATTGTACTATTTAAATATTATAGGTCGTAGATCTTCTTGGTTGTTGGGTGATTCTGGTTACCCACTGCAACCATGGCTTTTAACCCCAATAGTTGGGGCAGCACCTGATTCACCTGAAGGACGATATACCAGAAACCATATCACCACCAGGAACTCTGTGGAGAGATGCATAGGATTATTGAAAATGAGGTTTCGGTGTCTCTTACGTCACCGAACGCTTCACTATAATCCTGTAACATCTGGCAGATTTATTTATTCGTGTGCTGTTCTACACAACATGGCCGTTGAGGGTAATATGCCTGACCGTGGAAATGAAAATATTGATATAGATAACATTCCATATCATGGAGATGATAATTGGCTTCATGAAGGGAGACGAGTTAGCGATCAGTATATTCTAAATAACTTTAGATAAATTAAGGGAAAATTACATAGTCACCTCATTAAATTTGTTTCAATTTCATCTAAATAATGAATTCACCAAATTTTGCATTAATTTACACCTCATAGTTATACAATAGAAAAATAATGAAAATAAAATACGATCAGTACTCATTTCAATCTGTATCGCTTTCTAGATCAGACATAGTTTCAGACATTTTTTCTGAGTATTTTATTTTCATTTTTTTCATTTTGTATTTCAAGAATTTCCTACTTATATAGTTTTCTTCAATTTTTGCTGTAGTAAAATTCTGCAGTGCATTTGTGAAATCTCTTAAATTGTCAGCCAATTTATTTAATACATCCAACTGTTTTTCTTGCGATGCCTTGTATTCGGCAAGGGCACTATTTAAAGATGTCTTTAACATGTTCTTCCTATAACAAATATAACAATATCAGTAAAGTTACAATTACAGTTGGATTACGTAAATTTAACTTTATCAATAAATTTAAATACAGTTTGAAGAAATTTGTGAACTATTTCTTATGCATTAATAAATTTTAAATACCTTGGAGATTTTATGCCTCTTGGTGTTTCTTCCAAACAAGTGGAAGTAGATGGAGTAGGACTTTTACTAATGTTACTGTTTATTGGACTTTTCCGATCAACTGGTGACAGTGGACTATCTGTTCCCCTTATTCCAGCTTCTGGTAGGCCTGGAGCACCTACAACGACAACTTTTCCCAACACATTTATTAACTCTTCTTCTAATGTTGTTAACAGGTTAGATGGTGGACCTCCACCAGTTTGTTGTTGCTGTACATGCTCCAGCCTTGCCTTTTTCTTTGTACTGGATTTCCAGTCTGTAAATGTCTACAAAAAATAAGATACATAAAAAGATACCTATATCTAACTATTTATTTGTTTAGCATATTAATAAAATATCTTTCAATTTTTAAAATTATTATATTTATTAATCAATTTCATTCAATAACATTACTTTTTTTATATAAAGAAGTTTGTCATTTAAATAATATTTCAAAGAACAGTATCAGAATGGCATGAGATATTTTATAAAGTGCTAACAGTTTAGGGATAACAAATTTATAATAATTTACAAATATAATGAATACAAACCTTCTTCCACTGGTCTTTTGTTTTTTGTGGGCCATCTCCACATGCATTTAAAATTCCTGTTAACTCATCCCAAGCATTTTCAATAGCATTTGGATCTTCTGGCACATTTTTATTTGTTCTTAAAGACCGATTACTTTTCACAAAATCTAAATAAATAGTCTGCTGTTGGGCAGTAATTTTACCACTTCTTTTCCTCTTATCCATTTTAATTGCAGTTGAAAAAGCACTTGTTTAACGCACAAAACTTCTTTAGCAAGTGAATTTGAAAATAACGTACATACCGTCAAGAAATCTAACCATTGTCATAAACTCATCCATAAACTTTAAATATCAAAATTTATTTTACGATATCCAATATACTATACAAAGACATACGTTTTCGTGCTTTGTGCAGAATTTACAAGAGGTATATTTTTACAATCCCTGCAAAGAACATTTTACCGTACAACATCTGTTAAAAATAGTACGTGCCTATGAATAATTTTACGTATATAACCTACAATCCCTGCAATCTTTTTTATTGATATCGCTTAAACAGCTGATAAATTGGCAATATGGAGATGGTAACATGTGTACAGTCCCTCGTGAAAACATTGATATCTTCGTTATATGACCGACATTGACCGAACGCATAACGATATTACTTACTGAATACGCTTTCCAACGAAAATCGTTACGGACGGGATAACGACAACTTTCTTTACGATAATCGTTCGCATAACGATCAAGTTACAGAATAGGGGTGTTAATATTTCCCTTTACAAAACAGATAAAGCACTTGTGAACATATTTTTTACACAAGAAACTAAAGAGTATAACTGTTTATGTGACGTGAAGTATTCATTCTCACATATATTTGTATGCTTGTCTTTTAACTTCTAACATTTTTTTAAAAAGATATCTTGAATATCAGAGTAATATCGAAGACAATGTTTCCAAGTTATTATATTCAACATAATATAAGTACAGTTTTGCAAATAACCTGATTAGTTTACTCTCTAAAAAAATAATTAAATATAAAAAATATTATATATAAAATTAAAAATATTTACATTATTAAAGTGCCTTTTTGTCATTTATTAGATTCCAAACTATATCAAGTTAATAGTATAAATATATATGTATATATATACACTTAGCGTTCTAAACTAATAATTCTAAGTGAGCATAATATAAATGTGTGTAGATTGTCAAATGAAACATAATATTCACTCCAACAAAGCATAGTCAGCCGAGCGTCTTTACCTACTATACACGGGTCACGTCCGCCCGACTTGCCGACCGGCCCGATATGCCGAGCCGGCCCGACATGCCGAGCCGGCTCGATATGCCGAGCCGGCCCGACATGCCGAGCCGGCTCGACATGCCGAGCCGGTCCGACATGCCGAGCCGACTCGACTCCTAGTATGTTCGGCCCGGCCCGGCCCGAACAACAAAAATTCTATAGACACACTCTGAGAGGCATCAAAACAATTAATTATTAATATAATTTCTTCAGCCAATGCCAATGTCAATTTGACACAAACTGTACCAGAATTTACAACGGACAATTCGCTGAGCCTCTTTGCAAAACATTTAATTTATCTCTGCAAACATCTGGTTTTGCTGATACCTGGAAGGTAGCTAGTACAGGTCCTTTACACAAAGAGGAGATAACACTAATGGAGCAGATGCATGTTATTTACACGGACTTTACGCGTGCCTTTGACACCAATGATCATGCTGCACTACTGAGGAGAATGAGCAAACAATCATGTATAAGACACGCTCAGATAAACAATTAATGGTCATTGCCGTCCAAGATACTGAAAGATGTACGAGGTTTGTTCGAAAAGTCACGCGCTCTAGACAATTCTTTAAATAATTCAAAACAAAAAAAAATACACATAACCTTACGAGGCCCAAATACAAAAGTGAATTCTACAGCATAACATCATGCTGCACTACTGAGGAGAATGAGTTTGTTTCGTTTCAGCAACTCATTTCTTGGTTCTTCACCTTGCTGAAAGAAGTAACATTGTATACCACAATGGCTACAAATCAGTGGCCCGGGGGTCCAATCTTGGACCCTTGTTATTGATATTCATATGCATTTATTACTAGGGCGCGGACATGACCGAGTAAAACTACGACGGAGTTACATTGGAGCAAAGAAATAATGTAAACAACACACATTTACTGAATAGCACTAATTCATATGGTGAACTGCAACATCTGTTTACGCTCGAGAAGAGCCCGAGAATGAGAGCAAAAAATGGGCATAAAATAAGGAGTTTATGAGTGAAATTCTTTCTACATCGGCGTAGATAAAATGAGGGGTTTTTAAAATTTATTATATTTACCTTATATTTCACAAGAGAAATAATGTAAATATGTATATACTTACTTTTATTTAGTTTCAATAACATACGCGTACATTTTTAGTTATCATTTATTTAGATCTAGAACGTTGTTTATGTTCCTTTTTCTAATATGAAAATGAAATGTCAGTGATTCCGAAATTTATTACAAAGTCTGTAAAATATCGTTACAGAATGCCAAAATATCACACGTTCGTCACTTTGCTTTGCAAAAACATACACATAAATAGTTTTTATGCAGATAATTTCGATAGTTTACAAAATTTCGTTAAATGTTTAAATGACGATGCTCGAAGTAGTTCTTAGTGCAAGGAACTAACACAAATCCCAAATTTAAAATATCAGTTGTTATTCCTTCAGGAACACTTTGGAAATTTGCCTAAACTAATCACATATTTTGATATTTTGAAAATCGAATCTCAAATTAAAAAATGGATTAACCACATTAGATGTGGCTATTAATAATTCCAAATGACTTCGGATGTGGCCTTCGGCAAAAGTTAGACGCAGTTTTTAATATAAATCCAGATTTAATAACATTGCGGCAATTGTGTATGCTAAATACGCTGAAATAAAAGAATATTTCCAGTACGCACATACAACCAGTTGCGATGTAGAAAGGACGTTTTCTATCTACAAGGATGTACTTAATTCAAGAACAAGTCTTACAGAAGAGAAAATGAACAAATAATAAGGTATTTTGTATTTTGTAGATCACCAGCCACTTGTTATCCAATTATATAAATAAAATTAAAACCTCTTTAAAAATACAACATTTCAATAGTGCGCTCGTGAGCGATGAGTCATGACTCGCTCGTGTCCGCGCCCTGTTTATTACCCAACAGATACAACTACTTACAGGGTAAAATATAAAAATTAACAATGACTTGTAATAGTTCACAATACGATACAATAATAAAATACAGATAATAAAAAAAACATAAATATATCATTCAAAAGCAAAATTGATAACAGTGCTTATGGAATAAGGAAAATAACGTTATTACTTCCCCAAGAATGGGTCAGAGCATAAACGATTGGCATTTACACACATGTGATGGAGCGGGGATTTCAGAAGAACATTTGTCCGGGGTACTAAGAAGTTCACTTGAGAAAGAAGTGCAGGTGAGTCAATGCCATTGCTAACCAGTTTTACATTGAAGCTGCAGCTTGCTTCGTCCCGTCTTGTAACGTTATAAAAATCATAGGCGTAATTCGTTTCTATTTTAAAATATTCATTATAGTTATTTTAATATTATTTGTGTATTTAAACTATAAATAGCGCCATCTGCCTTGAGTCATGTAACTTAAGTATGTTGGTTTTAAGTCAGTAAGGCGTTGTACCGATTTCTGTTGTAGTTATAATTATTTTTAAATCTAAATGTCCGAATATTATTTTAAATTTCTTGTGTTTTCTCCTTAATGATTTAGTAGCAAATTTAAATGTGGGTTAAATTTTATTAATCCAGCTTGATTAATATTATATTATATTCATCCAACTTACTAGGGCGTGCTCATCTACAGGCTATTCCATTAAAAAAAACGATTTTTCTTAAATTTAAAATTACATAAATAATCGATAAATTTCGAACACCCTGTATGAGATTTATTAAATATTTAGACATTACTCATAATCTTATACCTTTTCCTGTTTGCAGTAGAAATATGACGTAATTCTATTCAAATACGCCTTAGATATGTGGTTTTAAAAAGTGCATTGAAAAACCAAAAAATTTGACAAAAATCAAAATAATTCAAAAACGGTTAATTATTCACAAAATAAAACCTAATTAAATGTGTTACAGCACTCTACAATGAATCTAAAAAAGCAATAAAAAATATAACATTCCATTTAAAAAATCAAAGTTGGCTATGACTTTCTGTATAACCAAAAGTGGTTAATGAGTGTAAATATTTTATATTAACAGACCAAGTACCAACATTACGTGCTACAAATTTTCAAAACTGTCCTTAGGCGTTAACATAGAAAAGTTCTAACAAACGGGTTAGGTGAAAACCCCTGTATATAAGGCAATAATCATACCTGGCATTCCTCTTGCAGCAGAAGCTCATGTGATATACAAGATATTCCTTTGGATCCAAGTAGATTTGGCAAAACGGGCACTGGTCGAGATCTGGAATTGCACGAAAAACACACCCATTGAATTACATGCAAAACTGACATTGATGCAGTGTTTGTGGAATGCAAAAGTCATAACAATAATAATTTTTATGTAAAGAAAAATTGAACAACTCATGGTCAACATATAACTATGAAGAGAGAAGGAATTGTAACAGCTATTGGATTAACCTTTTTTTCCTTGCCGAATATTTCTCTTATTAATTATTGATGTTTTGGCCAATGAGATACAGGGTCGATTGGAATTTGTAGGAAACGTTTATGATGTAAAAATTAATCTGTGAATTAGTTTCTGTCTTATATTCTATAGCTTTTAATAATTTATGAGAGTTGTAGGTAGAATTTTGTGTTTCAGTGTAACCACAAATAACAATTTAATTTATATATTTCCTTCCAATTTTGCCAAATAAGAGCAGCTAGTTATGTAAGTATTTATTCTCATGTTTTGTATAAGAGTGTTAATCATTAATCTTATATTATATGGTATAATTATAACTGGTAAAGTGGCACAGGTATAATAAGTTTTAAGAACATTGAATAATTTAATATAAACTGTAAGCAATTTCTTTCTGGAAATATTCCTCAACATCATCAATTGCATTCATTATCATTATTATTATTCATTAGTGAATTTAAGGACAATATCTTTTAAAAATGCAAAAATTTATAAAGTCAACTCCACAAACATCAAAACGAGATATTCACAATACCTTCAATTGAAAACGTTTCGGTTGTATCCTTAGCGCAAATAGTTTTATGTTTGGCCAAATGTGATTTCGAGCTGAATCCAAGGCAGCAAAATGTGCAGGCAAATACTTCCTTACTGATGTCTTTCGTAGTCGTAACAAAATCCACCCTGACAATTTTATTCGTGCTGTTTTCATATGCCTCACCAAAATACACCAGTAATTCTTCACCAGATCGAATGTGACGAGTGCTCTGATAATATATATTCTCCTCAGATTTAAAGACATTCAGATTTCGGTCACAAGTATTCCTGGTAGGATTAACATACTGCATCCAATTCAAATACTCCCATTTATTTTTGTCTAAAACAAATTTCTCGCCATTCATTTCCCAGGGACATTCTGGAGTGCTGATTCCAGTGAAAGGACCAAATTTTACACCGGCAGGAATAATTCTTAAAGCATATACTCCAGTTTGCCCAAGACAATCTTGAATTTCTAAAATATCGTTTGGTATATCTTCTCCACTGTCAGCGTTATTTAAAGCATATTTGTTTAAAATGTGCACAAGCATTCCACATTCGATGCAATAGTCGACGTAATATGCTTCACAATGTTCACAGTCTGTTGGCCAAAGATACACACTTATTAAGAATTTATATCGCTGGGTAATTCTTTAAATAAATACAGAATCATAAAATATTATTTATTACTGTTAGCTCTCAAAATAATCAAGTAATATACTATATAAGGATGTCAAATATTAAAAACTGGCAATTGAAATAAGTTTAACCTTAGACATAAAACAGGTTTGAAAGTAAAAATATGTGAGTGTTTGTAATGAAATTTAATTATGTTTTTCTATAAAATGAATAAATACTAAATGCATTTAACTTTTCTCTGTGTATTTTGTATTTATACTGCAGATGTTTCATCACTCCTTACAAACAAGACAATCTTATTAGAAGTTTCTTGCCCTTGAAACAGTGCCAACAGTAATGTCAGAAGCAACAAGAGTTTGCATAAGATTCTATTATCTAACTGATGATGTAAAATCAATCATCAACAATATTACCAAAGATGTAGTAGCCTGTTTTACATTTGTCAACTAATTCATGAATTCATTTATGAATTAGTTCATGAACAAAAAATGATGAGTGTAATACAAAAAACGACGTCGATTGCAATTCATGAATTAATTGGTGAACTAATTCATGAATTAGAACATGTTCTAAAATATCGTCAATTTTCCAACCAGCACCACTATTTATTTACATCCTATGTGATTTAAAATTTACTGTTACAGGTGATTACGGTTGGTCATCATGATACTCATGAACAAATTCATAAATTTATTGTTAAGTGTAAAATGATTGAAGATCACCAATTTTATATGTATATAAATTTATGGATTAATCTATGAATAATTTCATGAATAAATTGACACATGTAAAACAGGCTAAACAGATAAACATTTACGTAAATATGAATATTAAACCAAGTTCTATTAATAAAATAATGTTCGTAGATATGAACATATTAAAGTTTGATTTCAATATTCATTGAATGGTAAGAGTTTACAATGGCTTTCACACGAATAATATTAAAATACAAGAATATTTAATAAAACATTAGGTACGTGTAAATATACAGCTTACACTGTACAGTATCCAAAAATGTAAGTTTCATTGTCCACATATCAGTAAAAAATACCAACTTTCCACTTAAAAAAATATAATTCAAAGTTAAAATCCATCTAATGTGGAAAAAGCCAGTAAAATTGGTGGATTTTAACCTTGAAATATGGCTCTGGAGCAAACATTTCATAGCTTTTATTCATACACTGACAATAGAACATACATTCTGGATACTGTACAACATAAGCTTGCTATTTACACATACCTTGCTTTATTAAATAATGTGGTACAAGAAACCGCCATTTTAATTTTGTAAAGTATACCTACGTAGTAATTGTATGTATAAATATCACTTCATTATCCATTAACTATATATATAGCAACAAACATCAGGATTCAAGTTGCAAACAGGCAACTATAAAACAATCTACCTTAAAATAGATATCCCCATTAAAACACTGGAAAATCAACTAATGCTATTGTTAGTATTTTGTAAATACATTGTGTTTATTATTAATATATACATAATTGAGGATGAAATGATTTCTATATTTACAAGAACCGAGTAGACGGTTTTGCAAAGCAAGGAACGAGTACCGGGGCACAAAGTACTAATGCACTAGTCAGTTCGCAACTTGAATGACCGATTGAGTACAGCGATTTGCGGCAACTTAGTTGTTCAAAAACCAAAGTACACAGTTTACTTGAATAATCAGATACCCGATTAGTTTTCACTCGAGTTCTGCCATCACTACTACATATTATTGAAAATCTTTATAATTTGTGTGGGCGTCTATCTAATGCATAGGTTCCCAAAGTGGGCGATAACGCCCCCTTGTGGGCGCTGCAGGTCTAAAGGGGGGCGGTAAGAGACCCAGAAAAAAAATGGGGGCGTTGTGTAAAGGCTTAGGGGGCGATTTGTAATTTCATCTAGAATCTAGGAGGACTCTTAGACACCGACTGAGCTCTCGACTCTCGACTAGGGATGGGCGATAAACATCGATGTTCATTGAACATCGATATTTTAGGATCGATGTTCGATGTTTTTGCATCGATGTTTGCAATTTAGATTTATCGATAAACTATCGATGTTAGAAGAAATATAGTGAACATCGAACTTTTAAGCTTGACAAAATGTATTTGCACTAATCACAAAATAAAACAGCGTCCTCTGTTGACAAATACAAAAATGTTTCCAAATTAACAGCTCACATACAGGCTACGAGGATGTAAAATTGTCTACGAATAAAAGAAGTATTTAAATTACACAGTGCTATATCATATAAATTCGAATATTTCATTTTAGGCTCTTTTAAATATTACTCAGTATAAATATTTAAATAATATATAATTAAATACATAAATTTATAGTACTTTTAATGTGCAGAATAAAAGTTAAATTATGTATGCATGCAGAATAAGTGAAGGAGGTAAACGTATTTTCATAGAAAAAGAAGGGAGATAGGCATTACCGATGTATACTTCTTCGGGAAATTCCCTAGTGCGTACAATCATACACGACGATACACGTATTAAATGCAAGATGACACATCAGAAATATAAAACCATATCCATATGTATCTCGGTATTTGCCAGCGTAGTCAAAAAAAAATGCAAGACTATAAAATCCCAAATAAAAATCGTTCTCTTAAAAAGCTTTGATACACGTAAATGTATATATTTTTTAAGTATCAGACGATTTAAGTCATGTGGTTGTTTCATGCGTAATTGCATAATATTGTTTTTTTATATAGTTTTTTTTGAGTAGTTTCTAAAGTTAACTATATATTATAAATGTATATATTTCTTTTATTATTTTTTTTGAATAGTGATATCTTTTATATCATTTTGTTAAGGACGTAAATTAATTAAGTTATAATAAAGTTTTTGTTAAACTGCCAAAAAATAAATCTATAAATATAATTATCGATGTTTAAAAACATCGATGTTTGGTAGTCGATATTTTGCAACCATCGATGTTGATCAACGATGTTAACATCGATGTTTGATATCGATGTTTACCCACCGATGTCCCATCCCTACTCTCGACTACAGCTTGTGAACATCAACTAATATTAATTAAGAGATTGCTCAAACCAACTCGGTTCGATATTTCTCTCCGAGTAGTTCATATATCTGTCCTGTTTTATTGAATAAATAAAATAAAAAACATATCAATCGGTCGCTCCGTTTCGAAACGAAAAGAGACACAAACAAACAAATAAAAAGGCAACTGTATCAATCGGCTGGTTCATAGAATACTTGTTCTTACTTGTTGAGTACGATTGAGCGTCGAATGAGATAAACGAGTTTATGCATGTTTGTATTATTCCTGTCGGTGCGTGCTGCTTATGCAATCCTATATAAACAACGTAATATTTATTTTATTTTCATTTGCGGTTTCGCGCGTAATAGATAAGCAGTACTTAAGTTCAACACTTATACTTACGTATTTCTCAAAACAAAACAATGTCGGAAGTAAAAAAGAAGAGACGGCAATACTGTGCGGAATATATTAAATTCGGATTCATTGAAAATCCTACAAACCCATCGTCGCCTTTGTGCCTTCTATGCCTAAAAACATTTTCGAATGAAGCAATGAAGCCTTCAAGACTTCAAGATCATTTGAATAAAATGCATCCAGATAAGAAAGACAAGAATGTAGCATATTTTCAAGACCTAGAGAAGAAGCATAATACTCGGCCAAGTGTAGCAAAACTCTTTTCGGCGGCTGCTAAGCAAGATGACGACGGACTTCGAGCTTCGTACAACATCTCTTTGTTAATTGCTCAAAAAGGCAAACCACACAACATCGGAGAAGTGTTAATTTTGCCAGCAATAAAGGAAGTAATAACTACTGTGCTTCATAAACCGGCCGCAGATATTATCGGAAAAATTCCTTTGAGTAATAATTCTGTGCAAAGACGAATTGATGAAATGGCCGGAAACATAGAAGAATCATTGTGCAATCATCTGAGGACTAGTCAATTCTCAATTCAGCTCGATGAGTCCACTTTACCAACTAATGAAGCATTGTTGCTGTCTTACGTGAGGTTTATTAAAGATGAGAAAATATGTGAAGAACTATTGTTTGCTAGAAATTTAGAGACCGATACAAAAGGCGAAACCATATTCAATACATTGGAAAAGTTTTGTGATGAGAAAGAGATTCCCTTGAAAAATATTATATCAGTTGCTACGGATGGCGCTCCGGCTATGACAGGGTGCCATAAAGGCTTCATAGCGTACGTAAAAAATAAAATTCCAGATGTCCTTGCTGTACATTGCGTTATTCATAGACAACATTTGGTTGCTAGAAATTTAAGTGAACGACTATTTCAATCACTGCAATATGTCATCAAAGCAGTCAATAAAATCCGTAACTGCTCTTTGAATGATAGATTATTTCATCAGCTTTGTGTTACTAATGACGAAGATTTCAACCGTTTGTTGTTTCATACCGAAGTTCGTTGGCTATCAAGAGGCAATTGTCTGACTCGATTTTACAACCTGTTTGACTCTGTGATAGAGTTTTTGGAAACTAAAGATACAGAATTGCGCAACAAGCTCATTACATCAAAAAATGATATAGCTTACATGACAGACCTGTATAAATTGTTCAACAACATGAATCTCCAACTGCAAGGCGATGAACTAAATTTAATTAAAACAAAAAATGTCGTTGCTGCTTTCGCAGCCAAACTGCTTCTACACAAAAAGAATATGGGCAGACGTGAGTTTCATAATTTTCCGAATTTATCAGTATCCTGCAGTAACAACGACTTGTTTGCCTACTGCCAACATTTGGAAAAGCTCCACATTGACTTCACCGAACGATACCAGGATATTTTGAACTTGGAAATACCAGACTGGGTGTTGGATCCGTTTTCAAATGTCAACACAGCAATATCACCACATCTGGAAGAAGAACTTATAGAATTGACAACGAACGAGGAAATAAAAATCAAGTTCAAAAATGGCTACCAAGAATTTTGGCTACAAAAACCGATCCCGCAATTGTACCCTGGATTGTGGTCAATCATTCAACGATTCTTGATAGCATTCCCATCGTCATATTTGTGTGAACGTGGATTTAGTGCTGTAGCAACGCTGCTTACTAAAAAGAGAAATCGTTTGCATGTTACCGAACGTGGTGACTTGCGGCTGTTCTTGAGTAAATTGGAACCTGATATCAACAAACTTATTAAACAGCATCAGATTCATCCTTCACATTAGTTTTTATATTAGAATCGATTATGTTTGTTTTATTTTGAATTTTGAATAAAAGATACTTTGTCTGAATACTATAAAGTTGCGTTTCAATAATCATTCTCATTGGCAGGTGTAGCCCGTAAAAGTTAACTTGAGACCTGAGCGCCGTTGTGTACTACCTACTACGCTCAGGTCTCAAGTTAACTCATTCATTCTAAACGAGACTTTTACTATAACCCATAGTAAAAGTCTCGTTTAGAATGAATGTTTAATCTCCGCTAATATAGCTCACAATAATTAATTTAATTTGAAGTTATAGTGGTTTTTGAGTAGGTGAAAAAATGGGGGCGCTAAAAAATAATTTATTCTCAAAGTGGGCAGTAGGCAAAATAAGTTTGGGAACCACTGATCTAATGCTTAGCCTTATACATATACATTTACTTACACAGTAGTCCATTATCAAACTCAATTTTAATATCATCAGCACTAAATCCTTTTTCGATTTTAACGTTGTCATTTTGTACTTCAGCCACTTCTGATGATGCTAACTCTGTTTTCATACTGTCCAAACATGTGGACTCTTCATATTGTTTGATTTTGCCATGCCAAATGGGATCTTGTAATTCAGCATTGTCTGTAGTAACAGCAGTTTCAGAAATATACATTTTGTCCTCTACAAAACTGTTATCTTGGCACTGTTCCTCCTTTACACAAATTGTATTTGCCGAAAGCATTGTATCATTCACTTGATCAACGCGGTCAGCCATTATTAACATTTACGGTAAACAGGATCTGGTCACGACCTTTACCAATATTGGATTTTAATTTGGTTTCTATTACAAACACGAAGCGCTAGTAGTTTATATACGAAGTTTACCGAATACGGATCGTCATAAATAGCAAAACATAAAGGCGCGTTATTTGTGAAAATCCTAACCTAAAATTATATGCGTCATTGATAATTCATAATCAAATTGTTGCGTTGTTGTTTGCATTGAGTTTCATTGGTTATTTAGACTTGTAAGTTGGAGGGAAGTATGGTCGTAGTCAGAGATAATAACTATTGTAATACAATAGATCGCAATCTGTAATGCTATTGGACCTAAACAGCGATGACAGCGCCTCTACAATTGTAAGATGAATTACCGGGATTGCGGGTTGCAGGAAAACGAAATTTTTGTTCCTTTTTTTATACAAGTCGCATGTACAATCGCGGACAAAATACTTTGGTCGAATTTCAGTGTACATCGGGGTCACAGTGCATATAATTAAGCCCGTTTTACACTCAAATCCGACCGAAGTATTTTGTCTGCGATAATACCAGAAATTATTGCTTGTAGGTAATGAATAAATATGTAAGAAATCGTTTTAAAGCGTTTATTTAAATCGAGCTTCACTTATAATTACTTATACCTAGTTACTTTTTTAAGAAATATATTCTTAGCTTCTAAAAATATTTCAGATGCCGTTGTTGGAACAGGTGTAACATCTCTTCCAGTTATAATTTTGTTTACCCCGTTACAATGATTATTAAGTATCAATTTTGAAAAATGATTTATAAGACTGTTTTCTAGTTGTAAGGCATGTGGGCACCTAATAAAATTAAAATCTACATTTGCTTTTACGTATGTTTTAGCAATTTCTAAAACACTGGGTTTGTGCCCATACTTTCTTATAATGTATTTAATTGCCACATACGCTTCACTTAAATTATGCAAAAATACCCGATTACAATACTTCAGGCGGCGCTTTGAATCGTATTCTTTATGGTGAACAAAATCATTGTAGTCATTTTGTTCCCCTTCTCTTGCAATTACGTTAAATTTGCAGTCAGCACACTGAATTAGTTTTCCTTTAATTTTGAGTAAATAACCGCCCACATAACCCAGGGCCTGCTTCTCCATATTTTGAGGAACACTAAGCTTCAACTTTTTAATTTGTTCAACCTCTTTCGTATCTTCTGTTCTGGTGTTCTAAAAACAAAACATGTTGGTAAAGTTGCAAAATATTTGTATTATATCATTACGTCTTCCATAAAATGTTCCATGGTAAAAAGGATATCGCCACCACCATCTTCACAATTTGAACCCAAAGAATGTTTGGACACCAAATTATTTACAAGTGTGGTTTTATATAAAGCAGTAAATGAAGATGCAGTGGGATTGGTGTTTCTAAAGCCTTTCGCTCTAATTCGCCCAAAAAAATTTTCTAGGGCACCTTGTTGAAAATTGCGAGCTTTAAATGAAGTATACCCTAAGCCTCGAAGTTCTTTACAAAGTAATAAAAAGTTTGCTGTTGTTAATGCCCAATTAGTAAATGATGGCGTAACCTCTTGCTTCCTCCTATCTCTGTTTGCCTCAAGCCCTGAAATTTTTAATGTTTTCAGGATAGGCAAGGCTTCACGCCAGAAATCTTCCTGAACAGAAGATTCTGTAGTCAATTTGACAGTTGTCCTTAATGGTTTGCCCACTTTGTCAAATCCAGCTGTGCCATTGACTGAATCAAATAGTTTGTCAAAGAAAAGTATAAATTCAGCAGTCTCAATAGCACGTTTAGGGCCGGTTTTTCCAACACCGATTAAAACGCCGGTTAGCGTAATCATTGATTAAAACACCGGTTAGGACAAATTTGCGTTTTTCCAACGCCGGTTAACTCTAATCGTTGATTAAGAACTTCGTTAATCGACCAAATTTTAACCGGCGAAAGAAATACCTGATAAATATTAAACAGTGATTAGGCCTATATACACATGCGCATAACCTAGAAGATTTGAATTTCTGTTATTATTATTGACAGCTGTTGTTTTCATATACATTTGCTTTACAGTATAAAGTATTTTTTGGAATTAATTAATAATTATTTACATCAGTGATTTAGTAATTGTATTGTTTCTTCTATAAATGTAATGAACAGTATAATTAAAAATAAAAATAGCATAATATTAAATATGTGTAACTTTTAGCTTACTACAGAAATTTAATTAATTAATAACTACGAATACATTATTTTCTCTGATGAGGATGATACAGCTTTGGAAGTTTTTCTATTCTACTACAATTCTGGGACTTTACCTTAATTCGTGTAGGTTCTAAGATCCTGTGGCAATTTATGCTTGCATTTGCTCATTCCTTTTTTGTAATTATAGCACTTTGTGAAAACATCATTTTAGTCGAACATATTTTAGACTCACTTTAGATATGTCATTAACATATTAAACTATACTGAAAAATTACAAATGAAATTGAAAATATGGAAGAAATTCTAGAGAAGCTGGCAGGTTTACGTTGAAATTATATGCAGACACTTTAAATTCTTTTAGCTGAACTGGGTTTGGATGAATAATGTACATGCCTGTAAAGTTGACGTGCAGTTAAATTCTGCACTAATAATTATTACAGGCACTGTCAAGTTCACACCGATTCCTCCAGAACATAACATTAATTATGTTGAAATCGTGTAAACCAATTTGGAAAGAAGTCTTTCTCAATCAACCTTCTTTGATTAAAGGACATAAAATTAGTTAGAATGTATTGTTCTTAATAAACACCTGGTGTATGATCTTTCAGTAAAAATATCTGGCTTTATTCACCCCACAGGAATTTGGTGAAAGTTAAATCATCTCAGATATGGCAATGCAAAGTACAATATATTATACCATTATAGTGTGACTGATAATCCAGCTTAAGACCCTAGATGTAGACTTTTCTTTTTCAGGAAACTTCCTATTTTTATGATTTTGTTACATATCATATATTTTACATAATTTTAGTAACTGTTAATTTCATATATGTATGTATATTGAATTAGTTTTTTCATTTCTACAAAATTTTTGTATTTTTCAATAGCAGTAAGTAATCAATAAATTTATTTCAGTTTCAAGTTTGTTGCATTTGTTATTTATTGAATAATAGAAATTTTAAATATGTGATATGTGCATAGAAATTCTCATGCAATATTCACAAAATAAGTACTTACACCTTATTTACTAAAATGAAATTTCTAATTATATATAAAGAATATAATCTTTAAAAAAATAAAGGCAAAAAGCACAAAGAACAAATTCAAATATAGAAAATAGCGTCAATATTATTATAACAAATATGCTAATTTTAGATCAAATGTATTGATTTTTGTTACCAACCTTCTAAAATAAACTCTTAATCACTGATCAGATAACCGGCGTATTTCTTGGCATTGAAAAACGCCGGTTAGAGATAATCAACGATTAAGCGTAATCAATGATTAGTTAACCGGATACTTTAACCGGTCTTGGAAAAACCGGCCCTTATTAGGAAGATAGTGATCCAGGTGTTCATAGTCTACTGTAAAAAAAAGTTGCAATGAAAATCAATCACACATTTATTCTTATAAGTATATTACCTCCTTTCGCTAGCAAATTGATTACAGCTGCAACACTTCTACTAAGAGTTTGTGCAGCAATTGACACCTTCATTTTTTTAATTTGTTTTTTATCCACATGGAATTTGGTTAATTTTGGCAATGTTCGCAGTTCCACGCTGTGGTTATCTAATTGCCACGTGCGCTCAATGTCACTCCATTTCGCAACAATTTTCTTTCCATTTATTTTAAATTCTATATCATTATTCAATAAAGAATTTCGGATGCCTTTTAAAAGATGCGGGGTATCAAAAAGAGGTATAACTTTTTTGGAAGTATTTTCGTCAATTTCTATTTCAAAAATATTATCCTCCAATATTTGACCTCTTTGAATGTACTTCTTTTTTGTGTCAGCAAGTAACGTTTTCAAGGCTTTCACATTATTAGAACCTTGATCGCATACAGTGCTGACAACATTAAATCCAGCCAGAGAAGCCTTTCTGACAATTGTCTTGATATTTTTGACAATATGCTCTGATTTCATCAATGATCTAATAATATAGAACTACTAGATGGACTGTAGAGAGAGAGGAATTGACCTCTACATACAAAGGAGACAGATATACAAAACCGTTAGTTGTGGGCAAAACATCGCGATATCGCATTGTTTTGTATATAAACTTTCTCAATTTTGTTGATTTATACATATTTATTTGTCTTTTTGGTAATTTGGATTATGTATTTTATTAATAGATTTCTTCAAGTATTGATTTTATTTCATACACCACGGACTTTATTTTTATTTAAGGAAATACGAGTATAATGACAACTGTGGATTCATGATGATTCAATCAACTATTTTTATTTATAAAATTGTGATTGTAATTAGACACATTTTAAGAATTTCATTTTTATTTGATATAGGTAATGTATATAAATTGAGAATTGAGAATCATCTAGAATATTGGCAAATGTTAACTTCAGCTTATAATTTAACAGTGTTGTTCTCATGGATTTAGTGTAATATATTTGGTTAAAAGTGCTATTATCAGTAACAAAATTACAAATAAATATTTTAAATTGTTGAATATTATATATACCAGCTTCGCAGTGCTTGGAGTCACATATTTAAGACACAATGGTAATGTCATGTGCAGCGTATGGTTGTACTAATAGGGCAGAAAAGGGAATAAACGTGTGATTTCACAGGTTAACTATTCTTAATAAAATACATGATTTGTAGATTTGATATAAAAAATTTTAGTTTTCAATCTAATCAAGTACTATGCAAGCAGTGGATAATTTGTACTAAACGAAAGGATTTTAAGCCATCAAAATATTCAAGATTGTGTTCAGAGCATTTTGCTCCTGAAGATTTTGTTATAAGTTATGGAAGAAAATATTTGGCCCAAAATGCAATTCAAAGTATTTTCAATTTTCCTGCTCACTTGAGAAAAGTTCCCTGTAATAGCAGATCTCAACGATTAAAAATTACTGATGCACCAAGCAAAGAACTGTTAAAGTAAGATTTCTATTTGTAGTTATTATTCTACCTAGATATTTTTAATGTTCTATTTACCTTATAGCTCAGAATCCCCAAATGTAACTAATGTTGAAGTATTTGAATTAGTCACAGAAAAAACACCTCACGAAATAATACAAGTTGTTATTCTAGCTTTATGTATTTTTAATATTTCTTTCTCCATTTTTCTTCGATCACATATTTACCATTTACGTATTTGTTAATCCATATTAATTATATGTACATATATTTTAATAAAAAATTAAGCATTAATTGTCTTTTATTTTGAATATATCAGAAGTTGTAAGGAACACCTAAGAAAAGCTGTCAGTTTCTATATTTATTTTTTCAGAACATAATATTTTGAAAAATTGTAGTGGTCAATGTAAAATTTCCAACTGATATGTGTAGTGATTTTTAAAATATTTTTCTAATACTACGCGTGTTTTAAATAAAAACTGAATGATCATCAAACATGCTAAAACAGGTATTATTAGAAGAACAAAATCATATAGTTATCTCATAGTCATTAAAAGTCATATTTATTTAATTTTCTTTCCTTAATGAAGAATGGCAACTAGCATAGACACCTTTAAAATGTTATTAAACAGAATATACATATTTAATACCATATTAATAATATATATTTAATTATTTATCTTTTTGATTATTAAAGTTGCAATACCTTTACTTTCCTCTTAATATAGCATATTTTTAACAAAATAATACTTTTAAACATTATAAGCCATTACAAGCTATAGCAACATATTTGAATTTTGCCCACATAAAACGGTCAATTTTGTTCATCCTTGTCAAACTTTCGACGCTCATATATTTTCCTTCTTTCTCGTATGGTGTGGGTCACTTCCTAATCAGCAAGACATAGCGTACAATGCATCTAGTAGTATAATAGTATTAGATCATTGGATTTCATGCTTCCCTTGACAAATTGGTAACCAACTGGCTGCTTCCAGTTTCCGCTAATACCCCGTAGCATATAAACCTACAAAGTTAAACAATAAGTACCTACTCATAAACTTCATGTTCATGCAGATGTAATGTTATAATAGTGACATATTGCCATAAAAAAATTACGATTCCATATTTGCTTAAGAACGCAAAAGATAATGAAATATAGAAAAGCACCTACTTGCACATGATCTGCAATGTGATTGGTTCGAAAATATCCACAATCCTCATAGCCTTCTATTAACCCTCGACTACAATTGTACTGCAAATGAGGGGATATGGCCATTTCATCGAATAAAAGAACACAATCCGTTTTGTCTTTCTTCAGTTTTGTTGCAAGCTTTGCTACAGCATTAAAAATAACATCATGGATCCCAGGATGTATAATTATTCTGTTAAGCACTTTCTGCAAAGTTGTGCGTGTTGGCATAGCAAATATTCTTGACAGAAGCCTAAAACTAGAATAGTTAATATGAAAAATTACCCTTGTTATACGTATAGGTATATATGTAACTCAGGGCAGAGACTAGTTGAAAACTTGTCATTATCTGTATTGATGGCTTTCAACATGTCGTAACCCACATTTTTGTAAATTTTGCTTTATCTCGTATTATAATTTATAAGATATACACTTATATAATTCCAAAATCTACAATAGTATCCAAACAGCCAATAATAAGCTCAAAACAAGGCAACATAAAATTGCAAAAATAATACCAGTAATAGTTGATTCACTTTTTTGCGTCTCCTACAATATTCCAAAAACGGGTTAAAACAAGTTGATTCTAAGCCAATGATATGGACCTTTTTTACAGGAATACAGAAATGAGTTTGTAAATTCAAGTAAATGTAAATGTTACCTGTATGCACTCGCACTTTGCTTGAATATAGCCAAGGATAACATTTTATCTTGCAAAGTATATCGTCTCGCTTTTTCTTTCCTATCACCATTTCTGAGCTGGCAGTGAAAAAAGTCTTTGACAGTGTTACTAAACTTGCTAGTAACGGTAGTAAAAGCATTTTGCACAATATTGTTCTTACAACTAAATAATTTTTTTCGGACATTATTTAGTTTTTTTCTTATTGCAGAGTGTTGCCTTCTCAAGTAAGATGCCTTACGATACATTTTTTGGGCCTTCGGAGTTAAATCCTTTTGGAAACGAACCCCTATTTCTTCTAATAAACCTAAAAAATGATCACTTAACACTATTTCCTTTCAATTTCAATTTCTAAGAAATTACCATTACTGTCCTTTTTCGTAGTCATGTTAAAATTTATTTCTGATGAACCTGAGGCTTCTAAACCCAACAGTTCACTTGGAGATTCTTCTTGGGAAAGTGTTTTCTCCACAAAAGGAGAACTGTGATCATGCATAATGTGTCCAGTATTATCAGCAATATTTGGAAGATGCAATGTTGGTATAACTCCTTCTTTAAGGCGACCACTGCATGAAAAATCACATTTTTTAAAATGTTTTCCACACACTTTATAGCGACGATGCACTTCCTCCTGTGGCAATGTCTTTAAAATATCGTTAGCAACTGCGTTCAACCACAAGGCAAACAATACTGTTTTACGCGGCAAAGGAAATCTATGCCGGCTATCCTGTAATGGTAAATAAAATCAAGATCAATCAGTACGACCAGTTAATATTTACCGTTTTCGACGGTGTACAGTTATGCACGGCACAACCGTCCTTTCCCATCTTACTAAATCTTGCAAAACTGTCCGGGCGTCTGTTGAAAAAAAACATACATTTTATAACCTTATTTCTATAGGAAGATACAAGAGAGCACGAGATAAGAACACAACAAAACCACACCACCTACAATTGGAAGATGAAGTTGTGCATTGTTTTCAAGCGCGTATGTAAGACGGCGATCTATTGTATTACAATAAGTATTATCTCTGGTCGTAGTCAAGTATTCTGTGATCACGTGTACCTACTAGTAGCACTTCACCGAAGGGCAAGTTTCTTTCCTTATTTGATTGAATACGTAAGCGTAAATAGTGCACAAATATAAAGAAATATTGTTCTGTATGTATTTACAAAATCAACATTGTGCAGATATTAATCTGTGCGTTGAAGTAATTGTTGATACCTCCCTTAAAAGGACCAATCCTGCTAAAGTGTATAAAAACCATTCGATTTGTGAAATAGGTACATTATATTAACTCAATATTGTATGTATGTAATTTATAAGCGAACACTTTGCTGGACATTTGTATGGTTGTGTCCTCAATATAGGTAATAACTAAGTAAAAACTGATAACAATTTATATACATATTTAAATAAAATAATGATTATATATTTAAAAGTCTAACAAACAGCAACAGATAGGTAAGCATTATTTAATTATAAAAGTAAGGATATGACGCAACTATTACTATTAACAAAAGTTACATCTGTATAATATTTGGTACAAAATATATCTATTTTTATTTTCTTTAATGTATGTTATGTATTGTCTAATATACAATAATTACTAATTTTATGGATTTTCATTTTTTCATTTCCTGTGTGTATATTTTTCATTTTACGAGGGATATTGGGAAAGTAAGGTCCGATTTCTAATAAAACATAAACCATCGCAGATTGTTTCAAAAAACTGTTTATATTTAATTATTTACATGTTTCTCTATTTTTCCACATAGTTTCCATGTTTGTTTAAACATTTGTCAGAACGTTCTACGAGCTTTTGTATGCCTAAGTCATAGACGTCCGCCGCCTGTGAGGATAACCAGAGACAATTTTGTGCGGAGTTGTTCTACCCACATTCGGAAATTCCAATGCTAAAGTTGAAATTGTGAATCGCCGGTCTTCCCGAATCTTTTCGTCCACGGCATTGACCAAATCTTCTGTGATCACTGATGGTCGGCCTGATCGCGGTTCGTCATGGACATTTTCCCGTCCGTCCTTAAAAGCTCTCACCCACTTACGCACTTTGCTGTCACTCATCGCATTGGGGCCATAAACTTCACTAATTTGTCTATGAATATCCGCTGCTGAAACGTTCCTTGCTGTCAAAAACCAAATCACTGACCGTATTTCACAGTCGGCGGGCTGATCAATTGTTTTAAACATTTTGAACGGACACTGTAAACAACACACAGCTACAATATCAATGCGAATGGCGTCGTTTGACGAGCAAGGCATGTCGGGAGTCGGTGCGCATGCGCATTTCCATTTTCGCGCGACATTCGATTAGCTACGACGATTCGAACCTTACTTTGCGAATATCCCTCGTATATATGGATTTATGGGTATTTACGAAGTTCAGGTCATTCTGTCTTCGACCTCTGACGAGAGCAGACGTGATTTTTCTACAGCTGCGAGATCTTCAGATTTCATCCGACTAGGCGAACAGATCACTACATGTGATTAACAGATTTTCATGCGATTGAGGGCAAATAAAAACACTTGTTTTATTTTGTTTTTCCTAACCGATTTTATCTGATTTGCGTATGCATTTCATATAAAATCAACCTCTGCTTGTGTGTTACAGGAACAGGCGCTAGCGCTCGCTAGTGCCCTTCAAGAGCATGGCTACGGGCGGACCCCCCCAGGACCGCCCGGGCGGGGATACGCAAGTCGGGATGGCTGCGCATGGGTTGTTGCGCCAACCCCGGCTTATGTATCCTCTCAGCCCCTCCGTTCAGGCGATCATCGAGCAAGAACAGGCGAACCCTCGGGCGGCCATCACGGGCTCCCTCCCCTCACTGGAAGAGCCGGACAACGGCATGGACACCCAGGACACCCCCCCCCTACAGGACACGGACGGTGAATGGATCACCGTCAAGCGCCAGAAGCTGGGTCATGCGGCGACCGCAAGCGCTCCAACAACGGTCATCGAGACAGGTAACGCTTTTGCTCCGCTCGGACAATCAGATGTCAAGGCAGGGCAAAATCTCAATTCTACTGCCACCCCTCGTGACGACGAGGATCCTCCCACTCCTGCGAGCCGCATTCCTCCCATCACTTTGAGGGATAAATCGAAGTAGATGCCCATCAGCGCGCATCTCCGATCCCTGCATGTTAACTGGACGCACGTCCGTAACTGCAGGGAAGGAGTACGCATCAGCCCTTCATCCGTCGAGGATTACAGGGCGATCGTAAACTTTTTGGAGGGAAAGCATGATTTTTTCACGTTTTCACTCGAGAAGGAGAAGCCGCTGAGGGTAGTCATCAGAGGCATCCCCAATGAGATCGAGGAGCGATACATTCGTGAGGACTTGGAGCTCCAGGGCTTCAAGGCTTCGCATGTGTACAGGATGACCAGGAGAGGCAAAGTTCCCATGCCTCTCATTATGGTCTCTCTTCCTAAAACCCAAGAGGCCAAGCGCCTTTTTCAGCTGAAGACGCTGTGCTACTTCGACGTAACTGTTGAAACCCCAAACAAGACTGGAGAGGTAGCGCAGTGCTACAGGTGTCAAAGGTTCGGCCACACCCAACGTAAGTGCCGTTTGGCCCCAAGGTGCGTCCGCTGTGGTGGCGACCACCCCTCCGCTGAGTGCAAGAAGCCCCCAGACGTGGAGACAACTTGCGCCAACTGCCAAGGCAAGCACCCTGCCAACTTCAAAGGGTGCACATTCAGACCACCAAGGGAAGCGAAAGCTCTCCCAGAACCCAAAGCCCAGGACATCCCTTCGGCCGACAGTTTCCCACCATTAAAGGCTAAACCTTCTCAGCCGACAAACCAAACCTCCACAGGCACCAAGCCCAAGACACTTTCGTCCACCAAGCCTACTCCAAGGCAGCAACAGGCTACAACAGCCCCAACCCCCACCCCAGCGATAGCAGGTCCTTCCAAACCTGTCACCGCCAAATCCAGCCCGGCGCCTCCAGCCACGCCCAGATCTAAGAGATCTAAAGCGGCAAATTCTAGACCACCAGTCCCGGTTCCTTCGTGGCCCACCAAGCCCAACAAAACCGAGACTGGCCCTCAAGCCCAAACGCCGAAGCCCATTCTCGGCAACCACCTCTCTCAATTGGCGCAAAGTTCGCGCAATTTCTTCACTCCACAGAGCCCCACCGCAATCTTGAGCCTAGTGTTCAAGATCGGTTCTGGCATGTCCACTGCTAGATCTGGCGAGGAGGCTCTCCAATTCATTCTTAGCTTCACCACAGAGATTTGCGACCTCTTTTTTTTTGTGAGAAGACCACGTCTTCTCACAAAACTACCGACCCATAAGCTTACTGCCGGCTATGGGAAAGGTCCTAGAACGTATCATCCACACCAGACTCCAAGAGCAGGTGGAAGAGCTGAACATCATCCAGCCGGAGCAATTTGGCTTTCGCCATTCCCACTCCACCACCTTCCAACTCCAAAAACTCGTAGATCATATCACCGAAGGCTTCAACAGGAAGCACACCACCGGAGCCCTGTTCCTAGATGTTGCCAAGGCCTTTGACAAGGTCTGGCACAACGGACTGCTCCATAAACTCATAACCGCAGGAATTTCACTTCCTATCGTCAAACTTCTCCAATCATTCCTGCATGGCCGCTACTTCAAAGTTCGCCATAGACAGTCACTTTCTACCCCAAGGCCCATAGCTGCCGGCGTGCCACAGGGTGCGGTACTATCCCCACTTCTGTACACTATCTTCACCTATGACATGCCAAGAACCCCCGACACGCAGCTGGCACTTTTCGCCGACGACACCCTCATCTTCGCTCGCTCCCGCGCCCCGTGGCTGGCCGCTAGGAGGCTTCAAGAAGCCGCTGACGACCTAGAGGACTGGTTCTCCACTTGGAGGATCCAGATAAACCCAGCCAAAAGCGCTGCCATGCTTTTTTCCAAAGCCAACTGGCGTCGCAACGCCCCCGACCCCATTTCAATGTTCGACGTGGAGGTCCCTTGGACCAACACGACGACCTACCTCGGACTCACCTTCGACACAAAGCTAACTTGGAGACATCACCTCCAGGCTTTAGCGAACCGAGCTCAGTCCACCCCAGTCCAGCTGTACCCCCTCCTAAGCAGAAACAGCAAGCTCAACATCAAGTCCAAAGCCCTTCTCTACAAGGTAGCCATCAGACCCAGAATCAAGTACGCATGCCCCGTCTGGGGGTACGCGGCCGCCTCCCACATCAATCTGCTACAACTTCAGCAGAACAAGATCCTTCGCACCATGACCGGGGCCCCCTGGTACACCCGAAACTCAGTCATCCACAGCGATCTCGACATCCCCCTAATCCAAGATTACATTCGTAATCAAGCCTAAGAATACTTCAACAGGATTCCCGACCACGAGAACCCAACTATCTCTGGCATCAACGTCGATGCCCTCCACGGTAAACACCGTAGACCTCAATCTGTCCTTGTGCAATAAACTGCAACTTCAGAAAGCAGGGCCCAAACGCTGCACTAACTCTTCAAAGTTAGAAGTTCTTCTTCTAGAAGTTGAACCTCGTGTTCACTTCTGTCCTCTTCGGTGACTCTCCTTCACAGATTTGGACTCCAAAACCCCTCAAGAAATCACACAATCGAGAAGAAAAAGAACTAAGTTCATCTTCTATTCATGGACAACGAAAACGAAAACGAAAACGTACGAAGTTCATTCAATGTTTAACATAAACAAATTCATGAATTTATTGTTAAGTGTAAAATGATTGAAGATCACCAATTTTATATGTATATAAATTTATGGATTAATTTATGAATAACTTCATGAATAAATTGACAAATGTAAAACAGGCTAAGCAGATAAACAGTTACGTAAATATAAATATTAAACCAAGTTCTATTAATAAAATAATGTTCGTAGATATGAACATATTAAAGTTTGATTTCAATATTTATTGAATGGTAAGAGTTTACAATGACTTTCACACGAATAATATTAAAATACAAGAAAAATATTGAATAAAACATTAGGTACGTGTAAATATACAGCTTACACTGTACAGTATTCAAAAATGTAAGTTTCATTGTCCACATATCAGTAAAACATACCAACTTTCCAACTTAAACAAATATAATTCAAAGTTAAAATCCATCTAATGTGGAAAAAGCCAGCAAAATTAGTGGATTTTAACCTTGAAATATGGCTCTGGAGCAAACATTTCATAGCTTTTATTCATACACTGACAATAAAACATACATTCTGGATAGTGTACAGCATAAGCTTGTAATTTACACATACCTTGCTTTATTAAATAATGTGGTACACGAAACCGCCATTTTCATTTTTTAAAGTATACTTAGTAGTAATTGTATGTATAAATATCACTTCGTTATCCATTAAATATATATATATCAACAAACAACAGGTATTTCCAAAAACACACAAACTAGGTGCATCCAATCATAGATTCAAGTTGCAAACAGGCAACTATAAAACAATCTACCTTAAAATAGATATCCCCATTAAAACACTGGAAAAGCAACTAATGCTATTGTTAGTATTTTTGTAAATACATTGTGTTTATTATTAATATATACATAATTGAGAATGAAATAATTTCTATATTTACAACAACCGAGTAGACGGTTTTGCAAAGCAAGGAACGAGTACCGGGGGACAAAGTATGACTAATGCACTAGTCAGTTCGCAACTTGAATGTCCGATTGAGTACAGCGATTTGCGGCAACTTAGTTGTTCAAAAACCAAAGTACAGAGTTTATTTGAATAATCAGATACCCGATTAGTTTTCTCTCGAGTTCTGCCATCACTACTACATATTATTGAAAATCTTTATAATTTGTGTGGGCGTCTATCTAATGTTTAGCCTTATGCATATACATTTACTTACACAGTAGTCCATTATCAAACTCAATTTTAATATCATCAGCACTAAATCCTTTTTCGATTTTAACGTTGTCATTTTGTACTTCAGCCACTTCTGATGATGCTAACTCTGTTTTAATACTGTCCAAACATGTGGACTCTTCATATCGTTTGATTTTGCCATGCCAAATGGGATCTTGTAATTCAGCATTGTCTGTAGTAACAGCAGTTTCAGAAATATACATTTTATCCTCTACAAAACTGTCTTCTTGGCACTGGTCCTCCTTTACACAAATTGTATTTGCCGAAAGCATTGTATGATTCACTTGATCAACGCGGTCAGCCATTATTAACATTTATGGTAAACAGGATCTCACGGCCTTTACCAATTTTGAATTTTAATTTGGTTCCTATTACAAACACGAAGCGCTAGTAGTTTATATACGAGGTTTACCGAATTCGGATCGTCATAACAAAACATAAGGGCGCGTTATTTGTGAAAATCCTAACCTAAAATTATATGCGTCATTGCTTTCATACAGCATACAGCAGATACAACAGTTGCGCAGCTGTTCAGTGTTCATGTCCAGTAGACGAGCGCTTACTCTGAACATATTCAGGAGCGACCGCCATTTTTGTGAGCGGAAAAATTCTACGCTCACTTAGTGGCGTATTCTGTACGCATGCGCCATTGATGCATTCCAAGACCAACCTAATACATAATTTTAAAGAATGTTACTAGAAAAGTAAGATACAACAAATTAAAGGTATTGTGCAGAAATAAATGTATTATAATATTGGAGTACACCTAGTATTTTAGTCGGGGTTGGAAAAGCCAGCCCTTACACTAAAAACTACACCAAAACTTAATGCAGAAAAACAATTTATTATTATTGTTTATTCGGTTTCTATTTATATAATTTTAACATATGGCAGCAATGAAAAATATAGATGACAAACGATCACATAAAGGTGAGCGGTCCTGTCCAGCGAACACTCAACTGTTGTGAAGTGAACGGTTGGAGCGGGATCAGGTCCCGATTCGTCTGCTGAATGAAAGCATTGGTAATATTATATATATGATAATTCATAATCAAATAGTTGCGTCAAAGATTAGAGAATATTCTCTAATCTTTGGTTGCGTTGTGGTCAGAGTTGCCAGCAAAAAAAAAATTTCCCCACTAGAATGCAACAAAATTCCCCATTTTTCCTCACTCGTCGTCAGACATGTGAAGTTAGTGAAGTGAAGTATGTATTTAAAAGTGAACCGTAAAAGATCGTGTATAACCTAAAATCAAGGAATCTTTTTTCTAGATTATAATTAAATATTGTAATGTGAATAACTTCAAAGCGTGGGTTCTCTTAAGAAAATGTACAGAAACGGGTGCCTTTAGCATACCATCAATATCATTTTCAGCATTGTTCGGAAACTTGGGAACCTGTACATCTTTATTTGAAAAACAAGTACGACCTGTAAATATTTCATTTTTATATGATACATGGTAATGTAGCTATATAAAAAGAAGAAGATTTTGATTTAATTCTTTATTGTGTACATTTCATTACAATGTTTTTTTAACAATGATTCTGAGGTCACAAACTCGTTACAATTTTGACCAGTAAGCAAAGATTTACTATACAAAATACCTGATAGTGTACTGGTAGTAAGTCTATTTCTCATTTTAGTCTTGTTTAGATTAATTACAGAAAATAATCTTTCTGTTGCAGCACTGCTGTTTGGAAGGCATAATACAAATTTAACTAGTTCAAGTAGGTTTCCGTATTTTTGTATACCATCAGGATTAAAGATATTTTCGATGTTATTCCAAAATTCAAATATATTTAAGTTTTCTGAATTCAAATTATGTTCATTTCTTAAAAGTCTAAACTCTAAATCCGTTTGATTCAAATCTGTAACAATATTGGAAAATTGTACAGTAAATGGGGCTATTGAAATGACTTGACTTTTAAAGAAGTAATTGGGATCAATTAGTTGCATGTTTTTTATGTTCTTACAAAATTCTGAATTTAAAGGAAAACGTATGTAAATTTGGTGAGCTGCTTCTATTAGAAAATTTAGGCAATTAATTTTAAAACTTTCTATTTCTTGCTTTTTTAAGTTGCTGTCCTGAAGAGCAGTAGGTACAAGAGGGCCTAAGTATATTTCCTCTATTGGCAGAAAATTTGTTGGATCTCTATACTGAATCACTGACAACTCTACTGCTTTTAGATAATCCTGTTTAATATACATGTCTAAGATAATTTTATAAACTTGTAAAATTCTTTCATATAGTAAATGGATTTTAGGCTCTTCACCTTGAAATTCTTTGTTTAAATTTGTTATTAGTAGCAAAATATATGAAAGAAAAGTGAGATATAGTTTGTTATTTTCCAACTGATTAAAAATAATTTCAGCTTCATCTTTTTTTTTTATCGTATACTTCTGCTGTGAAGTATAGTTTAAGGGCTGGATAATGTTGCAGTAATCTATTAACTACCGATATTAATGACAACCAACGTGTTTGTGCTGGGTGTAGCATCTTATGAGGTTTAAGATTCACAAATTCTTGAAATTGCTTAAATTCTTGTTGGCGTTTGTAACTATATTTGAAATAGCAAAATATCTGTTTTGCCAAATTCTCAACTTAAGAAGGTAATTTAGCTGCAGCATATGATGCACACAAAGCAAAACTATGACAGATACATTTTAAAACAAACAAATGTTGATTATCTTTTAAAAATAATGCCGAAACTGAATTAACTTTACCCATCATAACACTGGCCCCATCAGCCTCAAAGCCTACCATATTTTTTTTATAATCAATGGAGTTCTCTGTGAAAAATGTAACAATTTTGTCATGAATTACAACTGCATTAGCTTCCGGTACTGTCATAATTCCGACAAATGCGTCCTGAGTTCTCCCATCTTTAAAAAAAACGTGCAATTAAGGCAAGATGCTTTGTACAATCAACGTCTGTTGACTCGTCAATCATTAGTGAAAACTTGGTCATTTGCAAAATATTGACTATATTTTCCTTTCGCTGTTTACCTGTAACATTGTTAATAATTGCAGTAGCTTTAGTGCGCCCGCAAGACATTTTTTTTACCACATCTTTGTCCAAATTTAAACTTTTAATTAATTCAACTAAATGATCACTTACATTAAATGACAAATTGTGTTCAATGAGAAACATACATAATTTGATTTCATTTTGTTTAATAGGTATTCTGTTTGAACTAATTTATTTGAAGTAAATACCTGCTCAATCGTTCTTCGAGTTTTTACAGAGGCGCAATTTGTGGCATGTTTCTTTGTTTTCATATGTTTTAAAATTTCTGATTTTCCGCAAGTATAATCACTACCGCAAAATGTACAATGGAAGAATGTATCCCCTTTGGTGCTACGTTTAATCCACCCCTTCAAGTCTTTGTGTAATTCCCAGGATGATTGGAATTTCTGGACAAATTTTCTTTTCCTTTTTGGTTTTTTCGTTTTGCGCTGCCTTATGTTCACGTTCCTGGACGTCTGACGAAGATTCGCTTGAAACCATATCAGCTGCAATTTAAATTACAAATAATTTAAAACAAAATTATTTATTTTGAAATTTAAAAAATGTATAAAGATAACGTACCTACTTGTTTGTTAAAGATTATTTAAAATGTTAACACAATTTAAATATTATTACCGTGTGGGTACAATTTCTCGAAACTTGTTCATTAAAATGACTCAGTTATATTATAGCTCGACGTTAATTTATATTCAGGTGTTTGGTAAAGAATTCGGGAAAGTAGATAAAAAATCCTGCGGAAATAATTTCATTGATTAAATTCCTCTCGCTAGATGGCAAGAGTAAACCAGTATTATATCCAAACAGTATTTATTTGAAATTACATGTTCTACTATTAAACCCGGGCACAGAGAAAGAAGCAGAGAGCCCATAAGATAGGCTTTATTGTAGCCCTTCAGTTTTAGTTCATTTAAGGAAAATAGAGGACACTACGATTTAGAATTTACCATTATTTTATATTTGAACCACATGTTTGCTGGAAAAATGAAATTAAGATTTGTTATAAGTTACCTTTTAAGTTTAACTAACCGACACCAGATGACGATATTGGGGAACTTGAATTAAGATCTATTTTCTATTTTTAATATTTAACAAGAATACAATCTCCTTATTCATCTCATCCCAAACATATTTAGCCTTGAGTTGACGACAAAAAACCAATTCACTTTTGTTAGTGAACGACAAAAAACATATACATATGTAAACACACCATAGTTATCAATATAAATTACGAATTCTTGAATTTCAGATGAAAGAAATTCAAACAATATTTTGGGTTTTCCGAGTGAGATTTTATATTAGAAAATAAACCAAATAGAGTTGAGAGAGATGTTTTTACTTAGTTATGAGGATCGTCATTTTACTTTTAACGCTGAGTCACTTTACAATAAAACATTTACATGCCATAAGAAAATTGAATATAAAATAAATCCCAGTATTAGAATATTAAGAATCATTTTCATACGTTGCCCTATAAATTGCTTAATGGTATCACCATCTACAATCTCGCTTTGAATGAAGCATAAAAAGAGCCCGGAATGATTTCACTGAAGTCCGTCGATCATAATCACAATTTCTTAGATTATTCTGAATCTGTAATTATTGTCCTTTCACTGAAACATAATAATGTTATTCGGTTACCTATTTAGCAGATTATAACAAAAAATGTTTACATCAACTTAGTAGCTTTATTAGACATTCATATCACAGAATTTTTGTTATATGAAAATGAGGCAATATCCCTATTACTGATGATCGAGTCGAGGTTTTACATCAAGTGTCCAAATGACTGCCGTCAAAGAGTGTGTCGAAGTGCCGGTGAAAGATTTGCACCTCATTTATTTAAGAGTTTTCGAAATAATTTATTAAATGGCGGTTATGTATAGGCACAGAGAAAGAACAAAGAGCCCATGAGATAGGCTTTATTGTAGCCCTTCAGTTTTAGTTCATTTAAGGAAAATAGAGGACACTACGATTTAGAATTTACCATTATTTTATATTTGAACCACATGTTTGCTGGAAAAATGAAATTAAGATTTGTTATACGTTACCTTTTAAGTTTAACTAACCGACACCAGATGACGATATTGGCGAACTTGAATTAAGATCTATTTTCTATTTTTATGGTTGGTTCAGTCAGCTTTCTTTAGTCCTAACTTAGTATTAGTCTTAATTTAAGTATTAGTATTAGTTCCAAAAATGAAGGTATCGTTCATACAAAAATGAGTAAAAGTCCTACGCCTGCGCATTATATAACAATTCCGTATGCGGAGCCATGGCAACAAGAGATAAGCAACAAATACAAAACGATACATAACCTACAGAAACGTTTATTTCGTTCGGTGGCATTTGTTTAAAATAGGTAGGTAAAGCTTCAGTGATAAAAAAATAAAACTACTTTTAAAATCAAACATATTGCAACTATTGGCAGATGCCTGTGAGGATATAGTTGTCTTTGGTTTTTACAAATAATAATTTTTTTTTTATTTTAAACAAAGAACAACAATTTGATGTTTAAAAATATTTATTATGTGAGTGCAAAATCTACAACACTGCTTCAGGAGCAGCACCTATATTTATATAGCTCCATTGATAAGGTATGGAACCAGTGGACATGAAATATTCTGGCAGCTTGTCTCTTCGCTCTCTGTCCACCCTCTTGGGATTGTTTGACCCCAAACGATGCACAGGCTCCAACGTAGAGGGATTTGCTGCAGATTCATCACATGTATTGGCACTAAATTCGTTAAATTCAGGGTTGTTTATTTCCTGGAGCCGTAGGAAATTGTGCAAAACAAGTGTTGCTTTAACAATGTTGTGACACATGTCCACACTAGCTATTATGCTAAAACAATATTTGGCATCACATGTGGCAAGTAGCACTATACTGAATCCTTGTTTATAGTTAAAATAGTCTCATCCAGAATGCTTTGGTGCTTGAATGGATACATGTTTACCATCAACTGCCCCGATACAGTTTGGCATATTCCACCACTCATGAAAATCTGTGGCAATCTTTTGAAATTGTTCCTTTCTTGGTTCAGGTAGAACAATTAGACATAATTTGTCCCATAAAACTGCTGTGGTTTCTTTTATAATATAATGCACAGTCGATTTACCAACTCTATAAGACCAAGCAAGTTCTTGCATAGAACATCCTTCTGATAGATAACTAAAAAATTATACTTTGAAAATTTTTGTTTACTGTGCTATTAATCTACTTACTGTAAAGTAATGTCAATGAGCTGGAGAGAGTGGTTTCTTCGAAACGGTTTTTTTAACAGTTCCTCAAAAACATTCGGTGTCATTCTTGTATATTTAAAAAATTGTTTGAAATCTGGTTCAATGCTTTTCATATCTTTTATAAGAGTAGCAAAATGTCCATGAGTATCCCCATGTTTATTCATTGGGCGAATCTTAAAACCTCTCCTTCTTCTTTTTACTTCAGCTAGCACACAAGTGGAAGCAGTTAATAAACTGGTGTAACAATACAAAAGTAAGTCTGCTTGTTATTTCACCATTTTGAGAGGCAATTAATTTTATTCCCTTGAAATCTTCAAAATAAATACTTATATACCCTGCAAAGTACAAAAACATACTATCTTTTTTTCTAAATCTTTCTTCATAATAAAGTTTAAATGTAATGAAAAATTCTACTATCTACCAAACACAAAAGGGGGCAAAAGTAATTAAATTAATTAAAACCTAAAACAATCCAAGCTGAAGTACGTCGGAAAAAA
The DNA here is from genome assembly GCA_963170755.1 of Amphimallon solstitiale. Lineage (NCBI taxonomy): Eukaryota > Metazoa > Arthropoda > Insecta > Coleoptera > Scarabaeidae > Amphimallon > Amphimallon solstitiale. The sequence continues at coordinate 15,315,410 of OY720685.1, forward strand.
AGACAAACAAAAGTGAAGTTGCTTTACTTTATTTACGCAAGGCGCATGACAGTTCTTAATTTAGTCCTAAAAGTTGAATATTACGAACTTTCAAGGTCAGGATTCTTAAGACTAAGGGCCGGTTTTTCCAACTCCGATTAAAACGCCGGTTAGCGTAATCATTGATTAAAACATCGGTTAGGACAAATTTGCGTTTTTCCAACGCCGGTTAACTCTAATCGTTGATTAAGTACGTCGTTAATCGACCAAATTTTAACCGGCGAAAGAAATACCTGATAAAATATTAAACAGTGATTAGGCCTATATACACATGCGCATAACCTAGAAGATTTGAATTTCTGTCATTATTTCTGTTATTATTGACAGCTGTTGTTTTCATATGCATTTGTTTTATTGTATAAAAGTATTTTTTGGAATTAATTAATAATTATCTACGTCAGTGATTTAGTAATTGTATTGTTTCTTCTATAAATGTAATGAACAGTATAAAAATAGCATAATATTAAATATGTGTAACTTTTAGCTTACTACAGAAATTTAATTAATTAATAACTACGAATACATTCCTTCCTCTGATGAGGATGATACAGCTTTGGAAGTTTTTCTATTCTACTACAATTCTGGGACTTTACCTTAATTCGTGTGGATTCCAAGATCCTGTGGCAATTTATGCTTGCATTTGCTCATTCCCTTTTTGTAATTGCATTTAATAGCACCTTGTGAAAACATCATTTTAGTCAAACATATTTTAGACTCACTTTAGATATGTCATTAACATATTAAACTATACTGAAAATTACAAATGAAATTGAAAATATGGAACTAATTCTAGAGAAGCTGGCAGGTTTACGTTGAGATTATATGCAGACACTTTAAATTCTTTTAGCTGAACTGGGTTTGGATGAATAATGTACATGCCTGTAAAGTTGACGTGCCGTTAATTTCTGCACTAATAATTATTACAGGCACTGTCAAGTTCACACCGATTCCTCCAGAACATAATATTTATTATGTTGAAATCGTGTAAACCAATTTTGGAAACAAGATTTTCTCAATAAACCTTTTTTGATTAATGGACATAATATTAGTTAGAATGCATTGTTCTTAATAAACAGCTGATGTATGATCTTTCAGTAAAAATATCTGGCTTTATTCACCCCACAGGAATTTGGTGAAAGTTAAATCATCTAAGATATGGCAATGCAAAGTACAATATTTTATATCATTATAGTGTGACTGATAATCCAGCTTAAGACCCTAGATGTAGACTTTTCTTTTTCAGCAAACTTCCTATTTTTATGATTTTACATAATTTTGGTAACTGTTAATTTCATATATGTACGTATATTGTATTAGTTTTTTCTTTTTTACAAAATTTTTGTATTTTTCAATAGCAATAAGTAATCAATAAATTTATTTCAGTTTCAAGTTTGTGGCATTTGTTATTTATTGAATAATAGAAATTTTAAATATGTGCTATGTACAGAGAAATTCTCATGCAATATTCACAAAATAAGTACTTAAACCTTATTTACTAAAATGAAATTTCTAATTACATATAAAGAATATAATCTTTAAAAAAATAAAGGCAAAAAGCACAAAGAACAAATTCAAATATAGGAAATAGCGCCAATATTATTATAACAAATATGCTAATTTAGATCAAATGTACAAGCATTTTTGTTACCAACCTTCTAAAATAAACTCTTAATCACTGATCAGATAACCGGCGTATTTCTTGGCGTTGAAAAACGCCGGTTAGAGATAATCAACGATTAAGCGTAATCAATGATTAGTTAACCGGATACTTTAACCGGTGTTGGAAAAACCGGCCCTAAGTCCTTGTTCACAATGGACATAAGAAACATAAGACATAAGAAACCCATAAGACGTAAGATTTACATAAGAGATACATAATGCGTAAAATTCAAGTAGTGTTCACAATGAACATAAAGAATACATAAACGTAAGGACTTGCGCATGCGCTATAGTGGTATTTTGTTTATTTATTTTGACGTTTTAAGGTTAGTAATTTCTAAAAATTCTGACAATACTGAAATTCTGCTAGAATGGATAATAATCTGCATATTACCCTTATTGTTATTAACGAAAAGTAACAAAAATAAATGTCAAAGGAAAACAAGTGGGTTTAGCCGGTAAAAACAAGAAGAGTAAATCCAGTCTGTAAAACCTATTTAATTTATAACATGTATTCTCAAATATATCAAATGAACTTCATTTAACCACACAATTTAAAAGCTTATCTATTTAAATTACATTATAAAGTCTTTAAGAATCATTGTATCTGTATTTTACAAATACAGGTTTCTTAATTTGAAATAAAACCCTTTGTTTGTTATTTTACCATCATGTTTTATTTATACATACAATTTTTTGTCACACACAAATATTAAATGCTCTATCTTAGGCTTGTAACTTGTTTTTAATTAATTTTTTTTACATTATAATGTACTATTACGTCCTCAGATAATGAAATTATTAACATCGTTAGACAATGCACTTTAATTCAATGAATGTTATAATCACACTTCAAGAATATTTGGTTCACTGTTACATTTAGGAAAGGTTATAAAGACAGAAAAAGCATTATATGCTGCACCATGGTGCTCGGCTTTGGTGGTGGTTTCATTACTAAAATAAAAATATTTAGTGTAGGTTATTTTTTGTATTGCTGTATGCCTTGAGATGCTTCACAAGTAGTATGTGGAGGTATTCGACATAGCACAATTCCACACATATTTCAAACAGCACTTTGGAATTAACAATTTCTCGTGTGTAACGTTCCATCAATCGTTCCATGCCCTTTCGCATATATCACTCATAGATAATATTCAATACGTCTTTGTAAACCAGTGCTATAACTAATGTTTAAAATACTTGTGATGTCTGGTGTTTCATCTATTCCTTTCCAGACATCTTGGTATATCACATCTTTGTAGCTCCGATGTGCCTTTTTAGATATAAATACGCTTCAGCTCTGACCAACTGAAATAAAAGAAGTTCTATATCTACTTGCCCCTTTTCCATCATCTAAATCACATTTACCTTTTTTACTCAATATGTAAATAGCACCAACAAATATTTACTCATATGGAGTAATTACAACTTATTGCAGTAATTTGTAGTAGATACATATATTAAATTACAGTATTTAAAATCGATAAAGCCTTTGTATTTTTCACGTTATCAGAACAAAATCGTTGCAATTCAAATTGACAGGATTCGAAAGCATGGGATTATACAGGCCTCCCGCGTTTTTTTATAATATCGTTACCAATCGGTTTAAGTTGTGAAACCTCAAAAAGCTTATTTTACTAAAATTATACGTAAGAAATACATAAGAAAAACATAAAGTTGAATTTATTTCAACTTTATGTATTTCTTACGTTTACACGTAAGGAATACGTAAACATGACATAAGGTGACATAAGCGCTACGGCCACTGTGGACAGGTGCATTGGTTTCTCATACGTTTAACTTTACGCGTTACGTTTATGTTATGTTCAGCTTATGTCTTATGTCCATTGTGAACAAGGACTAATACTATGTTGGGAAATTGTATGAATACGAACAATAATTACATATCACTGAACTTTTTAAGATTAATACTAATACTAAGTTAGGACTAAGGAAAGCTGACTGAACCAAGCATTAATAGTTATTTTCGCGGAGCCGATTCCGATTATATTCTGAACATAAAACGAATGTTACCAATGCGCAAGCGCGCCTGCCGATTAGTTTCAGAATCGTCCAGGGTGAAATAACTCCACGAACGCACCAACACACTCAGCGACTGTTTTGTTTACATGTGCAATTTAAGGTTAGGTATTTTTGAGATAAGTTTTTGGCAAATTTTGTTAAAACGAGGTAAGTTGAGACTAGGATGTAACTTTACCGAGATACAGGTATTCGTTATTTTTGTACAGATGGAGGAATTTTTGAGATTTTCGGAGCCAGAAGAAACAGAAACATTCAAATGGGGCCACAATACCACACTTCTCTTTCTCGATGTATATAGGGAATACAGGAAGCAAGTTGGTTCTTTAAAAATTAAGAATCTAAAAAAAATGTTCGAAGAAATTGCGAAAGAACTGAGGTTTAAAACGAAACAAAACATAAGTGCAGCTAATTGCGAAAATAGATGGAAGCACTTGGAAAGAACATACAAAAAATTTATTGATAATAATAATAAAACTGGCAGAGGGAGAAAAGACTTTGAATATGCTGAGATTATGGATGAGATTCTAGGTAAAAAAAGAAACATACATCCGGTTCTACTACTGTCTTCAGACACAGTGACTCCTGTCACAACGGAAGAAGCAAATATCAATTTCATTGCTACGAACACTAGGCTTGTTCGGGTTTAATTTTGAACGGTTCCAGAACAGTTCCCGTCAGGCGCGTTTGCAAAATCGTTTTAGATTTCGTAAATGCGCATGACGGGAACATAAACGCGCATGACTAGAACCGTTCTAGAACCGTTCAAAATTAAACCCGAACAAACCTAATGACACTTCTACAATTGAGAAAGCAAATCGAGCAGCTGAGAACACTGAGAACACCCAGGACAAAGTATCTCTGAAACCACCAGGATCACAAAAACCAAAATGCAATAATAAAAAACTAAGAGTAGATGTTCTGAAAGACATAAGACAGGATAGAAAAGAGTTTTATAAAAAATTTGTAGAACTAGAAGAAAAGAAGTTAAACGAAAAGAAACGAAAAAATGATATTTTGCAAGAAAGAAATGCTTTATTGCAACAATACATGATCAATGAATTGCCAGTGGTGTCTCTAGAAACTACAGAATAAATCTATAAAAAAATGTTGCGTGGATGTTATTTTGTTAGATAACTCTACATGTAAAATATACTTATACCTGCTTTTGTCATATTTTTAATAATAAAAATAAAACTATCATTGGTTTGTGTTGTAGACCGTGTAATATAATTAATATACGAGTAGTCATAATAAAACCTGTATTAATGTGAGTTTCACGATAATCTGCGGTCTCAGCACGCCATGGCAAACCAAAAAACTTGTCATAAGTTATGTTTGATTCTTCTTACCTGGCAAGAATTAGTTGTGTTGTCTCCAGTGGTCATTATACTCGTAAATGTCAGCATACATTCAGCTAGATTAACTAGTTACTAGTAACTAGTTTTTTGGTTTGTCATGGCGTGCTGAAACCGCAGAGTATCGTGAAACCCACTATACAAATAAAAGCTACATTCGAAAGGGTAAGTTATTCATAACTTCATTTCTTTTCATAATTCCATTCATATCATCCTGATGGACTTCATCTTCAACATCGTGTACCACAATGGCGTCGTTCTGCTGAGGTATGTCTTGTACAACTACGACGTCGTTGAAATTGTCTTCTATTGCCAGATTATGTAATACTGCAGCAGCTCGAATAAAGTGTACGCAAAACTCTATATTTCTCAGTTTTAGATGATAAAGCTGTCTAAATTTTTGTTTGAGCAGACCAAAGCAGTGCTCAATTACATATCTATTTTTTGCAAGTAGGTAATTGTAGTTTCTCTGCCGCCGAGTCAAATTGCCTCTATCTTGAAATGGAGTTAGACAATGTCTCAAGCAAGGATAGCCACTATCTCCAAGCATAAAATAATTACCACACTTTTCTTCTAGTGTATCAAACAAAGGTGATGACCGAAACACCCGACTGTCATGAACAGATCCTGGGTAACCCACAAGAATATCGCGAATTCTTCTGTTGTGGTCGCATACAATTTGTGCCTAAAAAACAACAAAGTGATCACTAGCAAATAAAAAAAGCGCAAAGTTCCACAATCAATAAAAGTGTGAAGATGAATTTTTAAACCTATCCAACATTACCTGAATGGAATGAAAATGTTTCCTGTTCAAATATGAGTCTGGATCCTCCTGTGGCTTATCAATTCTAATGTGTGTGCCATCAATGATCCCAATGATGCCAGGAAAATCCCTTTCTCTAAAATGCCGCGCAATTTCAATTTTTTCTTCATTAGTTGGCCAGGTTATAACTTCCACAGACAAGTTGGATAGAAAATGTGTGACTCTCTTTACAATTTTATGCAGGGAACTGATAGTGATGCCAAATCGGTCAGATACATCTCTAAAACTAGCAGCTTCGTTACTTGCAAACCATAGAAAGGCTGTCATTATCTTAAACGGAATTATTTTTTCTGAGTCTCCTTCTTGATAGTGGTAGTACTGGGAGGTTTCATATCTATTTGCTAGCTGTAGCGCTAGATTCCTACTTATTCTAAAGTGTTCTATAAATTGTTGATCACTAAATTGTGGCACAGTGTCTTCAAAAAAGTTTGCATTTTTTGATACCTCAAAAAGGTCCACTAACTCTTCCAGATCTTCTTCACTAGAACTAAACTGCATAACCTGGAAAGACACGATGTATACATTATTTTTGTTTTTATAACCACGAGAACATTACCTCCATATAATTATTTTACAAATGTGGGCACCAGTTCTTTTTATCTTGTTTCTTTCACTCTGCTGACATATGAGTGAATTCAAACCTGTGATTCAATAGTAAATCTGCAGAACATCACTCACAAATTTAGAGGTTAGGATTCGTTCGGAATTAAATACCCTTGCCTCGATTCGAGAATCTATGGAACGCGTTGGGAACAAGTCCCAAACTTAAGACGGGTGCTCCATGAACATAGAATTTTTGATCTGGAGGGAGAATTTTTGCCACCGCGAACGGCCAATTTACAACTGCGCATGTGCTGACATCCTGAACATGTTCGGAATCGGCTCCGCGAAAATAGCTTTATTTAACAAGAATACAATCTCCTTATTCATCTCATCCCAAACATATTTAGCCTTGAGTTGACGACAAAAAACCAATTCACTTTTGTTAGTGAACGACAAAAAACATATACATATGTAAACACACCATAGTTATCAATATAAATTACGAATTCTTGAATTTCAGATGAAAGAAATTCAAACATTATTTTCGGTTTTCCGAGTGAGATTTTATATTAGAAAATAAACCAAATAGAGTTGAGAGAGATGTTTTTTCTTAGTTATGAGGATCGTCATTTTACTTTTAACGCTGAGTCACTTTACAATAAAACATTTACATGCCATAAGAAAATTGAATATAAAATAAATCCCAGTATTAGAATATTAAGAATCATTTTCATACGTTGCCCTATAAATTGCTTAATGGTATCACCATCTACAATCTCGCTTTGAATGAAGCATAAAAAGAGCCCGGAATGATTTCACTGAAGTCCGTCGATCATAATCACAATTTCTTAGATTATTCTGAATCTGTAATTATTGTCCTTTCACTGAAACATAATAATGTTATTCGGTTACCTATTTAGCAGATTATAACAAAAAATGTTTACATCAACTTAGTAGCTTTATTAGACATTCATATCACAGAATTTTTGTTATATGAAAATGAGGCAATATCCCTATTACTGATGATCGAGTCGAGGTTTTACATCAAGTGTCCAAATGACTGCCGTCAAAGAGTGTGTCGAAGTGCCGGTGAAAGATTTGCACCTCATTTATTAAAGAGTTTTCGAAATAATTTATTAAATGGCGGTTATGTATAGGTAATAAAATTATTTCTTTCAGTGACAGGAGGAGTAGTATAGTAGTATAGTATTGATCAGAAAAACAAGAAGAGCAGAACACTAACAAAAATAGCAAATGCGCATATACCACCCAGTTCCTTTCAAAAAGTGAGTGTAAAATTCTCTGTTCAAGTTTTTAGTCAGATGATGGTCGCAGCTATAAGAGTTTTCAGTTCTTTAGTAATTTAGGATTATCAATTTCAAACACTAATTCCTTGCAATTTATTTCTCAAAAGTAGGCGGAATTATTATTACTTCAGCCAGATAAATTATTTGACAGTTACAGCACAGACTAAACAACCCAGACCGGCAACTACTTGAAAAAAAAATATCCAAGATCTTCTATCCTTGTTACACATCAGTGAACTTGGTACGAAGATGGCGCTAGCAGCATATTGGCGCGAAATTTGAAATGAGTTTGTTTTCAGAATACGCTTATTAAATATGTTATTTATGTAACAAAAACATACACAAAAGTTACTAAAACTATGGTAATAAATATTAGTTACAGTAACAATTATAGCCATAGTTTGAGCATATTATGTGTAATTTTCTGGTGTTACATATTAAATATGTGATACGAAATATAAATATTAATCTTTTACTTACATGTATTATAACATCCCTCTTACGGTGACCTATTAGACACAATAAACTACTACTCTATAGAAGATTAAGAGAAATATAATAATCTAGTAAGTGAAAACTGTCAAGGAAAAATAGGGATATAATAATAATAGTTTTTATTGATACATATACTTATACAATAAAACATAATAAAATTAAATTACACAACCAATAATGAGAAGACAATAATAATAATACAAATCTTGTGTAATATGACAAATAAAAACACTAATATGTACCAAAAGGAACAAATTCAGCATGGTAATAATAATACTAATACATAAATCAAAAGGTATCAAACCTGCAAGGCAAAGAGCATGTCAAAAATGCGCTTCTTAAACAAAGGAAATGCCAATCTTATCTTAAACCTATGCTTTTTGTTAACTTCATCCTGTCCAAACCCGCACACTAAACACTTGGACTGGTTATTTGTATCAACATATAATTAATACGATGTACGAGAAAGGATTGCAAAAATATGTCAAACGTGTCAAATTTGAAATGTAGTTTTGAATGACATATAACCACAGCATAACAAACATTTCAATTGACGCTAGCGCCATCTCATCTCCAAGTTCACTGAATTTGACAGAGATGGTAGAGTATTCAAATTTACGTTTGCTAAACAAGGATGAGTACTCTGGATAAAATCTAGGATTAAGTTGCCGGTCTGGATTGTTTAGTCTGTGGTTACAGTACATATTAGTTAAGACGTCATCGCCGTTCAACGTCGTTTCAATAATTTCAATTATTTAAAATGAGAACCGATTCTCAAAGCGAAAAGGTGGATATGATTTTAGTAATTAGAGAGTTTGACGAAAATTACTTGCTAGCATCAAGAGTTTATGCTCAAAAATATCCTAACACGCGTCATCGCCCTGACAGGCGGCCATTAGAAAGTTTATTGCAAGTGTTATCAGAAAGCAGAAAGGCAAAGACCAATTATGGGAGATGAAGAAAATGATTTTGTTGTTATCGAATCTCTTGTAGAAAAGCTGCATACAAGTCAGCGAAAAATAAGTGAAGCCAGTGGAATAATTAAGCAGGCGGAGCGTCGGAAAAATTATAAAAAGGCACAGCTTTTTCCCGTATTGTATTCAATTATACCAAGCACTTTTGGAAGTAGATTACGATCGTCAACTCGTATTTTGTTTATGGGTTCTAGAGAAGTTTAATAAAGATGAAATTTTTTTGGATTTTGTACTTTTTACGGACGAGTCATCATTCCACAATAACGGATTAGACATAATTTTCACTACTACAGTGACGAAAATTCTCATTTTTTTAGAAGTCTCGAAGGCAAGACAGATGTTGTGTCAATGTGTAGGGTAGAATAATTGGAACGCTAGTGATACGTTCTTTTTCGATGGTAACTAACAGAGAATGTGGTTACAACTAGACGGTGCACCAGCGCATTTTCAAGTAAATGTTAGAAATGAATTGGATAGGCAATATCCCAATAGATGGACAGGTCGCGGCGGTCCACTCAATTGGCCAGCAAATTCTCCAGACCTAACGACTTCCGTTTTTTTTTATGGGAATATTTCAAAAATATTGTCTATGATACACCACCAACTACACCAGATGATATGAGAGAAAGAATAAGAATAGCGTTTCGTTCTTTAACACCAAGTATTTTAACAAGAGTTAAACAGTCCTTTCAAGAGAAAATTCGTTTATGTATTGAAAAATAAGGACATCATTTTGAGCACTTCTTAAAACATTAGTTTTCTTTTACTACTTAAGTTTGTTATTTGTTTAATAAAGTACCTATGTATTTGTTGTTTACCTAGTTATGACGCTTTTTAATTATTGTGAAACAAAACCAATCAAACCGTTAGGTTAATAAATATTAGCCATTTAAAAAATGAATTGCAAGAAACTTAAGTTTGAAATTGAAAATCCTAAATTACTAATATAATTTTTAGTAATAATAGTAATTTTAGTAATAATAGTAATGTATCTGTTTGAAGTAATAATAATATTGTTTTTAAACACTCTGTATAATTTTTAGATTTCAACTTTAACTTATCTTAAAGTCTGATGCCTGGAGTAAACAATAAATACAATTTAAAATAATTCGCTCAAATATGTAAGACAGAAATAGTTAAATGTCTCTGTTAAGTTATGTATAGGGAGTATAACAGTAAGTAGCCTTCATTTAGCCTATAGTATCAAAATATGCCATAATATACAAGTGTGCCATTTAAATTTTCATAACTGTTAGAATGATGTCAAATTTCAAATTTTGAATAGCGCCCTCTACTCATTACATGTACTTTTGTGTATACTTCAATAAATAGTCTGTACTGAAAACTCGTAGAGTGCGTTTGCTTTTTAAGAGGTTATTGGCCCAGCGGAACCAGGTAGTTTTAATTAGTGCTGGTTAATAACGAGTTGTACAAGAATGGCTGTGAATTATATTTCGAATGTACCTAAACTCAGGGGAAGAGAAAATTACAGTGATTGGGCGTTTGCTGTTGAACATTTTCTCGTACTGGATGGTCTAAATGGCTGCATCACGGGAACCGAAACGGACGCTGAAAAGGTAGCTAAAGCAAAAGCGAAGTTAATTTTAACAATAGACGCACCTTTATACGTTCACATAAAGGAGGCTAAGGATGCAGGTGAATTGTGGAAAAAGCTAAAGTCATTATTCGATGATTCTGGTTTTTCCAGAAAAATTAATTTACTTCGCGCCTTAATTTCTACGCGCCTCGAAGATTGTGACACAATGGCGTCATACGTAAACCAGATCGTAGAAACGGCTCAAAAGCTAAGAGGAACCGGCTTTAAGATAGACGATGAATGGGTTGGCTCATTGCTTTTAGCAGGATTACCTGAAAAATTTGCACCTATGATAATGGCAATTGAACATTCTGGCATTGACATAACGACCGATCGCATTAAAACAAAATTATTAGATATGGAAGTTAATGTTGATAAAGCAGGTAGTGCTTTTATCGGTAAAACAAAAAACTTGCATAGTAAATCTAATAATAAAGTTGGTAGTACTGCAAATCGAGAAGAAACTGTTAGGAATGTCAAATGTTATCAGTGTAAACAATTTGGTCATTTTAAAAATAAATGTCCAAATAGACCTGAGAATAGTGCTTCGAAACGAAAAGTTTCAAATGCTTTTAGTGTAGTATTTATGGGTGGTAAATTCAACAAAAACGACTGGTACATAGATTCTGGAGCTAGTGTACATATGACGGTAAATAAAGAATGGATAGAAAATATTTCTGTGCAGACAAATTTACAAGAAATTATGCTGGCGAATGAAATGAAAACACCAGTGACTGGTATTGGTGATGTAAATATTACCACTGTTGTACACAATAAAAGGTATGATGTTATAGTTAAGGATGTTTTATGTGTTCCTGAATTGACAACAAATTTATTATCGGTTAGTCAGTTAATTAAAACTGGAAATACTGTGAAATTTGAGACAAATGGTTGTAAAATTTTCAATAGGGAAAATGTCTTAGTAGGCATAGCTGATTTAGTAGAAAACGTTTACAGATTGAATGTAGAAAAATCACAGGATTGTTTATTGGCAGCAACAGCAATAGTATCTAATGATATATGGCATCGTAGACTTGGTCATATTAATTTCAATGATTTGAATAAAATGCAAAATGGCATCGTAGATGGAATGTCATGCAAAAATGTGACAGACATTGAAAGAAAAAACTGTATTGTGTGTTGTCAGGGGAAACAAACCAGATTACCATTCCAACATAAAGGTACGAGAGCAACAAATTTATTAGAAATTATACATGCTGATGTTTGTGGACCAATGGAGGTTAAATCTATAGGTGGTTCAAAATATTTTTTGATTTTTGAAGATGACTTTAGTCGATTTGTTTTTGTATATTTTTTAAAAACAAAAGATGAAGTGTTTGGTTTTTTCAAGGAATTCAAAGGCATGGTTGAGAATCAGAAGGACTGTAAAATAAAAACTTTAAGAACGGACAATGGCAAAGAATTTTGTAATGATGAATTTGAGAAGTATCTACGACGGAATGGAATTATCCACCAAAAGACAAACCCCTACACACCAGAGCAGAATGGACTATCGGAAAGAATGAACCGTACGATAGTGGAACGAGCAAAGTGTTTAATGTTTGATGCAAAACTGAAAAAAAGATTTTGGGCAGAAGCTGCAAATACTGCAGTATATCTAAGAAATAGATCAGTTGCTTCAGGCTTGGAAAACAAAACCCCTTTTGAAATATGGACAGGTAAGAAACCAAATATTAATAATTTAAGAATTTTTGGCAGCACAGTTATGGTGCAGATACCTAAAGCAAAGAGAACAAAATGGGATAAGAAAGCAAAAAAAATGATTCTTATGGGATTTAGTGAAAATACTAAAGGTTACCGATTATACAATCCAGACAAAGATGTTGTTATTACCAGTAGAGACGTCACGATTATAGAAGATGCATCAGAACAAATAGAGATTGTATTAAACACTGAAGAAGAAGATGAAGGCATAGTGAATTCAGTGGGGGAAGTTAAACAGAAGGAACTGGAAGTCGATACAGAATGTATGGATGAATCGAGGGACATTCAAGAAGAACCTGTGACACGAAAATCAGAAAGAAAACCGAAACCAAAATTGTTCAATGAATATGTAACTTACATGTGTACTACAGACTGCATAGACTTGGAAAGCGATCCAGTTACTTTCGAAGAGGCACTGTCGAGACCAGATAGTGAGAGGTGGAAGCAGGCGATGATGGAGGAAATCCAGTCCTTTCAAGAGAATGAGGCATGGGATTTAGTGGACACTCCAGAAAAGGGAACTATAGTGCAGTGTAAGTGGGTGTTCAAGAGAAAGTTCGGAAGTGATAATTGTGTTAGATACAGAGCAAGATTAGTTGCAAAAGGTTTTACACAAAAGCGTGGAATTGATTATGACGAAACTTTTTCACCAGTGGTCAGGCACTCAACATTGAGACTATTAATTGCATTATCAGTTAACTTAGATTTGAACCTAACTCACCTCGACGTAAGAACAGCCTTTTTAAATGGCATTTTAAAGGAAAATGTTTTTATGATGCAACCTAAGGGTTTTATTGTTGAAAATAATGAAAATAAGGTTTGTAAGTTGAAAAAGGCAATTTATGGACTCAAGCAATCCTCCAGAGCTTGGTATAATAGAGTGGATACAATTTTATCAGATTTGGGTTATCAAAGGTCAGAATTAGAACATTGTTTATATATAAAAAATAAAGACAATAAGATAACTGTAATTGCCCTGTATGTAGATGACTTTTTTATTTTTTCAAATAATGTAAATGAAACAAATTTCTTGAAAGATAAATTAAGTTTGAACTTTAAAATTAAAGATTTAGGGGAAGCAAAGCAATGTCTTGGAATGCGAATAAATAGAGATAAAGATAAAGGAATTATAACGTTGGACCAAGAAAATTACATAAATCAGTTATTACAAAAGTTTAATATGGTAAATTGTAAACCAATCAGTACTCCATTAGAAACTAATTTAAGTCTTGATGATAATGATAAATGTGTTAGTAATAAACCTTATCAACAATTAATTGGAAGCCTTATGTACTTATCAGTTTTAACTAGGCCAGATATAGCATTTAGTGTAAGTTTCTTAAGCCAATTCAATAACTGCTATAATGATAGTCATTGGAAATGTGCTAAGAGAATATTGAAATATTTACAGGGAACTAAAAATTATTGTTTAGAATTTAAAAAAGGGAAAGTAGAATTAGAGGGTTTTGTAGATGCTGATTGGGCAAGTAATACTCACGATAGAAGGTCTTATACAGGCTTTGTGTTTAGGCTTTCTGATTCTACAGTTTCCTGGGAAAGTGTTAAGCAAAAAACGGTTGCTTTGTCTAGTACCGAAGCAGAGTACATGGCACTATCTGAAGCTTCCAAAGAAGCCATATATTTAAGGAATTTATTATTTGAATTGACAGGGAATTTGAATACTGTTATTTTATTCAATGACAATCAAAGTGCTCAGAAATTAACTGTTAATCCATTGTATCACAAAAGATCTAAGCACATTGATGTTCGCCATCACTTTGTAAGAGAAGCTGTTGCAAAAGAACTTGTAAAAATTTTATATTTATCAACTACTGAGATGCCGGCTGATCTACTAACGAAAGGTTTAAACCCTGTTAAACATTGTAAGTTTTTAAGAATGTTAGGTTTAACTCAAATTTGTAATGTTTGACATAGTGGGGGTGTTAGAATGATGTCAAATTTCAAATTTTGAATAGCGCCCTCTACTCATTACATGTACTTTTGTGTATACTTCAATAAATAGTCTGTACTGAAAACTCGTAGAGTGCGTTTGCTTTTTAAGAATAACTTTGGTACGCAACATTTTATTGAATCACTCTGTATATTTCAAAACAATTTTAAAACGTGCCCGTAATGTGGCAAAGTGTTAAAACATTTTGCCACTTTTCGTATATATAAACCGACGAAAATTTGGTGCGCCAGCCTGTATATTATCTATGCTATACCTATATAAGTGTTTACATTAGGATATTTTCCAGTTTGTTCACTAAAATTAATCGTCTTCCTAGATTGTATTTTTATAATAATATTCCCCCAAACATTAATCTTACTCAAAGGAGCTCTTGGAATTTATAGTCAATAAATCATATAAATAGAAAAAAAAAGTAGGCAAGGTAACTTTGTGTGCATAGTTGATGTAACAGTTTTTTGTGTAGAAATGATTGCAAGCAACTATAGACCTTAAGTCTTATGATCATATGGGTAGAAATTAAATGAAATTTTGAATCCTATATTTAGTAAAAATGTTTTTGTCAATTATTAGACAAAAATAATTATAATGCTTTCAAATAACAGAAAAAAATATATGTAAAGTAATTTATTCAGTACCGAAATAAATTACCTAAAATAATAATTTTTTTAGGAGCGTCATCTGTCGTTAACTAGAATACCAATTGTAGGTTTCAATCTCTTAAATT
Organism: Amphimallon solstitiale; assembly: GCA_963170755.1. NCBI lineage: Eukaryota > Metazoa > Arthropoda > Insecta > Coleoptera > Scarabaeidae > Amphimallon > Amphimallon solstitiale. The sequence goes on from OY720685.1 coordinate 15,330,666, forward strand.
ACAACTAAACGGCAGATTATATAAATTTATCAAATATTCAGCGCCTCTGGTGGTAGTAACCCGGCGACGGTGGCGTAGCCTGGTGTTCGTAACCATTTTAGGGCTACAAAAATTTGTTAATCATGGGCCATCTGCTATAGGTAATAAAATTATTTCTTTCAGTGACATAAAGGAGTAGTAGTATAGTATTGATCAGAAAAACAAGAAGAGCAGAGCACTAACAAAAATAACAAATGCGCATATACCACCCAGTTCCTTTCAAAAAGTGAGTGTAAAATTCTCTGTTCAAGTTTTTAGTCAGATGATGGTCGCAGCTATAAGAGTTTTCAGTTCTTTAGTAATTTAGGATTATCAATTTCAAACACTAATTCCTTGCAATTTATTTCTCAAAAGTAGGCGGAATTATTATTACTTCAGCCAGATAAATTTGACAGTTACAGTACATATTAGTTAAGACGTCATCGCCGTTCAACGTCGTTTCAATAATTTCAATTATTTAAAATGAGAACCGATTCTCAAAGCGAAAAGGTGGATATCATTTTAGTAATTAGAGAGTTTGACGAAAATTACTTGCTAGCATCAAGAGTTTATGCTCAAAAATATCCTAACACGCGTCATCGCCCTGACAGGCGGCCATTAGAAAGTTTATTGCAAGTGTTATCAGAAACCAGAAAGGCAAAGACCAATTATGGAAAATGAAGAAAATGATTTTGTTGTTATCGAATCTCTTGTAGAAAAGCTGCATACAAGTCAGCCAAAAATAAGTGAAGCCAGTGGAATAATTAAGCAGGCGGAGCGTCGGAAAAATTATAAAAAGGCACAGCTTTTTCCCGTATTGTATTCAATTATACCAAGCACTTTTGGAAGTAGATTACGATCGTCAACTCGTATTTTGTTTATGGGTTCTAGAGAAGTTTAATAAAGATGAATTTCTTTTGGATTTTGTACTTTTTACGGACGAGTCATCATTCCACAATAACGGATTAGTTAATAGACATAATTTTCACCACTACAGTGACGAAAATTCCCATTTTTTTAGAACTCTCGAAGGCAACACAGATGTTGTGTCAATGTGTAGGGTGGAATAATTGGAACGCTAGTGATACGTTCTTTTTCGATGGTAACTAACAAAGAATGTGGTTACAACTAGACGGTTCACCAGCGCATTTTCAAGTAAATGTTAGAAATGAATTGGATAGGCAATATCCCAATAGGTGGACAGGACGCGGCGGTCCACTCAATTGGCCAGCAAATTCTCCAGACCTAACGACTTCTGTTTTTTTTTATGGAAATATTTCAAAAATATTGTCTATGATACACCACCAACTACACCAGACGATATGAGAGACAGAATAAGAATAGCGTTTCGTTCTTTAACACCAAGTATTTTAACAAGAGTTAAACAGTCCTTTCAAGAGAAAATTCGTTTATGTATTGAAAAATAAGGACATCATTTTGAGCACTTCTTAAAACATTAGTTTTCTTTTACTACTTAAGTTTGTTATTTGTTTAATAAAGTACCTATGTATTTGTTGTTTACCTAGTTATGACGCTTTTTAATTATTGTGAAACAAAACCAATCAAACCGTTAGGTTAATAAATATTAGCCATTTAAAAAATGAATTGCACGAAACTAAAGGCTGTATTACACTTACCAAGTTCTTGACCAAGTTATTGGCCAAGAAATTGTCGGCAAGTTCTTGATCAAGTTATTGTTGACCTTGACTGTTTTACACCTATCAATTTCTTGGCCAAGTTTTTAGATGAATTAGCAGTACCAATAGTGCAAAAGTACGAAACAAAAAAATTAATAAAGTTACCGAAGATTTGCGTTTGATATTGAATGTAAAAATAACTGCACAAGAGATGCAAAAGAAAATAAACAATTTACGCATACAATTCTTTCAAGAAGTATCAAGTTAACATGTCATTTTTAACAATTTTCTAAAATGGAATTTGTATTTACATTTTAGGCATTGGCAAAAAAGTTTATAACATGAATATTACTAGAAATCACTAAAAACTTGATCAAGTTGAGAAAAAAAATAGAACATGTTCTAAGCCACCAAGTTCTTGGCCAAGTCGACTTGACAAGTGTAATACACGACTTGTCGTCAATTTTAACTTGATCAAGTTCTTGGCCAATAACTTGGTCAAGAACTTGGTAAGTGTAATACAGCCTTAAAGTTTGAAATTGGAAATCCTAAATTACTAATATAGTTTTTAGTAATAATAGTAAATAATGTATCTGTTTGAAGTAATAATAATAATATTGTTTTTAAACACTCTGTACAATTTTTAGATTTCAACTTTAACTTATCTTAGAGTCTGATGCTTTGAGTAAACAATAAATACAATTTAAAATAATTCGCTCAAATATACAGATTGTCGTAGTTAAAAGTTAATATGCATCTTCAAATACACACACATAAACATGTACCTATGTATAAGACCGGTGGTGTGGGGAGATAGTGGGGAGATCGAGAGCGGGGACAACACATTCGTTCCGTAACTTTAGAGCGTGAACACATTGTATCTGAGCAAACTCGCAAATATTAATAATGGGTTTTATAATCGCTTAGGGTACTGCTTGATGCAAGAGGGACAGACATTTGAACATCTTCAACATTAAATTTTGTATAGTTCATTAAGTATAATATTTTGTTTCGTTTTAAATGTGAGAATTTTATTTAATTTTTTATAAGAATTTTATTTTAGTTACAAATTTTATAGAGTTTTGTTTCAGTTCAATGTTAATACATTATACATCAGTTACCAAAATATTATACAAAAGCCGTAAAGAGCGTAGCAATTCCTTAAAGCAAACGTCTACATACTAACTTTCAACGTTTTGCACTAAAGCCTGGGTACCCCGGTGTCCCGATATGAACTCATTTGTAATCCCCTACTATCGTACCCCTCCATTTCATGTTTGCATGCACATGTGTGCGTGTCTGTATTTCCCTATATCTACTTTTATTTCAGTCAAACGGTATAAAACAGAAATAGTTAAATGTCTCTGTTAAGTTATGTATAGGGAGTATAACAGTAAGTAGCCTTCATTTAGCCTATAGTATCAAAATATGCCATAATATACAAGTGTTCCATTTAAATTTTCATAACTTTGGTACGCAACTTTTATTGAATCACTCTGTATATTTCAAAACAATTTTAAAACGTGCCCGTAATGTGGCAAAGTGTTAAAACATTTTGTCACTTCGTATATATAAATCGACGGAAATGTGGTGCGCCAGCCTGTATATTATCTGTGCTATACCTATATAAGTGTTTACATTAGGATATTTTCCAGTTTGTTCACTAAAATCAATCCTCTTCCTAGATTGTATTTTTATAATAATATTCCCCCAAACATTAATCTTACTCAAAGAAGGAGCTCTTGGAATTTATAGTCAATAAATCATATAAATAGAAAAAAAAGTACGCCCAAGGTAACTTTGTGTGCATAGTTGATGTAACAGTTTTTTGTGCAGAAATGATTGCAAGCAACTATAGACCTTAAGTCTTATTATCATATGGGTAGAAATTAAATGAAATTTTGAATCCTATATTTAGTAAAAATGGTTTTGTCAATTATTAGACAAAAATAATTATAATACTTTCAAATAACAGAAAAAATATATGTAAAGTAACTTATTCAGTACCGAAATAAATTACCTAAAATAATAATTTTTTTAGGAGCGTCATCTGTCGTTAACTAGAATACCAATTGTAGGTTTCAATCTCTTAAATTACAACTAAACTGCAGATTATATAAATTTATCAAATATTCAGCGCCTCTGGTGGTAGTAACCCGGCGACGGTGGCGTAGCCTGGTGTTCGTAACCATTTTAGGGCTACAAAAATTTGTTAATCATGGGCCATCTGGATATTTATCTGTGACCCGGGTAAACCAATAAATAAAACCAATAACATCGCAAACAGATGATTTAATTGGAACCGTAAATAATAATTTAATATAAGAAAACTATTGAAAAAATCCTCACATTTTGATTAAATTCCCCACATCCTCAATTTATCCTCACTAGGTGTCACCAGGCACCGCATTTCCCCACATGTGAGGAAAATTCCCCACTGCTGGCAACCCTGGTTGTGGTGTTTGCATTGAGTTTCATTGGTTATTTATGCCCGGTTTTTCAGTGTGGGTTTAAACTCAATTTTTGGTTTAAGTTCAAGTTCAGAGTTTAAAGTGTATTTCAGTAGCAGTTAAACTCTGAACCGAATTAGAAATTGGTTTAAGTTTAAGCTGTACTATCTACAGAGTTTAAACCTGACCGACGACGTGAACCAAAAATTGACATATAAATATAACCTCAATAGAACGTATTATCTGGTATTATCAAACAACAAACGTAGCACGTAGCATATAAACATCGTTTTCAAAATGGATTTTGTGGTATCTTCCGACGATGAGGATGTTATTAATTTTATTGGATACATTGGCCGAGAAAGAAGGCCTAAAATTATTCGAAATCGCCCAAATTACTTCGATCTTTGGGATGATCACGACTTTTTTGTACGGTTTCGTTTAAGAAAAAATACTGTCAGGCATGTTTTAGCAAGTATTAGAGGAATGATTGAAAATCCAACTGACTGGTAAAGATATTTTATAGACAAATATGTATGGTAAATACATTAGATTAATTTTACAGGAATTCCTCGTTAACACCTGAGCAAATGTTGCTTTTAACCTTACGATTCTATGCAACTGGAAGCTTTTTAAATACTATTGGGGATATAGCTGGTGTTCATAAATCCTCCTGTTGATGATGATATCATAATGGATGCAGTAGAAGATGTTCCCAATGAAGGAAATTTTTATAATATAGCAAGAGACAATAGAACAAGAAATAATTTAATTACGAACTATTTTAATAATTTATTGTAAATTTTACATCTATACATATATAAATAGTTATGTTTTTACATTATCAAATGTTTTTTGCTTGATAAGTAAATCTAATTTTATCAGTTTATTTTTTAGTGTCTGTTCTTCTATTTGTAGTAGAGCCAAATGATGTTGCTCCTGTAGAAGTTGCATTTTTGCTTGATGTTCCTCTTCCATATATTTCTTTTGAATATGTAGTACATCATTCTTGGTATCTGCCAACGATGCCCACTTTTCATTTGTTACAGATCCTGTAACTTTGCGTTTTTTTGTTGGTTTGCCTTCCGACATTGCAGTAACTTTGGTGTTTATGTTATTTTGCAATGGCACAGAAATTGCTTCTTGTAGTGATGAAGGAGTATATTTACTCCAACGCTGACCACTACTGGTTGATGGGTCACTGTGCACAATAATGATTTCCTCATTAGCTGCATTTTCCACATCTTTAAGCAAAATGATCACAGTAAGAAAATTATTAAATATAAACTAAAAAATTTACCTTCAGTTGTGTCATTGTGCACAATAATGATTTCCTCATTAGCTGCATTTTCCACATCTTTAAGCAAAATGATCACAGTAAGAAAATTATTAAATATAAACTAAAAAATTTACCTTCAGTTGTGTCACTATCAAAATAGCTAGGGAGGCCTTCTAAACGAACTCCTAATATATCTTTTATGTCTTCGTCCACTACACTTATTTTTATGTCGGACGGTGGTCCTCCACCAGTCCCAGTTATTTGGCATCGATTATCAGCAAATTTTTGCTTGGTCCTCTTCTTTATGTTTTCGTATTTTTTTCTTAAAACAACGGCGCTTCGATAGACGGTGGAATTCGAATGACTGTTGAACTCTTTTGCAATATCTTCCCATGCTGTATCCTTTTCTTTCCACAAAACGCGATCGGTTTTTTTTGATTCTATTATATGTTTCCTTTTCTTTATTAAATCCATTAACATGTCGATTTCTTCCACAGAAAAATTCGCGGCTCTCTTACACGCAGATGCTTCGTCATTCATTTTCACCAGGCAACAATCACTTCAGATTAGAATAGTTTCAGCTTACAAACAAAAGAATCTATACATTGGAAGTTCCTAATCCCTATATCTATAACAATACCATAAATACCTATAACAGTATGGATTGTAGATAATATAAGTACAGGTGATTTAACATAGTTGGGGTATATAATGAAATATCTTAACAAACAAACTGGATATAATAAAACAGTTTCCTTGTTAATACTTAAAATTGGGAAATACCTAAATTGCGCTAACAATAGTAATAACCATTCAATTGTATAAACGTAGAACAATAGTGTTTAACTTCGGGAATTCCGGGATATCTCGCGTTTTCATTGGTTACTACCTTTAAATAACAAGTCTTGCCAACAATACATCTCTTAAGTTCCTCCATATCAGGTTGACCAACATCGTATTTTAATCTCCAGTTTTAGTTTAACTGAACGAGTTCAAGAAAGGGACTGAAAAACGCAAACAAGAGGTTCATGGTTCTAGCTCAAGTTCAGAGTTCAGCTGAACTTGTACTTAAACTCAGACTGAAAAACCGGGCATTAGACTTGTAAGTTGGGAGGAAGTATGGTCGTAGTCAAGTATTCTGTGATCACGTGTACCTACTAGTAGCACTTCACCGAAGGGCAAGTTTCTTTCCTTATTTGATTGAATACGTAAGCGTAAATAGTGCACAAATATAAAGAAATATTGTTCTGTATGTATTTACAAAATCAACATTGTGCAGATATTAATCAGTGCGTTGAGAGAACTGCTGATCCATCCCTTAAAAGGACCAATCCTGCTAAAGTGTATAAAAACCATTCGATTTGTGAAATAGGTACATTGTATTAACTCAATATTGTATGTATGTAATTTATAAGCGAACACTTTGCTGGACATTTGTATGATTGTGTACTCAATATAGGTAATAACTAAATAAAAACTGATAACGATTTATATACATATTTAAATGAAATAATGGTTATATATTTAAAAGTCTAACAGCAACAGATAGGTAAGCATTATTTAATTATAAAAATAAGGATATGACGCTACTATTACTATTAACAAAAGTTACATCTGTATAATATTTTGTACAAAATATATCTATTTTTATTTTCTTTAATGTATGTTATGTATTGTCTAATATACAATAATTACTAATTTTTTGGATTTTCATTTTTCATTCCCTGTGTGTATATTTTTCATTTTATATATGGATTTATTGGTATTTACGAAGTTCATTCAATGATTAACATGTTGCAATTTGAATATGAATTGTTCATATTAATCATTGTATAACTTCTGTAATGTTCAATGAATCTGTATATTATACTCAAATTATACTACTATATACTTAATTTTAGATTTGTATTTTCGCGCAGTTTTGTGAAGTAAGTGCCATAGTTCGTATTACAACCACATAGCGCTGTCAAGAGTTCTATGATAAGTATTAAGGGTGGACTATATCTTTTCTAAATCTTTGATGGTAAAAGAAAAATCACATTTATTTTTTTGGAATGCAGCGCCTTGATGCCGAAAATGTGAACTACAGATGATGACATTAGTCTGTGATAAATATTAGAGATTTCAAAATTGATTTTTCAATACTCGTGATCATTCTTGTTGCACGTTGACTGAATTTGTTAACACCAGTTTTTAATCAGTCTCTTAACAATATTGCCTTTGTTGTATAATTTGTCTTGTACGATTGCATTTTTTTTATATAATATAATGTTTGTCATATTTCTTTATATTGTTACCGCTCTGTCCAACCCTTCCCCTCACAAACATAGAACGACGCTGTTCGACACGATCTCCAGATACAATTTTTGTCAAAGGGAGTCTTGGAAAATGCCTTCTGTCAGCGACTTCAATCAATGATTGACAGTAGACAGTTGTCAAATGAGATATTTGTCAGTTTGTGATATATTGAACTGAACATAATTATATGTTATTGAATTTATTTATTAAAGTTCTTAATAAAACGATTGGTAACATATTGGCGCCCAACTTAGTGGCTTTGTGATCGCGTAGTGATCAAGGACCCATTAGTACCTATCAAGATGCCAGGAGGAAAAAGGAACAGGAAGGACCGCCAAAGCAGCGATTTCTTGGTAGTTCCACAGCCGGGAACTCCACAGCATCAACTACCGGAAGTTCCAGATCTGGGACCTTCACAACATCAATCATCATCTCAAGCCTCTAACCTAGAAATACAGTTGGCCATTCTCGTTAACGAAATGAAATTGATGAATGAGCGAATACAGGCCATAGAGAAGAACAAAATTGCCAATCCTGATACCATCATCAACGTGGAACATGAGGAAATGCCAAAATCTGCGGACATCCATAAAGCAGATGCAGCTACCACAGCCTTCTTCGAAACTCCCATCAACGATGGACCAGAAACAGTACTTGAGCCAACGATTGCCCAAGCGTTCGTTAACAATTCTAGACAGTCAACCATCAGGGAGGTAGGCCACTGCCATCATCAAGTATGTTATCATGCATGTCAACCAATCCAAACAACTACTTCATCCCCAAGACCATATGGTGGTGATTTAACAGAGGATCCAGAAGTTTTCCTCACCAGATTATTGACTCATCTGAACGGACACGTCTTGGAGGTACCAACAGACGTCGATGTTGCGGTGCAACCGTTTCTCGTGGACGAAGCCTTAGCCTGGGCAAAGAAAAATGCGGGTGGATTCGACACGTTAGTAGAATTCGCTTACCGTTTTCGCCGAGAATTTTTGAGCCCACTAAGACGAAGGGCTCTGCAGAAAGCATGTGAAATAAAGCAGAAACCAAATGAAGACCCTGCCACATTTATCACAAGGCAGAAACGACTTTGTAAGCGTCTTAATCCACAATGGCCGGAAGACGAGTTGGTGCAACATTTAACAATGCTGCTAACTGAACAATATTGTATACAGATCGCCCAAGCCAATCCAACATCAATGAGAGAGCTACAAGAAGCCGTCGAAAAGTGGTCTAATATTTTCATGAACTTCTCTGATATAACACCGCAGACTAGCCAACGATCATTATCAATTAAGAAAGGGGTTGCTAGTCCGACGTCGTTACCTAAGTGCTGGTTTTGTCCTGGTCATCACTACAACAGGGACTGTCCCCAGCAGCCTGCAGGTTTTGCGGCACGACACACACCAGTCGCCCGGAATTCGGGGGAAGGAGAAGGGGCCGTCCCTCAGATAACGCAGGAACGGCCCTAATTACCACAGCATCGCCCGGGGACACCATATCCATAAGATTAAAAATAGGCGACCGCTTCGTCCTAGCCAGAGTAGACAGCGCTGCCAGCCGTAATCTCATCAAAACCAAATGGATCACTGGGTCCATTACCATCACACCGAGGGTTGAATTCTCTATGGCATTGGATAACCACACCTTCTCCACGAATCGAAGTGGAATCCTGAAGGCTTCCGCTGGTGAATACCATTTTCAATGTAATGCTTTGTTGGTTGATAACTTACAAACGGATATTATTTTGGGACACCCATGGCTCCACGAGAATCAAGCCGTAATTGATTACCAAAGAGGTTGCCTTCACCTGGGCAAACAGCAACGTCAAACAGTATTTTTCGATAGGGCCCAACTTGGACGGGTGGCCCCAAGCTTGGATAAGGCCGACAAATCACACAAAAATGACAAAACAGATTCAGGAAAAAACACAAATGATCGCAAACCAACTGTAGGTGGTGGTGGTGACAACGCCCGTTCCAAACCGGAAGATGCAAATGTTATGAAGGAGAAGGTTTGTCAGGTTAGGGAATGGACACACAAAAGCGAGGTAGATGTTTGTTTCGCCTTACACGAGTGCGACAACGACGTGGAAAGAGCAACTGACATGTTACTAGATGATCAGTGGGACATCACTGTTAAGAAAAGGAAAAGTAGACAGGCGTCCAGCAGTAAAACGGAGAACACAGATGCCTCGTTGGCTCAATCTGGTATTGTGGACGACTGGAATGATCAATCTCATCCGGGTGTTAAAGAGAAGCCTCGAAAAAAAAGCGGCGGCCCGCCACGTCTTCACGGTAGACACAACGATAGCCGTAGTTGGGGAGGTAGAGAAAAGCAAGAAAACGAACGTAACTTAGAAGTTGGCGGTAGTTATGCACCGCGGAACAATAGGAATACGTTCAACAGCAGGTCAATGGAGACATGGGACAATTCGATTACGTGTAATGCGAATACGACGGCAAATCATACGGAAAATTGGGATGACGGACCAATCGACGAATGGTCTACGGAGGAATATACGGGAAGCTTAGCCGATACTATGGTTTTCACGCCAAGTATTCAAACGGACATTCAGCAGACGAGGTCGCCTTTATCTGAGGAGAGAAACCAAATGGCGATGCAACAAGGTCATGTGCCCTCCCCAAGTCCAGTACCTTTAGTTGTTGCCCTGAATGCCGCTCAAACGCAGTATTTCAGCCAGTTAACGCAGCAAAATAGTGACATGAAAACATCGCACAAACCAGCTCAGACCTACAGAGGAGCCCCAGCCCGGGACCGTCCAATAGTACGACAGACGCAGCTGAGAATATTAGACAGAAGGCATTTCCCTTAAAGACATCAATGTATCTGGAGCATCAAACGAATCAGCGTCTTTCAAGAAGGGGGGCGTATATTACCGCTCTGTCCAACCCTTCCCCTCACAAACATAGAACGACGCTGTTCGACACGATCTCCAGATACAATTTTTGTCAAAGGGAGTCTTGGAAAATGCCTTCTGTCAGCGACTTCAATCAATGATTGACAGTAGACAGTTGTCAAATGAGATATTTGTCAGTTTGTGATATATTGAACTGAACATAATTATATGTTATTGAATTTATTTATTAAAGTTCTTAATAAAACGATTGGTAACAATATGTGTATTATGTACTGACGATGTCTATGTTTATTGTAAACCTATGACAAATAAAGTATTATTATTATTATCACAATAACAGTGATTTTAAAATATCTTCCAAGCAGCAAAATCACAATTTTATAGAAAAACGAAAATACCGTATGTGTCAATTTTCATTAGCCATAGGCGATCAATCCATGCAATATGGGACGCGACAACCGACACATGCTCGCAAATACAAGTTAGCACTTAGCAGTAACTATTGGACCACCGACCCGTGTGTTTCTAATGCGTTCAGAAATAATATTTACGAGTTGCAAGGATTTGTTTTTCTTTTTCCTTTCAGTAAATGCAGAGAATTATTAAGCTACGTTCACGCTGCATGACACAAACAAAAGCGTATTTCTAATAAAATTAAAAAATAACCCTAATAAAATAAATAAAAAAGGATTCCTCCCTGCACAGCAAGACATTACCCTAGGCGGTCGTAGAAATTTACTCTTTCGTTTTCTAACATGTGAGCAGTTACTGAATTAGCAGCCTCAATTATTTTTTCTCTCAAGGCAACTATGTTTTCTGTTCCACCAGCTTCATGGATATAAACAATATTTTTTAAATATCCCCACACAAAAAAATCATTTGGAGAGAGATCAGTAGATCGCGGAGGCCATTTGATGTTACCCGTTCCAGTAATAAGACGGCCAGGGACCACAACGTGTCCACACCTAAACATTGAATGCAAAATCTGGGTCGGGATCGGAGAATATCTTTGTGATGTCGGTATTGGTGACGGACAGTAGGGGTAACACGTTAACACGTATTATATTCATACGTATAGATCGCACGTAAACATTGAATCCCTATACCTAATGATATTTGACACATGCGGTATATATTTGCTAATGTAGGACAAGTGTGCATATAATGATTTTGCTGCTAGGGCCGTGATAAATTGCATTGTGCTTTTATAAGGTATTTTCTAAATAAATACATACCTACCTATTTTAAATGTTATACCTAAATCTATAGCTACTATATTTAGGACAGCTGACTCGTCGGCCATTTTGGAGATTAATGTCAGTCATATCACGATACACTTATACCGGTATGCTCACTTTAGCTGTTAATGACGTCATTGCCGAGCAAGTCAGATTGACAGTTCTCATATGGGCTACATTTTGACGCAGTTATCTCCAAAATGGCGGACGAGTCAGCTATGCTTTCTATAGTAGTTGTACCTAAATCCAACTGATATAACTAATTATCTGTTTAATTCAGCCCCGGCTCGTGATAATTGTACGCGGGAGGCTCTTAGTTTTTATCATAACTAAACAGGTGTAATTAATTGGAAATATAAATAAAAAAAATAATGACCAAACTCATAAAAGACTCACATTGCTTGATACTTAAATCCAAGAGGAACGATGTATTTTATTAGTTTTTGTACTCGAATGTACCCGAGGTAGGGGGGCTCTAACCGATGAGCCATATCACAGAGCCGCCGTTGTATCTAGCATTCCGTCTAATGACAAAAACAAACAATTCTATAATCACATTTTGTTACGTAATGAATTACTGATTTATACCCACAACTTCAAACGATACTCTACTTTGTATTAATTCTATCGTATTCTATTAAACATAACCGAAACAAGCTGAAAGCGAAAAATGGTCGCATTCAGCAGACTGATCGGGAACCGTTCCCACATTATGGAGTAGGAAATAACCTGATGTGCCAATGTGCACAGAAGTGCAAGAGATATGGACACTAAATCCTCAATGTCCCATTGGCGTTTCGAAATAACGAATGACAAAATTTCATTATCCTTTTTTGAAACTCCGTCTAAAATAATCCTCCAACAATTTCTTTCTTATAATTTTAAGATAAAGATGATCCATGCTGCCACTAAATTGAAAACTGCTTATCTAATACACAACTTCTTCTGGGTATCGGAAATATTATTCGTGTCCTACTACAGTAGTTAGTCTAATTACATTTTGGTCCATAGGCTGTATAATAAATAAGTGATGTGGCATTAGAATGGAGAAATATTGTTACAATCTTTTTAATTCATCTTCATTTGGATATTGTAAAGAACCCTAAATTCTTTAACGGCTCCACGTTGGGATCACCATAATGAATAGGAACCCTTCAAATGATTTGCCCGTTATTTTATATATTTTTAAATAAAACGCAAAAATTGAATCGTTTTACCTAGCTAGCTCATATTTTATCCCAGGACGATCGATGTCAAGAGGTGTCAAAAAGTAATCTTCGGGTATTAATTGGTACAGTTAAATAAAACGAAGTTATTCTAATTTAAATAACATTTGTATTAGAAATCAAGATTTTTGCATATATTAATACAAACAAAAAATATACACAAAATAATATCAATTTTAATTACAATAAACACATTGCTTTCATTCAGCAGGCGGATCGGGAACTGATCCCGCTCCAACCGTTCACTTCATAACAGTTGAGTGTTCGCTGGACAGGACCGCTCACCTTTATGTCATCGTCTGTCACCTGGTACTTTTCATTGCTGCCATATGTTAAAATTATAGAGATTAAACCGAATAAACAATAATAATAAATTGTGTTTCTGCATTAAGGTTTGACGTAGTTTTTAGTGGCAGGGCTGGTTTTTCCAACCCCGAATAAAATACTGAGTGAACTCCAATATTATAATACATTTATTACTGCACAATACCTTTAATTTGCTGTATCTTACTTTTCTAGTAACTTTCTTCAAAAGTATGTATTAGGTTGGTCTTGGAATGAATCAATGGCGCATGCGTACAGAATACGCTCACCAAGTGAGCATAGAATTTTTCCGCTCACAAAAATGGCGACCGCTCCTGAACATGTTCAGAGTGAGCGGTCGTCTACTCGACATGATCACTGAACAGTTGCGCAACTGTTGTGTCTGCTGAATGAAAGCATTAACACAATAATTTCAGAGCGCATTTAATACTGAAAGATTAGTTATGATTTCTTTATATATTATCGTTTCTATGAAATAAATGCACCATACATTGTTTGTTTTTCAAACTAGAAGTAGAAATAGAGACGTACGGGGGAACCATCTTCGCTGGCGTTCTGGACGTGTAATTTCCAGGTATTTGAGCCTTTATTACCGGTACTTTTTAAAGCAGCAGAGTAGTAGTACGACATCCAATATGTCATCAATATTAGTTAGATATTTGTTGTTTAATAACGTTAAATAAAACTGTGCGCAGGGGTGTTTGTCTAAATTTGTATCTGTTTATTGTATCTGTGTGTGTTGTAATAGTCACCATTATTTTCTTTTTGTTTTATTGTATATTTGGTCAAATTATTTTGAATATATTAAATATTTGTAAAGTTTCTAATATTTGTAATATTGAGTCTATAGAAATTTTGAGGTAGATGGTGCACCATATTTGATTAATTAGTTTTACCGAATTTGACCAATTAATTTTATTAGATTATTTATCTGTCGAACCTGTTCTTATAGTTTTGTTTCTTCTGTATGTACCGTCTCTCTAAAATTTAGTTTTCTTTGTTTTTTGTATTAAATTAGTAACTATTAGACTCAAATGAAATTAGTGTAAGTTTAGTAAATTTTCAACAACAACAAAAGTTAGTCTTATTTGTTTATTTAATAATCATTCATATTTGTGAAGTCAACAATTCGATTTAATAATTATTTTTATCCATGTACTAAATTTTCTCTATCCATTTTCTCTTGTTTTAATTTAATAAATGGTTATTGTTTTTAATAACTTGCTTTCTTGAGGTAGGCCTAGTATTAGTTAGTGCAATTTCCCCTTTTAATTGTACAATATTTTAACAACAGTGACCCCATCTTTATTATTATAAAATGGGTGGCGCAACGGGCATTAGTTAACATCTTTTTGAGTAATCTCACGCTCGTACTAATAATCTGAGCTAGATATACAGGGTAGGTTACAGATATAATAACATCGACGGTTCTACTTCGAGGTCAACATCTGGAAATATTATTAATCAAAATCGATTAATAGAAATTATTAACGGTAAGTGCATGCTCTGATTCACACAATTATCTTGCACCCTGAATTTGTGGATCTCATTAATTGGTGACGCCACGACGAGCATAGTCTCTGATCAACTAATTTATTTCTATTAAGGGTTTTCTAAAAGTAATAATATCTCGCAAGTCATGCTTTCTAGGAGGTACATTACGAGTATAAAAGTATTTAGAACATATTATTCAATAATTTTTGCATAAAAAAAATTTCAAAGTTCGGACTGGGAATAATACTTTTATTTTTATCGAATAGTGATTTTTTACAAATATGTTGTAAATTATGCATTTCTATATATATTTATCAAGAGTACAAAAGTATTTAGAGATGGATTTGCAATGTTTTTTATATACATGAAACTTCAAAACTCGAACCGGAAGTAACACTTTTAACGAGTAGCACTTTTTTTTAGAATATCTAGCAAAGTATGCATTCTACAGATTTATTAAGAGAACAGAAGTACTTAGAATAGGATTTTGAATAATTTTTGTATCAAAAAATTCTTAAAATTCTAGAATTTGAAACTCTCATTCGTATAAGAAAGTCGTGTGGTGGCATTTTTCTGTATGTACTTCTAAATGCTGTTTTCTGCTTGTTTCATATTCTTCAAATGTTTACATTTTACATGTGCTTTTAAATTGCCTATCAGTTTGTCCTACATTCGCATGAGTCACATTTATAATCAAATTCTTTCAAATGATTAGTTTTTATATGCTGTTTTAACCTACTTTTATCGTTTGTTTCATATTCACAAGAGTCACATTTATATCTAAATTTCTTCAGATGTTTATTTTTTATATGTCTTTCCAAACACCCTTTCCCATTTGTTTCATATTCACAAGAGTCACACTTATAATTAAATCCTTTTACATGTTTAGTTTCTGTATGTCTTTTTAAATTACTTTTGATGTTCGTTTCATATTCACAAGAGTCACACTTATAATTAAATTCTTTTACATGTTTAGTTTCTGTATGTCTTTTTAAATTACTTTTGATGTTCGTTTCATATTCACAAGAGTCACACTTATAATTAAATTCTTTTACATGTTTAGTTTCTGTATGTCTTTTTAAATTACTTTTGATGTTCGTTTCATATTCACAAGAGTCACACTTATAATTAAATTCTTTTACATGTTTAGTTTCTGTATGTCTTTTTAAATTACTTTTGATGTTCGTTTCATATTCACAAGAGTCACATTTATAACTAAATTCTTTCAAATGTTTAGCGTTTACATGCACTTTTAAATTACTTTTTTTGTTTGTTCTATATTCACATTTGTCACATTTATAATCAAATTGCTTCAAATGTTTGGTTTTTATATGTATTTCGAAATGCTGTTTGATGTTTGATTCATATTCACAAGAGTCACATTTATAACTAAATTCTTTCAAATGTTTAGCGTTTATATGCAATTTTAAATTACATTTACTGTTTGTTCTAAATTCACAAGAGTCACAATTATAATCAAATTCGTTCAAATGTTTGTTTTTTATATGTATTTCTAAATGCTGTTTGATGTTTGATTCATATTCACAAGAGTCACATTTATAATCAAACTCCATCAAATGTTTAGTTTTTATATGTCTTCTTAAAGATTTTTTGTATTTTGTTCGAAATACACACAACGAACATTTAAATACTTTCTTTTGATCTCGTGAGCTCGATTGTTCTACTTTGATCTGCGTGTTCCTATAATTAGTCGTCGAATGCTGTCGGCCGCCCTTTCTTTCAACGTAACCGTGCGTGTTTTCCGCGTGCAGTGTGAGGGATCCTCTAGTCCTGAAGCGTCTGTTGCAAATACCGCGTTTATACATTTTAACTAAGTTATGGTGGTTGCTGATGTGCTCCTTGAGATCTGCTTGGTACTTCGTTCTGTACTTGCACTGCTCACATTTATAGATTACGCGGAGGCACCTCTTGCCTTTGTTCAATGCTGTCATCGCTTGCTTGGTCGGTGGTGTCGGCAGAATGCCCTTTCTGAAAACAAAATAATTAAATATTTCTAATCTCATGGTAAACATCAAATTAAATTTAAGTCTTAAGTTAATTTCACCACAAAATGGCTAATGCGCTTTAATGGGATAGATGAGTTCCAACCCGAAGTAAGTTAATGCAGTTATTCCCAACACTCTCTTTGTGAGTGTTGGGAATAAACTAATCAGAATTAAACAATTTACGAACAACTATTGGCGTAAATTGAATCGCCATATATTTAAATACCACATATAAAAACACATAACAACATGTGACAAGTAAAGTAACATAAACATGATAATTGACAGTTTCTTGTAAACCTACTCTTTAGAGTGTTCTACACCCTACATGGTCCAGGAACTATCCTAGTTTGATCCTATTTTCATCCTTATGTTCTATTCTACATGTTTCATATAAGTTTCGTATCATGCATGATGGTAATAATTTCATATCAGCAATCATCTACTTAAACCATGTGAATTCATATGACAGGGGTTGATATTTGTTGATGATTAAATATGATCATCAAATTCCCTACATTAAATGGTGCGATCTAGACTCACACTCTGAGAGGCTTCAAAACAATAAATTATTAATATAATTACGACAACCAGTTGAAGTGGGAAGATCATATAAGTAGTATATGTAAGAAATTGCATAGTTTATGTTATGCGTTTTCGCATTTAAGAAATTTAGTGAGCATCCACGTGCTGTGCTATCCGTTGTTGAAGTTCGGTATTGTTGTCTGGGGTGGCAGTAGTTATTTACATGTTTTATTCAGCACACAAAAAAATATACTTCCTACCATTTTATCCATTAATTATAGACAATCTTGCAGAGGACTTTTTGAAGCGAATATTTATTAACAGTCCCTGCTATTTACATCTGTGAAAGTTTACTTTTTTTTATTTAAAAATCAACATCTTTTCCAACAGCACAGACATCCACATCACTACACTACGCGAAATAAACTGGATTATTGCTACCCCAGGCCACAGACTACTCCAGACCGGTAACTAGGTTTACGAATTTATCCGGTAATATTCTGGTCTTATCTAATACACAATAAAAGATACTCTTCTCATCCTCGTCACATTTTGATAAGGCAGCGAGATAGAGGCGCTGCTGTAGACAAGTACACGCATGCGTTAACTTAAATTTTTCGCCATTTTTGTTGTGTTGACAATTTCCATTTTGGTTATTGTTGTGGTTATACCTGTTGATAACAAATTTCTGTTTTTCTAAAATTGTAAAGTGCATAAATGCATTGTTTGCGGTTATGGAGAAGATGAAGTTGTTAAGCTGCATTGCTTCCCCAGAAATTTAGTAAAGTAGGTTTTTTACGCGATGATTAAAATATGTCTATCGATATTTTCGTTAGTATCAATAAGTAAACCGGAATATAATGAGTTGTATAATAATTAAAAAAAAGTGTACAATTTACTTGATTCAAATGGATCTTTCGTGTCACTATTAGGTCTAAAATTTGGCAAGAAGCAATGGGAATGTTTTTTTCTGGAGAAACTCTTCAAAATCATAGAATTTACAGTCGGCATTTCAGTGCAGTTTCATATAAAGAGCATACGTTTATTTTAAAACTTGATGCAGTGCCAACGTTACACCCAGCAACATCATTTTGTCCAACCATCACATTCACATCACCTGTAGCAAGTACTAGTGCTGCTATCGAACAAAAAGCATCCTTGATATCAGATTGTTCAAGTACTGGATACCAACAGTCTGGAGATGTTGTGAAATATGATGAGGAAGTCTTTATATCAGAGCAAGTACCTTCTGCATTGGGAAGCACAATAATAGAAAAGTCACCACTAATAAGGTAAAGTATAGTGATTATTTAAATATCAATAAACATCAATATTCTTCAAATATTGTGAAAATCAAAATAGTGAATATATTAATTATTGACTATTTTAATCATATCAATCAATTTTGATTGCATCTTATCAACAACACTTACTTACAAGTTCTTTTAAATTATTGAAAAATATTAAGTGAATATTATCTGTAGTTATGCAGATTGGCAAATAATACTACAATAGATATGGGGATGGTTAAAGTTCATAGTCTTATTTATATTGTATTTTAAAAAAATGCTATTTTCTTTTTTAGTACTCCAGCATATTCAAGGAAGCGGCGTCCCTATTTTAAGGGTGTGGAGGGATTTAGGTCCTGTGAGTTAATGCTTAGAGAAAGGACCTTGATAAATGTTATAAGGAAAAGAGAGGACCAAATTAGAAAAATAAAAAGAGAATGCAAGCGAAGAGCTAAAAGTATCAAAGATCTATATAATATGGATTGTTAAAAAACTCTTTGATGAGATTTCATCTCGTGCCAAACATTTTTTAATATCGCAACTTCGTTGTGCCAAGCATTGTATTAAAGATTGCAATAGTTAAAGCGATATGCCAGATTGGTATCCCATGAGGGAGACGAGAAAATGAACAACAGAAACAATTTCAAATAAATTGACGTAGTATCCAGTGCAAACTTAAAATACTAAGGCATGAATAAAGGATAAAATAATATAATTCAAAGGGGAGATATATAACGTATTTTAATAATAGCAGTATAAAAGCATTTAGAACATAATTTACAAGTTTTGTATAGCATCATTTTCAAAATTCCGACTCGAAGTAACTCTTATTAGAAAGCAGTTTTTTTTGCAAATATCATATTATTAAGAGGGTAATTGTATTTAAAACTTAATGTAGAACAACTTTTGTATTTGTATTGGTGGATTTCTATAATAACATTGTTATAGTTGGGGTTTTTAAGATATAAAAATTGATATTTTATTACATATTTTAAATATTTATGGACTGCTTTATTGCCCATACTTTATATTATTAGTATATATGTTATATTGAAATGTTACCCAATCTGTACTATGCATGTATATGGTCGAACGGATGAATAAAATAGTATTATTATTACTTTAATATACTAAACTACCACTTATTGTGTTGTAAAATTATTATCTTATTATTATGTAAATGATATTGATTTTATTATTTACTCTTTATAAAACACAAACACTCTTTTCTCTACTTTATTCAATAAACATAATACAATATTTTATATCTTAAACAACTCTTTTACATTCTACTTCGTGCATAGTTCTTGGACGACTCATACCAACTTAATTCCTAGTCGTGTAGCATTACCACACTCAACACCCTCTCTTAATGCTACACTTCTATTTAACTATTCTATGTACATTGTTCCTTAAACCTAAATAAACAGCCCTCTCTGAATCTTAAACCTATACTTTCACAATTTCGGTAAAATTGAAATTTATATAAACCTTTGGTCAACATATCTGCTAATTGACATTTACTACTTAGGTATTCAAGAACAATATTGTTATTTTGTAAATTCTCACAAACAAAATTAAATTTTAAATCTATTTGTTTTACTCTTTTATTATTTTCTGGGTTTTTTATCAAAGCAATGCAACTCTGATTGTCTTCGTATAATTTAAATGTCTTGACTCCAACACGCATATCGTTTAAAAGTTTTTTATACCATAAGCCATCCTGTACTGCTGCACATAATGCAACCAGTTCGGCTTCAGTACTTGAAAGTGCCACACAGGTTTGCTTCCTGGTCACCCATGCAACTGTATTTCCAAATACCTTCACTAAATAGCCACTCACTGATTTTCTATCATTTGTGTCTTTTGCCCAATCCGAATCCACATAGCATTCTAAAGGCTGATCCTCGGTATTTCTTGTGTATTCCAGATTAGCATTAATTGTGCCCTTTAAATATCTCAGCACTTTCTTCAGATAAATCCATACTTCTTCGGTGCTTTTGTCCTGATATCTACTAAAGAAATTCACAGCGAAGCTTATATCCGGACGAGATCCCAGCATTAAATACATCAAACATCCTATTAGTTCTCTCACTGGTTTGTTTCCCTTATTCTGTTCCGAAATGTTGAGTCCTAATTTTGGATCTATTGGAGTTGAAGATGGTTTACAGTTTTCAAAATTAAAGCGTTTCAAAATTCCTATGATATAAGTTCTCTGACTTAGTTTCATTATTCCATTCTCTCTTTCATAGTCTATTTCTAATCCAAGAAAGTTTTTAAGTTCTCCTTTATCCTTCATTTTGAATTTTCCCATCAAGTCATTCTTACATTTTTGAATTAATTTCAAATTTGGTCCTGCTAAAATAATGTCATCTACATATAGTAGTAAATATATCTCATTGTTTCTAATGTTCATTGTATATAGACAAAAATCGTTCTCTGATCTATTAAACCCGAGTTCGAGTATGAATCTATTTATTTCATTATTCCAACACTTTGATGCTTGTTTTAAACCATAAAGCGATTTATTTAATTTTAAGATATATCCCTCTTTGCAATGTACTCCTTCTGGTGGATATATATAAATATCTTCCTTCAATTTGCCATTTAAAAACGCGTTTTTTACGTCTAGTTGCTGAAAGAAATATTTCCTCTGATTTCCAACTGAAAGTAAAGTTCTTATCGTCGTCATTTTCGCTACGGGAGAGTAAGTTTCTTTTTGAGCGAATCCTCGTACCACTAGTCTAGCTTTGTATCGGTCTTCAATTTTATCCTCCAATTGTTTCGAAGCAAAAACCCATTTGGTACTCAATATCTCCTCATCCATGGGCATTTCAACTTCTTTCCACGTATCATTATTTTTTATTGAATCAATTTCTTTGTTCATAGCTCTTCTCCAGTGTATTTCATCATTTCTATCCTTCAATTCGTCAACATTTTCCGGTACTCTCTCTACAAAAGACATTGCATCAAATGCCATATATAACTCATAATCGTTGTATTTCTCTGGAATTTTAGTAGCTCTTTTGTTCTCTCTTCGGTTAATTTCTTGTTTTTCTTTATTTTCATCCGTTTCCGTTTCTTCTTTTGCTTCTTCCATTTCCTCTAATTCTTCCCGATTTTCCTTTTCATCTTCATATTTTCTACTTTCATCATCTTCTTCAACTTGTGGTCTTACTACCTTTGGCTTGTAATAAAATTCATTTTCATTAAAAACAACGTCCCTAGCTGCAATCACCTTTTGTTTTTCTATATTCCATAATCTGTATCCTGTTGTTGTATATCCAATCATTATACATTTTTCAGATTTCATGTCAAATTTAGTTCTTAATTGGTTTGGTATGTGACAGTAAGCTGTTGACCCAAATACTCTCAAGTTTCCTACATTTGGTTTCTTTCCAGTCCAAATTTCTGCTGGTGTAACTTTTGAATCTGCTCTAGGACTTCTGTTCATAATGTATGCCGCAACTCGAACTGCATCATTCCAAAATGTTTTAGGCATTCGTGCTTCATAGAGCATGGACCTAGCCTTATCAACTAAACTTCGATTAAATCTCTCCGCCTTACCATTTTGTTCAGGTGTATATGGTATAGTGTAATCCAACATAGTTCCATTTTCCTTGCAAAATTCTTTAAATTCTCCTGAAATATATTCTGATCCATTGTCACATCTAAGAACTGCAATTTTTCTCTCAAATTTATTTTGAACCAATTTACAATATTCTTTAAAACATTCAAAAACTTCACTCTTTTTTCTTATAATGTATACATGCATGAAACTAGAATAGCCATCAATGAAGGTCACAAAGTATTTGCCATCATCATAAGATGTGGGTGTTATTGGACCAGATACATCAGTATGTACTATATCCAATATTCTTGATGCTTTGCTACGTGTACCAAAACTTAATCTAGTCATTTTACCATTAACACATGCTTCACAAAAGTTTATTTTATTGAATTTTAAATTTTCGATACCTTCTACCATGTTATTTTTTATTAGTTTTTCTAAATTAGATGGGCAAATATGTCCATATCTCTTGTGCCATAATTGTAAATTCTCATTTTCAGTTTCAATATACAGACTCTCATTATTTTGAACTTTAAAGTTAATTTCATATAAATTATTTCTGTAACCTAAGCCTATCAAATTACTACCTTTATATAAATTTACTTGACCTTGAGTAAAAACTACTTTAATGTTGGCCATTTCTAAACGTTTCACAGATAACAAGTTTTTTCTTAGATTTGGAACATAA
Source organism: Amphimallon solstitiale (assembly GCA_963170755.1). Lineage (NCBI taxonomy): Eukaryota > Metazoa > Arthropoda > Insecta > Coleoptera > Scarabaeidae > Amphimallon > Amphimallon solstitiale. The sequence goes on from OY720685.1 coordinate 15,353,590, forward strand.
AATACATTTTGAATTGTACATTCCATCTGATCATCATACACACTACTAATCACTTTAATATTTCCTATACCTATAGCTTCCATATAATTGTTACTTTTTGCTACTGCTATTCTTATAGGAGTTTTTAACATTGACAGCTCATAAAAATAATGTTTATTATTTACTAAATGGTCTGTGCAACCAGAATCTACACAAAATAATAAATTCTTATTATCTACACTCTTACAGTCCCCTATATTAGACATAAAACAAATACCTTCTTCATCTTGTGTACCTTCTTTATTTTCAACATAATTGCCTCTTCTATCACTACTCTGGTTTGTAGTATCCATGTTTCTTCCATAACCGCTTCCTCTTGCACCTCTGTATCCTCCACGTCCTGGATTATACCCTTTTTGGCTCTGATTGACACTTTGTACATCTCTACCTCGAAATGACTTACTGCTACCTCTTCCTCTAAAGTTGCTTCCTTGATTCCATTCACAATGCTGCATAAACTTTCGACACTGATTTTTATAATGTCCTTTCATTCCACAAAAATGACATAAACCATCTCGATTTGTCCAAAAAGTTGCAGGTTTAGCTTGCTCCAATTTATTGTAACATGTATTTTGAGCTTTTCGACGTTCTACTTCTGCTCTTAGTTTAGATTTAGCAATATTTAATGTTAACTCATCCGATGACATGTTTTCTAATATTGTTAATATAGTTTCAAATGATTTTGGCATGGCAAGTAATAAATTGCATACTAAATCCTGATCCTTGCATTCTGCTCCAGATACTCTTAGTTGTCTAACGATTTCATCAAACTCTACAAAAAATGTTTCTAAATTTCCATCTTCTTTAAACTTCATAGTCATTAATTTTCTTTTCAATATTAACTGTCCTGGTATTCCTTTCTTTTCATATCTTTCTTCAAGCACTTTCCACATTTTATATGCAGTATCAACATCTCTTAACATATTTATTTGGTCATCGCCTATGCACTGTACGATTAGTGATTTGCATTTATCGTCTTTCTTTTTTGCTTTCATTTTTGTTTCCTCCTCTGGATAATTTTCTTCCTTATACTCTTCTTTAATGCATTCCACAACTTCTTTTTCCGCTAATAAAATATTCAATCTGTACTTCCATGTGTGATAATTGTTTGAATTCAAAATTTCAATATTGAAGTTGTTATTGACGCTAACGTCAGCCATCTTATTTTTTCTTGGTTTTTACTTTTCTTAAATGTTGTATTAATACAGCTTTTCAAATATATCTGGTACCCATAACCTATTGATTTTATTATTTACTCTTTATAAAACACAAACACTCTTTTCTCTACTTTATTCAATAAACATAATACAATATTTTATATCTTAAACAACTCTTTTACATTCTACTTCGTGCATAGTTCTTGGACGACTCATACCAACTTAATTCCTAGTCGTGTAGCATTACCACACTCAACAAATGACATAGGTAAGTTTGCCTTGTTTAGCTACCAATTTGAAGTATGATCAGTTAAATAAAGGTAAATATTATTTATAACACGCCTTTTAAGACACACCAATTGCATATTTGCTAAATCTAAAATGTGTATTATTTTGTTATAAATAAATGTCTACTTGTTTATTCCCAAACAATTTTGCTTCACTTCCCTCTTTTACAAACTTCTTTATTTGTGAAAATAATCATAACTTCAAAATGTATGTTATTATTAATCAAGTATGTTTGAACACGTGAGATATTCTTTAAATTAATAAAAACCAGTTTTTTCAAATAGATGCTAGAAATTATTCATATTTTTAAGAATTCACTTAAATTAGCACTCTTTTGTAATACAGCTTATTAGAATAAAATTGCAATAACTACACAAAACGTTAATGAAAAATATACTTATAATAATTATAAATTTGATATTAAATTTTGTCGAGCAACTTAAATTGATGGTAACATTTATGCCCATATAAAATTCTATGGTTATATTACAGAAAAATAAATGGTGAGATATAATATTTCACCATTTATTTTTCTTGTAATATAAATCTTAGTATCCTAAATACTTCTTAATATTCGAATATATAATTTTACCGCCTAAATTTACTTGTGCTGCCATCTACGCTGCCTTATCAAAATATGTAAAGATAAGAGATATATCTATCCTTGTCATTATTTATGGATAAATTTTTGCCAAAGAGTTGCCTGTCTGGAGTAGTCTGTGATATAGCTATGTAATAGAAACAGTAGTTTCTCTCGAGGGATAACAGTTCGTGTTGAAATTTTCCAAAGTGTTTCGTGCTCTCTTGGCAGCAGTATAAACATATGTTTATACTATGTCTTGGCATTACAAAATGTTCCGTACATTTTCTTTAAAAAAAAATGTTAGCAATCGCTATATTATATTTTAACCAATTTTCTTATTAGTTAAAATTTTAAATTGAAATATTTTGGTATATGTTTACGAGATGATATGTCTGTTTACATGTTAAACATAAAGGTTATGTACAAAAAATCGTAAATTGACACTTCTACTTCACTAACTGCAAAAATTCTGAAATCGTCATCGCAACGTCACTTCGTTGCCAGGGCCTACGATAGCCGGAGCTTCCGAGAAAGTTACAGAATTCCACCATTAAACTAAACTAAGAAAGTTACCAATACTTATTTATATGTATGGGCTAGTGTCTTAAGTACAGTGTCAATAATGGGGGTGTTTATGAAGTCCAGTTGTGTGTTTGTGACATGTTTATTTGCTGTTGTAGCTTTTTTAATTTCTAGAATTTCTAATAAATCTAATTTCCTTCCTTTATAACTATTATGTAATAATGTATAATTATTGGTATCAAATACATGTACAAGGTCTATGCAATGTTCAGCAAAGCCTGTATTTTTATTATTGTTTAAAATTGATTTTTTATGTTCATTAATGCGATCTTGTACGGGTCTGCCTGTTTGGCCAATGTAGATTGCATCACAATCACATCACAATCAATTTTAAACAATAATAAAAATACAGGCTTTGCTGAACATTGCATAGACCTTGTACATGTATTTGATACCAATAATTATACATTATTACACAATAGTTATAAAGGAAGGAAATTAGATTTATTAGAAATTCTAGAAATTAAAAAAGCTACAACAGCAAATAAACATGTCACAAACACACAACTGGACTTCATAAACACCCCCATTATTGACACTGTACTTAAGACACTAGCCCATACATATAAATAAGTATTGGTAACTTTCTTAGTTTAGTTTAAGTCTGTAAACTCTTCGTTAATGACCGAGAGGTCGAAACACGTGTCAGAGTACAATAAATCTGTCCTTAAGTGAAACAATATAACCAAGTGTTTTATTCGTTTAATATCCAAAACTATTTAGATTTTTTTTTCACAGTTTACTGCTAATAATGCTCAATTTAGAAAATAATCATTAATATCTCTAAAACTGTGAGAGATAGGCATAGGGAAACCTATATCTGTATGATGCAAGATATTCGTCTACTTACTAGGGCGTGCTCATCTACAGGCTATTCCATTAAAAAAAAAACGATTTTTCTTAAATTTAAAATTACATAAATAATCGATAAATTTCGAGATTTATTAAATATTTAGACATTACTCATAATCTTATACCTTTTCCTGTTTGCAGTAGAAATATGACGTAATTCTATTCAAATACGCCTTAGATATGTGGTTTTAAAACGTGCATTGAAAAACCAAAAAATTTGACAAAAATCAAAATAATTCAAAAACGGTTAATTATTCACAAAATAAAACCTAATTAAATGTGTTACAGCACTCTACAATGAATCTAAAAAAGCAATAAAAAATATAACATTCCATTTAAAAAATCAAAGTTGGCTATGACTTTCTGTATAACCAAAAGTGGTTAATGAGTAAATATTTTATATTAACAGACCAAGTATCAACATTACGTGCTACAAATTTTCAAAACTGTCCTTAGGCGTTAACATAGAAAAGTTCTAACAAACGGGTTAGGTGAAAACCCCTGTATATAAGGCAATAATCATACCTGGCATTCCTCTTGCAGCAGAAGCTCATGTGATATACATGATGTTCCTTTGGATCCAAGTAGATTTGGCAAAACGGGCACTGATCGAGATCTGGAATTGCACGAAAAACACACCCATTGAATTACATGCAAAACTGACATTGATGCAGTGTTTGTGGAATGCAAAAGTCATAACAATAATAATTTTTATGTAAAGAAAAATTGAACAACTCATGGTCAACATATAACTATGAAAAGAGAAGGAATTGCAACAGCTGTTGGATTAACCTTTTTTTCCTTGCCGAATATTTCTCTTATTAATTATTGATGTTTTGGCCAATGAGATACAGGGTCGATTGGAATTTGTAGGAAACGTTTATGATGTAAAAATTAATCTATGAATTAGTTTCTGTATTATATTCTATAGCTTTTAATAATTTATGAGAGTTGTAGGTAGAATTTTGTGTTTCAGTGTAACCACAAATAACAATTTAATTTATATATTTCCTTCCAATTTTGCCAAATAAGAGCAGCTAGTTATGTAAGTATTTATTCTCATGTTTTGTATAAGAGTGTTAATCATTAATCTTATATTATATGGTATAATTATAACTGGTAAAGTGGCACAGGTATAATAAGTTTTAAGAACATTGAATAATTTAATATAAACTGTAAGCAATTACTTGCTGGAAATATTCCTCAACATCATCAATTGTATTCATTATCATTATTATTATTCATTAAAGAATTTAAAGGCAATATCTTTTAAAAACGCAAAAATTTATAGAGTCAACTCCACAAACATCAAAACGAGATATTCACAATACCTTCAATTGAAAACGTTTCGGTTGTATCCTTAGCGCAAATAGTTTTATGTTTCGCCAAATGTGATTTCGAGCTGAATCCAAGGCAGCAAAATGTGCAGGCAAAGTAGGGGACTTGTGCCGATTCTGGGACCACCACCACCCCCCACTCCTACTACCCCCCCCCTCCCCGCAAGATAGGTAGAACCCTCTACCAACCCAACTGATATGGCGCCCCCTAGCGGCCGCCAACCCAACTAAAAATTGCAGATTTCATCATTACCAACCCAACTGATGTGGCGCCCCCTAGCGGTCGCCAACCCAACTAAAAATTGCAGATTTCATCATTACCAACCCAACTAAAAATTGCAGATTTCATCATTACCAACCCAATGTGGCGCCCTCTGACGGCCACTAACCAAACTAAGGAATGGCAGATTTCATCATTACCAACCCAAATAAAAATTGCAGATTTCATCATTACCAACCCAATGTGGCGCCCTCTGACGGCCACTAACCAAACTAAGAAATGGCAGATTTCATCATTACCAACCCAATGTGACGCCCTCTCACAGCCACTAACCAAGAAATGGCATCTCTCATGATTACCATAATGCAGCATCCTCTCACGGTCACTAGCCGAACTAAGGTGACGTCAGACAAAATGGCGGACCATCAAGATGGTCTTTGTTTCTAGAGAATTCCTGAATAAATTACCAGGCTTGCTATCGCACTTCTCAATGTACTTCAAACAGGTCTAAACATGTTTCCAGCGGAAACCGCAACGGCTGTCTGCTTCTGTGATAGCCGCATGCTTGAAATGTATATCTCACTTATAAAATAAAATAAAACAAACAATATATTTTTTAAGAAAAACAATGTATTTATTATTATTAATTAACAATATGACCAAGTTTCATACCCTCAAGATGGTCGATAAAAATATAAACTTTATATCTAAGATCGGCATACCATTTCAAAATTATAAAATAAATATACAGTATGCTACTGGACGAGATAGCAACCAAGTATGAATATACAGGACGTTTCAAAGGTAGGGATTTTTAGAAAAGCAAGATGGCGAATCCAAGATGGCCGCCAAAAATCTAATAAACTAATGTCACGTCAAGCATCCAATCTATCAAAACCATGCACTCGAACTCCTATGAAACATCATCTCAAAACCATCGCTAGAATCAGCTCACGTCATGAAGCGGTTCTGAAACCCCTATATTAAAACCACACATTCAAACCACTATCAAATCCCTCTTTTCTCAAAAAGCCATCCAACCATCCATCAATCCATCCATCCATCCATCCATCCATACATCCATACATCCATCCATCCAACCATCAATCCATCCATCAATCCATCCATCAATCCATCCATCCATCCATCCATCCATCCATACATCCATCCAACCATCCATCCAACCATCCATCCATCCAACCATCCATTAATCCATCCATCCATCTGGACGAGATAGCAACCAAGTATGAATATACAGGACGTTTCAAAGGTAGGGATTTTTAGAAAAGCAAGATGGCGAATCCAAGATGGCCGCCAAAAATCTAATAAACTAAGGTGACGTCAGGCATCCAATCTATCAAAACCATGCACTCAAACTCCTATGAAACATCATTTCAAAACCATCGCTAGAATCAGCTCACAACCGGATCATGAAGCGGTTCTGAAACCCCTATATTAAAACCACACATTCAAACCACTATCAAATCCCTCTTTTCTCAAAAAGCCATCCAACCATCCATCAATCCATCCATACATCCATACATTCATCCATCCATCCATCCAACAATCAATCCATCCATCCATCCATCCATCCATCCATACATCCATCCAACCATCCATCCAACCATCCATCCATCCAACCATCCATTAATCCATCCATCCATCTGGACGAGATAGCAACCAAGTATGAATATACAGGACGTTTCAAAGGTAGGGATTTTTAGAAAAGCAAGATGGCGAATCCAAGATGGCCGCCAAAAATCTAATAAACTAAGGTGACGTCAGGCATCCAATCTATCAAAACCATGCACTCAAACTCCTATGAAACATCATTTCAAAACCATCGCTAGAATCAGCTCACAACCGGATCATGAAGCGGTTCTGAAACCCCTATATTAAAACCACACATTCAAACCACTATCAAATCCCTCTTTTCTCAAAAAGCCATCCAACCATCCATCAATCCATCCATACATCCATACATTCATCCATCCATCCATCCAACAATCAATCCATCCATCCATCCATCCATACATCCATCCATCCATCCATCCATCCATCCATCCATCCAACCATCCATCAATCCATCCACCCATCTGGATAACATAGCAACCAAGTATGAATATACAGGACGTTTCAAAGGTAGGGTAGAATAGCAAGAAGGCGAATCCAAGATGGCCGCCAAAAATCTAATAAACTAAGGTGACGTCAGGCGAAATGGCCGACTATCAATATGATCGATCAAAATATAAACTCAACTTCTAGAAAATACCCAACTCCATATCACGCATCACAACAACAACCACCACCACAACCACCCAACATAGTTTCAAACGCCACAACACCAGACCAACTTAGGAAGATACATCTAGGTCAAACCCCAACACAACATACTTTCAAACGCCACCACCGCGGATTTACATCTAAGATCGGCATACTTTGTCAAAATCATAAAATAAATATATAGTATGGTACTGGATAACATAGCAACCAAACATGAATATACAAGACATTTCAAAAGTAAGACTTTTAGAAAAGTAAAATAATGACCCCATATTTTTAAGAAAACAATTTATTAAAAATAAAACAACTACACACATCAAACAAACCTCAACCATACTTTCAATTTCACAAATATCAAAATTTAAACAAAACAATCAAATGCAAAGGCAAGGAATGTTCTCGAGATGACCCATATAGTGCAATATAACAATGCAGTAAAACGATAGAGGTGAGAAACATGGTCTATCAAAAATTTTTATTACCCACTTTTTTCAGCAATCAAAACTTTTTTGACAAAACACTATACATATGAAAATAGACATAACATTAAATATTTCCATTTTAGAGATACCCCAGTTTAATATCAATTTTAAATAACATAAATTCTTAAATTGATTTAGTTAACTTTCTTATAATATTTAAAAAAAGGTTGAAAAAGAAAACATACTAAGCCCCACAACAGATAAAATATGTACTATCTTTTCACACTTCATGTTTAGTACCATCATTAGAAGAAATATGCTTGAGGTACAGCTTTTAATATGAAATTTAGAGGTTTTTATGCAAAATACATAGTTTATCACTAATAAAACTAATTTTGAAACACATTGTCCACATAGCAAATACCACTTCCTGTACATTTTAAAAAATAACAATTTTTATATATCATAAAAGAACCAAACAAAAAACTAATATAAAGACAGCATTAACGTTCTAGCCAAAAGATTTACAAAAATATTAAATATATACTTGTTCTAAAAATGCTTCTATCTCGCTTTTACAGTTTATGTTTGTACAGCAGCGAATGTATTACATTCCCTTTGAAATTACATAAAAATCCATGCAATACACTTAAAACATTTGAAAAATCATGTTTGGTAAGCCCACTATATATCAATATTTAAGACAAAAAATTATTATTAATTTTCCATCTACAGATACCCCTGCTTAATATCAATTTGAATTAACATAAATTCATAAAATGAGTCTATCTTTTACAGTTCGTGGGTTGTACCATCATTAGAAGAAATATGCTTGAGGTACAGCTTTTAATATGAAATTTAGAGGTTTTTATGCAAAATACATAGTTTATCACTAATAAAACTAATTTTGAAACACATTGTCCACATAGCAAATACCACTTCCTGTACATTTTAAAAAATAACAATTTTTATATATCATAAAAGAACCAAACAAAAAACTAATATAAAGACAGCATTAACGTTCTAGCCAAAAGATTTACAAAAATATTAAATATATACTTGTTCTAAAAATGCTTCTATCTCGCTTTTACAGTTTATGTTTGTACAGCAGCGAATGTATTACATTCCCTTTGAAATTACATAAAAATCCATGCAATACACTTAAAACATTTGAAAAATCATGTTTGGTAAGCCCACTATATATCAATATTTAAGACAAAAAATTATTATTAATTTTCCATCTACAGATACCCCTGCTTAATATCAATTTGAATTAACATAAATTCATAAAATGAGTCTATCTTTTACAGTTCGTGGGTTGTACTATCATTAGAAGAAATATGATTGACGAGCGGCTTTTAATATGAAATTTAGAGGTTTTTACACAAAAACATAGTTTATGCCTAATAAAAACTAATTTTGAAACACATTGTACACATAGCAAATACCACTTCCTATACATTTAAAAAATAACAATGTTTATACATCATAAAAGAACGAAACAAAAAGCTAATATAAAGACAGCATTAACGTTCTAACCAAAAAGATTTGAGAATCAACTAACAACCGGGTCATGAAGCGGTTCTGAAACCCCTCTATCAAAAACATGCATTCAAGTCAATGAAATTACATAAAAATCTAAGAAATAGTAGCACTTAAAACATTTGAAAAATCATGTTTGGTAAGCCTACTATTTAAGACAAAAATTATTATTTATTTCCATTTACAACAGATAGCCCACTATTTATCAATATTTAAGGGCAAAAAATTATTATTAATTTCCCCATTTACAACAGATTTCCGTGTTTAATCTCAATTTTTAAATAACATAAATTCTTAAATTGATTTAGTTAACTTTCTTATAATATTTAAAAAAGGGCGAGAAAGAAAACATACTAAGTCTCACAACGGATAAAATATATGCTATCTTTTTACAGTTCATGTTTTTGTACTATCATTACAAGAAATAAGCCTCGCGATTAGCTTTTAATCTGAAATTTAGATGCTTCATAAAACCACCTCAGAGACACTAAAAAATTATGATTTTCAGCTCAACCAACCATTCAAAAAGTTGATACATCAAATTCGTGAATATTAATATCACTCTACACTCTTAATAAAAAATTTAGCAGAAGTCTCACATTAAATGAATGCAAAATTTATATATGCACTACATTAAATGAAGATTGAATTTTATACACTGCTTATATCACCAGAAATTTTGTTACAAGATTATATGATTAGATAGACTCATGACTAAGCCTAAACGGACACCAGGCTTTCAATATGTAGTAAAGTTTTTTTCTTCATACATTTAATATAAACTAATGATCTATCTTTAGAAAGCATCCACAGGTCCATTAGAACTTGTGGGTGGTGCAACATCTACTTTAACCCTCTTCTTAGACGGTCCGGCAACATGCTCACATGTATCCACACCCTCCCTACAAATACCGCAAACAAAATTGCGGTGGAGGGTATTCACATGTCGCTTCATGTTATCACGCCGGGTGAAGGATTTTCCGCAAATGATGTAATTCATTCTATGAAAAACAAATTAAAAAATAATTAATATAATAAATTTAAGAGAATAAAAAGCTATTGAAACCTAATTTTTAATATATCGAAATTGCTAATTTATTTGACTGATCAGCGTATATTTAACTAAAAAATACTTGTATTATTGAAAATTTATTGATAAAACCCTTTAAAACCTTATAAAAATTAAAAAAAAGAAAGAAAAACAATATAAAGAAGCTACTAAATACAAATAAAATACTTTGAAGCACCCTGGATAATTGTATATAAAAATAAAATATTAATAAAATTATTTAAAAAATAACCTTATAATTGAGAAAAAACAATTTCTAAAAGTCCCATAAAATTTTAGAGTAGTAGAAAAACTATGATCAGCATATATTTAACTAAAAAATACTTGTATTATTGAAAATTTATTGATAAAACCCTTTAAAACTTTATAAAATAATCAATTTAATAATATAAATTTACGCACCTAAAAATTTAAAAAAAGGAAAAAAAAAAAAACAATATAAAGAAGCTACTAAATACAAATAAAATACTTTGAAGCACCCTGGATAATTGTATATAAAAATAATATTCAATAAAATATTAATAAAATATACACCATTAAATTATTAAAAACAGCCTTATAATTGATAAAAACAATTTTTAAAAAGTCCTATAAAATTTTAGAGTAGTAGAAAAACTATGATCAGCGTATATTTAACTAAAAAATACTTGTATTATTGAAAATTTATTGATAAAACCCTTTAAAACCTTATAAAAATTAAAAAAAGAATGAAAAACAATATAAAGAAGCTACTAAATGCGTATAAAATACTTTGAAGCACCCTGGATTAATTGTATATAAAAATAAAATATTAATAAAATATTAATAAAATATATACCATTAAATTATTTAAAAAATAATCTTATAATTGAGAAAAAACAATTTTTAAAAAGTCCTATAAAATTTTAAAACTAATGTAAAATATTGCAATTTAATATTATATAAATTAGGCTTTCTAAATACCTTGTAGTAAAACACAAACAAGCACCAAAAACGATGTTGACTGCTCGAAGATAATGAAATTAAAGATGCCGATCTACGTATATATAGATACACATCTGCGTCAGATTCCCACGCAAATGGAGTGATGCATAAAGAGAAAGACCTTTTTTTCCCCGCGCATACATATATATACATATATACGTATGCGGCCAGAGGCAATTAGCGGCGGGCGCATTCCGTCCCCATGGTCGGGCTGTGTTTTAAGGAATGCACTTAATTTTTTTCGGTCGCATACCTGCATCCAATGAGGGTTGCGAGTCCGGGAATTTCGTCTTTCTACCTGTACAGATAGATCTGTCTTTATATAAAATTCGTATATATTATCTATGATTTTAGTTTTAAAATAAAAAATAATAAGAAGGTTAAAATAATTCGTTATTTTGTAGATAGTTGCATTATTTTGCATGCATATACATTCTCCATTAGTTTTATTATTATGATAAAAACAATGATTGACATTTTAATAAGCTTTGATACATCATTAAAATATTCCAGTAAATTAAATGCTAATGATGTAAAAATACCTAAAAATATTTCGTAAAACAAGAGTATTTTAGTTAAATATACGGAGATCCATATGAAAAACTACGAAAGTTATATTAATGTTAAATATTAAATAATTTAATTAAATGAAAACACATCGTTTCACAAAAATTATGTTTTATTAAACACTAGATGTACATCTCATTTACCATAACAGTACATTATAAACCTTTCTTAATATTGATGATGCAGGATCAGTTAAATTAGTATGGTTGTTAAGAAATTGGAGGAGCATTTGATAGTATTTTCTTCATAAAAGTAGTATGTATTATAATATAAGATAGTGTTATAAACTATACAATAAATATTATTCAGTATTGGAATTCACAATGAATAACACAAATTTTGAGTAGAGAAAGATAAATATTTCTAATTGCACATGTGTGAATTTGAATTTATCGGGAATATACAGAGTAATTATTTACATCTGATGGTGAAACATGGTCGCGTATTTTATATCATTCAGTAATTTAATTTGCTCTATAGCTAGACAATGAGGTGGATGCTAAGCATTAATTTGTACACACGTAATGTTATGATCGTCAGTGTAACATATATATTCAAGTCTAACACAAACTTTTTGATTTATTGAAACCCCAATAGAAATTATCACTATTTCGAGAAGAATAGTCATGTACCTGTACATATTCAAAGCCGCTGAAGTATGAGTACATTAACAGCTGTATACGCGTGTCTTTATCATCCACTTTAACGTGTTACTGTAATTCCAGCTACTTTTTTTATTTATACGTACATATATTGTGAATTATTACACTAATTATAAAACAAAATTAATTATAGATAGACAAACATTTTACAGGTATATTGCAAACATGTAATGCTAAGATAATCAGAGTGATATATACATACATGTAAAGAAATTTATAATTTATTCAATCTCTTATTAAAAGAGTTATTAATATTTTTCAAATGAATACCTGACAGTGGTGGAAAACTGTTGAAATTTGGATAGATTAATAGTTACATATGCGAGCTTCAGAATAGCTTCTGAACATGTTGGGTTGTAATTTGGTATACAATAAAAGGCAGCGGGGAACTGAACCGCCTCCCAAAAAAAAGGTATTTAATATTAAAATCGTCGATTCCCCATCACAGAAAAATAGTGTATCATACAAGGGAAAAAAGTATTAGATTTTAGCTCGAGGTAAGATAAATTACCGAGAGTTAAATCTAATTTTTTCCATTGTATAATACACTATTTTCTGTGATGGGAAAACGACGATTTTAATATTAAATACCTTTTTTTGGGAGGCGGTTCAGTTCCCCGCTGCCTTTTATTGTATACCAAATTACAACCCAACATGTTCAGAAGCTATTCTGAAGCTCGCATATGTAACTATTAATCTATCCAAATTTCAACAGTTTTCCACCACTGTCAGGTATTCATTTGAAAAATATTAATAACTCTTTTAATAAGAGATTGAATAAATTATAAATTTCTTTACATGTATGTATATATCACTCTGATTATCTTAGCATTACATGTTTGCAATATACCTGTAAAATGTTTGTCTATCTATAATTAATTTTGTTTTATAATTAGTGTAATAATTCACAATATATGTACGTATAAATAAAAAAAGTAGCTGGAATTACAGTAACACGTTAAAGTGGATGATAAAGACACGCGTATACAGCTGTTAATGTACTCATACTTCAGCGGCTTTGAATATGTACAGGTACATGACTATTCTTCTCGAAATAGTGATAATTTCTATTGGGGTTTCAATAAATCAAAAAGTTTGTGTTAGACTTGAATATATATGTTACACTGACGATCATAACATTACGTGTGTACAAATTAATGCTTAGCATCCACCTCATTGTCTAGCTATAGAGCAAATTAAATTACTGAATGATATAAAATACGCGACCATGTTTCACCATCAGATGTAAATAATTACTCTGTATATTCCCGATAAATTCAAATTCACACATGTGCAATTAGAAATATTTATCTTTCTCTACTCAAAATTTGTGTTATTCATTGTGTATTCCAATACTGAATAATATTTATTGTATAGTTTATAACACTATCTTATATTATAATACATACTACTTTTATGAAGAAAATACTATCAAATGCTCCTCCAATTTCTTAACAACCATACTAATTTAACTGATCCTGCATCATCAATATTAAGAAAGGTTTATAATGTACTGTTATGGTAAATGAGATGTACATCTAGTGTTTAATAAAACATAATTTTTGTGAAACGATGTGTTTTCATTTAATTAAATTATTTAATATTTAACATTAATATAACTTTCGTAGTTTTTCATATGGATCTCCGTATATTTAACTAAAATACTCTTGTTTTACGAAATATTTTTAGGTATTTTTACATCATTAGCATTTAATTTACTGGAATATTTTAATGATGTATCAAAGCTTATTAAAATGTCAATCATTGTTTTTATCATAATAATAAAACTAATGGAGAATGTATATGCATGCAAAATAATGCAACTATCTACAAAATAACGAATTATTTTAACCTTCTTATTATTTTTTATTTTAAAACTAAAATCATAGATAATATATACGAATTTTATATAAAGACAGATCTATCTGTACAGGTAGAAAGACGAAATTCCCGGACTCGCAACCCTCATTGGATGCAGGTATGCGACCGAAAAAAATTAAGTGCATTCCTTAAAACACAGCCCGACCATGGGGACGGAATGCGCCCGCCGCTAATTGCCTCTGGCCGCATACGTATATATGTATATATATGTATGCGCGGGGAAAAAAAGGTCTTTCTCTTTATGCATCACTCCATTTGCGTGGGAATCTGACGCAGATGTGTATCTATATATACGTAGATCGGCATCTTTAATTTCATTATCTTCGAGCAGTCAACATCGTTTTTGGTGCTTGTTTGTGTTTTACTACAAGGTATTTAGAAAGCCTAATTTATATAATATTAAATTGCAATATTTTACATTAGTTTTAAAATTTTATAGGACTTTTTAAAAATTGTTTTTTCTCAATTATAAGATTATTTTTTAAATAATTTAATGGTATATATTTTATTAATATTTTATTAATATTTTATTTTTATATACAATTAATCCAGGGTGCTTCAAAGTATTTTATACGCATTTAGTAGCTTCTTTATATTGTTTTTAATTCTTTTTTTAATTTTTATAAGGTTTTAAAGGGTTTTATCAATAAATTTTCAATAATACAAGTATTTTTTAGTTAAATATACGCTGATCATAGTTTTTCTACTACTCTAAAATTTTATAGGACTTTTTAAAAATTGTTTTTATCAATTATAAGGCTGTTTTTAATAATTTAATGGTGTATATTTTATTAATATTTTATTGAATATTATTTTTATATACAATTATCCAGGGTGCTTCAAAGTATTTTATTTGTATTTAGTAGCTTCTTTATATTGTTTTTTTTTTTTCCTTTTTTTAAATTTTTAGGTGCGTAAATTTATATTATTAAATTGATTATTTTATAAAGTTTTAAAGGGTTTTATCAATAAATTTTCAATAATACAAGTATTTTTTAGTTAAATATATGCTGATCATAGTTTTTCTACTACTCTAAAATTTTATGGGACTTTTAGAAATTGTTTTTTCTCAATTATAAGGTTATTTTTTAAATAATTTTATTAATATCTTATTTTTATATACAATTATCCAGGGTGCTTCAAAGTATTTTATTTGTATTTAGTAGCTTCTTTATATTGTTTTTCTTTCTTTTTTTTAATTTTTATAAGGTTTTAAAGGGTTTTATCAATAAATTTTCAATAATACAAGTATTTTTTAGTTAAATATACGCTGATCAGTCAAATAAATTAGCAATTTCGATATATTAAAAATTAGGTTTCAATAGCTTTTTATTCTCTTAAATTTATTATATTAATTATTTTTTAATTTGTTTTTCATAGAATGAATTACATCATTTGCGGAAAATCCTTCACCCGGCGTGATAACATGAAGCGACATGTGAATACCCTCCACCGCAATTTTGTTTGCGGTATTTGTAGGGAGGGTGTGGATACATGTGAGCATGTTGCCGGACCGTCTAAGAAGAGGGTTAAAGTAGATGTTGCACCACCCACAAGTTCTAATGGACCTGTGGATGCTTTCTAAAGATAGATCATTAGTTTATATTAAATGTATGAAGAAAAAAACTTTACTACATATTGAAAGCCTGGTGTCCGTTTAGGCTTAGTCATGAGTCTATCTAATCATATAATCTTGTAACAAAATTTCTGGTGATATAAGCAGTGTATAAAATTCAATCTTCATTTAATGTAGTGCATATATAAATTTTGCATTCATTTAATGTGAGACTTCTGCTAAATTTTTTATTAAGAGTGTAGAGTGATATTAATATTCACGAATTTGATGTATCAACTTTTTGAATGGTTGGTTGAGCTGAAAATCATAATTTTTTAGTGTCTCTGAGGTGGTTTTATGAAGCATCTAAATTTCAGATTAAAAGCTAATCGCGAGGCTTATTTCTTGTAATGATAGTACAAAAACATGAACTGTAAAAAGATAGCATATATTTTATCCGTTGTGAGACTTAGTATGTTTTCTTTCTCGCCCTTTTTTAAATATTATAAGAAAGTTAACTAAATCAATTTAAGAATTTATGTTATTTAAAAATTGAGATTAAACACGGAAATCTGTTGTAAATGGGGAAATTAATAATAATTTTTTGCCCTTAAATATTGATAAATAGTGGGCTATCTGTTGTAAATGGAAATAAATAATAATTTTTGTCTTAAATAGTAGGCTTACCAAACATGATTTTTCAAATGTTTTAAGTGCTACTATTTCTTAGATTTTTATGTAATTTCATTGACTTGAATGCATGTTTTTGATAGAGGGGTTTCAGAACCGCTTCATGACCCGGTTGTTAGTTGATTCTCAAATCTTTTTGGTTAGAACGTTAATGCTGTCTTTATATTAGCTTTTTGTTTCGTTCTTTTATGATGTATAAACATTGTTATTTTTTAAATGTATAGGAAGTGGTATTTGCTATGTGTACAATGTGTTTCAAAATTAGTTTTTATTAGGCATAAACTATGTTTTTGTGTAAAAACCTCTAAATTTCATATTAAAAGCCGCTCGTCAATCATATTTCTTCTAATGATAGTACAACCCACGAACTGTAAAAGATAGACTCATTTTATGAATTTATGTTAATTCAAATTGATATTAAGCAGGGGTATCTGTAGATGGAAAATTAATAATAATTTTTTGTCTTAAATATTGATATATAGTGGGCTTACCAAACATGATTTTTCAAATGTTTTAAGTGTATTGCATGGATTTTTATGTAATTTCAAAGGGAATGTAATACATTCGCTGCTGTACAAACATAAACTGTAAAAGCGAGATAGAAGCATTTTTAGAACAAGTATATATTTAATATTTTTGTAAATCTTTTGGCTAGAACGTTAATGCTGTCTTTATATTAGTTTTTTGTTTGGTTCTTTTATGATATATAAAAATTGTTATTTTTTAAAATGTACAGGAAGTGGTATTTGCTATGTGGACAATGTGTTTCAAAATTAGTTTTATTAGTGATAAACTATGTATTTTGCATAAAAACCTCTAAATTTCATATTAAAAGCTGTACCTCAAGCATATTTCTTCTAATGATGGTACAACCCACGAACTGTAAAAGATAGACTCATTTTATGAATTTATGTTAATTCAAATTGATATTAAGCAGGGGTATCTGTAGATGGAAAATTAATAATAATTTTTTGTCTTAAATATTGATATATAGTGGGCTTACCAAACATGATTTTTCAAATGTTTTAAGTGTATTGCATGGATTTTTATGTAATTTCAAAGGGAATGTAATACATTCGCTGCTGTACAAACATAAACTGTAAAAGCGAGATAGAAGCATTTTTAGAACAAGTATATATTTAATATTTTTGTAAATCTTTTGGCTAGAACGTTAATGCTGTCTTTATATTAGTTTTTTGTTTGGTTCTTTTATGATATATAAAAATTGTTATTTTTTAAAATGTACAGGAAGTGGTATTTGCTATGTGGACAATGTGTTTCAAAATTAGTTTTATTAGTGATAAACTATGTATTTTGCATAAAAACCTCTAAATTTCATATTAAAAGCTGTACCTCAAGCATATTTCTTCTAATGATGGTACTAAACATGAAGTGTGAAAAGATAGTACATATTTTATCTGTTGTGGGGCTTAGTATGTTTTCTTTTTCAACCTTTTTTTAAATATTATAAGAAAGTTAACTAAATCAATTTAAGAATTTATGTTATTTAAAATTGATATTAAACTGGGGTATCTCTAAAATGGAAATATTTAATGTTATGTCTATTTTCATATGTATAGTGTTTTGTCAAAAAAGTTTTGATTGCTGAAAAAAGTGGGTAATAAAAATTTTTGATAGACCATGTTTCTCACCTCTATCGTTTTACTGCATTGTTATATTGCACTATATGGGTCATCTCGAGAACATTCCTTGCCTTTGCATTTGATTGTTTTGTTTAAATTTTGATATTTGTGAAATTGAAAGTATGGTTGAGGTTTGTTTGATGTGTGTAGTTGTTTTATTTTTAATAAATTGTTTTCTTAAAAATATGGGGTCATTATTTTACTTTTCTAAAAGTCTTACTTTTGAAATGTCTTGTATATTCATGTTTGGTTGATATGTTATCCAGTACCATACTATATATTTATTTTATGATTTTGACAAAGTATGCCGATCTTAGATGTAAATCCGCGGTGGTGGCGTTTGAAAGTATGTTGTGTTGGGGTTTGACCTAGATGTATCTTCCTAAGTTGGTCTGGTGTTGTGGCGTTTGAAACTATGTTGGGTGGTTGTGGTGGTGGTTGTTGTTGTGATGCGTGATATGGAGTTGGGTATTTTCTAGAAGTTGAGTTTATATTTTGATCGATCATATTGATAGTCGGCCATTTCGCCTGACGTCACCTTAGTTTATTAGATTTTTGGCGGCCATCTTGGATTCGCCTTCTTGCTATTCTACCCTACCTTTGAAACGTCCTGTATATTCATACTTGGTTGCTATGTTATCCAGATGGGTGGATGGATTGATGGATGGTTGGATGGATGGATGGATGGATGGATGGATGGATGGATGTATGGATGGATGGATGGATGGATTGATTGTTGGATGGATGGATGGATGAATGTATGGATGTATGGATGGATTGATGGATGGTTGGATGGCTTTTTGAGAAAAGAGGGATTTGATAGTGGTTTGAATGTGTGGTTTTAATATAGGGGTTTCAGAACCGCTTCATGATCCGGTTGTGAGCTGATTCTAGCGATGGTTTTGAAATGATGTTTCATAGGAGTTTGAGTGCATGGTTTTGATAGATTGGATGCCTGACGTCACCTTAGTTTATTAGATTTTTGGCGGCCATCTTGGATTCGCCATCTTGCTTTTCTAAAAATCCCTACCTTTGAAACGTCCTGTATATTCATACTTGGTTGCTATCTCGTCCAGATGGATGGATGGATTAATGGATGGTTGGATGGATGGATGGTTGGATGGATGGTTGGATGGATGTATGGATGGATGGATGGATGGATGGATGGATTGATTGTTGGATGGATGGATGGATGAATGTATGGATGTATGGATGGATTGATGGATGGTTGGATGGCTTTTTGAGAAAAGAGGGATTTGATAGTGGTTTGAATGTGTGGTTTTAATATAGGGGTTTCAGAACCGCTTCATGATCCGGTTGTGAGCTGATTCTAGCGATGGTTTTGAAATGATGTTTCATAGGAGTTTGAGTGCATGGTTTTGATAGATTGGATGCCTGACGTCACCTTAGTTTATTAGATTTTTGGCGGCCATCTTGGATTCGCCATCTTGCTTTTCTAAAAATCCCTACCTTTGAAACGTCCTGTATATTCATACTTGGTTGCTATCTCGTCCAGATGGATGGATGGATTAATGGATGGTTGGATGGATGGATGGTTGGATGGATGGTTGGATGGATGTATGGATGGATGGATGGATGGATGGATGGATTGATGGATGGATTGATGGATGGATTGATGGTTGGATGGATGGATGTATGGATGTATGGATGGATGGATGGATGGATGGATTGATGGATGGTTGGATGGCTTTTTGAGAAAAGAGGGATTTGATAGTGGTTTGAATGTGTGGTTTTAATATAGGGGTTTCAGAACCGCTTCATGACGTGAGCTGATTCTAGCGATGGTTTTGAGATGATGTTTCATAGGAGTTCGAGTGCATGGTTTTGATAGATTGGATGCTTGACGTGACATTAGTTTATTAGATTTTTGGCGGCCATCTTGGATTCGCCATCTTGCTTTTCTAAAAATCCCTACCTTTGAAACGTCCTGTATATTCATACTTGGTTGCTATCTCGTCCAGTAGCATACTGTATATTTATTTTATAATTTTGAAATGGTATGCCGATCTTAGATATAAAGTTTATATTTTTATCGACCATCTTGAGGGTATGAAACTTGGTCATATTGTTAATTAATAATAATAAATACATTGTTTTTCTTAAAAAATATATTGTTTGTTTTATTTTATTTTATAAGTGAGATATACATTTCAAGCATGCGGCTATCACAGAAGCAGACAGCCGTTGCGGTTTCCGCTGGAAACATGTTTAGACCTGTTTGAAGTACATTGAGAAGTGCGATAGCAAGCCTGGTAATTTATTCAGGAATTCTCTAGAAACAAAGACCATCTTGATGGTCCGCCATTTTGTCTGACGTCACCTTAGTTCGGCTAGTGACCGTGAGAGGATGCTGCATTATGGTAATCATGAGAGATGCCATTTCTTGGTTAGTGGCTGTGAGAGGGCGTCACATTGGGTTGGTAATGATGAAATCTGCCATTTCTTAGTTTGGTTAGTGGCCGTCAGAGGGCGCCACATTGGGTTGGTAATGATGAAATCTGCAATTTTTATTTGGGTTGGTAATGATGAAATCTGCCATTCCTTAGTTTGGTTAGTGGCCGTCAGAGGGCGCCACATTGGGTTGGTAATGATGAAATCTGCAATTTTTAGTTGGGTTGGTAATGATGAAATCTGCAATTTTTAGTTGGGTTGGCGACCGCTAGGGGGCGCCACATCAGTTGGGTTGGTAATGATGAAATCTGCAATTTTTAGTTGGGTTGGCGGCCGCTAGGGGGCGCCATATCAGTTGGGTTGGTAGAGGGTTCTACCTATCTTGCGGGGAGGGGGGGGGGTAGTAGGAGTGGGGGGTGGTGGTGGTCCCAGAATCGGCACAAGTCCCCTACTAGGCAAATACGTCCTTACTGATGTCTTTCGTAATCGTAACAAAATCCACCCTGACAATTTTATTCAGACTGGTTTCACATGTCTCACCAAAATACACCATTAATTCTTCACCAGATCGAATTTGACGAGTGCTCTGATAATATATATTCTCCTCAGATTTAAAGACATTCAGATTTCGGTCACAAGTATTCCTGGTAGGATTAACATACTGCATCCAATTCAAATACTCCCATTTATTTTTGTCTAAAACAAATTTCTCGCCATTCATTTCCCAGGGACATTCTGTTGCGCTGAGTCCAGTGAAAGGACCAAATTTTACACCGGCAGGAATAATTCTTAAAGCATATACTCCAGTTTTCCCAAGACAATCTTGAATTTCTAAAATATCGTTTGGTATATCTTCTCCACTGTCAGCGTTATTTAAAGCATATTTGTTTAAAATGTGCACAAGCATTCCACATTCGATGCAATAGTCGATGTAATATGCTTCACAATGTTCACAGTCTGTTGGCCAAAGATACACACAGATTAAGAATTTATATCGCTGGGTAATTCTTTAAATAAATACAGAATCATAAAATATTATTTATTACTGTTAGCTCTCAAAATAATCAAGTAATATACTATATAAGGATGTCAAATATTAAAAACTGGCAATTGAAATAAGTTTAACCTTAGACATAAAACAGGTTTGAAAGTAAAAATATGTGAGTGTTTGTAATGGAATTTAATTATGTTTTTCTATAAAATGAATAAATACTAAATGCATTTAACTTTTCTCTGTGTATTTTGTATTTATACTTACTGCAGATGTTTCATCACTCCTTACAAACAAGACAATCTTATTAGAAGTTTCTTGCCTTTGAAACAGTACCAACAGTAATGTCAGAAGCAACACGAGTTTGCATAAGATTCTATTATCTAACTGATGATGTAAAATCAATCATCAACAATATTACCAAAGATGTAGTAAAGCCTGTTTTACATTTGTCAACTAATTCATGAATTCATTTATGAATTAGTTCATGAACAAAAATTGATGAGTGTAATACAAAAAACGACGTCGATTCCAATTCATGAATTAATTGGTGAACTAATTCATGAATTAGAACATGTTCTAAAATATCGTCAATTTTCCAACCAGCACCACTATTTATTTACATCCTATGTGATTTAAAATTTACTGTTACAGGTGATTACGGTTGGTCATCATGATACTCATGAACAAATTCATAAATTTATTGTTAAGTGTAAAATGATTGAAGATCACCAATTTTATATGTATATAAATTTATTGATTAATCTATGAATAATTTCATGAATAAATTGACAAATGTAAAACAGGCTAAACAGATAAACATTTACGTAAATATGAATATTAAACCAAGTTCTATTAATAAAATAATGTTCGTAGATATGAACATATTAAAGTTTGATTTCAATATTCATTGAATGGTAAGAGTTTACAATGGCTTTCACAGGAATAATATTAAAATACAAGAAGAATATTTAATAAAACATTAGGTACGTGTAAATATACAGCTTACACTGTACAGTATCCAAAAATGTAAGTTTCATTGTCCACATATCAGTAAAAAATACCAACTTTCCACTTAAAAAAATATAATTCAAAGTTAAAATCCATCTAATGTGGAAAAAGCCAGTAAAATTGGTGGATTTTAACCTTGAAATATGGCTCTGGAGCAAACATTTCATAGCTTTTATTCATACACTGACAATAGAACATACATTCTGGATACTGTACAACATAAGCTTGCTATTTACACATACCTTGCTTTATTAAATAATGTGGTACAAGAAACCGCCATTTTAATTTTTTAAAGTATACTTAGTAGTAATTGTATGTATAAATATCACTTCATTATCCATTAAATATATATATATAGCAACAAACAACAGGTATTTTCAAAAACACACAAACTAGGTGCATCCAATCATAGATTCAAGTTGCAAACAGGCAACTATAAAACAATCTACCTTAAAATAGATATCCCCATTAAAACACTGGAAAAGCAACTAATGCTATTGTTAGTATTTTGTAAATACATTGTGTTTATTATTAATATATACATAATTGAGAATGAAATGATTTCTATATTTACAAGAACCGAGTAGACGGTTTTGCAAAGCAAGGAACGAGTACCGGGGCACAAAGTACTAATGCACTAGTCAGTTCGCAACTTGAATGACCGATTGAGTACAGCGATTTGCGGCAACTTAGTTGTTCAAAAACCAAAGGACACAGTTTACTTGAATAATCAGATACCCGATTAGTTTTCACTCGAATTCTGCCATCACTACTACATATTATTGAAAATCTTTATAATTTGTGTGGGCGTCTATCTAATGCTTGGCCTTATACATATATATTTACTTACACAGTAGTCCATTATCAAACTCAATTTTAATATCATCAGCACTAAATCCTTTTTCGATTTTAACGTTGTCATTTTGTACTTCAGCCACTTCTGATGATGCTAACTCTGTTTTCATACTGTCCAAACATGTGGACTCTTCATATTGTTTGATTTTGCCATGCCAAATGCGATCTTGTAATTCAGCATTGTCCTTAGTAACAGCAGTTTCAGAAATATACATTTTGTCCTCTACAAAACTGTCATCTTGGCACTGTTCCTCCTTTACACAAATTGTATTTGCCGAAAGCATTGTATCATTCACTTGCTCAACGCGGTCAGCCATTATTAACATTTACGGTAAACAGGATCTGGTCACGACCTTTACCAATATTGAATCTTAATTTGGTTCCTATTACAAACACGAAGCGCTAGTAGTTTATATACGAAGTTTACCGAATACGAATCGTCATAAATAGCAAAACATAAAGACGCGTTATTTGTGAAAATCCTAACCTAAAATTATATGCGTCATTGATAATTCATAATCAAATTGTTGCGTTGTGTTGTTTGCATTGAGTTTCATTGGTTATTTAGACTTGTAAGTTGGGGGGAAGTATGGCCGTAGTCAAGTATTCTGTGATCACGTGTACCTACTGCTAGCACTTCACCGAAGGGCAAGTTTCTTTCCTTATGTGATTGAATACGTAAGCTTAAATAGTGCACAAATATAAAGAAATATTGTTCTGTATGTATTTACAACATCAACATTGTGCAGATATTAATCAGTGCGTTGAAAGAACTGCTGATCCATCCCTAAAAAGGACCAATCCTGCTAAAGTGTATAAAAACCATTCGATTTGTGAAATAGGTACATTATATTAACTCAATATTGTATGTAAGTATGTAATTTATAAGCGAACACTTTGCTGAAATAATGATTATATATTTAAAAGTCTAACAGCAACAGATAGGTAAGCATTATTTAATTATAAAAATAAGGATATGACGCTACTATTACTATTAACAAAAGTTACATCTGTTCTGTATAATATTTGGTACAAACTATATCTATTTTTATTTTCTTTAATGTATGTTATGTATTGTCTAATATACAATAATTACTAATTTTTCGGATTTTCATTCCCTGTGTGTATATTTTTCATTTTATATATGGATTTATTGGTATTTACGAAATTCATTCAATGATTAACATGTTGCAATTTGAATATGAATTGTTCATGTTAATCATTGTATAACTTTTGTAATGTTCAATGAATCTGTATATTATACTCAAAGATATATTATACTACTATATACCTAATTTTAGATTTGTATTTTCGCGCGGTTTTGTGACGTAGAGTCATAGTTCGTATTACAACCACATAGCGCTGTCAAGAGTTCCATGATAAGTATTAAGGGTGGCCTATCGTGTTCTTTTCTCTATCATTGATGGTAAAAGAAAAATCACATTTTCTTTATACTACGTATAAGAAAGTAAAAAGAATAGAATAATATGCTTGCCTATTACTAACTTTACCTAACTTAATCTAATGTGAGGTGCAACATAAGCAAATTAAAAAAAAAAGAATGACGTACTGTATTCAAAACTTATACATTTATACAATCGAATTAATATCCAAAATAAAAAATTAGGTGTGGCCACCACACGACTTTCTTATACGCATGAGCCTTTCAAATTATACACAAGTTGTTCTGAATTGTTTTAAATACTTTTATCTTAAAAAAATAAACCTATAAGAGTTACTTCAAGTTCAAATTTTAAGAATTTTCTTATACAAAAAATATTCAAAATCCTATTCTAAATACTTATATTCTCTTAATAAATCTCTATAGAATGCATACTTTGCGAGGTATAAAAGACTCGCAGAGATTATAAGTGTTACTTCCGGTCCGAATTATGAAATTGCATTTATATGAAAAATATTCCAAATCCAGTTCTAATTACTTTTGTACTCTTGACAAATATATATAGAATTCATAATTTACGACATATTTACAAAGAATCGCTATTCGATACGTAAAAGTGTTACTTCCGGTCCGAATTTTGATTTTTTTTTATACAAAAGGTATTGCAAATTAGTTCTAAATACTTTTATACTCGTAATGTACTGTCTAGAAAGCATGGCTTGCGAAATTTTGCAAAAAAACTGATTTTCGATAAGAGTAAAAAACCTATTTCCGGTACGAATTTAGAAAAAACTCTTTTAATCAAATTCTACTGATATTTAATTTTGAGTGCATATGAATTCTATATACGTTTGTTTAAACTTAATAGTTGACGAAATATTGGTAAAATTCAATTTTTTCACTGAAGTAAACTACTACTTCCGGTTTGTCGATTTTACTGTAAATCTAATCAGATCTCAAGAGGGAGATTATGATTAGATTTGATACCGAAAATGTGAACAACAAATGATGACATTAGTCTGTGATAAATATTAGAGATTTCAAAATTGATTTTTCAATACCCGTGATGATAATAAGAGTGATTTTAAAATATCTCCCAAACAGCAAAATCAGAATTTTAAAGAAAAACGAAAATATATATTTGCTAATGTAGGACAAGTGTGCATATAATGATGTTGCTGCTAGGGCCGTGATAAATTGCATTGTGCTTTTATAAGGTGTTTTCTAAATAAATACATACCTATTTTAAATGTTATACCATGGTACAAATATACAGCAAGAGCGCGCGAGGTATGATCACCCGATGGTATACGTAAACTCGCATCTAAACGTGGTCCGATAATACATGTTAGAGTAACGGCACAACATACTAGCATTGCCTGCTCATATTCGAACTCATAGTGATCTGATTATTTTTTTGCAGATTGACAAAAAGAACAAATTAAATTTTCTCTTTAAGTGATGACGATTGCTTAGATAACTAAGTCGATAATAACGCGAAGATTGTAATACTTATAACGTAATTATGATTATCCTAATGAAAACTATAAATAAGTATAACAGGTGTTACGTTGTAAATTTACTTTGTCTATAGTTCGCAAAAGATTGTGCACCTATTGTCTAAATACGTGGAATTTTGTATAAAGTTCATGACTTTTGAGCGTACCCTGTATATTGTCTATTTCACCGGTCACTAAGACTGCCTGCAGTATGCCTCCGTGGGTACTAAACCTACTACTGAGCCTCACCGCTCTAAATCACATGCCGCGAACATGACAGATACATTTTGTGTAAGATCGGGCATTTACACTCTGTTTTTGTGAAAGCCTCTTTATCTGAATAACTAACTTTAATTACCTTAGCTCTAGCTTAATCTAACCTACCTGTAGTTTCATATTTTACGCATTTGCAATTATCTTTACGCCTTGCTTAAGGATATAAAATATCTTCTTATATATATATTACGACCGATCCCTACCTAATGCTTTATTGTAGTTTGTAAACGTTTTGAAACGATAATCAAGATATTGTGCTAGCTGTGTCATATATTTTGCGTATTGCCAAACACAGAAACTCGAGCAGGCCCCGAGTATTATTGTTATTTTCCTTTTCCTTCGCAGTCGTCTCTCTTAAAAAAAAAAGGTAAGGAGAATTAACTAAAGAAATGTTTGGAGTGTAGGGCATACTATTAATTGCTGTCGATCACATGTTGCTCTATCTTCGATATTCTAGTATTAGGGACTTCTGTTAGTTCGTTCCTCCTCAGGACCATTGTGGGGATTAGGATCGAACTGTCGCTGTAACATAAGTTTTGATCGGGTTTTCCACCGTCTTTTGCAGCGTATTGATATATATAAGCTTTAGTTTTTCGTTGTTTACCTGCAGAAATTCTGTCCTTTCGCCTAATAAGAATAGAAATTACAGGTGGAAGAATGTTTGTTTGTGTCTGTCAAATTTATCGTCCATACTGTTTAGGTTGTCTGCACACGCAGTATTGCCAACGTTCGGCATAAAGTTCCCTCTCGTGCGGTCGACTTTAAATCTCCTATTTTACAATTGTTGAGTATTTCGCTCATGTTCTTCCGTCAAAATTATGTGTGGGGTCGCGATTAATTGTGTTTAAGTCTCGATGTCGTTTCCCATTATTATCAATTTAGTTGCGAGCTTGTGATGTTTATTTGGAAATTCCCGCCTTTAGTTTGAGTCCTTTTTCCAGTACGGCGCTTTGGGCGTGCGCGATCTTGGATTGTAGCGTATCTACCATATAGGTCACGGTTAAGGTCACTTTAGAAGTCGAACTTGTTACAAGTGCATGGGCACGATATGCTTATTGTCTTTTGGTGAATTATATCACTTTGTCTAAAAGTTAGACTAACGCTTAGGCGGCTTTAATGAAATAAGTGTGAGTTATCGATACCTTTATTAGGTGATTTATCGTGAATTAATTTTTATCGCAATACCGTATCTAATTTACGAATGCCACGAGGTGGATTTTGAATTAATTTCGTGCTATGTGTGACTTCTGAGTCCTTATCGTGGAATCTCCATATTATTAATAATAGGGGTAAGTTTTCAGAGCTCTGTGTTAAATTTTCGGGATTTTATCTTTGGGTTTTTTTTTAATTTTATATAGGATTCTTTTGTCGGGCACAAAAGCCCTCAAAAGCTGTTAGGATTCTTTGACGGTCATTTAGGCCCTCCGAAGTCTTTTCTGTGGTGAAATCGCCCATAACAGTGGATTTTATCCATCATCCAGCCCACCTGTTGAGTGGAATTTTCCAACAAGGGAGTCGCCGCCATCTTGGGCATCTGCAGCGTCCTTACGACAACCATTTTGCCAGCTAAGGTTGTAATTTTACATTTATATTTTACGTCCGAATTTCGACGACTTTTCGACTGTGAACAAGACTTCAGTCCGCCTAGTTTTGTCCGAGAATTTTTGAGAGGTTTTATTTTAACTATCGCACCTCTTAGACAACTGCGAGGTCACAATTTAATCCTTATTAAATTACCGTTATTATTTTATTAACTTTGTAATAATCAGATTGACCTGAATTTTGGTTTTGTCACTACCTTAATTTTCTGTAGCCCTATATTGAGGCAAATATTTAATTAAAAATTTAATTCTAGTAGATTCATTATAAGTTCAATTATCCTTTGGATAGATTTTATTTAAATAGTAATTAAACTCAGCGTTTCTCCTCCGATTCAATAGATGCTTGTTTTATGATGTGTTGCATTTGAAATTTAAGTTTTGAAAATTATTTTGCACGTTTAATTTTTGCCGTAAGTTTGTAAATTTTGCCTTTCGAAGATCAATTAATTTACATGAGCCAGATAAATTCATTCTTGTAATAGCCAACTTTGGTTCTCGAAGCTCAGGGTTTTCTTGAATATTATGTAATCGTTTTCCTAAATTTTACTTTTAATTAATTTTTGTCTTTGCTAATCAACAGCCTTCAATTAATTTCATTCAGTTCATGTAAGCAAACCGACGTTTTTTTATTTAGCGAATTATCCTCATTTTAGACTAAGACCTTTTACTGATTTATCTTTTGTTCTTTTGCGCTTATAAATTTATATGTATACTCACACCTATGTATTGACATTGCCATAGTGGCATGTATATGAAAACTTTTGTACACCTAATGTAAGGTGAAAGAAACGTTTCGGCAACCGACCAACTCCTGCTGATGCGCAGAGTATATGTTTAATCATTAAGTTTTTTATTTTTTTTTATACTTACTAAATTTTGCCACCATCACCTAACGCTTGTTCTTTTATTTATCAACTGTCTAATTGCAGTACACTTTATATCAATTTAACTTCACATTCAACGCCAGTTTTTTTTAATATCTAATTTTCATAATTTCATATTCATTATAGACAAATATCCATACAACACATCTGTTTAATTAAATTTTGTTACGTTACGAATACCCTATCTTTTATTTCATTTACCTCTGCATTTCTTAATTTTTATTGTGACAAGCACGCACATAAGATTGGGTGCTTCAAATATACAGGGTGTTCAATAGGTAACCCGCTGGAGGGACACAGCCAGTGGTAGTTCGTAGGAGGCGCAGGTAGGTTATCTGTAGATAGCATAGTGTCCTGGTGCCCGGACAATCGTCGCAAGCGTCGTTGCCGACCGACGCTCTACTTATAGGTGTTCTCTTTTACCTGAACCGTCACGCCGTCTGCGACAGAGTTAGCTCGGCCCTGCGTTATCCTGTTTAACAACCCCCTATTGTGACTCCCCGTTTCATATCTTAATCAGCCGTTATCTTATTGCGACGTAGATCCGGTAGCACAGGAATACCATAAAATAACATAAAAACGACCCTTGAAATAGAAATTAAAATTAGAGATTCTCTCCAGTAAATATAACGAAATAACAACTCTGGAAAAATAAATCTATATATCTATATCTGGCGAACACAGCTAGCGGAGATCATTTGCCGAATATACGTCCGAAGAATATCGACTAGCATCGGGTGATCATACCCCGCGCGCTCAAGCTGTATAAGGTATGCTACAACTTTGACTAAAATTCGTCTATTTCTGCGCTGCACACACTACGTCATCAATGTTGCGTCATCCATCATATGCTTGTAGTTTGTGTTTTGTTTATATTTATATTTCCAAGAAGTTATATCCGATTATATCGTATTTTGTGTAATTATAGTTATTATTTCATGTGTTTAGTGTAGTTATTAAGATTTGTAAATATTTTTGTTAAGCCAAAGACTTTTAATTTGATTTATTTAGAACTTAGAAAAGGTTACAACATAGAAGGTAATGAGTTTATTAAACATTGTATTATAAAGCAATACATTTGCCTCTACCTTTACCTCATCTAATATGGTAATCTGCTGTGTCTTGAACTGCAAAAGCAGGTCAGAAAACACTCGAGGAAGGAATATTAGATATTTTCGTTTTCCTAAAGATCAAAACCTATCTCAGCAGTGGATACAGGCCTGTGGTAGAAGGATACAAAACACAAGAAATCGTAAGTTTTGCATTTGGATGTATTTGTATACCTTTTAATGATGTTATTATTTACAGATTTTATATGTTCGCTTCATTTTGCAAGAGATGCATATGAGAACTTCTACTTAAATAATTGACGGATGAAAGAGAAATATATGTATCCAGTAAAATCTTCCCGAATACTTCATAAAACAGCTGTTAATATTCATTAGATGATAATACACAAATTGAAACACCAGAAAGCACTTGGATTGCATTAATTTCTGGAGGGTGTCTACGTCAACCTAGTGCTATGATGAAAAAAATGGCAGAAGACATTGAACAACTTTTTAATTTTCTTCTTAAAAATTCAATAAAAATACTAAAGCGATTGGCAAAAAATATAAAGACGGACTTGCCACAAGAAGTTGTAGAATCATATATTAGAGTACGAACTTACATATTGCTGTGACTCTTGCAAATTTATATATATAAATGAAATAAATTTAATTTATTTAATCAACGTGTAATTGAGAGTCGAGCACGCATCTCAGTGCTAGGCCTTATGCTAGACTAAGATACGATGAATTTTCTGCTGAAAAGTAGGTTAAGCAAAACTTTTACACACAACTAGCTCAGTTTAAAATAAATAATTCTCTCAGGGGCAGAAAATATAAGTAGATTCTCCAAACGATTCTCCTGCTCTTTAACTATCTCCAGGTCAGGTAAAGAAAATAAAATGCCAAATAAATCTTAATATCTAATTTATTAAAAATAAATTAAAACGAATTCAGAAATTTTAATATACAAATATTTACATACAAAGAATCAATAATTCAATCTTTATTCAAATTGATACACCATAATCAATAAAATATTATAAGAAATAAAAATAAATGAAGTCATAATGTCGTGAAAAACTTATGTCTAAAGAAAAATGTGAACGTGACCATTATGAATTATATTTGTTATAGATACATGTAAACAATCAAAAATAAAATAAATTACACATGATGAATTGTACTGGAATATAAATAACCAAAAATTTTGCGCGATCTACTATTTGCTAACAAAATATAAACATTAAGGATATGGCTTTGCCCTAATTAGTCCTGTCCGGCGCCTTTTCTCGCTCCCAACACAGTACCACCAGATAGCAAATTCACACAGATGAGTATCCCAAAGTTCCACCCTACGAGTATGTCTTTTTCAACTCGTCGGACGCAACCCGAACATACATCACAATGTGCTCACTCCTTAAGGAATATATATATAAATGAAATTTATAGAAATAAAATAATGTTTTTGCATATTCAATAGACTAACTCGGCCCTGATTAGTTCTGCCTGGTGCCTTTTCTCGCTCCCAAACGCAGTACCACCAAGACCAATTCGTGTCTTTCCAATTCACCAGGACTCCATGCTATGAATTAGATAACGACATAATTCATTTCACACATTCCTGATATATTATTCAACACGTTAATATTGAACACCCAAATACAACAAAAATATACTTGATACACATATAAAAAAAATGATATATACCTTAAAAATAAACTTTACCTTTCTCGTGAAATTCCAATACAAAAACACCACTACAAACAAAGAATTTGGTACGCCACTATACACACATTTATAACAAATACTATCTAATCACCTTAATTCTTCGTACATGGTTTCAAACTCATCCATAATGAAATTCAAAAAATTTGTTCACTTATATAAATCCTATATACACATAAAACAAAATTATTAATTTCAAATCCCTTTTGAAGGATAAATAAATTTAAAAGAAAAGTAAATTATACGAAAATGAAATGATTATGCTATCCAAAGTTATCATTACAATTACTAGAAAAGTTTTGTCATAATGTATGGCATAGTACCCCTACATGCAAAACAAAACACTCTAGGAAAAAGAAAAATAAATGAAATTAAATAAATTCAAAATCCAAATTCATAAATAAAATTATTTCATACATAATTATTTATACAAGAATAACTACAAATCTCAATGTAATACACGTTGCATGTTATCCGAGAAAAATATTACAAGTGTTGAATCTTGTTAAAAATTTTATAAGTGTCGAGAATCTCAAAAATTATTCTAAGTCCGGATTTAAAAGTAATCCTTTTAAAAGAGGAGGAAGTGGTTTGTCACCTACTTTAGGACTATTTGAAGATAGCGGTTCGCACCAAGCTATCCCTGAAATTTTATCCGTCCGCTCTTTTATGCCTAATTTTCTTTATAAAAACATACGGCAACTTTCGGCATACACGAATCCACCTCCAAAATTGTATATCGACGGTGCTGCTCTTATCGGTCACTTGAGGAAACAGCGTATTAATAATCCTTGAAAAAGGTAAACAAACATGTGAGTATAAATTTGTCTATACGTTTATGACTCATACGTGCATCTTGCGAACAATATTTCTTGCTCCGGCCTACACGGTCGATCTTCGCCGGTGTCAGTATTCTTCGGGCGAGAAACACCTTCTTATTATTGAAACGTAACATTCAATGCGTAACTTAATATTATGACTTTATAAAAATTTTACTAAGATTCTTTTATTGTTTTACTTAAATAAAAATAAAGTTTTCGTAAATTATTGATATAGTGAATATTTATATACACATTATGGTAAAAATGAATAAAGTAAAATTAATTTAAATAAAATCTTAAAGTGATCTTGATTATACTTATTTATTTACATATTATTTATTCAAGATCACTGCATAAATATCCCTATGGGAATATCTGCGATTTATAAGCGAGAATCGCTAATGCCAATGGTATAAATTCAAGATTTCCCATAAATACCAGTTAATATACTTATACATTATTTACAATATTATTGATATAAAGCATAGAGACATGAAATTTCCCTATAATATGCTCATTCTATATTTATATACAAATCAGGAGTAAATATGCAAAACTCTTGGAGTTTATTTTAAACTTTACTCCTTTCATGACGAGAAAGTTTAAACAAATAACATTTAAAACACTTAAAATAATGAAACTACTTATTACTATATATACGAAAGTGTACTTAAATTCTTTAAATTTTACACCTTTCATTGGTATCACAAATATTATAATTTGATTATTGAGTTCCCTTAAAATGAAGTGGCAATTGTAGTCCACTATTTTGGGAAAACTTCTTAACATTTTTAAATATCTGGGCTGTGGGTACCTTTTAACTGCATCCAAAGCCTCTATTCTCTCATGGGTCCATTTAAATTTCACACCCTCTTCTAAAATCATTTTATCATTCACATGATGTGACACATTTTCATCATGTGGGTTTAATATGTGCTGTACGGGCTTTACATACCCATAATGTAAAATATTTTGTTCGTTATGAACAATTTTATTTAAATTCACTAATAAATTTACCACTATTGGATATAATTTCATGAAACATTTATATAGCTGTACCAACCAAAGAGAATTAACGTTTACAAACCACTTTGCATCGGTACTTATTGACAATAATGTTTCTAATAATTTGGGGAGTTGTAGCTGTTGTTTTATTGATTGAAATAAACATAAACTTAATTTATTATTCTTAGTGTTTTCTAAATAATCTAAATATTTCTTAATTACTATTGCGATGGGGTTGATTAAGTTATATACTAAATTTTCAATAATTTCATCTTTTAACAAACTTTTAATTTTAAACCTGATACTTAATTTCTGCTTATGGAAAAATGGATGAGTCGTTTCTGTCTTAAAACAATTATCATAGCCTACTGCTAAATCTATATTATTGTTAAATAATTTAATATCTTTTGTCAAAGGATTTCTCACATTATCATTATTAAATTGTTTGTTGCAAATCAAATTTTTGTCACCCATATTTATTTCCCGGTGTGAACATTTATTTATTATGTCACCCATATATTTCGTGGCGTCTTTCTTTTGAAGACCCTCCACATGGTGTGTACATTTATTATTTATGTCACCCGTGGCAAACATGGACTCTTCCCTTTGAAGATCATCCACATGGTGTGAACCTTTATCCTTGTCAATCAAACTATCATTATTTATTTTTAAAGTGAGGTCCCTATCAAAATTATCAATGATTGAATTATTAACTAATATTTTATCATCTTGAGCGCCTTTGTCCCAAGACATGTTTACTTTACTATTGTGAAGGGTTCTATTTTCCCTTTCCAATTTCGATGTATATAGACTCAAAAAATCCATCCCAAGTACGCAGCAATATTTTAATCTTGGTGTAACAATAAATTGTGTTACAAGTTCTACATCACCCATCTCTATATTTATACAAAATACATTATCTTGCTTATAAAAACCTAATTTTTCAAACCTTTTATCAAATAATCCCCCATCTAAAAGTGACAATTCTAATTCACTATCTATTACAGCTACACCATATACATCCCCTACTTTAACATCTACCAGTGGAAATTCAGTGGTTATATTACTTAAATCTATAAAATTTCTCTTGCTTCGTTGTTTCTTCTTTTTCTCTTTGGTTGGACCTACCAAAAATCCAGGTCCTTCTTTATTGCTCCTCTTGACGCATCTTTCATTACAGCTTCTGTTTTATTTTCTTTACTTTCTATAATTACGTTATTAAATCCTCGGGTATCTTCTGTTTCATTTTTTCCATATTTCCTTCCTACATGACCCTCCTGTCTCCAATTATTATTATTATCATTACTACTACTATTATTACTCATATTCTTATTGTTACCATTTTCCACTTTTCCTCTCTGGTAACTATTATTCTGAAACCGATTACCATTGTATCTTTGTTGGTTATTATGGTAATTACCATTATATTTTTGCTGAGCATCATAGAGGTTACCATTGTTACCTGTTTTATACCCATTTCTATTCTGAGATATACTTCTATCTTCCACGTCATCCAGACGCTTTACCAATTCCAAGAGTTGCTCAACGGTGTCTATACCCTGTAAAGCAACTGCTTGTACTACCTCATGCTCGAAATGATTGGCTAATTGTGTAACAATGTCACACTCCTGGATCACAGGTTGTATGTGCTTCAAGAAAGAATATTTCCGAATAACATAATTCTCTCTAGACGTGATGGAACGATATCTTCCAAATGTAAGGTCATGTCTGATACGCCTTTGCTGAGTTTGTCCCCAGTACTGTCTGATAAACATATTTTCTAATTCTTCGTACGTCTGTACCTCATCAATTACCATATCATACCATAGTAATGCATAATCTCTAAGACACCCTCTCATGAAATGTAATTTTGACATATCATCATTAATACCACGAATATATGTCTTAATGGTTTTAAGAAATGCCATAGGGTTGTCTTTGTTATATCCAGAAAATTTTGGTATATTTTCTGTACCAATTGATATCTGTTGTGGTACCACACAAGGTGTAATTGTACTTTGTTCAACTCTTGCTCTCAAATTCTTAATCGTATCTTGACAATTTAATGTCATATCCTGTAATTTTAGAAGTGAATCTGTTCATGTTCCATATTTGATTCTACAGTCCTCAAACTTGCTCGTTAAATTTTGAACATCTTTCTGAACTGACATGGCACTACTGTCCACCTTCAGTTCCAAGAATTGTATTTTTTCATCTTGTCCCCCAATTTTTTCTTCCATCTGTTTAAAATTTTCATTTGTTACCCTAACTCTCTGGTTCATTTCATCTATTAAGAATTCACTGCTATTCTTACACTTCTTTTCGCTTGCTTCTATTCTTTCATTGATCTGTGTTGTGCTTTGTTTCACATTTTCATTTATTTTATTGTTCATTGCAGACATTTCCATTCTACAGGCTTTAATTCTTTCATCAATCTTCTCGTTCATCGACTTCACCACAGCTTGTATCTCTAATTTATTTTCATCCAATTTCTTGTTCATTTCCTTTTTGTTTCTATTCATCTCTTCTTTCATCTCAGCTTTATTTTCATCTAACTTTTTATTTATCTCTTCTTTCATTTCTATCTTGTTCTCATCTAATTTTTTATTCATCTCTATCTTGTTACATTCCAATTTACAGAAAAGTTTTTCAAATAAAAAATCAAATCTGTCTCCGCCTGGCATTTCTTTCGTTTCAATTTTTACATTTTCAGTTACATTTTCATCCTCATCAAGAGGTAGCGTCTTTTCTGAATCTGTCACAGAGGAAATGCCTTGTGGTTCCCTGTACGTTTCAAATAAATATTTGGTATCCATACCACTTTCAGGATTTTCACCCTCACCTTTATTCTCAGACATATTTACTTTATCTGACCTGGCACTTAAAGAGACTTATTTGTGGAGAAAAATAAATCAAAACTTGACAAAATTTACTTGTGAATTATACTTATTAATTATTCAAATGCACTTAAAGGTGAAAATACCTCCCTCTAATTACACAGCTATTTGAATATTAAATAATCAATTAAGTTTTTATCTAATCAGCATAAAAATGTAAAAGTTTTGCCCCACTACGTTGGTCGCCATATATATGATATGGAACGGCAAATCTTTTACACCATGAACATTGGGCATTATATGAATAATATGGAAATGTGAAATTGCTAATAAATTGTAAATATATTTGAAATGTAAATGCAAAGTTTTGCCCCACTACGTTGGGTGCCATATATATGCTGTGACTCTTGCAAATTTATATATATAAATGAAATAAATTTAATTTATTTAATCAACGTGTAATTGAGAGTCGAGCACGCATCTCAGTGCTAGGCCTTATGCTAGACTAAGATACGATGAATTTTCTGCTGAAAAGTAGGTTAAGCAAAACTTTTACATACAACTAGCTCAGTTTAAAATAAATAATTCTCTCAGGGGCAGAAAATATAAGTAGATTCTCCAAACGATTCTCCTGCTCTTTAACTATCTCCAGGTCAGGTAAAGAAAATAAAATGCCAAATAAATCTTAATATCTAATTTATTAAAAATAAATTTAAACGAATTCAGAAATTTTAATATACAAATATTTACATACAAAGAATCAATAATTCAATCTTTATTCAAATTGATACACCATAATCAATAAAATATTATAAGAAATAAAAATAAATGAAGTCATAATGTCGTGAAAAACTTATGTCTAAAGAAAAATGTGAACGTGACCATTATGAATTATATTTGTTATAGATACATGTAAACAATCAAAAATAAAATAAATTACACATGATGAATTGTACTGGAATATAAATAACCAAAAATTTTGCGCGATCTACTATTTGCTAACAAAATATAAACATTAAGGATATGGCTTTGCCCTAATTAGTCCTGTCCGGCGCCTTTTCTCGCTCCCAACACAGTACCACCAGATAGCAAATTCACACAGATGAGTATCCCAAAGTTCCACCCTACGAGTATGTCTTTTTCAACTCGTCGGACGCAACCCGAACATACATCACAATGTGCTCACTCCTTAAGGAATATATATATAAATGAAATTTATAGAAATAAAATAATGTTTTTGCATATTCAATAGACTAACTCGGCCCTGATTAGTTCTGCCTGGTGCCTTTTCTCGCTCCCAAACGCAGTACCACCAAGACCAATTCGTGTCTTTCCAATTCACCAGGACTCCATGCTATGAATTAGATAACGACATAATTCATTTCACACATTCCTGATATATTATTCAACACGTTAATATTGAACACCCAAATACAACAAAAATATACTTGATACACATATAAAAAAAATGATATATACCTTAAAAATAAACTTTACCTTTCTCGTGAAATTCCAATACAAAAACACCACTACAAACAAAGAATTTGGTACGCCACTATACACACATTTATAACAAATACTATCTAATCACCTTAATTCTTCGTACATGGTTTCAAACTCATCCATAATGAAATTCAAAAAATTTGTTCACTTATATAAATCCTATATACACATAAAACAAAATTATTAATTTCAAATCCCTTTTGAAGGATAAATAAATTTAAAAGAAAAGTAAATTATACGAAAATGAAATGATTATGCTATCCAAAGTTATCATTACAATTACTAGAAAAGTTTTGTCATAATGTATGGCATAGTACCCCTACATGCAAAACAAAACACTCTAGGAAAAAGAAAAATAAATGAAATTAAATAAATTCAAAATCCAAATTCATAAATAAAATTATTTCATACATAATTATCTATACAAGAATAACTACAAATCTCAATGTAATACACGTTGCATGTTATCCGAGAAAAATATTACAAGTGTTGAATCTTGTTAAAAATTTTATAAGTGTCGAGAATCTCAAAAATTATTCTAAGTCCGGATTTAAAAGTAATCCTTTTAAAAGAGGAGGAAGTGGTTTGTCACCTACTTTAGGACTATTTGAAGATAGCGGTTCGCACCAAGCTATCCCTGAAATTTTATCCGTCCGCTCTTTTATGCCTAATTTTCTTTATAAAAACATACGGCAACTTTCGGCATACACGAATCCACCTCCAAAATTGTATATCGACGGTGCTGCTCTTATCGGTCACTTGAGGAAACAGCGTATTAATAATCCTTGAAAAAGGTAAACAAACATGTGAGTATAAATTTGTCTATACGTTTATGACTCATACGTGCATCTTGCGAACAATATTTCTTGCTCCGGCCTACACGGTCGATCTTCGCCGGTGTCAGTATTCTTCGGGCGAGAAACACCTTCTTATTATTGAAACGTAACATTCAATGCGTAACTTAATATTATGACTTTATAAAAATTTTACTAAGATTCTTTTATTGTTTTACTTAAATAAAAATAAAGTTTTCGTAAATTATTGATATAGTGAATATTTATATACACATTATGGTAAAAATGAATAAAGTAAAATTAATTTAAATAAAATCTTAAAGTGATCTTGATTATACTTATTTATTTACATATTATTATTTATTCAAGATCACTGCAATATGTATAAAAGAGATGAATAAAAATAACTATCAACAAAAAAGAAAATTCCAAAAAAAAAAAATTTGCCAATAAAAGAAATAACCATATCTGTTTTTTTATTTATTACCTGTAAATTAAGAATTAATAAACAAAAATCCAATATTAAACCAAGTTTTCTTACTATTATACTTTCAACTTTTGCAATATTCATTGGTATCAGTAACTTAAAGCAATATACTAGAAAAAATGCACATTTTCAAGTCAAATTTATTTTTGTGATAAATTACTTTGTCAGTAAAGTAATTACAAATTGTATTATAAAACGACATAAAACAGGTTTCGTAAACCAAAGTGTCACATAATATCCAGTGGGAGCTTTTTCATTAATACAGTCTTATTATTTTGCTTTATGAGTTTTTAAACAAGTAATCTGTAAAGAAATTTTATTTTAGTTACACATTCGTAAACAACTGTGCTATGTACTTTGTTTATTATTCTTTATATAGCAATCTATATACTATTACATCTGTGGTTATTCAAAAGTAATCTTTCTTTTCTTAAATATCAGTGGTAATGACGTCAAAGGAAGCTGCGCTAGAACATACCTTATATATTTGTACCATGTGTTATACCACAGTATATAGCTATGTAATAGAAACAGTAGTTTCTCTCGAGGGAAATAATTGTCCTCCTACCGACGACCTTGAACCGACGCGTGCGTGAAAATTTCTGAATGCGCAGTAGTCAGCCATCAGCTGTTGAGTTGGCGGGATTATTTGATGCGACTGCTGGGCATGCGATTTGTGAATGGCCGTTAATATAAGTTATGCTGTCCACCATATACAAAATGTTTCACAAACAATTTATTATGAACACTAATTTTACAAATTAATGGGTAGTTGTACACAGATTAAACAAGGCATTTGTAAAACTAAATTATACATTCTTTTGGCATTTATAATTAACGTCAAATAAATTTATTAACACATTATTAATTTAGAATTTGTGTTTAAAATGTGTGTCAAAAATTTTTATTTGATTATTGTGCATTTCCTTGAAACATTTCCATATAATTAATGGATGCTGACCTACTTCCAACATTCTTCTATAATTAGTGTGCACGCAGCATAACGTTTTATCAATAATTGTAGTGTTTCGTTTCGCGAATACGTGGAACAAAAATGCCCCATTATTGTTGTGCACCTCGGTGCAAGAATAGTTCGAACAATTCTAAATTAAGCTTTCTCAGGTTTCCGAAAGAACCAATGCGGTAAGATCCCCAGGCCACACCAGGCGCATTAAAATTTCCTCAACTGTTAAAATGTGCATATTGTGTATTGTAGTTGTGAATAATTACTCAAACTTCATGACAAATTCACCACCACCAACACAAAATTTAATTTTCGAAGATTGATTACCGACAATGGGAAAATATAACTGAACAAAATGCCTTCACTTATTTTATAGGTTATTTGGGACACAAATGTTTTGAAAAGCATAGTTTTCCAACAATTATACGTTTAAAACACAAGAAATGAATGAATTCAAATTTTACACTTATTTTAAGGCATGTCCTAACTTTGTGAAACAGCTTTACTAATTTGGCAACGCCCGACCATAATTTCAGTATACCTATATATAAATACCGCATTAGGAAAAAGCCTTTTGTGAATTTTTTTCTTCTTTTCCTTCGAACCAAATGTTAGCTTTAAATTAAAACAGAAGTTGGAGGAGATATCATATAAACATCCCTGCGAAAACTTTCCTACTGAATTTTTGATAAAGCTATTTACCTATTCGTGTAAGAATTTTTTATACTTTGAAATTTTGCAATAGAAATTTCAAAGTTAGTGGCAATTCAAATAAAATAACAATTTTACAACACCATTGATGAATTGTGTCAAGAAATTTAAGTAATCTTTAGGTTAGAGGAGCCTTTTTTTGTGTTGTACGTATAATGTATTACATTTTAAATGCGTGTGTAATATGTACTTAATAAAAAGGAGTGTTTTATAATCGTTTTTTGTATTATTGATATAGCTATTTCATAATTTTAAAAATAGATTAACATAATTATCTCATAAACGATTTGGTTCTGCGTCACTGGCTTATTCCTGAATAGAAAAATTTACTACGCCTCTGGTTGCGCGTGCGTGAATGCGCAGTACTATTTTGGGACACAAACATCAAAGGTACCGACGGCGAGAGAAACTGTGTCTATGCTCTATACTGTGGTACTACTGTGACCCGTTCAATACTTCAGGCGCCGGCCACAAGCTCTAGCGGTATATACTTCCAGCGCCGTAACTCCCTGAACGCACGGATTGATAATTCATAATCAAATTGTTGCGTTGTGTTGTTTGCATTGAGTTTCATTGGTTATTTAGACTTGTAAGTTGGGGGGAAGTATGGTCGTAGTCAAGTATTCTGTGATCACGTGTACCTACTGCTAGCACTTCACCCATATATATAATACTACTATATCGCGTGTAGACAAGGAAAACTTCGCTCCAACATTGTGAAATAAAACTTATGGTGCTATGCCGTTTAAGAGTCGCATTGTCCAAACTGCGCATGCGTTACAAATAATTTTTCAAATTTAGGTCTGTTTGTTTATCACATAGATTTATTCCTATAAATGTTTGATTAAAGTTTGTAAATCGTCAAACAAGCATAAATAGTTTTAAAATCGACAAACCTCTTTATAATTAATAATTGTGCCTTGTTAAATGTGGAAAAATAATTTAATTTCCCTTAATGAATGAAGAAATATCGTCGTGGCATCATGGGCAAATCATAGACAAACAAACGATTATACCGCAGAAATATATTTGTCAAAAATTGTACGAATTGTGGTTATGTTATAGTAAAAATTGTAAACTAATTAGGGAATCCAAATCACGTGGTCTAATATGGCGTCTGTGGGCAAACAATGAATGGACCTTAGTTTAGTATGCCATTATTATTAGTTTTAATATGGTTTTACTTTTCGTGTGTGCTGAGTTTATAAACATGATAATGCAGAGTGATTACCTGAAGAAGTTCTTAACTGAAAATCCAGAAGTTGGAGTAACATTTTGTTGAAATCATCATAGAAAATAATTATTCGTGTGAGAATGTATTTTTTGGCAGCTATCAGATGAACATTAAATTACTTGATAATTTGGATCTATTCACTCTTGAAATTAGACACTTTAATAGATAGTATTCCACATGTGCCAAGTACGAATATTATTTTATATTTGGTTCTATTACATATTTATTACAGTAAGGACCAAATGACAGTGTTCAAGAGCCTCACCGCTTACATTTATTAACAACTTATTTATTTTATGTGGAAACGTACGTGTTTTTGATTAGGTGAAACATTTATAAGAAGTTAATTTAAAACCAATAGATGTGTAGTGCATTATTATGAAATGTGAATCGGCACTTTTGGCTCACTCTACATGCATGGCTGGTAACAGCCGAACATTGTAGTTATGCTGGTGCATTATTATTTCTAGTATACGAAGAAAAACAAAGCCACTCATGTACTGATTAAGGATTAATTATTTAAATTTGTCTTTAAATTTTCAACACCTGACAAAATAGTCAGAGGATTGTTTAATAAGATTTATTTATTAAAATAGTTTCACTTAATTATTATAGAAGCAATAGTTAATAAATAGTAATAAGAAAATGAGTTTAATCATATAGAAATATTATGTGTAAGATTATAAAAGCTTATTATAAATATTTAGCGTACAATATATAACAGTTTAGGACTTAAAAAAATGTAAATACATTTCAAATATATTAATAAATAAATTTAACTTATTATTAAAGTTTTGTGTTTTGTCTGTAACAAAATGCCTATTTAAATTCTAAAATAATGGCCACGTTGTACAGAAATAACTTAAGATTATATAGCGCCATAAATAATTATAAATACAAAATCATTTATAACTTACATATTGCTGTGACTTCTTCTATATTGGTTGATGACCAAAATTGAGTTAATAA
Source organism: Amphimallon solstitiale (assembly GCA_963170755.1). Classification (NCBI taxonomy): domain Eukaryota; kingdom Metazoa; phylum Arthropoda; class Insecta; order Coleoptera; family Scarabaeidae; genus Amphimallon; species Amphimallon solstitiale. Next base: position 15,396,958 of record OY720685.1, read on the forward strand.
ATTAATATATTTTTTTATTGATCTCAGGGTCTAAGTGTGAATTAATTATATTTTTTATATCGGATGATGTGTCACAGTCTTATACTTATTGTGAGTTCTAGCTGTGATTGTGATGTTTACTTTCCTTAGATTCTCCTGGGATGGGTATAAATAAATAGATATAGAATGTCAGCACAACTTATTTTATTTTATATATAAATATTTACAAAAACATTATTGAATATCATAACTATGCAATACAATACATTATTTAATTCATTGTCATATCCAGTCTCTTTCATCCGCGGTACAAGCACCTTGCAATCCTTAATTTTTACAGAATTGTTAATGATGAATAAAAATAAAATTTACTGCTCTAGTCCTTCATGTATGCTCATGTTTCGAAGGTTACTGCTATCCTATAAAAGCGTTAGCACCTCGTTAAGTCGCTCTGAACCAAGATTCACACGTCAATCCAGAGCTTACTCAAAGAAGAGTTTGTTTTAAATTGTTTATATAACGTTCAGAATTTTCATTGCCATCCGGAGAATTTACTTATACCCCGTTGAACCGTCTCGAGCCAAGATTCACACGTCGACCCAAGGACGTATTCAAAGAAGAATTTATTTTTAATTGTTTAAATAATATTCTAAATTTTTATTGCTATCCGGAGAGTTTACCTATACCCCGTTGAACCGTCTCGAGCCAAGATTCACACGTCGACCCAAGGACGTATTCAAAGAAGAATTTATTTTTAATTGTTTAAATAATATTCTAAATTTTTATTGCTATCCGGAGAGTTTACCTATACCCCGTTGAACCGTCTCGAGCCAAGATTCACACGTCGACCCAAGGACGTATTCAAAGAAGAATTTATTTTAATTGTTTAAATAATATTCTAAAATTTTATTGCTATCCGGCGAAATTTACTAATATATGGAGCAGTCATGAAGGCTCTTTTATTTATTTACTTTAGAATTGCAAGATGGAATTTATTTATTGTGCTTGTACTCACTTCTCTTCGTTATATAGCATCTCAAATTCCTCCTGGTATTTCAATCCCTCCATTTTTATTGAATTTATTATTGTGGGTTCTTTCTGCGATCCAATCGCGTTCCTTGTCGTCTCTTCGTGTATTTCGAGCGCACTTATCATTGTCGCCTCTTGCGACCACGGTGTTTGAATCTTAAGGCGTTTATGCCTTTAGACCCTTTATTTCTTCGGCGCACTGGTTTCACTATTTTCTTTTGAGTTTTTAAGAGAATCCGGACCACTTATCGACTGACTGCTTTTCGCTTCTGTCCCGCTTTTTATAGGGATAAACATTTGACTCGCGGCTTATTTTGTTTTTAAATCGTGCGTTTCGTTTGAATTTTCGTCTGTCACGCCCTCCGTGTTAATTTCGGTAACTATCGAAATTATGCAATCACGTGACCTTGTTTCCACCATGTTTGTTGTTGTTATTATTTTACATATCTTTTTATTTTTATTCCATGGACATTTTGAATGATTTTATTCGTTGGTAAGTATTCTTTTATTGTCTTATATTATGTACTGACTAATGCTTTATTTATTTATTTTAGCCTGGAATGTCATTTATACGTGGATAAAATTATGTACCATCGCATATTTAGATGTACATTCTACAATGTCCTTTTATTTTGTGAACATCAGTGAATTTGCATAGCCAGCATAATGTTTTACTTTCAATGGTGAACTAGACCACAATATTTATATTCTGGATGCATTGATGTATATCGAAAACAGATAAATCATATACCTTTGCGTGCATTTCTTGTCCCATACAGAAAAGAATACAATTGATCTTGTGATCGTGAAATAAATGGTATATATTTATTTATTCATGTATATAGACCTTTGTTTAATATTGTATTTTTGGTTTTAGCTTGGGCTTTCTTGGAATGTATTTGTGTAGAGAAGAAAATAAACAGATCGTGCCCCTTACGTACACTCAATAATATTTTATACAGAAAATATAAGTAAAACGTGTATAGTGATACATAACATTTCTTCTTGACACTGTTGGTGGTTATAATATTTATATTCTTTGTGATAATTCCTATTTCTGAACTATAATTGCTGTTAGAAGAATGTATTACCTGGTTGACCTACTTTCTATTGACCACTAATAATAATGCTTTAAATTCTTATATATCCTTTTTTATTAAACGGAGGTCAGTGTTTGAATATTGTTTTATAGATATTTAATTCCTGTGTACTAATTTATTTAAGTTGAGGTTAATATTTTTTTAATTCTTACATTCCTTTTAATTGTGCTATTATTTTTACGGGTATGCAACCCATATTGCATTTTTGTATATTCTATTGCATAGCTATGAAATCTTTAGTAAGCACTAAATATATAATTAAAACTACATACATTTACCTTAATTAGTGAGTTTATTCTCTATTTTATTTAATAAAATATTTATTATATTGAAATATATAAAATTGTAATTTATATCGAATATGTAAAATTATTTTTACTTAAAATAAACATAATACTATTTTATTTTCTTTGATTTTTATTTATTTGTTTCTTTTATTTATTTATTCATTTACTTTCAAGAAAATACCACAGCATATCCCAAGTTAAGAAACTGTCAATATGCCATAGTTGACTACGAAAAATATGGGCACATTGCAATTTCTTTACTTAATGGTATTTTCTAAACATTTACTTAGCTAATATTCTTACGTCTAATTTTTCTATATTCTTATGTGGGAACTATCCCTTTTTGTTTCTTAATATCTAGTTATTCTAACTTAAATAATATTATCTTGGGAACTGTCCCTTTTTTATTTCCTTAATGTTTTATTTACATGACTTAAATAATGTGTTCCTGGGAACTATCCCTTTTTACTTTGATACCTTATTTATCTAATTTGAATAATATAATTCTGGGAACTATCCCTTTTATTTCCTTAATATCTATTTACATCTCTTAAATAGTATAATCTTGGGAACTATCCCTTTTTCATTTTTGTAATATTTATTTACATAGCTTAAACAATATAGTTTTGGAGCTGTCCCTTTTATTTTTGTAATATTATGTTTACATAACTTAAATAATATAATTTTGGGAACTATCCCCTTTTTATTCTCGTAATATTTATTTACATCACTTAAATAATATAATCTTGGGAACTATCCCTTTCATTTTCTTAATATTTATTTACACATAACATAAATGATATAATCTTGGGAACTATCCCTCTTTATTTCCTCATGGGTTCATATTTTTCATCGTGTGAGTTTATATTTCAACTTTTCTCCCTTCATTTTTGTTTGATATTTTGGTTTGGGTTTTACACCTTTCATTTTAATAGGAAAATGGTACTTAATTTATTTAAAGTGAGACATATACAAATATATAATAAATTGGAAATATTTTCTTCGTGTGGGTTCAATATCTCTTGCGTGGCATCAATTAAGCCTACAATTGATATTCATATATATAAAGTCTTATTATTTTCCACATATCAGTCGGGGAATTTATCTTGAATAAATAGTATTTTCGTATTATTTTCTTCATGTTACCTGCCCAAAAAGAATCTTTTAAAACTATCGTAGCAAACCACTTGGCATTTGTGTACTTCATTGATAATGTTTCTTTGAATCTTCTATATTTCTCTGATAAAGTTCGATTCTGCTTTTTCTGTTATCTTGTTCTTCAGCATTTCTTTTATTTCTATAATTTCACTTAAATAATATTTACTGGGAAATTGGATATGTTTTTACATAGAAGGGTTTCTTTTCATTTACCTCGAGCTTATGCTCGTAATTTCTTGCTAAGCCAGGACTGTCGTCAAACAGTCTCTTGTGCTTATTTAAAAGATTGCTCACATGATTTTTATATTTTTCATTGCAATTTATACTCGTACCATCCCCTTTTGATGTGAAGTCCTTATTCTCTGGATGCTTCACGAGATGCGTACATTTATTGTCATATGAATTGTTAATCATTTCTTGCGTGAGTTCCTTTTCTCTTTCTTCTACATATAAATTATTAATTAAAATTTCCTTTTCCGGTGCTTCTTCGCTCCATGGAATTATCATATTTCTTATGTGAAAAGTCTTATCCTTCATATCCAGTTTTGTGCTATATTGACTTAAAAGTCCATTCCCAATATGCAGTTGCAATTTTAACTATTTACTACTACAAATTCTGTTAGTAGGTTTATTTTATTTATTTTACATTAACGCAGAAAACTTTATCAATGATTATCAAGGGTTCTTTATTTTGCTGTAATGAAATTAATCTTCTTTATAGGAATATATCGTCCTTGTTTCTCTAAAATTTTTATTTATAACGCTGTGGTCGAGTAGCTCTTATTTTATTTATTTCCTTCCCCAATTTTGATTGATATGTGTGTGTGGTAGTTCGGTGATTATTTTCATTGGATCTTCATATTTGTATATGTCTCGTTTCATTTTCCTTGATTGGGGTGTCGTTGTTGAAGTCAGCTAAGGTTAGAGTGGTGTCGCAACGCACCAACGGAGGTCCCCTTTTTATCCTCCGCCTTGCTCCTTGATTGGGGTGTCGTCGTTGGCTAAGGTAGGAGTAGGGTAGCCACGTCCCATCGGAGGTCCCCAATTTATCCTCCGCCGTGCTCCTTGATTTATTGGGAATTTATTTTCCCAAAATCTTTAGGCGAAAGTCAATAATGTTTTTGTTGTGTCGAAGTATATCCTCGATGTACGTCGTTGTTGCTCTAAGTTCCCTATCTTCTTGGTTACTTGAACTTGTATTTACTGAATGGTAAAGTAATACTTTATTTTCTTTATTTATTTCTGTGGCTGTACTTATCCTTCCCTTTTCTATTAGTACAACCTCTTCGGTCCACCTCAGTGTTTTGACTTCCTTGTGTGTCTTTGTAAATTTTTCAAGTTGTATAATCAGTGCCTGTCGTTTCCATGAACCTGTGTATCTTCCTGCTCCTATGAATATTTCTAATGTTTGTCGTGAAATGTATAGATGTGAATTCTTGTCATCTTCTTCTTCATATAACAACGTATCCAAATGTGTTCTTAGAATTTTCTTGTTGGAGTCCATGTATTTGGTTCTTCTCCATGTATGTATTATTGTGGAGTCTTCTTTGACTTTTGTTACTGTTTGTGCATCATTTTCATGGGTTAGCATATTCCTCATAATTTCTTCGTCGTTCGTTGTGTTGGTGTTTATTATTTTATTTTTAAATGGTTCTTCTCTTTCTTCAAATCGTTCTATCGTTTTTTCCGTTCTGTCATTTGTTCCGTCTATCAGTGATCTGTACGTGTTCTCACACCTTCTTGTATTGTCCCTTATTACTTTGGCTAAACCTGACACAGACTCTGTTATTTTGTTTTCTAAATTAGCATTTAACTGACGCATCTCTGTTCGAAAATCTTGGAATCCCTTGTCAATCTTTTGATTGATTCTATTCAGATTTTCATTGTTTGCTTTGATTTCCTCTTTATTTTGGTCCAACTTTTTATTTAGGTTTTCATTGTTTGCTTTGATTTCTTCTTTCAAATTTTTATTGTTTGATTTTATTTCTTCATTATTTTGGTCCAATTTTTTATTTAGATTTTCATTAATTTCTTCTTTCATTTTGTATAATAGGACTTGGAGCAAATTTTCAATTCCACCTTCCGATGATTTTTCGGCTGTTCTCTTGAGAGATGTACTTCCTACGATCGGTTCTTCCAATTGATCACCTTCCAACTCGTGTTTCTCTGATTCTGAGCTAGAGGTTGAACGATTGCTACGAGAATTATCTCTGTATCTGGTAAACTGTGGTCTTGTTTCTTTATCTTCAACGATTTCAGGTTTTCCGCCTTTATTTTTGTTGTTTTCATCAGCCATTTTTATTTTTTGTTTTTATTCTATCTCTTATTCACCCTGTCCCAATAGGAGAATATTGTGTGCTTATGACGTTATAAGGAAAGTAAATTCACACAGCCTTTTATCGTTAAGTGCCAAATCAAATGTTGACCAACGATAATCCTATTATGTATGGGTGCCAAATTAAATCTTGGCCAATGATAAGCCTAGGACGTTGGATGCCAAATTAAGATTGATCTTGGCCAACGATAAGCCTAGCAGGTTGGGCGCCAAATTAATGCTGTGACTTCTTCTATATTGGTTGATGACCAAAATTGAGTTAATAAATTAATATATTTTTTTATTGATCTCAGGGTCTAAGTGTGAATTAATTATATTTTTTATATCGGATGATGTGTCACAGTCTTATACTTATTGTGAGTTCTAGCTGTGATTGTGATGTTTACTTTCCTTAGATTCTCCTGGGATGGGTATAAATAAATAGATATAGAATGTCAGCACAACTTATTTTATTTTATATATAAATATTTACAAAAACATTATTGAATATCATAACTATGCAATACAATACATTATTTAATTCATTGTCATATCCAGTCTCTTTCATCCGCGGTACAAGCACCTTGCAATCCTTAATTTTTACAGAATTGTTAATGATGAATAAAAATAAAATTTACTGCTCTAGTCCTTCATGTATGCTCATGTTTCGAAGGTTACTGCTATCCTATAAAAGCGTTAGCACCTCGTTAAGTCGCTCTGAACCAAGATTCACACGTCAATCCAGAGCTTACTCAAAGAAGAGTTTGTTTTAAATTGTTTATATAACGTTCAGAATTTTCATTGCCATCCGGAGAATTTACTTATACCCCGTTGAACCGTCTCGAGCCAAGATTCACACGTCGACCCAAGGACGTATTCAAAGAAGAATTTATTTTTAATTGTTTAAATAATATTCTAAATTTTTATTGCTATCCGGAGAGTTTACCTATACCCCGTTGAACCGTCTCGAGCCAAGATTCACACGTCGACCCAAGGACGTATTCAAAGAAGAATTTATTTTTAATTGTTTAAATAATATTCTAAATTTTTATTGCTATCCGGAGAGTTTACCTATACCCCGTTGAACCGTCTCGAGCCAAGATTCACACGTCGACCCAAGGACGTATTCAAAGAAGAATTTATTTTAATTGTTTAAATAATATTCTAAAATTTTATTGCTATCCGGCGAAATTTACTAATATATGGAGCAGTCATGAAGGCTCTTTTATTTATTTACTTTAGAATTGCAAGATGGAATTTATTTATTGTGCTTGTACTCACTTCTCTTCGTTATATAGCATCTCAAATTCCTCCTGGTATTTCAATCCCTCCATTTTTATTGAATTTATTATTGTGGGTTCTTTCTGCGATCCAATCGCGTTCCTTGTCGTCTCTTCGTGTATTTCGAGCGCACTTATCATTGTCGCCTCTTGCGACCACGGTGTTTGAATCTTAAGGCGTTTATGCCTTTAGACCCTTTATTTCTTCGGCGCACTGGTTTCACTATTTTCTTTTGAGTTTTTAAGAGAATCCGGACCACTTATCGACTGACTGCTTTTCGCTTCTGTCCCGCTTTTTATAGGGATAAACATTTGACTCGCGGCTTATTTTGTTTTTAAATCGTGCGTTTCGTTTGAATTTTCGTCTGTCACGCCCTCCGTGTTAATTTCGGTAACTATCGAAATTATGCAATCACGTGACCTTGTTTCCACCATGTTTGTTGTTGTTATTATTTTACATATCTTTTTATTTTTATTCCATGGACATTTTGAATGATTTTATTCGTTGGTAAGTATTCTTTTATTGTCTTATATTATGTACTGACTAATGCTTTATTTATTTATTTTAGCCTGGAATGTCATTTATACGTGGATAAAATTATGTACCATCGCATATTTAGATGTACATTCTACAATGTCCTTTTATTTTGTGAACATCAGTGAATTTGCATAGCCAGCATAATGTTTTACTTTCAATGGTGAACTAGACCACAATATTTATATTCTGGATGCATTGATGTATATCGAAAACAGATAAATCATATACCTTTGCGTGCATTTCTTGTCCCATACAGAAAAGAATACAATTGATCTTGTGATCGTGAAATAAATGGTATATATTTATTTATTCATGTATATAGACCTTTGTTTAATATTGTATTTTTGGTTTTAGCTTGGGCTTTCTTGGAATGTATTTGTGTAGAGAAGAAAATAAACAGATCGTGCCCCTTACGTACACTCAATAATATTTTATACAGAAAATATAAGTAAAACGTGTATAGTGATACATAACATTTCTTCTTGACACTGTTGGTGGTTATAATATTTATATTCTTTGTGATAATTCCTATTTCTGAACTATAATTGCTGTTAGAAGAATGTATTACCTGGTTGACCTACTTTCTATTGACCACTAATAATAATGCTTTAAATTCTTATATATCCTTTTTTATTAAACGGAGGTCAGTGTTTGAATATTGTTTTATAGATATTTAATTCCTGTGTACTAATTTATTTAAGTTGAGGTTAATATTTTTTTAATTCTTACATTCCTTTTAATTGTGCTATTATTTTTACGGGTATGCAACCCATATTGCATTTTTGTATATTCTATTGCATAGCTATGAAATCTTTAGTAAGCACTAAATATATAATTAAAACTACATACATTTACCTTAATTAGTGAGTTTATTCTCTATTTTATTTAATAAAATATTTATTATATTGAAATATATAAAATTGTAATTTATATCGAATATGTAAAATTATTTTTACTTAAAATAAACATAATACTATTTTATTTTCTTTGATTTTTATTTGTTTGTTTCTTTTATTTATTTATTCATTTACTTTCAAGAAAATACCACAGCAATATGTTAATTAGAGCATTAAACACAATCACAATTTTATCCACACTGTTTAATTTTTGCATATTATTACACTTTTTTTTTTTTTATTAAAAATGCTCTTTCTCCTAGAACATATCCTGGGTTAATATTGTTGCAAAAATTACTTCTTCCATTCATTTCTCAGATGTATGTCACTCGAGTTTCACTAATGTAGCACATACTTCCCTTAGGAGTTATTGCTATTAAAATTTCTATCGTGCTTATAAATAGAACAGTACTGCTGCTGAACTAACTTATTATCTGGTTTTCCAATGAAAACTTCAAAGCAGGCAATAATTACAGCTGTTTTTTTCTTGAAACACTTCTTTCGAAACATACTGCAATACAGAACGTTCTGGTCACATAATTATAAGTTTTAGCCTTTGATACACAACATCATACTTTGATAACTAAATAATGACCTTAATAAGTTAATTTAATAAGATAATTGTTTAGTAAGAGCACTTATTCTCAAATTTTAATTATACAAATCTGTTTGTTTGCCCATAACGGCCATCTTGAATTTTATTTGACAGCAGGGCTGCCGCAAGCCCGTTCTAAAATGTACCGATATTTTAGTTGAAAACGTACTGAATTTGGTAAAAATGTACTGCATGGCGGAAAATTTAAAAAGTTTGTTATAAAAGGATATTTCTTTCATAACGTCATTGCTTTCATTCAGCAGGCGGATCGGGAACTGATCCCGCTCCAACCGTTCACTTCACAACAGTTGAGTGTTCGCTGGACAGGACCGCTCACCTTTATGTCATCGACTGTCATCTAATACTTTTCATTGCTGCCATATGTTAAAATTATAGAGATTAAACCGAATAAACAATAATAATAAATTGTTTTTCTGCATTAAGGTTTGACGTAGTTTTTAGTGGAAGGGCTGGTTTTTCCAACCCCGAATAAAATACTGAGTGAACTCCAATATTATAATACATTTATTACTGCACAATACCTTTAATTTGCTGTATCGCACTTTTCTAGTAACTTTCTTCAGAAGTATGTATTAGGTTGGTCTTGGAATTAATCAATGGGGCATGCGTACAGAATACGCTCACCAAGTGAGCATAGAATTTTTCCGCTCACAAAAATGGCGACCGCTCCTGAACATGTTCAGAGTGAGCGCTCGTCTAGTGGACATGATCACTGAACAGTTGCGTAACTGTTGTGTCTGCTGAATGAAAGCATTGTATAAGAGGTAGCAGAAACACAGATTATTGTAATATAAAAAAGAAATTAATATCTTAATCATAGTAGGGATGTTTACAGAATGGAATTAAAACGTACAGACGCCATATTTTTATATTTATTTTGTCTTTAGTAATGATGATTTTGTTTATACGAATGCATATTATGTGTATTTGTATCAATTTGTATGGGTATTTTGGTATGCATGTTATATGAAAAGAACGTATCGGTACAGACCTATAGACGCAATAATAATAAATAGAGTTTGAAAAACAAATACGTAAATTGAATTTCTACAATAATATGATTCAAAGCGCCTGTCATTGATAAGTTTTGTTTTATTTTCTTCTCTTAATTACAACATAGGTACGACTTAATTCTGTTTGCTAAGTGTTTTATAAGTTCGCTGAATAAGTACAGATAGATCCGGAGATCGCGGGGGCTATTCTACGTCGCGTCCGGAGAGGTGACCAAGTATTGTGCTTACTTACAAAACCGCCGAATGAACATATTTTGTTTGTTATGTTTACTAAAGTTGTATACTTACGCACATTAACAAATTATGTAGCAACGAAAACAAATACATATAATTATTAGTAATATAAATAGAATTAATTTCATTATGAGTGTGTGATATAATCATATTAATACGTAAATAATTTTAATTACATATACCTATGGATATGATTCAAATATTATCTAACGTCATTAGAACGTTCTGTTAATTTCTTTTAAAAAGACTATTTTCTATTAATTTTTATCTTCGTAATTTCGTACTGAAACTAACATTTTTGCAGAAAGTAGTACTGACGTACTGAATTTTAACGTTTGGTACTGAATTCAGTACAATTGTACCGAAACGGCAGCCCTGTTTGACAGGTCGTTAGCGCAGCTTCCTTATGACGTCAATTGGATGCAATTTCGTCATACCACTGATATTAAGAAAAGAAAGATTACTCTTGAATAACCACAGATGTAATAGTATATAGATAGCTATATAAAGAATAATAAAATAGACATAATATATAGCACAGTTGTTTACGAATGTGTAACTAAATTAAATTTCTTTACAAATTACCTGTTTAAAAACTCATAAAGCAAAATAATAAGATTGTATTATTGAAAAATCTCCCACTGGATATTATGTAGCACTTTGGTTTACGAAACCTGTTTTAGTCGTTTGATAATACAATTTGTAATTACTTTACTGACAAAGTAATTTATCACAAAATAAATTTATGACTTGAAATTGTGCATTTTATGTAGTATATTGCTTTAAATTACTGATACCAATGAATATTGCAAAAGTTGAAAGTATTATAGTAAGAAAACTATTGGTTTAATATTGGATTTTCGTTTATTAATTGTTAATTGACAGGTAATAAATAAAACAACAGATATGGTTACTTTTTTTTATTGGTAAATTTTATTGTTTTTTTTTTGTAATTTTCTTTTTTGTTGATAATTATTTTTATTTATCTCTTTTATACGTATGTAAGTTCTTACTCTAATATATGATTCCACAACTTCTTGTGGCAAACTAGTCTTAATATTTTGTACCAAACGCTTTATTATGTTGGTATTTTTGTTAATCGATTTCTTATGGAATTCATTAAACATTTGTTCAGCGTCTTCTGCCATTTTCTTCATAATAGCATTCGGCTGACGTAGACACCGCCTGGAGACTAATCCAATCCAGTTGCTTTCTGGGGATTCAATCTGAGTATCATCATGTAACGAGTATTTGCTTCTGAACTTATGTGCTATATATCCCGCTATATAGTATAAGCCTTGCTTCGCAATATCCCCGGTAGCAGAGGTTGCGGAATGGATTCTTTCGAATTCCGTCAGCAAGTCCATAAATTCCTCATTTATGTCATCCTCAGACACCCTGACAACATTTTCTTCAAAATCTCCAGTTTCTTGCACAAAAGGTTCCAAAACTGTAGTTAAGTTAAGTGTTGCGTCTGTAGTTAGTAACTCTACTACAGACGTATCTTCCTGTGTGTTGACATTTTCTGAAAACACAACAGATGAATGCTTCCCAAGAATGTACCATCTCAATCGATATTTGAATTGTAATGCACTAGGGTGGTCATTGGTTGGATCCCATAGCTCGCATATATGAAAAAAAATTTTCTATTATATCTTGATTCAGACGTCTAGTAATTATGTACTCAATATTAAAGTTTGACCTTAAATATTGATATAAGTTTTTTAGAGAGCTGTTATTTTGTAGTATCGCTTTTTGAAAAAACATTAAACTTTTTCTTGTACCGACTCTTATATTTTGTATTAATTTAGTCATTTTTTCTATTTTATCCAGTTGGTTTTCAATATCAACACCATATGCATTGGCAGCAATATCAAATTTGGTTTGAGTATTGAACAAATCAAACCAATCGTTAATGATATTAATTATGTCACTAATTTCAGTGCATGCAATATCTGGCATTAAATTATGTTCACCACACCACCTTATCGCTAGCGCCACTGTACGTGAGAGACATTGCACAGCATATTTTACTTTCTGCCTTTGGTTGCCAATTACATCGATGTGAACCTGTGTAAGCTTATGGGCAAGTTTCAAGTCACCTTCCTGTAGGTCAACCAATTTCTGAAAGGGCTCCTTCGTGATCTTTGTATTATTTATGGTGAACCCATGATCAAAAAGATTATTTCTAATCAATTTGATTAAATGTGGCACATCAGCAAATACAAAAATCTTTTTCCCTTCATCAGATGGATGAGTGAAGGATTCACTTTCATCGACAGCTACACCAACCTTCATATTTTTCCATAATTTTCTGTTTCCAGGTCCTAGATCCGAAACAACAGCTACAACAGTGTACTGTATTACTTCTAATTTACATATAATATTTCGGAGGACTTCTACCGACATACCACAGTCGTAATCATAGTATATTACTTGCTTCCATGCCGAAAACAAGCCACGTACCATAACGGTTTGCACTGTTTTGTGCGGTCCTACAGCCTGTTCCCTTTTGCGATCGAAACATATTTCATTAGAGACGTACATCTCGTCAAAAGAAAGTACACACAATCTGTCGCGCTCGGTATACTCATTTGCCTTATATTTCATAATTAGTAAAACCTCTTCCAGAATACCTGGTTTCAATTCCAAACTTGTCGCCCACTTCCTTAAGGTTGATAAGCCTGGCAGTGGATATTCTCTGGTAGTTCTTAAATATCTGTAGGCTTTAGGACTTACGCTTCGAAGCGAAATTGCCGAGGAAATATCTTCAGCAGTCCATTTTGCCTTCATTTTTGTCTTTGATTTTATTAGTCGTATTTGCCCCGGTGTAAAATATTTCTCTAAAATTCTATTGAGGTGACATATTTCTTCAGTGAGGTAGGCCACCTTTTCCTGTAAGGTCTGTATTTTCCCTTGCGATAGAAAATATTGTTCCTTCCAATGTGATAGTGTGTCTTCAGGGTTTTCGGTTGAAGTAGATGGTCTGCATTATAAAATCAAAATTAGAAATGCTCAATACATAAATCATTCGTTATACTATCTTTCACAAACTTGATTTGTTTCATTTTTAAAAAAATGCATATTAAAATATATATTACAGAATTACTGTTTTTAGCATATTCAAATTATTTATTATACACCATAATCTTAATCAATAAAGTCTACAACATTATTACTTACATAACAGCTTATGGCCAAGCATTTCAGTAAAAATGGAACATAGGTATATAGTAATATGTATCAAATAAGAAGTATATAGAATAATTAAATAAGTAAGACTGATTTGTGTACTGTTCGGGCATATGAAAATAGGTATTAATGTGAAGGTAATGATTAAAATCGATAATTTTCTTTCTGTAATTCCTTAATATCATATGTAACAATGATCATTCTCCCTTACAGATTATATTACAGACAATGAATGCTATACTTTTTTAAGTAAAATATCAAAATTTTTACTGACAAAAAGTTTTTATTCAATCAATGAATATTTGAATAATAATTTTATTGATATACAATTTTAATTTGTTTGTCTGTATATTTTGACTTTTCATGTAATGATTTTATTACATTGAATAAATATTATTATTATTATTATTATTATTATTATTATTATTATTATAAATTACATCATTAATGATATATATATATATACTTAAATGAAAAAGCTCCAGGTTTTGTAAATGCTACTTCACAATATTTTTCTGTTTCGCATGTTTGGTTTCTTCTTTCCTCGGGAACAATAGAACAACTAGAACAAATTATTAAAATTAGAATGCTTTGTTTATTAAACATGGTAAGGTAGTATTGCTAACCTTATTTATTTGTTAAAAGTATGAAACAGCAATTTCTTTAAGTATTTTTACATTGCACACCACTTCAACATTACAAGACTATTTAAAACATTTTGAGCTTTTAATTTGACAGCTTATTTGAATACAACTCTTTTCATAATAACTATGCTTTGACAACTCCACTAACGAGTTAAATTTTTCCTTACCTTGTTGAGGAATCTTCTTTTGGCATAGAGAATGTTACTTCTGTATCTTCTACAGTTGGAGGTAACAGGTCGATTTCTTCCGATGGATTGATGGAATAACTGTAATAATTCATTAAATAGGTAATACTTTTTACATTGGCATATAATACATAGGTTATTATTAGGTTCATTGCTTCATACAAACAAATTTATTTGTATTTTTTTAAATACAGTATAAGTAGTGATTATATGAAGGTACGTATTACAGATTAACATTCTTCCTCTGCAACATCCTACTCTGTATACTAAATAATTTAAAAGTAAGTACACTCATGCGTTATTTCATATCTGTTACCTTGATGTTGATGGTTGTAAAGTCGAGTAATTTACAGCAGCTTCACTATGTGTATGTATATACAATGTGGGAACAGCTGTTTTATGAAGTATTTGGTACGATTTTATATATTTCTCTCTCATCTGTCGATTATCTAAATACCACTTCTCATATGCGTCTCTTGCAAAATGAAGTGAACATATATAATCTGTAAATAATAACATCATTAAAAGGTACACAAATACGTCCAAATACAAAACCTACGATTTCTTGTGTTTTTTATCCTTCTACCACAGGCTTGTATCCACTGCTGAGATAAGTTTCGATCTTTAGGAAAACGAAAATATTTAATATTCCTTCCTCGAGTGTTTTCTGACCTGCTTTTGCAGCTCAAGACACAGCAGCTTACCATATTAGATGAGCTAAAGGTAGAGGCAAATGTATTGCTTTATAATACAATATTTAATAAACTCATTACCTTCTATGTTATAACCTCTTCTTAAGTTCTAAATAAATCAAATTAAAAGTCTTTGGCTTAATGAAAATATTCGCAAATCTTAATAACTACACTAAACATATAAAATAATAATTATAATGACACAAAATACGATATAATCGGATATAACTCTTCGAAATCTAAATATAAACAAAGCACAAACTCAAAACTACAAACATGTGATGGATGACGCAACACATATGACGAAATTGCATCCAGCGCAGAAATAGACGAATTTGAGTCAAAGTTGTAAGCAATTGCCCTATTAACTAAAACTCGCAGTCAGTTCAATTGCATTGCAATTGTGTTTCTTTGAAGATAGAAAGAAAAACACCTCTATAGGTACAATAATTTGTGATATAATAACAGCACTAGAATTATTCAACTCAATATGCAAGAATAATAAAGAATTAGATAATGTGGTATTCTTGTATTCTTGAATTACTGTCATCTACATCGGAGAAATGTACGCAAATAACACAGTAAATTGTACTTGAATTCAGGGTTGCGATCGGATTTTTTTTTATTTCCCTAGATTTCTAGTCAAAATGTCCCTAGATTTCCCCGAAGTGTATAATATTGTTTTTTTGTTTCTACAAACACTATTAAAAACTCAATTTTTAACACATCAATCGAATCTCGTTATCTATTTTTCATTCAAAAAAATTCATTAATAAATGAGAAACAACCGAACACTTTAAGTAAGAATCAGATAAACTAAACCTCGTTAATAAAACAAAAGTAATTTTGTATCTACATATACTTACATTAAATAGATATAACTAAGCTGTACAGATAAAACTAAACTTATTAGTGAATTAAAAAATTCATTCACATTTACTTCTCGAAAGCTTGAATTAAAATGTGAAAAATAAAAAACAGCACAAGCTGTTATAGTTATACTTCAGAGCAGGGACTTTTTCCAAGGGATTTACCTTATTTTATTATATTGTAGTAATTTGATCGATTTGCAAACGTGCTTAAAATTTAAAATCGGTAGAGCACCGGTTCGGAATGTGTATAGATGTTATCGCGTTATTAACCTTTGAATTTCCTACTAGCCATAAGATGGCGGACTACTATTTAAAAAAATATGTAATCAGTGGTTTAAGCACAGATAAGGGAGATTACAGATAGCCGATGTAATGGCTATTATTGGCAACACATTTTAGAGACGACCGCTAGGTTCTAGCGGTCGTCTCCAAAATGTGTTGCCAATAATAGCCATTACACCGGCTATCTGTAATCTCCCTTATCTGTGGTTTAAGTTTAAAACTTTTTAAAATGAATTGTGATACAATATAGGTAGCTTAAATACAGACGGTTGTATTAAATTTTCCCTAGATTTTGACCTATTTATATTAAAATTCCCTTTTTCCCTAAACGAACATAAAATTCCGTAGATCTAGGGAAATTTCCCTAAATATCGCAACCCTGCTTGAATTAGGTAATTGTATTACTATGTTACATATTAAAATATTTGAATTGCTTATATGTAATAAATAGGCTTTTATTAAACCTTACAGAGTTGCACACCCATCTTTTTGCCATGACCTTCTAATTTTTTTGGTATATGTCTAATAGAACATACATGTGTTCATAGAAAGTTGAAGAATTTTGATATGTCCACCACGGAATCCACAGATCCCATATGATATGAGATAATAATATGCCGAAATTGGGTATTTTGGGCCGGTTATTGGAATTTATGCTATATTGCATCACTGATTGTGAAAATAACTTGAAGGATGAACACATTATTTATAAGATAGTGAAGTGATTTTTTTTAATTTGTACTTTGCTGAATATGTATCGTAATTTCTGTCACTAAATTATAATCAAGCACATATAAAATGTATTTTATATTTAAATTTACAATAAAATATGTTTTAGTTTAAAACAACTTGTAGATGGTACATTATAAAGATAATATTCATTTTGGAATTTACCAAGACAATGTGTGATGAGTTCTTCTGAACTTTTCCCAACATTGTGTAAGTAAATACTGCAGTGTTATGAACGGCAAGGTAGGCACGGCATCAGACGGTATTCCTGTTTTTCTGATATTGTTACATTCTCTAAATCTTTTTTATCATTTTATAAATTTGTATGTATCTATTAATTCATACAAATATTTATATTTCATAATAATTTTTTGTTGTTTTAATTCCAAGAAAGTATAAACAAAATAAATTTGCGAACATAAATAAAATAAAATTTAATTTTTTACTTTGTAAGTAGAAATTGTGCTTTGATGTAATTATTGAATCAAATACAACATCAACATACCTTTTTTACAAGCAATAATATAAATTATTTGCAAGTCTCAATTCTGCTCATCTAAGTCTATGAGACATAGACATCAAGATAAATGTATTGATTATTAATGTGCTATTAGATACACTACAGAAATTCAAGTGTATCAGAGTAATTGTTTGTTTATATTCTTTGCTACCATATGGGCGTAAATTAGGCTTCATCACGTTTTTATTTACATGAATGGTTTAATCATTCTAAATTAAGAAAAAAAAGTTAACAACAAAAAAATTATATTCAATCACAAAAATGTAATGCTGATTAATTCCACAACTTTTTCTAAAACATTCGTGTTTCAGTGTACATCTCGACACACAATTAAATAAAGGAACACAACAGGAATTTAATTAGTTCTTTACATTGTTGATTACGCGACATTATATTGAATAATGTAGGTACCTACGTAGACAAATATAAAATAGATGTTTTATTCTTATATATAGCCAAAATACTAAATACAGTAATTTAAGTAATTTTATTTGCATTCTTAAGCTTAAAATACATAGCAAAACTATATGTTGAAATATAATACAATCTGACTTATATAACATACCTGAATCTATTCGATTGTGTATGTAAAACATTAATTTATGCGTTTTCTGTAAATCAAAATGAAAGAAGCAGTATTTATATTCAATAATTTCACATACACCAATAAGTATACACAAATCAATGTACACAAGATTTTCTGTTCAAAATCTTTTCAATAAGACGAAATGAAATGATGGGTATTTACATTTAATAATATAATTTCATATATACTAATAAACATGTACAAATCAATGTATTAGTTGTAAGTTCACAAGTTTTTCTGTTCAAAATCTTTTCTGTTAATCAAAATGAAACGATCGGTATTTACAATTAATAATATAATTTCACATATTCCAGTAAGCACGTATAAATCAACGCAGAAGTTATAACTTGACAAGTTTTTCTGTTAATAATTCACTGGAATCAGGCTTCATATCGTTTATTTATTCTACCGCGTATTTTCTGGGTAATTCTACAAATTCACCGATGAACTAAACTTGCACAAAACTGAATTCAATAAAAAAAACAACCTTGCGTATGCTTTCAGTAATATATAGTTATAGATGTCAATTTAAATCAGAGGTTATAATTATGTTTTCTGTTTATCTGTCATTTCAAAAAATTCAAAATGGACAATTTTAGTCGACGCATGCGCAGAACACGCAAGGCGGCCAATTCTATCTCTCTTAGTTGGGACGAAAAATTACACATTATCAATATACAACACACGCAATATAGTAGTATTATATATATGACTTCACCGAAGGGCAAGTTTCTTTCCTTGATCAATTTCTTGGCCAATAACTTGGTCAAGAACTTGGTAAGTGTAATACAGCCTTTAGTTTCGTGCAATTCATTTTTTAAATGGCTAATATTTATTAACCTAACGGTTTGATTGGTTTTGTTTCACAATAATTAAAAAGCGTCATAACTAGGTAAACAACAAATACATACTTTATTAAACAAATAACAAACTTAAGTAGTAAAAGAAAACTAATGTTGTAACAAGTGCTCAAAATGATGTCCTTATTTTTCAATACAAAAACGAATTTTCTCTTGAAAGGACTGTTTAACTCTTGTTAAAATACTTGGTGTTAAAGAACGAAACGCTATTCTTATTCTTTCTCTCATATCGTCTGGTGTAGTTGGTGGTGTATCATAGACAATATTTTTGAAATATTTCCATAAAAAAAAACAGAAGTTGTAACGAAGTTCCTTCGTTAATTGTAACAAATTAACATTTTTGAGTTCATAATTAATTTATTTGTAAATATTAAATTAAATGTATGTGTGTTATTTTGTTCAAATATTAATATTGTATAAAGTGAATTGAATCGACCTGTATGTATGGTCAGTTGTTTGTAATAATTCATGTTATTTACTTATTTTTAAATGGAAAAATACCGAATGCCTACGTCATGCTCAGAGTCGCGTATTTCATGTCAGTATCGTGTGCAAATTTTTGTGTTTTGAACGGGTTTTTACCTACATACGTAGGGGGTTTTCACATATAAAAGGCCCCCATTGAGCGTGCCTCGTTCATTTACATCTCCGACCTGTCCAGTTCCTACACCTGTCTCTATTCAGCCTCCGAATGGCGTGAAAGAGATTAGGTTAATTCCTTAGAAACGTGCTGTATTCAGGTCTCTGTATCATGGAACAGACGTTCTAAATCCGTTTAATCTCGTCCGCATATTTCCCTCTTACTCAGGCCATGTGCCGTGGGA
The DNA here is from genome assembly GCA_963170755.1 of Amphimallon solstitiale. NCBI lineage: Eukaryota > Metazoa > Arthropoda > Insecta > Coleoptera > Scarabaeidae > Amphimallon > Amphimallon solstitiale. Next base: position 15,416,788 of record OY720685.1, read on the forward strand.
AGAGTGATATATTACCGTTTATAAACCGCATCCCGTCAAGATCAGACTTTTAAATGTCGTGATCTCCGTAAAACCCGAATTTAATAATAATTGTTTATTTCAGATATTTTGCGACCGTTAATTTCCGATATTGTGCGTGAACGCGCACCGCGTATTTATATTTCATTATAAACTATTGTCTAAACACCCGCGCTATCCGAGTCCGTGATAAAATAGGCGTATTGGTATTTCACCGCGAAGCTATTGAACAAATATACGCGCTATCCGAGTCCGTACCAAGATAAACTTCAATTTCACGATAAACCAGTATATTCTTTAAATGAGCATGTCGTAACATGGAGATAATTTATAGAATAATTTAAATTAACCTGAATGCGTATTTTATTTCAAATTGACCGAGACATATCTTGTTTCTTGTTTTTTTTTTATTTTTTTATTAAGGATGATAAAAATGTATTAGGATTTATAAGTGGCATTTCAGGGGATAGAGTCGAGTACATGTTCGATCTTAATTTATTTCACGATAAATGCAATTTCTTTTAATGATTTAAAGATGTCACTGATGCAAATCTGTTTTATAATTAATTGTGTACATATTGTATGACTTTGTGTATGTGCGTAAAATGTAAATATAAATAAATAAATGTGTATAAATTTTGATATTGTTTTAGTAGATAATAAAGCCTATTTTTTCAAATAAGTTTCCGCACGTGTTTTCTTTTCACCGGTTAGTAATGAGTGTAGGGAATGTAGAATTAACAATAAACATTAAAATATATTAAAACAAAAGAAATACTCACGTTCTCCACTGTGTTAGCCGAAGAGTTTGTATTCTCATGTCTAAAAGTCACAACACTTCACCCGCCATATTTACGTCTATAAATAGTGCCAACCGGACGAAGTTACAAAATGCCATTCCACTAGGGGAAGACGTTTAAAATTTCGTGGCATTGGTGCCTGTGTGTATAGGCAGCCCAAGGTGCTTGTGTTCAAGATTGTATTTTCCGCTATATAATCGAGACATGCAGAAGACTAGTCTTATAGCGTTCGCTTTGTTTTGTACTGGCATTATATAAGCAAGCGAGCATGTTATAAAGTCGTTAGGTCTGGAGAATTTGCTGGCCAATTAAGTGGACCGCCGGGTCCTGTCCACCTATTGCGATATTGCCTATCCAATTCATTTCTAACATTTACTTGAAAATGCGCTGGTGCACCGTCTAGTTGTAACCACATTCTTTGTTAGTTACCATCGAAAAAGAACGTATCACTAGCGTTCCAATTATTCCACCCTACACATTGACACAACATCTGTGTTGCCTTCGAGAGTTCTAAAAAAATGGGAATTTTCGTCACTGTAGTACTGAAAATTATGTCTATTAACTAATCCGTTATTGTGGAATGATGACTCGTCCGTAAAAAGTACAAAATCCAAAAAAAAATCATCTTTATTAAACTTCTCTAGAACCAGTAAACAAAATACGAGTTGACGATCGTAATCTACTTCCAAAAGTGCTTGGTGTAATTGAATACAATACGGGAAAAGTTGTGCCTTTTTATAATTTTTCCGACGCTCCGCCTGCTTAATTATTCCACTGGCTTCACTTATTTTGCGCTGACTTGTATGCGACTTTTCTACAAGAGATTTGATAACAACAAAATCATTTTCTTCATTTCCCATAATTGGTCTTTGCCTTTCTGGTTTCTGATAACATTTGCAATAAACTTTCTAATGACCGTCTGTCAGGGCGATGACGCGTGTTAGGATATTTTTAAGCATAAACTCTTGATGCTAGCAAGTAATTTTCGTCACACTCTCCAATTACTAAAATCATATCCACCTTTTCGCTTTGAGAGTCGGTTCTCATTTTAAATAATTGAAATTATTGAAACGACGTTGAACAGCGATGACGTCTTAACTAATATGTACTGTAACTGTCAAATAATTTATCTGGCTGAAGTAATAATAATTCCGCCTACTTTTGAGAAATAAATTGCCAGGAATTAGTGTTTGAAATTGATAATCCTAAATTACTAAAGAACTGAAAACTCTTATAGCTGCGACCATCATCTGACTAAATTGAACAGAGAATTTTACACTCACTTTTTGAAAAGAACTGCGATATGAATGTCTAATAAAGCTACTAAGTTAATGTAAACATTTTTTGTTAAATAATCTGCTAAATAGGTAACCGAATAACATTATTATGTTTCAGTGAAACGACAATAATTACAAATTCAGAATAATCTAAGAAATTATGATTATGATCGACGGACTTCAGTGAAATCATTCCGGGATCTTTTTATGCTTCATTCAAAGCGAGATTGTAGATGGTGATACCATTAAGCAATTTATAGGGCAACGTATGAAAATGATTCTTAATATTCTAATACTGGGATTTATTTTATATTCAATTTTCTTATGGCATGTAAATTTTTATTGTAAACTGACTCAGCGTTAAAAGTAAAATGACGATCCTCATAACTAAGAAAAAACATAGGCACACTGCTTTTTTGTACATAGGGCAAAATTGATTTAAAGAGTGCTAAATTAACAAGTCATTACTCCAATCGTATAGAGTGTAAATTAATTAAACCTATTTTAACAAAAAAAATGATTTAATCCGTGCCTGAGGTGAACATAAAATTTAACAGCGTGCCAAAACAAATGTACTCATGCAATTAAAATTGTTATCGGATTTATGTCAACTATTTTCTAAGCTTTTCTTATTGGGAAGTGTTTGTAACTACGATCATGATGATTGATGGGTACACAGATATACTCTATTTGGTTTATTTTCTTATATAAAATCTCACTCGGAAAACGGAAAATAATGTTTGAATTTATATCATCTGAAATTCAAGAATTCGTAATTTATATTGATAAGTATGGTGTGTTTACATATGTATATGTTTTTTGTCGTTCACTAACAAAAGTGAATTGGTTTTTTGTTGTCGACTCAAGGCTAAATGTGTTTGGGATGAGATGAATAAAGAGATTGTATTCAGGTTAAATATTAAAAATAGTAAATAGATCTTAATCAGAGAAATAGAGTAGGGGAGAACGCGCTTCGACGAGTGCGCATCCAGTTTTAAGCAAACGCTATTGTGGTCGCCATTTTGCAGGGTAATTGGCACTTGTGTTGTTGTAATTGTCAAGCTTGGAGGTTATTTTTAATTAATTGTATTAAAAAGGACTTGTGTGTGTTATTAACATGTCGTGCTCTGTGTTGGGCTGCAGTAACAGTCGAAGATTTAAGCCGGAAGGCATTTCTTTTCACACGTAAGTTTGTTTACATTTTTCTAAGTCAATGAACTTTACATGCGAATTGTTGAGCTAGGTATAAATATTACCGTAATAGAATGAAAGAATTGCATCTTTAAGAGCGCGATTAATTCTGCACTATTTGTAGATTTCCACGGGGTGATTCATTGAAAATGTGGTTAGATGTGCTAGGAAAAAATGTTGAAACGTGGACCTGGTCCAAAAATAAAGTTATTTGTTCCAAACATTTTTGTAAGGCTTGTGAGCAACCTTCAAAATGGCGGAATTCAATTTAACTTAGTTGGCGCATCTTTAAGCGCGTTCTCCCCTACTCTATTTCTCTGATCTTAATTCAAGTTCCCCAATATCGTCATCTGGTGTCGGTTAGTTAAACTTAAAAGGTAACTTATAACAAATCTTCATTTCATTTTACCAGCAAACATGTGGTTCAAATATAAAATAATGGTAAATTCTAAATCGTAGTGTCCTCTATTTTCCTTAAATGAACTAAAATTGAAGAGCTACAATAAAGCCTATCTCATGGGCTCCTGATTCTTTCTCTGTGGTCATGGACATTTTCCCGTCCGTCCTTAAAAGCTCTCACCCACTTACGCACTTTGCTGTCACTCATCGCATTGGGGCCATAAACTTCACTAATTTGTCTATGAATATCCGCTGCTGAAACGTTCCTTGCTGTCAAAAACCAAATCACTGACCGTATTTCACAGTCGGCGGGCTGATCAATTGTTTTAAACATTTTGAACGGACACTGTAAACAACACACAGCTACAATATCAATGCGAATGGCGTCGTTTGACGAGCAAGGCATGTCGGGATTCGGTGCGCATGCGCGTTTCCATTTTCGCGCGACATTCGATTATACGACGATTCGGACCTTACTTTCCGAATATCCCTCGTATATATGGATTTATTGGTATTTACGAAGTTCATTCAATGATTAACATGTTGCAATTTGAATATGAATTGTATAACTGTTGTAATGTTCAATGAATCTGTATATTATACTCAAAGATATATTATACTACTATATTCTTAATTTTAGATGTGTATTTTCGCGAGGTTTTGTGACGTAAGAGTCATAGTTCGTATTACAACCACATAGCGCTGTCAAGAGTTCCATGATAAGTATTAAGGGTGGCCTTCGTGTTCATTTCTATATCTTTGATGGTAAAAGAAAAATTACAATTTTTTTTAGAATGCAGCGCCTTGATGCCGAAAATGTGAACTAGAGATGATGACATTAGTCTGTGATAAATATTAGAGATTTCAAAATTGATTTTTCAATACCCGTGATCATAATAACAGTGATTTTAAAATATCTTCCAAGCAGCAAAAACACAATTCTAAAGAAAAACGAAAATATATATTTGCTAATGTATAAGGACAAGTGTGCATATAATGATTTTGCTGCTAGGGCCGTGATAAATTGCATTGTGCTTATATAAGGTATTATCTAAATAAATACATACCTATTTTAAATGTTATACCTAAATCCAACTCGTGATAATTGTACGTGGGAGGCTCTTAGTTTTTATCATAACTGAACAGGTGTAATTAAGTGGAAATATAAATAAAAAAATTAATGACCAAACTAATAAAAGACTCACATTGCTTGATATTTAAATCCAAGAGCAACGATGTATTTCATGTTTTTGTACTCGAATGTACCCGAGGTAGGGGGGCTCTAACCGATGAGCCATATCACAGAGCCGCCGTTGTATCTAACATTCCGTCTAATGACAAAAACAAACAATTCTATTACATTTTGTTACGTAATGAATTACTGATTTTCATGTTATTTTCAAAAAAATATTTAAAACATACCCACAGCTTCAAACGATACTCTACTTTGTATTAATTCTATCGTATTTTATTAAACATAACCGAAACAAGGTGAAAGCGAAAAATGGTCGCATTCAGCAGACTGATCGGGAACCGTTCCCACATTACGGAGATGGAAATAACCTGAGGCGCCAATGTGAACAGAAGTGCAAGAGATATGGACACTAAATCCTCAATTTCCCATTGGCGTTTCGAAATAGCGAATGACAAAATTTCATTATCCTTTTTTGAAACCCTATCTAAAATAATCCTCCATCACTTCTTTTCTTATAATTTTAAGATAAAGATGATCCATGCCGCCACTAAATTGAATACTGCTTATCTAATACATAACTTCTTCTGGGTATCGGAAATATTATTCGTGTCCTTTTCTACTACAGTAGTTAGTCTAATTACATTTTGGTCCATCGGCTGTATAATAAATAAGTGATGTGGCATTAGAATGAAGAAACATTATTACGATCTTTTTAATTCATCTTCATTTGGATATTGTAAAGAACCCTAAATTCTATAACGGCTCCACGTTGGGATCACCATAATGAATAGGAACCCTTCAAATTATTTGCTCGTTAGTTTATATATTTTTAAATAAAATGCAAAAATTGAATGGTTTTACCTAGCTAGCCCATATTTTATCCCAGGACGATCCATGTCAAGAGATGTCAAAAAGTAATCTTCGGGTATTAATTGGTACAGTTAAATAAAACGAAGTTATTCTAATTTAAATAACATTTGTATTAGAAATCAAGATTTTTGCATATATTAATACAAACACAAAAAATATACACAAAATAATATCAATTTTAATTACAATAAACACATTAACACAATAATTTCAGAGCGCATTTAATACTGAAAGATTAGTTATGATTTTTTTATATATTATCGTTTCTATGAAATAAAATGCACCATACATTGTTTGTTTTTCAATGCGCTTCAGTATTTATATCAATACTAACAACGTAGGTCTTAATATTTTTAAAACATTGGCAAGCAAATTACAATTACAAATTCAATCTTAGATTATTATATTAATTAATTACTTCTCTACATTAAGACAAATTTTAATATTTGAGTTTATCTGGCACTCGCACAAAAATAACTTTTAAATACCATTTTTGTTTGTCTCCTATTTTCACTGGAAAGACCTCGTTGTCGGTTTGCTTCCTGAGAGCCTCTTTCTGACTATAGAGACGCCTGGAGCTTCTTTAATTGCTTTTCGAACTTCTCAACTTTTTATACGAAACTTATGTCAAACTTTACATTCTTAAAACTTTTTAGTCGACCGTTTTAGACCAATAAAGAACCTCTTAGTTAATTTATGGGGTTCATCAAATATTTGTCGACCGGTACATTTGAGTCGACTTACTTCTTTGAAGTCTACTGATCGACTTTTTGTCCACTTCTTCTCTTCAGATCTAGTTGTCTACTTCTTTCATCCATCGGGCTTCGTTCCTTAGAACGCACATGCCTATCTCTCTTCACCTCTGCACATTTATCGCAGTTATCGTTCCTATACATTCCATCACGCACGAGACGGCGAATACATAAAAACAGCGCCACTAGTCTTATAATATAATCCATAAAAACATTTGCTTATCTAACTAGTGCTTAAATCATACATAGATATACATTTAGAATAAACAGTTTTAAGAAACATATAACTAAATTTTAAACGAATCCATGAGTTCGAGTTGAGAGGATAATTTTTGAACTTATTACCCAAGAAAATCTCAGTTTGTATGAAACAATAGGTCCGAAAGGTATTGATTTCCAATATGACAGTTATTCTGATGACAACATGGATGAAGATTTTGTTCTTGGTGTTGAAGCTTGCTGACTTTAACTTTAAGAACTTTGATGAACTTTCGTTTTTTGTAATAAAAGTGCAAGCCACATATTTTTGAAAATTAAAGGTTTTAAAAAAATGAGTACTTCTTACTAGGAATTTTGCTCTGCATTAAACTATGTCAATTTTCCTTTCTTGGGTTTATAATGTCACGCTTCGATTTCAACTTTCTTCAGATTTCTCAAATGTAGCATATAATCTTTAAACACCGAGTCTTCATTTATTGTTTGTTTCATATCAACATGAGGCACATTTTAATCAAATTGCTTCAAATGCTTAGTTTTTACATGTATTTTTAAATCACCTTTGTTTGTTGTAAATGTACATGAGTCATATACAATTAAATGTTAAACGTTTAGTTTTTATATATACTTTTAAATGACTTTTATTGTTTGTTCTAAATTCATAATATTCACATTTGTAAATAAATTTCTTCAAATGATTAGTTTTTTATGTCTTTCTAAATGCTGTTTGTTTCATATTCAAACGAGTCACATTTATTACTAAATTTCTTCAAATGTTGATTTTACTTTCTTATACGTAGTATAAGGAAGTACTGTGATGACGAAAATTTTCGACCTCGAGATTCTCTAGAATGTTCATGTCTTGCCCCTCCGCACCCTCGCGTCTTTAAAAGGGCGAAGCACGTCCAAAATGATTCACTATTACAACATTCATTATTGCAACAATTACATCTTTATTTTCTCTTCAGTAAGTAACAGTGATTAGTCAGTGGAATAAGTATTAGCTGAGGCTCCCGGCGTCGAAGTCGCTTGCCCTGCGGTGAAGTTGTTCATGGAAATGAGTTGTTGATATCCTCAGTATGGATACACCGGTCAGGGTGATTTTAAACTCAATTTCCAAATAACAAATTGTTTGAGTATTTATCGTCCTTCATTTTTTACGGCGTTGGTCCGGATTTAGGGGACATCTCATCGACACCATCGACACAGGGCCCGTTTGTCTAAACTTGTATCTGTGTGTGTTGCAATAGTCACTATTATTTTCTTTTTGTTTTATTGTATATTCGGTCAAATTATTTTGAATGTATTAAATATTTGTAAAGTTTCTAATATGTGTAATATTGAGTCTATAGAAATTTTAAGGTAAGTGGTGCACCATATTTGATTAATTAGTTTTACCGAATTTGACCAATTAATTTTATTAGATTATTTATCTGTCAAACCTGTTCTTATTGTTTTGTTTTTTTATGTATGCACCGTCTCTCTAAAATTTAGTTTTCTTTGTTTTTTGTATTAAATTAGTAACTATTAGACTCAAATGAAATTAGTGTAAGTTAAGTAAATTTTCAACAACAACAAAAGTAGTTAGTCATTCATATTTGTGAAATCAACATTTCGATTTTATAATTATTTTTATTCATGTACTAAACTTCCTCTATCCATTTTCTCTTGTTTTAATTTAATAAATGGTTATTGTTTTTAATAATTTGTTTTCTTGAGGTAGGCCTAGTATTAGTGCAATTTCCGATTTTAATTGTGCAATATTTTAACAACAGTGACCCCATCTTTATTATTATAAAATGGGTGGCGCAAAGGGCATTAGTTAAGATCTTTTTGAGTAATCTCACGCTCTTACTAATAATCTGAGCTAGATATACAGAGTGGGTTACAGATATAATAACATCGACGGTTCTACTTCGAGGTCGACATCTGGAAATATTTTTAATCATAAGCGATTAATAGTAATTATTAACGGTAAGTGCATGCTCTGATTCACGCAATTATCTTGCACCCTGAATTTGTGGATCTCATTAATTGGTGACGCCCCGACGAGCATAGTCTCCGATCAATTAATTTATTTCTATTAAGGGTTTTCTAAAAGTAAGAATATCTCGCAAGTCATGCTTTCTAGGAGGTACATTACGAGTATAAAAGTATTTAGAACATACTATTCAATAATTTTTGCATAAAAAAAATTTCAAGGTTCGGACTGGGAATACTTTTACTTTTATCGAATAGTGATTCTTTACAAATATGTTGTAAATTATGCATTCTATATGTATTTATCAAGAGTACAAAAGCATTTAGAGATGGATTTGCAATGTTTTTTATATAAATGAAATTTCAAAATTCAAACCGGAAGTAACACTTTTAGCGAGTAGCACTTTTTTTTTTAGAATATCTGGCAAAGTATGCATTCTACAGAGTTTTATTAAGAGAACAAAAGTACTTAGAACAGGATTTTGAATAATTTTTGTATCAAAAAATTCTTAAAACTCTAGAATATGAAACTCTCCTTCGCATAAGAAAGTCGTGTGGTGGCATTTTTCTGTATGTACTTCTAAATGCTGTTTTCTACTTGTTTCATGTTCTTCAAATGTTTACATTTTACATGTGCTTTCAAATTACCTATCATGTTTGTCCTATATTCGCATGAGTCACATTTATAATCAAATTCTTTCAAATGTTTGGTTTTTATATGTCTTTCTAAATGCTGTTTGAAGTTTGATTCATATTCACAAGAGTCACATTTATAACTAAATTCTTTCAAATGTTTAGCGTTTATATGCAATTTTAAATAATGTTTATTGTTTGTTCTAAATTCACAAGAGTCACAATTATAATCAAATTGCTTCAAATGTTTGGTTTTTATATGTTTTTCTAAATGCTGTTTGATGTTTGATTGATATTCACAAGAGTCACATTTATAACTAAATTCTTTCAAATGTTTAGCTTTTATATGCAATTTTAAATCACGTTTATTGTTTGTTCTAAATTCACAAGAGTCACAATTATAATCAAATTTTTTCAAATGTTTGGTTTTTATATGGCTTTCTAAATGCTGTTTGATTCATATTCACAAGAGTCACATTTATAACTAAATTCTTTCAAATGTTTAGCGTTTATATGCAATTTTAAATTATGTTTATTGTTTGTTCTAAATTCAGAAGAGTCACAATTATAATCAAATTCGTTCAAATGTTTAGTTTTTATATGTCTTCTTAAAGATTTTTTGTATTTTGTTCGAAATATACACAACGAACATTTAAATACTTTCTTTTGATCTCGTGAGCTCGATTGTTCTACTTTGATCTGCGTGTTCCTATAATTAGTCGTCGAATGTTGTCGGCCGCCCTTTCTTTCAACGTAACGGTGCGTATTTTCCGCGTGCAGTGTGAGGGATCCTCTAGTCTTGAAGCGTCTGTTGCAAATCCCGCATTTATACATTTTAACTAAGTTATGGTGGTTGCTGATGTGCTCCTTGAGATCTGCTTGGTACTTCGTTCTGTACTTGCACTGCTCACATTTATAGATTACGCGGAGGCACCTCTTGCGTTTGTTCAATGCTGTCATCGCTTGCTTGGCCGGTGGTGTCGGCAGAATGCCCTTTCTGAAAACAAAATAAATAAATATTTCTAATCTCATGGTAAACATCAAATTAAATTTAAGTCTTTCACCACAAAATGGCTAATGCGCTTTAATGGGATAGATGACTTCGCCACCTGAAGTAAGTTAATGCAGTTATTCCCAACACTCTCTTTGAGTGTTGGGAATAAACTAATCAGAATTAAACAATTTACGAACAACTATTGGCGTAAATTGAATCGCGGTATATTTAAATACCACATATACAAACACATAACAACATGTGACAAGTAGAGTAACATAAACATGACAGTTTCTTGTAAACCTACTCTTTAGAGTGTTCTACACCCTACATGGTCCAGGAACTATCCTAGTTTGATCCTTATGTTCTACTCTACATTTTTCATATAAGTTTCGTATCATGCATGATGGTAATAATTTCATATCAGCAACCATCTACTTAAACCATGTGAATTCATATGACAGGGGTTGATATTTGTTGATGATTAAATATGATTATCAAATTCCCTACATTAAATGGTGCGATATAGACTCACACTCTGAGAGGCATCAAAACAATTAATTATTAATATAATTTCTTCAGCCAATGCCAATGCCAATTTGACACAAACTGTACCAGAATTTACAACAGACAATTCGCTGAGCCTCTTTGCAAAACATTTAATTTATCTCTGCAAACATCTGGTTTTGCTGATACCTGGAAGGTAGCTAGTACAGTAGGGTACTTAGGCCGATTCTGGGACCTCCTCCCCCTCTCACCCAGCTCCCCCTCACCCCCCTCGCCCTAATGGCGCCCTCTACCAACCCAACTGATGTGGCGCCCCCTCGCGGTCGCCAACCTAACTAATGTGGGGCCCCCTCACCCCCCTCGCCCTAGTGGCGCCCTCTGCCAACCCAACTAATGTGGGGCCCCCTCACCCCCCTCGCCCTAGTGGCGCCCTCTGCCAACCCAACTAATGTAATATTTGGTTCAGAACCGGTTCTGAACTGGTTCTAACACAACCGGTTCAGTTCAGAACCGGTTCAGAACTGAACCGGTTCAGTTAGAACCGGTTCTGAACTGGTTCTAGCACAACCGGTTCAGAACTGAACCGGTTCAAAAAAACACATACCCAAGAAAGATAAAAATGTTAATGTAATTAATAATGTTTTTGTTCCTTGTGCTAAAATGTTTGTCAAAAATTAAGTAATAAAGAGACTTGAATTGAAAATGTTTGGCAAAATTCAGTAATTATTATCAGATTTCAAGCAACGTCTGTATCATTTTTATTCCATATCCAGAACACTAAACTTTTGTTTTACATCAAAGCAAATAGGTCTGTTATTCCATAATCTGCATTTTCATTAGGCATAAAATGTCCAAATTTCCTCGTAAAAATGTCCTCCAACCGGTTCTGAACCGGTTTTTTTAACAAGTTCACCGGAGTTCAATTTGAATAGAAAGCAGTTTAAACCTCTCCCCAACATGTTCAGAAGCTATTCTGAGGATCGCATATGTAACTATTAATCTATCCAAATTTCAACAGTTTTCCACCACTGTCAGCTATTCATTTGAAAAATATTAATAACTCTTTTAATAAGAGATTGAATAAACTATAAATTTCTTTACATGTATGTATATATCACTCTGATTATCTTAGCATTACATGTTTGCAATATACCTGAATAATGTTTGTCTATCTATAATTAATTTTGTTTTATAATTAGTGTAATAATTCACAATATATGTACGTATAAATAAAAAAAAATAACTGGAATTACAGTAACACATTAAAGTGGATGATAAAGACACGCGTATACAGCTGTTAATGTGCTCATACTTCAGCGGCTTTGAATATGTACAGGTACATGACTATTCTTCTCGAAATAGTGATAATTTCTATTGGGGTTTCAATAAATCAAAAAGTTTGTGTTAGACTTGAATATATATGTTACACTGACGATCATAACATTACGTGTGTACAAATTAATGCTTAGCATCCACCTCATTGTCTAGCTATAGAGCAAATTAAATTACTGAATGATATAAAATACGCGACCATGTTTCACCATCAGATGTAAATAATTACTCTGTATATTCCCGATAAATTCAAATTCACACATGTGCAATTAGAAATATTTATCTTTCTCTACTCAAATTTGTGTTATTCATTGTGTATTCCAATACTGAATAATATTTATTGTATAGTTTATAACACTATCTTATATTACAATACATACTACTTTTATGAAGAAAATACTATCAAATACTCCTCCAATTTCTTAACAACCTTACTAATTTAACTGATCCTGTATCATCAATATTAAGAAAGGTTTATAATGTACTGTTATGGTAAATGAAATGTACATCTAGTGTTTAATAAAACATAATTTTTGTGAAACGATGTGTTTTCATTTAATTAAATTATTTAATAGGAGTATTTAATATTAATATAACTTTCGTAGTTTTTCATATGGATCTCCGTATATTTAACTAAAATACTCTTGTTTTACGAAATATTTTTAGGTATTTTTACATCATTAGCATTTAATTTACAGCTGCTGGGAAGTTGTGTCGTTTTCTAATAGATTTGTTGACTGTGACAGGTTTATTGGTACCTTTTTTTGCCATCCGCCCGTAAATACATATATACATGGGAGTGCTTTTTTTTAATATTGTAGAGCTTCATAACTGTGGGTTCGAATTATTCATTCCTTTGTCGGTATGATGGGGTTGTGTTCTGCTCGGACTAAGTGGGATTTCAATTATGTTGAAGACATCTCCAGATACATAGAGTGCGTTTCTTTGTTAGAATGTTGGAATTGGTTAAATCAATCTTTTTTGTTAATTTGCCGACTGATATGTAGGGGTTCCTATAATTGGTGAAACTAAATTTGTTCTTAATTTGTCTACTAAATATGTATATATCGCATTTTTCCATAATGGTTGATTATGTAAATAATTCTTGCGGTACAGGGTGTAATCAGTTATTTGACCAATGCCGAGTTTTAGGGCTTTTTTGTCTGGAATGGATGTCGGTAATTTGCTTTTATGGTATTGAAAGTTATGATACTTGGTTATATTTTTTTAATTTAATGCTAATTGTCTATCGTTAAAGGGTCCTAGTTTTAATTGGGCTGGATTTTTTGATGGTCATAAAAATTCATTTGAAGATATGTAGAATATTGTTTTTCCTGTGGGAACTTTTTCTTTTAAGTTGATTAGTGGGGGGGGGGGGATATTCCCCTATATTTTTTTTTATAAATATAGGGGAATATCCTCTTCTATGGTACTTCAGTTTAGGTATTGTGTCAAGTGAAATGTCGAATAGAGGTGAAATTGAATGTGTATGTTGTGATAACTCTAGAAGTCCAGCGAAGAAGCGGATTTTAATGAGTCCGCTCTCAATATCCGAGCGGCCTCCGCCCCTGGTGCAAATCAACAGACCGAGACCGCTGCAGCCTTTCGACATGTCGAAATTTAAGGTTCAGCGGGTGCAGCCAACGCAAAGGGTTGTGAGGCCGATCTTGGTGAGAGGACAATCATCTGAAGGAGAAATTGGTCTGATAGATCGGGGTATGGAATTGGTAATTAATAGCATTGAAGAGCTTGATGAGTTATAAACGTCACCTCGGTAAATATAAATAATTAAACGTATTTGTATTAATGTCAAAATAGTTGTATGTAATGTAAATTGTAGAAACATAGGCCTGTCTAAATAAAATGACTGGTGTATAAAATTTGTGAGTAATAAATATGTATAAAACAAATATTTATACTTACATAATAATCTGGGTTTACCATATTATATTCATCATCTTATCTAAAAATATGCTATTTTTAAGCGACATGAATGTGGCACTAACTAAAAATACTTGTATTATTCAGAATTTATTTAAATTATTGAAAAAACATTTTTAAAGAACCGTATAAAATAATCAACTTATTTATATAAATTTACTAGTGTAGTATTATCATAAAATCTGTCGTGTGATTTAATACTTATCGTGGGGTAATTCGTTGATTTATCTGTGGGTTGTATTATAGGGCGATTGAGATAATATTTATATTCTCACTGGGGAATCTATGTGATCGAAAAAAGATATTCAAACATATACCATATAGGATAAAATTATTGATAATATATGCATTGATCTAAGATAGAATTGTGTTTTTTTCTTTCAGTTAGTCCGATAAAGCTGGTTCGGAGGTGTATCAGAATGGTGTTCAAATCTTTTGGTTAGAACGTTAATGCTGTCTTTATATTAGTTTTTTTTTGTTTCGTTCTTTTATGATGTATAAAAATTGATATTTTTTAAATGTATAGGAAGTGGTATTTGCTATGTGTACAATGTGTTTCAAAATTAGTTTTTATTAGGCATAAACTATGTTTTTGTGTAAAAACCTCTAAATTTCATATTAAAAGCCGCTCTTCAAGCATATTTCTTCTAATGATAGTACAACACACGAACTGTAAAAAGATAGACTCATTTTATGAATTTATGTTAATTCAAATTGATATTAAACAGGGGTATCTGTAGATGGAAAATTAATAATAATTTTTTGCCTTAAATATTGATATATAGTGGGCTTACCAAACATGATTTTTCAATTGTTTTTAAGCGATACTATTTCAAACATTTTTTATGTAATTGAGATCAAGGATTTATTATTTTCTCCCATAATTTAATATGACTTCAATTCTTTTTGGTTATAGCGTTAATGCGGTCTTTATACTAGTTTTTGCGTGCAGTTTGGAATGCGTATACTAGTGTTGTCCAGTGGCTAAAATTTAATGTTAAGATGTATAACGGTTTGGTGTGTGTATACTACTGTTGTCCCGTGCGTAAAATTTAATGTAAAACATATTTCTTGTAATGATATAATATAAAAACTATTTGTAAATACAATGTCATCCAAATAAAATAGAATTTCATGTTTTAAAATGTATTTATAATAATGTTTCGAGATACATTTCACCATTTTTTCTCAAATTATAAAATGCTTTTAAAAGAAATGTAATACATTCGCTGCTGTACAAAACATAAGCTGTAAAAAGAGAGATAGAAGCATTTTTAGAACAAGTATATATTTAATATTTTTTGCAAATCTTTTGGTTAGAACGTTAATGCTGTCTTTATATTAGTTTTTTTTGTTTCGTTCTTTTATGATATATAAAAATTGTTATTTTTTAAATGTATAGGAAGTGGTATTTGCTATGTGTACAATATGTTTCAAAATTAGTTTTTATTAGGCATAAACTATGTTTTTTGTGTAAAAACCTCTAAATTTCATATTAAAAAGCCGCTCCTCAAGCATATTTCTTCTAATGATATGCCCTTAAATATCGATGAATAGTGGGCTATCTGTTGTAAATGTAAAATTAATAATAATTTCTGTCTTAAATAGTAGGCTTACCAAACATGATTTTTCAAATGTTTTAAGTGATACTATTTCTTAGATTTTTATATAATTTCAATATTAAATAATTGAGAACGAGTATTTATTATTTTCTTCCATAATTCATATGTACAGTATGTAATATGTATAGTGTTTTTTGGTTCGTTCTTTTATGATGTATAAAAATTGTTGTTTTTAAATGTATGGGAAGGGTATTTGCTATGTATACATTGTGTTTCAAAATTAGTTTTATTAGTGATAAACTATGTATTTTGCATAAAAACCTCTAAATTTCATATTAAAAGCTGTACGTCAAGCATATTTCTTCTAATGATAGTACAAAAACATGAAGTGTAAAAAAGATAGTACATGTTTTATCTGTTGTGGGACTTAGTATGTTTTCTTTTTCACCCTTTTTTTAAATATTATAAGAAAGTTAACTAAATCAATTTAAGGATTTATGTTATTTAAAAATGATATTAAACTGGGGTATCTGTAAAATGGAAATATTTAATGCTATGTCTATTTTTCATATGTATAGTGTTTTGTCAAAAAAGTTTTGATTGCTGAAAAAAGTGGGTAATAAAATTTTTTGATAGACCATGTATCTCACCTCTCTCGTTTTACTGCATTGTTATATTGTACTATATGGGTCATCTCGAGAACATCCCTTGCCTTTGCATTTGATTGTTTTGTTTAAATTTTGATATTTGTGAAATTGAAAGTATGGTTGAGGTTTGTTTGATGTGTGTAGTTGTTTTATTTTTAATAAATTGTTATATTAAATATATGGGCTCATTATTTAACTTTTCTAAAAGTCTTACTTTTGAAATGTCCTGTATATTCATATTTGGTTGCTATGTTATCCAGTACCATACTATATATTTATTTTATGATTTTGAAAAAGTATGCCGATCTCAGATATAAATCCGCGGTGGTGGTGTTTGAAAGTATGTTGTGGTGGGGGTTGACCTAGATGTATCTTCCTAAGTTGGCCTGGTGCTGTGGTGTTTGAAACTATGTTGGGTGGTTGTGGTGGTGGTTGTTGTTGTGATGCGTGATATGGAGTTGGGTATTTTCTAGAAGTTGAGTTTATATTTTGATCGATCATATTGATAGTCGGCCATTTCGCCTGACGTCACCTTAGTTTATTAGATTTTTGGCGGTCATCTTGGATTCGCTATCTTACTTTTCTAAAAATCCCTACTTTTGAAATGTTCTGTATATTAATATTTGGTTGCTATGTTATCCAGATGGATGGATGGATGGATTGATGGACTTGAAAGTATTGTTTTGAAGATGGATGGATGGATAGATGGTTGGATGGATGGATGGATGGTTGGATGGCTTTTTGAGAAAAGAGGGATTTGATAGTGGTTTGAATGTATGGTTTTGATTGATGGACTTGAAAGTATTGTTTTGAAATGTTGGCTTTTTGAAAAAGAGGGATTTGATAGTGGTTTGAATGCCTGGTTTTGATAGATGGACTTGAATGCATGTTTTTAATATAGGGGTTTCAGAACCGCTTCATGACCCGGTTGTGAGCTGATTCTAGCGATGGTTTTGAAATGATGTTTCATAGGAGTTTGAGTGCATGGTTTTGATAGATTGGATGCCTGACGTCACCTTAGTTTATTAGATTTTGGCGGTCATCTTGGATTCGCCATCTTGCTTTTCTAAAAATCCCTACCTTTGAAACGTCCTGTATATTCATACTTGGTTGCTATCTCGTCCAGTAGCATACTGTATATTTATTTTATAATTTTGTAATGGTATGCCGATCTTAGATGTAAAGTTTATATTTTTATCGACCATCTTGATGGTATGAAACTTGGTCATATTGTTAATTAATAATAATAAATAAATTGTTTTTCTTAAAAAAATATATTGTTTGTTTTCTTTTATTTTATAAGTAAGATATACATTTCAAGCATGCGGCTATCACAGAAACAGGCAGCCGTTGCGGTTTCCGCTAGAAACATGTTTAGACCTGTTTGAAGTATATTGAGAAGCGCGATAGCTAGCCGGGTAATTTATTCAGGAATTTTTCTAAAAGCAAAGACCATCTTGATGGTCCGCGATTTTGTCTGACGTCACCTTAGTTGGGTTAGTGGCTGTCAGAGGGCGTCATGGTATTTGGGTTGGTAATGATGAGAGATACCATTTTTAGTTTGGCTAGTGGCTGTGAGAGGACGCTACATTAGTTGGGTTGGTAATCATGAGACGCCATTTCTTAGTTTGGCTAGTGGCTGTGAGAGGACGCTACATTAGTTGGGTTGGTAATCATGAGAGATGCCATTTTTTAGTTTGGCTAGTGGCCGTGAGAGGGCCCCACATTAGTTGGGTTGGCAGAGGGCGCCACTAGGGCGAGGGGGGGTAAGGGGCCCCACATTAGTTGGGTTGGCAGAGGGCGCCACTAGGGCGAGGGGGGTGAGGGGGAGCTGGGTGAGAGGGGGAGGAGGTCCCAGAATCGGCCTAAGTACCCTACTTAGTACAGGTCCTTTACACAAAGAGGAGATAACACTAATGGAGCAGATGCATGTTATTTACACGGACTTTACGCGTGCCTTTGACACCAATGATCATGCTGCACTACTGAGGAGAATGAGTTTGTTTCATTTCAGGAACTCATTTCTTGGTTCTTCACCTTGCTGAAAGAAGTAACATTGTATACCACAATGGCTACAAATCAGTGCCCCGGGGCGCAGTGGTTCCAAATCGACATTTTTTTGCCAAAAATCTGTAACTTTGTCATCTTTGGACCGATTTTCATAAAATTTGGTATGAGTACTGCTAAATAGTTGAAGTTTAATGTGAACAATTAAAAACTATGAAAATATTATTACTTTATTAAGAAAAAAATATCTACATATGAAGATATGTAATTAATTGCATATATTTCACCTTAAAAGATTAAATTATAAAAACTAATATAATAAACACTACTTTTTAATATAACAATTATAATAATGATGTATACAGAGTGTTTCAAAAAGAATTATATGTAGCTGTTTATAAATTTTTCACATAAAAATATGATATTCGGCATTTTTTAAATGCGGACAGTGACATAAATTTTATCCACGTGTTAAAAGTAATAGGTGAAATGATACAGTCACAACTTTCGAAATAATAATATATATATATATATATATATATATATATATATATATATATATATATATATAATCAGTATCCCTTTTACCACATGGTGTCGGGTACGAGTTGGTTTATTGTTCGTATACAAACTTCCTCCACAATTCCGTATCCTTTGCTATTGCTTTGGCTTGTTTCCAGGTTTTGCCTTTCTCCTTCAGTATTTTTCCAATTACTGAATCCCATGTTTGTCTTGGTCTTCCTCTTTTCCTTTTGGTTTGTATTTTTGCTTCATATACTTGTTTCACCTGTCTGTTGTCCTCCATTCTCTGTATATGTCCCCACCAACTTAATTGCTTCTGTTGAATAAACTCTAACATTGGTTGTATCTTCAGTTCATTTCGTATTTGTGTGTTTCTGACTCTGTCTTTTAGTGTTATTCCTTTCACTCTTCTCAGGTATTTCATTTCTACCGCTTGGATTTTGTTTTTCTGCTTTTTTGTTAGTACCCATGATTCCGCTCCATATGTTAATACTGCTCTGTAGATTGTTTTGAATATCTTCATTTTTGTTTCTGTCGCGATTTCTTTCTTACTAATAAATTTTCTGTTCATTGAGTGAAATAATCTGATTGTCTTCTCTATTCTTTGGTTGATTTCTGCTTCATCTCCTCCTGTATTTTCTATTCTTACCCCTAGGTACTCAAAATATTTGACCTGTTCAACTACAACTTCTTCAATTTTGATTTCCATCTTCTCTTCATTTGTAGTCATCACTTTTGTTTTGCTCTTGTTTATTTTCATCCCATTATCTTTCAGTACTTTATTCCAAATTTCCAGATTTTGTTGTATGTTCTTTTTATTTTCGGCCATTATCACTATATCATCTGCGAAGGCACTTTCTCCTATTATTATTCTCTGTAGTTTGCTATAGCCAATATGTAGTTTTTTAACTCTTACTGAACACTCTTTTATTATATCATCCATGAAGATAATAAAAAGCAATGGACTTAGTCCTCCTCCTTGTCTCAGCCCTTCTTGTGTTGTGAATCCTTCAGATTTTCTGTTTTTACTTATTACATAGTTTATGTTGTTTTTATACTGTAGTTGTATATTTCTTATTATTTTCTTGTTGACGCCTCTTCTTTTTAAGCTTTCCCATACTTTGTCTCTGGGTACTCTATCAAATGCCTTTTCCATATCTATAAATGCGTAATAGGCTTGTTTATTTTGTTGTAATAACTTTTCGCTTATTTGTTTTAATGTGAATATGTGATCTTGTGTACTTCTTCCTTGTCTGAATCCGCTTTGTACTTCTGAGAGAGTCGGCTCTACTATTGCTCTTAATTTATTATTTATTAGTTGTTCGTAATTTTTTACTACTGCATTTAGTACGGTTATTCCTCTATAGTTGTTACATTCTGTATGGTTTCCTTTTTTATAAATCGGCATTATTAATGACACTCCCCAGTCTTTCGGTGTCTTTCCGTTTTTCCAAATTCTATTTATTATTATCCTTAATATTTCTGTTCCTTTTTCTCCCATGTTCTTTAGCATTTCTGCTGTTATTTTATCGTGTCCTGGAGCTTTCCCATTTTTTATTCCTTTAATAGTTTGATGTAGTTCTTCTATTTCTATTTCTTCGCTTAATTGCTCTTCTTCATCTTTATACTCTTCTGTTAGATTTTCCACATTATGCGTTTCTGTCTTTTCTGCATTCAACAGATTATAGAAGTATTCTTTCCATCTATCTATAATATCTTTATCTTCCGTTAGTATTTCTCCTTTTTCGTTGCTTATGTAATTACTAACTGGTCTTTTCTGACTTCTAAATGTTTTTAATATTCTATAGAATAGTTTCTGGTTTTCTGCACTTTCCCTTTCCATTTTTTCTCCAAACTCCCTCCAGGTTCTTTCTTTTGATGCTGTTACTAATTCTTTTACTCTTTTCCTTTGTTTTTTGTATATCGCATAATGTTTGGTATTTTTAGTTGACAGATACTTTTTCCATAGTTTCTTTTTTATCATAACTTCTTCTTTTATCTCATTGGTCCACCAAGCTGATTGTTTTTTCTTATTAGATGTCTTGCATGTTCCACATACCTCTGTAGCCGCTTCGATTGTAATTTCTTTAAATATGCTCCATATTTCTTCTATGTCCTTACTGTTTAAGTCTTCTTCCGCTGCTTTAATTTTTTCATTTACTTTATTTTCGTATACTTTCGCTATTTCTGCCTCTTTTAATTTGTAAGATCTTATTGTCTTAAATTCCACTTTTCTTTGTTTATATTTCTTATCTTCTTCCCTCTCCAATTCTTCTTTTATTTTCGCCTCCACTAGGTAGTGGTCACTATATATTTCGGCTCCTCGCTTCACTTGGACGTCTGTTACTTTTTGTCTATTCGACCTTTCTACCAGTACATAGTCAATTATTGATTTTTCTCCCCTATTTGTTTGTACTCGTGTATATTTATGTACATATGTCTCTGTGCTGGTAGAAAGTGTTAGTTATTATAAGGTCATGTAGCCGACAGAATTCCAACATCCTTTCTCCATTATTGTTCCTAACATCTTCTCCATATTGTCCCAGTACTGTCCCATAAATGTTGTCTTTTTTACCTATTCTACTGTTAAAGTCACCTGCCATGTATATAGTACCTTTTGCATCTTCTGTGACTGTCGTGAGTTCTTCCCAAAACTTTTCTTTTTCTTCTACTTTGTCATTTTCGTTAGGTCCATATACTGCTATCACTGTCAGTACCTTTTTGTTTTTGTCTTTTATTTCTATTGATAATAATCTCTCCGATATAGCATTCCATTTCGTGATGTAGTTTTTAATATCTTTGTGTATTATACAGGCTACTCCAGCTGATGCAATTTGATTAGTTTGCTTTCCACTGTAGATTAGAATATGATCATTATCCAATATTAATTCTCCTTTCCCTTTCCTTTTTGTTTCACTTACGACTAATATTTTCAACCTTGCTTTTTCAAATTCATCTACTATTTCTTCTTCTTTCCCATTTAGGCTTCTAACGTTCCATGTCCCTAATTTCCATTCTAACTTTTTAGTTATTCAAAGTATTTCTTCTTGAAAGCAGGAACAGACGTAGATAATTTAATGTCAGCCGAAAGTGAATTATATAAGAAGGTGATTTGGTATGAGAAACTTTTTTTAAAAAGTTCAAGTGAATGAGTTGGTGGGGTTAAGGTACCTTTGAAACGAATGTTGATATTATGTACATCTGTTCTAAATTTGATTCTATTGTATAAGTAGGGAGGCAGGTGGGTGATAACGATACGATGGTATAGAGTAGCAGAGTGCAATAACCTCCTATTCTTCATGTTCAGCCAATTCAAGTCTTTTAGCTTATGGGAGATATGTTCTCTCCGCCGGATACCGAAGATCAAACGGAGACAGGAATTCTGCAACTTCTGGATTTTAGATGCCGTACTAGCCGAGATGCAGGCACCGTACAAAGTATCACAGAAGGTGAAATTAGACAGAACAAGTGCTTCACAAAGAAGTTGTTTAGTTTTCTTATTCAAAAATGATCTGTTCCTGTAAATAACCTTCAAAGCGGCGTAGGAACACTGCGTGCACACACTAATGTAATCACCAAAATTTAACTGATCGTCAAGTACTACCCATAGGTTTTTCACTTTCTGCTTTAGAGGAATCACAGTATCATCCACAACAACCCTGATCCCGTCCCGATAATCAGCATCAGTTCTAATCCTTCTGGGCCCAAACAATATCAATTCGGTTTTGGATATATTTAAACACAGCGAATGGCGACGAGAGGCGCTGACCAATTGCTGGATGTCCCCATTGAACTTCCGATAAGCATCCTCAGTTTCATCGGGTGAGAACGAGTAGTACAGTTGAGTGTCATCAGCGTAAAAATGGCACTTGCTAAATTTTACGTAGTTAACAAAGGTAGAAGTATATATACAATAAAGGAGTGGTCCAAGAACAGAACCTTGAGCCACCCCGCTCGTAAGAGGCAGAAAAGATGATGCTCGGCCATCCATTACAACACACCCACTCCTGTTCGACAGATAGTCATATAACAGTTCCCTCGCTCCAGGGCTTATGCCCACATAATGAAGTACAGCTGATAACATATTGTGGTTTAGAGTATCAAAAGCTTTAGAATAATCAAGAAGGCACATAATCGTTAATTTCCCCTTGTCGGAATTACTGATAACATCGTCAACTACTTCAAGTAATGCTGTGTTACAACTGAAATTTTTTCGGAATCCAGACTGGACAACTGGCAGCACGTCGTTTGAGATTACATAGGCCTTCAACGGAGCCTCAGCAACTTTCTCAAACACTTTCGATAGGATGGGCAGAATACTAATGGGATGGAGATCAGCATATTCCTTGATCGGGGGTTTCTTGGGTACAGGTCTTATTAGCGAGCGCTTCCAACAAGCTGGGAACTTGTTATAAGTAAAGCAACAATTAATAATATGTGTCAAATATGGGAGTATGTATGGGCAACATAATTGGATAAAAGTTATCGTAAGGCCATCCACCCCTGCGGCCAGCGTTTTAATTGACTTGATAACGTCAAAAATCTCACTCTCCTTAACCTGTTCGAATTCAAAGTTAATATTATTAAGTCGTGAATTCAAGTATTTGTTATACAGTTCTAGATCGAAGGGACAACTAGGGATGGAACTCCTAAAAAATTCATTGATAGCGTCCGGATTTCTTAGATAGTGGGGAATATCCGGAGTATTTTTATTAGCGATATCGCAATTTCGCAACAACTTCCACAAGCTTTTACTATTCGAGGTGTATAATCGAGATTTATATTCTACATAGGCTCGCTTTTCACGTGCAATTGCATTCGTAGTAAGATTGCGCAAAGATTTGTAGTAATTCCAGTGACTCAGTGACTTACTTCGCTTAAACGAAGTAAAGGCTTTATCACGAAGGTTTTGCATTTGTTTAATTGTATCCGTTAGCCACGGAGCAGGAGGTTTCGTAAATCGGGATGTAACTCGAGGCATATGGGCATCCATTAATACAATGAGTTGGGAGGTAAGAAAGTCAGCCATAGAGTCAACATCTCTCATATCGTAGACTAAGTAGAAGGGAATTCTGAGTAAATCAACTTCAAAAATACTGTAATCAAAAAATTTTAGGGTTCTGTAGGTGCGCCAGTATGGAGCATTTTTTTGATAAGAAATTTTAAGTTACAAAAAATCATTTCATGATCCGATAGGTGCACGCTCCGAACACCGGATGCCAGTATCAAGTTACGATCCGAGAGAAAGATCAAATCAATAAGTGTTGAGGATGTAGGAGTGATGCGGGTGGGGGCATCAATAATTTGCGATAGGCCGAAAGAGAATAAAGAGTCAATAAGTGTCGTGGCAGAGAGAGTATCATGTTGGGTGACATCAATATTGAAATCACCCAGTAAGATTAAGTTATCACATGTGGGTACGAATTTAGACAGAGAGTTTTCCAACTCATCCACAAAGGATCTGTAGTTGTGATGTGGTGGCCGATAAATTGCCCCAACTATAAGCACTGTGTAATTAATTTTGATCGATACCCAGAGTTGCTCAATGGAATCACTAGATTCCAGTAGCGTAAAATCTAAATTATCTCTAATATAGATTCCAACACCCCCACCCCGAGTTAGCCTATCTCTGCGAAGAAGCGTGTAGTTATCTATGCACAAATACCCATTCGCAATATCATCACCCAACCAAGTTTCACTAAGACAAAAAAGTGAATAATCATTATGAGTCAAGAAATCTTTAAAATCCTCGAAGGACGCAGGCAATGAACGGATGTTAATATGAGCAACTTTGAATTCTTGTGTGGTCATATAATAAGGCAGAACGAATTATAAGTAAAGAGTAAGTATGCACGCAATATATAATTAAGTAGTAAATAGATGAAAGAAAAGAGAAAAAAAAATAAGAATAATTGGTATGTTATATAGTCTAGTCAACAAAAGAGGAAAGAAAGCAGCAACAGTAAACAGAGGCAAGCCGTAGTTCATAATTGCTCCGCAGAAAAGGAAAAGAAAAGAAAGATTTAAAGCGATAGGGTTATGCAAAGTTAAAGTATTTATTTAATAACATTAATGAGTAGTGCAATTAGAGTTTATGTAATATATCCGTGCAAAATAACATTTCATCATTTAGGAAGAAATAGGAAAGAGATAAGAAGCCGGTAATATAATTTATATGTAAGCTGGAAAAACAAAAATGACTTCTATATATCAATCAATAACTAACTAACGCAACGCATCATACTTGCCAGAATATATGATCGTCTATGGGATAACCCATATACAAACACAGCATATGTATGAAAAGGCAATAAAAAGTAAATAATAATAAAAGTTAAATCAATTATAAAGTAAGCGGTACATAACGTTATACAAAATACCTCTTTTTACGTTATTCATCACTATCTAGTAAATTTACTGCTTCTTCATCGAGTTCTATATGCTTCGGTGTATGTTGTCTTCTAAGACCACTTATAAATGGATCCGATGAGCATAGTAAAGTATGAAAAACATCTTCATTCGTAGCTGTTCTCGAACATTTTCTAGAGTGATGCAGTCGGAATTTTTTATAGTCCTTGTTTCTAGATTCTTGAGCATCTTCAGATAGTTGTCCAAGAGGTAATATTGAATTGTATGTAATGATGCTCTCTCCATGAATAAGTACTTTATGAACTGAAGATGGCATATAGTACCAAACTTTCTCGGATTTATTTTCCTACCGCACGACAAAGTTTGAAGTATAATATAAAATCTTCTTATTAGTGTTTCATCAACTCCTGTTATTTGGGATGTACAAGAGGAATTGGCAAAAAATCTTCTTGCAGTATTTCCGTCATTGGTATTGCCGCTAACTTGACGGGGTTTGTCAATTATTAAACCAAATTCATTACGGAAACGATCCTGCACAAGTTGCTTTTTAGCCGCTTTTAGTTTTTTAATTTCTTCGGTGGTAGCAGACCATTTTTGGAACGGTAGATTATAGGAAACATGAAGTACTAATTCCATAAACCTAATCCAGGCATGCAAAGTTGAAAGACCAAACCTGAAAGTTTCTTCTCTTTCTGGTTTTTGACTTACTCGTGCAAGATCATTCATTTCACTAGGTTTGGCAAGACATACATTACAGTTAGCACTCGATGGAGTATTCGTCAAAACTTGAACAACTGTACCATCGACCATAGTAAAATATAATGTGTGTTTTAAGAAAATGTTGCTGTATTTATTAGCACGGAGGATGATGTTAATGCAAGTATTTGAGATTCGATATCTGTAACTATACTCCTAGTTTTCTCAGGAGTTTCTTTTGCAAACTCTATAAGGATAGGACGACAAAAACGTACTGACGAAGGCGATGGATTCTGCCAAATGACACTTTCATCCACTTCACTAACAAGCTTAAGTGGTACGAGCGATGCTATCAGTAGATTTGCATCTGATATTAATTTGCTTTCACCTGATAAAATTTGTTTGTACTCGCTTTGTCCAGAAGAACCATCACATCCCCACTTACAGTATAAAATCAATCTTGCGTCACCACCAGGGAGATTAATGGAATCAAGCATCAATAATCTAGTAACTGTGTGATCTAAAAGAGACTGCAATTTTATTTTAGCACGTATATCACTTATTTCCATGTTATCTGGATAACACTGGGTTTTCGCTTCGAGCACGTACTTGTACGCTGGAAACAATTTGAGGTTTTTATCTGTAATACATTTTCTAAAGTACTCATACTGTTGTTTAGTTAAATCTAGATCTAATAACAATGCAAGTGCTTCGTCATTCGAATAAGGCACCACAGATATCTTTTCTTCTATTAAATTCTTATGAAGCCCATCCAAGGTTTCTGTCGGCATAGAGCGTAACTGTTCAATAATGGCAGCATGTTTAGATTTTCCAATTGATTTTAGGCCTTGTATATAGGAATGGTGAATATGAACCAGCCCAGATTCCTTAAATAGTCTAATGGCTTGTCTGTGCTTGCTTCTGGCCGATGATAATTCATAATCTTTGCACGGTCTTCCTCGTTTACTTGCATGTGATGTAGATGGGGCCTCCTCTTCATCCAATTGTATACGAAAATCGCCATTGAGCCACTCAGCATATCTTGTCAAAAATATGTCTTTAGATCTGCCAGCTTTATTCCATCGCTGTTTGAATTCTGGCAACAAATTTTTTTGAATTCTTGCAACAGTACAGGTGTTATTTGCTTCAGTTAAACCAGGAAACCTTTCTTTGATGTACATATGCACTGTACTTATGTGCTTTCCATGTTCTATTAAACGAACACATAACTCGCGTTTATTAATATTTATATAACTCATGTTTTCTATTTAAGTTGTTTTAATATGAAGAAAGATGTTGAAAACAATGTAATACAGGTTTCTACAAAACTAACATTTGTATCTTTTGTGCTAGCTTTTATACTTAGTACTTACCACAAGAATATAACTAAATGTATTTTGGTGCAAATAGAAAAATAATGATGATTCTAGAAATTTGCGGTTGTTGTGATTGTTTTTATTATGCCTGTAACAAACACGGATTTGGTTAATAACGATATTTTCTACCTTATCAACTACTAATATATTTTGATACTATAAATATGCGGCATATGCGACAAATAAAAATATCAGATAGGTACCTATTATCTATCTTTACCTGTACGCCACATACAATAACAACATTTAAGCAGGAATGTTTATACTTAATATATTTTTAGAATTTTATAATCTTTATAATGTATGTACCTTAGAGGGCACATATAGAACTTTATTTTATTCATGTAATTAAAAACATATATTGTAAGTATTTACGCTATGCATTAGAAAATCATAATATGCAAGCGCGCTCCTGTTCCCAATTTTTTAATTTTCACATAGAAATGCAGCGAAATGCAGTATGAGTTTTAGTACATTTTATAGACAAATATATTAGCTTCCAAATGCAGTAAATAGCTTGACCCGGGCAAACCCGGCGAGTAGTTAAAAGTTTAGTTAAAGTAGTTATTATCTAATTTTCAGCACAGGTATGAAAAAACGATTCTACAAAGGAAACTAATGTATTTTTTAATTAGGAAGTTATAGGTCTGGAAAGTAGATGAAACACTCGTTCTACTGATATATAACACATTAGTAAATATTGATAAAGTATTAGCTTATTTCACTACACATTCAATGCACGCGCGTATGCCTTT
Source organism: Amphimallon solstitiale (assembly GCA_963170755.1). NCBI lineage: Eukaryota > Metazoa > Arthropoda > Insecta > Coleoptera > Scarabaeidae > Amphimallon > Amphimallon solstitiale. The sequence continues at coordinate 15,444,827 of OY720685.1, forward strand.
CTCGGGAATAATCGGAACGCTCAACTTTAAGGCACTGTAAAACAATAGCGGAAGCTTCAAACAAAAAGCAAATTTGGTAAATAATACTTTAGTATGTACACTTTACTATAGTAACAATTTCGAACATCAAAGATGACATCGCCAAAATGCATTTTTGGCAAATCTCTATATGGACTGAAACCACTGTGCGGGGGTCCAATCTTGGACCCTTGTTATTCATATTCATATATTACTAGGGCGCGGACATGACCGAGTAAAACTACGACGGAGTTACAATGGAGCAAAGAAATAATGTAAACAACACACATTTACTGAATAGCACTAATTCATATGGTGAACTGCAACATCTGTTCACGCTCGAGAAGAGCCCGAGAATGAGAGCAAAAAATGGGCATAGAATAAGGAATTTATGAGTAATATTCTTTCTACATCGGCGTAGATAAACTGAGGGGTTTTTAAAATTTATTATATTTACCTTATATTTCACAAGAGAAATAATGTAAATATGTATATACTTACTGTTATTTAGTTTCAATAACATACGCGTACATTTTTAGTTATCATTTATTTAGATCTAGAAAGTTGTTTATGTTGCTTTTTCTGATATGGAAATGAAATGTCAGTGATTCCGAAATTTATTACAAAGTCTGTAAAATATCGTTACAGAATGCCAAAATATCGCACGTTCGTCACTTAGCTTTGCTAAAACATACACAGAATTAGTTTTTATACAGAGAATTTCGATAGTTTACAAAATTTCGTTAAATGTTTAAATGACGATGCTCGAAGCAGTTCTTAGTGCAAGGAACTAACACAAATCCCAAATTTAAAATATCAGTTGTTATTACTTCAGGAACACTTTGGAAATTTGCCTAAACTAATCACATATTTTGAAAATCGAATCTCAAATTAAAAAATGGATTAACCACATTAGATGTGGCTATTAATAATTCCAAATGACTTCGGATGTGGCCTTCGGCAAAAGTTAGACGCAGTTTTTAATATAAATCCAGATTTAATAACATTGCGGCAATTGTGTATGCTAAATACGCTGAAATAAAAGAATATTTCCAGTACGCACATACAACCAGTTGCGATGTAGAAAGGACGTTTTCTATCTACAAGGATGTACTTAATTCAAAGAGAACAAGTCTTACAGAAGAGAAAATGAACAAATAATAAGGTATTTTGTGTTTGTAGATCACCAGCCACTTGTTATCCAATTTTATTAATAAAATTAAAACCTCTTTAAAAATACATTTCAATAGTGCGCTCGTGAGCGATGAGTCATGACTCGCTCGTGTCCGCGCCCTGTTTATTACCCAAGTGATACAACTACTTACAGGGTAAAATATAAAAATTAACAATGACTTGTAATAGTTCACAATACGATACAATAATAAAATACAGATAATAAAAAAAACATAAATATATCATTCAAAAGCAAAATTGATAACAGTGCTTATGGAATAAGGAAAATAACGTTATTACTTCCCCAAGAATGGGTCAGAGCATAAACGATTGGCATTTACACACATGTGATGGAGCGGGGATTTCAGAAGAACATTTTTCCGAGCTGGTACCTGGGTACTAAGAAGTTCACTTGAGAAAGAAGTGCAGGTGAGTCAATGCCATTGTTAACCAGTTTTACATTGAAGTTGCAGCTTGCTTCGTCCCGTCTTGTAACGTTATAAAAATCATAGGCGTAATTCGTTTCTATTTTAAAATATTCATTATAGTTATTTTAATATTATTTGTGTATTTAAACTATAAGTAGCGCCATCTGCCTTGAGCCATGTAACTTAAGTATGTTGGTTTGAAGTCAGTAAGGCGTTGTACCGATTTCTGTTGTAGTTATCTGTAAATTTATAGATTATTTTTAAATCTAAATGTCCGAATATTATTTTAAGTTTCTTGTGTTTTATCCTTAATGATTTAGTAGCAAATTTAAATGTGGGTTAAATTTTATTAATCCAGCTTGATTATCATTTTATTTGGCTTGATTTCTTCATTTTTCGTCCCACTCTTATCAGCGGCGCTTGTTGATCGTTTGCACGTCACGCACGGACATTCTTTTGCGACTCTTCGCTTTGATAACAAGCTTGGTGCCGTTTGTTAGTTAACTGTGCATTTTTTACACTCATTATTTTTGGTTTGAAATGATTAATCCATTATCATCGTCTGTTATGACGGATTATTAAGTAGTGTAATGCAGTTCTGAAGATTGTGTAGTTATTTTGAAATATTTTTGGAGTATAATTTTCTGATATCGGTTGACCCGGATGTTTTTGGTTATCTACACGTGCTCCCGCTTGAAATTGTTTGAGCCTTGATGTTGTTATGGTACACGTTGACGAGTAGGAGGACAGTCAATCAAGTCAGGTATCTATTTAATTATTTTTCAATTAATTTGGAACTGTTAATGATTCATTTTGTTAACCTTATTGTTTGATTTTCCTTTTAATATTCCTTCGTTAGAGCTAAATTATTATCTCTATTTAGAGAAGTTCCGTAGACGTTAATGTTGATGACCTTTAGAGATTAGATTTTTAATGATGTTGGAGGATTGCTGATGTGTTATATGGTATAACTCTTCCTTTTCACTGGAAATAGCTACTCCCCCCCCCCCCCGGCAACGGGTGGAGTTTGCCTTTTAATTGCGGTTCCAGCTAACGAGGACTGAGTAGAGGCGAGTTAAGTTCTTAATTATTTCTTTTACTTTAATAAATGATTACAGCGTCGTTGATATTGAAGAGAGCATCAAGACACGTCCAGTCAATCGAGGCAATGGCATTGTACAGAGATGGAAAATCTGTTCTATATAAGTTATTTAACATCTTTGTTAATAATATAATAACTTCCATCGATTGTCACGTTTTGGCCTATGCGGAATATTTTTCATCAAATCGATTCATTGACTATTTTAGAGTATAACAAACAATAATGAATGAGCTTTCAACGTAGAGTACATAAGATATTTAAAATTTTCACAGCTAATTCTCATAATTCAAATTAATTTAAAATGTCTATCTGAATTCTTATGTATAATCAATGAGCAAATGAAAAACTGTTTTGGTAAGAAAAGGTTATTTGGCCTCACACTTCTCATACGTAATTATACAGGGTTTTTCACATAACCCGTTCGTTAGAACTTTTCTATGTTAACGCCTTAGGACAGTTTTGAAAATTTGTAGCACGTAATGTTGATACTTGGTCTGTTAATATAAAATATTTACACTCATTAACCACTTTTGGTTATACAGGAAGTTATAGCCAACTTTGATTTTTTAAATGGAATGTTATGTTTTTTATTGTTTTTACTTGCTTATACGTAGTATAAGGAAGTATTGTGATGATGAAAATTTTCGACCTCGAGAGTTTTGCAGATGTCCACGTTTTGAAGTCTCCTGATAATGAAAAAGTTGTTTTAAAAAAATTTCTGTGTGTCTGTGTGTGTCTCTCTCTCTGTGTGTGTGACCACGATAGCGGTCAAACCGCTGTAGATATCAATTCCAAATTTTGTATTTACGTGTATAATTACCCTCTTGAGATCTGATTAATTTTTCAGTAAAATCGGTAGACCGGAAGTAGCAGTTTACTTCGGCAAAAAAAATCGAATTTTGCCAATATTTCGTCAAATACTAAGTTTAAACAAATTTATAAAGAATTCATATATACTTAAAATTAAAATTGAGAATAATTTTATTTAAAAAGTTTTTCGAAATTCCTACCGGAAGTAGGTCTTTTACTCTTATCGAAAATCAGTTTTTTGCGAATATTTCGCAAGTCATGCTTTTTAGACAAGGATGTTACGGGTATAAAAGTATTTAAAACATAATTTTAAATATCTTTTGTACAAAAAAAAATTCAAAATTCCGACCGGAATTACCACATTTACTCTTATCGAATAGCGATGTTTTGCAAATATGTCGTAAATTATGCATTCTATATAAATTTACCAAGAGTACAAAAGCATTTAAAACTGGATTTGCAATATTTTTTGTATATATGAAATTTTAAAGTTCGGACCGGAAGTAGCACTTTTACTCTTAGCGAGGAGTACTTTTTTGATAATACCTTTCAAAGTATGCATTCTATAGTTATTTATTAAGAGAATGAAAGTACTTAGAATAGAATTTTAAATAAGTTTTGTATAAAAAAATTCTTAAAATTGTATAGTTTGAAACGCTCATACGTATAAGAGAGTCGTGTGGTGGCCACACCTCATTTTTTACTTTCTTATACGTGTATAAGGAAGTATTGTGATGATGAAAATTTTCGACCTCGAGATATTTGCAGATGTCCACGTTTTGAGGTCCCCTGATACCAAAAAAGTGGTTTTTAAAAAATGTCTCTGTGTGTGTGTCTGTCTGTCTGTGACCACGATAGCGGTCAAACCGCTACAGATATCAATTCCAAATTTTGTATTTACGAATATAATCTTCCTCTTGAGAACTGATTAGATTTTGAGCAAAATCGGCTGACCGGAAGTAGTAGTTTACTTCAGTGAAAAAATTAAATTTTACAAATATTTCGTCAATTACTAAGTTTAAACAAATTTATAAAGAATTCAAATGTACTCAAAATTAAATTTGAGAAAAATTGTATTAATAAAGTTTTTCGAAATTCCGACCGGAAGTATCACTTTTACTCTTACCGAATAACGATTTTTTGCAAATATGTCGTAAGTTATGCTTTCTATATATATTTATGAAGAGTACAAAAGTATTTAGAGTTCAATTTGGAATATTTTTTGTATAAATTAAATTTCAAAATTCGGACCGGAAGTAACACTTTCATACGTATAAGAAAGTCGTGTGGTGGCCACACCTCATTGTTATGTTTTTTATTGCTTTTTTAGATTCCTTGTAGAGTGCTGTAACACATTTAATTAGGTTTTATTTTGTGAATAATTAACCGGTTTTGAATTATTTTGATTTTTGTCAAATTTTTTGTTTTTTCAATGCACTTTTTAAAACCACATATCTAAGGCTTATTTGAATAGAATTACGTCATATTTCTACTGCAAACAGGGAAAGGTATAATATTATGAGTAATGTCTAAATATTTAATAAATCTCATACAGGGTGTTCAAAATTTATCGATTATTTATGTAATCTTACATTTAAGAAAAATCGTTGTCTTTTAACGGAATAACCTGTAGATGAGCACGCCCTAGTAAGTTGACAAATATCTTGCATCATACAGATATAGATTTCCCTATGCCTATCTCTCACAGTTTTAGAGATGTTAATGATTATTTTCTAAATTGAGTATTTTCAAGAAAAATCGTAGTAGTAAGCCTTGAAAAGTAAATTTGATCTGTCAAAATTGAAAGGTAGTTCATTTCGTTTCTAACTGGTTTTAAGTTGTTCACAAATATGCAAGACGAATTCAATAATTACTCTAATAGAGATATTTTAAATTTATTCTAATTCATGGTGAATCTCTTCAAATAATTGATAGAACATGTCGACTATTTAATGAAAGATACCCACATTTACCAGCAATGAATAAAACTAAATTTAAACGAATAGAGTCAAGTTTCATTCGTTTTGGTATTCAAGTCAAGAAGACAGTTCCAAAACCGATTACGGGCGACGATGGTAATGAAATCGTTGTTTTAGGATATTTTCATGCACATCCAACCAGTTCTATACCGGCGGCATCTGCAGATGTAGGAATTTCATGTACATCTATCTATACATAGGATTTTAAAGAAAAATAAGATGCACCCTTATTCATTTCAAACTGTTCAGGCTTTTCGTCCGGGAGACCAAGATAGAAGAAGAATTCAGTTTTGCGAGTTTATTATAACTAAAACACAAGAAGATCCTGATTTTTTATCAAAACTTATCTGGAGAGATAAATCGAAATTTAATCGTGAAGGAATAGTTAATAGAAGGAATTGTCACCATTGGGCACAACAAAATCCACATGCCATTAGAGAAGCAAATTTTCAAGACACTTTTAGCTTCAACGTTTTTGCAGTGATTGTATATAACCGCGTCGAATACGAAATTTATAATAAGAATTTAACGAGCGTCCGGTATCTACAGTTGTTAAGAGAAGTAGTACTGCAATTTTTGAATAACCTACCACACAATCTCATACGGCAATGTTGGTTTCAAATGGATGGAGCAGCAGCTTCACATGAGGTATATCGGGAATTAAAAAATATCTTTGAGGATAGGTGGATTGGCCGTAATGGACCCTCGTTATGGCCACCTAGACCCCCGATCTGACTCCCCTTGATTTTTATTTATGGGGTCAAATAAAAAATGAGGTTTATGCGTCTCCCGTGCAAAACAAAGAACAGCTTATAGCTAGAGTAAGAGACGGTTTTCGAAACTTGAACGCTGAGCAAGTAAGAAAAGCAACTACAACAGAGTTAAGAAGAAGAATTGTGATTTGTTTAGAACGGAACGGAGATCATTTTGAACATTTGTGAATATCATTCTGAACGCATTATTTGTCTTTAATAAGTTGATTTTATTCACATTTTAGATTGTTATGGTTATTTTTGTTATCTCATATGATATTAAAGCCATTCTAAGCTTTGCTACTTATTTTCTTTTTTAACCTTCTCACACAAAGTTTGATGGATCAAAAGCAATTGGTGTAATTCCAAAACATTTTTCTTCACAGTTTACTGCTAATAATGCTCAATTTAGAAAATAATCATTAATATCTCTAAAACTGTGAGAGATAGGCATAGGGAAACCTATATTTGTATGATGCAAGATATTCATCTACTTACTAGGGCGTGCTCATCTACAGGCTATTCCGTTAAAAGAAAAACGATTTTTCTTAAATTTAAGATTACATAAATAATCGATAAATTTCGAACACCCTGTATGAGATTTATTAAATATTTAGACATTACTCATAATCTTATACCTTTTCCTGTTTGCAGTAGAAATATGACGTAATTCTATTTAAATAAGCCTTAGATATGTGGTTTTAAAAAGTGCATTGAAAAAACAAAAAATTTGACAAAAATCCAAATAATTCAAAAACGGTTAATTATTCCCAAAATAAAACCTAATTAAATGTGTTACAGCACTCTACAATGAATCTAAAAAAGCAATAAAAAATATAACATTCCATTTAAAAAATCAAAGTTGGCTATGACTTCCTGTATAACCAAAAGTGGTTAATGAGTGTAAATATTTTATATTAACAGACCAAGTATCAACATTACGTGCTACAAATTTTCAAAACTGTCCTAAGGCGTTAACATAGAAAAGATCTAACGAACGGGTTAGGTGAAAACTCCTGTATATAAGGCAATAATCATACCTGGCAGTCCTCTTGCAGCAGAAACTCATGTGATATACAAGATATTCCTTCGGATCCAAGTGGATTTGGCAAAACCGGCACTGCTCGAGATCTGGAATTGCACGAAAAACACACCCATTGAATTACATGCAAAACTGATATTGATGCAGTGTTTGTGGAATGCAAAAGTCATAACAATAATAATTTTTATGTAAAGAAAAATTGAACAACTCATGGTCAACATATAACCATGAAAAGAGAAGGAATTGCAACAGCTGTTGGATTAACTTTTTTTTCCTTACCGAATATTTCTCTTATTAATTATTGATGTTTTGGACAATGAGATACAGGGTCGATTGGAATTTGTAGGAAAAGTGTATGATGTAAAAATTAATCTGTGAATCAGTTTCTGTATTGTATTCTATAACTTTTAATAATTTATATGAGTTGTAGGAAGAATGTTATGTGTTTGAGTGTAACCACAAATAACAATTTAATTTATATATTTCCTTCCAATTTTGCCAAATAAGAGCAGCTAGTTATGTAAGTATTTATTCTCATGTTTTGTATAAGAGTGTTAATCATTAATCTTATATTATATGGTGCAATTACTTTCTGGAAATATTCCTCAACATCATCAATTGTATTCATTATCATTATTATTTTTATTCATTAGTGAATTTAAAGACAATATCTTTTAAAAATGCAAAAATTTATAAAGTCAACTCCACAAACATCAAAACGAGATATTCACAATACCTTCAATTGAAAACGTTTCGGTTGTATCCTTAGCGCAAATAGTTTTATGTTTGGCCAAATGTGATTTCGAGCTGAATCCAAGACAGCAAAATGTGCAGGCAAATACTTCCTTACTGATGTCTTTCGTAGTCATAACAAAATCCACCCTGACAATTTTATTCGTGCTGTTTTCATATGCCTCACCAAAATACACCAGTAATTCTTCACCAGATCGAATTTGACGAGTGCTCTGATAATATATATTCTCCTCAGATTTAAAGACAATCAGATTTCGGTCACAAGTATTCCTGGTAGGATTAACATACTGCATCCAATTCAAACACTTCCATATATTTTTGTCTAAAACAAATTTCTCGCCATTCATTTCCCAGGGACATTCTGGAGTGCTGATTCCAGTGAAAGGACCAAATTTTACACCGGCAGGAATAATTCTTAAAGCATATACTCCAGTTTGCCCAAGACAATCTTGAATTTCTAAAATATCGTTTGGTATATCTTCTCCACTGTCGGCGTTATTTAAAGCATATTTGTTTAAAATGTGCACAAGCATTCCACATTCGATGCAATAGTCGACGTAATATGCTTCACAATGTTCACAGTCTGTTGGCCAAAGATACACACATATTAAGAATTTATATCGCTGGGTAATTCTTTAAATAAATACAGAATCATAAACTATTATTTATTACTGTTAGCTCTCAAAATAATCAAGTAATATACTATATAAGGATGTCAAATATTAAAAACTGGCAATTGAAATAAGTTTAACCTTAGACATAAAACAGGTTTGAAAGTAAAAATATGTGAGTGTTTGTAATGGAATTTAATTATGTTTTTCTATAAAAAGAATAAATACTAAATGCATTAAACTTTTCTCTGTGTATTTTGTATTTATACTTACTGCAGATGTTTCATCACTCCTTACAAACAAGACAATCTTATTAGAAGTTTTTTGCCCTTGAAACAGTACCAATAGTAATGTCAGAAGCAACAAGAGTTTGCATAACATTCTATTATCTAACTGATGATGTTAAATCAATCATCAACAATACTACCAAGGATGTAGTAAAGCCTGTTTTACATTTGTCAACTAATTCATGAATTCATTTATGAATTAGTTCATGAACAAAAATTGATGAGTGTAATACAAAAAACGACGTCGATTCCAGTTCATGAATTAATTGGTGAACTAATTCATGTATTAGAACATGTTCTAAAATATCGTCAATTTTCTAGTAAATTTTAGCAACTTTTACATTTTTATATTAGATACCAACCAGCACAAATTTTACATTCATGAATAAATTGACAAATGTAAAACAGGCTTAACACATAAACATTTACGTAAATATGAATATTAAACCAAGTTCTATTAATAAAATAATGTTCGTATATTAAAGTGTGATTTCAATATTTATTGAATGGTAAGAGTTTACAATGGCTTTCACAGGAATAATATTAAAATACAAGAAGAATATTTAATAAAACATTAGGTACGTGTAAATATACAGCTTACACTGTACAGTATCCAAAAATGTAAGTTTCATTGTCCACATATCAGTAAAAAATACCAACTTTCCACTTAAAAAAATATAATTCAAAGTTAAAATCCATCTAATGTGGAAAAAGCCAGTAAAATTGGTGGATTTTAACCTTGAAATATGGCTCTGGAGCAAACATTTCATAGCTTTTATTCATACACTGACAATAGAACATACATTCTGGATACTGTACAACATAAGCTTGCTATTTACACATACCTTGCTTTATTAAATAATGTGGTACAAGAAACCGCCATTTTAATTTTTTAAAGTATACTTAGTAGTAATTGTATGTATAAATATCACTTCATTATCCATTAAATATGTTGTTTGATATTTAATGTAAAAATAACTGCACAAGAGATACAAAAGAAAATAAATAATTTGCGCATACAATTCTTTCAAGAAGTATCAAATTAACATGTAATTTTTAACGGTATTCTAAAATGGAATTTGTGTATACATTTTACACAGTTGGCAAAAAACTTTATAACATGAATATTACTAGAAATCACTAAAAACTTGACCAAGTTCAGAAGAAAAATAGAACATGTTCTAAGCCACCAAGTTCTTGGCCAAGAAATTGACCAAGTCGACTTGACAAGTGTAATACACGACTTGTCGTCAATTTTAACTTGATCAAGTTCTTGGCCAATAACTTGGTCAAGAACTTGGTAAGTGTAATACAGTCTATAGATTCAAGTTGCAAACAGGCAACTATAAAACAATCTACCTTAAAATAGATATCCCCATTAAAACACTGGAAAAGCAACTAATGCTATTGTTAGTATTTTTGTAAATACATTGTGTTTATTATTAATATATACATAATTGAGAATGAAATGATTTCTATATTTACAACAACCGAGTAGGCGGTTTTGCAAAGGAAGCAACAAGTACCGGGGGACAAAGTATGACTAATGCACTAGTCAGTTCGCAACTTGAATGTCCGATTGAGTACAGCGATTTGCGGCAACGTAGTTGTTCAAAAACTAAAGTACAAAGTCTATTTGAATAATCAGATACCCGATTAGTTTTCACTCGAGTTCTGCCATCACTACTACATATTATTGAAAATCTTTATAATTTGTGTGGGCGTCTATCTAATGCTTAGCCTTATACATATACATTTACTTACACAGTAGTCCATTATCAAACTCAATTTTAATATCATCAGCACTAAATGCTTTTTCGATTTTAACGTTGTCATTTTGTACTTCAGCCACTTCTGATGATGCTAACTCTGTTTTCATACTGTCCAAACATGTGGACTCTTCATATTGTTTGATTTTGCCATGCCAAATGGGATGTTGTAATTCAGCATTGCCTGTAGTAACAGCAGTTTCAGAAATATACATTTTGTCCTCTACAAAACTGTCATCTTGGCACTGTTCCTCCTTTACACAAATTGTATTTGCCGAAAGCATTGTATCATTCACTTGATCAACGCGGTCAGCCATTATTAACATTTACGGTAAACAGGATCTGGTCACGGCCTTTACCAATTTTGAATTTTAATTTGGTTCCTATTACAAACACGAAGCGCTAATAGTTTATATACGAAGTTTACCGAATACGGATCGTCGTAAATAGCAAAACATAAAGGCGCGTTATTTGTGAAAATCCTAACCTAAAATTATATGCGTCATTGATAATTCATAATCAAATTGTTGCGTTGTGTTGTTTGCATTGAGTTTCATTGGTTATTTAGACTTGTAAGTTGGGGGGAAGTAAGGTCGTAGTCAAGTATTCTGTGGTCACTGATCACGTGTACCTATTGGTAGCACTTCACCGAAGGGCAAGTTTCTTTCCTTATGTGTTTGAATACGTAAGCGTAAATAGTGCACAAATATAAAGAAATATTGTTCTGTATGTATTTACAAAATCAACATTGTGCAGATATTAATCCGTGCGTTGAAAGAATTGTTGATGCCTCCCTTAAAAGGACCAATCCTGCTAAAGTGTATAAAAACCATTCGATTTGTGAAATAGGTACATTATATTAACTCAATATTGTATGTATGTAATTTATAAGTGAACACTTTGCTGGACATTTGTATGATTGTGTCCTCAATATAGGTAATAACTAAGTAAAAACTGATAACAATTTATATACATATTTAAATAAAATAATGATTATATATTTAAAAGTCTAACAGCAACAGATAGGTAAGCATTATGTAATTATAAAAATAAGGATATGACGCTACTATTACTATTAACAAAAGTTACATCTGTATAATATTTTGTACAAAATATATCTATTTTTATTTTCTTTAATGTATGTTATGTATTGTCTAATATACAATAATTACTAATTTTTTGGATTTTCATTTTTTCATTCCGTGTGCATATTTTTCATTTTATATATGGATTTATTGGTATTTACGAAGTTCATTCAATGATTAACATGTTGCAATTTGTATATGAATTGTTCATGTTAATCATTGTATAACTTTTGTAATGTTCAATGAATCTGTATATTATACTCAAAGATATATTATACTACTATATACTTAATTATAGATTTGTATTTTCGCGCGGTTTTGTGACGTCAGAGGCATAGTTCGTATAACAACCACATAGCGCTGTCAAGAGTTCCATGATAAGTATTAAGGGTGGCCTATCGTGTTCTTTTCTAAATCTTTGATGGTAAAAGAAAAATCACAATTTTTTTTTAGAATGCAGCGCCTTGATGCCGAAAATGTGAACTACAGATGATGACACTAGCCAAATATTAGAGATTTCAAAATTGATTTTTCAATACCCGTGATCACAATAACAGTGATTGTAAAATATCTCCCAAGCAGAAAAATCGCAATTTTAAAGAAAAACGCAAATATATATTTGCTAATGTAAGACAAGTGTGCATATAATGATTTAGCTGCTAGGGCCGTGATAAATTGCATTGTGCTTTTATAAGGTATTTTCTAAATAAATACATACCTATTTTAAATGTTATACCTAAATCCAACTGATATAACTAATTATCTGTTTAATTCAGCCCCGGCTCGTGATAATTGTACGTGGGAGGCTCTTAGTCTTTATCATAACTAAACAGGTGTAATTAATTGGAAATATAAATAAAAAAATTAACGACCAAACTAATAAAAGACTGACATTGCTTGATATTTAAATCCAAGAGGAACGATGTATTTTATCAGTTTTAATACTCGAATGTACACGAGGTAGCGGGGCTCTAACCGATGAGCCATATCACACAGCCGCCTCTGTATCTAACATTCCGTCTAATGACAAAAACAAACAATTCTATAAATTACATTTTGTTACGTAATGCAACTTCAAACCACACTCTACTTTGTATTAATTCTATTGAACATAACCGAAACAAGCTGAAAGCGAAAAATGGTCGCATTCAGCAGACTGATCGGGAACCGTTCCCATATTATGGAGATGGAAATAACCTGAGGTGTCAATGTGCAGAGAAGTGCAAGAGATATCGACACTAAATCCTCAATGTCCCATTGGCGTTTCGAAATAGCGAAAGACAAAATTTCATTACTTATTCTTTTTTGAAACTCCATCTAAAATAATCCTCTAACACGTTTTTTCTTATAATTTTAAGATAAATATGATCCATGCTGCTACTAAATTGAATACTGCTTATCTAATACACAACTTCTTCTGGGTATCGGAAATATTATTCGTGTCCTTTTCTACTACAGTAGTTAGTCTAATTACATTTTGGTCCATCGGCTGTATAATAAATAAGTGATGTGGCATTAGAATGGAGAAACATTGTTACGATCTTTTTAATTCATCTTAATTTGGATATTGTAAAGAACCCTAAATTCTTTAACGGCTCCACGTTGGGATCACCCTTCAAATTATTTCCCCGTTATTTTATATATTTTTAAATAAAATGCAAAAATTGAATCGTTTTACCTAGCTAGCTCATATTTTATCCCAGGACGATCCATTCAAGAGATGTCAAAAAGTAATCTTCGGGTATTAATTGGTACAGTTAAATAAAACGTTATTCTAATTTAAATAACATTTGTATTAGAAATCAAGATTTTTGCATATATTAATACAAACAAAAAATATACACAAAATAATATCAATTTTAATTACAATAAACATATTAATACAATAATTTCAGAGCGCAGTTAATACTGAAAGATTAGTTATGATTTATTTATATATTATCGTTTCTATGAAATAAAATGCACCATACATTGTTTGTTTTTCAATACCCTTCAGTATTTATATCAATACTAACAACGTAGGTTATAATAGATAAACAAACTATGCTTAGATTAATATACAGGGTGAGTTTTTTTTCATTATTTGTATGGGGATCTCGAAAACCATAAGAGATACCCATTAGGTTAAATAGAGAAAGACTTGCATCTTTATAAGCCTCATCCAGATGTGTTTTTGTCAATTTAAAAAAATGCATGGTTTACTAGATATTTGAAAAAAATAGAAATTCTCCAAAACCTTTTTAAGTGCTGTAACTCTTCTATTCTTAAAGGTAGAAACATTTTTTTAGAATATTGTTTTTAAGAAATTCAATTTCAAACAACATCTTCTTAAATTTTTAATTTTGCTTAGCATTTTTGAGTTAGCAAGCAAAGTCTAATTTTTTTAAATGGAAACCATAGTTGGCTATGACATATTCTAATAGTGCATTTTTTTCTGCTTGCAATGATGTAAGGGTTGTAGAACTTATTTTAATAAATTACAGCACAATACGCTATTATTATGTTTAACAAAAATCATGTCTTGCCATGGAAAACGCGATATAGTAATTGAAGCATTATGTTTACTTCATCATTGACAGTTCGTTCATTAGGGTGACTATAGTTCGTTTTGTTAGTGATTTAGTTGCTTTACAAAGTTAGTTATGGTGTACACAAATCTTGAGAAACATGATATGATTGAATGTTACATGATTTGTAACAAAAAATAGTAAAGAAGCCGCCGAACACTATTTTTTATTATATTTTGATCGCCCTCAACCATCGTTAGACACCTTCAAGAATTTATACAATAATTTAAAAGAGTATGGAAGTTTTGTTAAACCTAGAAATAAGGGTAATATTGGTGAAAACACGCAGATAAATGTTTTAGCTGCTGTTAATCAGAATCCATCAACATCAACGCGGCAAATTTCACAAGGCGCTGCTACCTCACAACGCACAGTAGTGAGAATTTTATCAAAACATATGTACCATCCTTATAAAAAAATAGTTGGTCAAACTCTACACCCTGGAGACGATGAAAGACGATTACATTTTTGTGCTTGGTTCGTAAATATGTGCCATGAAAATAATAACTTTCCGATGCAGATCTTATGGACCTACGAAACACGTTTTACCAACTGCGGCATGTTCAATAGCCATAATGAACACCTGTGAACGCAAATAAATCCTCACCGTTTAGAAGAAAGGCGACCCCAGATTAGGTTTGGCTTCAATTTATGGTGTGGTGTTATTGGTTCGCAAATAGTTTGGTCATTTATTTTTAATGAAACATTAACCGGAAATCGATATTTGCAATTTCTTAGGGAAGACTTCGACAATATCCTAGATAAATTAAATTTACGGACCCGTACAAACTTACGGTGGTTTAAACACGACGGTGCCCCGCCTCACTATCAGGCACAGGTCAAAAGATATTTAGATGAATTATTTCCAAACTCGTGGATCGGCAGAAATGGTCCTGTTTTATGGCCTACACGTTCCCCAGATCTTTCACAGTTAGAATTCTTCGTCTTTGGAGCAATAAAAGATCTCGTATATGTGCGATCATATGCAATCCAAGAGGAGCTATTGGAAGCTGTTTTTAATGTATTTGATAGTTCGATGGGCGCAAAATTAGGAGAGCTATTAACTCAGTGTTGAAAAGGTACCGTATGTGCGTCGATAATAATGGTGGGCATTTCGAACACTTAATGTAAATTTAGCGTGTTACGTGTTGTTAATAATTAATTCGTTTAGCGTTTTTATTGTTTCTTGTATTACATTGTATATTATAAGTTTCTTTTCTTTTCCATGGCAACACATGATTTTTGTTATCCATAATAATAGTGTATTGTGCAGTTATTTATTAAAGTGCTACAACCCTTGCATCATTGCAAGCAGAAAAAAATACACTACTAGAATATGTCATAGCCAACTATAGTTTCCATTTAAAAAAAATATACTTTGTTTGCTAACTCAAAAATGCTAAGCAAAATTAAAAATTTAAGAAGTTGTCGTTGTTTGAAATTGAATTTCTTAAAAACAATATTCAAAAAGTTTTTTTCTAACTTAGTGTTATAGCACTGAAAAGGTTTTGGAGAATTTCTATTTTTTGCAAATATCTAGTAAACCATGCATTTTCTTAAATTGACAAAAACGTATCTGGATGAAGCTTATAAAGATGCAAATCTTTCTCCATTTAACCTAATGCGTATCTCTTATGGTTTTCGAGATCCCCATACAAATAATGAAAAAAAAAAAAACTCACCCTGTGTATCTACAACACAAATGATATTTTTAAAACAACACTGGCAAGCAAATTACAATTACAAATTCAATCTTAGATTATTGTATTAATTAATTACTTCTCTACATTAAGACAAATTTTAATATTTGAGTTTATCTGGCACTCGCACAAAAATAACTTTTTTGCTTGTCTCCTATTTTCACTGGAGATCTCGTTGTCGGTTTGCTTCCTGAGACCCTTTTTCTGACTATAGAGACGCCTGGAGCATCATTAATTGCTTTTCAAACTTTTCACCTTTTTATACGAAACTTATGTCAAACTTTACATTTTTAAAACTTTTTAGTCGACCTTTTTATACCAATAAAGAACCTCGTATATCATTTATGAGGTTCATCAAATATTTGTCGACCGGTACATTTGAGTGGACTTACTTCTTTGAAGTCTACTTATCGACTTTTGTCCACTTCCTTCTTCAAGTCTAGTTGTCGACTTCTTTCATCCATCGGGCTTCGTTCCTTAGAACGCACATGCCTATCTCTCTTCACCTCTGCACATTTATCGCAGTTATCGTTCCCATACATTCCATCACGCACGAGACGGCGAATACATAAAAACAGCGCCACTAGTCTTATAATATAATCCATAAAAACATTTGCTTATCTAACTAGTGCTTAAATCATACATAGATATACATTTAGAATAAACAGTTTTAAGAAATATATAACTAAATTTTAAACGAATCCACAAGTTCTAGTTGAGAGGATAATTTTTGAACTTATTAAAATAAACAAAAAAATGAAGATTTAGTCCATTTATCAAGAAAATCTGTTTGTATGAAACAATAGGTCCGAAAGGTATTGATTTCCAATATGACAGTTATTCTGATGACAACATGGATGAAGATTTTGTTCTTGGTGTTGAAGCTTGCTGACTTTAATTTTAAGAACTTTGATTAACTTTCGTTTTTTGTAACAAAAGTGCAAGCCACATATTTTTGAAAATTAAAGCTTTTAAAAAAATGAGTACTTTTTACTATGAATTTTGCTCTGCATTAAACTATGTCAATTTTCCTTTCTTGTGTTTATAATGCCACGCTTCGATTTCAACTTTCTTCAGATTTCTCAAATGTAGCATATAATCTTTAAACACCACAAACACACATTTATTGTTTGTTTCATATCAACACGAGGCACATTTTAATCAAATTACTTCAAATGCTTAGTTTTTACATGTATTTTTAAATCATATTTGTTGTATGTTGTAAATGTACTTGAGTCATATTTACAATTAAATGTTAAACGTTTAGTTTTTATATACACTTTTAAATGACTTTTATTGTTTGTTCTGAATTCACAAGATTCACATTTGTAAATAAATTTCTTCAAATGTTGATTTTACTTATACGTAGTATACGGATGTATTGTGATGACGAACATGTTCGACCTCGAGATTTTTGCAGATGTCCACGTTTTGAAGTCATCTGATACCGAAAGAGTGGTTTTTAAAAAATGTCTCTCTCTCTCTGTGTGTGACCACGATAGCGGTCAGACGGCTATAGATATCAATTCCAAATTGTATTTACGACTATAATCTCGCTTTTGAGATCTGATTATTTTGTAACCTGCTGGTGCGTATTTTACGTTAGATATTAATATTTAATATATAATAATGGTGCGGGACACCAGCAGTTACAAAATGTACATGCATTTGCTACTACCCCAATGAACAAGAGTCGGTCGAACAGCGTACTCTGGGTTGCCTATACCCAGTCACCTGCCAAGCGAAGCTGGCCGTATAATATGCCGGTAACATAACCCGCTGCAGTTAGTGATAACTTGCTGTCAAATATGAAAAAGGTAATGGTGAACGTGCTGTTTCTCTTGGTGTAACAAAATGCAAAACTCCACAGGCTTGCTACAGTCCGAACTTATAGGGTGAGTACCTTGTTTTATTATATCTTTCAATACACGTAGATTTAATTCAAACACTAGAAATAATTCATTACGGTCGGGGTTATAAACAAAACAAAACATCAACAAGACAATCGGCAAATGATTTTAAATCAATGTTTATTATTTAAAACAACTTGATATATTTACATCAATATATACATACTAAAATAAGTTCAACAAATACAAATGCAAAATACTAGCACAGACATTTAAGGTTTTATACAGTGGTGAAGTCAAAAGCAATGGAAGAATTATGGTATTCTTTTAATACGAATGTTTATCGTATCATTACATACACTGCGCGTCAGAGAAAACGGGCCACCCGACAAATTTACGTAATTATCCACATTTTTGAATATTGTTTGTCTTTAGTGCAATAAATTTATTATATATTATATCATCAATGGGTTTAGCTTATCGTCCGATGTTTTCATGAGATAAAAACAGAAACTAAGCAAAAATTGGAGAATTTTGAAATTTATTGAGAAAATACTAAAAATAATATTGACTATTCATACTACAACAAATTGAACTGAAGAGACAAGAAGTAACAAAAATCATTTGTCAATACGGGGTATTGCCACCTCCGTTCTGGATGACACTCCTCATCCTATTTGGCATAGAGTTCAGCACGTCCTGTATGCTTGCTTGGGGAAAATTGTTCCATTCCTCAATAAGGGCCAATCGGAGGTCATCCCGTGTTGTTGCAGCAGGTATGCGTCGTCTTACACGCCTTTTGAGCTGGTCCCAGATATGCTCAATAGGATTCATATCTGGACTTTGAGGAGGCCAGTCCATTTTTGGAATACCAACTTCTTCAAGGTACTGTGTTACTATCCTTGCTGTGTGTGGTCGCGCATTATCCTGCATTAACAGGAACCCATTTCCAAAAAAACCCAGCATAAGGCATCACATGCCCTTGTAGAATCTCTTCTAAGTATCGTCGGGCTGTTAATGCGCCTCTGTCAATCAAAACGAGATCCGTGTGTGCCTCAAAGGAAATTCCTGCCCAAAACATTACTGAGCCACCCCCAAAAGCAACCCGAGGTGACCGAGTACAGGCTGCATAACGTTCGCCAGCTCTTCTGTACACCTTATTTCGGCCGTCTTTGCCATACAGACAGATTCTGCACTCATCCGTGAACAATACATTTTTCCAGTCGTCCATTGTCCAATTTATGTGTTCTCGGGCAAAAGCAAGTCTACGTCTTTTGTGAGCTGCAGTAAGCAAAGGTCCTGTAGCCGGGCTACAAGTTGTTAAACCACTTTCCCTTAACCTTCGTCGAACAGTGGAAACGCTGACTGCTGTTCCGTGAGCTTGGTGAAGGCTGCTTTGGAGCATTCTAGCGGTTTGCGTCCGATCTCTCAACACAGAAATCGTGACAAAACGATCTTCTCTCGCTGTAGTTTTTCTTTTAGCACCCGTACCGGGCCGTCGGTGATAAGACCCAGTGGTAATGAAACGTTCGTGTGTTCTTTGCACAGTCGAACGACTAACATTTATTTGTCTTGCCACTTCCCGTTGACTTACTCCATTTTCCAGCAATGTTACTATCTGCACAGCTCTACAATAATTCTCATCCATTGTTATGAAGTACACAAAGTCTGCAGAGACCTGTGTAAATACTACAATAAGTTTGCAACTTATTACGCATGTACACATAAGCATATAACTCGTCGAAATATCGAATGGGTTTAACGAATATTTCGCAATATTATGACAGTTTGGGTTTTTTGTCATGCGGTGACTGCGGTGATACTGTTTCTACTGTTTACAGGGCCATCTGTCTTCGCAGTATACATACTAACTTGTTTTGCTTAATTAAAAACAAGCAATATTCAAAAATGTGGATAATTGCGTAAATTTATCGGGTGGCCTGTTTTCTCTGACGCGCAGTGTACATAACCTATGAAAATAACATTTGTTAATCTTTGAATTTCCCAAACAAAATGTATATTCTCGCGGAATAAGCATTACATTGGTTAATTTAAACTGAATCTAAATTTAAACAAAATATGATTCGGAGTTGTAGTGCGGTTTTATGTTATACGATCGAGTCTATCGTGGTATTTACGAGCGCCTAGTTTATTCGCGCTACGAATGGCATCAATTTATAGTGATACGCGGCCTGTATCGTGTTTGATAAATTCTTTAACATTCGCGGCAGTGAATCATGAAATAAAATGCAAAATTTATAGTTAAAATTTTGGGAGCGGTAATTTATCGGACGGAAACTCTCTACATGATAAATAGACCTGTCGAGAGGTTCTTTCAGGAGGCGGAGGTACTTGATTTCCTACACGACAAATTGCCCTGCTGGAAACCATGTGGCTTAGGTATATAATCTCATCAAGTCTATATCACGATAAATGGACCTGACAAGACTTAGATGAGCGGACTTTTCACCTGGACGCACGACAATAGGTCTGTGTTCAGATGAAGATGGTGTCTTAGCGCAATCACGACGATAGGTCTGATATTGCTAAGAAGGACGTCACACGATAATAGACCTGTGACAAGGATGAGGACCGAAGGGATTCTGCCTTTTGACTGAAAAACGGTCGGCTTTATATATCATTTATGATCGACAAAAACTAGCACGAAAGCATTGGATTTTGCACTCGAACGTGATATAGAAGCGCGCGAATACGATCGTGACGTATACAGGCATTTTTCTCATACAATAAATCAATAACAAATGTACAAACAAATCGAATACAATAATTACAGCGGTATATACAGTATGAAAACATTATTACTGATGATTGAATAAAATAGCAGTCATACATAATTTGGTATTTACATGACAAATTAATTATGAACTTAAAAACATGGCATTTTATTCAATTAACGAAGGGACTTCGTTACAAGTTTTTCAGTAAAATCGGTAGACCGGAAATAGTAGTTTATTTCAGTGAAAAAATCGAATTTTGCCAATATTTCGTCAGTTACTAAGTTTAAACAAATTTATGAAGAACTCAAGTGTATTCAAAATTAAATTTGTGAAAAATTGTATTAAAAAAGTATTTCGAAATTCCTACCGGAAGTAGGTCTTTTACTCTTATCGAAAATCAGTGTTTTGCGGATATTGTTACGTTTAAAAAGCAGCGGCGAACATTAATTAATTTATCCCTGTATATTACATATTAAATATTTTTTTTAGATCAGTATTAATTCAAATTATATTTCACATTCCAAATAAAATTACGTCTTAAAATTCTTAACATTGATATCTGCGTCGCACATATTTTATCTAGAATATTCAACTTAAAATATTTAGTTTGTGAAGGACTCTTTGTTCAAATTTAAGCTTGGCGACGCATGCATTTTTTGTCCGTCTAAAGTTATCTGAATAGTTCTCACAGTTTATTGTGCGCAGGAATTGCGTATTTTCATTTTATAGTAATGTGTTCCGTCTGACCGACGCCTAGATTCTCTAGAATGTTCATGTCTTGCCCCTCCGCACCTTCGAGTCTTTAAAAGGGCGAAGCACGTCCAAAATGATTCACTATTACAACATTCATTATTGCAACAATTACATTTTTATTTTCACTTCAGTAAGTAACAGTAATTAGTCAGTGAAGTGGCAGTGGAATAAGTATTAGCTGAGGCTCCCGGCGTCGAAGTCGCTTGCCCTGCGGTGAAGTTGTTCATGGAAATGAGTTGTTGATATCCTCAGTATGGATACACCGGTCAGGGTGATTTTAAACTCAATTTCCAAACAACAAATTGTTGGAGTATTTATCGTCCTTCAATTTCTACGGCGTTGGTCCCGATTTAGGGGACATCTCATCGACACCATCGACACAGGGCCCGTTAAACAACATCGAACGGAGGTAAAGCGGCAGAAGTGGAGACGTACGGGGGGAACCATGTTCGCTGGCGTTCTGGACGTATAATTTCCAGGTATTTGAGTCTTTATTACCTGTACTTTTTAAAGCAGGAGAGTAGTAGTACGACATCCAATTTGTCATCAATATTAAAAGTTAAATATTTGTTGTTTAATAACGTTAAATAAAACTGTGCGCAAGGCACGATTATCTTTGTGTTTGTCTAAACTTGTATCTGTTCATTGTATCTGTGTGTGTTGTAATAGTCACTATTATTTTCTTTTTGTTTTATTGTATATTCGGTCAAATTATTTTGAACGTATTAAATATTTGTAAAGTTTCTAATATGTGTAATATTGAGTCTATAGAAATTTTAAGGTAAGTGGTGCACCATATTTGATTAATTAGTTTTACCGAATTTGACCAATTAATTTTTTTAGATTATTTATCTGTCGAACTCTTATTGTTTTGTTTTTTATGTATGTACCGTCTCTCTAAAATTTAGTTTTCTTTGTTTTTTGTATTAAATTAGTAACTATTAGACTCAAATGAAATTAGTGTAAGTTAAGTAAATTTTCAACAACAACAAAAGTAGTTAGTCTTATTTGTTTATTTAACAATCGTTCATATTTGTGAAGTCAACATTTCGATTTTATAATTATTTTTATTCATGTACTAAATTTCCTCTATGCCTTTTCTCTTGTTTTAATTTAATAAATGGTTATTGTTTTTAATAATTTGTTCTCTTGAGGTAGGCCTGGTATTAGTTAGTGCAATTTCCCATTTTAATTGTGCAATATTTTAACAACAGTGACCCCATCTTTATTATTATAAAATGGGTGGCGCAAAGGGCATTAGTTAACATCTTTTTGAGTAATCTCACGCTCTTACTAATAATCTGAGCTAGATATACAGGGTGGGTTACAGATATAATAACATCGACGGTTCTACTTCGAGGTCAACATCTGGAAATATTTTTAATGATAAGCGATTAATAGTAATTATTAACGGTAAGTGCATGCTCTGATTCACACAATTATCTTGCACCCTGAATTTGTGGATCTCATCAATTGGTGACGCCGCGACGAGCATAGTCTCTGATAAATTAATTTCTTTCTATTAAGGGTTTTCTAAAGTGCCAATCCACAATGTGAATATCTCATGAGATTTTTGTCTCATGTAATTAAAATCGCTTCAATTTCATTGTCGAAACGGTCGAATGACCAATGAAATTGGAGTTATCCTGCGATTTTTATTGCATGAGACAAAAATCTCATGTGATATTCTCATTGCGGATTGGCACCTTTAAAGTAATAATATCTCGCAAGTCATACTTTCTAGGAGGTACATTATGAGTATTAAAGTATTTAGAACATACTATTCAATCATTTTTGCATAAAAAAAATTTCAAAGTTCGGACTGGGAATAATACTTTTACTTTTATCGAATAGTGATTCTTTACAAATATGTTGTAAATTATGCATTCTATATATATTTATCAAGAGTACAAAAGTATTTAGAGATGGATTTGCAATGTTTTTTATATACATGAAATTTCAAAATTCGAACCGGAAGTAACACTTTTAGCGAGTAGCACTTTTTTTAGAATATCTAGCAAAGTATGCATTCTACAGAGATTTATTAAGAGAACAGAAGTACTTAGAATAGGATTTTGAATAATTCTTGTATTAAAACATTCTTAAAATTCTAGAATTTGAAACTCTCATTCGTATAAGAAAGTCGTGTGGTGGCATTTTTCTGTATGTACTTCTAAATGCTGTTTTCTGCTTGTTTCATATTCTTCAAATGTTTACGTTTTTCATGTGCTTTTAAATTACCTATCATGTTTGTCCTATATTCGCATGAGTCACATTTATAATCAAATTCTTTCAAATGTTTAGTTTTTATATGCTGTTTTAACCTACTTTTCTCGTTTGTTTCATATTCACAAGAGTCACATTTATATCTGAATTTCTTCAGATGTTTATTTTTTATATGTCTTACCAAACACCCTTTCCCATTTGTTTCATATTCACAAGAGTCACATTTATAACTAAATTCTTTCAAATGATTAGTTTTTATATGCACTTTTAAATGACATTTACTGTTTGTTTTAAATTCACAAGAGTCACAATTATAATCAAATTTTTTCAAATGTTTGTTTTTTATATGTATTTCTAAATGCTGTTTGATGTTTGATTCATATTCACAAGAGTCACACTTATAACTAAATTCTTTCAAATGTTTAGCGTTTATATGCAATTTTAAATGACATTTACTGTTTGTTCTAAATTCACAAGAGTCACAATTATAATCAAATTTTTTCAAATGTTTGGTTTTTATATGTTTTTCTAAATGCTGTTTGATGTTTGATTCATATTCACAAGAATCACATTTATAACTAAATTCTTTCAAATGTTTAGCTTTTATATGCACTTTTAAATAATGTTTATTGTTTGTTCTAAATTCACAAGAGTCACAATTATAACTAAATTCTTTCAAATGTTTAGCTTTTATATGCACTTTTAAAGCATTTTTACTGTTTGTTCTAAATTCACAAGAGTCACAATTATAATCAAATTCGTTCAAATGTATAGTTTTAATATGCACTTCTAAATTATTTTTGTTGTTTGTTCTATATTCACATTTGTCACATTTATAATCAAATTGCTTCAAATGTTTAGATTTTATATGTATTCTTAAATAATGTTGCCGGTTTGTTCGAAATACACACAACGAACATTTAAATACTTTCTTTTGATCCCGTGAGCTCGATTGTTCTACTTTGATCTGTGTGTTCCTATAATTAGTCGTAGAATGCTTTCGGCCGCCCTTTCTTTCAACGTAACCGTGCGTATTTTCCGCGTGCAGTGTGAGGGATCCTCTAGTTTTGAAACGTCTGTTGCAAATACCGCATTTATACATTTTAACTAAGTTATGGTGGTTGCTGGTGTGCTCCTTGACATCTGCTTGGTACTTCGTTCTGTACTTGCACTGCTCACATTTATAGATTACGCGGAGGCACCTCTTGCCTTTGTTCAATGCTGTCATCGCTTGCTTGGTCGGTGGTGTCGGCAGAATGCCCTTTCTGAAAACAAAATAAATAAATATTTCTAATCTCATGGTAAACATCAAATTAAATTTAAGTCTTAAGTTAATTTCACCACAAAATGGCTAATGCGCTTTAATGGGATAGATGAGTTCCCCACCTGAAGTAAGTTAATGCAGTCATTCCCAACACTCTCTTTGAGTGTTGGGAATAAACTAATCAGAATTAAACAATTTACGAACTATTGGCGTAAATTGAATCGCGGTATATTTAAATACTGTATATAAAAACACATAACAACATGTGACAAGTAGAGTAACATAAACATGATAATTGACAGTTTCTTGTAAACCTACTCTTTAGAGTGTTCTACACCCTACATGGTCCAGGAACTATCCTAGTTTGATCCTATTTTCATCCTTATGTTCTATTCTACAGATTTCATATAAGTTTCGTATCATGCATGATGGTAATAATTTCATATCAGCAACCATCTACTTAAACCATGTGAATTCATATGACAGGGGTTGATATTTGTTGATGATTAAATATAATCATCAAATTCCCTACATTAAATGGTGCGATATATACTCACACTCTGAGAGGCTTCAAAACAATTAATTATTAATATAATTACGATGACCAGTTGAAGTGGGAAGATCATATAAGTAGTATATGTAAGAAATTGCATGGTGTATGTTATGCGTTTTCGCATTTAAGAAATTTAGTGAGCATCCACGTGCTGTGAGCTACTTATTACGGCTGCTGCTATCCGTTGTTGAAGTTCGGTATTGTTGTCTGGGGTGGCAGTAGTTATTTACATGTTTTATTCAGCACACAAAAAAAGATACATCGTAGCATTTTATCCATTAATTATAGACAATCTTGCAGAGGACTTTTTAAAGCGAATAATTTATTAACAGTCCCTGCTATTTACATCTGTGAAAGTTTACTTTTTTTATTTAAAAATCAACATCTTTTCCAACAGCACAGACATCCACATCACTACACTACGCGAAATAAACTGAATTATTGCTACCCCCGGGTATCGCTTGACTTTGACGGAGGGTGGGCTCGCTTATTCGAGCATGAAATATTTTAATGCTCTACCTGCGAGTATCAAAATAATTAATAATGAAACTAAATTTAAGAGAGTTATTTTTCAATTATTAGCTAATTACGAACCCTATAGCACGGAGGAATATTTTTACCTGGCATCCAAGCTATAATTTTCTTTCTTCTTTTTTTATTTAGTTTATTTTTCCGTTGACTTTTGTTATCTGTCTGTTGTTGTATACTGACCTTTTTGCAAGAATAAAATTTATATAACACAAACTGACTAGCATCTAGCGGGTCACCGCAGCATTGAACACGAACACACTCCCTCTCTTTTATCTACGTCCGAACCAGAACATTTTAGCTTCGATTCCCGTGTCGACGAGCTTGTCTTTTTCTTGCGTAATTAGTGTAATTTCAAATCGTTACAGTAACATGAAATATAAGTGCAGCGAATGTGAAAGTAATTTCAGCACATTCTTAAGTTTAAGATACATGCGAATAAATTTCACGCCAAAAATTTCTTGAATTTTGCGCCTTTTCGCTATAGACAGATCCATTATAAACCTTATGTTGTGATATTTGCAAAATATTTAACCACAGACAAGATTTGCGCTCGTAGTGTTGAGGCCAATATTTTACGATGTGTTATACATCAAGGAAATTGCCACATATGGCCTCATACCTGGTGCACCTACTTATCGGTATTTGTAAAATAATAATTAAGTAGATTAGTAAAGTATAACATGTTTGTAAATAAGACAAGTAGGTTAAGTTCGATAGGTATAAATAGTAAAGATTAGAGTTAGTACATTAGAATTAGTAGAATGGTCATAATGGTCGTAATGTGTGTTACATAAACGAATGTAATTTGTACACGAATAAATTGTTGAGTTTTATAATGTGTATTACTCGCGAAGAATAGTGCCGGAGATGACAGTTTATTTCATGGCGATGCGGCCAGCCACTTACGGCGTTGCGTAGTGGAATTACGGAACGAGTCCTAGGAATCAGCGCAAATTGGACCAAGCTGGCTGACTATATAGAAAATTAAAATAAAAAGGAACTATGGGGAGCTCGCAAACAAAAGAAGAAGTCGTCATCGCACAAACGGGGAATAGCGGAGGCCAATCAACCACATTAAGCACAACAGACGTCCTTGCTGTCCTCTCTTTCGCTGGAGTCACCTTGATGTTGGTATGTTGCTGTTGTGTCGCCGGTTCGTTATGCGTGCAAAGAAGGGTGAAAAAAGCCGTCAACGCAAGAATCAGACAAGAAATCAGCCGGAATCAAGAGCAGGTTTAGAAGAGCTACCAGTGTCATGCCCAACCCCGAAGAATTTGAAAATCTGCTATCCGAAGTACAGGTATTTCTTAGAAATTTAAAAAAGGACAATTACATTTATCGTAGTGATATTGAGGTTCTAAACCGTAGATTAAGTACATTAAATGAATTTAGAAGTGAATTATCAAGATTAAGGAAAATATTTAATAGCAAGGTTCACAGTTCAACTGTAACTAGTGAAACGAAGGCTTATGTTAAGGCCATAAGCGTTGATTTAGATGAGATTAGTATTATTTTAGGAAATAGGTTAAGTACTTTAGATAAAAATAAATATTCAATCATGGCTGAAAAATTTGACTTAAAAACCGCTGCAGGTTTAATCCCAATGATGAATAACACAGAAGAAGTGACAAAGCAATTAATTGATGCGATTGAGTTATACGACTCAATGTTAGACGTAAATGGTAAGCTCACTTTAACTAAATATATTTTGAAAGCGCGTTTATCCGAAAAGGCGAAAATTATGGTGGAATTCTGTAACTTTCTCGGAAGCTGCGGCTATCGTAGGCCCTGGCAACGAAGTGACGTTGCGATGACGATTTCAGAATTTTTGCAGTTAGTGACGTAGAAGTGTCAAAACGTTCGTGAGAAAAGATTTTGTTGGTTATATTGTGGTTATATTATTATTATATAATTATTGTTAATATACTGTTCCTGTTGTTATATTTATAGTTTCTGTTAGTTTATTTGTTATAATTATTATTGTTTTATATTTGCAAATATGAATGGCGCTATAGCATTATTATTAGATGAAGATCACAACAGGTAGGTAATCGATAATATAAAATATATAGAGTATACATAATATTCTCTTTTTTCTTTATTTTAGAAATTATATGCGTATATTCCGAAAACGTTTAAGAGATCACGGAAATCCTTTTGAAATACCAAACAGGCATTTTAAACAAATGTTTAGACTGAATAAGGACACTGTTCAAAACCTGATCCAGTTATTGGATGGACATATTGAACAAACAAATATACCATTACATTTGAAGGTTATTATCATAAACATCACTTGAAATGCATATTAACTTTATAGTGCACATTATATATTTGTTACAGGTCTTAACAACATTAAATTTCGTAGCATCAGACAGCTATCAGAATAGTGTTGGTATTAATAGCTTTGTTTCTCTCAGTCAGAGTTCAGTAAGTCGAATAGTTCATCAGGTCTGTCTTGTAATATCAAACAATTTATTCCCTGAATGGATAAAATTTCCCAGTGATTGTGATTCGAAGAATCGTGTCAAGCAAGGGTAATTATGTTGTATCAAAATATTCTAAAAATAATTCTTTATTTTGTTTTTATGCTAAAAGATGCGAGACCGGAGATGTATTTTGTTTAATCGATAGTACCCAGTTCATATATTTACCAAGGGTAATTAAGGGTATCTTTTCTAAACGTTCTAAAAATTATTCTTCTGTACAGTTTTTATGAAAAATGGGGTGCACGAAATGTAGGTGTAATTGATGGCACACATGTTGATATACTTGCTCCACCTTTAGCC
Organism: Amphimallon solstitiale; assembly: GCA_963170755.1. Taxonomy (NCBI): domain Eukaryota; kingdom Metazoa; phylum Arthropoda; class Insecta; order Coleoptera; family Scarabaeidae; genus Amphimallon; species Amphimallon solstitiale. The sequence continues at coordinate 15,473,607 of OY720685.1, forward strand.
GATGAAGAACACTCTCCTTTTGTATATATATATTTCTTATATTCACATACTGTAATTTTTTTTCTAAATTTCAGCACTACTTTTATGGTAAGGTTAATAAAAGCAAATATATTTGACAATAAAATATGTTTTATTTTTCAATATTTATACAAACAATCTCTATTTGAGTACCTATTATTCAAAGTTCACATTTCTAGTTCAGTATTATTATTTTTCTTTTTGATCTTTATTGTTAAGATTTAATAGTAAACATATAATTCATATCCAATATTAGTATAATTATCCGAGTCAAATGTCTTCTATTGTTTTATAATACTTGCTGGTAAATTTATTAAACAATAATTTTTTACATTCTTTTGAGTTGAAAAAGTGCAAATTTCAGCCTAATGAATATTACTCTCCTGTAAAAACTGCAAATAAAGAGAACTTTCAATTACTATAATTTCAGAGGCTCGACATCAAAATCCTGCAATAATATCGAAAGATTTAGTACAACAATACATCACAGGATTGGTCGATTTTCTAAATACAAAATCATCTATATCCTTCAACCATTTATATACTTTGGCCTATGCTATTAAAACTTAATGTTACCTTTTTGGAGCCTAAAACATTAATTGTTCAATATAGTTACATATTGATAAAATCTTTGCGGTTTGACTTACAAATAAAGAAATTCATTGACTAAATAGGTAAATTTCCTCTTATCTTCTTCAACATAATATTAAGTTAAACATCCCATCAATTTGATGTAGTTTTATTATTAGAAAATCTTATGAAAAAGTCAACTTTAAATTGTGAAGTTATTGTGAACACGATACCATAATAGACTTTATCGAACATTTAGTTTGTGCACATTTCACATGCTTTATGTTGTGTGGATATTGTCTGCTAGGTTTATGTATTTTTTTGTGTTTAGATACTTTTGTAAGAAAAACAATGTCCACTTTATAGGGATACTTGTCCTTGTTCGCTTTATAAAAAAATCACATTTCATCATTCATAAATGTGCCTGAAAAGACATTTATCTGCATATTCACTATACACTAGTGCGATACTACGTCCTTTGAAACTCTCCTAATGATAACAGTTCTTGTTGAAATTTTCCAAAGTGTTTCGTGCTATCTTGGCAGCAGTATAAACATATGTTTATACTATGTCTTGGCATTACAAACTGTTCCGTACATTTTCTTAAACAAAAAATGTTAGCAATCGCTATATTATATTTCAACCAATTTTCTTATTAGTTAAAATTTTAGATTGAAATATTTTGGTATATGTTTACGCGATGATATGTCTGTTTACATGTTAAACATAAAGGTTATGTACAAAATATCGTAAATTGACACTTCTACGTCACTAACTGCAAAAATTCTGAAATCGTCATCGCAACGTCACTTCGTTGCCAGGGCCTACGATAGCCGGAGCTTCCGAGAAAGTTACAGAATTCCACCATTAGGTTAAATAAAACATACAATAGTAACGTGGAATTGATCGCGGATTTGAAAAAATATTTTATTACTAAAAAGTCCGTAACTGCCTTGTCTATGCAGTTACACACGGCGAAGCAAGGGGGAAAGTCCACCAAAGAGTTCGGCAGGGTAATCGAGGAGCTGTTCACCGAATTAACAATAGCCCAAGCGGGAAACGACGATACTTTAGTGGATAAGTTGCGCGACACTAACGAAAAAATCGCGGTAAATATCTTCGCAAACGGTCTGAATAACCAGGGGTTAAGAACTCTAGTAAAGGCGAGGAATCATGATAAGCTAGCTGACGCAATTCAAAACGCTTCGGAGGAGCAGTTACAGCAAACGGAAAATTCCCAGTTATTTTATTTTCGGAAACGCCCTCAAAGGGGAAACTACAGGTACCCAAGCAATCATTCCCAGCGCGGCTAGTCGCAACAGTCTTTACGCGGACAAAATTATTCGCACGGCAAAACTTTTTCGAACAACGTAGCGCAGAGCAATAGTTATCGGCAAAACGCCAACACCTCGAATTATTACAGAGGTAAACCGGGTGCTAGGGGTAGGATACCGTCCAATAGGGGCAATTCGTTTCACAGGAATAACGAACATGTTTATAATGTAAGCGCGGAGAGAAGCAACTCAAACGCCGCCCACGTAGACGAAGGCCAACGGTTTTTTCGAGACGCAGTCAACCATTAAGGTAACAAATGTAAACAATAAGGTGTTCAATGCGAATGGACTAAATTTTATTCTCGCAAAATATACCAATAAGACATTAAATTTTTTGGTTGACAGCGGCGCGTCGATCTGTGTCTTTTTCAAGAAATATTTAAGTAATCATGAAGTAGTTGACAAGTCTAGTAAAATTAAAATACACGGTATAACGGGGCCGACGGAATCTCAAGGTACGACAAACATTACGTTAGACATAAACGGTGTCAAGTTCAATCACGACTTTCTGCTAATGGACAACTTTGATGATGATATACACGGCATACTCGGTGCGGATTTCCTAACTAAGCACTTTGCGATAATAGATTACGAGCAATTTAACCTTGCACTTTGTTTAAATGACCAACAAATAACGGTACCTCTGCAGTCAAAACACGATTCACGTGCGTTCAGGGAGTTACGGCGCCGCTAGCGCTGAGCTGTGCTAGCTCGAGCGGTGTCCTGAACGCAACTGCTGAGTGCCGGCGCTGGAGCTAACGGTCGCCATCTTGCCGAGCGAAAATAAATTTCGCTCGATGACCTAGCGGCGCTAGAAAGAAGTGGGGATAAGCGGTGAATATTCAAATATGAATTTAAAAATTCAAACCCGCGGATTAATAAACACATTAATTTATTAATTGTAGTAGTAAATATCATTTTTACGGTTGCTGTTGTACTTGTTGTTGTTATATTTAATGTTATGCGAAAGTTATAGGTAAATTTATCATATTAAATAAATATTGATAAGTACCATTATATTCTGTTTTCATATAAAGTGAATATCTTTTTTCTACTTGAAATAGATTATTTATTTCTAATAAACAAACAACTGTTAGTGAATCCTAAGTAATATATGAAAATAAATTTGGCTCGATGACTTAGCAGCGGTAAAAGAACGCGGTTAAAATTCAAATTTGAATCTTGTGAATAATACGATCAATAAAAACTTCAATTATGTTGCACAGTAGATCTTAAATAGTGCCTAATAAGTCTTTTTGATATGTTTATATAGGTATTGAAATGTATTTTGAAATAGGTATAACTAACAAGTAATGTCAAACAGCATAATTCCTTCTAATTTGGCACTAAATTTAATCAAAAATATTAAGAGCTGCTACTGAAACTAATGAGCTACATAGTCTATTAGGTAACGCAACTTAAGACTTTTACACAAGATCTACCATCAGATTCCAGAACGATAAATGTTGGAATAATATTGCTTCTTCAACCACAACAATAAAACAAACACACAATGTTATCAGTTTATGTCATATTTATTTATCAATAGGATAGGCGATTTATTTATTTATTTATACACTTATTACAAAGTAGCATTCAAAAAATACATCAATTAATTAAAATTGAAATGAACAACTATTCACAGTGCCGATAAATATCTCAGCCAACACTGCTAATATAATAGTGTTAATCGTTACATCATCTTCAACTAAAACCTCAAAACATTCCAACGAATTTGAATCAGATTTCAATAAGTTAAATATTGGAAGAATATTGTTTTTACAACTACAGTAATAAAATAAATACACAAAGTTATTTCTTTGTAATAAATTTATGTGTCAGTTATAATTCTGTGGTTATACCTACTTTTACTGCAACATTAGCATTCAGAAAATTCATCAACTAATTAAAATTGAAATTAATACTGTTCACAGTGCCGATAAATATATCAACCAAAACTGCTGATATAATATTGATAATGGATTACGCCAACTTCATCGAAAACTCCCACATAATCCATATAATAATTCACTGTAAAATGTAGTATTAAATATTTAGACACACTTTATATTATAGTAAATAATTTACCATCTTCTCGGTCAATTCTAAAATAAGGATTTTATATTGCTATCATATATTAATTACAAACCAAATACGTTGACTTTATTTTTAGTTTAGATTTTAAAAGTACGTATGTCACGTCTTCATACTTCAAACAATAATAATAATAATTAAATTAAATAATAATAAACTTCACAACACCATATTGCCGCTGTCAGACTTCAGAAGTAGTAAAAGTACGCATTAGACATGAGTAACGCAGCGCTGCGTTGAGTTAGTGCGTTGATACACTGGAGTGCGTTACAAGTATTAATACAGCAGTTTCAACGCAATAACGCATCAGCGCAATTCGTAATACACTTAATACAATAACGCATCAGCGCAATTCGTAATATACTTAATACAATACACACACTGCAGCTATAGAAATGTCGTGCGTCGGGAACAATTTTCGATTAGTTTATAATAGGTATGTTGTTTCAATTGACAATGGGTTTCGAATTCGAAACTTAAAACAATTCCAATTCTCATTCATTTTTATTTAAAAATATATTCAAAAGTACTTCAAGATATGAAAACAAATATATCAGGAGCAAGGTTTTAAAATTAAATAACGAAATATGTACGAATAATGCACATAAATAAACATATAAATATCGATATGTATACATAATTAACAACATTAATTATATTTTCAAACAAAAAGATATTTATTTTAAAAATATTGGTATACATAGGAACTAAAATAAAATTTATAACATTTTTAACACAAATAAATATACAGGATACAAGAATATAAGCGATATTTAAAATGAATGTAAAGAAATGCATATTAGCAATACATTGTCTATTTTAACTTTATTTTTAAAACATATACTATATTCAAATGAAGTAAATAAGTTTATCTTAGTTTGGATGATTACTTTCAAAATTACAAATGTATTTTTCAATGTAGACTAATTTTCAAATAAATCTGAATTCTTAAACTTAGAATACTTTTTGTGTGTAGTGTTGCTATTTCTATATGATAGATAAATTACAAATTTGGTTACAAAAACAATTACAATAAATTCTGGTATCTACAGTTTCTTAAAAGTATATAAGTTATATTTATTATTTTATTTGGAAACGATGCCTTTGTAAATTCCGCGACCTTTCTATCCCATAACTCAAGCGCTACGATAAGCCAGTAATCGGACGGAGTCACGGGATGCAAATATTAAATGTATCACATGGCGCTATAGCGCAATTGCGTTAACGCATTGCGTTGATACCTTAATGTGCGCTTGAGTTATTGTATCAGCGCACAGATTTTTAGTGCGTTACCCATGTCTAGTACGCATGTCCAAGCAACAATTTTAAAATGTACTACTGTGACCCGTTCAATGACTTCAGGCGCTGGCCACAAGCTCTAGCGGTATACGCTTCCAGCGCCGTAACTCCCTGAACGCACGGAATTATTACACTGCCAGCACGTAGCGAAGTTATGACGCATTGCACTACCATGCATGCAAGCAGCGACTGCGTAATTCAATCTGAGGAAATTACGCCCGGGGTTTTTATCGCCGGCGCTATAGCTTCGCCAAATCGGAATAGAATACCCGGCCTGATATTAAACACAAAAGAAAGCGAAGTCAAACTTAGAAATTTTACTCCGAAAATTTCAGATTTGCGCGACTACGATATATGCGATTTCAGCAGTCCCGTATCAAGGGATATCGAACGCGTAGAAAATGTCATTCGAGCAGTAAATCGCGAACATTTAAATAAAGACGAAGACTTTGCTTTACAGAAGGTGCTTGCTAAGTACTGCGATGTATTTCACCTTGAATCGGAGAAACTGACCTGCACGAACGTCTACAAGGAAAATATACGTTTGAACGCGTCAGCGAAGCCAACATACTCCAAGCCGTATCGTTTGCCGCATTCGCAAAAAGCGGAAATAAATAAACAAGTCGACAAACTTCTGTCAGACGGTATTCTCGAGGGAACAAAATCTGCTTGGTCTTCCCCTTTGTTATTAGTGCCAAAAAAGAAAGACCTTCAGGGGATACAAAAATGGAGAATAGTAATAGATTACCGTTTATTAAACAAGCAAATCGAAGACGACAAATTCCCTTTGCCGTCAATTAATGAAATTTTAGATTCACTATCGGGCGAAGTTTACTTTTCCCACTTAGATTTAGCCCACGGATACCACCAAATTGAGCTGGGCGAAAGCAGCCCTTATACGGCTTTCACTACCGACAAAGCCCAATTTCAAATGTGCCGCCTTCCTATGGGATTGAAAATAAGTAGCAGTTCTTTTACGCGAGCAATGACTATAGCTATGTCAGGGTTAAATTACGAAAGTTGTTTCATATACTTGGATGATTTAATAGTATTCGGGAACAATTTAGCCAAACACAACCAAAATCTCATAAAGGTTTTAGAAAGGTTAAGAGACGTGAACTTAAAATTAAACCCCAGCAAATGCGATTTTCTTAAGAAACAAATTCTATATCTCGGGCATGTGATATCCTCCGAGGGTGTTTTACCGGATCCCTCCAAAATCATTTCTTTACAACAATACCCAGTACCGAAGGACGCAAAAGAGGCAAAGCGCTTCGTTGCATTTGCAAACTACTATAGACGTTTCATTCCGAATTTTGCCAGTATCGCAACTCCACTAAATAACTTGTCAAGAAAAGGTACGCCTTTCATATGGTCACAACACTGTCAACACGCTTTCGAGCATTTAAAATTAGCTTTGCAAACCCCTCCAATTTTACAATACCCAAACTTTGAAGCCGACAACACTTTCATTCTCAAAACAGACGCATCCGGTTATTCTATCGGTGCAGTACTCTCCAATGGCGACGACAAGCCTGTCGCATATGCCAGTCGCTCACTAAATAAGGCCGAAAAAAATTTCTGTACTATCGAGAAAGAGCTCCTTGCAGTCGTCTGGGCCGTCAAGCACTTCCGCCCATATCTATATGCCCGAAAATTCAAAATATACTCAGACCATAGGCCACTTGTATACTTGTTCAGTATGACAAATCCGTCAAGCCGCTTAACAAAATTTAGGTTAATACTTGAGGAATACGACTTTGTAATAAATTACATTAAGGGTTCGGAAAATACGGTGCATTACTACGAAAAACAGAACAGCAAGTACCACCAACGCCGGGATTGATCACCCTGGAGTTGTGGAACTGTTGAAAAAACCAGTAGAATCTACGGAACTTAAAGTTATAAGTAATAAAGAGTTTAATTTATTTCCTATTAATGACAAAGAATGCATGCATAAATCAAATTCAATAATATATGATGACAAATCTCAAACTATTCTTGTAAAAGAGGACGCAGTAACAGCGAAATCAGCAGTACGTGCATCGCTGGCTCACCTCAAAAAAATAATATACAAGAAATATATATAGTTAAAGATAATTCTCTAAATGGCCAATTTTTAAAAGAGATAATTCCATGGAATAAAAAAGAGATTGAAAAATTAAAACTTAAAATAAGCGTCATTAATAAAGCTAAAAGGGTAGGAAATAAAGAAGATAGGCAATTGATATTAAATGATTACCACATGTTACCAACAGGCGGACACAGTGGAACAAATCGAATGTATAACAACATTAAACGATTTTATTTTTGGCCACATTTAAAAAGAGACATCGAATCCTTTATAAAACGTTGTCCTGATTGTCAAAGGCACAAGTATTCTAGACCGCTTAAAGAGCCCTTTACAGTCACCACAACCGCAACTTACGCATTTCAAAAAATATTTTTAGACTTGGTAGGTCCAATAAACCAAGATCTAAACGATAATAAATATATATTAACATTACAATGCGAACTAACCAAATTCGTTGAAGCTTACCCCATAAAAAACAAAGAAGCTTCAACAGTAGCTAAAGCCCTCGTGGAGAATTTCATTTTACGATACGCAATTCCCGAACAAATAGCTTCCGATCAAGGAACAGAGTTCATGTCTTGCATTTTAAAAGAAACGTGCAACATTCTCGGGATAGAACAGTTAAAGTCAACCGCATACCGCCACGAGACTTTAGGCGCTCTCGAAAACACTCACAAGAATTTAGGAGCATATCTCCGGATCCAACTATCTAACCACAAAGATAGCTGGTCGAATTGGATTCCCTATTGGTGTTTCGCTTTCAATAACATAGTTCACACGGAGACAAAATACACTCCGCACGAACTAGTGTTCGGTAAACAAAACCCGTTACCATCGTCAGTAACAACCGCGGTAGAGCCGCTTTACAATTTCGACAATTATGCGATCGAAGTAAAGTATCGACTACAAACAGCGTGCCGAGAAGCGAGACATAACTTAATCACATCAAAATTGCTAAGGGAGTCACATTCAAAACAAACTAGAAACAGCAGCCATTATCTGGTAGGCGATAAAATTTTAGTTAAGAACGAAGTAGGTAATAAGTTACAAGGACTGTATAAAGGCCCATACACAATTGTCGAGAATAACAACCCACCAAATGTAACAATAGATTTAGATAGTAAGCTGATAGAAATACATAAGAATAGAATTAAGCCTTACTATTACTAGATATTGAGGCCAATATTTTAACATGAAAGAAAATAAACAACAGCAACGTTCTTTATTTTCTTTCCCCTAGCGAAGGGAGGTGTAGTAGTATTGAGGCCAATATTTTACGATGTGTTATACATCAAGGAAATTGCCACATATGGCCTCATACCTGGTGCACCTACTTATCGATGTTTGTAAAGTAATAATTAAGTAGATTAGTAAAGTATAACATGTTTGTAAATAAGACAAGTAGGTTAAGTTCGATAGGTATAAATAGTAAAGATTAGAGTTAGTACATTAGAATTAGTAGAATGGTCATAATGGTCGTAATGTGTGTTACATAAACGAATGTAATTTGTACACGAATAAATTGTTGAGTTTTATAATGTGTATTACTCGCGAAGGATAGTGCCTATAGATTCGGAGATGACAGTTTATTTCAATATTCAAAATAAAATATAAACAAAAATAATTTAACTCGTGCAAATCCCGATGAATGTATATAACCTCGAAATGGGAAGAAAACAAATTCGATCAAAAAATCTGCCAGTAGAAACTGAAAAAAAAATTATAAATATTTTATTAAGAGGGGCATTTACCTATCGAAAATTAAGGCATCGCCGTTTCGCGTTTTTTAAACTCATTTTGTAATTGTAAAATCTCAAATTTGGGTTAGTGATGCAAAAGGCATAAATTTATAATGTCAAGGTCAGTTTTTGTACTAATTTATTTTCTTAAGAAAGTTATGTGTTTTAGAAATAACTACAAAAATGCATGAATTTGATTAATGTCTAGCTGGTATACAAAAGAAAAAAAAGACCTCTACGCACCAGCTGCACATTTGATATACGATATAAAGAAAAAATCAAATTTATGTAATTATTTTTAAAGATAAAAGACATTAAACAGTAAACATTGTCACACACATTTTACACGAGGTTTTACGCGTCGTCTATCCCCACTTTACGGTATCTCTACCGGGCCTAGCGAAGACGAAAATCTATCGGAATCGGTCGGCTATTGCAGACTTAAATGCGAGTGACAGTTTAATTACAAACTGTCACTCGCATTTATATGTCATATATGGGTCACTTTCAATAATCTTTTGGCTTATATTACTTTCAAAAAATATACTTTTACCGATTATACTGTTATACTTTTTGTAGTGATATTTCAAATGTTTAGAAACTAATTATTAACTTGTAAATCGAAATTTTTACCGTCACTTTTTTATCATTACAATCATGTATTGGCTGCGAACGTGACGGTAATGTTTGAACACTACTAAAACAGTGTTAGAAATGTTACATCTAGAAAGAAAGACTTGAGGTTAGGAAATATGAAATTAGCAGTGGTTTAAAGTATTGGACAAATGTGATGGTCACGATGGCTACTATTAGAAGTAAATTGTCCCGTTGGACGGTAATGTTAAGAGAAAAAATACGCTGCTTAAAACTTACCCTTTTTATAGAAAAAAAAACTGTATAACGGCAGTTATTTTTGTAAAACACGGACTCGTAACATCCACTTGGCTATTGAAGATCATAAAAGTAAACAAACGAACAGCCGGCGCCATACATTGTTTAAAATTTGTGCCAAAAGTTGGCGTGACGGTAATGTTAGTGCTCTTAGGTATATTTTGTAAATATTTAAAAACAAAGAAATACGGCTATATCTTTGAAATTTTACATAAACATGGCGAAGAACAATTGTTGAAAGAATGTAAAAAAAATAATTTTATAAGATATATACAAGATATGATAAATATATAAAGCCAAATTTGAAAAACTGAAGAAGTATAACGTAACGGTAATGTAAAATGGAATATTTAAAGTTTAAAAATAAAAGGAGATAGCAATTTTAGGTTATTATTTTTCTTTAAATTGACACCATAACGTAATATACCTAAAAAAAATTAGTACGCCCTAATATCATTTTAGATAGAATTGTAGTTATAGGGTATATGTAAAGTTAAAGGTTATTGAAAATGACCCATACAAGCGAAAATTGGCTTATTATAAAACATCAACGAACCGAATATCGTCAACCTCCACCTACTCACACCCTCTTGCGTCTACCCGTCCCGCGAGTAATATAAGTAGCATAAGTTTCTATTTGTTGGTAAACGCCACTCTTAACCAATAATAATAAATCAAATTATTAAAACAAGAAAATGGGTGTGCTTAAAACCACACAGCAGAAATGTAAACTTCATCAAGGCGAGGTTAATAATACGAAATACAACCTTTTTTTCGTTTTATATTACATTTAAATAATCGTCCGCGAAGTTACCAATTCGCGAACGCAACACAGTTCGCGAAATACAATTTCGCGGCCGTTGCTATGGCAGCGGCCGTTAAAGTAAATACACATTTTGACACATGTTTAATCACACATTCTACGACTTATTTTGACAACTATCAAGTATTTGTAGTTTATTATATTCGTCCAATTTCCATGGTAACGCATGTAAAGCAAGTAAACCACTTTAATTTAGCACCTTTAGAACTAAATTAAATTAAATTGTGTCTCAATTTAAATTAAATCGATTGAAAAATTAAACGGTTGCCCAAAAAATTGTGTGTATATCTTGTCCGCGAAAAACTTTAACGTACCTACTCGAGATTGTCTTGCCTCGGCCGCAAGCATTATTAAGGAGATTTTCGGACGCATGTATATATATAAATAGACGATATGAAGACTGGCTTTCGACTCCCGCCCTTGGTCTAATGGTTAAGTGCTGGCCTCTCACCCAGGCGGCTCCGGTTCACATCTGCTCTGGGACATGAATTTATTTATTCATTTAAATTTCAATTTAATTGAAATTGAATACCTCTACATGATATATTTATTTATCTTGTTCCCTTAGCCGGCTTTACCCGAAGAGCGTTACATATTCGAGCGTTGCGGGTCAGTCTTGTTCACTGCCTACAATCAGCGCAACGCGCCTAAAGAAGTTTACACTTCAAAAAAGTATATAAAGCTTACCCCTATAACAAATAACTTTGAAATTTCGGATTAAAATAATGGGTATGACATACATACTTAACATTTTAAGCACCTTTGGAAACTATTAGTCAATATTAGTCATATCGCATTTAATTTCATATTGTAATTTAACCGCCAAAGACGAATGGCTGTCGATTGTATACGGGTTCGATGCTGCGGTGACCCGCTAGACGCAACTGTACCAAATTTACAACACACAATTCGCCTCATTTCTTGGTTCTTCACCTTGCTGAAAGAAGTAACATTGTATACCACAATGGCTACAAATCAAGGATGTATGTTTATATTTCTGGAGTGCCCCGGGGGTCCAATCTTGGACCCTTGTTAATCACACTCATATTCATTTATTACCCAACAGATACAACTACTGACAGGGTAAAATATAAAAATTAACAATGACTTGTAATAGTTCACAATACGATACAATAATAAAATACAGATAACAATAAAAAAAAAACATAAATATATCATTCAAAAGAAAAATTGGTAACAGTGCTTATGGAATAAGGAAAATAACGTTATTACTTCCCCAAGAATGGGTCAGAGCATACACGATTGTCATTTACACACATGTGATGGAGCGGGGATTTCAGAAGAACATTTGTCGGAGCTGTAGGGACGTAGAATGAACCCGCTGACCTAGCACCATACCTGGGTACTAAGAAGTTCACCTAAGAAAGAAGTGCAGATGAGTCAATGCCATTGTTAACCGTATTTACATTGAAGCTGCAGCTTGCTTCGTCCCGTCTTGTAACGTTATAAAAATCATAGGCGTAATTCGTTTCTATTTTAAAATATTCATTATAGTTATTTTAATATATTTTAGTATTATTTGTGTCCCGTCTTTTACTCAAAGAAATGAAACTGTGTTTGTTCAGTAGGTGATCATAATCAATGCCGCGTTGTGGGTAAGCACCATGGATTTTAAACGACATATATTTCAGAAAACGTTTCTGTATACGTTCAAGCATGAGACGGTGGTATATATAATGCGGAAACCAAACCAAGGATGCATACTCCAATTTGGAATGAATAGAGGAGTAAAATAAAATGGATAACGTTTCCAAGTTGTTAAACGCTCTGCAGGAGCGAATAAGGAACCCCAGGGACCTGGAGGCGGAAGCACATAAGTCGCTCATATGCGGACCAAAAGACAATTGGCTATCGACAAGCACACCAAGATCTCTGAACTGCAAAACTCTAGAAACACAGCTCCGAGAAACTGCATATGGGAACGACAGAACGTTAGTGTAGGAGAGTGTTGCACATTTGTCCACATTTAAGCAAACTCTATTATCGTTGATGTATACATTAAACAGTAGTGGGCCCCAATTAGATCCCCGCAGAACACCGCTGAAGGCTGTAAAAGTATTGCATATATTGTTGTATTATACAATATCCCTTTTGTTATTTTATTTATATTATTATAAATGCCCCATAAGAATTATTCAAGTACAATCTAATTACTATTTAACTGTTATAACAATTATATTACAATTGCATATTGATTTTACTTTAAATCTCTTTAAGTTCATACTAGATATACTATATTCACCGAACCAATAGAGTAGCAAAAAACGCGTGAACAACACATGATTTTTAATACTGCCTTTCTATTGGCTCTGAGAGTTACATACAAATCCTAAAACACACGATATAAATCATCTGCTTTCTGTGATTATGTCACATGATTGTGACTATACCCATGTATAAGTGAGCATATAGTGTGCTAGTCGGAATAAATAACATTGTCTGTTATTTTGAAATATATGTTATATATGTATACTTTTTGCTTTTTCTATATAGTATTTTGAATTGTTCCTTGTGTTTGCGCTTTTTGTATTTGTTTAAGTTGTTATTATTATTAATCTCAGTATTTTTAAAGACTCTATTAATGATTAAAGATTTATTGAAGGTAAGATCTATAAATCGTAAACAAAGCAAATGCTTTATAGGTTAATTATGTTTCAGCTTTCCAGAAGTGTTGACTTTAAGTTACTGTTTTTACCTGCTTATACAGTACTGTGCAAAATGCAGCCAGAACTGAAGAAACGAGTAAAGAGACATTTTACAGTGCTAGAAAAAGAGACTGTACTGAATATATTTACCAAACAGCAACAAGAATGCCCAGCTGACTCTAAGACACAAATTGTTAACTTTACAGCCGAAGCTGCAGGTATCTGTTCTGCAAGTGTTTTTAATATTTTACGAGAACACAATGCACAAGATGCGAAACCTCCAAAGACGTATACAAGAGGACGATCTGTCCTGGATAATATTGATCATGATATGCGCAATATTATTAGACGAATAGTACACTAATTTTTCTATAAAAATGAGGTGCCGAGAGTGGATAAGATTTTATTGAAAATAAATGAAGATGAGAACTTTCCAAACCTCAAACGTACAACAGTGTGGAAGTGAATTTCTCTTTCAAAAAAAGGGCTCGTAATAGTTTTTTAAAGGGAAAATGTGAAAGACTACCATCACATCATTGCGAACTGAAGCCGATTGAATTAATATGGGCCCAAGTTATCTATACACGTATAAAATACCTTATAAATTCACAATAAAGTAACTACCTCTGCCCTATTTAAACTTGTAATTTATATTATATACACATGTGAATAAAGTCTTTAATATATTTGCTTCATTTTTAAATACTTATATCGGTTTTGTATTATGTGTTAAAATGCCTGATATTGAATTTGACAAATGCATATTAAATTATCTTAAATTGTTTACAACATGCGCATTTGCGTATTTTTTTGTTAAGTCAATTAATACTTATCCACTTATTAAGTGATGGATTTTAAGCAATTTACGAATGTTTTGTTGATATAGGTTATGTTTGAGATTTACGTATTTTAGTTATCTAAAAAGACAAAACATGCATTTTCTGTAAATTTAAATCGGGTCGGTATTTTATATAAACTAATAAGTTGTTGTTTTTGAAAATTTAAATATGTAATCAAAAGATTTTATAACAGTTTATTGTTAATATAAGTTTTCTATTGTAAATTGAGCTGTGCACGTGAAACAGTCGTGAACAGCTCGTGATTACTCTATCTGTTCAGTGAATGGAGTATAGTATATACATACCTATCAGTAACCCATTTCTTACAATCACATAATACTTTGCTCCTAGCACATTTACTATTTTCAAATTGGCATACAATTCTTAATAACTCTATAAATAATCTCAGCATCGTTTAAATAGTCCGCTTCAACTTGAATATATGTATAAAACCTTATTTTACAAGCATTAAACTGGCACGTAAACAATCAATTGCACATTATATAAACTATTAATTATGTTTGTAATTTTCTTCTTCCAGGTTAGGTATGAACTTTGTTGACAAGCCAGTACTATCAATTGGAATACTATGATAAATAATAAAACCAAAATGAAGTATCTATTATAAGTTTAATAAATATCATAAATATTACTTTAAAGATAGCATTTATGTGTGACAAAATAAATATCAGCTTTACAATAGTCATTAAGTAATTCAATCGACGTTTTAATAAATTGTGGATGTTGTGGAACAATAATAACCCCTTATAAACAAATTATAGAGCTAAATATTTCTTTATATGATTATAAATTGTACTATCTTGACATGAATGTATTCAAAACACTATAGTTATGAGTCTTTTTCGAATAGTTTGCTAGTAATGAGTAATATTACTTTATTAATTGAGGTTAAACAAAATTTACCTATCTAGTCAGATGAGATTAAAATTCTAGTTGCTAAAATTATTAAATCTTATAATCTCTATAATTTCATAAACTTATTAACAAGAAGAATGAGTGTGTTTAAAACCACACAGCGGAAGTGTAAACTTCATCAAGGCGAGGTTAATAATACCGTAGATAATACGAAATACACGCATACAATATTCAGTAACGTATTAAATAAAACATTTATTACATTTACGCGAGCGTCCGTTTCGTTTGGTCGGTTCGGACGTATGTGTATGTATAAATAGACGATATAAATACTTGCTTACGTTCCCTCGCTTGGTCTGATGGTAACGTATCGGCTTCATAACCGTGCGGTCTCGGGATCGAATCTGTTCTGGGACATGTATTTATTTATTCATTTAAATTTCAATGTAATTGAAATTAAATAATAATAAAATTGTTCCCTTAGTCGACTCGAGCCGACATTACCCGAACGAGCGTTACATATCCGAGCATTACATATCCGAGCGTTACATATCCAAGCATTTCATATTCGAGCGTGACGGGTCAGTCTTGTTCACTGCCTACAATCAGCGCAACGCGCCTAAAGAAGTTTACACTTCAAAAAAAATAATATTGATTCTAATAATTGAATATCAAATTAATTTCCAAATATACTTAATATTTATACAACCTGGATATACAATTCGACCATTTACATTTATTCTTATTTCAAATACTCTATTGAATATCTTTTTAGTAATTACTCCCCTACTCTGGATGACCTTCGTGCTGCTAACAATCCTTTTCGAAGATGATCCTAATTATTATTCCGGACAAATGGTTCTGTAAGGAATGATGTACCTCGAAACTACCGGACTTGGATGATAATCCTCTTTGATGAAGAAATATCTCTGCAACTCTGCATTCAGGACTTCTGTACCTCTACTAGTATTGCTAAAACATCGTACTTCTGGACTCCAACAATATTTTTTTCTCAAGAAGATGTCTTTTCGGAGTTCGATTCTAATTCTTTTTCACAAAACGACTTTCTGGATCACTATGATTATTTATTTCCATGAATATAATTTCCAGGACTTCTAATATGGTAAGTACTTTTACTTTGAAACTATAAATTAAATTTCTTTTCCTTAAATTTTCAAATCACTTATTAAATTACACTCCACTATGAAATATAAGTAATAATTTTAAATTCAAACACTTTTGACGTTATATTAATCTATTTTTGCATAGATATCATAAATTATTCATTACTCTCATAAATTACCAACGCATCTCTTTTTCAATTCAAAAAATTCTCTTTTCTGTTTATATCTCTTTTTTTTTAATTCCCATGACGATCTCATCATTATTTTTAAATTGACGAATAAGACTGTACACTATACTTTTACTATACAACATAGAATTTTAATCTGATTATTTGTTTTGAATACTTTCTAAAATCAACAAATTTTACTAATTTAATTCTTTCTCGGCCGGTTTCATAATCAAGTTAAAGTAACTTTAAATTTCAAAGTTGACTTTAGATCTCAATTTCGGTTTCATAATTTCACTTTAACTTTAAAGTGAACGACAAAGTCACTTTAAGCCAAAGTCAGGATTTTCCCGCTTTAACCAACTTTAACTATTTACTTTAACGACAAGTACGGTATAACCTCACATAATAATAATAATGTAACGTTTTCGGGTTCCAATAAACAACTCTTGCAATTATTTATTTAAAACAGTCTGTATATTTATATAACTTAAAATTATATAACAATATAAAAATATAAAAACTAACGTAACACACTTAATCTACTATTAATAAATTAAAATTAACACTTATATTTATTTACTACTAATATGTCCGTATTTATTTATATCACACTATTTATATAACACGGCACTATTTAATTAACTATTTCTACCGTACGACGTATATTTATTTCTTTGGCTACCACTATTTGTTTCCACTGTTCCCACGAGACCACTCGAGACTACCGAATTACTCCGCGATTCCTTCTCCGCAATGAATGAATCCCGTAATGAATGTCCCTTTTTCTGTAACGGCTGCTTTTTATACCGGCACACAAGACTCTCGTAATACTCGGGAACATTCCATCTTCCTCTCGATATTTGCCAGAACATACGTCGGACATACCGTCGCCCACATATTATACACATCGTCGCGCCGAATATGATTTATGGTCTTTTTTTGTGCGTGTGACAATTTCGTTTTTATCGCGCCGAGAGATCTGATTCTTTTATTTAATGTAAACACATTTCGTTACAATAATATACTTGTGTTGTTGACGAATACCTTGTTAAATTTAGAAATATATATACACTGGTATTTATTTCGAATAGGTACTATCTAATAAAATGAACCAATACATATTGCAAAGGAGTTCTAGTCCCTCATTAGAAGATGAGGTTGATGTAGTCGTAAGATGACCGACGTAAAGTTTATAGAAATAGGGAGAACGGTTTGAATAAATTCAATGAGAAAGAATTTTTCAATAGATTCGACTAACTAAGAATCGAACATTTAATTTCACTTCCTACAAATTGGTAGGTACTATCATGAAGTTATTGTATCACTACTAATAAATGATATATTTTAGTGGAGAATGCATATAGTCATACTACACAATATTGCAATTGAAATGCAAGAGGAAATACCAGATGAATGGGAGGCTTATTTAAATGTGCATGAAGCAGATAACATAGAGGCAGTTGTTAATAATTTTAACGGAAGGCTAGGAATGAACGTTTGTTAATCGTAAACATTTTAATAACTTGTAATATGTACATATTTTTTTTTCTTCATACTACTCATGTTATATGAAATTGAAATTTCTGTCTCACCGGAATACTTCAAAAGGTTGTTTGCTAAATTCATAGCATGAAACTTTATATAAGTATGTATAAGTAATATAATGATACTCAATTTTTTGAAAAGAAATTTATTTCATATTTAACTGTATTCTTTACGAGTTCAAGTACAGAAATATATTAATATTGTAAATTATTTATTTCTGCTTTCTAGTCTTATATTTATTTAATAAAAGTAAATTTAAAAGTTTTCATTGCTTTATTTTTGTATATCTGATAGTTGTATCAAACAAAACAAATTTCTTAAACTGACAAAAATTAAACATAGTTAATAACTGTTCTCTTAAGGAGTTATTCCATATATACCAAAGTTATATATCAAAGTGCTATACTTTGGCTTAAGCTGGTCACAGCTTCGGGCATTGGACAGTTTTATTGTTGTACTTCGCAGTTATCCTCTTCTCCCATGCTTTTTCCTACAAAGTCAACGACATTTTATAGGGTATAACAATTATAGTCTCTTAATTATTTTTCAAAGCTTTCGGCACTTGAAATCTTGTTTATTGTTTTGCACTCTATATAAAGTTTTTCTTTTTCCACTTCCTGCACGAGCAACAATTCTTCCTCCTTGCTAAAATTAGTTCCTCTATTCTTCTTTTTTCCCTTTTCTTTGTGGTCACACATTTTACACAATATATTTAATAATAAACTGTCACTATCAATTAATTAGAAAGAAAAACTCGTTTCACAAAAATATATATGATTTATTTCATAAACGAAATGTACATTTAGTTTATGAAATAAATCATATATATTTTTGTGAAACGAGTTTTTCTTTCTAATTAATTGTTTAAAATTCACAAGTGCTCAATTATCAAGATTAATTGTCATTATCAATATCGAAAGCGAATTCAAGCTATAGTTAGACAACATTGTCAAACATAAAAGGCGCGTAATTCTATCAGGAAAGCCAATATAAATTCGTAAAATTGAAAAAGAAACTACAATACATTGCAACCAACACAGAAACATTACATGGAAATTAACTTTAGCTAAAGTGACATCCCAATACCATTATGAAACGCATTTACTTTAAGTCCACCTTGAAGTCAGCTTTAACTCAAAGTAGACTTTGGTTAAAGGAACTTTAACACATGTATTATGAAACCGGGCGTCTATGTTTTAATAGTTATTTAACCAACAAGTACATTAATGAAGGCGATTAATGATCGAGATATTTTAACACGTGAGCGCAGCGAATGCGTTAATGTTCGAGATCATTAATCGCATTTTAGTGTAAGAGTTAGTTACAATACTTTTCCGTCGACCGTATATTTTTCTAAAGTGAAGAAAAACAGGTTACAACTTTTATTTTATTTATTAATGATCATTATTATAATTATATATGTTCATAGTCGAAATATTACAATTACTAAAAGTAATTGGACACGCATTAGAATTTGTATGGTTTTGTGAATGTAAGTTTACCTCACTACTTTGGATATTTGTCACAGAATTTATTTCAGCGTCGGTAGAAGGAGTGGTATGACAAGCCTGTGTTGTAGTTTTACAAAGAATTTTTTTAGCTGTATTAACTTTATTTTGTAACGAATTCTCAATATATCCTTCTGCAACAGCAGTGGATTTCCAACCACCAAGTCGTTTAATAGCTGAAAAATCTGCACCGCTGTCTGAAAGTATCGAGGCAGAAGAACGCCGGAAACAATGTCCCGTATAGAGATACGGCTGCTCCAATTTCAAAAAAGTGGCTATTATGGACGGCATCTTCGAAAATGTATTTACACCAATTGGCTGTGGCGAACATTTACCATTTTTATAAAAAATAAAAAAGCGCTTGTGTTGGGTATGTACTGGCCTCAATGAAATATAGCGTTTAATTAAACTAAGAAGGGCTTTTTGTTCATTGTCTACTATGGTAAATATCCTGTTTGTGTGTGTTTTAGATGCTTTAACTGCTACAAGATATTTTGATTCTAAATCTTGAACGTCATCCGTTTGTAATTTCAACAATTCATCTTTTCTCATTGCTCCAGATACTCCGAAAATCAAGGCAAGCTACAAAATGATTTATTATCCAACTATTGAAATTTTAACTTTTTTAAATTTACCTTTGTCACTAAAAACAGGTTGTCAGGAGCATCAGAAATAAATGCTTGTACATGTTCTTTCTCGAGCGCTTTTGACTTCTTCGGTATATATCCTTCTTTTTTCCTCTTGATAAACATTATTAATTTATTAAATTTGCTGTGTTAATTTTCAAAATCAGTGTCGATTTCAGCATTGAGTATTTTGGCCATAAACTTGCAATTAGGCATTTCTTTGCAATATCTGAGAAATATGCCAACAAAACCGTCTCTGAATAATGCTTTATTTGTTTCTCATTGCACCAAGATATAAATTCGGCACACGTTTTTTCATACAGACTTCTGCTCTTTTCCGGTAGTAAATTTACTGATGCTGAATTAGCACTTTCTACCACTTCCGGCGGAGTTAATGTAAAATTTTCATCCACCTCCATTGCTTGGAAGAATTCAACGCAACACAAAACACTAAAAAACCGTTCGATTCTGTTTCACGCTTAATAATGACAGTGAATAGCGTTTTAGTTTGACGTTGTTTGATTTTGTTGATTTCCTTGGTTACCATGGAAACCGTCAAAATCGTTCATTAACAGAAAATCATGCATTAATAAGGGTCATTAATGTATGATTTTGAGAGCGTTAATAACGAATGTAAATACCCGGTCGACGGAAAATACTATTTCATGTACCTTAAATATTTAATAAACTAATTCTTCAACATTTACTGACCAGATGTCAAAATGACATTTTAAATGTCACATCCGGTTGATTGAACATTTGAAATGTGACTTTAATCCATTATAACTATTCATTATTCAATATTAATTTCTTACTATCTTTTACATTTTTTTAACGTGAATTAAATATGATTTTACAAATTAATAACAAAAAAAAATATTACCATACAATAAATTACATTTAAATCTCTTCTTTCTAGATTATGGTAAACTTCAATGAAAAATGAAAATATTCATCCTCCTCATATACAGGATGACTGCAATTTCAAGAAATTCTATCCAAATAAACCTCATCACTTAGTGTACTACGTAATTATCAATCAAAATTTAATTAAACTATTCCAAACCACTGTCATTCAATACTTCAATAATTCATTTACTTTTCATAAAAAATGCTTTTGAATATCGTCTGGCTAGATTGTATAGCAGTATTGTAACAATATATCCATTGTAGGTTACATAAAACAAGCGATTACGCAGATATGAGTTTAAGAAAGCAAGAGTTCTTGTGGAAGCACTTAAAGATTGTAGTTTAGCAGGAAGCAGAGTGTGATCGATTGTGTCGAACACTTTAGTAAAGTCAGTATAAATGACGTCCACTTGCTGACGAGCATCTAAAGCTTCACTTATATATTGAGTGATTTCAACTAAATTTGTCGTAGTTGACCGTCCAGGAGAACTGTTTAAAAGAAATTAAGTTTGCTAATATTAAGTGCCCTGTATACCGAAATCTAGTTTTTATTTCAAGCAAAATAATATCGCACACTTCAATAGTTTCCCTCCGTCTTTGGCTACCATCAGTTACTCTTCGTCGCGTTGATGGTCGAGGAGTCAGTTGTGAGTCATTTTGTTTAACCAACTGATTATCTGTGTCAGCGATTTCGGTTCGAATTTTTCCAATAGCGCGTTCAAAATTATCTAAATTATTCTTGATTTTTAATGCATCTGTATTGACATTTTGTAATTGATTAAACAATATGTCCACATGTGGCATAATTTTATGAAAGAAAGTTAACCAATAGATAAAATTTTCCTCCTCTAAAATTCGCAAATTGGCACCAGCTTGATGAATGGTAGTTTTGTTGCGTGCTTTTGGCACTTCTGACTAATTTAATTTCAAAATGTTAAATAATATCTGTTTATTTAAATTAACAAGTACTAAATTACTTAAGAAGTCCAAATCAATTATGATATCATTCTTTTGGCTCCTTCTGTACACAATTATTAGTCTTGATATGTAAAATATATTCAAAGTTTAAAAATATACATATGTCATAAATACCACAGCCAAGCTTGTTCAAATTCTTGAAGAAATTATTCGTTATATCTTATTTTCAAATACGTAGTTATCTCTTAAAAATAACATCTGAATAACAACATTTATAATCTAAAGTAAAATTCTTTTTATAAAGTAAATATTATAGTCACGTACAACAATTTTTCTCAAATACCCCTTTGTATGACACGATGAAAACTAGATTTAGGCGCCACGAATATGCTCGTGTTATCAATAGCCCTTTATTTTAAAATACCCTGGGAACCGAGCAATTGAATATACTACATCGTGCGACCCGTGTGCAAAAATTCCTTCTTAGAGAATTCTCGAAGATTCTGGAAGGGTGGAAATGACGTAACTTTTTCCTTATTCCCACTCCAACGGTAGTAATAAAAAGGCAAGAACGCTTAAAAATTGGAATTCATTAGTAACCGCATAGTGACAGTCGACACATCTGAGTAATTTCAAGTGTGAGCCGTTGGTCCGGTTGGTACCCATTAGATGCTTGATAAGTAGTTCGGTATTGAGTTAAAAATTAAGATTGTTACCCTAGAATACGTAATATATTGTAGAAATACCCCCTTTTAAAGGTGTATCAATAACATTTAACAATATAATGGATATGTATTTCTAATATTTAGTCTAATAAAAATATAAAATGAATTATTAATATGCCCGTCACTAACTCAGTCGTATAATCTCTATGTTCTTTGATATCCCTTCCTATCACATTCAACAATACTCCATACAATACTAATTTCATAAATCTAACATTACATTTTCAATTAAATTCATCTTTCATTATTCCAACTTTTACATAATTCTTTAACTATAATATTCCTTAGTCCGAACCTGTATCTTTTGGTTTACTTAGCAAATTATATACTTGTAGTGATATATCTTCTGATAAAGTTGGTAACTTGGAACTTGAACGATAGTATCGCTTCACGTTGAAAATTATTATAACTAGATTTCTAATAACTAATTTCTTTTGATACAAAATCTATATAATAAGTTTTATCTTATTACTGCATAACATCTCTTTTAATTTCAGGAGTAAGTATTTTTTTATCGGATATGATTTATAGCCCATAAATTGAATTGATGTTTTTATTTCTAGGAATTCCCATATTTTATATGGTAGTGATTTTCTAACAGATATTCTATATTACCATTAAAACAAGGATAGAAAAACTAACAAACAATATATTCATTTGATAAATTATTTACAATATTTCTGGTGCTATGATGAAAATGCCACTATTAATACAAACACCCTATCTAAACTTGTTCAACTAAAGGAATATGGTTATGAAAAGAACAGATGTTAACCTCTCTTTTTTTAAAAGGTATGTTATTTAATAAATTTAGCTTTATATTTATGAAAATTATTACAAACTTATCTGATTTATATTCTTATGCAATTATTTATGATCTCTTACTAATTTATGGATATAGTTTGTCATGTGGTTTATTTAATTGTACTCTTCCACAAATATGTAAATTATAATAGCAAAAACCAAATGGAAAATGAAAATAGTTCAATACAACCTTTGTTTATTTCACAGTATTTTCTTATTTCGTAGCTCCTTTTAATATCTTCTTGTAACTTTGTAGCCTCAGATGAACGCAAATCCTACAGCAATAACTTCTTCGGACAATGAAACAGCTGTCTGTGCCTCCTAAAATGGACTACCGGTACAGGAACAATGAAAAATGGTCCTAATTAGATTGGAATTTCTCTCTTGATTATTTAAATTATACTCCAATGAATTTATAACTCCGTCCAGGAAGTTCTTCGACTAATTATACAGCGTGTGATGCTCCAATTCCACTGTGACACCGTTTGTTATGGATACTCCTTCAGGAAAATTACGTTTGATGCTCCAATTCCTTTGTAACCTCGTTAAATATGGAAACTCCTTTAGGACAATTATGTATGATGCTCCAATTCCACTGTGACCTCACTAAAAATGGATACTTCTTTGCTGGTACGTATTTTTAAATTATATTCCTATTTTATTGCACTCCTATCTTCTTCCTTTATTACAGTTTAGTGAAAACTGCTAACATTTATTTTTTTTAGCACACTAATACTTCGTATTCTTTACTAATAATATTTCCAAATGTTTGAATATTCAATTCCAATACAATAACACTTTTATTTCTCTTTAGTTTATGAAATTATGGCTACTATAAATTGATCGCCAATTTCATAAACTCTCTCTGCGAAAATTATTTTTCGAAATCCTTATTTATTTTTCCATTCCCTTAGTGATACTGCCTATTTTTTTAAATTGACCAATCTCCATTATCCACCTCTTAATTATACTCAATATAAATTCCATTATGCTAATATTTTTATAAATACCTTTCCATATAACAATACTCTTATTATGATAATTTTATCCATGAATTTAGTATAAAATTTATGTATTCAGAACCATTTACCACATTCTCAAATAACTTTTCTATACAAAATGTCAACATTGACAACCACTGACAGTTCCTTCAAATATTTTAACGCGGGAAATTATAATCAATTTTGACAATGCCTTATAATAAAATTTACCTCTTAATACCATTTCTCTTCATTAAATTCAATTGAACAAGTTTTTACAAATTTATATAACATATCGAATTATCAATTAATTACAAATTCTCTATTTTACAGATTTCTGTGTCATTTGACGAACCATGGACCTTACACAACAAACTATATAGAATCAACTAAGGACCATTAGTAACTATAAAAACATTAATAAACCATTATTCTCTTTATAATTCTATTCCTAATTATAAACACATATTTATATTGACGGTATGTACCTAGTACTACCTCATTTTGCCCCTTTAATAAATGTAAAATTTCAACTTGTTTGAATAATTTTCATTTATTAAATAAGAAATTATCTGTTTAAACTAAAAGTTACAATCTGTTACCCTCATAACACATTCAAATTATTAACAACTTTTAAAGTAAATTCTTTCATTGTGCTTGCAATATTCTTGTAATACGGCACCTTCATCATTTATTTAACATGTAAATTTTTAATAACAATAAATCACTTTATACTCTATGAAAAATTATATACATGTACTTCAATTATTATTTATCTGACTGTAATATAAGTTTCTTTACAATATCGTTACATACTCTTTAGTAATTTTATCTTTATCCTATGCTTTCTTTTTACGTGTACTTTGTATTAGGAAATTTATAATTTTAAATGAAATTTACGTTATAAATAAGTTTTTTTTTTTTTTTTTTTAATCTCTGGATACCTGGTCGTATAACTTAATAATTAGTACCAACAAGATATACATTTATTTACTTTGAACTCTTCTATATGAAGATTTTTTTTAGCATTGATAAAAAAAACTATCTTCTTACTAATTCCTGTAATACCTTTATTATTTTATGGTGAATATTTAATCAACTTTCCATTATTCCTTTGGACTTAAACTGCCTTTTAAAAATATACTTTATTTATGCTCACATATACATTTATATTAATTATTTATATTGTTCTTATTTGAACATATCCCTTATTTCCCTTAATAGACCTTTTCGTCTTATCCCCTACTTTCATCATACGAAAGTTTTTTAATTATATTTTCGTTTTATTGGCGTACGTTACCATTTTAATTATATGTAGACATTTTCGTCTTATACATTTTATATATATTCTAACATTTATTATTCCATACTTTCATGGATCATTTTATATTACTTTATTATAGTAAGCATTTCATATTTTATACGTATATCATCTTTCTATATAAAAGGCTTCTTTCCTCTTAATAATTTATTACATCATTATCACCTTATGTACAACACGACCTACTCTTTCGTGTATCAATACTCGTATTATCTCTTCTATTCGTTTTATAATGTTCAAATGTACTTTTTCTTGTATAATATTTTCTTTGCATACATGTTTTTTAATTTTTAAGTTTCTAATATTCCAGGTATCTTCTTATTTAAATTCCTTTTCTTGTACACACATGTTCTAGTATTCTCTACTTATATTACATCATTTTTTTTTTTTTTAACAAAACACATATTATGGAATAAGGGAATAACTTTTAAATAAATTAAAATACTCATTTAAATATTGATAACGTTCCTATTTCTAAATCTTAACTATAATTCCGGATGAGTTTCTGAATAATACCTGCCCCTTCCTTATTATTGGATAAGTCGTTTCTGTAAGTGCTCAGATAAATTGTAATAATTCTTATTATATGTAATGTATCTAATTTCACTATCATTTCATTGTCTTTTGTCCATCTCTATGCCCCTATTTACCGTATTGCTTGTATGAGCTCTTGTACTTTTTGGTAACTGTATATTTGATTGGTTTGATAATACCCATGAATACTTATCCTTAAGTATCCGTCATGTCCATAAATTCTTTGTTTGAGTATAATAATTTTTATGAGGGCTTTTATCTTGTTGTAGCTCTGGTAGGATGGTGTCGCTGATACCAACAGTTGTCGCCCTTTTATACAACTACCATGTCCATATCCAAGATTTAAATGTTAGATTGTATCATGTATTATCTGAGACATCTTATCCATTATAATTTTTAATCTTACTCTATTTTTCAATGTTCCATATGTTTCTTCTTTATCCACATCTTCTTCATACCATAACTCATTTTCTTCAGTTTTGTAAAACATCTTATTCACAAATTTTCCAACCTGGTCAAATCTACTCATAACATCTGCATTTCTAGATGTAAATATCTCTGTAACTTTCTGCACTTCAATATCCCATTCCAATAATGTGCACTTAATCTCCAAGATCATTGTAACCTGATGAACATTTCTTCGCACATATTGTTCTGGAGAATCTCTTATACTTACAACAGAATCATTTCCATTTACAAATTCTTTATACTTATTACACATACTAATCTTTTCATTTTCCAAAACATTTTCCACATAAGTTGGTATTATATTATGTCCAACTTTAAAACTTCTTCCAGTATACTTTTTGTCTCCTATAACTATCCTTGTTATTTGTCTTAAAAAAAATAAATCCAAAATATTATCCTCTTCTTCTGCTAATAAAAATGAGTCCAAATATGATCTTAAAATTTTTCTGCCGGAATCTAAGTATTTTGTTTTCTTTTGCTCTTCACATTCCTTTAAAATAACCTCCATACTAGACTTCTGCGCATCAGTAGTCGATGTAGTTGCTTGTATTTCTTTTATACAGTTTATTTCCGTTGATTCTATTTTTTTATTCAAATTTTCTTCCATTCTTACTACCTGATCAGTAGTTTCTTTATTTACCTTTTCCAATCCTTGTTTTAAATTCTCAGCCATCTCTTTATGTTTTGAAATATTATCTACTTCCACTTGACTTAAATTTCCTTTAATTTCCTTTACATCTTTTTCTACCCTTTGAACTTCTGTAGTAATAAAAATTATAGCTTCTGATTCTTTATTAATAAATTTTTCGTTCATATCGACTATAACTTTGTCAATACTATCCTGTGTATTATTCAATAACGAAACCTTCAATTCTTCAAGCTTCTTATTATTTTCTTCTCTTATAACTTTGTTTTCTTCCTTTAAATTATTTAAATTCCTTGTAAATTCTTCATATGTCTTATCTAGCTTGCCACATAATTCTTCATTCAACTTATCCAATTTCCCACTTAATTCTCTTTTATCTTCCTCCCTATTTTTCTTTAATTCTCCAGTTAACTTATCCAAATTCCCACTTAAAACATCCATATTCTTTTTGCTTTCTTCGCTCTTCTTGTCTAATTTACCACTCAACTTCTCTATATTTTTCTCACTTTTCCTATTATCCTCCTCTCTATTTTTCTTATTATCTTCTCTCATTTCTTTTAACATCTGCATAATAGATACCATATCTACTGCTGCTGACGACGTTCCTATTTCCAAATTCTCCCCTTGTATCTGCGTCTTATCACCCCTATCTTGTCCTTCTTCTAATTGTCGTGACTCTTCCTGTACCTGTGGTATATCTCCTCCATCTTGTATATTACCTATCTGTTGTGTTTCTTCTTCGCTATCACTTGAAAACTCTGTCCTATTCATTCCAGAACTACTCTTTGACCTGGTATTCATGATTAATAAATTGTATGTAATATTACTATAATAAGCTACCTTATACTTTCAAACCTAGTTTTATTATTTGTATAAAAAAAATGTATTTTTCTAATTATAAAAAAGGTGAATAAATGATCGAAAACACAATCTTTGCGAGTTTCTTTTAAAACGCCCCACGTTCGGAAGCCATATTAATGTAGAAATACCCCCTTTTAAAGGTGTATCAATAACATTTAACAATATGCTACTAGCTCAATGTACTAGTAGGTATATAATGGATATGTATTTCTAATATTTAGTCTAATAAAAATATAAAATGAATTATTAATATGCCCGTCACTAACTCAGTCGTATAATCTCTATGTTCTTTGATATCCCTTCCTATCACATTCAACAATACTCCATACAATACTAATTTCATAAATCTAACATTACATTTTCAATTAAATTCATCTTTCATTATTCCAACTTTTACATAATTCTTTAACTATAATATTCCTTAGTCCGAACCTGTATCTTTTGGTTTACTTAGCAAATGATATACTTGTAGTGATATATCTTCTGATAAAGTTGGTAACTTGGAACTTGAACGATAGTATCGCTTCACGTTGAAAATTATTATAACTATACTCCGTCTCAACCCTATTATGCAGTACAGGTTTAATAGGGATATTGCATCTCTTATTATCTTTAGTAGTCTCTTAATAACGACATCTTTATATCCGGTTGCCTTGTTGCAAGTTCTATTATGCAAAGTATATGATGGATATATGAGTAATCGTTGCTGTCAATTGTCAGTTTTTGCCGTAGTGTGTAAACTTTTATATTGTCTTTAATTTATCTATATATAATTTCTGTTAAATCGTTCTTTTTAGCAAGCATATTATCTTTTTCAAGCATTTAAAAGTAAGTATGCATACCTAGATCTATAATTCTGATTAACGTGATAACCTATATACATATACATATACTTTTTACAGATTGCTACATGATATGAGTTTTGAATTTTAAAAAGTGCGACGATAGAGTATTCTTATTGAAAGCGATGACATCATTAGGTGGAGACATAAATACTTACGAGACATCAGAAAATTCAGAGATGAAGGTATAGTTTATCATTTAATTTGTTAGACTTTTATGTTCATTACGCAATTTATTATTTGCTTGTGTTTGATTGTGATTGTTTTATTTTTAGGTAGAACTATAATATATACTGATGAATCATGAGTGAATGCAGGACACTCGGTAAATAAAAAGTGGACAGACGTTACTGTTCAAAGCAGTCGACAAGCTTTTACGTAAGGACTCAGCACTGGTTTAAAATCACCAAATGGTCTTGGGCTTCGATTTCCATTAATTCATGCTGGAGGCGAGCAAGGTTTTGTTATTGGTGCTGAATGTACATTTCTTTGTAAGAGAAATACTGCTGATGTTCATAGCGAAATGGATGCATATATATATGGAGATTGGTTCAAGAATAAATTGCTTCCAAATATACTAGAGAACTTGGTTGTTGGTCTCGATAATGCCTCATATCACACGGGAAAATTAGAAAAGCTTCCAGCAGTAGCACGGAGAAGACCAAATTATTGAATGGCTCACTGAGATGAATATTCCACTTGATAATGACATGTTAAAAAGAGATTTACTGGCTTGTGGTCAGAGGTTAGGTCTCAGTATGAGAGAAACAAAATTGATGAATTTGCATTATGTTCTTCGGCTTTCACCTTATCATTGTGAATTAAACCCAATTGAAATGGTGTGGGCACAAGTTAAGCACTACGTTGAAATGCACAATACGACATTCAAACAAAGAGATATTGAACAATTAATTGTGAAGGGTTATCAGAATGTAACAGTGAACAACTGGCGGAATTACATTGGCCACCTTGCCAACTTGCAAGACGATGTTGAAGAGTTTATAATTAACGTCACACATTCATCATCAGATCAAGATTCTTTAAGTGATGAAGAAAAATAAAACAATATGTGTACCTACTCCTTTGTATGGTCATGGTTAGTTTTTTCATAAATGTTATCATGTATTATTAACTTGTTCTTATAAATGGGAAAATATGTTTTTGCAAAATGAATTTGTGTCTTTAAATGTGTATAACGCAATGTAGGTTAACATATTAATATTCAATAAGACTATATAAGTCATGTAACATATTAAAAAATAAGAGTACATGCTGTGTGTGGTTATTGTTATTCTTTTCATAAATATATATTATTTAAGTTGTTTTTATAAATACAACAGTTTTTTATGAAAAATAAACTTGTGATTAACTTTGTCTTGGTGTGAATTTATAGTGGATAGTTGATTAAGATGTCAATATTCAGTAACGAAGAAAATTGTATACCTTAAGTGTTTTTTTGAAATATTAATTCATTTACTCTGGCTTACTATATTCAGTTAGATTTTAAATATTTTTTTACAGAACAATCCCATAGGATTATATTATTACAAATATTTTAACTAATCCATCTTCCCATATATTCTCCCCTTTTAGTGTTTCCAATAACTATTAATTTTTTGTATGCAGTATGCATCAATTGAATGACAGACAGTCATATAGGTTATGTTTTGATTACAAAAAATGTCAGATATTGAAGCGGAACTGTAACGACATTATACAATGAGACGATTTGGCAACCATGAAATCAATTCCCATAAGACCTGTACTGCATAATAAGGTTGAGACGGACTATAGATTTCTAATAACTAATTTCTTTTGATACAAAATCTATATAATAAGTTTTATCTTATTACTGCATAACATCTCTTTTAATTTCAGGAGTAAGTATTTTTTTTAACGGATATGATTTATAGCCCATAAATTGAATTGATGTTTTTATTTCAAGGAATTCCCATATTTTATATGGTAGTGATTTTCTAACAGATATTCTATATTACCATTAAAACAAGGATAGAAAAACTAACAAACAATATATTCATTTGATAAATTATTTACAATATTTCTGGTGCTATGATGAAAATGCCACTATTAATACAAACACCCTATCTAAACTTGTTCAACTAAAGGAATATGGTTATGAAAAGAACAGATGTTAACCTCTCTTTTTTAAAAGGTATGTTATTTAATAAATTTAGCTTTATATTTATGAAAATTATTACAAACTTATCTGATTTATATTCTTATGCAATTATTTATGATCTCTTACTAATTTATGGATATAGTTTGTCATGTGGTTTATTTAATTGTACTCTTCCACAAATATTTAAATTATAATAGCAAAAACCAAATGGAAAATGAAAATAGTTCAATACAACCTTTGTTTATTTCACAGTATTTTCTTATTTCGTAGCTCCTTTTAATATCTTCTTGTAACTTTGTAGCCTCAGATGAACGCAAATCCTACAGCAATAACTTCTTCGGACAATGATTCTCTCTTGATTATTTAAATTATACTCCAATGAATTTATAACTCCGTCCAGGAAGTTCTTCGACTAATTATACAGCGTGTGATGCTCCAATTCCACTGTGACACCGTTTGTTATGGATACTCCTTCAGGAAAATTACGTTTGATGCTCCAATTCCTTTGTAACCTCGTTAAATATGGAAACTCCTTTAGAACAATTATGTATGATGCTCCAATTCCACTGTGACCTCACTAAAAATGGATACTTCTTTGCTGGTACGTATTTTTAAATTATATTCCTATTTTATTGCACTCCTATCTTCTTCCTTTATTACAGTTTAGTGAAAACTGCTAACATTTATTTTTTTTAGCACACTAATACTTCGTATTCTTTACTAATAATATTTCCAAATGTTTGAATATTCAATTCCAATACAATAACACTTTTATTTCTCTTTAGTTTATGAAATTATGGCTACTATAAATTGATCGCCAATTTCATAAACTCTCTCTGCGAAAATTATTTTTCGAAATCCTTATTTATTTTTCCATTCCCTTAGTGATACTGCCTATTTTTTTTAAATTGACCAATCTCCATTATCCACCTCTTAATTATACTCAATATAAATTCCATTATGCTAATATTTTTATAAATACCTTTCCATATAACAATACTCTTATTATGATAATTTTATCCATGAATTTAGTATAAAATTTATGTATTCAGAACCATTTACCACATTCTCAAATAACTTTTCTATACAAAATGTCAACATTGACAACCACTGACAGTTCCTTCAAATATTTTAACGCGGGAAATTATAATCAATTTTGACAATGCCTTATAATAAAATTTACCTCTTAATACCATTTCTCTTCATTAAATTCAATTGAACAAGTTTTTACAAATTTATATAACATATCGAATTATCAATTAATTACAAATTCTCTATTTTACAGATTTCTGTGTCATTTGACGAACCATGGACCTTACACAACAAACTATATAGAATCAACTAAGGACCATTAGTAACTATAAAAACATTAATAAACCATTATTCTCTTTATAATTCTATTCCTAATTATAAACACATATTTATATTGACGGTATGTACCTAGTACTACCTCAATATATAGCTGTGCAAAGCCCGTCTAGTGACGATTTAACGTGCCTAGTGGTGTTAAATTATCGAAAAATCATTAGTCCAGTCTAAGAGAAGATTGGCCGATTTCGATAATTCCCCTTTTGTGGAATTTGAAGCAATCTTAGTGTCGAGCCATTGCCGTCGGACTACGTCCGGAATCAAGCTACCGAAGAAGCACATCTTTTCTTCGCGGGAAATTCATCGACTTTCCAACTTCGACCTTCGGCATCCACGGTTATTAGATTATCCGCACAATCCAAGGTAATTTAAATATTGTTTGTGTCTCAGAGTGCTTAAAAATTATTGTACCGTCGCTAAAACAAAATCAAAGGCCATTCTTTCTGGCTCTGTAACGATAAATTTGTATTAACTAGTTCCGTCGGATAACGCCAAACTAGCTTTGAGGGTTAATCTGTAGTTCTTTAGTCATCATGCTATTTGGATAAGCATAATATTGTTAAATAATGATATTGATCTAAAATTTGGAGTTCGCCATCATAATCTTTGTTACCATTGCTTATAATATCATAACCTTAAGTTAATATTTTAAAGGTTACGATAATAATTATTCATTTAGTCATAATCATACATGCATTAGTAGTTGTATTCTGTTCTAAATTCAAGGTCCAATTTTAATTTACCATTTGTATATTCAACTATGATATTGTAATCCTTTATATCTATTAATATTTGTGTAATAATAATATCTCCGTCTGGCCAGATTATTGACTGAAGAATTGTGTAATCTGATGTGATATGTTGAAAGAGAAATTTGTTTATTATTATTGAATGTTCATTGTACTTTTGTTTAAATTATTTCATGTAATAAACATTGTTAAGTTTACGTCACTTGTGTAATAAATTAATTATCTTTCGTTCCTTGTGGTAACTCGACGGGCTCAGTGAATGTTTCTTACTTTCTTTCACTAATAAACGTAAAGCCACGATGTGCTGATTCTAGTGATAATAAAAACAAAGCTGTTAAATAATTCAAAGTAGGTGGCGCCCGACAATAACTTAATAAATAGTCACAAAATCATTCAAGTAAAAATTAGCCATCCAAAAAGGACCAACACCTGTTGCCCGGGGAAACACTGATTGGATTGACCGAGCATAAGGCTCTATACAGTTAAGGTATGTGAGTTTTGTCATTAACTTAATTATATGCATTCACTCCTGGTTAGTTTAATTATTAATCATAAAGGTTCTATTGCAATAATAAATAATAAACGACCCTGAGATACTGGATGCAGACGGTGCTACTGGGCTAATTACTTTGTTCTCGCATCCAGTACCGTTGCTGATTGGAAAATATTTATTTAACAAATCATTTAACCATTTACTACATTAAACAATTTTAGTATAGCAACTAATTAGCAACAGTTTGTAAACTAGCTTCTCCCTCGATTTGTTCTAGAGCTTCAGTTGTTTCTTCTCGGTGCTCATATATTGTATTCACTGTCCTAGAATTGAAGTTCCATCTTATTTTTGAAGAACAAGGTAAGCTTTTTATCTGAAGGAACTTCCAATCTTGCAGCTCGTTGTGGTGAAGTGGAGAAAAAAGTACCTAATCCCGTCAGATTGGCAAAAAAAATTCTGCAATTACTACTGCTCGATGTAGCTTGTGACATAATAAGATTTGTCTGATGTGCGTAACAATGTACAAAATTGGCCCTTGGATACTGGTCTTGGACATGTCTTTAGACGCCGTTAATAGCACCACTCATGATTGCTGCCCCATCATAGCTCTGTGCAATCAGTTTTTCTGGGTCATCAACAAGCAAACTAATTTCGTTAAGGATGGAGGCAGATAAAGAATTAGCATCATGTCCACTAGGCAGAAGAAACTTCCAAAATCTTTCGACCGGTCTCGCGTTCACAATATATCTTAAAACAACCACCAATTGAAACTGATTGGACACATCTGTGGTTTCATCAGCTATCACAGATATGAAGTCGGTTGCTTTAATTTCACTGGAAACTTGTTCATGATATACGTTCAACATTGCATCAAGCAGCTCATTCTGTATCGTTTTTGATAATCCCTTAAAAACCGGTGTTGCTTCGATGTGATCTCTGAGCGATTTATCCAATTCTGCCGTAAAATTTATCAATTCCCGAAAAATGCCCTTGGTATTCGACATTTGCCGTTCATCATGACCCCGAAGTGCCAGTTCAAACGCACCACAAAATCTAATGCAATTTATTATTAAATTTAACACGTGCCTATTTTTTGTTACCTGTTCATTGTGTTGTTGAACTGCTTTTCTATATGATGAATCTAAAAACATTCTTAGACTAAATATATTTTTCAAATGCCCTTCGGAATTTTCATGTTTCGTAATTTTAGCATTAAGATGAATTAAGTATTTTATTCCGTTCTTTGACCAAGACGGTTCACCACCAAACAAAAGACACGGAAAACAAAACAAAGCATTTTTAATTTCACACCCACAAATCCAGTCATTTTTCTGATAAATATTCATTTTGAATTTTCTTATTACGTCTTTAAACAGATTGTTTATTTTCTAAACATAATATAGGCATCGGCCGTTTAAGATTTTTTATTGCGATTTTTTCATCATACGTTAACCGCGAAAAAGTGTTATTCTGTAACGCAGAGACAAAATTCATCTTATAACAGCGGTGAGCAGACTGGGGATCTTGCTGAACACGCTATATATTATACGATATGGAAGTAGAACAAAATACAGTTCTCCCCACCTTCAATGTAATGTTAATGGCTTAACGGAGCAACGGTTGGGCTTTGCTCATGGGTATGTTTCTCTCGGTGGAAGAGGTAAATATTCGAATAGTTTACATCCGTGCGCTGTTAGTTGTCATTATATCTGTGACGACGATCGGTGCATGTAGGTTGTTACGCACGCCGCACACGCCATGTTCCTGTTTAATAAATATGAATACGTAATAAATAAATACTTTCATAGTTAGTCGCCGCTTGGTTTGTTTTGTTTCAAAATTCCAGGGGGTGCGATTGCTCACTTGCTCTCATTAAAGAGCCGCGACTGCTATGACCACCCTTTTAAACACCGGTGTAATTTTGCTGATCTTCCAGCGATCAGGGAAAGTACACGTGCGAAGCGATAAGTTAAATAATGTTGCGTTTTCGGGTTCCAATAAACAACTCGTGCAATTATTTATTTAAAACAGTCTGTATATTTATATACTTAAAATTATATAACAATATAAAAACATAAAACTAACTTAACACACTTAAACTACTACAATTTAATTATCACAGGTATTTATTTACATAACTAATATCTCTGTCCGTATTTATTTATATCACACTCTAAAAACTGCAGCACTATATTTATTTTTAGTAAACGAATTATATTTATTTGCTTATATTTATTTATAGTCGCGTCGGCCACTTCTTACGGATTTTCTTTATCCCGAACTACTCCGCAATTTCTTCCGTAATCCAGTCGCCTTATATACCTGCATGAAAAGATTACTAGAGCATTCCTGTAAATTCCATACTTCTCTCGATGTGTTGAAGAATATTCCAGACATTTGTCTCCGCTTTCGATACAGTATCATGCGTAAGTGTATGACTCACCGCTTTACGATATTTACCAGCCGAGAGAGATTTATGGTCTTTTTTGTGCGTGTGACAAGTTCGTTTTTATCGCGCCGAGAGATCTGATTCTTTTATTTAATGTAAACACATTTCGTTACAATAATATGGTGAGAGGAGAACATAATGGCAGTGAAGCACAATCCCGAAGGAAAAAACTGGGAAGACCATCATTGCCGGAGGACATAGTTGACTTCAGCTTCCTAAAAGCACGAAATACCTCCTCAACAGTGAAGTACCCAATATCATAGGAAACAACATTCACATTAAAGTCAAACTGAGCCATGAGGTCGGGCATCGGAGAATTGAAGACATCAGAAAAAGCCTGAACAATATCCTGTGGTTGTTCAAGTATATCATTATCAGGTGTTAAAGATCCTCGTGTTCTAGAAGTAGATCGTTTGCTGTTCACAAAACTCCAGAAAAGTTTTGGATCACAGGCAATGTTAGTTTCAAGTCTAGTCTGGTATACCTTATACGCCGCGGGGGCTCCAATTTCTGTTTTAAGCAAACACCGAAGTATAGAAAATTCATTTCGGAAATAAATAGATCCTGTGCATTTCCATTTATGCCCAATCTCACCCACCTATCTTAAATTTTAAGCAACACTTAAAGTACTAAGTTCTACTTATTCTGTTGCACGGTACGTTTAAGCAGTACTTAAATATAAAATGGAATCTTAAATTTAAGCCGGCGATATCCCAAGCTTAAAGCTTACTTAACCTATAAGTTTTTGTTGACAACGTATTCTACCTACACAAGATCATAATTGTGGTTATATTTTCATTAAGAAGATGGAACGGGAATATTTCAATTTAATGCAAATGAATAATATCATAGATATAATTGTGTTAGATTTAGTGGTTAATGGAATTCCACGACAAATTAATACCACGCGATCATTTATATTCTAAATTATAGCAAGCGGGATTTTTTTTATAGGGCAATCCAACGACCTGTCAAATAAAATTCAAGATGGCCGTTGTGGGCAAACAAACAGATTTGTATAATTAAAATTTGACTATAAGTGCTCTTATTAAACAATTATCTTATTAAATTAACTTACTAAGGTCATTATCTAGTTATCTAAGTATGGTGCTGTGTATCAAAGGCTAAAACTTATAATTATGTGACCAGAACGTTCTGTATTGCAGTATGTTTGGAAGAAGTGTTTCAAGAAAAAAAACAGCTGTAATTATTGCCTGCTTTGAAGTTTTCATTGGAAAACCAGATAATAATTTAGCTCAGCAGCAGTACTGTTCTAATTATAAACACGATAGAAATTTTAATAGCAATAACTCCTCAGATAACTAAATGCCATATTTGTGAAGCTCGGGGTGACATACATCTGAAAATTGAATGGAAGAAGTAATTTTTGCAACAATCTTAACCCAGGATATGTTGTTTTAGGAGAAAGAGCATTTTTAATAAAGGAAGCACTAGGAATTCTGCAAGTGAATTTTAGTTATTCCAGCTTTTACTAAAGGAAGAACTCGTTAGCACCATAAAATATCTCATTCCAGTATCATGTTAAAAAAGTGTAATAATATGCAAAAATTAAACAGTGTAGATAAAATTGTGATTGTATTTAATGCTCTAATTAATATATGTAAGTTATAAATGATTTTGTATTTATAATTATTTATGGCACTATATAATCTTAATTTATTCCTGTACAATGTAGCCATTATTTTAGAATTTAAATAGGCATTTCGTTACAGACAAAACACAAAACTTTAATAATAAGTTAAATTTATTTATTAATATATTTGAAATCTATTTACATTCTTTTAAGTCCTAAACTGTTTATACATTGTCCACCACGGAATCCACAGATCCCATATGATATGAGATAATAATATGCCGAAATTGGGTATTTTGGGCCGGTTATTGGAATTTATGCTATATTGCATCACTGATTGTGAAAATAACTTGAAGGATGAACACATTATTTATAAGATAGTGAAGTGATTTTTTTTAATTTGTACTTTGCTGAATATGTATCGTAATTTCTGTCACTAAATTATAATCAAGCACATATAAAATGTATTTTATATTTAAATGTTCAATAAAACATGTTTTAGTTTAAAACAACTTGTAGATGGTACAGTATAAAGATAATATTCATTTTGGAATTTGCCAAGACAATGTGTGATGAGTTCTTCTGAACTTTTCCCAACATTGTGGAAGTAAATACTGCAGTGTTATGAACGGCAAGGTAGGCAGGGCATCAAACGGTATTCCTGTTTTTATGATATTGTTACATTCTCTAAATCTTTTTTATCATTTTATAAATGTGTATGTATCTATTAATTCATACAAATATTTATATTTCATAATAATTTGTTGTTGTTTTAATTCCAAGAAAGTATAAACAAAATAGATTTGCGAACATAAATAAAATAAAATTTAATTTTTTACTTCGTAAGTAGAAATTGTACTTTGATGTAATTATTGAATCAAATACAACATCAACATACCTTTTTTACAAGCAATAATATAAATTATTTGCAAGTCTCATTTCTACTCATCTGAGTCTATGAGACATAGACATCAAGAAAAATGTATTGATTATTAATGTGCTATTAGATACACTGCAGAAATTCAAGTGTATCATAGTAATTGTTTGTTTATATTCTTTGCTACCATATGGGCGTAAATTAGGCTTCATCACGTTTTTATTTTCATGAATGGTTTAATCATTCTAAATTTTAAAAAAAAGTTAACAACAATA
Source organism: Amphimallon solstitiale (assembly GCA_963170755.1). Taxonomy (NCBI): domain Eukaryota; kingdom Metazoa; phylum Arthropoda; class Insecta; order Coleoptera; family Scarabaeidae; genus Amphimallon; species Amphimallon solstitiale. The sequence continues at coordinate 15,512,756 of OY720685.1, forward strand.
AAAATTATATTCAATCACAAAAATGTAATGCTGATTAATTCCACAACTTTTTCTAAAACATTCATGTTTCAGTGTACATCTCGACACACAATTAAATAAAGGAACACAACAGGAATTTAATTAGTTCTTTACATTGTTGATTACGCAACATTATATTGAATAATGTAGGTACGTAGACAAATATAAAATAGATGTTTTATTCTTATATATAGCCAAAATACTAAATACAGTAATTTAAGTAATTTTATTTGCATTCTTAAGGTTAAAATACATAGCAAAACTATATGTTGAAATATAATACAATCTGACTTATATAACATACCTGAATCTATTCGATTGTGTATGTAAAACATTAATTTATGCGTTTTCTGTAAATCAAAATGAAAGAAGCAGTATTTATATTCAATAATTTCACATACACCAATAAGCATACACAATTCAATGTACACAAGATTTTCTGTTCAAAATCTTTTCAATAAGACGAAATGAAACGATAGGTATTTACATTTAATAATATAATTTCACATATACCAATAAACATGTACAAATCAATGTATTAGTTGTAGGTAAGTTCACAAGTTTTTCTGTTCAAAATCTTTTCTGTTAATCAAAATGAAACGATCGGTATTTACATTTAATAATATAATTTCACATATTCCAGTAAGCACGTATAAATCAACGACGAAGTTATAACTTCACAAGTTTTTCTGTTAATAATTCACTGGAATCAGGCTTCATATCGTTTATTTATTCTACCGCGTATTTTCTGGGTAATTCTACAAATTCACCAATGAACTAAACTTGCACAAAACTGAATTCAATAAAAAAAACAACCTTGCGTATGCTTTCAGTAATATATAGTTATAGATGTCAATTTAAATCAGAGCTTATAATTATGTTTTCTGTTTACCTGTCATTTCGTAAATTTCAAAATGGACAGTTTGAGTTGACGCATGTGCAGAACACGCAAGGCGGCCAATTCTATCTCTCTTAGTTGGGACGAAAAATTACACATTATTAAGATACAACACACGCAATATAGTAGTATTATATACCGTTTGACTGAAATAAAAGTAGATATAGGGAAACACAAACACGCACACAAGTGCATGCAAACATGAAATGGAGGGGTACGATAGTAGGGAAGTACAGATGAGTTCATATCGGGCGTGATATCGGGACACCGGGGTACCGAGGCTTTAGTGCACAACGTGTCTTTTAGTATGCAGTGAATTAACACAACCTTCTGTACGAAATTGTTTCACAATCTTATGGATAGCTGGCACAGAGGGAGGTGGACGATTTTCATACGCCGCAACAAATAAATTTTGCACGTACGAATTATCCTTGGCATACCATAACACAATCTGTATTTTTTCCTCGACAGTTAAGGGCATTTTATTTTAATATTTGCGAGTCTGCTCAGATACAATGTAACGTTCACGCTCTAAAGTTACGGAACGAATGTGTTGTCCCCGCTTTCGATCTCCCCACTATCTCCCCACACCACCGGTCTTATACATAGGTACATGTTTATGTGTGTGTATTTGAAGATGCATATTAACTTTTAACTACGACAATCTGTATATGCTTAAATCAAACGGTGCAACTAAATAGAAAAATAAGTAACACTTATATTGAAGCAGTACTTAAATTTTTCACAGTTTAAGATTTATCGGTGAGATCGGGCATTAGTGAAGTAGTATTCTTTGAGTTTCAAGTGTTTTCTAATGTCAGAAGGGAACCAAGGCGGAAACGTACGTTGTGAGGATTCAAACTTTGGGACATAGGAAGCAATTGTCGCATGTAACATTTTTCGAATTTGGCGGGTGTTTTATGTTGGCTACAAAGACAATAAAATAGATTAAAGGTAGGCCAATTCACATATTATTGCGAAATTACTACACGAAACATGTACCCAAGCAAAATATGGGTCAAAAAATTTATGTAGACACGTTTATTGATGCACTTGCATGTCTATTCACTAATTTTGTAGTGATATATTAATGGGTACACCTCTATATGTTATTTTTTGCGTCCGATGCCAACTTAAAACACCTGCGAAATTCGAAAAATATTACATGGGTATTATATCATAGAACTTGTCAACAGCGTCGTTGATATTGAAGAGAGCATCAAGACACGTCCAGTCAATCGAGGCAATGGCATTGTATAGAGATGGAAAAGCTGCTCTATATAAGTTATTTGACATCTTTGTTAATGATATAATAACTTCCATCGATTGTCACGTTTTGGCCTATGCGGAATATTTTTCATCAAATCGATTCATCGACTATATTAGAGTATAACAAACAATAATGAATGAGCTTTCAAAGTAGAGTACATAAGATATTTAAATTTTTCACAACTAATTCTCGTAATTCAAATCAATTTAAAATGTCTATCTGAATTCTTATATATATAATCAACGAGCAAATGAAAAACTGTTTTGGTAACAAAAGGTTATTTTGTCTCACAATTATCATGCGTAATTATATATGAGGCAATAATCATACCTGGCATTCCTCTTGCGGCAGAAGCTCATGTGATATTCAAGATATTCCTTCGGATCCAAGTGGATTTGGCAAAACGGGCACTGCTCAAGATCTGCAATTGCACGAAAAACACACCCATGGAATTACATGCAAAACTGACATTGATGCAGTGTTTGTGGAACGCAAAAGCCATAACATATCATCATATTACTGAAGCACAAAATAATTTTTATGTATAGAAAAATTGAACAACATATGGTCAACACATAACCATGACAAGAAAAGGAATTGTAACATTTGTTGGATTAACCATTTCTTCCTAACCGAAAATTTCTCTTATTAATTACTGATGTTTTGGACAATGAGATACAGGATCGATTGGAATTTGTAGGAAAAGTGTATGATGTAAAAATTAATTTCTGAATCAGTTTCTGTATTGTATTCTATAACTTTTAATAATTTATTAGACTTGTACAAAGAATGTTATGTGTTTGAGTGTAACCACAAATAACTATTAATTTATATATTTCCTTCCAACTTTGCCAAATAAGAGCAGCTAGTTATGTAAGTATTTATTCTCATGTTTTGTATAAGAGTGTTAATCATTAGTTTTATATTATATGGTATAATTATAACTGGTAAAGAGGCACAGGTATAAGTTTTAAGAACATTGGATAATTTAATATAAACCATAAGCAATTACTTTCTGGAAATATTCTTCAACTTCATCAATTGTATTCATTATTATAGTCGGTCGTTTTCGCAACCGAGACGGCAAAAGTACGAATTAAAAACGCTAATTCAATACCACTACAAATTCCAATCAACCGGAACAATTTTAGAACAATAAAATACAACCAACTAATTAATATTTTAGGATAAATAGCTACGGCTAGTAAAATACTATTACATGAAAGTCAGTTAGAAATTAAATATTATAGATAAATTTATTAAATATTACTTTTCTGTATCAATATTTTATTTAATACATGGCTATTCTGAGCATTGTTGTCAGATTTTTATTTTCACGGAGCGGATGACACTTGACAAGCGTAGCGTATGACAAGCAGGTGGCTAGTATTCATTATAGCGTTTTTCGAACAATTACACATGAGACTTGGGATACCATCACTCATATTGAACAAGAAATAAAGACGTGGTGGGATAGGGAAATAGAAACTGATAAAACAAATATTAATCCAGTAATATTTTGTATTAATGATAGCGGTAGTAGCGATTGTGAGTTATTATTAATATTAATGAATGTCACACTGTGGCCATCTTTACTATTACAGTTTTATGTCTCCCCTTAATTACAGCGCGGAAGAACTCGTAATTTGTGATGGTAACCAGATAGCGATGCGAGTATGTGGTTAAGTTGGACGTGAACTGATTGCAAGATTATTAGCAAATGATTTGCAGAGAGTAAGACTATGTATAAGAAAGTGAGCGAAGAACTTTTATTTCACATAATTAAATGACCTTGCTATTAAGTGTTTAAAATTTTACTGGCACGTAAATATTTTGCAGTTTGGATTTTATAACCTACGATTATCTGACAAAAGAATACAAGCTAAATATTGTCAGAACGTGTTTTCCAATTTACTTATAAGAAGCATTAGAAACGCTGACTATTACTATTCTGAAGGAAATCTGTTCTTAAACATCATTAAAAATTAATCAGCACACTTTGCTGTTCAGAAATAAGCCAAATATATTGATCTAAACCAAATTATATAAGAGAATATAAGTTTTATTCAACAGAAATGATTGGTTTTACTTGTAATTGCTTTATGTTATTTAGAATAATCACATAACTGATAAAACGAATGTAGCTTATAAAGGTTTGGAGACGGATTAAATTCAGTATCTATATCAAAAGTCAAAGACAGATTTTGGAACCTGTTAACATATTTGTTTATAATGCTTCGGCAGAAGATTACGATAGTTAAAATAATTTGTACTTATATTGATCAGTTGAAGAAAGAACTCTGTCTAATCGAAGAAGTAGAAGACTCTAACTGAAATAACAATTATTTGAAGATCACATATGTAATACTGTTTAGAAAATTTTCAAATTTAAGAAGGTATAACTATGTTGACTGTAATGAGGAATGGTGGATGATTGATTTCAGAATAAATTAATGATCTAATTTATTAATGTGACAAGATAAGCATTTGCATGGGGGGATGCAGTTAAAACATATTTTTGTTATATTATTTTTATAGTTTTTCTATAATAACCTTTGTATATTTTCTGTAGGACTTTAATTTTGTAATTATTTATTGTTATTAATGGAATTAAAATTATATAATTTCAAAAATATGTGATAGTATTGTAATAATATTAATGTAGTACATTATAAATCGGGATAGCAAAAATACTTGTTCATTATTGTATTATAATTTAAAGTTGCTTGGTAAGTTAAATTCTGATCAGTAGCAAAGATTCAGCTTACGAATACTCAACATTTGAAATACTTTAAAATATGTTTGAATTGTTTAATTCTGCATTAAATATAATCTTTAACAACAACAAATTTATACTAGTTTAAAGCTTAAGTAAATAATAATGATGTGTTTAGCTTAATCAAAAATGTTTGATTAGCATGCAAAAATTATGTTGTAATCAATGATATACCTACGAGAAATGTTTGAAACAAGTTTCTTTTAGTACACCAGTGATGATGGTAATAATCATAGTGAACAGTAATAATCTGGCGAACAAATGTTTTTATAATTAGTATAATACTTTTCTGGCCTTCTTGCTGTTGCATGTAAAAATACTTTAATTTTGATGCATTTAATGGAAAAGCAATATAGCACTATTAGTAAGGATACTGCTGTACAACTGTCTTTGCTACTAAATATCTTTATTGTCTGTAGTAAAACTAACTCGAACATAATTATTAAATACATTCCTGAATGTTTAAATGAATTTCAAAACTTCAATTTTCTCTGAAAATCTAATCTTTTTTATATTTATATCTAATTACTAACAGCAGACAAGTTCATACAAATATAAAATAATCATTATATTCGGCTTTTCAATAGTACTTAGCAAAATTATCAAATTAATAGTTACATATTAGAATTACTGTCGGTAGTGCTAAAACCTAGTCTAATTGATCATTTAAGGTTATAGTGTCAAAATTAATATTACTTGACAGATCAAATTTTGCAACGTCATTTTAATTTTGGTGGCGCATGTCGGTTGCGAGACCGATTCTAGTATATTATTATTATTCATTAAAGAATTTTAAGGCAATATCTTTTAAAAATGCAAACATTTATAGAATCAACTCCACAAACATCAAAACGAGATATTCACAGTACCTTCAATTGAAAACGCTTCGGTTGTATCCTTAGCGCAAATAGTTTTATGTTTGGCCAAATGTGATTTCGAGCTGAATCCAAGGCAGCAAAATGTGCAGGCAAATACGTCCTTACTGATGTCTTTCGTAGTCGTAACAAAATCCAGCCTGACAATTTTATTCGGGCTGTTTTCATATGCCTCACCAAAATACACCAGTAATTCTTCACCAGCTCGAATTTGACGAGTGCTCTGGTAATATATATTCTCCTCAGATTTAAAGACATTCAGATTTCGATCACAAGTATTACTGGTAGGATTAACGTACTGCATCCAATTCAAATACTTCCATTTATTTTTGTCTAAAACAAATTTCTCGCCATTCATTTCCCAGGGACATTCTGTTGTGCTGAGTCCAGTGAAAGGACCAAATTTTACACCGGCAGGAATAGTTCTTAAAGCATATACTCCAGTTTGCCCAAGACAATCTTGAATTTCTAAAATATCGTTTGGTATATCTTCTCCAATGTCAGCGTTATTCAAAGCATATTTGTTTAAAATATGCACAAGCATTCCACATTCGATGCAATAGTCGACGTAATATGCTTCACAATGTTCACAGTCTGTTGGCCAAAGATACACACAGATTAAGAATATATATCACTTGGTAATTCTTTAAATAAATACGGAATCATAAAATATTATTTAATACTGTTAGCTCTCAAAATAATCAAGTAATATACTATATAAGGATGTCAAATATTTAAAACTGACAATTGAAATAAGTTAAACCTTAGTACTTGAGACACAAAACAGGTTTGAAAGTAAAAATATGTGAGTGTTTGTAATGGAATTTAATTATGTTTTTCTATAAAAAGAATAAATACTAAATGCACTTAATTTTTCTCTGTGTATTTTGTATTTATACTGCAGATGATTCATCACTCCTTACAAACATAAAAAATCAGAAACTTCTACTAGAGATCAATAAACAACAGATATTTACAAAAACACACAAACTTGGTGCATCCAATCGTGGATTCAAGTTGCGAACAGGCTAGTTTATTCCTCATATTTCATCACCTGTCAATACACGACTATAAAAAAATGCACCTTAAAATAGATATACCCATTAAAACACTATAAAAGCAACTAATGCTATTGTTAGTATTTTTGTAAATACAATGTTTTTATTATTAATATATACATAATTGACAATGAAATGATTTCTATATTTACAACAACCAAGTAACCATATAAGGCTAAGCATTGGATTGACACCCACACAAATTATAAAGATTTTGAATAATATGTAGTAGTGATGGCAGAACTCGATAGGTATCCAATTATTCAAATCACCCATCACGCGGATTCAAAACCCACTGTGTACTTTGGTTTTTGAATCCGCGTGACGGGTGATTTGAATAATTGGATACCTATCGAGTTCTGCCATCACTACTACATATTATTCAAAATCTTTATAATTTGTGTGGGTGTCAATCTAATGCTTAGCCTTATATACATTTACTTACACAGTACAAACTCAATTTTAGTATCATCAGCAGTAAACCCTTTTTCGATTTTAACGTTGTCATTTTGTACTTCAGTCACTTCTGATGATGCTACCTCTGTTTTAAGACTGTCCCAACATGTCGATTCTTCATACTGTTTTATTTTGCAACGCCAAATGGGGTCTTGTAATTCAGCACTGTCTGTAGTAACAGCAGTTTCAGAAATATACATTTTATCCTCTACAAAACTGTCTTCTTGGCACTGTTCTTCCTTAACACAAATTGTATTTGCCGAAAGCATTGTATCATCCACATTAACTTGAGCAACACCGTCAGCCATTATTAACTTCAGCTAGAGATGAGCACAGAGCTCTATGGAGATGAGCGATATATCTCGTAGCAGTTATTAATCACTGTTATTCTACCTACAGTTGCAGCGATCACAACTAACGCGGCGAGAGTAGGTACGTGCAGACTGATATTCAGCAGCCGCGCCCACTTGGCAAAATCACTATATGCTCACTTGTTCTACATTAGCAAATACGTATTTTCATCTTTCTCTAAAATTAAAAACTGACATTAATGGTGATCGCAGTTAAGATATTAGCACAGAGAAAGAAACAAAGCCCATGAAATAGGCTTTATTGTAGCCCATCTGTTTTAGTTCATTTAAGGAAAATAGAGGACACTACGATTTCGAATTTACCATTATTTTATATTTGAACCACATGTTTGCCGGAAAAATGAAATTATGATTTGCTATAAGCCTTGTTTATAAATACTATAGTTATACAACCTAGAGAAAACTGTAAATATTTCTTATGTAGTAAAGTGTCGTCCTCTGATATCTTTCAAATGGATTAATACGAATGAATGAAAGTGCTCAGCCAATGAAATATTCTCAACGCCACGCCCACAATTTAATCCCGAAGTTTATAAAAAATGTAAATATATTTTGATATTTTCTATTAAATTTTACATAAGCGTATATTTTGTTTGATTTTCTTTTCACATCGTTTGCCCTTGAATTACATATCAACATAACCTATATAGCTTAACTGTGATAAAGTAGATTTAAGTAAATGTTTTATTGAAGAATCGTAGTATTACTATTTTTTTCCCTTATTATACTCACAATTATCCTTTTATAACATAATAAAAAAAAGACATACAAAAGGCTTTTTAAAAAACGTATTCATGTTTTTAAAGAAATAAATCTAAACAAGAAAACGGTATTAAAAAGTCAGCATTTTTATTAAATACATACTCACCTACATGAAATGTCAGTCTGTTTCGGGTTCAGAGTTTGGGTTATTCTAATTTGTTTCAATGTGTTCAACAGGTATGTCTAAAACAGTCTTCTATAAATTCGGTATAACTAGATATATTATGTAAAAGAAGAAAAAGTAATTAAAAGCTATCCGAACCACAACATTTATTAAGCTTTGCATGGTTTCATCAACTTGACTGGTTTATGTGAGGCTTTCAAACCAGTAATGTAGTACGTTTTACAAAGAAAATGCATTATAAACACCACATTATTTTAAGGTTTTGGTATCTTCAGAATTTATAAATTTAAATGGTTCACAGCCAATCATTTATCACTTAACCAGGATAAATGTGAGACAATTTATTTTACTAGTAAACATAGATCAAACATATATTCTACGAATTGAAAATTCCTTGATATTAGACTAGACACAAGATTAATATGGAAGCCGCAGATAGTTGAATTAGTCAAACACTTATCTTCTGCCACTTATGCAATTAGACGTATCAGATTTATAACTGATAGTCTACTGGAATAACGACATACCTACTATGGACTATCAAATCACATATCAACAATGTTTAACCAATATGGGGTAAGTAGGCCTATGTAGAAAAGGTGTTCATCCTGCAGAAGAAGGCTGTTCGAGCAATTGTCTGTGTTTCACAAACTATTCGCTGCAAACCTCTCTTCAGAGAACTTATGATAAGTCCATTAGCCTAGACACATATTCTGCAACAACTAAGGAGGGCTTTCAAAAAGCTGTCACACCTCATGACTAGGTGTGAGATTACAGAAGTCTCCACCCCTCATAACCATTTGCTGCACATCCCGCATTACATAGGACAAAAGCCACTTCAGTACAACACGTCACTGGTAATTATTTAACAAAATCAAAGTTATGTGTAGACATCTTTCTACTTTCGTATCTAAAGAGAAAATAAAGGACATTCTCCTTCAAGAAGCATTCTACAATGTCAATGACATAAATTAGCCCTGTGTTGACGTTATCATTACATTTTTGCTTGATGTGATATTGTGTAAACTGTATGTATATCTTATTATTGATATAATAAATTTATTATTATAATAGAAACACTATCCTTCTTACTGTAGAAGTGTTATAATTAATCCTGCTTTTACACCCACAATACTTCATCTCATCAGGGAAGTCGCAGCAACTTTCATTATACATGTACATTCTTGGTAATTATCAATATAGTAAGTACTGCCTACACGTGGTCTGTATATGGACGTTTCTTCAATTTGTATATATTTACCTGCGATTTTAAAAATTGCTTTCAATAATAGTAATTCCTAATAATTGAAGTTACGTTGGGGTTATCAAACAAAACTAGTTTAAAATATATAACACTTTCGGCTGTTACTTTGTGAAGATTCATGATACTGGATATAAGTAAAATAAAACACTCAATTAAATTTGAATAACTTCACTTTATTTTAATCACTATGTGACTGCAGTTTCGACATTACATGTCATTATTAAACTAGCTTACTTATATTTCTACTATTTAATTTTTCTTTCACCCACGTTTAATTGCAATTGTTTGAAATCTTCATGGATTTTATTGCGTTATATATGTAGAATTTTAGCCTTCATACTGGTTGAAGTAAGGTATATCACTTCATAAAAATTAATTAGATACACACTTAAATGTACTCGGCTTTGACATTACTTATTTTATTATGGTTCTAGTTACTTTTATTTTATCTAGGCCTGAATCGTAACAACAACTGCCATGATACAAATCTGAATGAATAATCATCAATTGTTGAGGATAGTACATACCCAACAAGTTATACAAACAAACTAATTCATAACCAAGCAAAGATTTTATTAAAGGTTAGTACTTTGAACCTTTTCCAGCTTGTTCTGCAATATCCATTGTCAATTATAAGATAAAATATATAGGAAAAATGACATTTCTTCCTTATATCGTCTTGCAATATGTGTTTTAGAATAACATTTAACATCCACAATCACATCATCACTTATTTTTGGAATTTGAAAAATTAGTGTCAGTAGACTTATCATATCCCTTAATTCAAAATATTTTAGGATATTTAAATCTAAAGCAAAACGCCTACAAAATTGTAACAAATACGATTGGTGTAATTGGATAATTGCGTCACTTCCTTTAAGCTCCCATTGGATTCTCTTTACTACTACGACAAGACTGCTTTTACTATAACAAATTTAGCGGGAAAAACAAAGAATGGACACATCCTACTGCCCAACCCCTCTGTTGGCTACCTACCCGAACTAACCTTCAGTTGTATAACTATAGTATTACTAAACAAGGCTACCACTACTATTGGATTTATAAATGTTGATTCTGTTCTTTCTATAATTTTATTTTTTAACATTTCTTTAATTTCTAATTTGACTTGTTGTCTTGTTTCAATATTGGCAAATCCATTTCGGTTCGGAACTAAGATTTTCCTGTATCTTAAATACTACTAGTAATAATAGGATGTCGCCACGGTATGCATTCTAAAATTAAATAGCAATTACCTCAAAACATTTCAAGGTCATTTTACCTGCTTCTTAAATTTCTACCTCTACATACGATTTGTAAACTTGGTCGGTGCGGCTTTCTTTGCAATTTCATTTTATGCATATGAATCAAATCGGCACTTGTCAACTTTCATGCAGAATTAGGGAGAAAGACGCGCGAACTTTAAGCATTCATTTGAATTTATTTGTAAAAATTTAAAATTACGTTTCTTTTATTTATAAATTAAGTTATTCTTAAACATATTCGCTAAAGGTAGGTGATACTCATCCATTCGACTTTCTTATTTTCTTATTTCATATATATTTATATTTTGTAATTTATATTAATACAATGTTGTTCTCTTATTTTGGAAATAAACTAATATTATTATTATTATATAAAACCACACAATAAATAAACAGCAGTGTGTTTGTGTTATGCAAAATAAAACATTTTCTGTTACTTGATACATTTAGTACGTAGCCTGCATCTCTGTTGATCATGTCTAATAATAATAATAATAATAATATGCAAAACTGAAATATAGTCATATTGTTGTCTTCATAACGTACCTATTAGTTCAACATTCTAATAAATATATTTCACCTGCTAAAAATACATGTAAAGTTAGTATTTGCAAATCCCAAGTGCCAGTTTGACAGTTGATCAGTTTTTTTCATGTTTTTATTTTATTTCTATTTTGTAATTTGGCTCCTGGACAGTTTTCAGAATGGATTTTTTTTTGTGAGATTACTAAGTTCGAATAAGAGAAATTCTATATACATATTTTAAGGCAAATTTGGTCATAGGTACGTTGTTACTTTATATTATAACTTTTCAATTCAAATATCGCGCCAAAACGGTACCATTTTTAACAGAATGTATTGGTTCCTATGTAAGTAAATTTAACAAGGATTTATAAGTATGCGATATCTGTATATTTTATAACATAACCTAGCCATAATTTGTGAAGCTGTGAACATTCTCTTATTATATTTTACTGTGTTATTATACACTATCTGTAGGTTTAAGTACGTCACGAACGTATTAGATAAGGCACTTCTAACCAAACCGTGAAAATCGCCACCCAAAGAGCGTCAAGTATTTTTACAATAAATATGATAAAACAGTTTTAAATATGTACAAAGATTTAACTCTACAAACACCAAAAATAAAAAGAACAGTAATTGTAATAAAAATCTTCAAAACTAAGTAAGGTAAAGGTATTATTTTAATGTTAATATATTATAAATAATGAGGCTATTATAAAGATTATTGTTATTAATCGAAACTAGAAAACCGGCGAACTGACCTCCGGAAGAAAGAGTGGGCAGGCATATGTGATTTGAACTAGGAATGCGCACGATATATTGGTTTGTAAAAAAGTATCGATGTTTTCTTTTCGATAATCGTGATTGAAATCGATATTTTTTTATTTAATAATATTGACTGTTATCGATTTTTTTATTCGATAATATCGTTTAATCAAAAATGCCATTCTACTTATATCCTGGTAAACAATCTTTGACATTTTACACATTTATTTTACATTAATATACAAAAGAAACTGTTCATATTATACAGAATACAATAGAATATATTTTTAAGAAAAAAGTTGGAAATTTGAAAAATGCCTACTGCCATGTTTGCTGTTTCGTAGAAATTATAATCCGGAAGCGGCAGCGGAATATTGCATTTCATAGACTTGACATCTCGTATAGTTCGCCGAATCGCCTTCAAGGGGTGTTTGTTATCTTTATCACAATTACTATTTCCTCAAAATTGTAAAGAAGATATGTTTTAAGATGTTTATTTTTTACTTGTATTTATGTATGTGTTTTATACAACTAGAATTATATATTTGAGTTTTGGATTTCTTATACGTTATAGATACAAATTTATATTTTGTTTGTCTTTTTATTGGTTTTTTTTTGTTTTTTGAGTAAATATATATTTTAAGTTAAAGATTTTATTTGTTACTAAATGGCTTGAAAAGCCACAGCAAAGAACTTTTAATATAAACATGATAAAACTGTCGATATCAAGGTATATCGATATTCTTCATTCAATATTTGTTTAAAATCGATTTTGAATTTTTGATACATTATTCGATTCTAATATCGATATTTTTGTCAAAAATACTATAGACATGGTGTGCAGTTTCTATTTAAAAAATAAACGATTTCAAAGTTCTGAAAACTGCTAACAAATTGATTTACATAATTCATCTCATTAGTAAAAGCATAGGCATCTTTCAATTAAGGATAACAGAAAACTCCATATTTTAAAATATTGCAATTTCATTAAACCAGAGAAATAGAGTAGGGGAGAACGCGCTTCGACGAGTGCGCATCCAGTTTTAAGCAAACGCTATTGTGGTCGCCATTTTGCAGGAAGGCATTTCTTTTCACACGTAAGTTTGTTTACATTTTTCTAAGTCAATGAACTTTACATGCGAATTGTTGAGCTAGGTATATGTGAGCAACCTTCAAAATGGCGGAATTCAATTTAACTTAGTTGGCGCATCTTTAAGCGCGTTCTCCCCTACTCTATTTCTCTGCATTAAACTCGCAAATTAAACTATGTAGTTACTTTTTGGTTTTGTGGTGCCAACCAGTGATGCCAACTGTTGATTGTCTATTACGTACTTTCAAATAACTCGTAACATACTAAATTTTATAATTAGTAACCGCAAAAATTGTTGTTAATTATAATTTTAAATTATAATGAATAATTAAAGTATCGCATAACACACAACTAACCTCTAAATAATTGCAAGATAATAACGCCATCTGTATTATATGTGCTACACTGTTAGGCGACGTAAATGTAACAGATATCTGTAATGTATGTAAAGACCCACCAAAAATGTAAACAAATTTTATTTCATGGATCACTTAAAAAATTACACATGTATTTAGCTACTGTTACTATTTTTACCTTCCAAATATAAATACCGAGTGTACTTGCTATATTACATATAAATTTACCGTGTAATTTTTAAATGTAGCCATTTTTTCTAGTAGTTGCAAAACCACTAACTTCCCATTTTATTTACGGCTTATATATTAACTTAATTTAAAAAAGAATTCGACCTTTCACCTCGTTTAACCTTTACCTTCATGCTTAATGCATAAAATTTACATGTTTTGATATTTTACGCCCGTAAAAATGGAAATAAAAATGGTATTTTTTGGGTACATTTCTCTCCCGCCAAAACCTTATCAAACGCAGCCTTAATAAACAAGGCTATAAGTTACCTTTTAAGTTTAACTAACCGACACCAGATGACGATATTGGGGAACTTGAATTAAGATCTATTTTCTATTTTTAATATTGAACAAGAATACAATCTCCTTATTCATCTCATCCCAAACACATTTAGCCTTGAGTTGACGACAAAAAACCAATTCACTTTTTGTTAGTCAACGACAAAAAAGCATATATGTAAACACTTAGCATACTTATGAAATATAAATTAGGAATTCTTCAAAGTTATATAAATTCAAACATTATTTTCGGTTTTCCGAGTGAGATTTTATATTAGAAAATAATCTAAATAGAGTATGTCTGCGTACCGATGAATCATCATGATCGTAGTTGTAAGTTGTAAACACTTCCCAATAAGAAAAGCTTGGAAAAGTAGTTGACATAAATCCCATAACAATTTTAATTGCATGGGTACATTTGTTTTGGCACGCTGTTGAATTTTATGTTCACCTCAGGCACGGATTAAATCATTTTTTTTTTTGTTAAAATTTGTTTAATTAATTTACACTCTATACGACTGTAGTGACTTTTTAATTTAGCACTCTTTAAATTTTAAATCAATTTTGCCCTATGTACAAAAAAGCAGTGGTATGCGTATGTTTTTCCAGGTCTTAGTTATGAGGATCGTCATTTTACGTTTAACGCTGAATCAGTTTACAATAAAACATTTACATGCCATAAAGAAATTGAATATAAAATAAATCCCAGTATTAGAATATTAAGAATCATTTTCATACGTTGCCCTATAAATTGCTTAATGGTATCACCATCTACAATCTCGCTTTGAATGAAGCATAAAAAGAGTCCGGAATGATTTCACTGAAGTCCGTCGATCATAATCATAATTTCTTAGATTATTCTGACACTGTAATTATTGTCCTTTCACTGAAACATAATAATGTTATTCGGTTACCCATTTAGCAGATTATTTAACAAAAAATGTTTACATCAACTTAGTAGCTTTATTAGACATACATATCGCAGAATTTTTGTGATATGAAAATGAGGCAATATCCCTTTTACTGATGATCGAGTCGAGGTTTTACATCAAGTGTCCAAATGACTGCCCTCAAAGAGTGTGTCGAAGTGCCAGTGGATGATTTGCACCTCATTTATTTAAGAGTTTTCGAAAAATTTACTAAATGGCTGTTATATCTTGGATAATAAAATTATTTCTTTCAGTTACATAAAGGAGACCTATAGTATTGATCAGAAAAACAAGAAGAGCAGAGCACTAACAAAAATAACAAATGCGCATATACCACCCAGTTCCTTTCAAAAATTGAGTGTAAAATTCGCTGTTCAAATTTTTGGTCAGATGATGGTCGCAGCTATAAGAGTTTTCAGTTCTTGAGTAATTTAGGATTTTCAATTTCAAACACTAATTCCTTGCAATTTATTTCTCAAAAGTAGGCGGAATTATTATTACTTCAGCCAGATAAATTATTTGACAGTTACAGTACATATTAGTTAAGACGTCATCGCTGTTCAACGTCGTTTCAATAATTTCAATTATTTAAAATTAGAACCGACTCTCAAAGCGCAAAGGTGGATATGATTTTAGTAAGTGAAGAGTTTGACGAAAATTGCTTGCTAGCATCAAGAGTTTATGCTCAAAAATATCGTAACACGCGTCATCGCCCTGACAGGCGGTCATTAGGAAGTTTATTGCAAATGTTATCAGAAACCAGAAAGGCAAAGATCAGTTATGGGAAATGAAGAAAATGATTTTGTTGTTATCGAATCTCTTGTAGAAAAGCCGCATACAAGTCAGCGAAAAATAAGTGAAGCCAGTGGAATAATTAAGCAGGCGGAGCGTCGGAAAAATTATAAAAAAGCACAACTTTTTTCCGTATTGTATTCAATTACACCAAGCATTTTTGGAAGTAGATTACGATCGTCAACTCGTATTTTGTTTATGGGTTCTAGAGAAGTTTAATAAAGATGAAAATTTCTTGGATTTTGTACTTTTCACGGACGAGTCATCATTCCACAATAACGGATTAGTTAATAGACATAACTTTCACTACTACAGTGTCGAAAATTCCCATTTTCTTAGAACTCTCGAAGGCAAGACAGATGTTGTGTCAATGTGTAGGGTGGAATAATTGGAGCGCTAGTGATTCGTTCTTTTTCGATGGTAACTAACAAAGAATGTGGTTACAACTAGACGGTGCACCAGCGCATTTTCATGTAAATGTTAGAAATTAATTGGTTAGGCAATAATCCAATAGGTGGACAGAACGCGGCAGTCCTCTCAATTGGCCAGCAAATTCTCCAGACCTAACGACTTCTGATTTTTTTTATGGGAATATTTCAAAAATATTGTCTATGATACACCATCAACCACACCAGACGATATGAGAGAGAGAATAAGAATAGCGTTTCGTTCTTTAACACCAAGTATTTTAACAAGAGTTAAACAGTCCTTTCAAGAGAAAAATCGTTTATGTATTGAAAAATAAGGACATCATTTTGAGCACTTGTTAAAACACTAGTTTTCTTTTACTACTTAAGTTTGTTATTTGTTTAATAAAGCAGGTATTTGTTGTTACCTAGTTATGATGCTTTTCAATTATTGTGAAACAAAACCAATCAAACCGTTAGGTTAATAAATATTAGCCATCTAAAAAATGAATTGCAAGAAACTAATGTTTGAAATTGAAAATCCTAAATTACTAATATAGTTTTTAGTAATAATAGTAAATAATGTATCTGTTTGAAGTAATAATAATAATATTGTTTTTAAACACTCTGTATAATTTTTAGATTTCAACTTTAACTTATCTTAAAGTCTGATGCTTTGAGTAAACAATAGATACAATTTAAAATAATTCGCTCAAATATGTAAGACAGAAATAGTTAAATGTCTCTGTTAAGTTATGTATAGGGAGTATAACAGTAAGTAGCCTTCATTTAGCCTATAGTATCAAAATATGCCATAATATACAAGTGTTCCATTTAAATTTTCATAACTTTGGTACGCAACATTTTATTGAATCACTCTGTATATTTCAAAATAATTTTAGAACGTACCCGTAATGTGGCAAATTGTTAAAAGATTTTGCCACTTTTCATATATATAAACCGACGGAAGTGTGATGCGCCAGCCTGTATATTATCTGTGCTATATACCGTAAGCGTCAAATTTTAATTTCGGTTTGCACTTCTATCATATGCAAAAGATGATCTTATCCTATGCAGCGATGCCTGCTTGCTAACAGTGGAGGGAGAGCAACGGAGTGGCGGGGGACCCCCACGCCTTACAAATGTCCAGTGTGGCAGCCTCGCTTATGTCTATCTTTAGTTTAATTCGTCGCACTCTTTTCCACTTACTACTTTCCTATCAGAAATTAAAATATGACGACCTCGGTATAAGTGTTTAGATTAGGATATTTTCCAGTTTGTTGACTAAAATGAATCCTCTTCCTACCTTGTATTTTTATAATAATATTCCCCCAAACATTAATCTTACTCAAAGAAGGAGCTCTTGGAATTTATAGTCAATAAATCATATAAATAGAAAAAAAAAGTGCGCACAAGATAAGTGCATAGTTGATGTAGCAGTTTTTTGTGCAGAAATGATTGCAAGCAACTATAGACCTTAAGTCTTGTGATCATATGGGTAGAAATTAAATGAAATTTTGAGTCCTATATTTAGTAAAAATGGTTTTGTGGATTATTGGATAAAAATAATTATAATATTTTAAATAACAGAAACAAATATATGTAAACTAACTTATTCAGTACCGAAATAAATTACCTAAAATTATATTTTTTTAGGAGCGTCATCTGTCGTTAACTAGAATACCAATTGTAGGTTTCAATCTCTTAAATTACAACTGGCGAAGCCTGGTGTTCGTAACCATTTTAGGGCTACAAAAATTTGTTAATCATGGGCCATCTCGATATTTATCTGTGATATTAGTCGCGCTGAAATATCTATATTATATTAACATTTTAATATATCTGCTGCTCTTAAAATATTGTCCGGCATTTATAGGAAGGTTGATATTATGAAATAAACAAATAAATAAATAATATTAAATACTGAGAAAAACATGTCAAAATATGTGCATACTATATTATTTGCTCATGCTTTCAATATATTTTATAATATTTTAGTCTTTGTAAAAATTGTTTACTTAAGGCTGTTCATACGGTCGGATTTGTGAAGACGCGCAGGGGTTGTGCTGCCAATTGATTGTGCCATTACTGCAGGATATTTCTTGACGAAAATTTTTCTGTAATAAAAGGAAAGTTGGTTCTATGCTTCTATAAGATTAGATTTTCAATAACTTTCCCCACTTAAGAGAAATTCTAATGTAAAAATGTGCTAAAATGACTGAATTCTAACGTAAAACAAACAACAAAGTATGAACTTTATCGAGAAAGTATTCTTATAGAAGCATAGATTTGTCTTTTGCAAATATCTTACAAAAATCAGAAATAAAATACATGCTTTAATAAATGTATAATCAATTGGCACCGTGAACCTTACATTCACCAATTCTGCTTATTTAACCCACTGGAAAGTGGCGCTGCATAGTGCATTTTAGCTTCAACTACCGAATGGGTGGAGACTCCAAACTGAACGTATTATAATTATTCTAGGCCCTATGTTTTAAGAGTCTTCTATACCTACCCGTTGTATTTATCAAGAGTGAGACTCATCTGAATACATTCTTATTTGCTAATATGACGTTTAGGAAAAAAAGGCGTGTAGAAATTTACTCGGACTATATTAAGTAAACAGTTCGGCACCGAGACAAACTTTTTATGCTTTCTTGAAGCCAGTCTCTTCTCGAGAACGGTGATGTTCATATAAAAGAAGCAACTGTCTAATATAAATAATGTCATACATAGAAGAAGTAAAATAAAAAACATTTACAATTTCGAAATAGATAATTTTAAAAATAATTAGAATTTCACATGTACACGGCTAGGAGGATAAGTAATTTAAAAGAAACTATAATGAAATTCCCAATAAAAATGCTTTGCGTCAACATTTGTATAGTTGAAATATTGAAAAAACAACTAATTATCAAGTAAAATACTGTTGTGTTTTAGTAGAAAGTAATAATAATAATATGCAGAGAATTTCGATAGTTTACAAAATTTCGTTAGGTACATGTTTAAATGACGATGCTCGAAGTATTTCTGAGTACAATAAACTAACACAAATCCCAAATTTAAAAAATCAGTTGTTATTCCGTCAGGAACATTTTAGAAATTTGCCTAAACTAATCGAATCTCAAATTAAAAAATGTGGTGTGACCACCACACGACAATCTTATAGGTATGAACGTTTCAAATTATAGAGTTTTAAAAGTTTTTTATATAAAAATTATTTAAAATCCTATTCTAAGTACTTCTATTCCCTTAATAAATCTCTATAGAATGCATACTTTGCAAGATATTATCAAAAAAGTGCTACTCGCTAAGAGTAAAAGTGCTGCTTCCGGTCCGAATTTTGAAATTTCACATATACAAAAAATATTGCAAATCCAGTTCTAAATACTTTTCACTCTTGATAAATATATATAGAGTGCATAACTTACGACATATTTGCAAAAAAAAGTTATTCGATAAGAGTAAAAGTGGTATTTCCGGTCTGAATTTTGAATTTTCTTTTATACAAAAGATATTGAAAATTATGTTTTAGATACTTTTATATCCATAACGTACTTGTCTAAAAAGCATGACTTGCGAAATATTCGCAAAAAACTGGATTTCGATAAGAGTAAAAGACCTACTTCCGGTAGGAATTTCGAACAACTTTTTAAATAAAGTTATTCTCAATTTTAATTTTAAGTATATATGAATTCTTTATAAATTTGTTTAATTAGTTGACGAAATATTGGCAAAATTTAATTTTTTCGCTGAAGTAAACTGCTACTTCCGGTCTACCGATTTTACTGAAAAACTAATCAGATCTCAAGAGGGAGATTATACACGTAAATACAAAATTTGGAATTGGTACCTATAGCGGTTTGACCGCTATCGTGGTCACACACACACACACACACACACTGACACACAGAGAGAGAGGCATTTTTTAAAAACCACTTTTTCGGTATCAGGGGACTTCAAAACGCGAACATGTGCAAAAATCTCGAGGTCGAAAATTTTCATCATCACAATACTTCCTTATACTACGTTTAAGAAAGTAAAAATGGATTAACCACATTAGATGTGGCTATTAATAATTTCAAAAGTATTCCAAGTGACTTTGGATGTGGCCTTCGGCAAAAGTTAGACGCAGTTTTTAATATAAATTCAGATTTAATAACATTGCGGCAATTGTGTATGCTAAATACGCTGAAATAAAAGAATATTTCCAGTGCGCACATATATATAACCAGTTGCGATGTAAAAAGGACGTTTTCTATCTACAAGGACGTAGGTACTTATTTCAAAGAAAACAAGTGTTACAGAAGAGAAAATGAACAAATAATAAGGTATTTTGTATTTTATAGATTACCAGCCAATTGTTATCCAATTATATAAAAAAAAAACCTCTTTAAAAATACAACATTTCAATAGTGCGCCCATGGGCGATGAGTCATGACTCGCTCGATTCCGCGCCCTAATTATCACTAAAAGTTCTTTTTGCAACTAACGATGCCTACCCACAGAAAATACTGCTTTATTTTTGACAAAAATCTAGTTAATTTACTCAAAGTAAACTTCAGAAATCGTAAATTTTTGTCATCGATCATAATGAATTTTGATCACGAAGTGGATTGTTTCGTGCGTTGTAGTATACCTAAGGAGAAAATATTTCAAGCTCCCTGCTTGAAATATTTTCTCCTGAGGTATACCAAAACGCACGAAACAATCCACTTCGTGATCAAAATTCATTATGAAAAATATGAATACATATTTTCGGAAATATTGTATAGGTATATTATAAATCAGTCTAAAATTTTAGTATTTTGCATCGTTTTAAATATAAAAACTGTATTCTAATATAGGGTACAAGTGACATTTACCAAATGAAATATTTATCTGTTTTCACTAAGATTAACGTAAAATTTAAAATTGCAACAAGCACGAGCATTGTCGCGGCTATACCGTGAAGAACAGCGACACTACAAAGGATACGACGTCACACATTCCAGAGATAAGTAGCAAATTCTAATATATTAGTCAACGCGCAATATACTAAAATGGAAACTAATACGTGCATATATGAAGGTTGCAGCCGACCTAGTGATTCATTTATTGATTAGTTGCTGTGGCGGTCTGGCAAGAGGCAAACGAAATGTCACTGAATTGTCACTTAGCTAAGAAATTTTGAAGCAGTGTTCCACACGTTGTGTTGCGTGTGATTTCCAAGAGTGGAAAACCGTGAAAGAGACTGTAAAAAATTTCCGGACGGTTTTTGTTATGTTTGTGGTTATAGGTTACAAAATCGCAAAAAAAGCCTCTAAGTTAATTAATTCAAAGATGTTATGAACAATACTTTGGCTTCAAAATTAATAATCACGACAAAACACGGGTAGCACATATATGCTGTACTTCGTGTTATGTCAAATTAACTCAGTGAGACAAAAACAAGAATTCTTCTGAAGTCCTGTAAGAAAGGCTAATGATTTGGCGTGAATTAGTAGATCACGCTACGGACAGTTACTTCTATCTTGTAAAAATTGCAGGGTTTTTAAAAAGAAATAAACACAAAGTAATATATCCAGATTCCATCTGTAAGCAAACCGTTGAAAAGAACTGATTGTGAGCTTCCAACTCCAATGCATTCATATTCTTCTGCAACTTTTGTCATTTTTAAGTGATCTGACGTATGTTCCTTCTGACGAACCACATCCCGTTACTCAATCAGATATGAATGATTTGATACGGGATTTGGGTTTAACCAAAAAAACTCACAAATTTTGGGATATCGATTAAAATAATGGAATCTTTTACATCCCACTACAAGAATCTCTGTATTGAAGAAAGGTTCCATCAAGAGATTGCAGAAATGAAGAAACGATATCAAGGAAGGTAGCCCTCATGATCGGAGATTTTTGCTGGTTTGTCATTAGACAATGCAACAGGCAACATAAAAGGCAGAAATAACTCTATTTATACAATAGTTTGATATATGAGCAATTTTTCTTTGTGTGTAGTTAAGTGTTTTTGTATTCTTGATACTAATTAAACATCCAAGTATTTTTTATGTCAAGATTTTTGTACTTATCTATTTCTTTTTATAACGTCTGTATAACAAATTTTCTATATATAATATTATTGTTTATCTACTAGCGGAGTATGATTATAATTCTAAAACTAGATGTGGTGAAAGGATTTGGTTTTTGGTCATGGCTTCAGTTAAAGACTGTAAGAACTGTACACCCATTTTTAAAACAGTTATAAAAAAAATTAAAACTGTGGGTTAGTGTTATTGCATTAAATAAAGAACTTAACTGTCTATTTCAAAGAAAAAATCATTGTCATCACTCGGCTCACTGTTTTCTTTATCCATTCTTTATTGGATAATTTACTTTAATCTTTACAACTTTTTTCGCTTAGCGTAACACTTAATCTGACCTCGAGATTACATTACACGCGATAACGCTGACTTTTTCAAATTCTTTTTACTTTTTTATACGTAGTACAAGGAAGTATTGTGATGATGAAAATTTTCGACCTCGAGATTTTTGCAGATGTCTAGGTTTTGAATTCCCTGATACCGAAAAAGTGGTTTTTAAAAAATGTCTGTGTCTGTGTGTCTGTCTCTGTGTGTGTCCGTGTGTGTGTGTGACAACGATAGCAGTCAAAGCGCTATAGCTAGCAATTCCAAATTTTGAATTGACGTGTATAATCACCCTGTTGAGAACTGATTAAATTTTCAGTAAAATCGGCAGACCGGAAGTAGTAGTGTACTTCAGTAAAAAAATCAAATTTTTCCAATATTCCGTCAACTACTAATTTTAAACAATTTTATAAATAATTCATATATGTATACTCAAAATTAAGTTCAAGAAGAATTTTATTATGAAAGTTTTTCAAAATTCCTACCGGAAGTAGGTCTTTTACTCTTATCGAAAATCAGTTTTTTACCAATATTTTGCAAGTCATGCTTTGTAGACGGGTACGTTACGAGTATAAAAGTATTTAGAATAATTTCAAAATTCGGACCGGAAGTACCACTTTTACTCTTACCGAATAGCGATTTGGTGTATATGGTAAATTATGCATTCTATATATATCTATTAAGAGTACAAAAGTATTTAGAACTGGATTTGCAATATTCTTTGTATACATGAAATTTCAAAATTCGTATTATTAAGACAATGCAAGTACTTAGAATAGGATTTTGAATAACTTTTGTATAAATTTTTTTAAAAAGTGTTTAGTTTGAAACGTTCATACGTATAAGAAAGTCGTGTGGTGGCCACACCTCATTTTTTTATTCAAAATAGGTAGAGATAATGTCCGTCGGGATGTATCTCGTAGATAACAAACAATACCGTGGTACAAAACTAGCCTGAATTTTGTTTTTTGTGGGACTTGTGTCGTGAGGAATTATGTATTGTAGTTTCCTAATTAAACATGTTTGTATGGAATATCAATAAACTCAACAGTTTATTCATTTTTAGACAAAGTTGTTAAATATTTATGTGTACATTCATTATATAGTATATCATATCAATTTAAATTCCATCTTTTTATTTTGATTCGGAATCTGTTAGACCTTTCCCTCTCTTGGTTTGACAGAATAAGTTTTTAAAAATATATTATTATACCTATAACTCACATTATACTTATATATTATACACATTATACCTTATGTAGTTGATATAACGTAATCTACTTTAATAAAAGTATTATTTTATTATATTCACATTAGCAAATACATATTTTCATCCTTCTCTAAAATTGTGATTTTGCTGCTTGAGATAAATATATGTACCAAATAAATGACAGTCAATGACCGTGCTAACGATAAGAATTTGCAAAATCACAATTTTAGAGAAGAATGAAAATATATATTTGCTAATGCAGAACAAGTGTGGCATATAGCGATTCTACTACTGGGAAATGACCAAAAGGTACCAGATGACACAATTTTAGAGGAGGATGAAAATATATATTTGCTAATGTAGAACAAGTGTGCATATAGTGATGTCGCTACTAGGGTATAGTTGTATTCGACCGGCCACTGCACTAAAAATGACTGGTCCACGCCGCTACAAAAGGAACTCCCTTATATTTCGTTATTTTTACCTCCCACGTCTAAACTATCAACTTTACTATGGGGTCGTCGCGAACTTTTTTGTAGAGAATTTCATGTTTTACAAAAAAGGTACTATACAATTTTGCTCTATCTAGCTTCGTTTTCAAGGCGGAAGAGATATAACGTCTAAAAATGAGTAACTTTCACAAGTTTAGCAGTTTTTAGAAATTATTTAAACAATTACTTTATAGCAAAATTAATTACATGCCCTATTCAGTCGATTTTCCTATATATTTCCTACTTTTTGATTGTTCGTGAAGTGAGAAAAATTTTAGTTTGACTGATTCGTGTTTGAATCGTTGCACTCTCGCCTCGTTTACATGATTTTAACTTTCGGCCGAACCTGGATTGTGTCAACACAAAAATCTAGCTCCGTCTTTTTTTAAGAAGAGACAGATACAGTATCGTGGTCCTCCTACAGCCTACCTCCCGCTTGCACCCTCAAGATTTTGCGGGTTGCCCATCGACTGGATGAACCGCCTTAACCAGTTCTTAATCCTATAAGCATAATTTAAATATCTTCCAATACAAAATATTTTGAAAAAATATTTAAACTATTTTACTATTTTCAGAATTAAATAAGTTTATTATCGTATTGTAGTTGGTTTTATTGAAATAATCTACGCTAAACTCAATATATTGGTTTTAAAACAATAAAAAGTGCATTTCTTATCCACTTATCAGGGTTTCTAAATAAATTCATACTCAGTGGCGGCCCGTGATTTTTGGGACGGGAGGTCTGAGTGTTTAATATCAAAAATTAAGTACAGACAAAAAAATAAACTCAATATGTTATTTAATTAATTTGTTTGAAAATAAAATCCATTCAGTATTTCTAAATAAATTCATACTTATTACTTACTAAAGTTCCTATTATACTTGGGAAATTTTATAAAAAAAATGAGCTTTGCACAGACTAAACAATCCAAACCGGCAACTTAATCCTAGATTTTATCCAGAGTACTCATCCTTGTTTAGCAAAAGTAAATTTCAATACTCTACCATCTTTGTCCGATTTAGTGAACTTGGAGATGAGATGGCGCTAGCGTCAATTGAAATGTTGGTTATGTTGTGGTTAAATGTCATTCAAAACTACATTTCAAATTTGACACGTGTGACATATTTTTGCAATCCTTTGTCGTACATCGGATTAATTATATGTTGATACAAATATGGTGTCCAAGTGTTTAGTGTGCGGGTTTGGGCAGGATGAAGTTAAAAAGATGCACAGGTTTCCTGCAAATCTCGACGAGTGAGTATAAATATTGTACAGTTGTGCTTTAAATATGTATACATATTACAAAATTTCTTAGTCATCATATTATATTATACTACAAGATTTGTATATTATTATTGTCTTCTCATTACTGGTTGTGTAATTTAGTTTTATTATGTTTTATTGTATAAGTATATGTATCAATAAAAACTATTATTATTGTATCCCTATGTTTTCCTTGACAGTTTTCACTTATTAGATTATTATATTTCTCTTAATCTTATATAGAGAAGTAGTTTATTGTGTCTAATAGGTCACCGTAAGAGGGATGTTATAATACATGTAAGTAAAAGATTAATATTTATATTTCGTATGACATATTTACACCATATTTAATATGTAACACCACAAAATTACACATAAAATGCTCAAACTATGGCTATAATTGTTACAGTAAGTAATATTTATTACCATAGTTTTAGTAACTTTTGTGTATGTTTCTATTACATAAATAATGTATTGAATAAGTGTATTCTAAAAACAAGCTCATTTCAAATTTCGCGCCAATATGCTGCTAGCGCCATCTTCGTACCAAGTTCACTGATGTGTGACAAGGATAGCAGATCTTGGATATTTTTTGTTCAAGTAGTTGCCGGTTTGGGTTGTTTATAGTGATGGGCAAAATCGAATTATTTCAATAACCGGTTACTCACTACTCGAGTGATATTGATAATCGAATTATCACTCGAGTAGTTTTCACTCGCATCTTCGCTCTGTATTCAATAATAATAATATTTATTGAACTGACCAACATGTATAATGTATACAATGCAAATGATACAACCCGCAGAATGTACTACGACTTTTCCTTGTATAGGTTGTTGCTAATTATTTTCCATAACACATTGTTTAAGGTACTAAAGGGTTAAATGATTGGTTAAATAAATATTTTCTAATCAGCAACGGTACTGGATGCGAGAACAGAGTAATTAGCCCAGTAGCACAGTCTGCATCCAGTATCTCAGGGTCGTTTATTATTTATTATTGCAATAGAACCTTTATGATTAATAATAGAACTAATCAGGAGTGAATGCATATATTTAATTTAATGACAAAACTCACATACCTTAACTGCATCGAGCCTTATGCTCGGTCAATCCAATCAATGTTTCCCCGGGGCCACAGGTGTTGGTCCTTTTCGATGGCTAATTTTTTACTTGAATGATCTTGTGACTATTTATTAAGTTATTTGTCGGGCGCCACATACTTTGAATTATTTAAGAGCTTTGTTTTTATTATCACTAGAATTAGCACATCGTGGCTTTACGTTTATTAGTGAAAGAAAGTAAGAAACATTCACTGAGCCCGTCGAGTTACCTCAAGGAACGAAGGATAATTAATTTACAACACAAGTGACGTAAACTTTACAATGTTTATTACATGAAATAATTTAAACAAAAGTACAATGAACATTCTATAATAGAAAACAGATTTCTCTTTCAACATATCACATCAGATTACACAATTCTTCAGTCAATAATCTGGCCAGACGGAGATATTATTATTATTACATAAATGTTAATAGATATAAAGTATTACAATATTATAGTTGAATATACAAATGGTAAATTAAAATTGGACCTTGAATTTAGAACAGAATGCAACTACTAATGCATGTATTATTATGACAAAATGAATAATTATTATCGTAACTTTTAAAATATTAACTTAAGGTTATGATATTATAAGCAAAGGTAACAAAGATTATGATGGTTATTTAACAATATTATGCTTATTCAAATAGCATGATGACTAAAGAACTACAGATTAACCCCCAAAGTTAGTTTGGCGTTATCCGACGGAACTATTTAATACAAATTAATCGTTACAGAGCCCGAAGGAATGGCTTTTGATTTTGCTTTAGCGACGGTACAATAATTTTTAAGCACTCTGAGACACAAACAATATTTAAATTACCTTGGATTGTGCGGATAATCTAATAACCGTGGATGCCGGGGGAGCGACGGGTCGATGACTTTCCACGAAGAAAAGATGGGCTTCTTCGGTAGCTTGACTAAGGACGTAGTCCGATGGCAACAGCTCAATACCAAGATTGCTTCAAATTCCCCTTAAGGCGATTTATCAGGATCGGCCAAATCTTCTCTTAGAGTGGACTAATGATCTTTCGATAATTTCAAAACCACTAGGCACCTTAAATCGTCACTTGACTAGCTTTTAACACTGCTATATTACGTACACTAGGGTAACAATCTTAACATTTATATTGGTACTGAACTATGTGTCAAGCATCTAATGATCGACGACCGCCCACGGTCTACACTCAAAATTACTCAGATGTGTCGACTGTCACTATCGGGTTACTAATGATAATATTTTTCAGCGTTCTTGCCTTCTTATTAGTACCGTTGGAGTGGGAATAAGGAAGAAGCTACGTCATTTCAACCCTTCCAGAATCTTCGAGAATGCTCTAAGAAGAAATTTCTGCACACGGCACTCACGATGCCGTATATTCAATTGCTCGGTTCCCAGGGTATTTTAAAATAAAGAACATTGAGAAAAATTAGGTTTGTTCGAACCTGCAGTTCTGAACGGGTCTAGAACTAGTGCGCATGTCATTTAAGAAAAAGACTGTTCGGACCATGCAGTTCTGGAACTGCAAATTCTGAGAACTGGTAGTTCAGTGTTCGGTCTTTCAGAACTAGCAATTCAAGAATCGTTCGGAACGGTTCTAACAGTTCTCGATGATGGGCTGGTATTTGAAATTCTGATAAATCCGGAGCATGCGTAATTGTCATTCGTATTAGCTTTCGCATTTTTCTGGTTATGTTTATCGTATTTATGTTGAACTTCAGAGTTTGGAGTTGTTGTAGGTTCGTTTTTAAGTTGTCGTTCAAGTACCTATTTGTTTTTTATTTTACTTTGTGATATTATTAGAGTATTGGTGTGATTCGGTTCATCAAACCTATTTTTAATTTTTTTTACAGTTTTTATTCACACCCATTATATCAATTTTGTAATAGCCAAAGTAAACAGCTATAAGTATGTGACTAAACATTAGTTTCTTCAAATGGTGGTTTATTGTTTTAGAAATTACTTCATTGACTACCATGTTCTTGAGTCTAGCAAGTGATTCTTCCTCTAAGAATAAAGTGAATGTAATGGTACAATTACAGGAATTTGCAAACATGTGAAAAGTTAATTTATAATTATCATATATTTGTAGAGAAACTGACATATTTGTTAAACTTAGACAAAATAGTATTTAATATTATTACAATTTTTGGTTCGATGTGTCCCCCTTGAGATTTAAGAAAAATAAAGGGAATTTGTGATATCAGTATACCTATTAGATATCCGAACAATCTATTATATGTATGTGTTTGTACCAGCCTGTTACGCCATGAAAATTATAATAAATTGCAAGCTAATGTGACTCCCACACTTGTGACACAAAACGTTCAGAGTCTGATTGATGTAAGTACCAAATCATGTAGGTATCGCAATTCAAATTACCAAAAAGGCTTCAATTCTCCAAAATGGATTGAAAGAGTGTACTACTTCACAAATTAAAAAAAAGAAGAGGAGTTGGCTTTGAACATTGAAAATTTATTGTAATATATTTGTTTAAATGCATCATGATTGCTGATTTTATAGTTATGTAATACATATTTATTGTGTATGTGCATTTGATGCACGTGCCAATTATTAATAACAGCTTATACTAAAAATCCTTGTTTTATTTACCCGGTTTATCAGAAATATCCATTACAAAATTTTGAAAAATGTACTTCTGAACAACTTCTTCATTACTTTTTATATCCTGTCGCAATTTTGAGATGTAACATTTAAATGTTCATTACGATTGACATTTGTCCACCAGTTTGGTATTTTTTAAAAAATGCAGAAATATCCATAACAAAATTTAGAAAAATGTATTATAAACAACTTTCACTACTTTTTAAATCCTGTCGCAATTTTGGTGGTTAGATGCAGATGCAATAACATTTAAATGTTCATTACGATTAGTATTTGTCCACCAGCTTGGTGTTTTGTAATATATAAATATATTGCTTATATAAAAAATGCAGAATTATCTATTACAAAATTTAGAAAAACGTATTTCATATAAACAACTTTTTCATTACTTTTTAAATCCTGTCGCAATTTTGTTAGTTAGATGCATTAGCTATTAAACGTTCATTACGATTGATCATAGCGATTGATATTTCTTCCAATAAGTTTGGTGTTTTTTTAATATTACTATTACTAATGTTGGTAGTACAAGATTCCCTAAAATTCCTATTTTAAAACTGTTCGAACCTTCAGGATTTCGAACCGTTCTAGAACCAGGATTTGGCCGGACATACGCATTATTATCAGAACTACTAATTCTAGAACGGTTCCGGAACTGTTCAGAACTGGAGGTTCGAACAAACCTATTGTCGTACGTGAGTATAATATTTGCTTTATAAAAAGAATTTTACTTTAGATTATAAACGTTGTTATTCAGATGTTATTTTTAAGAAATAACTACGTATTTGAAAATAAGATATAACGGATAATTTCTTCAAGAATTTGAACAAGCTTGGCTGTGGTATTTATGACATATGTATATTTTTAAACTTTGAATATATTTTACTTATCAAGACTAATAATTGTGTACAGTAGGAGCCAAAAGAATGATATTATAATTAATTTGGAATTCTTAAGTAATTTAGTACTTGTTAATTTAAATAAACAGATATTATTTAACATTTTGATATTAAATTAGTCAGAAGTGCCAAAAGCACGCAACAAGGTAATATTCTGGTATTCCATAAAAAAGTACTAATTTTTATTTAAAAAACGACGTACAAAAGCAAAGTGTACTTTCAAAATTATAAATATACATTTTCATATACTTCTTAATTGTACAAAACACTAATACTTTCAAGCTTATATCGTAATCAGGTTTTTAAGAACACGATAAGCTGGTTGCCGTAAATCGTATATTTATGTTCCGAACTAGTTCATTAGTCATATTTCATTTATCGCTCACCTTATATGCAACACCGACAACCCGGTTCTTCCTTACTCAGGTTGTCGCATTTCTACTTCATTATCCATAAAAAATATATGTATATATCAATAAATAACAGATATTTACAAAAAACACACAAATTGCAGTTTAAGTTGCCTTTATTACTTATATTTTGTCACCGGTCAATTAACCAAGTTAAGAAGAAATTGACTGTTTCCTAAACATACTGATAATTTTGACGTTTTTTATATGTTTTTATTTATTTTTGTGCATTTATATAGTTTTTTTTATTACATATTAATTATATTAACTAACGCTATTTTTAGTATTTATATAAATACCTACATGTTGTTTATTAATACTGTATATATTTTTAAATTAAAGATGCACATTTTCCTGGAGCTCTCTATTTAGCAAATCAACTTAATACTTGCTAATACTCTCATCATATACTACTCCAGTTCCCAGTAAATTGTGCAGTAAATATATAATCAGTGTCCTAGTAGTAGTGCGACAACGCGAGCGAAAAATAACAACCCGGTACTCCGTGGGCGATATTTCAATGCAGGCGACGACTACTTACCAGGTGAAAAATTACCCGGTAGCACACCGGTAGGCGATTTTTCAAACCAGGCAACAACTATCAGGTGACGGGTGAGGAAGTACGACTTATTATAATCAGTTCGCATTTCCGATTTGCAGCAACTCGGTTATTGTGCCGGTTCTCCGATCGCCCGTCACTCGTCGCTCGGATTCAAAAACCGAATTACACCGGTTATTTGAATAATCGGGTACCCGGTTATTTTTCACTCGAGTTCTCCCATCACTTGTTTAGTTTGTGGCTATATTGTGTAGGTGCCTACAATCATTAGGTAGAACACAATTTACAGCAATATTAACGTCAGTAATTTGCTGACAAGAAAGAAAAGATGCCACCGGCGCAAATAAAAATATAAATAAGCAAAATCCTGTATAAGAAAATATATTAATATATCATTATTACTATCAAAAACCATCCCACAATCCTAATGTAAAGGTATTTCTCTGTTGTGGTATTTGGAAGAAAGAGGCGCTACTGCTGAAACATGAAGTTTAATTCTTCAAATTGTGTGTATTACATTAATACACCATTAACTAATTGTTACCACTGAAAACTATCTAAGAAATTTCTCTGGTAGAACATTTTTAATTTAAAGTGTACAAGAGAGAACAGCCCTTAGGGTTGAAGGGTGATTGTTAATTTCATATACATAATGCTTTCATTCAGCAGACACAACAGTTGCGCAACTGTTCAGTGATCATGTGCAGTAGACGAGCGCTCACTCTGAACATGTTCAGGAGCGGTCGCCATTTTTGTGAGCGGAAAAATTCTATGCTCACTTAGTGAGCGTATTCTGTACGCATGCGCCATTGATTCATTCCAAGCAGAGAAATAGAGTAGGGGAGAACGCGCTTAAAGATGCGCCAACTAAGTTAAATTGAATTCCGCCATTTTGAAGGTTGCTCACAAGCGGGAATTACGAATAGGAAAGGGAATACATAATGAAGTGTAAATTTCAAAAAATCACACGCACTTGTACAAAATATTTATTGATGATTGAACAATATCAACTTATTCAACTTTTGTCGAATCAATGGCCCTTGTAAAATTGAGGTATATCGTTTTCCAAGGTTGAAATATCTTATTCTAGAATAAATGCTAACAATTGTCTTTACCAAAATATGCGCATGGTTGTCAAGTACTGGCGTTTCTGAGAAATGATCAGCCAGAGTTGGAAACAGATTGTCAGCTTTACCATACAATAGTTGAGCAACCGCTGTGGAAAAAAAATTGAACAAGTCTGCTCCGTGTGGTAAATGGTAATCAGTGAACGAAACTAGTCTTTTAAGTTCACATTCTGTTTTCATACAGATTGTCACAACTCCAGATGACGGAACGGTTAACCCACCTAAACATATGATTAAGAATCTAACATTTTTTCATGAACAAAAAAATATTTACGTTTCAACATTTTTTCCTAGCACATCTAACCACATTTTCAATGAATCACCCCGTGGAAATCTACAAATAGTGCAGAATTAATCGCGCTCTTAAAGATGCAATTCTTTCATTCTATTACGGTAATATTTATACCTAGCTCAACAATTCGCATGTAAAGTTCATTGACTTAGAAAAATGTAAACAAACTTACGTGTGAAAAGAAATGCCTTCCGGCTTAAATCTTCGACTGTTACTGCAGCCCAACACAGAGCACGACATGTTAATAACACACACAAGTCCTTTTTAATACAATTAATTAAAAATAACCTCCAAGCTTGACAATTACAACAACACAAGTGCCAATTACCCTGCAAAATGGCGACCACAATAGCGTTTGCTTAAAACTGGATGCGCACTCGTCGAAGCGCGTTCTCCCCTACTCTATTTCTCTGATTCCAAGACCGACCTAATACATACTTCTGAAGAAAGTTACTAGAAAAGTAAGATACAGCAAATTAAAGGTATTGTGCAGTAATAAATGTATTATAATATTGGAGTTCACTCAGTATTTTATTCGGGGTTGGAAAAACCAGCCCTTCCACTAAAAACTACGTCAAACCTTAATGCAGAAAAACAATTTATTATTATTGTTTATTCGGTTTAATCTCTATAATTTTAACATATGGCAGCAATGAAAAGTATCAAATGACAGACGATGACATAAAGGTGAGCGGTCCTGTCCAGCGAACACTCAACTGTTGTGAAGTGAACGGTTGGAGCGGGATCGGTTCCCGATCTGCCTGCTGAATGAAAGCAATATGAATTATTAGAGATGAGAGCAGATATTGGTCACGGTGATTTTTCACAGTGATTTCCAAATCACTGTTTTCACCGTTTGCAAATTCGTGGAATCACAGTGATTACTTTCGTATTCCCAAGCAGCAAAATCACAATTTTAGAAAAGGATGAAAATATACATCTGCTAATGTAGAACAAGTGTGCATATAGTGATTTTGCTACTAGGGTTTATTATGTTGGAAAGGGTTCTTTTCAATATGGGCCTTGTTTATTAATACATTGTATACATGATCAAAGATATGGGCAAATAAATATCTTTTTCATGTAATGAAATATTTCTGTCTGCGATTCTACTTAACTTTAAATAATATATTCAATTTGACATAAATATGTTTCACACTAGCTGTATTGAGTGCTGTAACGTAACAATTATGTATATTATTTTCAATGTTACTTATCGGATAGGCGAAGTCGATTACATTCTAACAAAGTTAGTAAACTTATATTTAATAAATATAATATTAGAAGAGAAACTGAAATGTATTTGATTATTGCTATAGGTACTTTAAACTGAACAAATAATAAATAAAATATACTTCATTGCTTGGAGTTACTTTTTACTTATTTTCTGTTTTGTAAGATATATTTAATTTATTATCCATACACATTTTGTAGAAATATTTATGTACATACATGATCATCTATATAACTAAAAACAATTTATCATGTTACTTACTATATATTATTAATTAAAATCTTTTTGCACATTCGTGTGTTTTATATACATACTTATAAAACATAAATTAAAAGCAAATACCTCCTGATATACCTAATATGCGTATATTTATATTTTATAACCGCGGTAGTTTATCAACAAATCAAGAATTTCCATTATATAACGCGAATTTTTGTTAAGATATTCATTTTCACTACGCATATAGTTAAACAGCTCAAAGAGCTGTTTAAAATCGAACGGCGAAATATGGGCGAAAGCAGGAACCGTTTATTTTCACCGAACCCAAACAGCTCGGAGAACGGTGATTAAAAGAGCTGTTTTAAATAAAGCGAACGGCGAAAGCAAGAACCGTTTATTTTCACAGTTTGTTTTCGCCGTTTGTTTTCACCGTTTATTTTCACCGCTCACGGTAAACAGCTCGGAGGAACCCTTTACCATGCGCGGTGAAAACAAACGGTGAAAACAAACGGTGAAAACAAACGGTGAAAACAAACAGTGAAAACAAACGGTGAAAATAAGCGGCTCCTGCTTTCGCTGTGATTAAAAGAGCTGTTTAAAATCATCGCGATTTTGAAATCACCGTTTGCTTTAGAACGGTGAATGAAAAATCACCGTTAAGACCATCTCTAGGAATTATTACCATATTTTTAACGTGCATACATATTTCCTATATCTTGATATGGATGTAACTCGTGATCACAATCACCTTTAACTTTCACAGGTATTGAAAAATCACTGCTAAGGTCGTCGCTATTGGATCTGCTATTGTATATATCGCTATCGCTCGTCTCCACAATCATCTCCAAAAGTAGATGAGTAACAGTCAAATATGGTTTGGTCATACTATTATTATATAATCAATTGATGTAATAATAACAAACTAGTATAACCACAAACAGTATTACATCATTTTGCGCATTGTATAATAACAATAATGGCTGATCAAGTTAATATGAATGATCCAATGCTTTCGGCAAATACATTTAGTTTAAAGGAAGAACTGTGCCAAGATGACAATTTTATAGAGGATAAAGTGCATATCACTGAAACTGCTATTGCTATAGACAGTTCTGGTTTACAAGGCCCCATTTGGCGTGAGAAAATAGAGCAGTATGAAGACTTTAATATTAAAACAGAATCGTCCTCATTTGAAGTAAAAAATGACAACATTAAAATAGGGCGAGGGATCAATGCTGATAATATTAAAAATGAATTCGATAATGGGCAGCTATGTGAGTAAATTCATATTAATAGCAGCTCATTGTAATTATGGTTAGGATTTATGGTCTGCCGTAACCATAATCTAAAACAATAACTGTGCAAATAAGTAAAAATTTTCATCATGACCATAACTATGATCCTAATTTTTTTAATATAATTTGGTTTAATGTATGCATGTAGATGTATGTTTATAACTATATTTTTGGTAATATTGTTATTGACATTACATTACCAATTAGTTGCTCACTTGTTGCTTCTGAAGGTACACTTTCAGAGCCAGGAAACTTCTAATGGAAACAATGTGTTGTTGTTTGTAAGTAGTGATAAAACATCTGCGGCATAAATATAAAAATACTCAACCTTATCACACAAGAATTAAAGTGCATTTAGTATTTATTCTGTTTACTGTAAAACAGAATAAGATTCTTGTTTCACTACAAATGCCAAGCTGTAGTATCTTTTTTTAAAAACTTTTCTTTCAAGTAATAAGCTTCAACTGCTAATTAACTCTTTACTACTTCCTTACATCCATATAAAGTATATTACTTGACTATTTTGATAGCTGACAGTATTCAGTATGTTTCTTAATTCTGTATATATTTAAAAAATCACTGAGTGATGGTAAACACCATGATTCTTAATCTGTGTATATTTGGCCAACAGACTGTGAACAATGTGAAGCATATTACGTCGACTATTGCATTGAATGTGGAATGCTTGTGCATATTTTAAACAAATATGATTTGAATAGTGCAAGTAGTGGAGCACGAGATGATATGCCAAATGATGTCTTAGAAATTCAAGATTATTTTGGACGAACTGGAATATACGCTTTGAGAATTATTCCTGCAGGTGTAAAATTTGGTCCTTTCACTGGACTCGGCACAACAGAATGTCCCTGGGAAATGGAAGGGGAAACATTTGTTTTGGATACAAATAAATGGAAGTATTTGAATTGGATGCGCTACGTTAATCCTACCAGGAATACCTTTGACCAAAACCTGTTTGTCTTTCAATCTGAAGATAATATTTATTATCAAAGTACACGCCAAATCCAGGCAGGTGATGAATTACTGGTGTATTTTGGTGAGGGATATGGAAACGACCTAAATAAAATTGTCAGAGTCGATTTTGAAAACACTCCGCAAGACATCATTAAGGACTTGGATTTTGTTCGCGCTACGAAAGACATTGTTGAGGACATATTTGCCTGCACATTTTGTTGCTTTGGATTCAGCTCGAAATCATATTTGGCCAAACATACAACCGTTTGTGTCGAGGGTACAGCTGGAAGGTTTTCAATTGAAGGTATTGTAAATATCTCATTTTAATGTTGTGGATTTAACTTTCATAATTTTTGTATTTCACAAGAGATTATTTTTAAATTATTATTATTTGCATTCCACAAGGACTGCATCAATGTTAGTTTGGCATGAGATTTAATCGCTGTGTTTTTCACGTAATTCTAGATCTGATGCAGTGCTCGTTTTGCAAAATCCACTTGGATTCGAAGGAATATTACGAACACCATGAGGCCTTCTGCTGCGAGAGGAATGCCAGGTATGATTACCTTTTATATAATTATGTTATTATTATTACTCAGGGTTATATAGCAGGACTGGACATAAATGTTCAACTTTGGCCACAATAACAGTGATGCTATCAATATCACTGTTCCCAATTTCGAATTAAATTATTCATTCAAGTTCAGGCCTGCAATGAAAATCTGAATGCCGATCGCTTATGTTCACAATGGACATAAGAAACATAAAACATAAGAAACCCATAAGACTTAAGATTTTCATTAGAGGTACAGTTCTCTTAACAATAAGGTTGCTAATCTAAAGTATAAATTCCGCCTAATATTTATCGGTCGAGCTATAACTTTATTATGAATGAAATAGTCAATCTTTCCAACGACAGAGTGTCACGTAAAATATAGGGAGAATAGGTATATACATTCATGAATATACACTTAATGTAAATAATAATAATAATAATAATAATAATAATAATCTTTATTACCCAACAGGCCAGTGCCCAATAACAGGATAATTATAATTCATGCGTGTATACAATTAAATACAATGTAATATAAAATTAACTAAAACTCTCAATATGAATTTAAAAAAAAAGAAAAAAAGAAAAATATATGTATATATAATATATAATATTCAACAACGCAGTAATGTTCATCCATATTTAAGCAAAGACATCCTCAATAACGTATAAATTGGTGCACGTTTCATTATGTTTGTCCGTGCAAATGGTACCAAGAAAGTGCATCTATATCTTGTGTTAAATCGCGGGACAAGAAAGGACAACCGCTCAAGTAGTAATGGACAATCAATTTTATTGGACAGGAGCTTATATAAAAACTTTCCACTCTCCGGCGGACAAAGAAGTCATGTCATGACGCGTTAGTAGCTCTTCCTGTGATGTGCCCCTCTCCGGATAAATTCCATCATCTTTAAAAGACAGAAACTTCAAGAATTTTCTGTGTATCCGATCCAAAGGTAAGGTATCACAGGCATATATGGTATACCAAATTAAGGCGGCATAATCTATTTTACTCACAACATATTGCTGTGACCCCTATATTGGTTAGGCATTATAAGATAAATAAATAATTATGTAATAGGATAAGGAAACAATTTTTAGTAGTAAGCATAATTATTGATAAATGAATTATGAGTTGCATAACCGCAACGGCGTAATGTTATAATGTTAGGTATATGATAATTGAAATTGAAACAAAATTTATATGAAAGGTACAAAAATAAACACAAAAATAAAATTCATGTATTCTATATTTATAGAAATGAGGAGCACAAGATGCAATTTCAGTATACTAAGGCCGAACCAAATTTTATGTATTGTGTAAGAGTGGCATTAAATATATTGAGCAATAAACCACTATTCAAGCTTAATAATGTCTTAAAAATAATTAACAGAGAGAGAGAGTAATGATGAAGGATGGTATAGTCAACAGAGTTAGTCATTTGAATGCCGTAAAGTTGTATGAAAAGGGTGAAATTAGACATTTACGACATGAAAACATCTTTCATCATGAGTAGACGTAAGAAATAAATAAGTTTATAAAAGATTGTTATTTGTTAGACATTCTATGGTCACACTTAACAATACGATAAATACCTGATATTTATATCTAAGCCTAATTTTAAAAAGGAATATGTAAAAAGGTATATTTTTTATTCGACACGATGTAATAAAGAAAAAACTTCAGAAATAGCAGGTTAAATCCGGTTTAATCCAGGAAAATTCCGGAAATAACAGGATATAATTGGTTTAATCTGAATAAATCTACAAAGAAAAAACAATGTTTAATATTGTTAACAGCTGCATACAAATTAACCTACACGAAGACGAGAGAAGATGGTTTGAAGACAGGAATAGAGTTGTCAAGGTCCAGGCTCCTAACAATGTAATTCAAAAAGGAAGTATTCCAGTCGTATGCAATGTCTTTCCTATTATTTCTAAAGGAGATGTCTGCGAAAGAAAAACACGGATAGTGTTAAACAATGGAAAAAGAAAGTATTTAAACAATGATGAAAGTGGCAACAAATTCATCTATAAACACAATAAGGGATGGCGTTAATGGAAAAAAGAATGTACCTACCCAAGATAAGAAAATCGCAAATGTGCAAAGCCATAAACAATAAATAATTTGTGTGCGTGTATTTTTGTGTAATTTCTAAATGTCAAAATGATATGGGTACATGTCAGCCTAGGGAAAACGTGAATAAAATAAATATGAGCAGGACAATGCCAACATAAACATTAGTGCGTGGATTGTGGCGCCGCACCTGAGTGGGTTGTGAGAGATTGAGCAAAGCTTCAATACTAGGATGATAAGGATCCTCCGATAGTACCGGATTCTCCGTTATAAAATCATTCTTATCAACTAGGCAACAATTTATTAAATGACATCCATTCAATTATTAATGTTGTAACAAATATCATGGCGTACTATACCGTACACAAATAAAAAAACATTAAGTTGGCAAAGGGTTAATCCATTTCAAATCACCCAATATAAATAAAATTTGTTGCTCGAAATTTTTTATTTTCCTGATTTTTTTATTATGAGTTCCCTATAGGTAGACAATCACAAAACACTGTTTGAAATTTTTTTATAAGCGATAGGTTTTTTCTGGCAACACTTTTTAAAATGGCGGTTGGGCAAATTTTTAAGAAAACGCGATTTGCGGAAAGTTCAATTTCCAAGCTATTTTAAAAGATATCAGAATAATTCAAGAACCAGTGTGTTCAGCATGAAATGAACTTCACGCATACATTTTTTTAATTTTTCTATCGTGCAAGAAAGTCTGTCAAACTCTGTCTATAAAACTCCGAAAAAAATTATCAATCGTTACTTTTAAGACCGTAAATTTTTATGAAAGAAGAGAGATTCACGAATAATCTGTTACTGCTGTGTTGAATGCTTACATAACTACCTGCAGTATAAGTTTTAGTCCTGAGAATGCATTCCTTTTTTTTTCTAGAGCTTTTCAAAAATAGCCGAAAATCTTTTAACATCAATTTTCTCAAGTCAATATCTAAAAAGGGACTGAATGAAAACAAGTGAAAATTTTACAGAATGTTCTTTATACACATAGGAATATCTCACAAAGAAATTATGACTGAGTCTCAACTACATTTACAGTTTATAGAGCAGTGTATTTCAGTAAAAACGCTACCTTTCCACACGCTCGTGCAGTGCCAAGTTTACAAACAAGGCTTGGAATTACTACTATTCTTATTAGTCGAATGATGTTTAAATCATTACAAACAATAAATGATCAAATATTTCTACGTTTAAATAACAATATGCAGTGATAACAATAGGTAAGAGTTGTAATTCTTAAACTGAACTTATACCGATACATTTGTTGTACTACACGTGCCAGCTGCAATTTTCATTAGAGAGTTAAACAAACACGATATTTCATTGCATAGTTTATCAGTTATGTTGTGTGTTCTACCAGACACTGTTTTGAGTTCCAATGGAGTCACTTTTCGTACTATTTTCTTTGCAGGCACCCAAGCAGTATCATTTTTGGAGAGTTGAAAGGCAGTTTTTGGTCCAGAAGGGTGAAAGAAATGCACCAAAACATCATTGTTATCCTCACTTTTGTCTGCAATTTTTCCAAACCAGCACTTCTCATCATATATACAAACAACAGTCATTATTTTTAAAAGATGATACGTTTGAAAAAAAATATTGAAGTTCGATGATCCTCAAAGTTTGAGCCTTTGGAAGTAAGAAAACATTTTATTTGATTGTCACTTATGGGGACATATGTGTGAAAGCTTCTTGTTCGTTTCACTGGTAAACAACATTGAAATCTCTCAGTCAGTTTTGTTTCCATTTGTTAAATTTCAGCTGAAGAAACAAATATATATTGAACTCCAGTAATATTCTTTCGACAGTATTTGAACATATCTTGTGGGGTCAGGATCTGTTCGGTGTAAGGTCTTTGAAGGGAAGCTCGTGTAACTTCTCGTTTTGTTGTTCCGCCTATCCCATCGCAAGAATTCTTTCCGTGTGATGAGGCAAAGAAATTCCACTCTGCCAGTAAACCAAAATCATTTTCGTGTTGGCAGATATTAATAAAGTTTTTCTTATTTTTGTATTGGCTGCTTGCGCCATCGCTAAAGTAAATGACCTTTTCAACATTAGGTATGATATACCTAATTTCCCTAATGAGGTGATGTTGAAATGTGTACACAGTCATGGTATTGTGATGGAGGTGGTCACTAATTACACAAATAGATTTGCAACATACTTTGTCTTCTTTTTTAAGGTAAATGACAAACGGATGCAGTGTCGCTTGTGTATTAGTCCAGTGAAAACTTTGAATTTCATCCGGTACCGTAAATGTATAGTTTTCTGCAAAATCACCAATCACTAAACAGTGGGTTTCTTTCAGGTTTTCTTTCGTTTCCTTGAAATATTGAGCTTGAGCTTTTGAGATAAGGTGATGGGATTTAAAAAGCACAAGTTTATCAACAAGAGAATGTAAAAATTCCTCACTGGGCATTACCTGTGTAATGAGCTCAGCTCTATCAGTTTGTACCCACTGTTTAAAAATTACTTCGTCAGGCAAGATGTCAAGTTCACTTTTTAAGACATCAAGTAGGTTATCTGGTCCAGGACATTCTGCAAAGGTGTCTAGCATATATTTTTCATTATCAATATCACATACCATGAAAGCTATCAAGTCTTTATAATTTGCGTTAAGCTTTGCTTCTTCTATCATAAGCTTTGTGTTTTGATGATGCTTGCAAAGGCATACGCTATGAGTTCCTGATGAACCCGGAAGAACGCACCACTTTGGTCGTAGAGCGCAAAACATAGAGCGGCCAATTTTGTCATCTGGGTATTTCTGTTTATAGAGGCTGTAGAGCTCATTCAGCGAGAGAAGATTTAACCTTTTCTGCTTCTGCACCTTAACATTGTTAATTACAGTTGAAACACACTCCTTTTTACCAGGACATAAGCGACTATTTTCATCTTCCTCGTAAAATTCTTTAACACAATTAATAACAACTTCACTAATTTTGTTGCCTTGTCGGTTTGAAAGATGTGGTAAGATACCTTGATCCTTTACTAACTGCCTAGTTAACTTCACCATGTATTCAGATGCACCAAATTCCTCGATTATTTTTTTCTTTGACCGTGATCTTGGCAAGAGGCTAATTATTTTAATTTTATCGTCTTTACTATAAACTTTGAATTTTTCTTTCAGTTCGGTAATAAGTATATCATACTCACTTTGTACATTTTCTCTACTATTTTCATTCTCAGCTTCTAAGTCATTGTGGAAAGATTCTTCCAATTTTCGCTTGACTGTGCTTGTAATTTTATCAGATTTTATTTGTAAAGCTGACAGTCGCTGTTGTGTGTTAAGCTTTGTTACTTTACACAAAGGAGATAATTGTAAAGTTTCACAAATTGATTCTACTTGATGCAAAAGATTATCCTCAACTATCTCAAAAGGTCCAGGAAGAAATTCAGGGTCATTTTCAACATTATTTGCCGCTTCTTCAACTGGTTTTCTTACAAATATTCTTGATGCACAAGTTGGAGATAGAGCTTGTCCAGGAATTAGGTTAATATCCACATTTTTACCCTTGGAAAGCTGTTCAATTAGTATTTTACGCAAACCTTTATTAACTGTTTTTGAAATGTAAACTTCTTTAGGCGCGTTGCGCTGATTGTAGGCAGTGAACAAGACTGACCTGCAACGCTCGGATATGTAACGCTCGGATATGTGTAACGCTCGGATATGTGTAACGCTCGTTCGGG
The DNA here is from genome assembly GCA_963170755.1 of Amphimallon solstitiale. Taxonomy (NCBI): domain Eukaryota; kingdom Metazoa; phylum Arthropoda; class Insecta; order Coleoptera; family Scarabaeidae; genus Amphimallon; species Amphimallon solstitiale. The sequence goes on from OY720685.1 coordinate 15,555,700, forward strand.
TAAAGTCGGCTAAGGGAACAAGATAAATATATCATGTAGAGTATTTAATTTCAGTTAAATTGAAATTTAAATGAATAAATAAATTCATGTCCCCGAGCAGATTCGAACCCGAGCCGAACGGGTATGACCAATGTATGACTCCGGCACGTTGCATCAGACCAACGCGGGACAAGTAATCGATTATTCATATCGTCTATTTATACATATACATACGTCACTGCTATACTCGTTCGGCGACCTTTACATGGGAGAGCATGACGCATCAGTCGTATAATACGTTACTGAATATTATACGCGTGTGTACATGTGTAAATGTAATAAATGTGCGAATACGTTTTATTTAATACGTTACTGAATATTATACGCGTCTATTTCGTATTATTAACCTCGCCTTGATGAAGTTTACACTTCTGCTGTGTGGTTTTAAGCACACCCATTTTCTTGTTTTGTGAGTACCAAATGGGTCACAACATTTTTTCCCAAAAATGTGGTTGTAGTTGTCTAAATATTTATCTTTGTGGTAATGGCAAATATTAGTAATTTCTTCCGAAATTCTTAATTTCAGCAAATATTGTTCTTCAACTGGCAAGTCTTTATTAATTCTTGAGGCACTTCTTTTTGTAGTGTTTATGGCACTGTTCACCCACAAAACAACTCATACTTAATACTTGAACGATCTGTTATTCTTGAAAACTAATATACACTTAATTTTATTAATTAAGGTATTTCACTATATAGCAATGGAAATCCAAATTTTAAACTACACTGACAGGAGATGTTCACTAGTCAAATAACTATCACCTACTGATCCTCATCTATGTCCAAGCAATGAAAATGAGGGGGGGGGTCATGTCAGCACGTGCAGAGACATGTAAGGACAAACAAGAAAATGGGTGTGCTTAAAACCACACAGTAGAAGTGTAAACTTCATCAAGGCGAGGTTAATAATACGAAATACAACTTTTTTGTTTCGTTCTATATTACATTTAAATAATCGTCCGCGAAGTTACCAATTCGCGAACGCAACACAGTTCGCGAAATACAATTTCGCGGCCGTTGCTATGGCAGCGGCCGTTAAAGTAAATACACATTTTGACACATGTTTAATCACACATTCTACGACTTATTTTGACAACTATCAAGTATTTGTAGTTTATTATATTCGTCTCATTTCCATGGTAACGCATGTAAAGCAAGTAAACCACTTTAATTTAGCACCTTTAGAACTAAATTAAATTAAATTGTGTCTCAATTTAAATTAAATCGATTGAAAAATTTAACGGTTGCCCAAAAAATTGTGTGTATATCTTGACCGCGAAAAACTTCAACGTACTCGAGATTGTCTTGCCTCGGCCGCAAGCATTATTAAGGAGATTTTTGGACGCATGTATATATATAAATAGACGATATGAATACTGGCTTTCGACTCCCGCCCTTGGTCTAGTGGTTAAGTGCTGGCCTCTCACCCAGGCGGCTCCGGTTCACATCTGCTGTGGGACATGAATTTATTTATTCATTTAAATTTCAATTTAATTGAAATTAAATACCTCTATATGATATATTTATTTATCTTGTTCCCTTAGCCGACTTTACCCGAAGAGCGTTACATATTCGAGCGTTGTAGGCCAGTCTTGTTCACTGCCTACAATCAGCGCAACGCGCCTAAAGAAGTTTACACTTCAAAAAGTTGAAGGCTATACAGACAGTTGCAGATGGAAGAGTTCATGTCTATCGTGCTTTTTTTAACTCTCTAATGAAAATTGCAGCTGGCAAGTGTAGTACAACAAATGTATCGGTATAAGTTCAGTTTAAGAATTACAACTCTTGCCTATTGTTATAATTGCATATTGTTATTTAAACGTAGAAATATTTGATCATTTATTGTTTGTAGTGATTTAAACATCATTCGACCAATAACAATTGTAATAATTCCAAGCCTTGTTTGGAAACTTGGCACTGCACGAGCGCGTGAAAGGGTAGCGTTTTTACTGAAATTCACTGCTCTATTACTGTAAATGTAGTTGAGTCTCAGTCATAATTTCTTTGTGAGATATTCCTATGTGTATAAAGAACATTCTGTAAGATTTTCACTTGTTTTCATTCAGTCCCTTTTTAGATATTGACCTGAGAAAATTGATGTTAAAAGATTTTCGGCCATTTTTGAAAAGCTCTAGAAAAAAAAGGAATGCATTCTCAGGACTAAAACTTATACTGCAGGTAGTTATGTAAGCATTCAACACAGCAGTAACAGATTATTAGTGAATCTCTTTTCTTTCATAAAAATTTACGGGCTTAAAAAGTAACGATTGATAATTTTTTTCGGAGTTTTATAGACAGAGTTTGACAGACTTTCTTGCACGATAGAAAAATGAAAAAAATGTATGCGTGAAGTTCATTTCATGCTGAACACACTGGTTCTTGAATTATTCTGATATCTTTTAAAATACCTTGGAAATAGAACTTTCCACAAACCACGTTTTCCTAAAAATTTGCCCAACCGCCATTTTAAAAATGGCTGCCAAAAAAAAATATGGCTTATAATTTTTTTTCAAACAGTGTTTTGTGACTGTCTACCTATAGGGAACTCATGATAAAAAATTCTGGTGATTTGAAATGGATTGACCCCAAAATTATATCAAAAAACAACAAGAGCGCTGTAATAGTCACTTTTAAAGTATTAACGTCTTACATGTTTTTGATGTGAAATTAAATAAGCAATTCAAAAATTAACTGATATACAGGGTGTTCCATTTGAAAAAAATTACTTTTATACAAAAACGTGTCATGTAATTTTAATCCAGTTTTCTGCACATGCAATTAGTAACTGAAAAAAAAATATATTCTATTTAAGAACCTCTTATTATGAACAATACTGCAAAAAAATGTGTGCATCTAATACGTCGTTTCCGAGAAATATAATTTTATACAAACATCGAATTTTTCAGAAAAATGGGAATAAGTCGAAAACTTTAGACCAGTGGTTCTCAACGTGGGTGGTAGCGCCCACCAGTGGGCGCTGGAGGATTTTGGGTGGGCGCTGTACGGTGTAAAGGTAAAGCTACACTACACAGTAAAAAATTAGTAAAATTATACAAAAATGCAAAATGTTTAATATCCGCGCTCACCAATGTTCCTATTATGCATTGTTAACCCCATCGTTGCTATGGTTACGTACATGCTGTTTCTATTTCTGTGCTTAACTATGTTATTGTATGTATGACGCAACGCGCGGACTCTGTGAGTCAACGTGAGTATAGTGGACCGCATCTCGAATGTTCCAAGGTCGAGAGAGTTCGACTTCCAGAGAATTCCATGCAGTGCGGTATATATAGCGAAGTCATTATTCGCATGATTCATTCTATTTACGATAGTCAGCGATAACGTTCGAACAGAGACAAATATTCAGTGTGCGATAGTTGTGTGATTAATTAACAGAGTGTTAATCAAAAATATTGTACATTTAGCACACACGGTTCTGTTATAAAATAAACAATATATATTTGAGCTGAATTAAAACTAGGTAGAGCAATTTTTATAATCGAAAACCGTTTATTACAGGTAATAATCATTTATTGATGTTGGTAATGTTTTTAATAACTCAAATTATTTTAGAAATCTTATACAAAATACTTTAATTATATTGCTCCAACCAAAATTGTTTAACATTGTTTAACATCGGTCTTTTTTACACGACAGCAATGGCCCCTCCAGGCAAAAAGCCGAAGGTGGTACGCCAGTATTCGGTCGACTATATAGCCTTCGGTTTCGTACCAAGCCCAGCGGATCGCACAAGACCGATGTGCCTCATTTGTTCCAATGTCTTCTCAAATGAAGGTATGAAACCCTCTCGTATGCGTGACCATCTAGAAAAGATGCATTCGGACAAAAAGGACAAGCCCGCAGAATACTTCAAGAAACTGCGTGATGACAGGGAGAAAACTACCCCGTCCATTTCGTCTGCTTTTGCCAAGGTGACAGAGATTCAGCGTGATGGCCTGCTGGCATCGTATAACATTGCATATACGATTGCAAAGGCTGGCAAGCCGCACACTGTGGGGGAAACACTGATTCTGCCTGCCGGGAAAGAGGTGATTTCGACTGTCTTACATAGGAATGCGACAGAAATAGTGAAGGCTACCCCCCTTAGCAACGACACGGTCTCCAGAAGAATAGATGAGATGGCAAGTGATGTCGAAATCCAGTTGGTGGACATTCTCAAGAAGACCAACTTTTCCATCCAGCTTGATGAATCGACTTTGAGTGATAACACTGCCCTTCTTATGTCTTACGTGAGGTACTTCGACGAAACTGGGAAAACAAAAGAGGCCATGTTGTTTGCAGAGTCCTTACCCCTTGACACAACTGGTACATCCATCTTTGCTGCTGTCAAGAAATACTTTGAAGAAAAGGAAATCCCGCTAACCAACATTCACTCCTGCGCAACAGATGGAGCACCAGCAATGGTTGGGCGATACAAGGGGTTCCTTGCTCTTCTCAAGAAGGAGCATCCAGATATCATCTGCATACATTGCGTAGCGCACAGAGAGCATCTTGCAGCGAAACGGCTGACCCCCAGTCTTCATGACTCTCTCAATCTCGTGATCACGGCCGTGAACGTAATAAAAACAAATGCAAAAAGCGATCGACTATTCCGCAACCTCTGCCAGGAAAATGACGAGATCTACAATCGGCTGCTGCTTCACACCGAGGTGAGATGGCTCTCTAAGGGCAACTGCTTGGCTCGATTCTGTGAAATGTTCGATTCAGTTGTCACTTTCCTGCAAGTCAAACATGAGAAGTTGGCCGGTGAGCTGAAGAAACACAAATTCGATATTTTCTACTTGGCTACAATCTTCAGGAAACTCAACGAGTTGTCTCTCCAGATTCAAGGTAAACTGGTGACACTCATCGACTGCAAGAGCGCAGTGACCACCTTTATCGACAAGCTGGCCCTTCTCCGCAGTAATATCGTTAGGAAAGAACTTTACCAATTTAGTGAAATTAATCAAATGACAGAGACACCAGAAGATCTTCTTCGATATGGGGCTTATCTTCAGCAACTAAAAGAGGACCTTACATCGCGCTTCCAAGACCTCATCCAACTGGATGTACCTGCCTGGATCACTGACCCGTTTGGAGTCGTGCTGGAAGACGTTGACGTTAAATTGCGGGAGGAGTTGGTGGAACTTCGCAACAACGAGGATTGCAAAGTCCGAATCAAAACAGGCTTCAAGAAACTCTGGCAGAACCACAGCATGGCAGGGCATATTTAGTGGAAACCGGATTTAGTGCGGCTACATTTCTGCACTCAGACAAGAGGAAACGGCTGGACATAGTCAACAGAGGGGACTTGCGGCTTTATTTGTCTCTGCTGACTCCTCGCGTGAAAGAGCTGGTGAGCAAGCACCAGCCTCAAGGATCGCATTAGTGAAGACTGCATGGGTTGGGCTCACAAATTTATTAATTTAATTTTGTTAAATAAAATTCAATATTTCAATAATAATTTTTGTTTGTATTAATTAATATTTTTAAATAAATTTAGAGGTAGAATTTATTACTTCTTGTTTTAATTACTGTGCCCAGGTTAACTAGTCCATAATCCATAGTCGTAGTCCATGACGAGTCCCTTCGCGATTTTCTGCAGTGGGCGCTGGGATCTATACAAAATCCAGTAAGTGGGCGCTAGGCGAAAAAAGGTTGAGAACCACTGCTTTAGACTTTAGGCCTATAAATGTCTTTTTACTTTTTGACTAAAAATTATACGGGGAATACAAAAATGTAATAATATATAGGATATTCCATTTAAAAAACTATGGTCAGCCACAAAGTAATGGAACACTCGGTATAATACAAAATATTTTTAGAATGTGCTCCTAATGAGCAGCTATCATAAGAAAAAACCGCTTTGAAATATCACAGTGGGCCTTACCCGCGGAGATAACTCGCCCTGTATATCACGAATAGGCATTTTTCTGAATCGTCTGCTGTCTACCAGTTCTGGCATAAAACATTTTAAATATTAGGTTCTTAAGGTGGGTTTCATATCATTTTCCCAAAAATCTGTGTTTGGTTGTGTTACGATTCCAGTTTTATACGCTGAGAACACAATCAGGGCTGCCGTTTCGGTACAATTACAATGAATTCAGTACAAAACGTTAAAATTCAGTACGTCAGTACTAGTACTACTTTCTGCAAAAATATTAGTTTCAGTGCGAAATTACGAAGATAAAAATTAATAGAAAATAGTTTTTTTTAAAGAAATTAACAAAACGTTTTAATGACGTTAGATAATATTGGAATCATATCCATAGATCTGTAATTATTTACGTATATCTATGATTATATTACACACTCATATTGAAATTAATTCTATTTATATTACTATACTATATGTATTTGTTTTCGTTACTACATAATTTGTTAATGTGCATACGTATACAATTAACAAAATCACTATTAGTAAACATAACAAAAAAGATACGTTCCTAAATCATTCGGCGGCTTTGCAAGTAAACACAATACTGGTCACCTCTCCCCCACGTTTAATATTCAGCGAACTTATAAAACCCTTAGCAAACAGAATTAAGTCGTATGTTGTAATTAAGAGAAGAAAAGAAAACAAAACTTATCATAAAAAGGTAGAACCACATTAATAACGTCATCTCGTGTGAGATAGTGCGAACTATTTCATTGCAGAAATTTACCAAACTCATCGGCATATATGTATGAGAACTAATTTTAAATTGCATGTAGCACTATTAGTGGCCTCTTTTGGCGTATTTTTAAACAAAATTTAGAGTTGCCATTTGATGAATAAGGACGGTTTGTCTGGATAGTATTGTCTGTGATATGGGTAAATATTTGTTGGTGCTATTTACATATCGAGTAGAAAAAGTAAATTTAATTATGGTGATGGCAAAAGGGCAAGTAGATATAGAACTTTTATTTCAGTTAGTGGGAGCTAAAGCGTATTTATATATCTAACAAGGCACATCGGAGCTACAAAGATGTGATATACCAAGATGTTGTTACGCTGTAAAATTTACTTTTGTTTTAGTTCCCGAAAGATTTTGTGTCTTTGTCTAAATACGTGGATTTTGTATAAGCTCGTGACTTTTTGGGCGTACCCTGTACATTGTTTGTTTCACCGGTTGCTAAGACTGCCTGCCGTATACCTGCGTGTGTACTAAGCCTACTTTTGAGCCTTCAGAGCCCTAAATCACGTACCGAGAAATTGACCGTTAGGTTTTGTGTATTATCGAGCAAATACACTCTATTTTTGTGAAAACCTCCGTATCTAAGTGACTAATTCTAATTATCTTATCTTTAGCTTATTCTACCCTACCTGTAGATGCGAATAATCTGCATTTGCAGTTACTTTTTTTTACGCCTTGTTTCAGTTCTTCAACAACTACTGTTTATTACTTCCGAACTCTACGTAGTGCATTTATGTGTGTCTTTAAATCCATGATGCACGCATCAGACAGCCACGTTGTATTAACTGATGCCTGTGTTTTGTGTATTCCTAGACATGGTCTCTCTAGCACGTCTGAATAATATTTTCCTTCGTGTTTATGTCACTAAAAATGTAAGAAGTATTACAATGGGGAAATGCTTGGAACGGTGGGCATACTAATATTTGTTTGCAGATCGCTTGTTGCCTTTCATCGTTATTCTAAGTATTAGGAAACTTCTGTGATTCTTCCCTGGAACTCCCAGTAGAGGTTAAGGTCGTTAATACTCTGAAACATAAGTTTTGATCGGTTCTCCTAACCGTCTTCTTGCAGCGTTTTGATTAGAGCTTGGATATTTCATTAGTTACCTGCAGAACTTCTGTTCTTTCGTATTATAAAATGGTATCTACGATTGGAGGTTTGTTTTGTTTCCCTACTGTCAAACGTGGTTACTGCGTTGCCGTGTAATGGGTGTTTCACACATTGCCAACCGTTGAGCGTCTATGTCCCTTTCTATCTGCCGACTTTATTAATTCCACGTTCTTCGAAGGGTTGTTACTGTTATTTTATCTTCATATAAGTCATGTTCATGTTTGCGTTTAATTATAAGTCACAGTGTTACCTCCCTTTATGGTCAAACTTAGACTTGTGCTTGTTATTTTGTTTGAATGCTCCCGCCTTCCATTTTGAGGTATTTCCGTGTCTTTATGTTTTTGAAAAGATGCGTATAATGGACGCGCATGCGATATGAAAGTAGATTCCCGTTTCCACTTCACTTTATAGTCGGTTCTGTGTAGAACATGGTGTGCAAATTGCTTATCTTCCTTTAGTACTTAGGTACATTATCTATGTAGATATTTTCGCGTATGCGGCTTTAATTGGAGTAAGCAGTAATTACCGTTACCTTAATTTTGGGTTATTAACGTGAATTTCTACCGTTGTACCGTTATCTAAAAAAAAATCACGTATGGCCATGTGCTGGTTTTTTTTATTAATTTAAATTTTGCACCCTGGAGTGACTTGTGAGTCGTATATCGCGGGATCTCCATTTTCCATATTGGGGTAAGTGTTTGAAACTCTGTGTTAAATTTTCGGGATTTTATCTTTGGTTCTTTTCTTCTTTAATTTAATAGGATTCTTTTGACGGGCACAAAAGCCCTCAGTAGCCGATAGGATTCTTTTGACGGGCACAAAAGCCCTCAGTAGCCGTATTTCTGGTGTTATCGCCCCGCATTTTCATTGAAGAGCGCGGTGGTTTTTATCGTTGCAGCAGTAGATGCACCGCAACATCCAGCCCGCCTGTTGAAGTAGAATTTTTCCATCAAGGGAGTCACCGCCATTTTGGATTCCCGCAGCGATCTTCCGGCGACCATTTTGCCAGATAAGTGCAACTAACGCTGTAAATTTTACTTCATATTTTCTTGTTTTTTTTTTTTATGTAATATTCAGTTTAACTAAAATTTTGGTTATGTCACTACCGTAATTTTGTAGCCCTATATTGAGACGTATATTTAATTAAAACTAATTTTAGTAAATTCATTATCATATCCCTATATCTCTTGGAGAGATATTATTTGATTTAGTAATATACCTAGTAATTTTCATTACCGTTACAATAATTGTATGTCTCATGATGTGTTGGATTTTTAGTCTATATTTTAGATAATAATTTTGCACGTTTATTGTCGTAAGTTAGTAAATTTGTCTTTCACGTTGATCAATTAATTTTCTGAGCTAGATACAATCATTTCCGTAAGAGCGAATTTTGGTTCGGGAAGCTCAGTGTTTTTTCCTTGTATATTATAAAATTTCTTTTCTAATTTTACCTTTAATTATTTGACTTTGCTATTAAATATCCTTCATTTAAATTAATTTAGTTCATGTATTCATACCTGATGTTGGTATTCAGCGAATTTCTCACAATTTTAGACTAAGTCTTTTATACTGAGATATTAATTTTCTTGCGTTTATAAATATATATTTACACTTTTGTATTAACATTGCCGTTGTGGCGTGTCCATGATATCACTTGTAGATACATAATGTGAGGTGATGAAACGTTTCTGCTACCAACCATCTGCTGCGGAAACGCAGATATTATGAAATAGTATTAAGACTTGTTATTCTCTTTTAAATTTCTATTAATTTTACCTAACGCTTTGTGTCCAAAATTTATCAAACTGTCTAGTTTCATTTCTTTTTTTTAAAATTAATTTTCATTCAACGCTTGCTATCTTTTTTTTATATTTCAACTGTTCAGTCAGATCCGCGACTGTTTTTTTTGTAAATTACCTGTCATACTTTAACTTTGGCATTTAGTTTAAAAAAAAACTATTCAACACATTAAGTCTTTATTAAAATTTGTTACTTTACGTAATACCTTTTCTTTTATTTCTTTTACCTCTGCATATCTCGAATATTACTGTGACAAGCACGTACTTAAGATTAGGTGCTACGTTTATACAGGGAGTTCAATAGGTAACCCGCTGGAGGGACACAGCCAGTGGTAGCTCGTAGGAGGCGCAGGTAGGTTATCTGTAAGATAGCATAGTGTCCTGGTGCCCGGACAACGTCGCTAGCGTCGTTGCCGACCGACGCTCTACTTTTAGGTGTTCTTATTTTTCTGAACCGTCACGCCGTCTGCGACTGAGTTAGCTCGGCCCTGCGTTATCCAGTTACATCAACCCCTATTGCGTATCTCCGTTTTCTTTCCCTAATTTAGTCCGTTACCTTAATGCGACGTAGTTCCGGTAGCAAAAATATGGCGCCTAACGTGGGGCCCGAACCCACGACCCTGAGATTAAGAGTCTCATGCTCTACCGACTGAGCTAGCCGGGCCCTGCGTTATCCAGTTACATCAACCCCTATTGCGTATCTCCGTTCTCTTTCCCTAATTTAGTCCGTTACCTTAATGCGACGTAGTTCCGGTAGCAAAAATTTATTATATTTATTTATTACTGTGACAAGCACGTACTTAAGATTAGGTGCTACGTTTATACAGGGAGTTCAATAGGTAACCCGGTAGCAAAAATTTGGCCCCACGTTGGGCGCCAAATTTTTGCTACCGGAACTACGTCGCATTAAGGTAACGGACTAAATTAGGGAAAGAAAACGGAGATACGCAATAGGGGTTGATGTAACTGGATAACGCAGGGCCGAGCTAACTCAGTCGCAGACGGCGTGACGGTTCAGAAAAATAAGAACACCTAAAAGTAGAGCGTCGGTCGGCAACGACGCTAGCGACGTTGTCCGGGCACCAGTACACTATGCTATCTTACAGATAACCTACCTGCGCCTCCTACGAGCTACCACTGGCTGTGTCCCTCCAGCGGGTTACCTATTGAACTCCCTGTATAAACGTAGCACCTAATCTTAAGTACGTGCTTGTCACAGTAATATTCGAGATATGCAGAGGTAAAAGAAATAAAAGAAAAGGTATTACGTAAAGTAACAAATTTTAATAAAGACTTAATGTGTTGAATAGTTTTTTTTTAAACTAAATGCCAAAGTTAAAGTATGACAGGTAATTTACAAAAAAAAGTCGCGGATCTGACTGAACAGTTGAAATATAAAAAAAAGATAGCAAGCGTTGAATGAAAATTAATTTAAAAAAAAAAGAAATGAAACTAGACAGTTTGATAAATTTTGGACACAAAGCGTTAGGTAATATTAATAGAAATTTAAAAGAGAATAACAAGTCTTAATACTATTTCATAATATCTGCGTTTCCGCAGCAGATGGTTGGTAGCAGAAACGTTTCATCACCTCACATTATGTATCTACAAGTGATATCATGGACACGCCACAACGGCAATGTTAATACAAAAGTGTAAATATATATTTATAAACGCAAGAAAATTAATATCTCAGTATAAAAGACTTAGTCTAAAATTGTGAAAAATTCGCTGAATACCAACATCAGGTATGAATACATGAACTAAATTAATTTAAATGAAGGATATTTAATAGCAAAGTCAAATAATTAAAGGTAAAATTAGAAAAGAAATTTTATAATATACAAGAAAAAAACACTGAGCTTCCCGAACCAAAATTCGCTCTTACGGAAATGATTGTATCTAGCTCAGAAAATTAATTGATCAACGTGAAAGACAAATTTACTAACTTACGACAATAAACGTGCAAAATTATTATCTAAAATATAGACTAAAAATCCAACACATCATGAGACATACAATTATTGTAACGGTAATGAAAATTACTAGGTATATTACTAAATCAAATAATATCTCTCCAAGAGATATAGGGATATGATAATGAATTTACTAAAATTAGTTTTAATTAAATATACGTCTCAATATAGGGCTACAAAATTACGGTAGTGACATAACCAAAATTTTAGTTAAACTGAATATTACATAAAAAAAAAACAAGAAAGAATAACGGTAATTTAATTAGGAATAAATTGTGACCTCGCAGTTAACTAAGAGGTGCGATAGTTATTAAGCCACTCAAAATTCTTGGTCAAAATCTAGGCAAAATAAAGTCTTGCACTCAGGCGTCAAGACGTCGAAAATCAGACGTAAAATATGAAGTAAAATTTACAGCGTTAGTTGCACTTATCTGGCAAAATGGTCGCCGGAAGATCGCTGCGGGAATCCAAAATGGCGGTGACTCCCTTGATGGAAAAATTCTACTTCAACAGGCGGGCTGGATGTTGCGGTGCATCTACTGCTGCAACGATAAAAACCACCGCGCTCTTCAATGAAAATGCGGGGCGATAACACCAGAAATACGGCTACTGAGGGCTTTTGTGCCCGTCAAAAGAATCCTATCGGCTACTGAGGGCTTTTGTGCCCGTCAAAAGAATCCTATTAAATTAAAGAAGAAAAGAACCAAAGATAAAATCCCGAAAATTTAACACAGAGTTTCAAACACTTACCCCAATATGGAAAATGGAGATCCCGCGATATACGACTCACAAGTCACTCCAGGGTGCAAAATTTAAATTAATAAAAAAAACCAGCACATGGCCATACGTGATTTTTTTTTAGATAACGGTACAACGGTAGAAATTCACGTTAATAACCCAAAATTAAGGTAACGGTAATTACTGCTTACTCCAATTAAAGCCGCATACGCGAAAATATCTACATAGATAATGTACCTAAGTACTAAAGGAAGATAAGCAATTTGCACACCATGTTCTACACAGAACCGACTATAAAGTGAAGTGGAAACGGGAATCTACTTTCATATCGCATGCGCGTCCATTATACGCATCTTTTCAAAAACATAAAGACACGGAAATACCTCAAAATGGAAGGCGGGAGCATTCAAACAAAATAACAAGCACAAGTCTAAGTTTGACCATAAAGGGAGGTAACACTGTGACTTATAATTAAACGCAAACATGAACATGACTTATATGAAGATAAAATAACAGTAACAACCCTTCGAAGAACGTGGAATTAATAAAGTCGGCAGATAGAAAGGGACATAGACGCTCAACGGTTGGCAATGTGTGAAACACCCATTACACGGCAACGCAGTAACCACGTTTGACAGTAGGGAAACAAAACAAACCTCCAATCGTAGATACCATTTTATAATACGAAAGAACAGAAGTTCTGCAGGTAACTAATGAAATATCCAAGCTCTAATCAAAACGCTGCAAGAAGACGGTTAGGAGAACCGATCAAAACTTATGTTTCAGAGTATTAACGACCTTAACCTCTACTGGGAGTTCCAGGGAAGAATCACAGAAGTTTCCTAATACTTAGAATAACGATGAAAGGCAACAAGCGATCTGCAAACAAATATTAGTATGCCCACCGTTCCAAGCATTTCCCCATTGTAATACTTCTTACATTTTTAGTGACATAAACACGAAGGAAAATATTATTCAGACGTGCTAGAGAGACCATGTCTAGGAATACACAAAACACAGGCATCAGTTAATACAACGTGGCTGTCTGATGCGTGCATCATGGATTTAAAGACACACATAAATGCACTACGTAGAGTTCGGAAGTAATAAACAGTAGTTGTTGAAGAACTGAAACAAGGCGTAAAAAAAAGTAACTGCAAATGCAGATTATTCGCATCTACAGGTAGGGTAGAATAAGCTAAAGATAAGATAATTAGAATTAGTCACTTAGATACGGAGGTTTTCACAAAAATAGAGTGTATTTGCTCGATAATACACAAAACCTAACGGTCAATTTCTCGGTACGTGATTTAGGGCTCTGAAGGCTCAAAAGTAGGCTTAGTACACACGCAGGTATACGGCAGGCAGTCTTAGCAACCGGTGAAACAAACAATGTACAGGGTACGCCCAAAAAGTCACGAGCTTATACAAAATCCACGTATTTAGACAAAGACACAAAATCTTTCGGGAACTAAAACAAAAGTAAATTTTACAGCGTAACAATGTCTAGAAAAGACTAACAGAAACACCAGACATCACAAGTATTTTAAACATTAGTTATAGGTAGCACTGGTTTACAAAGGCATATTAAATATTATCAATGTGTGATATATGCGAAAGAGCATGGAACGATTGAAGGCACGCTACACATGAGAAAGCAAGAAGAAATTGTTAATTCCAAATTGCTGTTTGAAATATGTATGTGATATTGACTGGAATTGTGCTATGCCGAATACCACCACATACTACTTGTGAAGCACCTCAAGGCCTACAGCAATACAAAAAAATGACCTACACTAAATATTTTTACATTAGTACTGAAACCACCACCAAATCCGAGCACCATGGTGCAGCTTTTAATGCTTTTGCTGTCTTTATGAACTTTCCTAAATGCAGCAGTGAACCAAATATTCTTGAAGTGTGATTATAACTTTGAATTAAAGTGCAGTGTCTGATGTTTGAATGCGAATAAAAAGCTAATCAGCATATAACGTGGAAATGGTTAAGGATTACGATGTTAATAATTTCATTATCTGAGGACATTATAATAGTACCTCGTAATGTAAACAAAAAAAAAGGATTGAAAACAAGCTGCAAGCCTAAGATAGAGCATTTAATATTTGTATATGTGTGGAAAAAAATGTATGTACATATAAATAAAACACGATGGTAAAATAAAAAACAAAGTGTTTTATTTCAAATTAAGATGCCTGTATTTGTAAAATACAGACAATGATTCTCAAAGATGCTATTTTATAGAGACAATACAATCTTAATACGTTTTGATAGTAAACATTTGAATATGGACAATTCCTTATGTCAAATACTACGGCGATAACTATTTTACCGACATTTATCCTTGAATGATTTTATGTGCATACGACTTTGTTGTGGTCACGTGAACCCAACGTGATCACTGCATCTGTTCAGCGATTCAAGTATAAAAGTGATTTTTTTCAAATGGAACAGACTGTATATCGGTTCATTTTTGGAATGCTTACTAAATTTCCTACCAAATACCATGAATGTACCAAGTGAATTTCATGTTTCAAAGTTTCCCCTGTATCTTGACATAAGATTTAATAAATAACCTAGAATATTTTGAATTAAAACCTGATGTTTAATTGATAGCATTAAGTCAGATTATGAGATAATTAGAGGAGGGTCTATATATATATATATATATATATATATATATATATATTATATATATATATATTGAGATGGTCTTGAGCCTCCTCAATACCACTCAATAATTATTTAAGTTTGTTATTAGGGACGAACCCTTGTACATATTGAAATGTTGTAGTTTTTTTTGAGTTACGTAAATAAAGGAGAGATATTACTAGTCACACAGATTCAATCCCATCTAATCGTTTACAAACAATCATATCTTGATCATAAAGTTTAGTTGAAGAAATAAGGTTAAAGAATTTAGCATAAAAACATGACCATAGAAGTGCGAACAAATTTCAAATACAACAGAAACGCACTATACAATCTGGTACTTATTTAGCATACATTATTTTCAATCTTGCGTTATCATTTTACATTTAGTTTTGACAAAGCATCATGTCTAGCACAAACAACACATGCATTTAGAACTTACAAATATGGCCGATATAAAAATGCAAATTAGGACTAAATCAAAACATAATCATAATTTGTACATACTAGGAGTGACACTCCAAAGCTCGTTGAATGCATATCTCATGATTTTAAAAGCACAAATAGAATTAGTGACCTAGAAATTTTCAATAGCATCATTTAATGTATAGCATGGACGTTCATCTTTCGAACGCCCATTATCAAGTCAATTGCAATTTAACTCTGTGAGGAAACCAATTTTAATGTGAAAACACAAGTTAATTACAACCTTTTCAATATTTAGAACAGATGTTAATTAGGGCATGAATATCAATAGGACGTTAATTTAAGTACAAACAGCATTTGAAGCATCACTAAGAGACCTAGAGCACATGTCATATTAAAGCTAGAATTTCGTGACTAAATTTAGTGATTGCCTGGTATATGAAGTTAAATACTCAAACTGCACATATCACAGCACAGTTATGATTAGCAATTCTCATGAATCACGCACTTACAAACGCATAATTACCAAAAGCATCTTTTCAAATTTAGGCCGAATAGCTTCTTTAAGAAATGTCAAACATTAATATTTTAAATGCAGAAAAACGCACGAAATATAAGTATGCATGGCAAATTAATAATATAAGTTGTGTGCATAAATAGATGCCTTATTGGAATAAAGCGATTAACAATTAATTACTGTCAAAACTAAAATAGTAGTTGAAATCCAAAAATTAAGTGAGCACTTGGTACAATTAAACGCATTTAGAAATGTTAATATAATTCCTTGAATGGCAAGATACAACTGACTTGATAAAGTTTTGATAAGCTTTTAAGCAATTTAAACCAAAATGACTATATAAAATGAATTTGATTTAAATTTGGAAATTTAATATTCACAGCAGGCATTGTATTATGAATGATCGGATTTTAATCAAGTAAAAAACGGAAATAAATTTATATGTATTTAGATTTTAAGATTATTTGTAAACCAGATCCACAAAATCTATTAATATCCTTATTTTTGGATAAAATCCAAAAATTAGAAAATATCATTATTTTCTTGTACATGACTGTACTGAGTTTTCAAAAACCGACGCTAAAGCTGTCAGACGCATTAAAAATACAAATATGAGCATTCAAAAATTTTACGCACTAAAAATATTTTGTAGTAACCATAAATATAAAAATAAACTTTTAAACAATATCCAAATCACGTTTGGATACATAAAATAAGAACAATTAATAAAATTATATGAAGCAACCGCTTTGGGTTCAAGGCTTTAAACAAGAGACTACGGTAACATATAAAATAGGTAGACATTGCTGAAAGCAGGGAGATTAAATTAGATAAGCATCCACTAAGGATGAAACATCAGAGTTCATAAAAACAAACAACATCCGTCATTAGACGAACTTGAATCAAACCGACAAGTCGAATAAAATCCCAGTGCGGCAAACCACTACGCCAGCCAGATAGGCGATCCGTCGATCATCGAACCTGCATCAATAAAATACCACGAGAATAAAGTCCATGACCTAGAAAAGAGAAAGAGAAAAAAAATATCAACAACGAACATAACCAAGAAAACTAACTCACCTGTAACACATCTGCAACACCGAGACCTGCGACTGCCGAGACTTGGAGTATAAGATACTGCAATCTACCGAAGCGTATTCTGCTACCTGTATTCCGCCTACGAACGAGTTGCCCACCGGCGTTACCTGTCCATCGGTCCAGGATACGGAAAGATTCCAGGGAAATCCACCATATGGCTAAAGGACATTTAACATAATTAGATGAAGGTATCGTGATATGTTTACAAGTACTAATAAACCGAAAGAAAGGTTCAGTTGTCAAATAATAATATTTGCGTCAAATCATTTGTAATTCGTGTTTTACGACGATTAAAATCAATGTCAGTCATTTCAAAGTGGTATCATAGTCATTAGTAATCAAATAGTTAGAACCCACATATCAATAAGTTGTCTTTCGTTAAAATTAACAAACATTTAAGTCATTATTCAACATACAGTCAGTCACATTCAAGGAAATAAAAACCTAACCTATATTGGTAAGCAAGTAGCTTTATACTTTGCGAAGATTTAGATTAAACAATATGAATAGCTAACCTTTTAAAATAGATTTGTTGTCGCCAATCTGAACTAATTTTCCCAGTATTAAACAGATTGTTTTCATTGTTTCTTTTCACCTTACGTGTTAAGCTCATATACAGTTCATCTATATTTGCATACTCACATATATGTTCACCCACTTTGGGAAAGTTTGCACGATTGAGTGGATCTGTGTTATATCTCTCCAGGTATTAAATTGTAATGTATAAGGTATATTATTGTTTTTTTAATGAACATACTCATAAGTCCATTTATATGTAACACATTAAAGTATTTATATAAAGAATTAGAAGTTATACCTACCTTTGTGTTTATTATTTGTATTTGAATTGGCATCTATCGTGAATTCGGGGAGACACATCATTCATTGTATATAGGTACCAGTAGCAGCCCACAACGAGCACACACAGGAGTCCTGGGACCTCGTAAGAATAACAGGTATTGTGTAAGTCACTCTGAGTAGTAGTTATTCCGCAGAACCCCTACAACGGCCCCGAAGATAAAAGTTAACATAGCGCGCACTGCCGTCATTGCATATTCACATAATTCATTGTAGAATGCCGGAAACAACCCCTTCCCCTATTAGAAATAGAACATTGGTCAAAATATAAGCAATAGGAAGTCAGTTTCAAGCGCGAAATTTAATACAGTTCAAATTTATTATCGCAGAGTTAGTCACCTTTTAATTGAATTGTTAAAGTAAACCCACATATACAGTCAGTAATAATTTTAGATTAACGTGCACTAGCGTACTATTAGCGTTCAAAAAGTTAATTTGGTGAACTTAGCTTTCTTAATTTTTAATCTCTTTTATTTTTTTAATTTACTTAGTCTCATTGCTCTTAAGAACTTTAAATGCTAAGGGGCGTATAACGCACATCACCCCCCTTATAGCAATATATATATATATATATATATATATATATATATATATATATATATTTCTATGTAGCATCACCGGGCGTCCGGCTATGCTCATACTCACTTGACGTCCAGCGATATACACGATATCCTGCTAACGTTTTAATCGACGTCCGTACTATGAAGCGGTTAACCAAGAGTCCATTTTATACAATTGTTTAAGTGCGTCCGTATATGTTTCGTGTAGGTTCACAAGACGTCTTACAGTGTTGCCAAATAGTAACTATCTACCTCAGGATTGTTTTCCATAAAATCATACACATATAAAATTTCTATAAACGTATAAAAATGGAGTCACTTGAAAATGCAATTACAGATTGTGATTGACCTTGTAGATAATTAAATTTGTGTAAAGTAAATTATATACATATATGCCTTCATATACAATAATGTATATCCCTTATATATATTCTTTCATTCGCCTGTTGTATATTATTGTTAATTTTTGCAGTGTAATGTCAACAGTTGTACAAGTTGTGTTAGGATTACAAAGAATGTCAAATAATGAACGAAAAATGTAACTACAGTATATAATGAAATGATTTGGCGTTAAAACAGACTGTGGGGGTTATTTTAAAAATACTTTTATTACACTCTTATTCACATACATTAATATTATTTTGCAGTAACATTTAACAAATTACCTTAAATGAAGTTTGCGAATATAAAGATGAGTAATATTAATAAAGAACAAGTGTTACTTCTTTTTGGAATACAAGTTGCAAATATAAACTTTTATGCTATCCCATTTTCTATTTTCAAAAAGGTTTGGATGGGTTTCAATTAATTGTAAAACTTCATGCTTTTTTGGAGCCTTCTTTAATGTTAAATGTTTTTTGAAGAACTCTTCTGTTGCTTTTTTTTCTTCTAAACTCCAAGCCCTCTTGACGATCTTTTTCTTTGCTTTCGGTATTGACACTTTTAATATTTTTTCACACGCTTTTTCACAAGTGTTAACGTTTGATACATATATATCCTCTAATACGCCGTTCTCCTCATCAGAGGCACTGTCATTGTGTGTTTCTAAGAGGTCATCACCAATCTCAATTTCGTTCAAACTCTGACCTTTATATTGATTGATATTATTATTTTGGGCAAGCAAGAGTAGTTTGGACACTTTAGCCGTTTGATAGACATCTGATGGCAGTCTATACCATTCGTTATGCGTTTTAGTTGTATGTCCCATAAAGGTTGCCAATTGATCTAGTTCTTCACTCCCCATTTTTAAAATTTGTGATATGGTTGCCAAATGTTTTCGTAATTTGGTGGAGGTAAGCGTTACAGCTTTCTGTGCATCTCCTAAAGCCAGACTAACATGTTTACGAAAGACATGGTATCCACTAATACATGATTCTGAATGCGTCTGTCCAAATAAGTATGGATTATGACATTTAAAGAAATTATCTCTTATGTTTAAGGAAAAATCTATGGCGTCTTGTGTTATTTTATCAAATAAGACAGGAACACCTTTACCTCTTTTCCCTCGTATCACAATACGTTTTAAGGTTTGAATTAAAATTTTTTCACTTGGTGAAAGTAGACTTCCAAATTCGCCTACTGGTTTATTATTTGAACATTTAATATAATTGTCTAGTTGAATTCGTTGAAGTTCGCCACATCTTCGTTTATTAAACAGTAACACATTACAATATATACCTTCCATCAATTTTTTGTAGGTGACTTCGTCTCGGGAATTTGTTGTAAGCTGCTCCTTGGCAAAGATGATGAGGTTATCCAAATAAACCTTCATTTTCTGAAAATAATATTTAATCGTAATTTTATATTTAATAAAAATAAATGTACTACTTACTGCCAAATCTTCAGCTACCGGCATTAAAGTCGGCTTGTTAAATCTATTAATATTTAAATTTTGACCAGCTTCTGTGGATACTTCCATTGCCCAATCGTCTTCAATTAATTTGTTTAAAATGTTTAAAATGTTTAGTTTAGGAGAATTTATGTCTTTCTGAATTTGAATAGAATAACTTGTACTTATTGCTTTTTTAATTAAGGTTCCCATCTGTAGTGCTAAAGTTGGTGATTTGAAAGATTTTTTAAATGCATCATACTCTGATATAACTCGTGTAGCTTGAACAATAGTTTTAAATTTAGACGGATGTAAAATGGAAAACATCGTAAGGGACGAATCGTTTTCTAATTTTCTGACTTCAATTAATAGCCTCGCTAAGCGTCGCATGTAACGTCGAGCAACTTGTGTTAAATGTTTTTCTTTGTGGCATTTTAGATATTTTCTGGCTACCTCGCAAATTATTTGGTCTTTCTTGGCCACCAAGGAAATGTCATCAGCTATTAAAGTATCTAAAACTCCAGAGGTTCGTAAAATATCGTTGGGTCCAAAATGTCCGGCCATAAGAGTATTAGCTGCACTCTGATGCTTTTTGCCAATTAAACGGTGATTTCGATTTATGGCACATCGTTTAACGTGTCTTCGTAATGTTTTTCTGGCGTAGTATCCTGTAACAGATTTATAAAAATTACCATCCCTCACGATGAAATCTAAATACAGCAATATGAAATCACTTACCTTTACAATGAACACATGGTAACAGGTTGGTTCTTCTACTGTTACCTACTTCATCATGCTCCCTTGATTGTACAGGTATAAATTTGCCGCTACAAAAATCACCCTCTTTTCTAATTTTGTTGATTATATCTTTTCTATTTTTGTCATTTTTGTCTAATGACATAAAATTTTGAACTTCTAATTCATCGTGGTGTTGTCTAGTTAAATGTCTGGCAAAATTATTGACAAAAACATCACAATATGCGCAATTGTGTTTCCTCCTAACTTTTGCCATGTGAGGTCTCGAAGACGTTGAAGCAAGTTGAATATCTTGACCTAAATCTGTAAAACAATGATATGTATTTAACTAGAACAAGTTTATATCACATTTATACTAGTACATTGATTTGATACAACGGAGATGTAAGTAACTTTACAACGGAGATGTAAGTAACTTGTCTTATGAAGGCAATGTTTTATTTATAGTCACAGTGTAAGTTGAATAAATATGCATATTATAAATGAATACAACATTTGTCAATGCAAAGTACAGACTGCTTGCACTTAAAATCAAAATTCCAACTATAAAGAGTTTGAAAGTTATATATTCCAATTGACAAATATGTACTTGAAATATCTCTCACAGAAATATTTGTAGGGACATAAGTCATTGTAGTATGGATGTATGTATATAGTTTACTTTACACAAATTTAATTTCCTCCAAGCAGAAGAGATTGAAAAATTAAATCACTGCCTGATGAATCTATAAAAAGTATAAACCGATTGAATAGGTCATATGTAAAAGGCCCCATTCGAGTACCACATAGAAGCTTATTGAGAGAGAATATAATTGATGCAAAATGTTGCTGTTATACTGTCTCAGTACTGAAAGGGTTGAACATTCCATACGTTTTGTTTTCTTTAAATATAATAAAAGCCATTCGAGTGGCCCACTCTAATTGTGTGTCTAATAAAGGTGAACCTTTAATGGATCGTGAATATTTTAAAACTAAAACCTATCTTTTGTATGTGAAAAATGATTGTATATTAAAATTATTATAGTAATCGTAAATTTAACTGACTATTTAATACCGGACGTCTTTTATATATTTACATTTACATATAATTGACGCTAATGCATTATTATGTGATACATATTTATGTAAAAGTGTATAACTAGGCGTGTTTTCGAATTCCAATTTTTTATGAAATCAAACAAAGTATCAATAGTCTCACTTTGTAAGAATACTATTGTTTTCACTGTGATGAATAATTAATAGATTTCGTTTGTTTACATTTTGTCGTCCTCCTTGTTGTTAATGGTACTCTGTTTTATACTTTTTTCAGGTGTGCTATCTTTTTCATGTTTAAAAGTTTTACGATTTGAATGGTTCTTAGTGAAACCAGACACTTTAAATTCTGATAATGGATCATCAATAAAGTGATAATCATTGTCGTTCACTTTTGTAATTACTTGATGATTTTTAGTGAAACCAGGCTCTTTAAACTTAGCACATGAGTTTTCGTAATCGTCCGGTTTATCGTGGTCAGTTTTAATTCTTTCTAATAATTCTACATCATTGTTAAAATAAGTATCCAGTGCCGGATTTCTTTTCCAATAAGTGTGTCCGTTGAAACAGTAATCGAAATATATTTTAAATACTAAAACTGCTATCGACATTATAACGCATGTTGAATTGGTGATGAGAAACACTGACGAACCCAATTCAAGATGTTGATAGACTGCAGACGGTTCCATTAATATAAAGGCGCAAAATTGAGTGATTGAATATGTTAGAGATATAGTTTTGGCAGATTTGATTTCGATCATTTCATGAATCTGATTAGTGTAACTGCTAGTTAGGAAAAGAGCACCTATTAATTGAAGCCATCCAGAAATAAAACGAAACGATAAATCAATCATATTGACAAGAAAGTGTAGGTATTTGTCAAGAGAAATAATACTATATATCCCGTTTAATATTGAGAGGTAAAAATTTTTAACTTCGTGTACATTAATGTTATAGCATTTCTTAGAGTAGCAACTTGTTTAATTCGAATAGTGGTTGTAAGACTTTATTTACGCATACACCTCTCATTCTAATTGCGTTTGTGTTTGTTATTGTTGTTAAAATATCGGTCTCAGGACATTTGCATGACGTAACTTGGGGAAAGGATTCGATATAGTTTATAGAAATTGAACCGCCTTCACAGATCGTATTTGGCTTTTCAACATTGTCAGGTTGTACACCTTGATCGATACTCAAACATACTAACTTTGTTCTGCCAAACTGAGGATCTCCAACAAGATACGCGAGAACACCCTGCTTTGGTGAGCATTTATCCTCGATAGCATCCTGGTCAAAAACTAATAAATTTACACACACTCCATGCTTAGATCTAAAGATGCCCGGTTGTCTACAAATAGCGTCGCATTGTGCATCTTCAACGCTGTAAATTGTCTCTGCGT
Source organism: Amphimallon solstitiale (assembly GCA_963170755.1). Lineage (NCBI taxonomy): Eukaryota > Metazoa > Arthropoda > Insecta > Coleoptera > Scarabaeidae > Amphimallon > Amphimallon solstitiale. The sequence goes on from OY720685.1 coordinate 15,579,184, forward strand.
CGCAATCGTGCTTCATTCCTTCGCTTTGTGTACCTGGAAAATCAACCGAGACTTTTTCGACATTAATATTTTTCATATTTTTGAGTATTACTAACACAAAGACTAACAATGCAATTATAAAAACGATCAGTATTTTGCTAATGTCCATTTTACTACTATATCGTAAGTGACAAAGATATGATCATGGAAATGATATTATCGGATATTTTTCATTGTCAAATGGTACGCTTAAGTTGTTAAAGTGAAAGATGCTTTTACCCTTTTCAATAAATTTGATTTCGAATACTGAAAACCCGATAGGTATCGTTTCACCGTTAATAGTTATATGCTTAGAGTCCAAAGTTATATTATCGAACAGTGTGAGAGTATCAGTAATCTTACTCCAATCTATAGCAAATGAACTGTTCTTTGTGGTGTCTATTGTTTTTAAAAGTTCATAATGTCCGCGAGATATAATTCTGGGCCTATTCAGTTTTACTACTTCTAATTTGCCTGTTGCAATGAAATAATATTGTACATCGTCTCTAATGGGGGCATCTGGATATCCAATTAATACCAAATATTCATTTTTGTGGTCCTTTAAACTATCAATTATAGGTGGATTCGAAAATCCTAATGGTAAAGTGTCAGAGACATAAGTCATGACATTCATATTATGTTCATCGTAGTAGCATTTAGTATGAAAATAACATTTTAAGTATGTATTAAAAACTGGCCACAAATATATATGTTGGTACCAAGGGAGATGTGTTAGTTCATATCGAAATATATATACACTATCCAACGGCATACCCCAATTTTCAAACGTTATTTGTGGATTAACCATGTCGTTTTGACATGGTGCTGCTGAATTAACAATCTCTCCATTACTCGCATTTGGTATAAGAGCATTGTTTAAATAATCCCAACGATATTTATATGTTGAATCACAAATATATTCTTGGGTTTTCAAATTAAATGGATGTGGTTCTGGCATAGCTTTAGACCAAGCTAAATTGATGACTGGATTCGCTATAATGTCATCTGTTGGTGCAACACATTTATTATCTACTAGTATCTCTTTAGGCCAGCCTTCTATTGTATATTCAAACTGCTCTGCCCATTTATATGAATATACTCTTGGTTCTGGCCTATGATTACACATTTTTGTCACAGCTACATCATTTACACATGTGACTTCACCATAGAGATATTTAAGTTGCGTATTGTTGTATTCATACTTTACTGGAATACAAGTTGGCATAAAACAGGACAATACACCGTCATTCTCTATAACATGTGTGTCACATTCAATTTTTTTGCCCATATCGTTTTCACATTGAACATATGATTTGTCATCTATCCATATGGTATCGTTGCCTCGATTAAAACATATCGATTCTGTAATGCATCCGTGTAAAGTGTTACTGAATATGGTGTCATTGGAACATTGAGTTTTTACACTAACATTATTATGACAAATATAATATTCATCCTTCGCTAAGTCTAAGTCGTCTTTGTTCACTTTAAAGTTGTGCTTATAACCATTAATATTATCTTCACATATATCGTATGGTTGACATGTTAAATTGTCATCCAATAGTCTATTGTCGGGGCATGTTTCTAATTTATATTCACCGGTATCGGTTAAGCAGTGAACTTTAATTCTAGGATGTGTAGGTTCTGTGATTGATGCTTTTGTCCCAAATGCCTTCTTTGAAAATGCATTTGCATATAGTCCTAGACTATTAAATTGTGTATATGTTAGAGGCTTAGTTTTTCCTACATCACTTGGTTCACATAATGGCATTAACGAACAATTAATACCAGTATAACCATCTGGACATGTAAAATTCACCCGTTCCATACCACTCATTTTATATCCGTCTCCATGTTCAGTTATTGTGCCGTGATCTTTTAGAATTATATATTTTCCATCTAAACCGATTGGGTATCGAGCCTCTTTAATTATAACATTACCATTCGAGTCTGTGACTACATTTCTATATAAATCACTCCCTTTTTTCTTTCCAATGCAAAAAGACGTAGTTGATGGTTTCAATTTAACAATGTTTGTAAATAATTTTGTTACATCTGAAGTAACAGGGATATCATTTAATACATATACCGTGATAATTATGACGATTAATATTATAGATAGGATAATAAATACTAAATCCATTGCAGGCACTATATAAGGTTGCGGTCTTATTAACTTCGGTTCAGTCTATACGCAGCATCGTCTCAAGTAAGTTATTGTAAAAAATGGTTCCAAATAATCGATTTGAATCATATACGGCATCAATTGCTTTACCTACAAAATTCGACAGATATTTCGTTGATGACGGTTTTCCTATTGAACGTCTACCCAAGATTATACCTGACATCACACCTCATCAAAATATTAGAAAACATGTGAGAGCAAAACATATTGAATGTAATTATTGTGCTCCATCAATTGATGATCTACTAAATCTTTCTCCACAAGCGACAATCTGGGGCGTACTTAATGAAGTTGAATATTCTGCAAACATTCATTTCAAACGTGCTAAAATCGCTGGTGAGTGCAGTTTTGAAAATGGAATTATCAATAAGGAACGGTACTATTTCAACAATACGATTAACTTGTACTACGATTCATGCAAGATGTCTACACGATACTTTGAAAACTCTCTTCAAACCGTTGGTGATATTTTTACTCGTATAGATTATTGTGCCAATCGTCCAATTGTTGCCAGTACAAAAGTGAAACTTGTCAAATCTTGGTTCGCGTTTGATAAATGTTCTTACAAATTAACTGGATCAATAGAAGTGGACTTTCCCGAACTACAGGTTACCAACAAGTTAAAGAGTTTTTATCGAAAAAGATATTTCACATATTGGGCGATACAGTTAACTTGTAACGGAGTCGACCACATATTTAGAATTGCATTTAGACGTGAAAAGGTCGACTGCGACAACTATGAATGCAATATCGAATGCGAAGACTTAATTTCTGGATCAAATTTTATAAAATGCTTTGATTTATTGTACAAGTATTACAAACATATATACATTGTACAAGATGGATTCATCACACCAGTTATCGATGGAACACTTGCTACCGATGTCAACATTGAAAATTTAACTAGTGAACAGGAAAAAATATTAGCAACTATTCGCCATGTACCTTGGACTGAGCATGTAAATCCAACATATGTGCCTGAAGTGCAGGTTGTTGATTTTATTAAATATTTAGGATTAGAAACTGTTTTGTCGTATATGCCGCCATCTCAACATGCTACCGATTTGCGATGTAATACCAACTTCAACCATATAACATTTAGCAAGAATGAAGACCAGAATGTTGTTTCTGACTCCGAAGCCATGTACGAAGATATTTACTTCTGACGATATTTCTTTCATTAAAAATAGCCTTAAAGTACTAATGAACACATGTACCTCTAATGAAAATAAACAT